>OZ022507.1:63291062-65691062 GCA_963989385.1 Ctena decussata
GCTCAAGTTGTAAATCAACAGTATATAAGCTATTCAGATAAGCCTGCACAAACTGATAAGACCAGAGTTTTGATTAGTTTGCGCGGTCGCAATGTCTCATTGGGTAAATACATAACTATCGGAATTATTCCAAAATATCATTCACCAAGACCTGTGATCATAAGCCTATGCTGATGCGCAAACTGATCAGACTTATTAAACCAGATAAGCGTAGCAAAATACACAGTCTGATCCGAACCGTCACTGTTCGCATAAACAATATGACTCCCGATAAGAGATTAGTTTGAGTAAATTGATAAACGCTAATCCGGACTGGTACTGTGATTATCTTAAAAGTTTGGAGCAGTTGAATTTATCACGCGACCAGGGTGGATATGATGCTCTCGTGGCTGTTAGCCCTGGTGGACCATCCGTGACGACTAATTGAAAAAACAATTTATCACGCATTACAGAGGAATTGGCCGAAGTGCAAATTGCAGACTCAGATCAAGCTGATTTTCAGAAACAGTCTAATCTGGGTCTACACTATTTGCTGACGTAATTCTGCCAAAATATAAGGTGTGTTTGTGGTACGATAAATATATCTTTCTTTGTCATGCGGAAGAGAAAATAACTAAATGAAAAGTAATTATTATTGTTTTTATTATCATTTTTTTGTTGTTGTCGTTGTTTACATGAACCCATAATGCATAGTGGCCTCTTTCTGTTTATGAGAATTTCCTGTAGTCACTGCAAACAGTGATGGACTCGATGAGACGTCGGGTTCTGCAGCGTCTGATCAAGGTCTGCATTGTTTTTAGATGTCACTTTTATAGGGAGCCAGGCATTTTTGGGTTAAAATAAAGATGGAACGGAAAAGTGCATTATGAACAACATGATCAGCGTATACATGGATATTATAATTTCTAATTATACCCGTTAGTCTTGTTCACTTCTACAACAAAAGCATAAATCAGACTTCATTAGAATACAAGAAAGTTTTTATTACGCTAATCTTGTTATACGCTGGTCGATGTTTTTCTCAAAGCACCGAGATTCAAGTATCAGAAGAAATGGTTTCGTATGTGACGATGGTATATTAAGCAAATTAGTCAAGGCTCTGTGACTTCCAGGAATATTGGCCTTTAATCCGCTATCGGAAAGGTGATAAACCATTTGTAAAATCGATTGTCTGCACACACAGTGGGCCAATAAATCGAGTCAAGTAAGATAATCCCTGCGATTACCTGTACAAATAGTCAATTTGGGTTGTCTTTCCAAAATCATCGGATTTATCAGATTTTCCAAATGAATGAATAAGTTGGACTTGCATTCTTGTACGCGACAGGTTCCCCCAACCTAATACATATGCCTATAAAATTTCATGAAGATATCCCAAATTGTTACTGAGTTATGGCGCGCACAAGAATGTTTACGGACAGACGGACGGACGGACGGACGGACAGCGCCACGACATAATACGTCCGTTTTTTCAAAACGGGCGTATAAAAAGTGGCAACACTGATTTTTTGGATGCTCAGGGCAGGTACTCCACAGTCAGTGGTGGGATCTAGCCGAAATGCTACCTAATCCAAGCTTTTATGCATATCCTCATTACCTGCAAGTATGAAGAGGATCCGATGAAAAATGAAAATGTGATGACGTTGTTTTCTCCATTATAAGACTATGGGATTTTTTTTTCAAACGCTCAAGGGCAGCTAACTCCGTAGTCTGTGCTCAAATCCACCCAAATTTCGAACTCACCCAAGCTCTTATGTATGTGATCATAACCTGCAAGTATGATAAGGATCTAATCAAAAACCTTGATTGCAGAACCCTGAAAGTCAAACTTGCTCGAGATATTGTCATGCCCTACATTTGGGTGAATTTATTTTAAAATCCATTGAGAAATGTAGGTGCTAGAGCGATGACAAAGTTTTTCTAAAAATAGCCACAGTGACATTGACCTTGGGCACAGCATCCTGAAAGTCTAACTTGCTTGAGATATTGTCATATCCTACATTTGTGTCAAGTTATTTCAAAATCCATGGAGAAATGAAGGTGCTAAGGCAATGACAAAGTTTTTCTAAAAATAGCCACAGTGACCTTGACCTTGGGCGCAGCACCCTGAAAGTCGAACTTGCTCGAGATATTGTCATGCCCTACATTTGTGTGAATTAATTTTAAAATCCATTTAGAAATGTAGGTGCTAGAGCGCTGACAAAGTTTTTCTAAAAATAGCCACAGTGACCTTGACCTTGGGCGCAGCACCCGGGAAGTCAAATTTGTTTGAGATATTGTCATGCCCTACATTTGTGTGAATTTAATTTAAAATCCGTTGAGAAATGTAGGGGCTAGAGCGATGACCAAGTTTTTCTAAAAATAGCCACAGTGACCTTGACCTTGGGTGCAGCACCCTGAAAGTCAAACTTGCTCGAGATATTTCATGCCCTACATTTGTGTGAAGTTATTTTAAAATCTACTGAGAAATGTAGGTGCTAGAGCGCTGACAAAGTTTTTCTAAAAATAGCCACAGTGACCTTGACCTTGGGCACAGCATCCTGAAAGTCGAACTTGCTCGAGATATTGTCATGCCCTACATTTGTGGGAAGTTATTTTAAAATCCATGGAGAAATGTAGGTGCTAGAGCGCTGACAAAGATTTTCTAAAAATAGCCACAGTGACCTTGACCTTGGGCGCAGCATCCTGAAAGTCAAACTTGCTCAAGATATTGTCATGCCCTACATTTGTGTGAAGTTATTTTAAAATCCGTTGAGAAATGTAGGCAATAGGGCGATGACAAAGTTTTTCTCAAAATATGTGATGACGTTTTCTCCATTATAACACTATGGGATTTTTTTTTCAAACGCTTAAGGGCAGCTAACTCCGTAGTCTGTGCTCGAATCCGGCCAAATTTCGAACTCATCCAAGCTCTTATGTATGTCATCATTACCTGCAAGTATGATAAGGATCTAAGCAAAAACAATTGAGAAAACGTGATGACGCCATTTTCCCCATTATAACCCTATGGGATATTTTTCAAACGCTCAAGGGCAGCTAACTCCGTAGTCTGTGCTCGAATCCGGCCAAATTTCGAACTCATCCAAGCTCTTGTGTATGTCATCATTACCTGCAAGTATGATAAGGATCTAATCAAAAAGAGTCGAGAAAACGTGATGACGCCATGTTCCCCATTATAACCCTATGGGGGTTATCTGTTGCCATGGAAACCAGAGTTCTGCGCTGATCGGCACCAAAACCTAATGCAGCCTTTCCACCACCCAAATAATGCTTCAGATAAAATTTGATTGCGATCGGCCCACTGGTCTCTGAGATATTTATGTTTGAAAGTGTTGACGCACCCACGCACGGACGGACGACGGCTCGACTCCCATCCTATAAGCTCACCTCTGAGCCTTCGGCTCAGGTGAGCTAAAAAAAAGCAAAATTTCATAATAGTTAGAGTCATTCAAGTGAGGGAAAACCCTGTGTTTTATAGCCGAATAGATACGGTACCATGGCGGCAATATTTGAGCCGCGACACGACAAAACCAACAAAGTAGTTGTGCGCCCAGCGCAGACTCAGATCAGCCTGGGCATCCGCCTAGTCTGAGCAGTGTCTTTCTTAAGCGCTTACAGGGTAGCTAAGGGTCTAAGCTACCTCTATGCGGACAGCGAAGACTCTGATCAGACTGGGCGGATGCCCAGGCTGATCTGAGTCTGCGGTGGGCGCACAACCACATTGTTGGTTTTGTCGTGTCGCGGCTCATTTGAGATAGTGTCAAGTGAGAAATGTGCAAGCTGATAATTAGCTCTTTACGTTTGGGTTGGGAGTTTCAGTGGCGGGAAGTCTTGCTAATTCGGATAATAGTATGCAAGAGCCGGCTGTGCTGTTTGGATTGTCTCATCTATCCGATATTTTTCTTTTCTTCCTCCCTCTCTTTGGGAGACGGCTCAATATAGACTGAAATACTGTCTCAAAGAGCCATTATACCCGAAACAACCAACTAACAAAAGGACTTCTTCGATTAAGGCGAGGATTTTCCCCATGATTTAAAAGTTATACGGATCACTGACATTTGCTTTGCATTTATGACTATGACTTGTAACTTGCATGGAAAATGAATTTTCAACTGCTTGTGTCTATGTAAAGTACGTTAAACATACGTTGACGTTGACGTTATTGTTGAGATAAATTGTAAATTATCCTCAAACTGATCGTTGAAATAATGATTTATTGTATACATTTCACCCTTTTTTGACTTACATTACTTACATAACAGACAACACTGGATAGTTTTGACTATATGTATGTGACCTTGACCTCATTTCAAGGTCATTGTACACAATAAAATCCTTGAAGATCACAGTGCTACTGTTGACCATTCTTCTTCTTTGGTTTATTGAGTATCGTCCCCCCCCGTGACCCAGCTTCCCACTCATATATATTGCGTACTTGCATCGCATAAGTCTGCTGCATGAAGGAAATGCTGGGTCACGGGGGGGAAAGTACTTGTATCTTAGTTATAGAGAAGCGTTCTCTTTTGGCCGCTTTGACCGGAAGTATAACTGTGGTTTTGCATGTTTAAATGCCAGTCAGGCGTAACAAGAAGAAATTCATTGCTTTGTATTGTGATATGCATGTATTTAGCATGCATTTATGACAAAAATGTATGAAATGAATGACTGATTTCAATATTTTTATTACCTCAAAAATTGAGGTATGCGAAAACCTTGAATGAAGGGTAGGTAGGGTCAGACTGGATTATCTCCCCATGTCTTTGGGTCTGAATCACAAATGATCTGATTTCATACGGCTTACATATTTGTGGAAGCTCCGCTAAGAAAAAATTGCACACTTTATACTTTTGAAAATTCGGACCTGTCGCGCCGGTCTAATGGGAAAAATCCTCGCCTTAATCGAAGAAGTCCTTTACGATTGGCGTTGCGTGGAAAGGACCTTTAAGCAATTTGCATACTGTAATCATTTTTGCTTAGCTACCCTTTAAGCACACAGTAAAGACTCTTATCAGACTGGGTCGATGCCCAGGCTGATCTGATTCTTCGTGTGACGCACGTGCTGCTTTGTTTTTTGGCTTGCTGATCAGAGTTCTTGCTATCGCTATAGCTTTTCCAGTATCCGTAGATTATTCTTGCAAACCAGAAAAACTTACCAGACTGCGCGGACTGACATGAGTATCCCATATCTACAAAAGACCTAAGGTACCTTATTTGCGCAATCGCATACCCTGGGCACAGGTTTTTCTTGCAACGCGGGTTGGAGTTCCTTGGGGGAAATGTCTGCTTTAGGTTATTGATATAAAAATGTCTTTTTAATATGTCAATAATTATATATTTATATTACCGCAAAAAATCTAAAAATTGGGACACCAAAAATAATTACCATAACTGTTCTGAAATTGGAATAGTTTGGTTCTACAATGCAGTTGTGCGTCCGAAAGATGCAGATGGAATGGCAAACAGTGTGGACTCTGCTCAGACTGCTCCTTTTGGAGCAGTCTGATCTGGGTCGGCACTGTTCGCCCAGACCTATAGATATGTCCTAATTCTACGGTAAGAAGTCTTCAGTTAATTGGTAATCCTGTTGATCTACAGACTGAATGGCAAACAGTAAAGACCCTGTTCAGAGTTCTGAACTGGGTCGGCACTGTTCGCTCAGACCTATAGGGATGTCCTAATTCTTAGAATTTCTACGGTACTTTCCAAATATTAATATTAATTAATAATAATATATTAAGAAGTCTTCAGTTAAATAGGTAATCCTGTTGATCCACTTCTAGTATCCACTGGCATCAATGTCATCAGATTATCGCCTGGTTCCCTGAAAGTAGAAAGAAAAACATGCGATAACCTGATGACATTGTAGCCAGTCAGCCAGTAGGTGTGTGTGTGTGTGTGTGTGTGTGTGTGTGTGTGTGTGTGTCTGCCTGTGTGCGAATAAACTGAAAATAACAGAAAACTAGAAATGTTTTTTGACAAAAACAGATGTCCCATCCCGCACCTGCGCTTAACTAGCAGTCAGAGTGTCATTTTCCTTAAATGTTGTCAAGTTATCATTCTGACCTAAGGAACTGTTGCATTAAAGTCCTCCTGTGACCTTAAAATAAGATGAAATGTCAAAAATACCCATAAATCACATCTTTGGCATCTTTGTCTTGTCTTAACAATTTATCTGTACATGTTGGGTAAAGACCCACTGGTTCAAGACGTATTTATACAAGTTTGGTAAACAGCTATCCACTGGTACAGGAGGTATCATCAATTTAAGGACATGGCCACTTACGACCTTGAAAATAGGACCATCCATCCATCCATCCATCCATCCACTAACCGTGCAACACTGGACACGTTTTAACAGAACTCAAAATGACTCCTTTCAATAATGAACTTTCTGATCCAAAAAGACTAAAACAGATATTTATACTACAGAGAAGTTCTGGCCGCTACACAGCACTTAAGGATGATATGGGTTTACCTTGCACTTTCCTGTTTTCCCACTGTTTTAAGGGGAGACCACTTTAATGCTTTCCTGTCTGCTGTCCCGGACCATGAAACCCTTCTAAAAAGAGCCAGCTCTTAAAGAAAAGAATTTGCTCTTCAAGGAGCAAATTCTTTAATTTAAGAGTTGGCTCCTAATGCAATGGGAGGCAAAAGTGAAAATGACTTAGTTGCCACCCATGGACGTATACTCATAAACCTCTACACCCACAGTAAATTCTGAAACGTTAGATCCGTTGGAACAGTTGAGGGGTAAATTCTTTCTTTAAAAGTCGAATTGAAAAGGAAACAAAACTGAAAAATAGCCGCCGAGCTACTCCCCCACGCCCTCCTTCCCTTGAAGTGTGCCCATATCCTTAAGGCCCCTTTTCACGCACCACTACGTCATTCATAGTTTCAACCTCTTCTTGTAGAATAAAATCATCAGGTGGTAAAAATTAATAAAGGTTTGTATTGTCTTCTTTTCTTGCGATTGTTTATCTCTGTGCATACATGTGCATATGGGCATCTATTATGTGGTGTCCTTTAAAAAGATATTTAATGTAATCTTATATTGTTTTGTCTTTCTTTTTCATTTTTTTCTTTCTGCAGGATTAGCAGCAATAGGGTTAATACTGGGCCAGGCATAAAGTCAAGCACTTCTTGCAGCTGGTAAAATTAATTAAATATAGTAAGATACGTTACCATTGTATTGTTTCTTTGTCTTGCGGTTGTTAATTCCGTGCTTTCACGTGCACAGGAGTGTCTATTTTGTGGTGGTGTTAAAAAGATAATTGTACTATAGCAAAAATGTAACATAATACTGTTTTGTCTTCCGTTGTTTTTTGGGGGGTTCAGGATAAGAAGTTTTCAATCTGATATTACTGTATCTGCATAATTAATAATCATTTTTATATTATTACTTCATAATGCACGACTTCCGCTAAAATACGAAAATATCAATGATATTTTCGTATTTAGGCGGAAGTTCAGCCATCTCAACCACGCTCAGTTCTAGTTTAATGACAAATTATTATTATGTGTAGATTTCCTACAAGTTTTAGGCGTTGATATGTACAAACAGTGTTGTATAGAACAAAATCTTATTGAATTTCAATTTACATGTATACTGAAAGGATTTAAAAACTTCCACTTTTTATTGCAGGCTGCTGATCTGTTCACTCATGACAGTGTTGAATATTTAACGACAGAATGCTTGAAACTTATCAAATTTAAAGATTACGCAGTTTATTTGTGTCATTTACTTAGATGACGTCAGTAAAAGAGCGTTACGTCACTTTTAATGCATAAGGCGATGCCGGCGTTATCTTATGCAACAATCTTTTCGACCATTTCTTACTGTCTTAATATTGTGACGTCATCCACGTTGATTTGCAAGTATCACTGCGGATGATGCTGTCGCGCAAAGCCTATTACGGAGACGGCGTCGACGTTAGTTAACGTCATGACCTCTGGTTTTTAATCTCGGTTAGGTGCTTTTCTGACGATCTTTTGAGCTTCCTGTAAACAGTGCACGTCGTCTGAGATTGTAAATTGCCGTATTGAACGCATAAAATTGTACCGCGACGTCACTTTTTGAAATTTCAGCATTTATCTGGCCCAAAATTCTGCGCCTGTTTGCGATATTTAGGCGCGGTAGGCTAAATAAAGCCACTGATCGAGTCCAAACTTTTAAAATTCAAATTGATATTGTAAGAGAAATGACTTATCAGAAAACTGTATACATGAAGCTATTCATCCTTACGTAAACGGTACTAAGAACACGGGGAGCACGTGCTTGTTCCTGGCCGATTCGGTTGAACGATTTCAGATTCGGTATATTGATATAATCAGGTATTAGAGAATATATATGTTGTAAAATTTTGGTGGACGTGGCTGCATTCATTTTTGAGTTATTTAAAATTAATGGGTGGAAGTTTTTAAATCCTTTCAGTATATATGATACAAAAATTTAAGGTAAATGGAGTCTATGTTGAGGTGTTATTCCGCCATTTTTACAAAAGAAAACAACTTTTGTAACTTCCGATTTGCTTTCCTGGACAAGTAAGCCCTTCAAACATGGTGTATACTCTTAAATGAAAGAACTTCTCCTGCAGGACCAACTTGTTTCCTTAAAGAGGCAACCATTACTGACAATACAAACCGTTTACATAATGTACAAAAAAGCATGCTTCAAAAAGTTTTAGATCAGTTATGAATCTGTGCACCTTAGCAAAACTAATTGTATTAGTTTCAAATGGGAGAGAAAGATTGCCATACAATAGGAGAGGAAGCGAAGGATTTTCATACTGTGACACCGAATTTAAAAGTTCAGTCCTTTGCGCTTGGTAGTATCTGCAGTGAAAGAAAAAGTGTTGGGCGTTCTCTACACTGCCGCATTGGCACACATGCAAGTTAATGATCACAATATTATATATACTGCCGCATTACTTTGCCGTAGACTCTGGCATGGATCTCATCTCACCCAAAAAGCAATAATTCATGCATTACTGAAGCCATTCCGAAGATGCACAAGTACCATTATTATACGATGATACTTATCTTTTTACAAAATTTCATTTGCTACTTCTGACAATTAATTTGAAGGGCTTTACCCCATGTATTACTGAGACCGTTCTGACAAAAATGCAGGCATGATAATGAATATCTATTTCAAGTTTCGTGGGTTGTTAGCTATGGCAAATTGGAGGAAATTGCTCTGTCATTAATGAGGCGATCCCAACAAAACACATTCACGACAACCGCTTTATAGTGGTTCTCATTTTATTTAGGTTCATGACATTCTGTCCATCGGTTATTTAGTCGTAGGTTCTGATGCGGATTTTGACTCAGTTGAAGGGCAATAACTCCTTATGAGTTAGGCTATAAGAAACCCTCACCCTCCGTGTGTGGCGGGGAAAATTAAGCCAAACTCGGATTCGCCTCTAGAGATGTGAAGATTTTGAAATGTTAATACATACGCAAAACTCAATATGTGACACTCATCCGTAAATGTCACGTGTAAAGCTTACGAACAGCTGTACATAACATCCACAAGCTAACACATTTACAAAGCATTTAAACACAAATAATTATGCTAAGCGGTTTAGCCTTCGCTTTCTGTGATGAAAAGCCGGTTACTTGTGCATATACTGAGTAATGCATCTGGCAAAACGTAGGAGGAACAGATTTTTGATAAAATGACGAATCACTTTATCCCTATCTGGTTCCTCGTCGAGCATGTATTTTAAACAAAAGCGGGCCAATGAATGGAGCCCCAAGCCTGTACATTGTATTTTTACCATTTTATTCAAGTTTATGATGTCGAAAGCCAACTAAAATGACCCACAATATGTGAGCCGCGACACGACAAAACCAACAATGTGGTTGTGCGCCCTGCGCAGACTCAGATCAGCCTGGGCAGCAGCACAAATTGACCAGACTCTTTGTTGAGTGCCCAAAGGGTAGCTAAGGGTCTAAGCTACCTCCATGCGGACAGCGAAGACTCTGATCAGACTGGGCGGATGCCCAGGCTGATCTGAGTCTGCGCTGGGCGCACAACCACATTGTTGGTTTTGTCACGTCGCGGCTCATGTTTCAAATTCAAGAATGTCTTATTTAGAATTGAGCTACGATGACGACGACGGACGACGGATCACGGACGACGGACCAATCTTTTACTCTAAGCTAAATTTGGGAGGCTTCGGCTCAGGTGAGCTAATACCTCAATCTGCAAACAGCGTATATCAAGATGTCTAGTCTAGTCTAGTCTATCCCATAACATTGGAAGGTCGTCGGGGCACCACAGATAACTTTACAACAATCCCTTTCCAACTCGCCCTGTCTTCAGCGGCCCTAGCAAAAGTAAAAAGTATGCAAAGACCAGGAACTGAAACAATCAAAATCCAAATCCAGCCCTCAAACCATAGTTGGAAACAACTAAGATTACAAATAATCAAGATACAGAGAACATATGGCCAACCGAGTGAGCAGCTTGTTCCCAAAAGGTGGCCACTCAGCAACCCAAACCGAACCAAAAATAATAATAACATACATAAGGTAAAACATCACAGAAACTCTGACACCAAAAACAGGCAACAAAGAACCACAACAGAACTACCGCCTTGGAACGGTCAGTAATGAATTACTGGGGGGCTTAAATCGATTTTACAGGCCCAACCTCACCCTCAGTTTCTGAAGTGGTACAAAACATTTAGTTGGTTGTTCGGTTCGCAAAGCCCACCCCTGTCCACTCCTTAATATTGTCTTCCCTC
Organism: Ctena decussata; assembly: GCA_963989385.1. Taxonomy (NCBI): domain Eukaryota; kingdom Metazoa; phylum Mollusca; class Bivalvia; order Lucinida; family Lucinidae; genus Ctena; species Ctena decussata. The sequence goes on from OZ022507.1 coordinate 63,301,814, forward strand.
CTCTTTTTTTCTGTCTACCTCTTCTTCTTTTTCCTTTCACTGTACCCTGCAGAATTGTCTTTGCTAAGCCAGAAGACCTTGAGACATGGCCAAACCACATCAGTTTTCATTTCTTGACCCGGGTCAGGAGCTGGTGACATATTCACCAATATTGAGAAGACCATAATTAGCCGCGCCATCTAGATCTACACTGTTTTGCCCTCTGTTATTTGAATTCTAAGTATGGTAAGGCTTGGATAATGCATTTTTTTTTAATTTTGCCGACGTAAATTTTGTCGTTTGCTTACTTTTGGCCCCTAGACGAATTTCTGACATAAAGTAGGTCGGTTATTCATTCGGGGCCGAAAAACAGTATGACTTGACAGGATTCGAAATTAATAATAATAATAATAATAATGATACTATAATAATAATAATAATCATAATAATAATAATGATACTATAATAATAATAATGATACTATAATAATAATAATAATCATAATAATAATAATGATACTATAATAATAATAATGATACTATAATATTAATAATAATCATCACAATATTAATAATATAAAACAAAAAAAAATAAAAAATAAAAAAAAAAAAAATAAAAAGACGCGTGCCCTGATATTCTATACATCTGGTTCATGTCCTTGGCATACTTTCTGTATTTTCAGATAATAATTTAATCGTTGTCTGCGTTTAGAACCAAACCATAATGATAAAACTATTTTTTTCACGCCATTTACAAACGTTGAACGACGTCGTCACATATGCTTCTATAGGACTTGAGAGGAACTGCAGATTTACAACAGAAGGTTGAATCAACCTTGAATCAACATTGATTCAACGTCACGACGTTGAATCAATGTTTATTGAAGGTTGATTCAACATTGTATGCTTGCTGGGATATGTGCCTCAATTTAATTTTTTTTCTGCTCCTTTTTGAAAGAGAGGGGGGGGGGGGGGGGGGGGGGCTCTGTAGAACGCCGCTTTTCTAATATGGGTTTCTTCACTTAGACCTTTCCTATATAAAATCGGTGGCAGTTCTGGAAGTTTCTTCATTCATGGAAGATAGCAGGCAGCCATAAAAGTTGTTTCCCTAAAAAAAAGCGAAAAAACATAGAGGTCCAATCAACCCCTTAACATGCGGCGTTCTTTCAATATTGCCTATTGGGAAGAAGAAAAAACATTATTCTGACTTACATCTTTCCGCAGCTGGATCACATAATGTCCTCCTTCACTATTGGCCACTATCGGAGGGCGGCAACACCAACAGCCAAAATGGTCCCCCGCCTCAGGCCCCATCTGTCGCAAGGCTCCGACACCCAGGATATTTCCGGACCAACACCTAAATGAAGTAAATAAAGAAGTGTCATTCAAACTCAGCCTAAGCTGAAAGATATGTTTATTCCCTTTCACGAATACAGAAGTAAAGAAAAAAGGAAAGAAAATGTGAAGAAAGAAAGAAACCAATAAGGAAAGAAAGAGAGAAAGAAAGAAAGAACCAATAAGGAAAGAAAGAGAGAAAGAAAGAAAGAAAGAAAGAAAGAAAGAAAAAGAGAAAACAGAATAAAAGCAAAGAAGCTGCGTGATAAAGCATGACAGTATCCTTCTTTACGAATGATAGAAAGATACACGAAGCAGTGTGTCCCCATCTTATCATGCTTATTTGATGACACGTCTAGATAATTGAGCCGCGACACGAGAAAACCAACAATGTGGTTGTGCGCCCTGCACAGACTCAGATCAGCCTGGGCATCCACCCAGTCAGATCAGACTCTTCGCTAAGCGCTTATAGGGTAGCTAAGGGTCTAAGCTACATTCATGCGGACAGCGCAGACTCTGATCAGACTGGGCGGATGCCCAGGCTGATCTGAGTCTGCGCTGGGCGCACAACCACATTGTTGGTTTTGTCGTGTCGCGGCTCAATTTATCTCTCTCTAGAGCTGTCTGATATTGATAGAATCTATGATAGGGTTGAGACCGAGACAAAGAAATCTCAGACTAGTTTTCAGATTATTTAGTCTGATGCTATGCTTGCCGAGCATAAGATTTAAATAATTTGAAAACGAGCCTGAGATTTCCTTGTCGACACCACAATGCCATTTTTGATTATTTTTCTCACCCATTTTATAAAGCAGAATATTCATTGAATACCTTAACTCCTTGTTGACGCCATTCCTATAAACTTCGAGCTAATTTTCTATTTAAAATTCTCACATGTGTGTTTATTTCACCTTGTGCATGCATTTTTCATGACTGGCAGCTAATCAGAAATCTACAGTGACACCTTATGCACATCATTAGCTGTCAATTTCATTTGCATGCAATTTATATGACAGGTAGCAGCAAGTTGATTTGTTGAATTTAGTGTGCCTAGGCTGAGATAGCAGGCCGAGATAGAAAAATCTCAGACAGCTCTGGGAAGGGATATTCTTGTCCAATGGGTGAGAACTTTTTTCTCGGTCTGCTGTCCCAGCCTAATATAAGCTTTGAAAGCTGGTTCAATCTGTCTGTCATTGCCTAGTAAAGCCCAACCATGTTGACCAATTTCAACAGCTCCACTTGTTACTTGTTATGTAAATTGTATGCAGCAGGGAAGGATCCAAGAATTTTGGATAAGGGGTTCAAATTAGCCGAGGCGGGGAAGGGGTCCGTTTGTGGAGTTTGACCAATTTAATTTTTCCTGAAATTCCTCATGAAAACGAAATAATTTAGGCTGAAGAGGGGATTCGTTTGAATCCGACGAATTCCATCTGGATTCGCCGCTGTGCAGAGTATGAAATCAACAGCCATTGCTGTAAAGGAAATGTCACTGTAGGTTTCTGATAAGCTGTCAATCATCTAAAATGCATGCACAAGGTGAAATTAACAGAATGGAAACATTAATAGAGAATTAGTTGGAAGTACATGTATCTAGCAATGGTCTGAACAAAAGTTTTAGCATTGAATGGATTTCCGTTTTTATAAACACAATGGTTGAGAAACGTTAAGGAAATCTTAGGCTCGTTTTCAAATTAAACTATAGACTGGATTTAAAATTATTACTACGAAAATTAGCTTTGCTTTAAAAAGATAATGTTTTCCAGACATACTGATTTATACTACGCACAAGCAATTAACCATAAACTTTCTGAATACACCAAACGTAGAATGGTTTTTATGACAGAATTGTAATATAAATGAGAAAAAACACCACTATAACTAAGATTACTATTTCGACTAATACCCCAGTTAACCCCAGTCTGAGCGTCTACTTTCGTTGCCACCGCACATAACATGAGCCGCGACGTGAGAAAACCAACAATGTGGTTGTGCGCCTAGCGCAGACTCAGATCAGCCTGGGTGTCCGCCCAGTGTGGTCTGACTCATTGTTAAGTGCTCAAAGGGTAGCTAAGGGTCTAAGCTACCTCCATGCGGACAGCGAAGACTCTGATCAGACTGGGCGGATGCCCAGGCTGATCTGAGTCTGCGCTGGGCGCACAACCACATTGTTGGTTTTGTCGCGTTGCGGCTCACATTTATATAAACCTAATTCAATCCTCTCTCTCTCCCCTTCCCCCCCCCCCCCCCTCCACCCCATCTCAACCCTGCTGTAGCGTTCTCTGGCACAACGCTAATGTTGCGCGCAAAGAGCTGGCATGCTGACGTCATTTTTTCAAACAAATATGGCGTAGGCTACTTATGAAAATATTATGCCTCGGGCTGTTCAAACTATCGATTCAGAGGAAATGATGCGAGAAGAAGGTGACGGGAAAGATGGCGATGACGAGGAAATGGACATACATGCTTTAGCTAGCATTAATAACCAGGCCACTCTCAATAATAACGATCTCGAAACTGACTCAGTTGAAAATTTGCACTTTACTCACGAGAAAAATCAAAGGTGACTCTTAGAACCTCTAACTTTTTTCTCTCTCTGTCATCAAAGTGGTTATGTAATAACCGGTAATAACTCTCTCTCTCTCTCTCTCTCTCTCTCTCTCTCTCTCTCTCTCTCTCTCTGTGCAATTTGATTGGAAGTCAAAACGCCCAAATGGCGTCCAGCTACAATTAATTCTGTTCGACTGACAGATAAAAATATATGACCGCTTTTATTTTCTCCGTGCAAATAATTGTTCCCAAATACATGTAGTATATATTTCAACACAAAATAGTTACATATAATCATCATGATCATTTTTTTTACAAAATACAATACAAATAAGGAGGAAAACGGAAACTACAAGCTGGTTAAGTTCTTCTCCTTCATACATTGTTTTATATTACACATAAAAGGCGGATAGGCTACGTAAATGTAGAAATAGAATACAATATGTAATACGTGGAATATTTGCTGACTAAAGATAATTAGAAAGAAAATATATACAGCAAAGACAAACAGACATGAAGTTTTTTCATGAAATCTAAGAATCTGTTAATTTACATCTAAGTTACCTCAGCGGTGACAGTTTGATGTCTCTGTTACCGTAAGATTCCAAATATTAGGACAGATGGGTCAAAGCAAACAGTATGAACTCAGATCAGACTGTTCATTACAGTTTGATCAGGGCTTCCATTTTTGCCAGTCCATCTGCCATTTTTAGACGCAATAACTGCATTGAAAACTAAAGATTCCGCTCAATTTGAGAATAGTTAACTTAATTATTTATGGTGTCCCAAGTCGGAGAATTTTACGGTAAATGGGTCTTTAGCCAGATGATGGGTGTATGACCGTTTTCAATAAGAGAATAAGACATTCTTTTCCGTGTTCTAACGTTTGCCAAGCCCGAGTGTATTAACGTGTTGCAGCCCTCACCGCGCAGCGGTGAGGGCTGCATCATGTTAATACATGCGCGGTGAGGGCTGCAACACGTTAATACACGAGGGCTTGGGCAAACGTTCAAACATAGGAAAAGAATGTTTTATCGTCATTCTTAAATTTCTTCTTACGGACGCCATCTTGATTCCAGGTCCAGAGGTTATAAAACTTGAGTACATTCTCAAACTCAAAATAAAGCGCACTGATTGGCTGCTTCCGAGCATCCAATCAGTGTGCTTTATTTTGAGTTTGAGAATATACTCAAAGTTTATAACCTCGAACCCAGAGCTCTGCAGACGACACGAAAACGGAATTTAATGGTGTTTAAACCCTGGCGCACCCATGTTTCAACAGTGGTGAAACCCTGTGTCAGCGATTCTGTCGTATTGCGACAATTAAAAATAGAAGGAAGCCAACGTAAAATGCTGTTGAATACAACACGGCTGTTTTCTATAGTAAAGTCTCATTAGTAATATAACAATGTCTATTGACATCCTCGTTCCAGGTCATGGTCAGCTATAATAATGTGAATTTTTGTGCAACCTTTAGCGGCATTTCACAAGTCATAAAATATTACAAGTTTTCACTCGATGTATGTCATCTGCACTTTCAATTTTGCAATATCCGAATTTGTATAACTCCTCCGTTAAAGTTTTTATCGACATCTTCAACTGCAGTCTTGCCGCTGTCTGATCAGCGTCTGCACTGTTCGCTTAGACCTACCTGTCCCAAACCTTATACTTTACGGCAATTTTTCAGAATCATAAATTCCTCTCAGAACAGCATCATTTTCAACGCTTGTGAAGAAGACGACGAAAGTAGTCCCCTTCGCATAATAATCGGAGGAAAAGTTAAGAAGTTCAAGAAGGATTCCAGAGTTTGGCTCCATAAATCAAGCGCAAGAGCGGCGGCAAGAAAAGATGCAAAATCCCTTCCACATGGGTCTACAACAAACAGCTCAGATGACAATGATCGAGATTGCACATCAGGAAGCGGAAATAAAGACAGCCTTGTTTCCGAGATAATGGATGTCTGTCATGTTGACGCCTGCAGGTCACATTCGGGCGAAACTGCAAGAGACACCGATAGTACTGTAAGCCTTTTGGGTGACTCAGATGCAGATCTTTCTTATTCTGAAGAGGAGCTCGATCAATCACCGAGTGACGACATGGCATGTAAACCGTCTATGTCTTTCTACCAATCAGAAAATGACAGTGAGGTGTCCATTGAGAGCGAGCCGATGGAAGTTGACGAAAGTCCGCCCGAGACAGAATCAAACAGTAATTCTACGTTACCAGGTACATGTATTTGAATAAGTACTGTTAAAAAAATGCAAGAAACCAGGCTGCGCATATACGCGTGCAAGACTTGGTCTGCGAAAGCTGGATATGAGCTTAAGTTGCTCGTTTTTTTTTACTCTTGTTACCATAAACACTGATATGTCAAGGTACGCCACCAAAAGCGCATTCCATGTGCTCAGGAGTCAACTCATTATAGGTCGTTTGCAAAAAAGTGGAGGGCGAAAATTCGATTTAATTTCATTACCACTTATGACTTCACCTACTATATATTCTGTTACCTATACGAACTCATGCAAGGATATTCAGATTTTTTTTACTTTTGAATAAAAGGTTACTTTATAAATTATTACCATTTTTTCTCAATTTTATGCCATTCTTACATAGGAGTTAACCGTCAAGGTATAAACAGCCATTGTTGTCTACGCCCATGGGCGTAGAATATCTAGTAACTGCTTTTGACATGGAAGTACAGCCATTAGTTACCCACAATGCAGCTTGACCTATATGCTAGTGTTCGCCTATATGGCTTGAGAGCTATTCGCATAGATGTCGTGACTGGTCATGTGACGTGTAAAAGTATTGTTGGGAGATATTTACGAAAATATAGTATATTTGTCAAGGAGTTTAGAAAAGGTGCATATGTTTATTCTTTTTGGACGCTTATTTTCTGCTTATAGAACACACGGTGTATTGACAGTGTCATGATGTTATCTACGTGAGATTTGATGAAATTGCAGTTCCACAAGACTGCTGCATAACCAAATATTCAGAACATCTTGACATCAAGTTTATGCTGCTCTTATTATGGAATGCAAGATTACTTTCATTCAGGAAAACAAAAACAAACTTAAGCTATCTACCTTGTATAATATGACACCGAAACCATTATCCTAATCACTATGATCTTTATTTTAGACTCCAGTAATCACTGGGAAAGCCTCGAATTCGACAATAGCACGGATAAGATTCAAGCGAATACTAACCCCTGTCCTAAATGTAACGGTATACCTAAGTACGACTTTTTAGAGATTCCGAACAGGCCTCCAGAACTAGAGGTGTCGATACGCCATGCACCAGCCCTCGGCGCTGACGAGCAGACATTGAAAGCCAATCTGTTTGAGTATGCCATGAAGCATCTCTGCGGACACCTCAACCAGACAGGCAGACAGTCTTCTGGCAAAGTAGAAAAACGAAAAAAGCGAAAACGAAAATTTCGTCCGAATGTTCGTCAACCTACTACCAGAAAGGTTTCACCATGGATGTTGCCCTGCGATTGTTCATGCACGTGGAGCAACCAAACACAGCCACAGGTGAAACCAGGGGAGAAACGTTTGAAGAAGTTCGGCAGGTACTGTGCATGCTTAAAAGCCCATTGCCATTTCTTCTTTGCTAAAACTGAATGTAACAGGCTGCAAACATAAGGAGGTTCTAGTTGGCGATTAAATGTTTTAGGGTGATCAGCAAGCAGTCAGCGACCAATCGGTGACTCTTCGGCGGCTGGTTGCAACTGAACGGGGACTGATCGGAGACTTGTTGAGGACCTTTCTGCGATCAAGATAGCTTTTCATTGAAGTTGGCACTGCGAACCTTCGGATCGATCGACGTACGCCTGAAATCTCCTGTCAACCTGTCGGCGACCAGTCGCCGTTAAAACGCCAATCAGTCGCCGATCATTGCAGATTAACCGCCGATCAGTCGCCGTATCATCAGTTATTAGTCGTTGATCATTCACCGATCTCTTGCCGGCCAGTCGCCGATAGGTCGCAGCAAAGTTGCAAAAATTTCAGAGACAAAATGTTACCGATTGCCATACAGCGTCAACCAATTGGTGACTAAAGCGGAGACCAATCATATTCTGCGATTAAAATCAGTCGCAACTAGTCATTTGTGCATGCTCAAAATAGTGCCGGGCTGCGACTAATTTTTATCGGCGACCGCTGGAAGGCCTTGTCGCGACCTTGATTAAACCTCATAGTGATTTCTGCAACCTCTTTGCGAGTGTCAATTTTCTTAGTCGCGGAGAGGTCGCGCCGCGGACGCATGCTCTACGGGGCCTGGCCGTGACGCGATTCTTCAATGATATTTTCATCGCACCGTAAAAATTTAAGTATTTGGACTTATAAATAAGAGCAAAAAGTACAGACCCAGATCAGACTTATTCGTAAGATATATTTAATCAGGATCAACACTACTGCCACCCACCACAGCTTTTGTATGCATTATTGCATTGTAAAAAAATAACAAAAAACAAAACTTGAACTCCATTTTAAGACAGGACAATCACAGCAATTTTTAAGGTGTCTTAACTTTTAGATTTTCTACGGTAAAAGTTTCTTTCTTTCTTTCTTTCTTGCTTTCTTTTTTTAATTTATTGAAAGAAACAGAAATACAGTTTTTGCTTAACGCTCATATCAGATTATCATTTTTTGGATAGCGCAGCTGGAATTAAACACAAAACACACATATGCGCTTTTTGATTTCAAGTTTTAAAGACAAAATAATGCTTTTGCATTTTTGCATTTTTCAGCAAAGTTCATGGACATATGCATGCCCGTCAAATGCGCAATTCCATTACCTCCTAAAATAGAAGAGGAAAAATAATTCTGTAGAAACACCATCAAATTTCATTTTGTCTGTGCTAGAAGACCTGACGAATCCTTGACCAACAACGTTGCAAGGTTAACGATGCTTTAAACAAGGGAGCGTAATAACAACACTCTTGAAAGTGGCCCAACCGAAATTTCGGTTCGGTACTCTAGGACGTTTTGTCGGATAATTCCGCCAGTTTATGCATATCTTTTACAAAGCCAAAACTTTTTTTGAATATGCTTTACGTTTCAGCGTTCATCGTATGATGAAGCCAATGGGCGGAGCTAAAATTAAGAATTTTAGTGACGACGACCACTGGCTTCTTCACACGATGAACGCTGAAAATATCAAATTTTTATTCTTATATTTACACTTTACTTTTAGACCCTTCCTGTGCTGTTTTTGTTGTAATTTAATGTAGAATATGCAAAATATGAAGAAAAGATAGGCCATTACGCTAAACAAACTTTGCCGTAACGTGGCGTCAATAGAACGTTACGTCAACCAATCAAGACGTTTGTTTACCTTAGACGTAGCTTGACGACAATTGTCGTTCATCGGTGCATGAAGCAAGTTGCTTTAAAAGGTTTACCTATGGGATGTCAGTGGCAAGTGTAAATATTATATTTTGGCAATCCATTTCCAGATGGCTTAATTTTGAATGCCAGTTTGAAACGGAGCTGTGCGTACTTATACTATAAGCTCACCTATGAGACTATAAGCCTTCGGCTCAGGTGAGCTAGAATACAGAGAAAATTAATCTTTTCCTTCAAATTCTCCCAGCCTTTTCGACTGTGCGTTCATCATCCCGCCAATCGGCCTATTCATGACTGTAATACAGACACATGTCTATTTTCCTGACAATTTTGTATTGAAAAAATGGACGTTACACCATCTAACGACAAAGAACCGTCATCAAAACGTCATAAAATCATAAGTAACGTTAGTAACAAATGGCGTCAGCAATCAGACTCATGCGCTTCGAACATTCAGTCATAGCAGTTCCATTGCTTCTTAGAATACATGATACAGTGAACTCTTGGCATCTCGAATACTGATATTTCAAAGTACTCTCTTGTATCACAGAATGTTTTAGGGACACATTTCCTATTTTCATTTACATTCCAACTCATTTTATCCCGATACTACTGATACATGTATTTCAAAGTAAATTTTCTGGGACCTGGGGCCGTATTCATAAAACGACTTAAGTCGTTGCTATGCGGTTGCTAAGGCTGAATATCCATAAAGGAGATTCCCTACAACTATGAAATTTGGTCTGGAGGAACAGTCTTTATAAGACTGTTCCTCCAGAGCAAACTTCATAGTTGTAGGGAATCTCCTTCAAAGAAATTTAGCCTTAGCAACAGCATAGCAACGACTTAAGTCGTTTTATGAATACGGCCCCAGAAAATTTACATTGAAATATCAGTACTTTTGGATGAAATATGACTGGGAGATATCAAGAGTTGACTGTCCTAAGTTCCTCTGTTTTAGTTATTTAACTCCTATACCAAACAGACCTGCCGACGAACAAAGTTCATCTATAAGGCAGCATCCCGAAGCAGCCTCCCCGGGACAGGTTCCATCGCTATTCCTTATGGCGGCAGGGGCACTACAGCAGACGGACAGTGCAACAGACATTGAGAGGGAAGATGACGAAGTGGCCATGACTGAAGAGACAGACAATAACAACACACAGCAATCAGATGAAACAGCTGAGGAACCCTCTAGCGAGGACTTGTCACCCCCATAGGAAAATAAAGCCATAACATAATCCTAGTTTTTGTCTCTTATGTTTATAGTAATCAGAAGCGACATACTGATCTTTTCCGGCGTCATTGTTGTTTTTGTTGTCGGCGTCGTCAGAATTTTTAACCGAATTAGTTGTTTTTTGCACTTGTATTGTCTCGCTAAAAGCAGACGACAAAATTTACGTCTGCAAAATATCAGAAAATGTTTTGTCCCAGCTATATCTATATCATATTGCAAATTCAAAGACACGTGGACAAACAGTGTAGATTCAGATTAGGTGGTTCATTATGTGCTCATCTGAATCTACGCTGTTTGTAAATTAAAACTATTTCCATGTTTGGCGCATTATGTGCTAAATGAGCTTTTGTCATGAAACTTCTTGTTGACATTGACCTAGGTTCCATGCTGAGACAACACAGTTTGCCTTGTAGGCTGTAAGGCTTTTGTATTTACACATCCATATTTTCCTGCTATTTTTACAAAAGGGGACAACATGGCAACATTTGTGACTTCCTGTTTCCTTGACGACACATTCCTTTCTAAAAGGGTTCAACTCTAAAAAGAAAGAATTTGCTCCTTAGGATAACATTTGTGACTTCCTGTTTCCTGGACGACACATTCCTTTCTAAAATGGTTCAACTCTAACAAGAAAGAATTTGCTCCTCAGGAGCAAATTCTTTTCTTTTAAGAGTTGACCCCTGGTTAGAAAGGGAGGAAAAAATTGAATATGACTGAGTCGCTTCCACCTCAATGTATTTCCTGCCATTTTTACAAAAGGGGACGGCATTTGTGACTTCCCGTTTCCTTGACAACACATTCCTCTCTAAAAGGGTTCAACTCTAAAAAGAAAGAATTTGCTCCTTAGGAGCAAATTCTTTTCTTTTAAGAGTTGACCCCTGGTTAGAAAGGGAGAAAAAAATTGAATAAGACTGAGTCGCTTCCCCTGCAAGTATACCCATTGTTGATGATTCACTTTTAAAAGCGAATCGAAAATTCTCTGACTTGCTAACTTTTATGCACATTTTCTCAAATCTCGAAGCGGCGCGAAGCATTTATCAGTAGTGACTAGTTCTTTTGTTGAAGTTTCGTTTAGCCGGGCCGCGTAGCGCAGTCGGTAGCGCGCCGTCTGACTCAAGAGCCAGAGGTCCCGAGTTTCGTTTCTCCTTCCGCTGAATCAAGAAGGGCAGTTGTCAGCTACTGGCGAAAGTATGTGCACTTAGTACTGATTAACCGCTTAGGAGGTCTAAGCCTGTCCAGGAACATTGTCCAGGAATAGTGTGGTGAGGTTAACTGACCGTCCCGACATGACCATAGCTCTTTACCTCGAACGTAAAGCAACAACACAGCAGTCACAAATCATGTTTTGTTTACACGGCGTGCTGATGTTGAGTGGGGTAGTAAAATTTGCCCGTGTGAGCAGAAAATTGTCATATAAAATGTGACAAAGGTAAAAAAGAGTATAGCTGTGAAGATGACAGACACTTTACACAAAATCAAATCTGGCAAGGACTCTTTGTCACATATTTCTTCGGTAAATAATTCATTCCGTGTAAAATGTTTTTTAAATTCCTTGTCACAGTTTCAAGACAAAACAAAATGTTGCTCAAAGTGAACGAATTCGGACACCGTAAACTCCAAAACCTTTATACTCCTTATTTGGACCGTTCAGCGACAGGTTATTTATAAGTTTTTGTTTAAATGTAAGAAGAAAAAAAACCTGCTTATTTCACTCTTACCTGATGAAGTCGGATACTTTTTCTCGTCGTGAGATTTCAAATTTACTTGCATCACATGCTCTTAATCTCGAAAAGTTCATTTTTCCAATGTTTTTTTTTTTTTTTTTCAAGCCAATATGACTTCGGACGTCTTGCATGAGTGGCATTTTTCAAGTCCATCATGAAAATTACTACATTGTATATTGCATTATAAGATCAAAATGAAATCAGTTCAGAAAAATTTACTCTAATATTTTATGGCAATTCTTTACATTGGAAATATTTACATCGCCAGCAGTCCGGCAATGAAAGTGCAGACAACCCCTAACTCAGGTTGTTTTATCACAGAGTTCGGACAATTCATCAGTCATGTTGTTTGGAACTAAAAAGTAGAGGTTGTTGAGAGAAAACTATCAACTACCTAGATCTCTTTGTGACAGAAACGAACTATGAAATCTGTATGTCATCCTTTGATCCATTCCAATACATATGACGAGTACACTTAGTTTGAGCAGCGACACGACAAAACAAACAAAGTGGCATGTGCGCCCAGGGAAGACTCAGAGCAGCCTGCATATCCGGTCAGCCTGATCGGACTCTTCGCAAAGCGCTTGAAGGGTAGCTAAGGGTCTAAGCTACCACCATGCGGACTGGCGAAGACTATGATCAGACTGGGCGGATGCCCAGGCTGATCTGAATTTTCGCTGGGCGCACAACCACTTTGTTGGTTTTGTCGTGTCGCGGCTCAATTTTGTTGTTATTTAGTACTATTGGCACCGGGCTCAGGAGTTTGTGGCAAACGGTTTGATGCCGTTCCTCATCAACAGTAAACAGGAAGCATCGCACCCTAAGATGAGGGCAAAAAGGTTTTAAATAAAAGTGCATGAAATGGGACTTAAAAAACGTAAGTTACATGTAATACTCCCACTGCAATATCTATGATAAAGCAAAAATACAGATGCAGCTTTTAGAAACACCTCAGCGACAAAAACATCTCAGAAGACCATCCTAAAGAATGGTATGCCCAATGTAAAAACAGCGAAGATTGCAGTGTCTGAGATATATTTTGTTTAAATCTAAGCAATACATACTCAAAATAAAAGTATTAACTGTAATGTTTGACACTGTTACCCCGCCCCCCCTCCCGCATCTAAAGATTTACTCCCTTAAATATAAACGCCCTCAATATTTCTATTAACTTTCAAATTTCTTACGAAAAACTATATCCTAGACATGATAATGATCGCTAGTAAAAAGTACTTGTATCTGTCTAATTAATGATTTGTGATGGTCACTGGAAGTAGGAGAATTTAAGAAAATAAATAAATTGGCGGGAATAGCGGTCCGCTATTCGCGCCAAAAATGAAGACTCGATACGCCCAGCAATCATAAGCCGTGTTCATGTGCACTTTTTGCACCCGGGTGCAAAAAACACCCGGGGTGCAAATTTGCACCCCAGGTGTATTTTTGGCCACGTGAACGGTGTTTTAAGGAAAAGCACCCGAGTGCAAATTTGCCCCCGGGTGCAAATTTGACCCTACTTTCGAGGTGGTGCAATTTTATTTGCACCCGGGTGCAAATTGTGCACATGAACGCAAAATGTGTTTATCAGTTTACATTTTGATCTTGGATTTTAAAAATGACTGGCCTTTTTATCATGATCCTGTATAATCCCATACAATAAGCTATCAAAGATCTCTTTATCAAATTGAAAATCAGACTGTTATCAAAACAGATATGCATAAATTACTAAAAGACTACGATTTTCGTCATTCTTAAGCAAGGTGTCCACACGTCAACATTGTAAACGTAGTCAGGACGCTGAAATTCAAAAAGGGCCTATTTTTCGAGTTTAATGCCCCGACAATTCGAAAGGATGAATTTGGTATATTATGAAAGTTTATCATCCCAACTTTAACTTAGGGTATGATGTGGTCCTGAAAAGTGGATCCAGGATGTAGAATAAGGGGAGATAACTGGGTACCAAAGAAATGCTAAAAATGATCGACTGCCTTTCTCCTTGTTTTCACGTCATTTGAAGCAGAGTTTCAAGCAAGCAACATAAGTTTTAGAAGAAGCCTATTATACTGTAACGACTGAAACTTATTAGCTTTCTGTCCATTTTTGCTTAAAGCCGTAACATTCGGTTATAGACGTTACGTATGAGAATATCCCCAAAATGTAAATAAATTGAAGGCAGAATCGTTTTGTTTTCTTTTGCTAGTATATCCTCCTTTAAAATCATCTTTAAATATTAGAAGAATTACAGCCTGCTCGATTCCTTGCCATTCGCCCACGTTACTACTTGCATTAACGTATTTTTAACGTAGTTAACATTTATACAAAATGTATTCCATTACATCACAGCTAATCAGCAACCTTAACCAACTCCCAGGAAACTCTCATAAATACGGCATTCAGACATTTTTTAAGAAATATTGTTGACAGAAGTTTGTCGCTATTTTCACCAAGCAGTTTAAGGACCTCGCAAGCTGCGTTTTATACGTGAAACAGAAAAGAGAGTTGTTATGTGTTAAAAGACTTGACAAATACTGAACAAACAGTCTTTTTTTGCTATTTCTTTCTTCTTGTAGCAACGTTCAACACTTTTGCTGACATGATTAACCAAGGGTTCAATTTTCTTGCTACGCTAATCATGACAGTAACATACGGGACTTTTAGATAAAGTAATAAAAAGAAACAAATAGATAAACTAAGAGACAGAGAAGTTATTACCCCAGGGAAAATAAAACTACTGAAGTTCTGAACATTGTTATTTATAGTGGTGTCAGTCAAGTGATAATCAAACACCATCGTTCTTTTTAATATATTAAATAAATATAAAATTAGGGAATTACTAGTAATTTACACTACAGAACCTGCTGTTACATTGGTTATTGAAAAAAAAACGGTTCATAGAGCATAGAAATTGAAAGACTACAGAAAGGTGTGAAAACTAAAATACACACTGGAATTTAATGACATGAGGCACAGAAAATTATCTGCCAAATCGAAAATAAGCATCTGCTCACAAAGTACGCATTCTTTTATGAGACTTGCATGAAGGTATTTTTCGTTACCAGTAAAAACAACACTGCTCAAGTGAAAGTTTCAGTTAAAATCAAGAAACAGCCCAATTATATCAATTTTATCAATAAATTACGATATTTCATTGCATTGACCTTTTTGATCAATTTTAAAGGCCCTAAAGACGGTGAGTAGTACAACATCGGAAATATGTAAACATCTTTTTAGTTAATGTTACTGCAAATCAAAATTTTCACTGCCGAAATGCTGCACGTTGAGATAATGTATTTTCACAGCCTCCAGCCTACGGTCAAATACTCGCCGTCCGACTGTAAGTAAAATGTTTCATTTTGTAACATTTTGAGTGCAGATAGCACCATGTAGATGTGGCAAATATTGTGAATTACACGTCCCGTTACCATAAACACTGACAAAACTACTGAATAGACTGATAACGGGGCATCTTATAAGTTACGGTATTTTCCTTCTTTCGGTAACTCGTCACAACAAGAATATTTTTAATATTTTGCATTATAACTGATGAGAGCGATACAAACCGGTAACGTTGATAAAATTTCAGCAAGTAAACCTTGGTACCTAATTGAAACACTGACAGTTTCTTTAAATGGATACGTAATTACTGACAGCTTCTTTAAATGGATACGTAATTAACGGTCGAATACGCTATTCAAGTTCAATTTTCGGACTTTGTTTTAGATTTAAGTTGAGATGGGATGAAGTATCATAATATTTTAGCTATAAAAGCTTTCGTGCTTCATTGTTGCGATTTTATGCTCAATACTGATAAAACTAGTCGGTTTAAATACACATGATAAGTTAATTTTAAAGACTGAAGGCTTGAGGCATGCAGACATTGAGGCCTTGAAAGCAGCTTATTCACAGACAAATATTATCGTTTGGTGCTGAATGAAACAATGTTCAAATTACAATAATATAAGTAACGCAGTATAACGTCTATTCGCATACATGCCAAACAGATGAAAGTCTAATACCTCTAACAATCTCGTTTTGTTATTTATTTATTTTTATGGTGCACCCACTACTTTTAGATATAATCAATGGCTGTAGCAACTATGGCTATCTATTCTTCATATATCGAAGTTTTCCGGCAGATGTTAGATTTCTTAGAAAAGTAAGTTTTAATAAGTATTCACTTGGTATAGCCAGTGCAGCACACACTGATTCAAAATGTTTCAAGCAGTTAAGTGTACGATAGAGAAGATTTTACATTGAGTAATTATACTAGATGTTTAGTAAGAATCTTTCATTTTACTTATTTATTCGGATACTGAATTCTATGCTGATGCTTTTATTTCTTCTGTTATATACGTGATATACATATGATGACTGTTGACTGAGCCGTTTGAAACTTCATTTTTCGTTGCATATTCAAATATCTAAAAACATCCATATTTATGACGCAACACCTACGTGTTGTTGCAGCATCAGAAGGAAGTGTGAGGTTGCGCGAATAAAACTAGTTAAAGCCCCTGGTAGATTATGTACTCCTGTCTACACAAATATGAAAACTTCTACATGCGATTCCCATTGGCTGGTTTTCTTGTCTTGTGGTCGCCTGTATAGCTGTCCTATGTGCTTTCTATTTTGTTTGTGGGTTTAAAATAGAAAATAGGTAAAATTAGATGTATTAAATGTTTGAATGTATTTTGTATTGTTTTTAGTGCTTACGTATGTACCGTTTCTCTGTGTTGGAATAGAGTGTCTGTTACCAAAGATGTGCTGTTCCGTTTTGTCATTTGCATGTTTCCCATATTCTTTCGGTGTCTTGGGTGGGCTGCGTCTTGTAATTGTGGCCTTTCCTGTGTAATTTTATTTACATTTTTCTATGTACGTTTTCTACATCTCATATACGTAAACTTGGGTCTGCATGCATATCTAACAAATACACTGTAACAACATAGCAAGAAACGAATTAAGATAGTCAACATGTAAACGAGTTTTTTCTCTGGAGAGACGTATGAACTTGCAAAATAACGCTGTTCACAATGGTTTTAACCACCTACTTGAGAAAATAGTGATCCCACAACTCTAATATCTACCATATGCAAATCACTGAACAGCTTCTTTTGATATCTAAGTAGTTTACGTTGTAATTGCTTTTCAAACCATGACGTTTGGCTATTGTTTAAACATAAATTTGAATGCCGTTCATTTTTCCGCCTGTCAGTAAGTGCAAACATTCGTTAGTACATTGTCTTTTTCAATTTTGATACTTCTATCATTACACTAGTGCCAGTCTAACTTAACATATTTACAGATGCTGTCAAAATACTTCATTTACACACTAAATACCAATTACATGTATAAAACGTCATTTTGTTACAGTACATTATTAGCTTTTAAGACAATGGAAAAATGCAGAGTTTGAAAGCACTATTTTCAAAAACATATTTGAACGACGGAAAGATTTAAAGTTGAAATATTTTATTTTATTTATTATTTTCGTTTCATGGGTAATATATACAATTTGTATTACTTGCTATGAAAAGCTTTTCGAAACTTTATTTCTTTACAAATTATAGTAGCTATACTCTAATGAAGTAAAACAAATTGATCCTGTTTTTGTATTCTACATCTTTATATATCTTCTGAATCGCCTTCATTCATTATTCTTTTTAACAAAAACATATTAAGTAACGTATGTAACGATCGAGTGTTAACAGACAAACGCCAGTGATAATACGAATGCGTAAGTTGTTGGAAGCCTTTGCAGATCCAGAAGTGGTTGGGCTGGTTTTCTTGTTAAAACTGCACAGCACGGGGAAAAATTCAAATTGA
Source organism: Ctena decussata (assembly GCA_963989385.1). Taxonomy (NCBI): domain Eukaryota; kingdom Metazoa; phylum Mollusca; class Bivalvia; order Lucinida; family Lucinidae; genus Ctena; species Ctena decussata. The sequence continues at coordinate 63,319,809 of OZ022507.1, forward strand.
AATTAGAATTGAAATGGACGTCTGAGGAAAACGGGATCCATGGTGGTGGTTAGACACCAAACAGAAACGTTTTATGAAGTGCAGAGTGCAGTGTCATTATCATTGGATATTTTGCGAGTCAGCTGCCCTATAATTCTATGCGCAGTTTGATGAGAATCTAGAAGACAGCGATTTAAAATAAAATTTAGTATCTTCAAACACCAACAATTGGTAGGATGAATTATCCTTGTGTAAATATGTGTATACACCGGTTTTCTTAATATTCTAAGCATGCATTTTGTAAATTATTTCAGAAACTGATACTTTGCACACAAATACGTCATTTCAAGAATTAGTGCGCCTCTAAATGGACAGAATTATAGCGTTTTCATTTTGAGCAAATTAAGGTTTAAAAGGGGTAGGGGTAAAAAGGGGTAATTAAAAGCACGGGATCCTATTTCAGTGACCACATCATACCCTATCATAAAGCCCAAATGCTATGCTTATCAAATTTGGTAAAAATTTCCTTTCGAATCGCCGGGGCATTAAAGTTGCATTTTTTCGGCTTCAGCGTCCTGACTAACGTGGAAGCGGCTGGGACGACGGGACAACAGAGGCCTTGTTGGACATCTGGAACTATGTTACGGTGCAAAACGAAATTGAAGATGCCGCGATGTCCGATACAGTAGTTTATAAGAATATTTCCAAGTTAATAAAAGAGAGGGGCTTCGAATTATCTGATACACAGTGTAAACAGAGGATGAAAACTCTTAAAACAAATTACCGAACAGCTCGTGACAACCCGAAAAAAAGTGGAAGAAGCTAATCTCCCTCCTGAAACTTAACGTAGGCTGTGAATAGCTCTTCCGCGATTGCCGAGCAAACCCGTTTCACACATTCACACACAGTGGAATTGGCAATCCCGAAAAGGTTCCCTATCGTCCTCTACTCTGAAGTCACAGCTAAAATATAGAGTTACTGCCACTTGCAGCTCAACTGAAAGAACAACGTGTACCCGTGCATCCCGTTGGAGCTGCCCGCGCAGTCTGTCACAGAGATTGTCAAAGAGACCTTTGACATGCGGAAATCTTTCTGCCACTGATCATGTGTAGGTCCCAAGCACTATAGTCGCCCACCACTCTTGACTACGCGGTTTCTTCTAAAAAGCCTTTTCTCTACTCTATTCTTAACATTTCTCCTCAAAACTGGGCAACTTGTGTTTAGTTTAATATCAAAATCAGGCACGTATGGACACAATTTATTGGCATATGAACGCTACACAAGGGGTGCAAATTTGCTCCCGGGCGCAAATTTGCACCCGGGTGCAAAAAGTGCACGTGAACACGGCTATAGTTAATCAGGGTAAAGTTATATCATGAATAATTTCAAGACCTTTCTTTAATCGCCTTCAAAGTTATTGGTTGAAATGAACTCACGTGCACGGCTTAGAGGTTAATTCTATTGTTAAGTTATTTACTCCACCAATCATAAAATTCAAAGGGTGCTGGCAGAAACGCCTTTTTATTGCCACGTGGGAGACAGTCAATTTGTGACGACAAAATATTCGTGAATATTCAACAAGACTATGTACCGATATATCGTCTCTGCCTCCGTAACAGAGATGGATTTTGCTGAAGATTGTTTGTACAAGTCTTAATTGTGTTGCATACAACTAACCAATTTCCTAATTTTGTGATTATTTCGTAATGATGAAATACGAGGGAGTATACCTTTAATAATAATAACAAAAAAAAAAAAAAAAAAAAAAATGATTCGATGAAATATTTCATGCAATACGTCCGAAATGGTCTAACTATACATTTGGCATATAGTTTAGAGACTAATAGCGAGCACTCGCTTGCAGGCGCGTAGCGCCTGCAATTCAAAGTTCCTTCGGAGCTTTGAAAGAGCGGGAGCTCTATGGTAGAAGATTGGTAAGACATATTTTTGCCTACAAAATACATTACTTTCAATGAAATTTCTTTCGTTACGACACCAAACGGAAGTGACGTAATTCTGTCGCTACGTTACGTAATGACGTCAAACGTTGCATTTCAAAAAAAAAAACAAGATGGCGTCAACGTTTACCGCTTAGATCTGCGTAGATCACTACATGGTGATTCACAAATTGCAAGGAGGCTGAGCATTGGGTGAAGTTTTAAACAAATAGAAAGCGCCGCAGAGAAGAAACTGAAAACCAACATATAGCGAGTTTTCCGGAGGGGGGGGGGGGGGGGGGGGGGGGGGGGGGTGAGATTAGCTAGGGAAAGCTGTTCTCGGTCAGTTTCTCATCTGTATGTCAGACGGAGTTTGCCTTGTTGAATTGCTATATTTCATTACAAAATTTCAAATGACAATTTGTGACATTGAATCCAGAATCGTACAATGAGTAGTCAGATCAGGGTCTACACTTCGACTATGCATTCTTGTCCGAAACTTTAGAGTTAACATGTTAGCAGCAAAAGGGGCTTTATCATAACACCCATACATTGTACAGAGCGATGTGCTCGCCTAAAGGCAGTGCCTATTTTCATATTATTTGTTAAAAGTGACTTTAAACAAAAATTTAACACAGTGCGCCTATAGAAGCAATGGAAAGTTTCCGTGTTTTATTCTGCAACAATTCACTGTCTCGGAGTGCGTGAGTCTAATTGCTGACGTCACTTGCATTAATAACGTAATTTTATGACGTTTGGCGACGTTAGACGGTGTGACGTCTCTTTTTCATTCTAAAATCGCCATAAAAACGTACATTTACCTTAGATACGAGGGTCATTTCAGAAATAGGGTAAATGAGTCTGCCATTCCCAGGAATGTTGACCGATTTTTGAAATTTAAGTCTTAAATTTTAGGTTTACATATCACCCAATGGCATTCACTCAAAATTTTTGAGGCACTGGTATTTTATTCAAAATGTGCCTTGACAATTGTTGTTAGGGTAAGGACACTGAGTAGAAACAGACGTAATATTTATGTAAAGACAAATTCATATTTTCTTAACTCCGGATACAAGCAGCTCTGGATTTATACCTATAATACCTGTTATACTGAAAATATTTCAGTATAAAAAGCATTGTATCAGACTTGCTAACACACAAGATTTACCTTGCAAGATAGGATAATCATGGAACAATGCGCATTTCTGGTGACGTCACTTCCTGTGCTAAATTGAAATGTATAATAAGTGGTTTAAACTTCGATTTTGAGGTCAAATTAAGTGATAGTGAATGTTTGGTGACAGATATGAAACAGAAAATAAATAAGATTTAATTCGTCATGCTTGTATTTTGTTATAAATAATATTTTATGGCGCTTTATGCTCTTTTGTCAGTGGCGTACCTGATTTTTTTACGACAAGTTGCCCCACCCACCCACATCGTTCAATGTCAGTTTGTCATATTAAATTACAAGTCTTTCAAGTCTTTATATATGAATTTTTCTATCAATATGTCCTTCTATTTGTTAACATTAAACAAAGTTAAATATATTGAGCCTGTGTATTTTTATTAGAAGATAATTTCATTTTATTGTTTTGTATTTTACATTAATTGCTGCTACTTTGCAACTTCCGGCGTGGGGTTTGCACACGTATCATCCAGTTTCATCAGTGATTTGATGCCAGTCGTAACAAAATATAGTGAACTTATCATTTCAGTAATAAAAAGTCTGTTATTTGTTGGAATTGAATGTGATTGAGTCAAAAAACACAATTTTATTAATATAATGCATTTATAATAACTTTGCATTTATAACCACAGAGCAGACAAAAATCTCGTTTATTATGTTACTTGTGTAGAATCTAGAAACGATTTCTGTAAAATGTTCTTATTATACATTGAAAGAACAGTATTACGGGTTTCGTCATTAAAATATATCATTTTCTCATAAAGCAAACAGTAACAGAATACGAGAGACTTTCGGTGAAAATGTATAGTTTCCAGTGTCCACACCCATATGACGTATAAGCACGTGCTGTCATGCATGGGTGACTTAGAAATTCTTTTAAAGCATACCATTACAAAGCTCTTGAATTTAGCTTTCCAAGGATATATAACACCACTACTAAATATCAGTCGATAGGCTAAGCTGAGATCATTTACATTATTTCTGAAATGCCCCTCGTACAGTTAAGAATATTGGCGGAAGCATGAACGCGCTGGCAGGAAGGTTGGGAGAGTTTTAATGAAAAGAATACATTTTCAGCATTTTCGAACGTTAAAATCGAAATAGTTCAGCTCTATCATTGAATTGTTGAGTAATAATTAACTGTTTGTCGGTCAGTTGTAAGTAGATATATCACTCGCGCTCCACACTCGTGACATGATCTATATTTCACAACAAGTGAATTATTTCTCAACAATTCACTGCTATAGCTGATCTATTTCCTAAATATGCTCAATTTTAAGGCCCTTTTTACCGTGATACAAATGAAACAAAAACGTTTTCGTTTACTGAATGACTTTTTAATTACGATTCTTAAACCCACCTGCTTAAAATTTCTTGGCATAACTAACCCTTAATGGGCCAAAAAGCAGACGACAAAATTTACGTCTGCAGAATTTCAAAAAACGTTTCGTCCAAGTGATATTATATTGAGAATTCGAACACTAGAGGGCAAACAGTGTAGATTCAGATGAAGTGGCTCATTATGAGCACCTCATCTGGATATACACTGTTTGCAAATTTAACTATTTTAATTTTTGGCGCTTTAAGGCTTAAATGTGTCATTGTGACACTATTCTTAGAGTCCAGAGCATACCTTCTCGGTCACAATGACATTCTGAAAAATGAGGGGTCAGCAAGCATTGTTTAGTTAGTACGAGGGTTGGGTGTCAAAAGCACTTAGACAAGCGTAACACCTTTTGACCTTTCCTGGTATTTCTAACAAAACTTGGAATGCGGAAAACTTACTAAGTATTCTTTTTAGGTCATATTAACTTATCTATATTTATTTTTGGTTAATTATCTATTTTAATTAATAATCTACGAATGACACAAAAAGAATGAGTATTTCAAATCGTGATATTCAACTGCTGAAAGAGCAAGGGACAGCTGATAGGTTGTTTGAAGTATTCACTATCGTATCTTCCTTTTCTTTCTCCCACTCTTTGGGAGATGGCTCGATATAGACGGAAATACTGTCTCAAAGGGTCGTTAGACCCAAAACAGCAACCAATCAAATCCACTGTTTAAAATATATTTCGCCTAAAGAAATTCCACCGCACTTTTAGAAAATTTGATACATTATGCGTTCATAATGGTGGCCATTTCTGCTTGTTTCTGTGCCACGGCGTGTGAGTTTAAACAGTGTGGCAATTTTGTGATGTGATAATCAGATCATCCGTCTCATTTATACAGGGTAATCACAGACCTCACTGTTGACTCTATGGTTTCGGTCACTTCCATTGAAGGCAGATGTGACAAACGAAGGCTCTGATCAGGCCGGGAGGTTATAAAACTTGAGTACATTCTCAAACTCAAAATAAAGCACACTGATTGGCTGCTTCCGAGCAAACTCAAAATAAAGCACACTGATTGGCTGCATCCGAGCATATCTCAAAATAAAGCACACTGATTGGCTGCTTCCGAGCATATGCTCGGAAGCAGCCAATCAGTGTGCTTTATTTTGAGTTTGAGACTATTCTCAAGTTTTATAACCTCGAACCCTGATTGCACTTATGTGCTGTCTGATTAGAACCTTTGATTTTGACCAGTTCCACGTTCTTGGAAATCACATGATATGGCTCAATTGATTAGGTCCGTTCGAATCAAAATTATGGCCCCCCTAAGTCAATGCAAAAAATGTCGACTGATGTCGAAAATGCTTTATGTCCCGCTGGCAAAGTAAGTGACATTGGTATGTAATACACTCAATGATAAAAAGTAATTCCACAAAACTATTTGTCAAACTCTTTAGTGCATTTACATGTTTACAAGAAAATTGATTAAGCAGTTTTCCTTGGACAATCATAAAAGAATTGCTATGGTTGGAAAGCTAAATAAACAATGCAATATACAAATTTATGGAATATTTTGTCCCCCTCATTGTGAAGATACAGCTTGTAGAGCTTAGCATAACTTTTTAAACAATATATTTACTATTGACGTCAATGGCGACGTCATGAAAACGGTGACTAAAAATCCGAACTGTTCTACAGCGGGAAATACATTGAATTGGATAAGACAGCCACGTTTCACACGATATTATACAAACATTAATTAACACCAACCTTTTATGCATGCAAATTCTTAACATTAAGTCTTCTTCAGTGTTGTGATTATTTTTCATAATTTTATGTTAATAGAAAATTGAGGGATTTTTTTACTTGTAAATATGACCCCTCAAATGGCATACTTTGAGCCGCGACACAAGAAAACGTACAAAGTGATTGTGCGCCCAGCGAAGACTCAGATCAGCCTGGTCATCCGCCCAGTCTGATCAGAGTCTTCACTGTCCTGCGTATTTGCGTATATATAGGCAGCGACACCCTTGCCACATAATCTGAAACAAGGTAGGTTAAGGCAAGAATCTAGTAACAGAATTTACCCCGAAAATCTGGTACAACAGAAAAAGGCAACTAGCTAGTAACAGGGGTGCTACATTTATACAGAACAAATACCGGTATAAAATGATACTCTCATATAAAAAGCTGGAGGCAAGCAGATAGTAACTGCGTTACTAAGTAACAGGGCCTATCTGAGCAGACTCACGCAGCATTGCAGCGGACAAGTAGCCAGTAACAAGGCCACCTCATAGCATAAGATACCGATAAAATCCGTAAAGTAGCTATACTTAAAGGAGTTATCAGTGTAATCTCATGTTACACAGTAGAAGGCAAGTGGCTAGTAACAACGTCACTACATATTAGGACCTACCCATATAATCTAAAACCACATGACAGAAAGCAACAGCTGCTAACAGAGCAGCTAGTGAAGGCGATACATTACAGTCTTACCCACATAAACTCAAACAAATTAGCTACTAACAGAGGCCTCTTCATAACAGGGGCTACCAACATTGTCCCATATAAACCGGCAGAAGGCAAAAATCTAGTATCAGCGTCGATACACGACAGGATCTACCCTCATAAACTCAAGCAACATAGCAGAAGGCAAGTAGCTATTAACAGGGCCCCTCCATAACACGGGTCACGCACATAATCCTATACAACACAGCAGTAGGCAAGTCGCTAGTAACAGAATTGCTACATAACAGTCCTACCCATATAAACTCAAAAAATAGTAGAAGGCAAGTAGCTGGTAACAGGGTCGCTTCCATAACAGAAGTTACCCACACAATCTCATACAAGATAGCAGATAACAAGTAGCTAGTGATAGGGCCGCTACATAAAGGACTTATCCATATATAATCACATAAAAATAGCAAAATACAGCGTCTCTAACTCATGAAACATAGCAGAATGCAAGTAGCTAGAAACAGGGCCGCCTCATAACAGTATTTGCTCTTAAAGTCTGTTACATGTATAATAGATGAATAGATGGATGGATGACCTGCGATTTTACGTCTGTTTCAACAGTAATTTAGTAATATCAGGACGATGAAAGTGTGATAATAAAAGGCTGTGTGCGATGGAAACCCTTTTACGATAAGAACAGTATACCCGCCTCCAGAAATAATAGACGAAGGCATATAGTTAGAAATAGGGCAACTACAAAACAGTACTTTCAAACCTTACAAAAGGTAATAGCAGAAAAAACAACAACACAAGGCAAGTAGCTAGTAATAGGACCGCTTTATAACAAGAGTCATCAACCTAATTTCATTTAACACAGACGAACACAAATGGCTACATAATAGGAGCTTCCATGACACAGAAGGACGCAACTGAGCAACATAATAGGGCTTACCCACATAATAGGAGCTTCCCTGACAGAGAGTGGCGCGACTAGGCAACATGAAAGAGCTTACCCATATAACATAACTTACCCAAATAATAGAATTATCTTTGACCGAGAAGGATGCAATTAACTGAGCAACTTAATACGACTTACCCACATAACATGACTTACCCACATAATACGACTTACCCACATAACATGACTTACCCACATAATCTCATGCAGCATAGAAGAAGGCATGTTGCCAGCAACAGAGCCGCTACACAAGCTGTTATACCTAACAGGACTTGCAACCATACAGGAACTGCAAAATAAAACAAAGTAAATTTGAGCCGCGACACGAAAAACAACAAGTGGTTGTGCGCTCAGCGCAGACTCAGATCAGCCTGGGCATCCATCCAGTCTGATCAGACTCTTCGCTAAGCGCTTAAATAGTACGTAGAGTCTTTACTGTCCGCAGAACCACATTATTGGTTCTCTCGTGTCGTGGCTCAATAACTCATTATAATTAAGGTTCAGTTAAACTTAGCCATTGCAAGAGAAAAAGTAAGACATTTTCTGCGCATTTTGACCAACCCTGCTCCCGAAAACGGGAAGCTCTGGCAAACTATCGACAGCCAAAAAATAGAGACTCTTACATAAATGCCCATGTATTATTGAATTTATTAAACGCGTTGGGGAAAAAGATACGATGCGAGGCTATGCCAGGAACACGAATGCAAGACGAATGCAATATTCTATTTATCATATGACACTAAAATCGCATTTTATTGTCAAATTTTGCTTTTAAACGTCACGGTTTCGCCATTAGAGAACGCGACGTTTTTATGGACGTAAACGAATAACGTTACGACGTAATTTGCTTATTTAATCCACTAGTGGGTTATCGTTTTTAATGCATGGCTTTATTACACTCACAGATTCGACGTCATATGATAAAGTACATTACTGATGATTAGGTGCAGTTTATCAATTAAAATGCGATATTGCAAGAGAAAATGTAAGGCATTTTTCTGCGTATATCGAGCACTCCCCACCTCTGGAAACCGGAAGATGATCGTTACCGTCTTGCGAACTTTTGATAGCTATTTTTAAAACACGGTTGTTTATACCATTATATGCTGGAAATCTGAAAAAAGTTAATTATGCCCAGAAGGACACAGTTGCGTATTTTTTACGACTAAGATGAAAAAATCCCTCACGGCGCATTCACAGCTGCACACAGCCACTTGCATAGCTGATTTGAACCGCGACACGACAAAACCAACGATGTGGTTGTGCGCCGAGCGCAGACTTAGGTCAGCCTGGGCAATTGCCCGGTTTGGTCAGACTCATTAATAAGTGCTCAAAGGGTAGCTAAGGGTCTAAGCTACCGCCATGCGGACAGCGAAGACTCTGGTCAGTCTGGGCGGATGCCCAGGCTGATCTGAGTCTGCGCTGGGCGCACAACCACATTGTTGGTTTTCTCGTGTCGCGGCTCAATTTTGGTGTCTGTGCAGGTGCATAGACAGAGCATAGAGAAGAAATTATAAAATGTAAATATCAAAATTCAAAGAAAATTATTTTTCCTAATTATTTGTTTCTGGTGGAGACACATAACTGAAAAATTATTCATTTTCTGTGTTTTTATTAACATTGAAATGTTAAAAGTACCGGCTGCATACCTACTATACATATACACTTAAAGGCCCCATTGCTCTATCAGCATGAAATAATTTATCAGAGGTATAGCTGCAAGGTTCTCACTATATAGATTCGTCATTGTAAATGACCGTGATTAGCCAGCTTTAAATAAATAAAACAGCCTTGTGTTTCACATAAAACGGGTTTGAAAACTTATTCGGGTCATTTTAGTTGGCAACTAAAATGGCCTGCCAACTAAAATGGCCTACTTTCGGTTTCATAAAGTTGAATAAAATGATAAAAATACAATGTACAGATGTGGAGCCCCAATCACTATCCCGCCTATGTTACTATAGAATTCCTAGACGGGAAACCAGAACAGGAAATTGTTTTTTATGCAGCGATTTATTATTTGTCAAAAATTTGTTTTCTGTACATGTTTCTAGTTAAATGGCACTGTAATGAGTCATTCTACAAAAGATGAGGAATTCCTGTCCCTCACCTAAATACTTGTATACCTTTTTTTTCCATTTCAAGTATCTTGCCTTTGGTAGTATGTTTGAATTAAAGTGACCAAATATCTAACATTTACGATAGTGACTGGGCTAGTTAATGCAGTTGTTCATATTTCTTTCTAAAGAAATTAAGAGTTACCCCCCTTATATTTGCTTGTCCCACTGCAAAATAGTGAAAATTGAACTTCAGTTTGACAAAAAGTGCTAGTATAAACAAAACAAATAGAGACATGGTGAAAGTCTGTGATAGAAACCTACTAATGACAGAAGCGTCGTGTACCCATTGGTTTTGATTTGAAGCCGTGTCAAGTTTGTTTTGGTGTGTCCCGCAGTTCGTGTCATACTCTGTTACCGCAGTTGCAGTTGTAGTTTAGACAGAGCTACTACCCATAAAATGACCTTGCACTGGACTTTTGTGAGGTAAGGAGCGCCAATTTTATAAAAAAAACATTAAATTATTTTATGCAAAGTTTGCTTAAAGGTAAATATGAAACAATTATCTAAATTAAGTAGTGAGTAAGACAGGTAATCTGTCATCCCTTTACCCACCTTTCTATAAAAATAAAAAGCTGCCAATAAAAGAAAATACAAACACTGGAAAAGTATGATAGACGTCAACATTTTCAACTTTTTGCCTCCAGAAAGCAAACTAAGTGTTAGTTTGCATACTTTTTGTCATTACTGTTACTGTCATCCCTGTTACTGTCATCTCTGTTACCCACCAAAAGTAACAGGAATGACACTTTACATTTAATTAAATATGTAAAATACGAAAGATGTTTTAGTTTGACATTTATAGTTCTTTCAACTAGACTAATTTGAATATGCCGTGTCTTTTACGGAACATTATAAGCAGCATGTAATAGCCTGTTGTCGGCCGCGGTAACAGGGATGACACATGTCCACAGAATAAGTATCAGGGATGACATATTCATAGTACACTTTTATCAGGTTGAATCACATTTTACATAAAGAAGGCATCTGCTAATGTTTGGGAGGATCTGTTGAATTTTCAGCATTTTATGCGAATTTTTGTCTTTGCCTCAAAGCAGTGATTATCACCACCTTAAAGGTGAACTGAACAGTCACTCTGAGCCTTTAAGAGCTCATTTTATATAAAACATATTCACCAAATTTCTTCTTCACTGTTAGTCAGATTACAAGTTACTTTTGGTATTTTAACATCTTTCAGTCAGTTTAGTTGTCATTCTTGATACTGAATATCATTCATATTGTCATTTATGTTACTGCTGAAAATTATTGTTGTCATTCCTGTTACCAAATGTCATTCCTGTTACCAGTCAACTTTTGCTCAACATATAAATTAATCCAATGTTCTGCTGTTGCGTTTATTTACCAACTTGAAAGTCGATGCCTGCAGCTACCTTTTGCAGAAAATGAAGATACTCATCCTGCAATTTCTCAAAATAGATTTGATGGCATTTGTCTTAAAACGTTTTGTTTCAGTAAAATAATAAGTAATTGATTATATTATTAGTATCAAATAATTTTTCCTCTGAACAAGTTTGTAAACTTGGAGGTCTAAACAGGAACTTTTCAATTCGAAAGAAGAAAATAACTACGATAATTATTTCATTTAGCAAATAAGGTTTCTTGTTGTGGTAACAGAAATGACTTTTGAAAACCAGGGCAGCAATCAAAATAAGCCAACATGTATTTTTAAGCAAATTCTCTTGTCTAAATTAATGGTTTATTGTTGTTAAATATTCAGAGTTGAGATTAAAATAAAACAAATCAAAATCAGTTGTGTTATATTTTGCAAAACAAAAAAGCCCGAATTCCTTCATTTTTGTAGAATGACTCATATGCACATCAACCCACATTCCATAACCAAACGTGACGGTTAAACCGCTTTTTACAATGATTTGAGTTTAGACGTTTTACCACTGATAGGACTATGGAGATTTTAAAGTCTCCATAATCATATCACCTCTAAAAGTGCCTTTACAAAAATCATTATGAAAAACTCTTTAACTTTCTTGATTGGTGACAAAATGTCGGATGTTGTGCATATATCGTGACAGATGATTTGCAAAAAGGAGTTTTGAACTTGTCAATCGCTCCATAAAATACAATTCTGGTTCCATCGAGCATTCATATAAACAAACGAGATAATGAATTGGGTCCCAGGCCTGTACATTGCATTTTTACCATTTTATTCATGTAAATAATATCGAAATAAGATCATTTTAGTTGCCAATTAATATGACCCAAATCAAATTTCAAGAACTTTTGATTAGAAAGTCAATGGTGTTATTAGTTTAAAGTTGATCAATCACGGACATAACCATGGTAAACCTGTGGATAGAAGCTTTCAGCGGTACTTTACAATCTATAATACTAAATAAACGAAGTAACGCATAAACTGCAAAATTGGTGGCATTTTCAAGCGTAATTTCTATACTGGTTCTTTCGCATATTGCTATCATTGATAATTTCGGTTAGCGTATGTTTTAGTTTCACGTAGATTTAAAGAATTTGGGAATTAAATTCGTCTTTCATTTTAAATTCTCCCAAGTATTTTTTCTAGTCCCAAGTATTTTTCTAGAAACTTCGACTATTGGTCGATTTTTTTTTGTCAACAATAGGTGCGTTCGAGTGAAATTATCGTGTACTCGAATACACGTCTTAAATTAATCCGGTCGTTTCGGTTCTGCGTCGTTATATCGGCGCGCTGCTTAGCCATTCCAAATTTAGCAGGTTCTAATGCAAAATTCCGACCCATGAACGTACGTCATTCTCCATAAATAACGATTTATTTTTGTATTTTTGCTCATATGTCTAAACGGATGAAGAACTAACTGGTCATAGTCCCGACGGCCCTGGCTCGAAACGACCCATTTTCTTCCAGAACGATAGTCAATGCGAGTAGCCAATCGAACTCGCCCATTGAAGAACATAGTCTTTCGAAAAGTTGGACGGACACATGGCGCCAAGTGTGTGCGGCTATGGTTACGTACCGCTGAGCCACTTGGGGAACGTCGTTAGGAGAATTCAAACTGAACTGAACTTTCGAAAAGACAAAAATTAAAAATGTCTAAGGTTAACATACATGCGCCAGGTAAGAAAGGGCATTTTTTCCAGCGAAGCAGACAAATCAATTTCAATGATTCAACGAAGCTAAATAAGCCTTTAGTCTTCAGAGGGCTTGAATATTTTCCCCCAAAACGTTCCAGGACCCAATTTTTCCAGAAAAAAAATACCCAGGACAGGATGGCAAACATTTATTACGGTAAAAAATTTCAAAAATCTTCTCCTCAGAACCACGCCGGGCCGCGTAGCGCAATCGGTAGGGCAACGGACTTTATTCTATACATTTTACGGGTTTTTACATGACATTGCACGGTCGTGACAGGTTGCTTCTGTTGTTTTCCCTTTATGGTTTGTGGATGGGGTGTGGAATTGGACTGTATCAGTTTCTGTGTATTTTTATATTAAAAAGAAATAGCTCAGCCCTAGCAGTGTATTGCTGAGTACTAAATCATGGAACTCAGCTGGAAAGTAGTTCATATCACAAGCGCGGAGCGTGAGTGATATGTCTACTTAGAAGTGACGACAAGCTGTGAACTAGTACTAAAGCTGAACTATAATGATTCTAAATAGAGAAAAAGGCAATAATTAGGAATGGATTCAATCAAACTCCACATCCTGCCCTGGACACCAAACTGGAAAGGAGATAGCACTAAAATAAACAGCACGGGTCAAAAGCCAAGGTGACAGCTCTTTCCCAATAGATAGCCAAAGTCTATTCTGAATAAATTGAAAAATTAAAAGATAACGCCAAAAGGAAAATAAGACAGCACTAAAATATTGCCAAGGGGACAGCTCTTTCCCAATAGATGGCCAAAAGGCATTCCTTAATTAATTAAACAATTCAGTCAAGGGCAAACAGAAAGCGGACGAACGATTACAATTAGAATGAACCACAACAGAAGCAACGCCTTGGAACTTACAGTAATACGTTTCTGGGGGGGGGGGGGGGGGTGCTAAAGGTTCAACCGGTTTTACGCTCATGCAACCTCACCCTAGCTTCTGACACTCAAAAATGCTGAAAAACTATTCTTTTCCTTCGAATTCTCGCAACCTTCTCGTCTTTGCGTGCATGATCCTGCAAGTATTCTTCACTGTAACACAGATAAATGAACGTTTTTCTAAGATTGTATCGTTAAAAAAGACGTTACACCGTCCAATGTCAAAGAACGTCACAAAAGTCGTTAGTAGTCGCCAAAAATGCCAGCAATTAGACTTACAACAAATTCCGAAACAGTGCACTGTTACAGAATATAACACACACTCACAAAAAATCCAATTTCTGCTAGTGGCTTACTGTGTCAGAATTGCTTTAAACGTAAAAGACAACGTCAGCTACGAGAATCGTCCAAAAAGTTCTGTCACTGGCTTTCTAACTTGCTCACAGACGTGATAGCTGACCACGGTTTGCAACAATCAGAAGAACAATCTTTTATCTTTATACTGATATCAGGTACTAGGCTTGGTAAAAATTTGGTTGAGTTATAAGCTCAAGTACAGACCTTGTATTTGACACTGGCCTATTTTCATGAATTTTGTTTTTCGGCTGGATTGTGATTCATGCTGCATATCTCGGCAACTACATATCGCAGGATTCTGAAATTTTCATGGTTGTTGTCTGTTGCATACTGTGGTGCACTGCATAATAATCATCATTTATACGCGATTCAAACGATTGATATCTATGGTGTCACAGAAATATGTTGAAACGCAGAGTCACGTGATTTTCAAGGATCCACTATGCCTTCATTTTAGGGATATTTTTCTTAAATTTTGATTGAGGTCACATTGTCACGATCTACTGCAGTAAATATATGCTTCAGAATTTGAAATGTTGTATATTTATGAAGCTTTAGTACATAGAACATAACCTAGTCGATTTTCGTATGGCGTTGTTTGCATAATGTTGAGATTACGAAATGCTGTAAACTCTTTAAAATAGACAGAATGACTTGGAGATATATTTTGGCTGTGTTTATTAGTACCTGAGTTATCGTAGGCACCAGGCAGCGATAATAGGCATCCCTTAACTGGACATTGCCGGAGTTGCATCTGCTAATATGCCAGTAGGGTGAGGGTACCCCCCCCCCCCCCTTTTAAAGCAGATTGTGAATGTTATGTCATTGATACAAGGATCAGTTTTTTACAGCTATGTGATAAAAATCAGGGTTTTTGAATGGTTTTTATTTTAGATGAATATCACATTTCGTTTTCGAGAAATAAAGCCAGTGACAGAACTTTTTGGATGACCCTCTTAAGTGCTGAAACAGCAGCTGCAGTCTCGCAACTACAGCATATGAGTTGAATATTTTAAAATGCTCTTTGGGGTGGTTTATGAAAACACACTTGGTTACGGAAAAGCACAAACGCAGAAAATGAAATCTCGTGTCTCCCGCCTCTCTCATGAGAGGGAGCAAAATGGATAAAATAGATGATTTATATGTTTGTTGTGCCGTTTAGGTTTAATTTACATCTTAATCAATGTTAATGATCCATTTCAGAACCTCGGGCGAGGTTTATGCGGATATTAAACAAGTTAAACCCCCTCCCCCACTGACCCCATCCCACCCCAACTCCCATTCCCCCAAACCCGGAGTGTTGTTTTTTTTTTTTTTTTTTTTTTTTTGTAGACCGTTCCAAGGCGGGGCTTCTGTTGCAGTTCACCGTTATTGCCACTGTTTGTCGGCTTTCTGTTACATGTAACCTTTATCGTTTTACTCATTATTTTGGATAGCCTCGTGGCCATCTGCAGGGAAAGGGCTGTCCTCTTGCCTTTTCGCTTGTTTTGTTTTGCTTTCCCATTTGGTGTTTGCGGAGAGCTGTGATATTCGATTGTACCGGTCCCTGATCAATGCATTCTCATTACTTTATATACTTATAGAAGCTCTCAGTAGCGGGCACGACGGTAAAATGGCGTCGAACTGACGCCATGCGACGTCATCACGTTGCATCGACGTCAGTACGATGTTATCTCGACATCGATATGACGTCTTTGACATCGATGTGACGTTATCACGTCGCATCGACGTCAGTTCGACGTCATGGCAACGTCATGTGCTTGCTGGGATTTCCTATTTGACACTTACTTTCATTTGTGTAGAGCCAAATTTCTGGAACTGATGGAGGAACTGTTGAGACCATCTGAAATAATAATAAATAGGCATTATTTGTAAATACATAGAAAATGCAAATAGTTATCAGTAGTAGATACATGTAGAATTGCAGGATACATATAAAAGAATCTGTTTACGGAATTTCGGACCAAGTAGAAGAACAAATATACTAAAACAAAATTTCAACAGGCGACTTGTGTTTCGACTTTTTGCTTTGTTTATAGTTTAAAGAGCTTAAGAATTATACTGTCAATTTAAATTTACAATGAATGAAAACTGGTCATAGTCGAGGTCGAAGAAAATGTAAGACAAAATATGCTGATATTAAGAAATAAAAGTGCATGATTCCGTGGACTTAAAAATTTGGAAAAGATGTAAATTGCTTTATTTTGGTTTGTCTTTAGTGTAAACAGTATTTTATTTGTATAAGCAACATTTTGACATTATTAGATGGGCAATACAAACAAGAATACAATATGCAAAAGGGATTCAGAAAGAAGTCATATGACTTGTTTAAATCTGTATCCCAAAATTGCAAACGTTATCAAACAACATACAAGTGATTTGAAATATTATACTGCGAAATACTAGAATTGATAAACAGAAAATTGTTTGGTATCATTCTTCATACTCATGTTCATGTTGTTCCACGGGGGCTGGAACCTTAAGAAATAAATAAATCCTGAAGCACCAAGTAGGCTGTATACATTTACAGAAATCACAAAAAGTGTATCAAGTTTAAGGGAAAATTCATTATCCTGTGTCATTACTGATATACAACATACATTAAGAAATAGTGTACGAATAAAAAGCAAAATTATTTTTGCAGTCAAAGATTTAGCTTTAAATGGCACAAATAACCGCAGCTATCAAGTGTCATCTGCATCTCAATGCATTGCCAAGAAATGCCGCTTGGGGACCTGCAACATAGGTTCACGTGGCGGAACCAATGTCCAGACAAGCGTGCACCTGCTGTTGCGGTTTGTCTTTGGTCGAAAGGAAAAAGAAAAAGAGATAGACAGAAGAAGAGGTGGCCAATTCACACATCTAAAGGTGTATGACCACACCGGGTAGGCGGCAGTCGAAAACGCTCATGCAGTCGACGAACGCGGATAAAAAAAACATAAGAAACAGTCGCCAATTTGCAATCGAAAACGCTGTTTCTAACGGTTTTTGATCCGCGTTAATCGATTGTTAAGAGCGTTTTCGATTGCCGCCTACCCGGTGTGATGACTACACCTCCGCATTCTAAGAAAAGAAAAACTTCTGTGACTTCCAGTCTTCCTCTCTGGACAACGTAGCCCTTAAAAACTGGGGATTTTCTACAAAAGGAGACAATTTAGAGGATCGAATTCTATCCTTTAAAAGTTGACTACTTTTGTCATAGGCGGCCAAAACGAAAATGGCAGAGTTGCTCCCCCTGACTTTATATCCATGCTCTTTAATACTTACATTTCAATGATTAGTAAATAGCTTCTCTCTTTCCAGTAAGTTTGTCAAAGGATAATTACAACATCGGTGACAATCAGTTTCCTATTTAAACTGTCCCTAAAATCAATGAAACTATTTCAAAAATTTGTCACAAGGTGTTTCAAAACCTATTTCACAAAATATCCCTTTATTTGATATTCCTCACAGGTTATTCCAGCATTTATGGATTAAGCCAGTGTATAAACTTAGCGCCTGCAGTTTGGGGGTAAATAAAGGAATGTCAACATGCTTTCAGATTAGAATTCAAAAGTTTGTAATTTGTTTAATAAGATAGTATTTTCAAACAGCATTTGATTGGTAATTTGTAAATAATGCTCATGATTAATTATTTCAACGAAACAGGATATTTTTAAAGTTAGTTTGAAAAAAAAAAATAAACAAATAAATAAATAAAAAGAGGTCACTTAATACATTTTATTGATATGCCACAGTCAGCTGGACAGAGCACAATTCTATACTGAACAAAAATAGAAACTTGACGGTTTTTATTTCTTAATTCTAGCAACCTAGCATATATGTAATGTATATATGGATTTTTTTCGACGAAAAATTGTTTGTAATTTTTTGTCCTGTCCGGAGTTATCTAACTTATGCATATTTTAATAATTCAGACCAGAACAGAAAGTCTTCTTGTACACAATAAACAGTAGTTCCAGTACGCACAGAAAACACTTTAAACGCTTACGTTAATTGTAATCACAACCTGAGAAGAACGTTTAAAGATTCAAAACTTTCAGATTGTCTCCCTTTGAATTAAACATTGAGATGCCATATTTTCTATACCAGTGTCTGTTTTCATCATTTTTTTTTTTTTTTTTTTTTAGATTTGTTTGATTGTCTTGCAAACTCAATGCCTTTATCACTAAATGTATTTGAAAGCCATTTTTTAAACTGCCGTAAAAACTTTAATGTCTGATGGGAATTCCATTGAAACTGAATTTCTGATTTCATAATGGCGTGGATGTTAAACTATGTTACACCCATTATACCCTCTAAACGTGCTGAGACAAGCTAAATTAACGAGAAATGACCAGGAAAAAAGTTATTTGTGCTGCGGTTTGTTATAAAAATAAAAAGTAAATTTACTTTTTTCGGTGAATACCAAATACATTTCATCGAGTGTGTTGAACATATCACCAATTTCACTCGTGCTACGCACTCGTGAAATTGCTGACATTTTCAACACGAGATGAAATATGTTTGGTATTCACCGAAAAAAAGTAAATTTTCTTTTTATCTTTATAACAAACCGCAGCACAAATAACTTTTTCCTAGTCATTTCTCGTTAATTTAGCTTGTCTCAGCACGTTTAGTGATAAAATAGTTTACACCTAGAAAATGGTTTACAATGTCATTTTAATGAATAATAATTAGAAATCGGCGATTGAAGAAAGCCGCTTTGTAGCTGCCGTCAAATTGACGTCGCGAGCAAATAAGCGATACTCCAGCTAAAAAGTGACGTCAAAGTGTGACGCAATAGCATGATTTGTGCTAACGTCCGGAACATAGTGTAAGTCAGGAACGCCACATTTCAGACCTTTCCGGAAAGAAATTAAGCCCAAACTTGTCTAAACAGACGCGGTTTGCTACAGTGAAAAAATATAAATCGTATTAGTCACTGATGAATTGATACGAAATATTTTTCATTGTAGACAATATCACTTTATTTGTTCTAGATATGCATTGAATTCATTGATTGATTGGTTGATTTGATGCATAACGTCCACGGTAAACAACTAAGGTCATGTCGGGACGGTCAGTTAACCTAACCACACTATTCCTGGGCAGGCTTAGACCTCCTAAGCGGTTAACCAGTACTAAGTGCACATACTTTCGCCAGTAACTGACAACTGCCCTTCTTGAATCAGCGGAAGGAGAAACGAAAGTATGTGGCCACTGCTAAGTGTAAAATAAATGAGCCGCGACACGAGAAAACCAACAATGTGGTTGTGCGCCCAGCGCAGATTCAGATCAGCCTGGGCATCCGCCCAGTCTGATCAGACTTTTTGCTAAGCACTTAGAGGGTAGCTAAGGGTCTAAGCTACCTTCATGCGGACAGCGAAGACTCTGCTCAGACTGGGCGGATGCCCAGGCTGATCTGAGTCAGCGCTGGAAGCATAACCACATTGTTAGTTTTCTCGAGTCGCGGCTCAAATTGAATTATGCCCATTCACCTTAAGGAAAGCTTACGAGTTTTTTTGTTTTGTTTTTTCGTCAAAATAAAAAAGAAAGCAAATAATAAAAAATATAATAAAAAATAAAAGAAATTTATGTCCATTATTTTGTCACGATAGTCACACTGGTGCTTAAGGGCATCAATTAAGTGTACATAAGTTAAATATATAGATGCACCTTCAGGTGATGCACTCTGCCATTTTGGTTTTTAATGAGTGTCAACTTTTATCAACTTTTATATGACAGAATTTGCTCCCGCCGAAGCATATTCTTTTCTGTAAGAGTACATCCGCCCCCTCCCCCTCCCCCTCTTTTGAGTGGGAGGTCTTCCCACAAGGCAACCAATATTTGATCCTGACAACCGTTTTCTCCCTTCAGGTAAACTAGTTATAGAGCCTGGTTCGCCCGTCTGTACGAAGAGATAATCCAAGAGCTTTAGGGAGTGGATTATCGACCGTGCGGGTGACGAACCATGCTCTATCTCACTTCTAGCATGCAACCGGAAAAGGTTTGGGTATCTGGGGGTCGAGCTATAAGCTCATAAATGAGATACTATACAATAGCGTCGTTGACAGAAATCAGTTTCTTATCAAATTGTATATAATGGTTTGTTTTGACTCAAGACCCATACATTCCGGTATAAACAAATACGATCATTGTCAGTCACGATAAGTTTCGTGGAAGTCCTTTTAAAAAAGTAATTCACTGATACGCTCCATGTACTTGCCATGATGGGCGTGGTCATGTTCTTCGTCAAATGTCGGACAACAACAATAAAATAATAAAAAAGATAAGCAAAATTAGCTCAAGGTATTTGGGTACACTTTCATTTTTGTCTCTCTTTTCAATGAGGTATGGTGTTTTTTTTTCTTTTCTTATTTGAAGGAGTGGGCTGGGGGCGGGGCGAGGAGGGGAGGGGTGGGCGGGGGGGGGGGGGGGGGGGGGTCAACACTTAGACCTAGGAGGAGCAAATTCTTTCCTTTAAAAGTAGACCCCTTTTTGGAAAGGCTATGTCACCCTAGGTTACAAATAGAAAGTCACAAAAATTGCCCCTCTTAGTGAAAATGGCAAAAAAACAACAAAAAGCAAAAACGTGCAGCTGTACCCACTCATCTTAATAAGCGATAAAGACTTTTTAGTCGTTACAAAATACTGTTTGAAGCGTAAAAACAAACATTTTCCGACTTACTTCTGTATCCTTTTCATACTGTATGTTTGTATGTTATAAAAATATTGCTATATGTATGCACATACATGTACAGTATATTGAATAAAATATTGTTTAAACCAAACATGAAGATTTCAGGAAAATTCTTTCATTGCGTACCAGTTCGCTTGAGGTTCATAGAAAACCCAAGTGACAGCTGAAAAACATTACGAACTCTAGATCGTGATCAAGAAGTGGTTTTGCCACATCTCAATGACTTCTGGCTTAGAATAGAAGAGTCTTTGTGGCACAGTGAAAGAACACAGAAGAAGGGTGGGCGGAAGAAGAGATTGGAAGATAAAAAAGAGTGAAGCTTGAGGGATGGACTTTGCCAGCGCAGATATATTAGAACCAGGTGAAGATATACAGTTGAAAAGCCATCTGTGGTGCTCCGACGACCTTGCAAGGTTCTTGGACGGACTAAACCAGATTTACATTTAAACCACCCAATGTACTCTGTCAGGCGTACAATGTTCAATCAGCATTGGATCAACGTTGATTCAATGTTGGTTCGTGCATTAGAGGTGTCAGATTGTCCGTCCGACCGTCAGTCATTACTTTCGTCCGTCCTCTAACGTTTGACGCATATGGGTACACACTCACGTTTTTCACCATTTTCTTAAAGGGAGATAACTCATGACTTTCTCTTTGCTTCCCTGGGCGACTGAGTCCTTTCAACATGGGATCTACCCTTAAAGGGAAGATTTTGCTCCTAGAGGAGCAACTTCTTTCCTTTAACTGTTGATCCCCATTGAGACGGAAGGAAAACTGAAACTGGCAGAATTGCTTCCCCTGAAAGTGTAATCGTTCACCTTAAATTAATATACTCAACCGAATTAAAAACGCAACACGTAATTTTTCCAATATTTCATAGCTCATGTTATATGCAGGGATTGATGTTTACTGTCCCAGAAAGTCAGTTCCGCTGATGAAATAGTTCACGTTCCGAGAGCTAGCCGATCTTAAAAAGTCTCAATTAGGGATATGTCTGCCAAGGCGCCTGGAATGCTGCATGCTTATGTTAGCCTCCGGTTGGAAACCAAACATTTCCATTATTGAGACCACCCATCAATGATTTTTAGACTTGCAGAAAGAGTTCGACACACTAAGGAGACCATAGATTATCTTAGACCTGGCTCTCTATGCGACGTATACATCCTGTCTCTTTTTGAGACTTTTGAAAATCGGGTAGCTATCGGGAGTGCTCTCTCAAGCCTGAACCATTTCATCAACAGAACTGAATTTCTGGGACAGTAAACTTTAATCCCTGTTGACTTAAGAAATTAAACTGAAAATAATCTGCATATGACATTAGCTATGGAATATTGGATAAATTAAGTGCTGCGTTTACAATTCGGTTGAGTATAGTAAATGTGTGTTGTTTAAAAAAAGACAATCAGGCAGCCAGACGAAAAAACAAAGGTAACAAACAGAAAGTCTGAATGAGAGTTTGTTTTATAGGCAGACATAACAAAACAAGTGTTACTGTTAACAGACTTATCATAATGAGTGTTATCAAATATGGCATAGTTTCTTCAAGGACGTAAGTTGCGCTCGTTTGAGCCCTTAACCAATATTTTTCTTAGAATGGTCTGCAATACTGACCTGAATGTCAATACTGACCTGAATGTCAAGGTCTGTAAGCACCAAAAAACTTAAGTTCATTGCTTATATTTACATTCTTTATTGTTTATTGCTACAGTTGAAGCAGAAAAACATTTATACGCAGTTTTTCTACTGACAGCGAAACAACGTCAATGACGTCATAACGTCCCCTCCGTCCAATCAGATTGGAGAGAACCATGATTCATTTTGACGTCACTTAATCTCATGTAACGTCGCGTGAACCGATGCAGTTATTTAAGGAATGAATTTCATTTTTCTGATGTTTATCGAAGTATAAACTACATTGGGTCGCGTGCAAAGTAATGGAACCCCGAAGGGGTTCATGTAAACTTTGCTAGCGACCCAATGTAGTTTATACTTCGATAAACACAAAATTAAGTTCATTGCTTATATTTACATTCTTTTCTATTTATTATTTGACTACAAATTCGCGGTTGGGGCTACAGTTGAAGCAGAAAAACATTTTAACGCAGTTTTTCTACTAAAAGCGGAACAGCGTCAACGAAGTAACAATGACGTCATAACGTCGCTACGTCCAATCAGATTGGATAACCATGGATTATTTTGACGTCACTTAATGTTATGTAACGTCGCGTGAACCGATGTAGTTATTTAAGGAATGAATTTCATTTTTCTGAGGTTTATCGAAGTGTAACTACATTGGGTCACGTGCAAAGTGAATGAACCCCGAAGGGGTTCATGTAAACTTTGATAGTGACCCAATGTAGTTTACACTTCTATAAATCTCAGAAAAATTAAGTTCATTGCTTATATTTACATTCATTTCAATCAAAACCTCGATGAAAAATCATATTTAAGCGCTAAAATTGAAACAGTAAAACATGTACACGCAATTTTTCTGCTAGCAGTGGAACAGCGTGAATGACGTCATGACATCGCCGATGTCCAATCAGACTATAGAGAGTCATTGTTTATTTTGACGTCATTGACGTCGTGTGGCTCAATGTAATTATTGGAATGTAAACTACATTCGGTTCCAATGGTTTACTATAGTGCTTTTCAGTAAATACACCAAGAATGTAAATATTGGAGTATAAACTACATTACATTCTTATGATTTACCATAGGGCTTTTCAATAAATGCACAGATAATGTAAATATTGAAGTATAAACTACATTATATTCCAGTGGTTTCAATAAATGCATGGATAATGTAATACGTATAAATTAATTCAGAGTAAAAGCTGCAAAACGCAAGCGCCAAGGTAAATGCTCATCTTTAAGATTTTTTTTAATGTTTATAAAAGCAGAAATTTCGTAATCATCAAAAACTGTTAATCTTTATACTTTACAATGTAAAAGGTAAAGAGCAAGGCATTTTCTTTTAGACTCCATTTTAAAAGGGTGGATGGATGGATGACTTGCGATTTTACATCCTTTTTAACAGTATTTCAGTCATATCAGGACGATGGGGTGATTATGAAAGGCTGTGTGCAATGGAACCTCGTTTACAATTGAAAAGATCACAACCTCCAGCGGGGATCGTACCCGAGACCTCTAGATCAGTAGACCAGCGCTTAACCTATTGAGCTACCGGGGCTCCTAGACTCTTTCATCTGAGGAAGGAAACAGACACAAAGGTTGTTCTCATTTGTAAAAATAACAACAAAATAATAATAATTAATAAACATAGTGAAACTCACAGTGCATTTCAACATATATTTTTCTCTCCCCAAAATGTGCAGTTTACACTTACGTCTGCGTTCACTTTGCGCAGTTGTTACTCAAAATCAATTTAAACTTGGTGTATCATTGGTGTTGATGACAGAATGCACTCATCTTCACTGAAAGTAAGAATTAAATTATGATTTACAGTATGCTTAACTTTTGGCAAACAGAACCTTTAACAACCAAATAGCGTTTTCACAGGTTTGGTTTATCTGTTCTTCTCTTTATTCTGTCTTCTTTAGCAAGTGTCTCTCTCTTTATGTAATTTGTATGCTTTCGAAATTTCGAAATAAATTTAAAAAATAAAAAATAAAAAAGAATAAAACTTTTGGTGAACAGAATATATTCATTAAACCGAGCATCGCCAGTGTCTTGACTAATGTAGTAGGCAGGTGCCGCTATTAACATTTTATTTTATCACTGGAATTTGAGATCTTTGTCGGGGCCCTAGTCTGGGTTAGTCTGATCTGTTTAAAGTGTGTCAGAGTAATGAGTGTAGAGTTCTAATTCTTCATCTTCTCGGACATTACCAAAAAAAATGTCCGAGTCTCATATTTAGAATCAGGCCCCGAGGTTATAAAACTTTTTTCGTGCTCAACTCAGCTGAGCATGAAATTTAAAATGCCCATTAATATAAAAATACCAAGAAATTCAGCATTTTTCAGGCTCAGATAAACCAAGAAGGCTATTTTTTCTGCTCATAAATATTAAAATGCCAACAATTGTTGGCATTTTAAAATTTATGAGCAGAAAAAATTTCATGCTCAGCTGAGTTGAGCATGAAAAAAGTTTTATAACCTCGGGGCCAGGGTAATTGCGCATGCCTAGAAAAGCTTGGCCATGACTGCATATGAACAACATACGCTAATATGCAATCATGGTCATGCCTTTATAACTAAAAGTGCCAGAAACGAAAATAGATTAATTTGCTAACAGCGAAAATTTAGATAAGGAGGCCACACTGCCCTCTAGCTTTTGAATTCACAAATTGAACGTAGTTTGGATGATTTATTCATTTATTTTACTTTAATTTTTTGCGCATTTTTGAAGATGTTAATTTTCTTGTGTCTTTTTGGCGCTTTGGGAGACTCGGTAAGCTCAGTGGGTTGAGTGCTGGCCTGTATGCTAGCGGTCTGGGCTCGATTCCTGCACGAGGCACCACCTAAAGGAAGAGTCTGATCTAGGTCTGCACTGTTTGCTCAGATCTATCCGTCCCAAAATTTAGAGTTTTGACGGCAGTCAGAAAGACTGTCGCTGAAAGGCATCATAAAATGTCTTAAATAGCGCCTTCTCATATTATAGTCAATGAATGATAAAAATATTAATTAGTGCATAGCCTTCAAGGAAAACTTTTTTTATGGCACTGCGACAGTCTAGTCTCTAGATTCTTTTCATCTTTTGTTGCACCATCTGCATGAAAAGAACCGCAAGACAAATTTACAGTTTTATGACATTTTAGGACTAAAAAATGTATTTCTTTAGGTAGTACATGGGCACTTAACAACCCCTAAAGCATAACAAGAATTCCGCGGAATGCAGTGTCCCACCTGACTTACGCTTCTACAGTTGTAAAGACTATAGTTAAAAGAAAGTGTATGAGAAATGGACTAAAATGCTAGAGTCAACACAATGTTGGATGTAAAATTTTATTTAGTGAGTAGAGCGTGAAATATGATCAACGGTAGGATTAACTGCAACATTCCTCATGAACATTCTACGAAGAAACTTTATGCCAGGTGTGATGATTGTCGGCATCATACTTCCAGACGAAAGGACTAAAACGCTAGGGTCACAGACCAGACTAGATATTGACCAACGTTTCGAAACTAGGCTTCAAGATAACGATACAGATCAGAGTGGCATTGTGCCATCTACAATACTGTGTATCTGATTCATTATATGAGCCGCAACATGACAAAACCAACAAAGTGGCACAAGTGCCCTGTGAATACTCAAAGTGTATACTGTGCGAGTAACTAAGGTTATTTTAGCCCAAACAAATCAGCCATCATATTAAAAGTTTGATCCTACCAATGTCAATGATGTGACATATTTCTTCAAAAAAAAATTAAGTAACAGACATAATAAAAAAAAATCATCATGTTAGATACCATTTGGACAGATAAGAAGAAAATGTTTAAATAAGATATAAATGTATGATATCTAAATCTAACAAAAGCCAGTACCGTCATCACAAAAAGCAAGAAACACTAGAGCAAGTGCCAAGTGGGACAGGAAAACCCCTTGCCGGCGCCATTTCTTAATGTATAAAAAATGCAAGTCATTGGATTCTGAAATATAGGTCACTGGTCCACATTTTCTTTACAAGGTAAAATCAGAAGACCATGAACTATAGGTCTCTGTGACCTATTTTAATTTGAGGTGAAACATTGTATCATACTGACTAAGTATCCCATGCTATCATTTTCAGATATTAAACTAGATGTTTGTTTTTGGAACAAAAACAGATGTCTCCCCCCTTCACCCCTCCTCACCGGGAATGTAGATGGAGTTATGTTTCTTATTCTCTGAACATCAACTAACCATTCTCTTATATTTGTACCAACTTTCGTGGTTTTATTGTTATAGAGGGGACAAGATCTCCATGCTGAAAAGTTACAAGGGTGGATACAGTCGCCAACTTAAAATTAAAAGGTGCATAATTCTGTGAAAAATGTAGGTGGATGTAGGGTTCTTTTCTCTGCAGATCTTCTGATGATGGTTTATATTTGAACCAAGTTTTGTAAAAATATCTTCAACGGTTTTAAAGTTACAGAGGAAACACTATTTCTATACTGAAAAATTACAAAGGGGCATAATTTCATTAACAAGAAAATCGGTGGAACCGATGGATGCTCCCCGAAGGCTTGGAATAGGAGAATGGCTATTCTGGTGAAGGAGTGATTTTCTGTGTAAACTAAATGCAATTTAAAATGGAAAAAATTCTCTTCAATACTTTTACAGCAATGCTCTAGGCATGCATACAACTGAGAAAAAATAAGAAGGGAAGTAACTCCAAAATAACTTGGGATATAGTTATGGTTCTTCTGCTCTGCACCCTTGTCATTGCCCTCTATTATCAGTATGTGAAATTCTATTCATGTTCTCTTAAATATGTACAGAGATATACTCCGGACAAGCTCAATAACTGAAAAAATAGGAAGGGAGCTAACTACGTAATAAATAAAGGTAGGGTTATAGTTCTTATGCTCTGCACTTCCTTTCATTAGTCTCTACCAATGTGTGAAATTTCATTTAGTTTACTTCAATACTTCATAAGATATGCTCCATACAAGCAAAATAATGCAAAAATTAAGAAGGGAGCTGACTCTGTTATTACTTATGACAGGGTTATGGTTCTTGTGTTCTGCACTTTCATTCATTGCCCTCTAGATCTGTTAGTGTGTGAAGTTTCATTAAGTTCCCTTTTATACTTTCAGAGATATGCTCTGGACATGCAAAATACTGAAAAAAATAGGAAGGGAGGTAACTTTGTAAATACTTAGGAAAGGGTTATGGTTCTTGTGCTCTGCACTTTCTCTTATTGTCCTCTTTCGACGTATGACGTTTCATTAAGTTCCCTTTAATACTTTTGGAGATATGCACTGCACAAGCTAAATATTGAAAAAACTGGAAAGGGAGCTAACTTCGTAAATACTTGTGATAGGGCTACAGTTCTTGTGCACTGCACTTCCTCTCATTGTCCTCAATCAAAGCGTGAAGTTTCATTTAGTTCCCCCTTATACTTTCAGAGATATGCTCCGGACAAGCAAAATATTGAAAAAACTGGGGAGCTAACTTCGTAAATACTTGTGGCAGGGTTATGGTTCTTGTGCACTGCACTTTCTCTCACTGTCTTCTATCAATGTGAGAAGTTTCATTTAGTTCCCCCCTTATATTTTCAGCGATATGCTCCGGACAAGCAAAATATTGAAAAAAAAACCTGGAAAGGGAGCTAACTTCGTAAATACTTGTGATAGGGTTACAATTCTTGTGCACTGCACTCTCTCTCTCTCTCTCATTGTTCTCAATGAATGTATGAAGTTTCATTTAGTTCCCCCTTATACTTTGAGAGATATGCCCCGGACAAAAGTGTGACGGATGGACGGACAAAGCGGCAACTATATGCTCACCCTTCGGGGAGCATAACAATGTAGGCAGTGCTACCGATCTTGTTTTTCTGTACATCATTTGATGATGCTTTATAATTGTACAAAATTTCATGAAAATATCTTTAAAGCAAAATGTATTATTTTCAATGTTCAAAAGGTGTTGGTCGAAAATCCAGAGTAACTGTCTTGTTTCCTTCACATCTGTGTAAAGTTTCATGAAAATATCTCTAAAGGTTTTTAAGATACAGAGCATATGAATCTTAAGCTCTGCACATCGTCTGGTGATGCTTTATATTTGTATAAAGTTGGATGAAAATATCTTTTACAGTTTTAAAGTTATAGAACAAATATGATTTCCATACTAAAATTTACAAAGAGGCATAATTCCATAAAAAGTGTAGATGGAGTTAATTCTTGTTCACTACACGTTGTCTGATGTTTTATATTTGTACCAAGTTTAACGAAAATAACTCATATAGTTTCAGAGTTATGGAGCGGACACAATTTCCATACTGAACTTTACAAAGGGGCATAATTCCGTAAAAAATGTATGTGGAGTTACGGGTCTTGCTCTCTGCTGGTCATCTGATGATGCTTTAAATTTGTACCAAGTTTCGTGAAATCATCTCAATCGGTTACAGAGTTATTCAGCTGACAAGATTTCCATACTAAAATTTACAAAGGGGCATAATTCCGTAAAAAATGTAGGTGGAGTTACGGTTCTTGTTCTCTGCACATCCTCTTATGATGCTCTATACTTGTACTAAGTTTCATGAAAATATCTCATAGTTTTAGAGTTATGAAGCGGACACGATTTCCATACTAAAACTTACAAAAGGGGTTAATTCCATAAAAAATGTAGGAGTTACGGGTCTTGCTCTCTGTATGTCATCTGAAAATGCTTTATATTTGTACCAAGTTTCGTGAAATTATCTCAATGGGTTACAGAGTTATTCAGCAGACACGATTTCCATACTAAAATTTACAAAGGGGCATAATTCCGTAAAAAAATGTAGGTGGAGTTATGCTTCTTGTTCTCTGCACATCCTCTGATGATGCTCTATATTTGTACTTAGTTTCATGAAAATATCTCATATAGTTTTAAGAGTCATGGAGCGGACATGATTTCCATACTGAAATTTACAAAGGGGCATAATTCCATAAATAAGAGGGCCATGGTGGCCCTGAATCGCTCACCTGAGCATTAATCAGTTCACTGGCTCTGGTGAAGATTTATAAGAGTTTTTACCATACATGGGCATGGCGGCCACCTTGGTCATGTGACCAAGATCATTTGAAGAACTTTCAATCCTTTGACCCATGTGCAGGCTCCATATGAAATTTGAGTTTAGTCTGCCCAGTGGTTTCAGAGATGTTTGAAAATGTTTACGGATGAGGCAGCTAACACCAATACTGTAAGGCTCAGGTGAGCTGAAACTGGCAGAGTCACTTCTCTGAAAAGTTCCCGTTCATGTTGAGTTCCTTTGATGGATTTGAACTAGACTGAACTAGGCAAGCTGTGACAGATGATAGGATGGTAGCATCATTATCTCACTGTGGTGAAACTAATGTATTCCAAGGAGTTTGTGGCTGGCATCATTGCAATGTTAGTTCTAATTCTTGCAGCATAACTTGATTTAGATTCGACCTAGTGACCTAGCGTTTGACCCGACATGACCCAGTTTCAAATTTGTTCTAGAAATTATGAGGATAAACATTCTGACAAAGTTTCATGAAGATTGGATCAAAACTGTGCCCTCTAGGGTGTGTACAAAGTTTTTCTATGATTTGACCTAATGACCTAGTTTTTGACCTGACATGACCCAGTTTCAAACTTGGCCTGGATATTGTGAGGATAAACATTCTGACAAAGGTTCATGAAGATTGGATCAAAACTGTGCCCTCTAGAGTGTACACAAGGTTTTTCTAACATTTGACCTAGTGACCTAGTTTTTGACCCGACATGATCTACTTTCAAACTCGGTTACAGAGTTTATATAATATTGTGATGATAAACATTATGACAAAGTTTCAAAAAGATTGGATCGAAACTGTGTCCTCTAGAGCGTACACAAGGTTTTTCTAAGATCTGACCTAGTTTTTGACCCGACATGACCCAGTTTCAAACTTGGCCTAGATATTGTGAGGATAAACATTCTGACAAAATTTCATTAGGTTTGGATCAAAACTGTGACCTCTAAAGCGAACACAAGGTTTTCCTAAAATTTGACATAGTTTTTGATCCGACGTGACTCAGTTTCATAGGGGGCTTAGATATATGGACAAAAACAATTTGACATAGTTTCATGAAGATTGGATCAAAACTATGCCTTCTAGTGCGTACAAAAGGTATTTCTAAGATTTGACCTAGTGACCTAGTTTTTGACCCGACATGACCCAGTTTCAAACGCGTCCTACATATTATGAGGATAAACATTCCGACAAAGTTTCATGGACTTTGGATCTAAACTGTGCCTTCTAGAGCGTACACAAGGTTTTTCTAAGATTTGACCTAGTGACCTAGTTTTTGACCCGAAATGACCCAACTTCAAACTCAGCCTAGAGTTTATGGAGACAAACATTCTGACAAAGTTTCATGGGGATTGGATCAAAACTATGCCTTCTAGAGCGTACACAAGGTTTTTCTATGATTTGACCTAGAGACCTAGTTTTTGACCCGACATGGCCCAGATTCAAATTTGTTCTAGAAATTATGAGGATAAACATTCTGACAAAGTTTCATGAAGATTGGATCAAAACTGTGCCTTCTAGGGTGTGCACACAGTTTTTCTAAGATTTGACCTAGTGACCTAGTTTTTGACCTGACATGACCCAGTTTCAAACTTGGCCTGGATATTGTGAGGATAAACATTCTGACAAAGGTACAAGAAGATTGATCAAAACTGTGCCCTCAAGAGTGTACACAAGGTGTTTCTAAGATTTGACCTGACGTGACCTGGTTTTAGACCAGACATGATCTACATGTACTTTCAAACTTGGCCTAAATATTGTGATGATAAACATTATGACAAAGTTTCAAAAAGATTGGATTGAAACTGTGTCCTCTAGAGCGTACACAAGGCTTTTCTAGGATCTGACCTAGATTTTGACCCGACATGATCCAGTTTCAAACTTGGCCTAGATATTGTGAGGATAAACATACTGACAAAATTTCATTAGGTTTGGATCAAAACTGTGACCTCTAGAGCGTACACAATGTTTTCCTAATATTTGACCTAGTTTTTGACCCGACATGACCCAGTTTCAAACTTGGCCTGAATATTGTAAGAATAAACATTCTGACAAAGTTTCATTGATATTGGATCAAAACTGTGCCCTCTGGAGCCTATACAAGGTCGTTCTTATACTTGACCTAGTGACCTAGTTAATGATCCGACACAACCCAGTTTCAAACTTAACCTAGATTTCATAAAGATAAATATTCTGACAGAGTTTCATGAAGATTGGCTCATTACTGTGCCCTCTAGGGTGTACACAAAGTTTTTCTAAGATTTGACCTAGTTTTTGACCTGACATGACCCAGTTTCAAATGTGTTCTAGATATTATAAGGATAAATATTCTGACAAAGTTTCATGAACTTTGGATCAAAACCATGCCTTCCAGAGTGTCACAAGGTTTTTCTAAGATTTGATATAGTGACCTAGTTTTTTACCCGACATGACCCAGTTTCCAACTTGGCCTAGAGTTTATAGAGATAAACATTCTGACAATGTTTCATAAAGATTGGATCAAAACTGTGTACTCTAGAGCGTACACAAGGTTTTTCTATGATTTGATCTAGTGACCTAGTTTTTGACCCGACATGACCCAGTTTCAAACTTGTTCTAGATATTATGAGGATAAACATTCTGATAAAATTTCATGAACTTTGGATCAAAACTGTGCCTTCTATGGTGTACACAAGGTTTTTCTAAGATTTGACCTAGTGACCTTGTTACGACCCGAATTGACCCAGTTTTAAACTTGGCCTTGACTTTATGGGGATAAACATTCTGACCAAGTTTCATAAATATTGGATCAAAACTGTGTCTCCAGAGCGAACACAAGGTTTTTTCTATGATTTGATCTAGTGACCTAGTTTTTGACCTGACGTGATCCAGTTTCGAACTTGTCCTAGATATTATGAGGATAAACATTCTGACAAAATTTCATGAATTTTGGATGAAAACTATGCCTTCTAGAGCGTACACAAGGTTTTTCTAAGATTTGACCCAGTGACCTAGTTTTTGACCCGACATAACCCAGTTTCAAACTTGTCCTAGATTTTTTAAGATAAACATTCTGACAAAGTTTCAAAAAGATTGGATCAAAACTGTGCCCGCTAGAGTGTACACAAGCAAAAGTTGACGGACGTCCAGGCGGTTGGTTGGTTGATTTGATGCTTAACGTCCATGGTAAACAACTAAGGTCATGTCGGGACGGCCAGTTAACCTAACCACACTATTCCTGGGCAGGCTTAGACCTCCTAAGCCGTTAACCAGTACTAAGTGCACATACTTTCGCCAGTAACTGACAACTGCCCTTCTTGAATCAGCGGAAGGAGAAACGAAAGTATGTGGCCAGACCGACGTCCAGGCGGACGTCCGGACAGACGTCCGTCCACACGTACGACGGACATCACAGTATCCCAAAATCTCAACCTGAGCACTTCGTGCTCAGGTGAGCTAAAAACGTAGGTAGAGTTACGGGTCTTGCTCTCTGCACGTCGTCTGATGATTCTTTATATTTGTACCAAGTTTCGTGAAATTATCTCAATATGTTACAGAGTTATTGAGCGGACATGATTTCCATACTAAAATTTACAAAGGGGCGTAATTCCGTTAAAAGAATGTTGGTGGAGTTACGGGTCTTGCTCTCTGCATGTCGTCTGATGATGCTTTATATTTGTACCAAGTTTCGAGAAATTATCTCAATCGGATACAGAGTTATTTTTAAGTGGACACGATTTCCATACTAAAATTTTCAAAGGGGCATAATTCCATAAAATATGTAGCTGTAGTTACGGGTCTTGCTCTCTGCTCGTCGTCTGATGATGCTTTATATTTGTTCCATGTTTCGGGAAATTATCTCAATCTGTTACAGAGTTATTAAGCGGACACGATTTGTGACAGATGGACGGACGAACCTACTACGAATGACCATTTAGGTGGCTAAACGTTATGTGGCTAAAAACATTATGCGGCTACTAATTTTAAGTGGCAAATATGCTTTCCATGAATTAATGTGGCTATATTTTTAAGTGGCTAACTGTATACTTCACACCAAATGATCCAAATGTAAGAGAATTTGTTTGTTATTGCACCAGGATTATCCCCCTTACAGTAGCTTTTTGGCAGTATTAAGAGGCACTGAATACGTGACACTTTTATATTGGAGTAGCCGCTTAAGAACAAGCCACAAGCTGTATGGACAGTTTCCATGAGTGATGGGCCTAGCCACCTTAGTACGTGGAAGTATTATACTGAAGGACCTAAAGAGTTCCAATAATAAGTGGCATTTTTTTAAACTTGTTTGGGTTACCCCCCTTATATCATATATATATGCATATGTGGCTAGCCCCACAAAACTGATTTGCTACCAAAGTATTAAAAATGCTGATTTTCAGCCACGTACGTACCCTCTCGAGGGAACGGACAGACAGACAGATGGACAGACCAGGGCAAAAACAATACGTCTCCGACCCCTTCAGGGGGAGACATAATAATCTACAGGAAATAAGACAAAGACACTGGACCATGAATTAAGGTTACTGACTACTTTTGAAGTCAAACATCAGATCATACTGGCTCATTATCTCAAGCAATCATTTTCATACAGCAAATAGTCTTCCAGATACAAGGCAAAATCACCAAACCATGAAATATAGGTCACGTTGACCTTCACTTCATGACCTACAATGTCAAAAGATGAAGCCATGTCAGACAAACTAGCTGTATAAGTTTGTTCTCAAACATATGTGTAGAAAAAAAGAAAAAAAAAAAACATTTCAAGTGTCTTAGATGAGATGGTTTGGACATATAGAGCGCAGAACAGGCTGGATTGAAGGAGTACGCAAGCTGAATGTGGTTGCACAGAAAAGACCGGGCAGGCCAAGGAAAACATGGGATGAAGTGCTTGTGAACGACAGAAAGAAGCTATGTATGGATTCTGCTGACCCTCAGAATCGTTCTGAGTGGAGAGGACGCCTTCGAGGAAACTTGACAAACAAGCCCAACCCTCAGTAGAGAAAAACAGGGCTTTAAAATGGATATGATGATGATGATTAGTTTTTTACCTACAGCCCCACCCTGAGGCATGAACCCTGGGGCCAAAACTCAATGCATGGAAGCAGACCCTCTAATGTACCCAAGGTCAAGATATGAATGGTTTTTGGTAGGTGGTTGGATAGATATACCCCTTTAAAGAAACCTTTTAACCAAACTTTGAGGTAAAGTCCTCTACAGTGGCATAAATTTAAAGAGTAACTACACTTCAGGAATTGACTGAATCAGATCCCAAACCCTATCCCCAACATCAAAGGGAAAGATTGACAAAGACATCCCAACAAACAATAAATTACAAGTGATAAGCCGAGTCAGCAGCTCTTTCCCAAATAGGTGGCAACTCAGCTATCTTTATTGAACTAAATAATTTAGACCAACAGAAGGGTCACAGCAGACTAAGCAAATTATACGAAAAACATTTAAGAACTATTTCTACCTATTTTCTATGTTTATCATGGAAGGGTTAAAATGAGAACACAACCGAACATAAAACAAATGCAACCGCAACAAAAGTACCGCCTTGGGACGATCAGTAATAACTACTGGGGGGTTTAAACCGGTTTTACTGGGCCCAAACCTTCACCCTCACCCTCCGCTGCAGTGCACACAATTAATTGGTAGTCCGGTTCGTATGGAGGTCCCCTAACTCATCAGAGTCATCACGGTCAACAATTAAAATCAAGAAAAGACTGTGATGAAGCAAGGATGAGAACTCGACGGCCAAAACGTGTTGAGACACCTGCGGAAATTAACCTAACAAACAAATGTACCTTATAAACAGATGAATGGAAAGACAAAAGCTATATACCCCTAAATGCTGATGGTATAATGGACCCAAATAATACACCAGGCGACTTAACTAAAGTATTTGATCGACCATTTAGATCTTTAAGGAGGAAATCAGTGGTATGCAACTGGGTTAGATAAAGTGAATACAATGACATATTCTTGGCCCAATGAAAGTCTAGATTATAACAATAACAATTTTATATCATAAAAGTACTGAATATAAGAAGAATAGAATTTTCAAATCGATCTTATCATTGTACTGATAACCAAAGGCTCATTTTGACCATCTGGCATCTAATATACCTTACTAGTTAGGTGTTAGAACAAGTTTGTAGATGTACAATGCATATGAGGAAAGCATATGACATATATTCAAGTTTCAAAATACGGTTTAGCATAATTGTTGTCATGGCAATAATGCCCTTAACTTATAACATTAAGGGTTGAGCAGGGTAGAGTCGGGTAACTTTGGACAGCAGGTAAATTTGGACATACCTTTGCAAACAGTGAAAATCCAGATGAGACGGCTCATAATGAGCCGTATCATCAGGATTTTCACTGTTTGCCTAGTTAATTTTGTTTTAATTCCAAACATCTGACATAAAGGAAACAATGTCACTGTCCAAATTTACCCGACTTTACCCTGTGCTCTTGACAGTAGAGTTGTTAGGTGTCTTGAATATCTCCTGTACCAGGTGTCTATGGGATATAAAACAACCAGGCAGTATCGATAATATTTTATTGCACAATGATAAACATAAAATACACAATACGAAGATGTTAATAACAGCAACTGTTACTTTTGAATCTGTCCATCCTGCAATCTACACCATCTTCACCTTACTCCTAAGCACACACTTAAGGTGGTGATAATCACTGATTTAGGACAAAGACAAAAATCTGCATAAAATACTCAAAATAACACTGATCTTTCCAAAACTTAGCAGATGCCTTCTTTATGTTGTTTCTCATAATTCAGAATCCCAAAATGCAGCATTTGTTAATGTTAAAAAGTGTTTTTATAAGAGAAGATCAAAGGGTAATTTTCTGCGAATAAATCTGAAAAAATAATATCATTATTGAAAATATACTTAGTGCTTAGAGTACCTTGTTGCATAATGGAGAGCGCCCTAGCAATTATTTTTTCCATCTCTTTCACACATTATCAGGCTGAGCAGTTGAAAAAAGATGCAGTCTGTGTCCAAATTTTTTTGTCAAAACACACAGGTGAGACAGGTGATACTATTTTAACAAGGTTGAACAATTTCATCTACACACCACTGATCATGTCAGTAATGTATTATTTATATTGTAGGTGTTAACTTTGGTATGCTTGCCTACCCTATATTTAATAAATGCGTCCAGTGTACATTGACTTTGTACATGGATGAACATTGAGAAAAAGCTACCGTTTTCATCTGGTCTACATTACAATTTGAGAAAGAGTTGGAATAAATAATTGCTAGGACGCTCTTCATTATGCAATAATGCACCTTCAGCACAACGTAAATTTTCAATAACGATATTATTTTTTCAGATTTATTCGCAGAAAATTACCCTTTGATCTTTCCTTATAAAAACACTTTTTTAAGCAGCATGTACGTCTATTTTGTATTCTAAACTGTAAAGAACAACGAAAATAAGAAGTCTGCTAACTTTCAGGGAGATACGTTCCTTTTTTATGGTTTTATGCAGATTTTTACATTTACCATATATCACCACCTTAACACAACCCTTAGTAACCCCTAAACCTGCCCCTTATATTGACGCACTCTAACCTGACCCTAAACACCCGGGTGCATTAAGTGATACAGCATGTTTCATATATAATCCATGATCTTTAGCCCATGGATTATTGATTTTTCATGTAGACAAAACATATACTATCTCTCTTATAGCACAATCATACCCAGTGTAGACCTTGCATAACTGCATGGCAGCTCATGTTAATGATTTGGGTATCTGGGAATCATGCTATAAGTGAAAGAGCATGGTTCAACAACCTATTCGGAGAGAAAAACCATGAGTTTTAGCAAGTGGATTATCGCAGGTAGGCAAGTTGTTTATTACAGGTAGACAAACCATTCTCTCTCTCATTTAGAATGTGTGCCACAGGCAGATGTGTTATAAATGAACATTTTCACATATACAAAGAGCATGATACCAAACATAGCATTCACATGTTACATGCTTGACATTTGGGAATATGAAGATCGAAAAATGCACTATTTTAACACAGATTAATCATTGCCAACATATTCTAAAGTCTTTTGTCTTATAACTTCTTTATTTTCATATTTCACAGAGGGGAACAAATTCTTACCCTAAGTATTAGGACACCTAAAACCATTAATTTTCCATTTGTCCCAAAAGGAAAATTAATGGTTTTTAGGTGTCCCAATATTTAAGCACATTAGGGTAATTCGTTCCATAAAGAGTAGAAGATACAGGTATCAGTACAGATTCAAACATAAGAAAAACAACAGCTTTTCCCTATGAAACAGAAGCCAGCAAAAGCTTTTACTTCGATACAATCTCCCTTTCAGATGTATCTATACATCTCAGATGTCTTGCATTCCACAAGAAAGCACCATATTTTTATGTTACATGAAAAAGGTTATTCCCTTCAAAACAAATCCTATAAATCTAGATCCATCTTATAAAGATGGGTCTAGATTTTTGGGATTGTTTTGGAAGGGGAAAAAACTCATATAACTGCAGAATTAAAACAGATTTAGGTATTTTGGTCGTTCTCGAGAGTGAGAGCCCCATTTCATAGCTATATAAATAGGGTCACAGGAAAACGCTCAGCATGTCTTCTCCATGATTCTGACAGATGAGAAACCTTAAATTCTGATATTACCTTGACAACCTGAAACAGTTTAAAAGAAGAAGTTTTAAGCACTGCCCAACTGATTGTCTATTATGGAATATCTTGCCTAAAGAGTTTGTACTAATCCATTCCTCATTTACAGGTGGTGATAAATAAACTGCAGAACAGTGCAGACCCTGATCAGATGAATGTGATATTCTGTTGTTTACACTGGAGAAAAAAAAACTTATTCATTTCAGGTGAATCCGTACACTTTCAGGGGCAGCAACTCTTCCATTTTCAATTTTGCCTCCTGCCTCCTCAAAGGAGCAATTTCTTTCTCTTAACAGTAAACCCATTTATAGAAGGCTTTCATTGCAGGAAGTCATAAAAGTTGTCCCCCTTTGTAAAAATGGTGAAAAAACATGGAGATGTACCCATACAGACTGGCTTCCATCGTACGTTTTTCTTTTCTTTTTTTTCTGGGATTTTAGGCTCAACACCAATGGTAAAGGCTATGCTATTTTAAAATATCATCATTTGTGTAAAAAGAAATAATTAAAAGATGGGAGCCAGTCTAGTACCCATACACCTTTCAGTAATTATTCAGCAATAAAATGGGATTGTCCCTGCTCAAGAATGACCCCAAATTCCTAATTCAGTCTTATGACACCGCCCCCCCCCCCCCCACCCCCCACCCCACCCCTCCCTCACCTGTTTTCCTAACATAATGATATATTAATAACATGAATCCCTGCTTGCATCTCTGGATGATGTAGCTCTTTGAAATAGGGTCTACTCTTAAAGGAAAGAATTTGCACCTAGAGGTGCAAATTCTTTCCTTTAAGAGAGCACCCCTACTACAAAGGGAGACAAAAAAGAAGAACTGCTTTCTCTGCAAGACACTCACTCACCAAATACTGTTTATTAGATGTACTGGCAGTGGCTGATTTACTACACTTTTAATAGGCTCTAAATGTTGCCTCCCTGTCTTAAAATGCAACACCTCTGGGATGTTTAATAAGATTAATAAGGTATGTTTCACTTCTGCTAGTTTGCCAAGTGAGACAAAAATGGTATACCCAAACTCCTTAAATGGTGTGGAAAAATATGTTAAGTTCAATCTGTTTTCTTTATTACCTATCAGTTTCTCTGTGGTGTAGTAGCCTTGGTTGGTTTCCGTAAATAATGGTAGTTTGGTAAAATCTTGGTCAGGAAATCTATCTGTAGGGTTTGGGTCTGGAAAATAGAAACATTTACCTAGATGAATGACTACACTGCCATGGTTTGGATGCGAAAGGGAGACAATTGT
Organism: Ctena decussata; assembly: GCA_963989385.1. Classification (NCBI taxonomy): domain Eukaryota; kingdom Metazoa; phylum Mollusca; class Bivalvia; order Lucinida; family Lucinidae; genus Ctena; species Ctena decussata. The sequence continues at coordinate 63,359,448 of OZ022507.1, forward strand.
ACTGGAAATGTGTCTGCTTCCCTAGTAAGTAAATTCATTTTCCAAAGTTGGCTACACTTACAGAAATGAATATGCTCTCAAATCTTCATAACAATATGAGCTATAAAATGAATCAAAATGTTTGGAATCAGAGGTCTGTGTAAGCAGAAGTTTCGATGATAAATCTGGGATGATTTTTTGTGGTGTGACCCCTCATTACAACCACCTCAATGAGACAGGTCTTATAGGGGGATACAACATGTATTTGTGGAGTTTACAGAAATTATCCGCAGTTATCACCAAAATCTCCCTCTTATCCAGACCTCGGTAGAATTAAAATATATTTCTCAACAGAAACACTGGTTGAAAGACCTCAACAAAAAAGATCCAGAAAAGCAACTAAACAAAATCTCAAAACAACATGGGAACAAGAAATATACAAAATTTTCATACCACAATTACAAGTTCCCATTCCCAACTTTAGCTTTTTTTAAGGCGGATGAGTACTTTACTACAGTTTTTCACCATTATTTTTTTTTTCAAAGTAAAACAACAGCAACTTCCTGTTTGCTTCCATTGATGACGAAACCCTTCCAAAATTGGGTCAACTCTTAAAAGAAAGAATTTGCTGCTGAAGGAGCAAATTCTTTCCTTTATGAGTTGATCCCCATAATAAAATGAAGAGTTGTTTCCCCTGAATGTGTACCCATACACCTTAAGTTTCTGCACTGTAAGAGTGGTCCCCTCCAGCTAACTCACTGGTGGTCTGTCTTTCTGTACTTGTCTTTCACAGGTGCCACCATATATCACTGTGTTCTCTTGCATCTCTTCATTATTGGTTACACTAATAATTGTACCATAATTTCAAGCCCCATCCACAACTTTTGCAGGAGTTGCCACTAGTCCTCCACTTCAAAATTGCTTGACATTTCCCTGACATTGTCTAACTTTCCATACTCTTTAACAGATCTAAAACCTGATTATACTCTGCTTTTAATAAGCTAAAGGTATTACCTGAAGATTGTGTGTTACACTTAGAAGAAACTGGACCCCCCTAAGAACAAATTATATTTTATACAATCAGATCCCATCATGAGTGAGATAAATACCTCTATGCATTGATCACCTTTCCTGAAATTATATTCATTTCCACGCCTGACAATCAGTCTCATGCGGAACCGGCGGTTAAGCAAAGCAATCCGTTAGATCACTTTCCGGTGACGTAGAAGAGGAGCCGAAAAAGTTAAACAAACGATAATCGTTCGTGTAAGAAGACGATTTATTTTCTCAGAAAATGTGCTCTTTAAAATATGAGAATGCTATTTTGCTGCTAACACATTGTTTTCTTTGTATGCCGAAGGATTTGCTGATGCGTTGTCTTGTTTTTGTCATTTTTATTCCCTCCTCCGAAACACCTGTTCATACTGGATTATACATGAGGTAAGCAACACATTTATCCGCTAAATCTGACATTTGTGTACATATGATCTGCAAATTCGACGGTGTGCGGATATTTTAAACAGAAAGTGAGGTATGTGATACCTTTACACTTTGCTAGAACCAAGAATTCTTTTGAAATGCATGCATAATTGGTCTCGAAAGCTTGGTTCCGCATGCAATCATTAAAAATAAGAAGAAAATAATTTCACAGATAATTTTGTTTTCAACCTAATATGTGCAGTAAAACTGTGCCCAGTATAATTCTGGAGTTTCTAAAGTTGACAAATGCAGGTCTGACGGCTAATATTTGCTTGAAACCAGACTGCAAGGGAAATCAAGGAACACTGCTTTGAGCCATTATATGTTGAACATTATGAATTGATTACGTCATTGGAATATCAAATGACTCCATATAATATCTGTTTAGCTTATTTCAACACTTTTGGTTTGCCTATTTTAAGGTAAGTCCCCATGTCATTTTTTCCTGGTTTCGCATGCGATAGCTCGGTTCAGCATTTGACTTCTTTCAAACTTCACAATTTCTTTAAAAATTTGCTTAAACGAAGCTATAAACGTCTCAAGCTATACATGGATCACTATTAAATTAGTTATGCCAATACTGTTTTTTGCTGATTTGTCTTCTGATAAAAATAACCCTCGAAAACACTCATATGTCCTGCTTCAGTATCATAATAATATTTAAGTGTTTAATGCTACGCGTTGTAGTTTTCGACATCACCTCGAGCAATGACTTTTTGACTTTGTTGGAGGCAATATAGCAAATTATGGTGCACCTTGTCCTCTTTCGTAGCAAACGACTATTTAAGTTTTTAATGCTACCCGCTGTAGTTTTCGGCAACACCTCTAGCAATGACCTTTGACTTTGCTCGAGGCAATATGGAAAATACGGCGTGCATCGAAATGTTCTTATATAATGGCTTGCTACAAAAGCCAGGAGGTATCCGCACTTCACCGCACGAAATTTTATTGAGTATTAACATCGAAGGTAATGTTTCAGACTGACCTCCGCTGAAATATGTTGAAAACTAATTTGACCATTTTCCAGTAGTCAGTTTGCTGTTTTCGTGGTCTATAGATGGGTCACGGGTAAGATTTTTGAGTCTTGCACAGGTATTTCGGCTCTGTGAATGCATTTGTAGGCTTTCCTTAAAATCTTAGTAATGCGATAAGGCGTGCCCATATCATACACACTTTCAAATAATATATTTATAAAACTTAATGCTTTCATTACTGTGTGTGTATTTAAATTCTCGTAATAACGTTAAACCACACACCCCAGCAGAACGTATCCATAGCCTCAGTAACTGGGAACTGTTCATCCGTCCAGCTTTCGTTACTACATCTTAACCGAATCTAAAATATTGATAGTCAATTTGAAACTTAGGAGAAAGTCTAATTGAGATTAACCCATAACCCCACGATCGCGCGAACTGTCAGTTTTAAGGGGTAGCCTGTCAGGAAACCCCACTTTTTGAGGCTGTCATATGCAGAAGGGAAAATGTTTTTTTTACTAGAGCAAGGTTTTTCCTACATCACTGGTTTGTAGTTTGCAAACACTGAAAAAACGTTAAAATTCTTAAGATTTGTTTTCAATACATCATTTCAAGTGGCACCATTACCCAGTTGATCCGATTTTCTGGAAAGTAGGCCTCATCCATCTAAACTTTTTCTGCCAGTTGATAAATGTTCAGCAACAACACCGGGTCTCAGACAAGCAGTCACATTTCTAAAGCATATACCCGGGGCTGATAACTTGTATTCTTTTTTAAGCGTCTTGGTTGGTTTCTGGTTGATTGTGCTAGGTCCGAGCATGGACGTCGATGGACCTTGATAACTTCCAGAACGGCAGCACACACCTTGTTGCAGCTGAGTGGATATATCAGTCAAATCGATCAGAGTTTGTGGCTTCTGAGGTATGGGTTCCCGCATGTTTAGGGTCCCCTGAATAACTTATGTGGCAGGTAAAGGGTTACTATGGATATACTGAGACCAAGATCATCTTACTTGACCAAAATTATCTGGCATATGTTTAGAAGTATTTAAACGTGCTTTTAAATTCAAGCGCTCAATCCCTTTTCAACAGAATATAATTGTCTCCATGTCAATTTCAATACTATTGACCTCGTGGTTTTCAAATTGACCACCAATAAATATTCGTTGAGGGCGTAGTAACAAAAGCATGCATTTTCTTGAAAGTGAATTTTCAATGCGGTTATATAAGTGAAGTGTCTTGCTGCATCGATAAGATTTCACAGAAAAATCTGCAAATGCTCGCACAGGGCCGATTTATCTGTGCAAGACTATTTCCTTCTTTCGGTACTGAACTTGGAGAATAAATGTAATATACCAAACACCATTTAAAACTGTTCATATAACTTGATCTCAACATACAATTGTAAACAACTGATAGCATGACATTCTCCAATTTTTTTGCATAACCTTTTCTTGAGAGAAAAGTCTGATATGACTGAAATACTGCTGAAAAACGTAAAATCGCAAGTCATCCACCCGCCAGTTAAATTTTAGGCCCTTATAAACTTTTAAGAGTGGCTAGTCTCATAAACGATTTTATTCAAATGGTTGTCATAAGAAAAACATGTCTTCCTGGCTACATTACCAGGTCAGACAAAACTAGATTATCTGCGAGAGAAGATCCTTAGAGTTGTAGGTTTAATGATACAACAGCTTTTCAGTGCTAAACGAGCAGACCAAACTGTGTGAAGTCGCAGGTTTACCGATGTATTCGTGGTTCATATATAAGTCAGGCTGCCTCGCAGCTAGATCAGGCACCCAAGCTCATTTGATAGTCCATATATTCCAATGCTCAACCGAATATTCTCATGCACAACCACAAAATTTTTGACGGGACCCTCCCATTCCAATGCAAAAATCAAATTTTGTGAAATCGTGTTAATTATTCAAATGTAATCTTAGACATTTTAATTCAGCATGCATTTAAAACCATTGAAACAGTAAACACCAAGTACTTTAGGGAATGGGATGAACTTTGTTCTGTTTTTTTTTTTGTTTTTTTTGTTAAAACATAATCTCCAACTGCATAGACCCTACAAGTCTCAGCTGACATCTAACAAATGTTAAAAAAATCCAGCATAAAATTTATGTCATAAAACAGACTAAAATAAGCAGATTGATGTTGACATATTTCCTTCTATTTTTAATGATTAAATGCTGAACCAAAACATTTCGCCCCTTTCAACAATGATTTCAGAACAATGCTTGATACCTGGTCACTAAAACATCGTTGTTGATGACAGATATTAATTATTACATTGATATGCAATGATGAATTTGGATGCTTTTTGCTCGTTTTTGAGATCGAGCAGAAAATGTTGTTATTTTATCTCCTGTTTTGTCTGACCTTGAACGTGTTGAACAGACATTTCGGTGGAGGGAACAAATATCAAGAAAACCGCGGAAACAATTACAGAATTATTTGGTGTGTTGAAGGAGCAATGTTTAAGGAACAAAATAGCATTCTTGGATTTTGGATATCTCTCCTATCATTCTGAAAAAACATTCTATAATCTGACTGAGTAAGTATTGTTTACCTTTTTCGGCTCCTCTTCTACGTCACCGGAAAGAGATCTAACGGATTCCTTTGCTTAACCGCCGGTTCCGCATGAGACTGATTGTCAGGCGTGATTTCCCAAGAGCAAAACAAGTATATTTCCTGAAGACTGCCACAGCCATTAATTAATTCGCAAGTTTCTGCGTGTTTTTTGTGAGCTTTTTTTTCTTGACTTTTCTTTCCGAATAAGTCACTGATAAAAGCCAAAATTCCCTGGTTTTTGCCCAAATTGGAAAAAAATTCATTTCTCAAATAATTTTCCCTGACAATGGCAACCCTAATATAGCCTATTCAAGACCCTGCACTTCAGCAGTGGTCCCCTCCAGCTAACTCACTGGTGGTCTATCTTTCTGTACTCGTCTTTCACAGGTGCCACCATATATCACTGTATTCTCTTGCATCTCTTCATTATTGGTCACACTACACGAGGCTCCTACTATACACCCTGACGTCAGCTCTACATGCCGGCCTACATGGGCTGTCAAGAAAAATACAGTGCTCCAGATAAGAAGGGGTAACAGGGATAATTTAGGGATAATTTTTCTTATTTTTCCATAAAAACATACCTAGTGACCCCTCATAAGAACCGTCTCAATAAGGCACTTCTGATGAGGGGTCACAACATATGTTTTCGTTGAGAAATAAGGAAAATTATCTTTGAATTATCCTCAATACCCCCTCTTATCTGGAGCACTGGAAAACTGTGCATTGTTAGTATAAAATCTTATGTAACTAGGGCAAGTGATATACCCCTGGTCAGTTCTACTGCACAAATGTGGCTACACCCAAAATGATAGCTAGTTGGACCATTCTGTGACTTTAATTTCTGCATCTTTTACAAAATCACAAAAAAATAAGCAGAAATTAAACACCTGCAGAAATAACTTGTTACACTGTATGTTTTTAACAGAAAAAAAGGATGATACAGAGCTAACAATTCAATTGTTATACTATGATAATGTAAACTTTAGAAAAGATTAAGGCATTCAATAATTAAAACAATGTCTTGCTAAATAAAAAAGAAAAAAAGAAAAAAGAAAATGGAATCAAGAGTTAAAGGGCTACAGAATGTTTTTCCCTTTTTCCAGAAATATTCTTAATTAACAGACACTGAGGAGAGAAACAGTTCAAACAGAATGATGAAAAGCCCATAAAACAAGAGCTGTCGCCTGACAGCATAGCTCGCCTGAATTGGTGCTTGCCCATCACACAGCCGCTATGGTGGTGTGCACTCTATGCATAAAACTTCAGGCAAGCATGTCCATAATGAAAAAAGCTATCTCAGAAATAAGTCTTAAAATAAAATTAAAATAAAAAAATGAAAGTTCACAAGCTTGAGGTAAAAAAACTGACTGGGGGGGGAGTCTATGTGGACTGCTATGCATAAAACTTCAGGCAAGCATGTCCATACTGAAAACACATTTATAATCAAAAGCTATCTCAGAAATAAGTCTTAAAAATAAAATTAAAATAAAAAGAAAATGAAATGAAATTTCAAAGCCCATGAGCTTGAGGTAAAAAAACTGACAGGTAGGGGGAAGGGGGGAGGGGGTGGGGGGTGGGGGTGGGGGGCTACTAGGATGTATCAAAACCCTGAACCATTATCTAACATCAGTCCAAGTATTAGTATCAACTGAGTCCATCATCGTGGCACTGTGAAATTATGTCTTCATAAATGTAAAACTTTAACCAAAATCTTTAAGACAAAATTCTAAGTCGATGACCTTGACTTCAAGGTCATCCAGTGGGGTAAGATAAGGTGTTTTGTAAAAACTCAAAAAAGAGTCTAACATCATTTCAAGTATAAACTAAATCTCTGCAAAGCACTATGAATCAGTATGCAATTACAAAACTTTAAAAAAGACAAAAAATTCCCAAGTCCCTGACCTTGACATCAAGATCACTGAGCAGGGTTGGGGTAGTACTCTGTAGATCTAACTACAGTGCAAACATAAAAAGAATTCATCTATGGGTTCAGGAGATATGTGTCTTTAAAAAACTTTAACCAAAACATCCAATCAATAAAAAGACAATGTTCTAAGTCCATGACCTTGACATCAAGGTCACAGAGGGGGGTGGGGGTGGTACCTTCGAAAACTTTAGACCAATACCTAACTTTAGCGCAAGTATCAAAGGAATCCATCCATGGGTGAAGAAGATATTGGGCTTTATAAAACTTTAACCAAAACATCCAGTCAAAAAAAAATACCAATTTTCTAAGTCCATGACCTTGACATCAAGGTCACGAAGTGGGGTGGGGGTGGTACCCTGTTAAACCTTAGACCAATATCTAACTACAGTGCAAGTATCAAAAGAATCCATCCATGGGTTAAGGAGATATAGGTCTTTAAAAAACTTTAACCAAAACATCCAATCCGGACGCCGACGCGGACGCGGACGCGGACGCCGACGCCGTGGTGACAACAATAGCTCTTCCTGAACTTTCGTTCAGGCGAGCTAAAAATTCAAGCCAAAACTGCAATTACTGACTTAGACAATAAAAATTTATGCAAATTAGATGTTAAGCCCCACATACTGTTTCTTTTCTACAGCCTCACATAATGTAATTTTGATTCCAGTATTTATCACCATATTCTGCCGCAAAATATCTGATGTTTTTTCATAAATGATATAACTTGTCGAAATCTATTTCCGCAGAAAATTATGAAAAAAAAAAAAAAATAAAAATAAACTAATTTGTAGAATAATTTTCCAAGTTATAATAATATGAATTACTTAAATGACGTCATAACAGTACTTGCATATTATAGATAATTAAAATTTAAATTCCATATAACTACTGAACTCTTTGGAATTTTTTGGTCAAGCAATTGTGCTGGTTATAATTTCCGGTGCCGGGGCTTCTTACTTATTTGGATAAAAGTGGGGCAAGGGCCTACTGTGCTTGCAGTTGGTGCGGTTGGGGGTTGTTTCGATATTTTTTCTCTTGTCTATCATTTCTCTTTTCTTTCTCCCTCTCTCTGGATTGAAGATGGCCCGATATAGACTGAAATATTGTCTCAAAGGGCTGTTAAACACAAAACAACAAACTGCAACACTCTTTTAAATAAACAACACAAGTTATTTCCAGTAATTACAAAGCATGCTGAAAAACAGTTTGTAGCCTTTTAAGCTGATATTCCAATTTTTCTGCATCAACACTGTGGAATAATGTTACCATTTTCTTGGCATTTTACTTCTTATGATATAAATAGAGTGAGTGAACTCGGGCTTAATGTCCCACCAACAACGAGGTCATATGGAGACGGGACCTCGGTTTAAAGTCTCATCCGAAAGACCGGAGAAGCGGGGGATCGATCTTGCGACCCCTGTTTTGGTAGTCTGGAGTGCTATCCACTACACTACAGCCGCTCCCTACATAAATAGAAGACTACAAAAACTTAAGCTTTAACTAAAGTCCTGCTTTTATTCCATCAACATTGGAATTAATCAACCTTACCAGTGATACTAAATTTGGCATTTAAAAAGCCCAAGTCGTATTTGGTAAATGTTATATAACTAACATGCTTTTTCTGCACGGTACCTCAATGACAGAAAAACTGAGAACAAAATGACATATGATAAAATTCCATCTTACCTCTAGCTTCTATAACATTATGGTCACCTATTTTCACTGCTTCTACACCTGATTTAAAAACTAAGGAAAAACTCGTTGTTTATGAACCTTCCATAAAAACCAGGGCTCAGCCCAGAGGGTAATCTGAGAGAAAATGTGTCCTTTAACTGGCTGACTTCTCACTGTTTTGAGCTGAGGGAGAAGACTAACTGTATAGAACAAATAGAAAATCCAAAATTTGGAACAAACTTCATGAAATCCTGAAAAAGTCACAGTGGGGGGGGGGACGTTATTTAGAGCATAAAGTGTAGTAATCAGCTACTGCCAGAATACCTATGATAAGCAATATAAAGCTCATGGGTATACTTTCTGATGAAGCAACTCTACTATTTTTGCCTCCCTTCTCAGTAGGGGTCAACTCTTAAAGAATTTGCTCCTCTCGCAGCAAATTCTTTCCTTTAAGTGTAGATTCCATTTCAAAGAGCTACCCTATCAAGAGAAGCAAACAGGAATTCATGCAAGTTAATACATTATTTTTGGAAAAGAGGTAGGAGGTGTTTATTAGAGCAGGGGCATTTATTAGGATTAATACAGTAATCTACTCTACAACTGCCCTCCTAACCCAACAAATCAGTGACAGAGCTGACATATTTCTTAAATAAGAACAAAAATTTTACAGAAAACCATGTCACACTTGCCTTGTACTTCAACAGTATAAGAATAATATTCAGTGCTCCAGATAAGAAGGGGTAACAGGGGTAATTCAGAGATAATTTTTCTTATTTCTCATCGAAAACATACATTGTGACCCCTCATTAGAACCGTCTCGGCGAGACGGTTCTAATGAGGGGTCACAATGTATGTTTTAATGGAAAAATAAGGGAAATTATCCCTAAATTATCCTTGTTACCCCTTCTTATCTGGAGCTCTGAATATGCAAAGTTTGATGACTACAGGCACTTCAAACCTTAATGAAATGGACATGGTTGATTTGATGGATGGACAGACAGACAGACAGGCAGGCAGACCAATGCAAGGATAGGTCTATGGATGGATGGATGGACGGATGGATGCATGGATGGTCATCTGTATGGCATCAACCTAAAGCAGGTGCAACAAACACTGTTTAGTCATGATAAAAGGATACATGAACCAACTTCAAACACATTGTTGTTACCAATGATCATAACAGCCTGTGTGCCTCCAGGGGGCTGACCATCAGGTGATCTGTAAGCAAAACAGCACTAAATTATTATCTATGGTAATGCTAAAAGTCATCAATGCATTCAAAGTTGTAAACAGGGACTTGTTTCAAATCTCTGTTTTAAGTTGCTGATAAAATATAAACATCTGTGTCTTTTATCTGACTAATTGCATTTGTCAAGAACTTATTCACTTGGCATGACAATGTATTAGTTTTATGCATGTATATGCAGCTACAAAAATATGTTTTTATAAACCTAGCCTCAGATGAAGTTTATAAATCTACTCATAAATAGTTCAAGTGTCTCTTTGAGACTATTAATGTATTTCTGTGCACACACATCTGCAATACTATTGAAACAGTCTGTTTGTTTTTTGTGTTTGTTTTTCCATTATAATAAAGAAGCAATAGATATATATATATACCAATGATGGGTCACAACATATGTTTTCATAGAAGAATATGGAAATCTAAATTTAATCCCTCTTACCCCTTCTTATCTGGAGCTCTGAATTATAAACTACTTAAGACCTGTTGCCATATAGAACATTTGCCTGATTAACTGTTTAGACCATAACAGAAAGATTTTTTGTTTGATTTGATGCTTAACGTCCACGGTAAACAACTATGGTCATGTCGGGACGGTCAGTTAACCTAACCACACTATTCTTGGGCAGGCTTAGACCTCCTAAGCAAACAACTGCGTGATACCCCGCCACTGCAAACCTTTTACGCCACTGAAAACCTTTAACACGTGCCAATGTTTCCAGATTCATTTTTTCTCTGAATTACCCCAGGGCAGGGGCAGCCAGACCCCATGAAATATGGGAAAAAGTCTTTTTCATGACAGGACACTTCATTACTCTGAGTACTGCCCAGTCTGATCAGAGTGTTTGCTTAAGGGTCTCATCTAGCTCCATGTGGACAGCGGAGGCTCTGATCAGACTGGGAGGCTGCCAAAGCTGATCTATGTCTTTGCTGGGCGCACACACCACTTTGTTGGCTTTGTGGAGTCGTGGCTCATATACGTTTGATAACAGCTGCTCTGTGGAGTCGTGGCTCATATACGTTTGATAACAGCTGCTCTTTCATGTACTTTCCTGCAAGTGTCTGGTTAGATAATAAGTGTACCAATCTACTCTTATTATAACATATTTGCTATTGATGGTAGGTATAAACAGCTGCCTACTTACTATAAATGTGTGTTTTTCACCCAGTTTTCAAATGATCTTACTTGTTAACTATATGCACTAGCTCCTCAATGATGTTATTTTCTCCAATGATGATAGGGCCCGCTTCAGCAATAATCTTTGCCTTTGGATGAATTATAGTTCTTGCTCCTGTAAATGAAATGTACACAACTTAAATATATGGAGTTCTAGGAAGCGGGACTTTGGTCATAGTTCTAGAGTACCATAGTGTGCTTAAATATTGGGACACCTAAAAAGCATTCATTTTCCGTTTGTCCCAAACGGAAAATTAATGGCTTTTAGGTGTCCAAAATTTATGTGCTTGAATATTGGGGCACTTAAAAAGCATTATTTTTCCATTTGTTCCAAATGGAAAATAATGGTTTTAGGTGTCACAATATTGGGACACCTAAAAAGCATTCATTTTACGTTTGTCCCAAACGGAAAATTAATGGTTTTTGGGTGTCCAAAATTTATGTGCTTGAATATTGGGGCACTTAAAAACCATTAATTTTCCATTTGTTCCAAATGGAAAATTAATGGTTTTAGGTGTCCCAATATTTAAGCACATTAGGATGTATTAGGATAATTTTTCTAATTTTTTTCCACAAAAATGCATGTTGCGACCCCGCCTAAGAAATTAGAACTTCCTCAATGAGGCACAGGGTTAGAAAATTCTTAAATTGTCACTTGTCCTGCATCACAAAATGTATAGTGAAATTTAATAAGTTGCCTTGGCAGAAGTGAGAAATTCTACTTGTCCTGTAGCTTGAGGCACTCGCCATGGTGAGTGGACAAGTGGATTTTTCCAGCCCTGAGGCAGTCCTAATCAGGGGCCCAGAGCTCTAGATAAGAGGGCGTATTTGGTGATAATTAGGGATAATTTTTGTTAATTCTGCATAAAAACATATGTTGTGACCCCTCATCTGAACCGTCTCGACGAGACGGTTCAGATGAGGGTCACAACATATGGTTTCGATGAGAAATAGGAAAAATTATCCTTAATTATCATCAAATACGCCATCTTATTTAGAGCTCTGGGGCCACATCATAGAAACCTTTGTCCGATAGATTTAGGTACATGTATGTCGTATACAGCCATGTATTTCCACCATTTTTTCAAAGGGAGACAACCTATGCATTAGTAATTTGCATTTCTGTCTACATTTTTGTACCTCAGGGCCAGGGAATAGTTGGACTAGGGCTTTTCTCTCTGGAGAGTCCCAGTGGATGCCATGAACCAGCCACGAACTATGGCGACAAATGTCTAATCAAATCCCTGTTCAACAGTTAGGGTCGCTATCACTATCTAAGTAAGTTATTATGACAGGTGAATAAAAAGCTGTTAGCACTAATAAAGGAAGAAATAGAGTAAAAAAAATTCTAGCTCACCTATAGTAATTTCTCCTTGTAGTTCACATTCATCACATACCACAGATCCAGCAGCTATTCTAACACTAAAAGAACACATAAAAGTTTTATAACATATGAACTGTGACATGAGAAAACCAACAAAGCGCTTGTGTGCCCAGCGCAGACTCAGAACAGCCTGGGCATCTGACAAGTCTGATCACTCTTTGCTAAGTGCTTAAAGGTTAGCTAAGGGTCTAAGTTACCTCCATGCGGGCAGTGAAGACTCTGATCAGACTGGGTGGATGCCCAGGCTGATCTGAGTCTGCTCTGGGAGCATAACCACTGTGTTGGTTTTCTCACGTCGTGGCTCATATTCAAAATGAACAATGTCAGCTTGTCATCCAATGAAATATGTTCATGTGCTCAAATATTGGGTCACCTAAAAAGCATTAATTTTCCATTTGACAAATGGAGGTGTTCCAATTTTTAATCTTATATCTATCTTATATCTATAAGATACACACTACAGCAACGGAAGGTATTATCGACAGGTAGTAGTTATCAACACCCCCTTGTGAACTTTTCCATTTCTTGACATCTTAATGTCAGTAGGGCATTACAGTGTTGCAACTTCATTTAGCTTTATGTATTTGTGCAAAAATGCATAAAGTTAGGCATTTGGAGAAAAAATAGACATATTTGTTGATGCACTAATGAAAAACTGTGTTTCTTATGCATGTCTGTAATGGGGGGTCACTCAGACACATGGTTATTTTCACTCACATAAAGTGTTTTTACGTGGTTTTATTCCATAAACTAGATCACCATGGAGAATATTAAAGACACGGATGAGACTATAAAAGGAGGATTAACTTCAACAGAGTCATTCTGTCTCTTGGTTTCATAGTGTCAACACTGCCAGTCAGCCAATAAACCATCATAATTGTTAATTCTGGTCCACTGATTGGTTGACTTAATTTTCACACCTTTACCTATACAGGTAACTTGTTATATGCTGGGAACCAGACCCCCCCCCCCCCCCCCCCCCCCCGGCAGACAAGTCCTGTCTTTAAAAGCAGACCTGGTTACTCTCTTCAAAATCATATATGGTATTGTGACCTCCAGGTGTCCATGGCAGTAATTATCAACACCCCAAAATTACAAGTCTCAAAAATGCATAGTTTCTAAAAAAATAGATCAGAAAAATAGTTTATTTTCAAGTAAAATTATCTCAAAAAGGCTGAAAAGCAAACAAAACATCATCAAATGTATAATTTTATCTTTGTACAATTTTGTTTTATTTTTTCAGTAAAAATTGAAAAAAAATCCACAATTTTTACAGCTACTTTTTCATATTTTTGCATATTTTCTGGCTGAGAGTGTAAAAATCAGAAATCTTGGGATTTTCCGTTTGAATTTAAAGCAAATCTTTCAATCAATATATACATGTACACTTACTAATCAAAGCATAATTTTGACAGAAGTTGTATCAAATCATCATTATTTTTATCATCAGCATTTAGGGGTAAATGGGGTTCTGATAATTGCTTCCGGGTGTTGATAACTGCTACCGTCCAGTACATGGCATGAGGCAACAGTTTTGAAATATAAATAATAATCAAAAGATTTCCTTCATCATTTTGGTAGATAATTGTGTTAATAAAAACAAGTCAATCCAATATGAATCTTACAAAAAGTATGGCTTTAAAACCAAATAGTACATTAAGTTGTCAATAATACGTTTCGTTGCTCTATATATGTGTGTTTGGAAAAAAATACAAAATGAAAAATGTCATATTTTGATGGGAAAAAAAGTTTTCACATATATTCCAAGGGGAGCTAAAACCAAATTTACAAAGACGCTCGTAATTACAGTAAATCCTTTCAAGTTGTGTGTCAGGGACTGTTATTTTGTCATTGCATATACATGAAATCATCAGTGGCATCTAAAAATTAAAAAGCAAAACACTCATGATAAATCTGGGCCGAGTGTTCATAATTTGATGCGAGTTGACTTTTGGCAAGTTTATGATATGAGACGAGCTGACTTGGGGTAAGTTAAAAAAATATGAGGCGGGTCCTGGGCCGAGATTTTGGTGGAGCTAGTTGTCTTTGGTCCGAGTTGTCCTGATTCCGTCAGTGCGATATCTGTTGAAGTGATAATAACCTTCATAAGCACACAATTAAATTCTCAATGTCATTTCGATTGAGCTGTGCAACGTACAACACTTGGAGAACTTTACCTGGTGCATTTGACATCATGTGTTAAAACCGTTTGACGACAGTATTTCATTGCCCCGAAAGGTAGGCCTATATTCAAGAACGCTGCATGTGTTTTGTAGGCGTCATTTTGGGTCTACATTGCTTATCGCAGAATTATTAAAAGTCGGATACTTTTCAATAAATATTTGTACAGATTATAACAAGATGATATTTGTTTGCACGCTTCAGAAGTCATTGTCGGCGAGCAATTAGCGGGCGATCAAATACGACACCTCGGCCGTGTTTTTCGCAGTGTATGTATATGTACATCAGCCAGAATAACGCAAATGACTGATGTACGTTATAATTTTCCCTAGAAAGATGGCGACTTAATGAAATTTTTACAAGGAGTAAAAATATTGCTGGATTAACTATTTATCAAATTTCTTTTTTTTTCTTAGTATATTTACTGCTACACCCTTTTTTCAGAGTATTATGAGCAGGTGTACTTTTTGTACACTCCAGTGTTGCGGGATGAAAGCCTACATATAGCCATGTAGCTATAGTAGGGATCTTTAACCTGCACGGGGGATGACTCTCCCTGCACAGGGGGCCTCCAGTTAATGTCCCGATCCGAAGGACGGTACACTTGTTAGCATCATCCCTGAAAATGATGCTAGAAAAACGCGTTCGGACATAGGAAGATTTCACCCTTGGTGAGGCTCTAACCCACAACCTCTGGCGTCAGAGTCAAGTGCACTAACCACTGAGCCACCGCGCTTCTTGCGTAGGCTAAAAGTTTTACCCACTACTTAATACATAGTATTGAAAACTTACTGCCGTACCCGGAGCCAATCCTCATAGGGCTGCCTCCAGGTACAGTTCCGTACCAGGAGACCCGGAGTGTCGGGGTACGGTTCCGTACCTGGAGACCCAGGGTCTAGGGATACGGTACCGTACACGGAGACAATCTTCAACTTCAACCTATTACGATTTTACGTAAGACATTATCAAAAAGAGAATGTAAACTGACTTGAAATACAAAAACAGGTGTGGGATAAATATCTTAGTATAGTGTAGTATGCATAGTTGTGTGAGACGTATGAGAGATTGCTAGAAGCCACGCCTTCTGCTTAATATTCACACATACTGATTATTAGAAGACACTTGTGCATGTGCCGGGCTGGAAGATGCATTGTTGTCACCTTGCTCTTTTATATATTAAATATTAGTGTAGAACCAGATAGTTTCTTATTCTTACGGCCACTCAACACTAAATCTGGCGACGAGGATAAATTTGGATTAAAAACCACTTGGATAACGATCTGTGTGAAACATATTAATTTCATAAAATTCATGAAATTAATTCTGTAAAACAAACATTGTCTCAAAACAGTGTTCTGAAACAAAAATGGCATCATCGTTACCAATATTTCCAAAATTTGAAGTGAATGGAGACAGTCAGTCTTCCATTGGACATAGATGGGAGAAATACATTCAAAAACTGGAAAATCTGTTCGTCGGAATGAACATTGACAGCAAAAAGCGGCGAAAAGCCCTCTTACTACACTATGCTGGAGATGATGTGTTTGACATTTTCCAAACCTTGGAAAATACTGGAGACGAGAGTGGATATAACGAAACAAAAACGGCACTTACAAACCATTTCAAACCACAAGTCAACAAGGAATTTGAAATCTTTCAGTTTCGTCAAATGAAACAAACAGACTCAGAAACAGTTGATGAATTCACAACTCGCCTACGGCAAAAAGCAGAATATTGCGGCTTTACTGACAAAACTGCCGAAATAAAATCACAGATCATACAAGGATGCAAATCTGCAAAATTAAGACGGAAAGCTCTTCAAGAAAATCTCAACTTGACAAATTTGTTACTAGCTGCTAGAACAATGGAATTAGCAAATTCTCAGTCTAAAGAAATGGAAAATGGACAAACAAATGACTTGAAATATGAACAAGCGAACAAAGTGAAGATTCAGAGAAACAAAAGAAAACCTGTACAGCAATGTAAAAGGAAACAAAACTACCCAAGTACACAGCAAAGTAAAAGTGTGAAATGTAGGAATTGCGGTGGCGACTTTCCACATCGACATGGGCAAAGTCCAGCAAAAGGAAAGACGTGCGCTTATTGTAAGAAAAGAGACCATTTTGTTTCAGTTTGCTTCAAAAAGAAAAAGAAAGAACAAAAATATAGGGTAAAACAGGTTGACTTAGATCAAGTTTCAAGCACAGAATCAGAAAATGAGACTTATGAGTTCGACGAGTCGGAAAATTCAGAAACAAACATTTCCTTTGGAATAACTGTAAACCAAGTAAAACGGAAACCTCCGAAAACGGAAATTCTAATTAATGGACTGAAATGCAAATTATTAGTGGATACAGGTAGCTCCATCAATTTATTGAATGAGTCAGCACTTCAAAGAATGAAAACACAGCCTAGAATCACTAAGACAGATACCAAAGCGTATGCGTACGGACAAAAACAAAAATTGCCAATAAAAGGGAAAATAAGTGCAGAAGTAGAGACGTCTGGGAAAATTTCTACAGCTACTTTCTACATTATAGGTGGAAATAATGACTCTCTGTTATCGTATGACACATCTGTACAGCTAGGACTAATACCGGAAATAAATTCTGTAAGTTCCTTAAATTTCGGACATTCCAGTGAAAATACAGACAAGTTGTTAAAACAATATCCAGAACTTTTTGAAGGAATAGGAAAACTAAAGGACAGACAAATCAAATTACACATCGACGACAGTGTGGTGCCCATTGCACAACATCATCGCAGGATACCATTTCATTTACGCCAAAAAGTAGAAAAAGAATTGGAAAAACTCGAACAGTTAGACATAATCGAAAAGGTAGATGGACCAACGAAATGGGTAAGCCCTATAGTTGTGGCTCCAAAAAAAGACGGTGACATTAGAATTTGTGTGGACAACAGAAAAGTTAATGAAGCTATTAAAAGAGAGAGACATATTACACCCACAATCGATGACATCACCTCAAAATTAAATGGCGCGACAGTATTTTCAAAATTGGATATGAACAACGGATTTCATCAGCTAGAATTGGAACCGGAAAGTAGGAATATTACGGTATTTTCTACTCACGTAGGTTTAAGAAGGTACAAAAGGTTAAATTATGGAATTTCAGCTTCCCCAGAAATATTTAACAATGAAGTCAGACAGGTTTTAGATGGACTGAACGGGTGTATAAACATTAGTGATGACATCATCATCTTTGGAAAAACTCAAGAAGAACATGACAGGAATTTACAAGGTGTGTTTGAACGTTTTAAAGAGAAAAACCTGACATTGAACAAGAATAAGTGTTTGTTCAACCAGAAACAAGTGAAGTTTTTTGGATATATCTTTTCTGCAAATGGAATGTCAGCAGACCCAGCAATGGTCGAATCCATCAAAAGTGCGCAAAGGCCGAGAACTCCCTCAGAAGTAAAGAGTTTTCTTGGAATGACAGGGTACGTTTCACGTTTTATTCCACAATACTCCACTATCACTGAACCTTTAAGAAGGCTAACCAGACAAAATGAAACTTGGATCTGGTCTGATGAACAGGAAAGTGCGTTTCAAACGTTAAAAGACAAACTCACCAGTGACACTGTAATGTCGTACTTCGAGCCATCGAAGGAAACAGAGTTATGGGTTGACGCCAGTCCAGTTGGCTTAGGGGCAATACTATGTCAGGAAGGAAAAATAGTGGCTTATGCTAGCCGTGCCTTAAGCCCGGTCGAACAACGGTACTCACAAACAGAAAGAGAATGCTTGGCAATCGTATATGGAGTAGAACACTTCCATTTATTCCTATTCGGAAAAACATTCACGCTAGTAACAGATCACAGACCATTGTCTGCGATTTTCGGAACCCAGAGCAAGCCCAAGGCAAAACAGCAATCCTTAAGACTCGAACGTTGGCGCTTACGTTTATCAACATACGATTTCAAAGTGATATACAGGAAAGGTGACCTAATGATTTCGGATTATATGAGCAGGCACCCCTTTAAGGATTACGCAAAGCATAATTCAACAGAAGATTTCGTACGTCTTATCGCATCAACTGCTGTTCCAAAAGCCTTGAACTTGAATGACGTTGCATCTGCAACTAAAGATGATAAAACATTACAAAACGTCATCTTATCTGTGAAAACAAACAGATGGAATAAGAAAATGTGTGTGATTAACAGATCATACGGAGTGTTTTCAAAACTATGTCATGAACTCACTGTGGTGGATGTAGACGGGCAGGAAATCTTATTGAGAGGAACTAGGTTAGTGATACCCCAAAGTTTACAAAGACATGTGGATTTAGCGCATGCAGGACATTTGGGTATTGTCAAAACCAAGACTCTGTTACGAGAAAAGGTATGGTTTCCTTTTATTGACTCTCTAGTTGAAGAAAAATGTAAAAACTGCATACCCTGCCTAGCAGTTTCGCCTCACAGCACTCCGGAGCCTATCAAGCCCAGTGTATTACCTCAAAGACCGTGGGAAGAAGTATCGATAGACTTTCTAGGTAGCATTGGCACGTCAAATTATTTCATGGTTGTCATTGACAATTACAGCCGATATCCAGTCGTTGAAGCACTGACTTCTGTTTCTGCTAAAAGTGTAATACCACGACTAGATCGCATATTCTCCATGTTCGGAATTCCATCAGTCTGCAGGACAGATTCCGGTCCGCCCTTTAATGGAAATGAATTCCGTCTATTTGCTGAACAAATGGGATTCAAACACCGACGTGTTACACCGTTACACCCCCGTGCAAACAGTCACGTTGAAAGGTTTATGTCACCCCTACAAAAAGCCATAAAATCAGCTGTTATCGAGGGACTGGACTATAAACAAGAAATTACCAAATTTCTTAGGAACTACCGTGCGTGCCCGCACCCGTCAACAGGCCTTGCACCTGCGGACATTATGTTTAATAGGCCTATGAAAACATTATTACCTCAGTTCTCAGTAAAACGTAAAGATAAACTGATCAGAAACAGGGACAATGTGGTAAAACAGAAGCGCAAACAGTATGCGGATAAGAAAACAGGTGCTAAACAATCAAAAATCAAAACAGGAGACTCTGTTCTTGTACGTCAGCCAAAACTGAACAAAATAACACCACCATTCAACCCCAATCCTGGTGTTATTGTCGAGAAAAAAGGCTCGATGGTTACTGTGCGACACAACAACAGAACCGTCACCAGGGACGCTTCTCATTTCAAACCGATCCCGGGTAGGATATCTCAACAGGATCAGCGTAAAGCAGCCGAGAAAACGAGTATAGACACTGGTCAGTCAAGGAGAAATCAGCAGCGTGATAGAAAAAGACCTGAAAAATTCAAGGATTATGTTTGTTAAATGTGTGTCTATGTGTAAATAGTACTAGATAGTGTGCTTATAGAAAGGGTCATAATAACACCCTGCAATGTGTTGAAAGTTTAAGTGATTTTGTATACAAATTGTGCCGATCATTTAAGTTTTAAGCTTTTAGCTCATAATTACTACTCTAGTGTTTATGTGGCGTAAAGCTGTTCCCTTTTGTTAATTCCCTTTACCCGTTTTTACTTCATTTTCTCCTTGAAAGAAAGGAAAATGGCACTTAAATTTGTATTCAAATGATGCTTGCGTTTCTTATTTTGTGCAGTGTAGAAAAAATTGTCAAGAAAATTCAAGATGATTAATGGTAGTACATTCCTTAGTTCACACGTGTTCCGGAATTCTTTGATCCTAAAATATTGGATAAATATCTCAAGTACTGAGCGCTATAATTTAGTTTTAATGACTACATGGAGTTCATTGTTTCACTCATTCATTAGTTGGAATAATTTAATCTGTCAAGTTTAAGCGTTATCTCGAATAGTAATTCGGGAAACCGCCGTGACGTCACAGCAATGGCGGCTCCTTAGAGACGGTGAACACAATCCATAGCAACGCATTGTCAGCCTTGCGTGTTTTTGGTGTATTTGAATTTTTAGACCTATTTACGCTTATTTTTCATTAATTATACATGTATTTAAGAAAATAAAAATGTTAACTGTTTTTTTTTTCAAGCTTATTCAGCAAATTTTACGCATGAAAACAGCTAGAATACATTCTTATGCATAGGCTATTCAATTCACGCACGGTCTTTACATATTCATGTATCTGTCATGCTAGGCTAAGACCACAACACATTATTATTATCATTATTATTATTATCATTAAAAAATATTATTTGAAAAAATATTATTGAAAAGAAATATGAAATAAAACAAACAAATACCTATAATGCTATAAATTGCGTGGCAGAACCGTGAAAATACCGATCATGTCCGACGTAATTAATCCTGTTAAAAGTTCTGTTAAGAGTTATGATAACTGATAATAATGAAGTAGTACTAATAATTATAATAATAAGATAGGGGAATAATAATAATATTATTAATAATAATAATGAAGGAGGTAAAACAAAATAATAAAGACTGACGATTAAAAATCTTGCAACAACTAGATCTAGATGTATATAAAGATCAAGCTAAAATAATTTACTGAGACAGACGATTTATCACATATATAAAACAGATGCAAACTTTAACATATAGCATTATGTTGTACAGTATTTATTTATTAAAGTATGTATCGCAGGTTTAGCCTTGATAAAAAAATCATGGTGTGTCAAGCAGTTGTAACTAGATATATCACTCGCGCTCCCCGCTCTTGTTGATGTGATCCCCATTACAACTGATCTCCAAAACTGTGAAGTTTTACTCACCAACTGATTGGTACTAAGGGCTGATCAATTGCTGAAATAAATTGGTGTTATATCACTCCTTACTTTACATGGAGTATTAGTCATAAGCGTCTTCTCTGCGTTTTGGGTATTTTATTTGGCAACTAAAATGATCTACTTTCAATATCATAACCTTAAATAAGCCTGTAAATATACAAGGTACAGATGTGGACGCCAATCACTGTCCCGCTTTTGTTTATATTGCATCGCTTGACACGCGACAGAAAAGGAAAATTGCATTTTAGGGAGCGATTTGTCATTTTTCAAAAACATATTTCTCCTACCTTTTACCAGTAATGTGACGCAATATATGAACATAACCAACAGTTTATTACCAAAAGTGAATTTTCATAATGATTTGTGTTTAGACATTTTTTTTACCACTGTAGGACAATACAGACTTTAAAATGCCTTTCAGTATCATATGTTCTTTTGAGTCCAGAAATAAATGACATGTCCTCAGAAAAGTCAGTTATTTCATCATCATTATCATTACCGTTTTTGGTGTTTAAAAAGTTTAAAAGTAAACATATGTCTTTGGTGTATGTAGTGTTTGCGGTGGGGGCGGTGGGGAGAGACAGAGAGAGAGGGAAGGGTGCCAGCGGGATTTATTCTCTTGATTAAAATGTCAGCCGGTCTGCTTAATAATAGATCCCTAAAATTAAACATAGTTTTAGGTTTTTTTTTTTTTTTGGTTTTTTTTTATTCCATTAATGAATTACAAAATTTAACGCTTTTAAAAGTAAATATTTGGTTTCATGGACTGAACGAAACAGGGTGTGTAGTGAATGGGGTAGGATCTGGTAGCCTATAGACTAGGCCTACTACTGTTGCGTTTTTTATTTCTTCATATTATTATCATTATTATTATCATTATTTATATTATTATTATGTACTTATGCTATATCGCACTATTCAAATAACTGACTAAATGTATCAGTATTAAAAGTAAGCACAGCCTATTATGTCCCGTTCAATGTATCGCGTGCTTTATTCCGTTATAAATGATTATTTTCTTCTTTTTGAAGATCGGCAGCTTTCTGTTTGATCATGGAGATAAAGTTTCTTTAATATAGAGTTTTTCAGGCTTGCCTAGGCAATATATGCGTCTTAAAAGTAAAATTTTTACATCTTTTATATTATAACGCATACAGCGTAACGGTGTGTATTCACCGTCGCCATGCGTAACCAAGCAAACCACGTGACCGTAAAACTGGAAGCGCGGTTTCCCGAATTGGTTTTCTGTGTGGTTTTTCATGCTTACTTATCACCGCATGACAGATATGGCAGGCATACGCGCCTGAAAACAATCAAATAGAACCAAATGGTAGACATCATTCTTTGAAATAATAACTTGGACCAGAAACGTGAGAATTTACTGTCTTTAGGCTTCTAGCTTGTGTGGGAAAGAAATTTTAGAATCTAACCTGTGACCGTCAGTAGAAAAGTGACATGACATGGATTATTTAAATGTTGAAGTGCAACTTAAGTTTTCTAACACTTAAACGTTATGCAGTTTCTTGTAGGATCACAAAGTAATTCTAAATCACATTCTTATCAAATAACTGCATGATTCAGGTTATCATACTATGACGTAAAGTTTCTTTCTTAAGAAAAGGAGGGATATAGTGTAGTATGCATAGTTGTGTGAGACGTATGAGAGATTGCTAAAAGCCACGCCTTCTGCTTAATATTCACACATACTGATTATTAGAAGACACTTGTGCATGTGCCGGGCTGGAAGATGCATTGTTGTCACCTTGCTCTTTTATACGTGCAAAAGCGCGTCCGTGCTGTTTGCACGCCTATAGATAACATGCATCATTTAAAAAAAAAAAGCTACTTCCACAAAGAGCAAATCCAACACCTTCCATCTCAAAACTTTTGGTCAAATATGGCGGCGCCGTTAGGCTGTTTACATTGGATTTTTCCCGTTTCTTTTATGCAAAGTAACACTGAGCCGAAATCCATCCTCGACCACATGACCTTCCTTGACGAAGTCCCGCTTCTGAGAGAGTGACCAAAGAAAGTTTTCTTCAACATTTATTTCTTTTTGTTCTATTTTTAAAGGCGGTCAATCCAATTTAGAAGTCTAAGTAAGTAAACGGTAACTGATTTAGCTGTGTATCATCAAAAAGATAAATAAATAAACAAACAATACGTCATATAAAATCACTTGTCATTCATCTCGTGCGTCGATTCGATTCGATAAGATATCCGCCATTGTAAGATTCGACGTCGATATTTCGGAAAAGCGACTATTTTAAAGACAGCATGGTCGATGTAGATTGCGAAGGAGATGACAATTCGTGAACAGAAACCAAATACCTCGATTCGATGTGCAATTACTTCCATGCTTAGCCATTCAAATGTCATCCAGTAGTTGTAAATTATCCAAAGCTTGGTATCGATGCATTTTCCTTTAAAAACTTGCTTCATTTCCCTTTGGCATCGTCAAAGTATGTTTACAAACAGCAGTGACCTTTGTTTTGAAGTGCTTCACGACCAGCTGGTCGTCATGATGACGTCATAAGACAACGCAGGCAGCGCACCATCAGCATCTAAGGACTTTTCATAGAACTTGTGACCCGATTTGACAACCTGTTGGCCGAAACAGTCTTGAACTTCACTACAGCTGGTGACTGGGACTGTGTGGTCACCGTAAAAGGTCTCCCTGCCCTTCATCATAGTGCAGATTTTATTTTCTAGTCCTTTGGGATCATTAATTCCATTGTAGAACTTTGAAAATATTTGAGGGTCACTGATGAGGCCTAATTGGCTGAAACTAGCTAGTCTGGCCCAGAAAACTTGTACACTCGACAGTTTTCAGTTCTTTGGTGTGATCCTTGTTTCCAAAGGATAACATTATAGAACATATTGGATTTCTGGGAGCCTATACATCGGGCTATTGACGTTGAACGAACGTTGATTAAACACTAAGTCAACGTTTGTGTGCCTATAGGGTATGTACCGCTTTGTATGCATGTCGTCCCCATCCTAGGAGCCCACAAATCGGACCAACAACGTTGAATCAACGTTGTGTGCCTGTTAGGTATGTAGCCATTTGTAAGCATGACATCCCTATTTCGGGAGTCTACATATCGGCAATACAATGCCGTTCAACGGTTGAAACAACGTATGTATGGCTGAAGGAAATCTACACTGTGTAAGTGATCCCCATTCTGGGAGTCTACACAATGGGGTACATTGAACCAACGTTATGGGCCTGCAGGATAGACCTATGCACTCCCTCACATGCATGACATTCCCATTCTCGAAACCAACACATCCGACACACAATGTTGAAAAAAACGACATGTGCCTGCAGGGTATACATACCCCCTTTGTCCCGGCCCCTTTGTATGCACGACATCCCATTTCGGTACCTACACGTAGGGCACTCAGTGATGAATCAACATTGTGTACCTGCAGAGTATGTGGCTCTTTGTATGCATGTCACTTCCATTCTGGGAGCCTACACACCGGACACACAACGTTGAATCATCGAAATGTGCCTGCAAGATATGTCTCCTTTGTAAGATGACATTCCAATTTTAGGAGCTCGAACATCATTATCTTGTGACGATTAATGAGCGTTTAATACAAACAGACTTAATGCCGTCATTAACTAATTTGTCGTTAGGACTTTATGATAGATCCTAAACTACTTAGAACTTAAATTGCTGCAGACTATCTATCTATCTATCTATCTATCTATTTATCTGTCTATCTATCTGTCTATTACGTCTTACCCCGGGTAGAGCACCTGACTCATAAGGCAGAGGTCCTGGGTTTGAAACCCGGTCTGGCTACATACTTTCGTTTCTCCTTCGGATTCAAGAAGGGCAGTTGTCAGTTACTGGCGAAAGTATGTGCGCTTAGTACTGGTTAACCACTTAGGAGGTCTAAGCCTGCCCAGGAATAGTGTGGTTAGGGTAACTGATCATCCCGACATGACCACAGCTGTTTACCGAGGACGTTAAGCATCAGATCAATCAATCAATCAATCAATCAATCAATCAATCAATCTTAACCCCCGAGGGGACACAGACGGTGTACTTTTGTACACTCCGGTGTTGCAGGATGAAAGCCTACATGTATAGCCATGTAGCTATAGTAGGGATCTTTAACCTGCACAGGGGATGACTGTCTCTGCACAGGGCGCCTCCAGTTAACGTGCCGATCCGAAGGACGGCACACTTGTCAACATCATCCCTGCAAATGATGCTAGAAAAACGCGTTCGGATATAGGAAGACTTCACCCCGGGTGAGGATCGAACCCACGATCTCTGGCTTCAGAGTCAAGTGCACTAACCACTGAGCTACAGCGCTTCTCGGCTTCAGAGTCAAGTGCACTGACCAGTGAGCCACCGCGCTTCTCAGCTTTGTAAAAGAAATAAAAACTGCTTTTGCACGCATTTAGGTAACACCTATTTCATATTATATTAAATATTAGTGTAGAACCAGATAGTTTCTTATTCTTACGGCCACTCAACACTAAACTTAGGACTATGAAAAGGGATAAACTACTCAATATTTCAGCATACTTTGATTTTGGCCGAACATTCGCCATTTTGCAGCCGCTTACGCATTTGTGAAAATGAAGGATCGTTCAAAAGATACCCGATACCGTTCAAAAGATTTTGGACCAGGGCAGACTAAACACCGAATAAACAAAGTATTCCTAAATACAGTAATGTAGTCTAGTCTAGTCTAGTATATCCCATAACCTTGCAAGGTCTTGGGGCACCACAACATAGAAACTGTGTTTGCTCCTTAACTCTGAAAGCATATGAGATATTTTCGCTAAATTTGTACAAATATAAAGCATTATTATATAAAGCATGTTACAGCACCTTAGCTGGGAAACTCACGAGGCCAAGCGAAGCAAGCTGCAACTGACTGTCTTCTACAAAATCGTGCTTGACCTTATTGCCATCCCATCCTCAAGCTATTTAACACCAGGCAGTACCAGGACAAGAGCAGCTCTTTCCCTGAAGTTTCAGCAGTACTCTACATCCACAGCCTGCTTCAAGTACAGCTTTTTCCAAGAACCATACCAGCATGGAACAGACTTCCAGCCACAGTGGCTGAGGCTCCCTCCTTGGCATTCTTCAAGAGGGAGCTGTCTAACCTACCCTTCTAATTGGGGGCTTTCCAACCCAGCTATGAAGTAAATCCAAATGATGAGTGTCGAGCTGTGTCGGCTGGACTTAGTGTCCTGGTACCGCCACGGAAGCCGGATTGGTCAAGTGCTCGGATGGACGAAAATTAGCTGGGTAAATCTTTTCTTCCTTCTATCTTGTTATCTTTACTATGCAGTTCTTACAGCCTAGACCGTTTCTTTTTTTTTCTATGCTTTTTTATTTCTCTATTTTACTCTTTCTTGCGCACCATTAAAGTATTATCAAGTTTGAAAGTTTAATGTCCAGATGTAGATGTAGATGTAGATTATCAGACGATGTGCAGAGAATAAGAGCTGTAACTCAACCTACATTGCTACATAACTATACCCCTTTGTAATTTCAGTATGGAAATTATGTCCGCTGTATAAATTTAAAACCATAAAAGATATTTTCATGAAACTTTGTACAAATATTATATATTAGCAGACGATGTGCAGTGAACAAAACCCTACACCTATATTATTCACGAAATAACCCCGCTTTGTAATGTTCAGTATGGATATATTGTTGGCTCTATCACTTTAAAGCTGTGAAGATATTTTCACAGAACTTGGTACAAATATAAGACATCGTCAGGTAATCCACAGAGAACAAGAATCATAACTCCGTCTATAAGTTTGATGGCATTAAGTCACCCGGTTTTTTTATATAATTGAAATCTTGTCACCTCTGTAACTTTCAAACCTTTATCTATATTTTTATAAAGTTTGTACAAATTTAATGCCACCCATTGACAATAATGTGATGCAGAGAACAAAAAAAAAACACAACTCCACCTACTTTTTTTTAACAGAATTATATCCCTTTGTAATTCCAGTAGGGACTATAACTTTAAATCAGTTGCAGATATTTTCACGAAATTTGGTACAAATATAAAGCACTGTCAATTAATGTTCAGAGAATACTAACCATAACTTTACCCAATTTTGTATGAGGGGACAGAGAAGAAGTTAGGAATCTTCCATGCAAACCAAACAACTCAGTGTCTGATAAACCAAAGCGGGACCAAGGGCAAACCGGTTAAGCCTCCCAGTAATGTCATTGCTGGCCGCCCAAAGGTGGCACTTCTGTTTTGGTTCTTTTTGGTTGTTTTATGTGTTGTTTGTCGCTTTGGCTGTTTTGATATATGAATCGTTATGTTAAGGCTAGCCCTGGCATTAAAAATTGGAAATATGTAGAAATACGAGTACATGTTTAATGTTTTACGTATAATTTGTTCTTATTGTCAAGGTTGGTAATGACGGTTCAGTCAGTGTTTATACGACGTTGCTTTCTTATTTATTTTGTATGTTTATATCTTCATGTATTTTCACCAATATCACAGGGTGTAATTGATTCCGCTAATTTTCGCTTCCTGCAGAGACTGTCCGTCGTAAATTGCTTCCATCGAGACTGTACGCTATATTTTGCTTCCTGCAGAGGACAACGGTTTCCGCCTGGGCAATTCTGAAGAGGTAGTGAGGTAAGAATTTGGCTTGAACATTCAGTAACGATAAGAGGCCTTCCACTGTCATAAATTTAAGGTTGTATAAAATTTTGTAATCAAAGTTTGCAAAATATTTTTTTTCTATGTTAGACTCTCACCGTTTATTTTGAATGTGTTTTCAGAAAAACGAAAATATACATTTATTCCATTTTATTTGTAAATGCTTTGCTAAAAAACAATGATTTTCATATGTTGCTATCATATAATACTAATAAATCATGTGCTGGTTCCTTTAAATGTGAGAGTTACGAATTTAATGTATAAAACGGCAATAGAAATTTGCACTTAACGACGTCCGACTCTACCTTATACGGCTCCCGTGCTTTTGTTAAGAAGCACTGTATGGTTTCCACTGGCAAAATATCAGATCAATCAACATTTTTCTTACATATTATTGAATTTATTACTTCTTGGTCTGTAAATGATATGTAGAGATGTCTTCCTGGCAGCTATTGTTTTCTGGAACATTTTCATAGAAAATATGTATTCTATAATGCAGCAACCTGAGGGAGACTAGAAAACCATATATTGATGTTGCATACATGGTTTAAAGGCTGTGTAGGATGAAAAAATCATAGATGTGTACATTTATGAATCACAATATCATATCTAGCGAGACTAATTTGTTGCAATATGACTGCTAACCATATTGCCTCATAATGTTCTCTATATGTATCATGTACTGTGCCAAGGAAATCTACTACTTGCAGACACTGAAATGTCTTTTCAATCACTAAAATGTCAGCATGGCGTCGGCGGCACGTTTATATAACGTTGTTCTTACGTGACGTCGGTGTGTGTGTGTGTGAAGGGGTGAAGGGGGGGTGGGGTGGGAGGGAATCGGGCGCTGGTGCTGCTTTTAAATTCTACTTATTTGGATAAAATTAGGGCAAGGGACTACTCTGCTTGCAGTAGGTGCGGGGTTGTTTAGATATTTTTTTCTCCTCTATCATTCATCTAGACTGAAATACTGTCCCAAATGGCCGTTAAACCAAAACAACCAATTAACCAACGTGACGTCGGTGGCAAGTTGATATAACGCTGTGTTGACGTTGTAACGTTGGTGGCTCGTTGATACGACGTTGTGCTGAATATATTTACACTTGCCACTGACTTCCCATAAGTAAACCGTATACAGCAACTGGCTTCATACACCGATAACGACATTTGATCATGTGACGTTGCCGTCAAGCTACGTCTAAGGTAAACAGACGTCTTGATTGGTCCACGTAACGTTCGATTGACGCCGAGTTATGGCAACGGCTGTTTAATGTAATGGTCGAATACGTCGTTTCTGTCTTCTTCGACGCATATTTTGCATATTCTATATTGAATTACAACGAAAACCGCACAGGAAGGGTCTAAAAATAAAGTGTAAATATAAGAAAAAAATGGATTTTTCAGCTTTCATCGTGTGAAGAAGCCAGTGGTCGTCGCTAAAATTCT
Source organism: Ctena decussata (assembly GCA_963989385.1). NCBI lineage: Eukaryota > Metazoa > Mollusca > Bivalvia > Lucinida > Lucinidae > Ctena > Ctena decussata. The sequence goes on from OZ022507.1 coordinate 63,388,927, forward strand.
ACAAGAAGCGCTTCGCGCTTCATCGAATTTTAGCTCCATCCACCGGCTTCATCACACGATGAACGCTGAAAAATCCAATTTCAATTCTTAAATAGAATCGATGTCACGCTGATACGTTTGATGACGTTGTGACGTCGCTGGCATATTGAAACGACGTTGTGCTGACGTGACGTCGGAGGCATGTTGATAAGACGTTGGGCTGGCGTTGTCTCGTCGGTGGTGCGTTGATACGACATTTATACTGACGTTGTGAATTCGGTGGCATGTTGATAACGTTACCGCGTGGCTGACGTTGTGTGTTTGATGGAATTAAGAGGTAGGGGTACAGCTCCATGTTTTATGCTCTTTTTACAAAAGGGAACAACTTATGTGACATTTGTTTTTGATGCCCTGAAGCTCTCTTCTCGTTAAGGAAAATATGCTGCTTGCCTGCAAGTTAATTCCTATAATACTTTACTCATATTAGCAATGACATTTGCAAAGTTGCTTCCCCTGAAGATGTATACATTCAGCTTACTATTCATATCCTCCCCGAGAAAATACATATTATGGCCAGGGCCACAAAAGTTATCGGGATTCATTAGAAAGACGATGCAGAAGGGGACAAAATACAATATCGGTACTTTCATACATGTATCAGGTTTAAGTAGTGGGTAAAGCCCTGGCTTGCCACACTGACATTCGGGCTTCAAATCTCGCTGAAGGCGGCATTCTTTTTAACTGTAGACGCGCTTCCATAGCACTCACTCATTTATTAGACGAAGTCTAATAAAATCATCGTTGCCGCCAAAACTTGACTTGTATGGAAGAGCGCATATGTCATGGAATTGTTATTCACCTGTCAGAAGATTAAGTTACATTAAAAATGTTATTATTTGCACTTTGCATTTAGTTTTAAATATGTTTTTCACTTTAACGCTGTAATGATTGATAGAGTTAAGCAGAACGCGAGAAACGCAAATGCCGATGGCTTGAGAAAAAAGATTCTATGGTGCGAAAAGTCTTTCGTAGTAAAAAAGTAGTCCAGGCTGTACTCGGTGCGTAAATTTACCGGAACGGACCTAATTACCGGGTCGGACCGGAACGGACCCCTATTATTCATATTTCCAGCCGATTTTTGAGATATTTTGATACAATCTACACGCGCAGATTAATTCAAGGCCCTACCTATGACTAACATGTATTATCTTAACTTGCAACCCCTGATTTTGATTTGACAATATCTGATAAGGGCAATTGGCGAAACAAATGTCTGTCCGTCAGATAAATTGACGACTTATTGAAACATGATAATGGTGCTAACTGTACAATCGATATACAAAGTTTCCCTTTATACATTTAGACCACTGTAATGTTTCAATTTAAAGCTGAAACACAATAGCTCTACATATTTTCTATGGCTGAAATGTTGGTCATGATACTATGGAACAAAAATTCGGGAATTTTTGTGTTTTTCATTCGCTCCTAGTCTTGGAAGAAAGATAACCAGATTTTTGTATAAGATTATATGATGTTAAGACGAAACGCATATGCGTGGGGTATTAAGAGGCCTACCAATGGCGCAAAATACTCAAAGAGTATTTTGACTAATATCTCTAATTGATTTGCGCTAGATGGCATACAGAATATGTATTAATAGTAAATAAGAGTTATTTAATTAAAAAAATATTACAAATATCTACTGAAGATAGGGGAAAACGGGTCCGTTCCGGTAATTCAGTTCATTCCGGTCCGTTCCGGTAAATTTACGCACCCGGCTGTACTGAACCGGGTAAAATACAGTACCGTATCATCGGAAGCATATCGGAATATACCGAAGAATGTAAATAATTTACGGACCAGTCTGGTTTCTCGCCATAGTGGATAACCCAAACATAAGGATACTACTATTCAATAATAATATCAGACATATTTACAGCATTTTGAACTTAGCCATTTTTTATTTTGTTATTATGACATAGCGACAGGGTTTTGAACTTGGAATTTTTTCAATCACAGTAAAAATTTCTCATAGATACCCCATTAGATTTTGGTCCTTTATGAAAGGCGTATAGTGTATTTAAAACATTGAGTGCAGATAATTTTGCGGGACGTATTCTGAAACATTGCTTGCAGCCAATTTCTTATTTCAACAGAAATAAAAAAAAATATTATTTGTTTCAAATATGTCTTCTTTCACTTCGTCTTATATCTTTTTTTAAAGATATTTCTTGTTATAAACCTGCCATTGGCACGATATGACTGAAATGGTGTTGCAAAGTAAGGAAATTGCAATCATCTATTCATCCATCTCTCACTCCGTGTCTGCAATTGATCAATGATATTATATCTGTCTTTGGCAGATACCATCTGTTTAATTCATATGCACCGTAACGAGAAAATCCACGACCAGCAGATATTGAGAGATCTTTTGTATGGACAAAGCATCGACATGATGTCATTGCCACATTGATACGGTGTTGTGTCTGGTGAGATTAAGTTAAGGTATATGGATATCCCACCATGCTTCTCCGCAATCATTAAATAGGGAAACAACTACTGTGACTTCCAAACAAATTAACCGACAAGGATCATCTGATACTTGATTTATCACATCTCAACCAAAATAACTACCAAAGCTAATTTATCAGATAAATACATGTATTATAGTGTTTGTGCAAAGTCATTTTACAAAGACTTGAATAAACTGTTCAAATGTCCCATTCTGAACCAGTTTGCTTTGAGTTAAAGCCCTTGTTAAAAACGTTGAATTGTCACCGTTTATGTAATGAACTAGGGTAGGCAACACATTTTGATAAGTTTATTCTCACTAACCAGAGGCTACTGACAAGCTGGGGATATTTCAACGATGTTTTTGACACAAACTACCACGTATGCCTCAAGCGGAAACAGTACAGGAGCAAAGCGGACGTTGTACAGAATGTAGATATTGAAAGGCAAGGCGGAAACTGTACAAACCACACTGCAAAAAACAAACGGTAGATTTTACGGTAAAATAACTGGCAACCAGCTGCCACTCCTTTTACCGTTATTTTTACGGGCGCCCGTAAAAATTGCAGGAATCATCAAGCTGAGTGGGACAGAATAGAGCAGGTGTCGTTTTGGTGAGATAGCCCTTCAACAATACAAAGTTATTTTCGAGTGCGCCAAGTTAACATAAAACTTCCATTTCGTGATTTCCAACAATGTCTTCTGTCTTCAGTGCATCTGTCTTTTTTCTTTTAGTTAACAACTAGCAGTCTTTCAGAAGTGAAGTCCTATGGCTTCTCAAAAAAGAATTCAAAAAAAAATGCTGCATAATTCAACAGAATAGCCCATTAAATACTGTGGATAGAAATATCATAGTTCTAACACCTAAGTCTTAAATAAGACCTTCTTTTGCATTTTTCTTGGATGGAATTTCAAGGTATTTGTTTCATAAGGTATGTGAAATAGCTAGATGACAGGAATGAACATATATGAGAACATAAAAGCAATTTCCTTACCGGAAGATGCCGTTTCTGTCTCTGCGGAAACCGTTGTTCTCTGCAGGAAGCAAAATATAGCGTACAGTCTCGGCGGAAGCAATATACGACGGAATGTCTCTGCAGGAAGCGAAAATTAGCGGAATCGATTATACCCTGTGAATATTACTTAGCGGAAATAGCCTTGCATCCTTAATGAGCTTTCTCGAATATAGCGTCAAAAGATCATTAAAAAATAGGATCTTTGATAACAGACAAAATGCGCCTGCTCAGACCACGCTTCACGAATGCGCAGCCTGATAAAGGCTCTCGCACTTTGCGTTCTTGAATTGATTTAATTCACGCAGATCATTATAAGAAAATATTGATGAAAAGTGCATACATAGACGCGCCACCTGGTAAGGGAATGCATAGTTTGCTTTTTAGGTAAATGCATCTATAGGTGTTTCCCTCATTTTTACAAAGGTGGATAACTTTCGTGACTTGTTTAATTTCAGACCTTTTCGAAAAGAAATTAAGAAAAAAAAATTCAAAACAGCCGCGGTTGGCTACATTTAAAATATGGATCGTATCAGTCACTAGTGAATGTATACGATATTTTTTTAAGATAGATAGTGAAATATGTCCTTTTGGAGGTCTTAAAATCCAACTGTTTCACTGTTTAAACTTAAATTATATTTTCCTAATTAGTGCTTAAACAAATCTTAGAACTTTTACATATCCATGCCAGTATAATAACAAGAGGGCCATGGTGGCCCTGAATCGCTCACCTGAGCATTAATCAGTTCACTGGCTATGGTGAAGATTTATAAGAGTTTATACCATACTAACATTTGACCTAGTTTTTGACCCAACATGATCCAGTTTCAAACTTGGCCTGGATATTGTAAGAATAAACATTCTTACACAGTTTCATTGAGATTGGATCAAAACTGTGCCCTCTGGAGCGTATACAAGGTCGTTCTTATATTTGACCTAGTGACCAAGTTTTTGACCCGACACGACCCAGTTTCAATCTTTACCTAGATTTCATAAAGATAAACATTCTGACAGAGTTTCATGAAGATTGGATCAAAACTGTGCCCTCTAGGGTGTACACAAAGTTTTTCTAAGATTTGACCTTGAGCCGACGTGACTCAGTTTCAAAGGGGGCTTAGATATATGGACAATAAGCATTTTGACATAGTTTCATGAAGATTGGATCAAAACTATGCCTTCTAGTGCTTACACAACGGTTTTCTAAGATTTGACCTAGTGACCTAGTTTTTTACCCGACGTGACCTACTTTCAAACTTGGCCGAGAGTTTATGAAGATAAACATTCTGACAGAGTTTCATGAAGATTGGATCAAAACTGCCCTCTAGGGTGTACACAAAGTTTTTCTAAGATTTGACCTTGAGCCGACGTGACTCAGTTCCATAGGGGGCTTAGATATATGGACAAAAAACATTTTGACATAGTTTCATGAAGATTGGATCAAAACTATGCCTTCTAGTGCTTACACAACGTTTTTCTAAGATTTGACCTAGTGACCTAGTTTTTTCCCGACATGACCTACTTTCAAACTTGGCCGAGAGTTTATGAAGATAAACATTCTGACAAAGTTTCATAAAGATTAGATCAAAACTGTGTCCTCTAGAGCGTACACAAGGATTTTTTATGATTTGACCTAGTGACCTAGTTTTTGACCCGACGTGACCCAGTTTCGAACTTGTTCTAGATATTATAAGGATAAACATTCTTACAAAGTTTCATGAACTTTCGATGAAAATTGTGCCTTCTAGAGCGTACACAAGGTTTTTCTAAGATTTGACCTAGTGACCAAGTTTTTGACCTGCCATGACCCAGTTTCAAACTCGTCCTGCATATTATGAGGATAAATATTCTGACAAAGTTTCATGAACTTTGGATCACAGCTGTGCCTTCTAGAGCGTACACAAGGTTTTTCTAAGATTTGACCTAGTGACCTCGTTTTTGACCCGACATGACCTACTTTCAAACTTGGCTGAGAGTTTATGGAAGTAAACATTCTGACAAAGTTTCATAAAGATTAGATCAAAACTGTGTCCTCTAGAGCGTACACAATGTTTTTTTCTATGATTTGGCCTAGTGACATAGTTTTTGACCCGACATGACCCAGTTTCCAAATTATCCTACATATTATAAGGATAAACATTCTGACAAAGTTTCATGAACTTTGGATCAAAACTGTGCCTTCTAGAGCGTACACAAGGTTTTTCTAAGATTTGACCTAGTGACCTACTTTTTGACCCAACATGATCCAGTTTCAAACTTGGCCGAGAGTTTATGAAGATAAACATTCTGACAATGTTTCATAAACACGGGGGTAATACCAATGCTTCTACCTATGCTGTCGACCGAGCCGGTACTGCGTATTTGGCTGTCGACCGAGAATTACGGCTTTCGACCGAGCAGTACGGCTGTCGATGGTGTTAGTATCCAAGTTTGGGTACCTTCTGAGCTACGAAAAATGAAAAAAGAAACATTTTAATCACCGCCGATCGTCAAAGAGGTGTTGAACTTTATATCTGATCTCTTGGTAAGCGTTGTGACACAAAGATCTTTACGAAAATGTACTTGGTATACAAATCTTCCATTTTCTTCGTTTATTTGCAAAATTTCAGCATTTACAGCTATCAGAGACAAATAAAACTTCCTGGACAGTTTGCTTTGCAAACGAGCTCTGGCGAATTAATATCAATAGCCTCATTTATTGTTTCTGCTAGATGTTATAACGATCTAAAAAAGTTACAATACGGCTGTCGATGACCAATGATACGGATGTCGATTGTAAAAATATTTGCACGGTACGGCTGTCGGTAGTGATTGGAGATGGCATGTTGTGGATTTAAGTCAAAACCAACGCATTTTATGGGATTTTTTGGTTGAGTCTGAACAAAAAGTCACTCAAAAGACTATAGTATAAGAACAAGCCGCACAATACGGTCCCTCTGTGTATATGAAACACAGGAGTAATGAAAATAAAAGTAAGCGTTTAAAGGCGTTCCTAGGCGACGGTTCTGGTGTAATACGTACTTAATATCACTTGTAGTAGGTGATTTATATCGTATTTTGTATTGCCGAAGCTGCTTTTATCACGTTTAAATGTAAGCTTTAGCAGATTTATAACATCGGCTGGGAGAGAGAGAGCTAATTGTTGTGATATTGATTACTTTTTATTAGGGGGGGGGGGGTTCGGAGGGGTTTTCTCTTCTCTTCTTCTTTATGCCTGTGATAGGCTACGTCATTTGATTGCAGCACTCTCTGGGCATTCCATTTTACATTTAGCAAATAAAATGTACAGTGTTGCAAACGAATTTTATGTTTCGAATAGCGAAGACTCAGATCTGCTTGGTCATCAGCCCAGTATGATTAGATTCTTCGGAGACTGCATGAAAGAAGTTTAGATCAAATCAATCCATCGAGCGCAATGAACACTTACATGTATCAAACTGGACGAATCTGATCTAAGTCGTTATTTGGCTCAACATCAATTTGCCTTTTTTTTGTCCTGCAGCGGCTCGAATACTTTCGTTTGAAGAAGATTTGATATGATTCTACACCGCTTGCCCAGATCCTTCTGGTCATATCTACTCGTAGGATCGTTTCATTTTGCCCGGTTGGCTCAACTGCATACAATCTCTCTCTCTCTCTCTTTCTCTCTCTCTCATATTCTTATTCTCTCTCTCTCCGTCTCTCTCACCGTCTCTCTCTCTCTCTCTCTCTCTCTCTGATGAGATATTATCAATTTAACAAAGACAACTGATGTTATTTTTTTTAGTTTTCACAATCAAATGTGATTTAAAATCACATGGAACATAAATTAACTTCTCACAAATCTGTGTCCAGTGGCACCAACCACCGACCGCCTGCCCAACTTCATAAGCTAGCTGAGGGCTTGAAATCTGAGATGAAGGAAGACGAACCTTTTCAAAAGTTTCGTTATGAAAGTTTACAAAAGATTCGCTATGAAACTTTTCAAAAGTTTCGTTATGAAACTTTTCAAAAGTTTTGTTATCCTTCAATCTCATGATCGTAGGCTACTATCGATGCTATGAACAACGATGCTGTCCTGACTGCGCGGATGCGCATGCACAGGCTGATCTCTACCTTTGTTACTACAATATGCGAAAAGCAGTGTTGTCATGTATTGATATGCTTTTGTTTACTGGCAAACGTTCTGATTTATTATCATCTATTCTATTCTATTCTATCCCATAACCTTACTAGGTCGTTGGGGCACCACGGATGATTTCGAAACAATCTCTTTCCACCTTGTCCTGTCTACAGCTGTCCTAGTTGAGCTGGCAAAATCCATCCTTGTCCACACTTTAGTATTGTCTTCCCATCTCTTCTTCTGTCTACCTCATCTTCATATTCCTTTCATTGTGCCCTGTAGAATCGTCTTTGCTAAACCAGAAGACCTTGAGACGTGGCCAAACAACCTTAGTTTCCGTTTCTTGACCAGCGTCAGGAGTTCATCATATTCTCCAATAGCTGCTTGGATCTTCCTGCGAACCTCCTCAATGGTTATATGGTCCTTGTACAAAATGTTTAGTAACCTTCAATAGCAACTAATCTCAAAGGCCTGCGTTCATTTCTCTAACTCTGCTGTCAAGGTCCACGATTCACAGGCATACAGAAATATGGGAATGACAAGGGAGCGCATAAGCTTCAACTTTGATCCAATACATATGTTGTTATCTCTCCAAATCGGTTTCAGCTTGGTAAGAGCTGAAGTGGCTTGTGCAGTCCTTGAGAGAACCTACTGTTTTGAGCCATCATCTTAGACAATTGCTCCAAGGTATTTGAAGCTTGTTACAGTACCCAGCTTCTGCTCTTTTACCTTGATCTCCCTCTGAATGCCATCTGCACTATTTGTTACCAGTTTGGTGTTCTCAGCACTGATCTCCATCTTATATCTTGTGCAGGTTTTGTCGAGACTTTCAACTAGGGCTTCTAGTTCCTGCTTTTCCTCAGCGTCTATGTCATCGGCAAACCGTAAATTGGTAATGTTTCTGCCGCCTATGCTAACCTTTCCGTCATGTTCTTCCAGATCATCAGACATGATCCGTTCAAGAAAAATGTTGAAGAGGGTGGGTGACAGAGGACATCCTTGTCTTTCTCCAACTGTTGTTCTGAACCATTCTCCTGTCCTGCCGTCCATCAGGACTGCACTTGCAGCCTTGTCGTACATATATAGCTGCTCAATGGTGCGGACTAGATTTGCACTGATATTGTACTTCCGCATGGTGGCCCATAAGGCTGCATGCCATACCTTGTTCAAAGTTGTTGTTTTTTAAATTAATGAAGACATGGTACAGATTCTGCTGATGTTTGAGATACTTTTCACACAGGATTCTAAGGTTGAAGATCTGTTATGTGGTGCTCCTTCCGGCTCGGAACCCAGCCTGTTCTTCAGCGATTTTCTCTTCGGCTTGTGGTTTAAGCCTGTTCAAGATGACTTTCAGCAGAATTTATTGTCATCACATGCGTAATAAACGTTTTTTTTTTTTTTTTTTTTTTTGGAAGAATGGAGCGTTCACAAATATTGATGATCATCTAAATCCGTTTTGTGAAAACATGCCAGAATGAGTTTCCATTGACGGCATGCGACCTGGTAGAAAGAATCGAACCAACATTGAACACGTATCTTCTTGTGAAAAACGTCCATTTTTGCAACACTCAAGTTTGAAAAATGCAGTCATCGACCGATTTAAAAACTAAACACTTTCTATAATCAACTATAAAATTAAAAAATGCAGTCCTTCCCCAGATCTGCTTTCAAGTTTCAACTTGTGATCACTGACTAGACGTAGTAGACTGAAAAAAAGGCAACCCCTCCCCACCTACTCCCACACCACCAAAACAACAGTAACTCGGAATTGGCTATTTTTCAATTATCAAGGTAAACAAAAGCACTATTTTTTTTCCATTTTCTCTTCCTTGGTTACATATTGAGAAGAACTTCGAAAACTATTAACCATCACGGGAACGTAACCCCAGATTTACACCTAACAGAATAGTAACAAGAGGGCCGCGAGGCCCTGAATCGCTCACCTGAGTAAAAAGGTCAACGGTCAAGCTAGGGTCATCATTTGAACAGACCTGGCAGTTTTAAACTGTCAAAATATGAGAGTTGTTGTTTTATTGTTTTACGTCCACGGTACACAGCTATGGTCATGTCGGAACGGCCAGTTACCCTAATCACACTATTCCTGGGCAGGCTAAGACCTCCTAAGCGGTTAACCAGTACAAAGTGCACATACTTTCGCCAGTAACTGACAACTGCCCTTCTTGAATCAGCGGGAGGAGAAACGAAAGTATGCGGCCGGACCGGGTATCGAACTCGGGACCTCTGGCTCTTGAGTCAGACGCGCTACCGACTGTGCCACGCGGCCCGGCGAAATATGAGACACGTTGGTTGAAGGTCAAAGAAAGACCCTGATCTCTATTGCTAAAAAAGCTCATGTACTCATTTGTTTGACAGTATATATTAACTTGTGCACCAAAATTTTCAACAAGTTCTATAAAAAATAAACTTTTATATAAAAGCATTTTCCCATATAAAAGCACCAGAAAGCAAATTTGACCTTGCCATAAAATATGTGAAAGTCAGCTAAAGACCATCATTTGAACAATCGGTTATTCTTTCATGTAAGAAATCACGAAATAATTTTGAAAATATCATTCTTCTATAGCAAGCATAACCAGCACTACTGCATTAGCACCAGTTTAGGAGACTTAACCCTCTAGTGCAGAGGCATCAGCGCCACTTCAGGAGACTTCACCCTCTAGAAGCGCAGCGGCATAAGCGCCACTTAAGAACACCTCCCCCTGTAGTAGCGCAGCGGCATTAGCGCCACTTAAGAAGACTTCCCTCTGTAGTAGGGCAGCGGCATTACAACCACTTCAGGAGACTTCACCCTTTAGTAGCACAGCACCATTAGGGCAACTTCAGGAGACTTTCCCCTGTAGAAGCGCAGCGGTATCAGCGCCAATTCAAGACACTTACCCGTGTAGTAGCGCAGCGGCATTAGCGCCACTTCTGAAGACTTCACCCTCTAGCAGCGCTGCGGCATTAGCGCCACTTCAGGAGACGTCGCCCTCTACTAGCGCAGCGGCATTAGCGCCACTTCAGGAGACTTCACCCTCTAGTAGCGCAGCGACATTAGCGCCACTTCAGGAGACTTCACCCTCTAGTAGTGAAGCGGCATCAGCATAACTTAAGAAGACTTCACCTTCTAGTTGCACTGCGGCATAAGCACCACTTAGGAAGACTTCATCCTCTAGTAGCGCAGCTGCATTAGCGCCACTTAAGAAGACTTCAACCTGTAGAAGCGCAGCGGCATAAGCGCCACTTAAGAACACCTCCCCCTGTAGTAGCGCAGCGGCATTAGCGCCACTTAAGAAGACTTCCCTCTGTAGTAGGGCAGCGGCATTACAACCACTTCAGGAGACTTCACCCTTTAGTAGCACAGCACCATTAGGGCAACTTCGGGAGACTTTCCCCTGTAGTAGCGCAGCGGCATCAGCGCCAATTCAAGACACTTACCCGTGTAGTAGCGCAGCGGCATTAGCGCCACTTCTGAAGACTTCACCCTCTAGCAGCGCTGCGGCATTAGCGCCACTTCAGGAGACGTCGCCCTCTACTAGCGCAGCGGCATTAGCGCCACTTCAGGAGACTTCACCCTCTAGTAGCGCAGCGACATTAGCGCCACTTCAGGAGACTTCACCCTCTAGTAGCGAAGCGGCATTAGCGTAACTTAAGAAGACTTCACCTTCTAGTTGCGCTGCGGCATGAGCACCACTTAGGAAGACTTCATCCTCTAGTAGCGCCGCGACATTAGCGCCACTTAAGAAGACTTCAACCTGTAGAAGCGCAGCGGCATTAGCGCCACTTATGAAGACTTCCCTCTGTTGTAGCGCAGGGGCATTAGCGCCGCTTCAGGAGACTTCATCCTCTAGTTGCGCAGCGGCATTAGCGCCACTAAAGAAGACTTCACCTTCTCGTTACGCAGCGGCATGAGCGCCACTTCAGGAGACTTCACCCTCTAGTAGCGCAGCGGCATTAGCGCACTTTAAGAAGACTCCCCCCTGTAATAGCACAGCGGCATTAGCGCCACTTAAGAAGACTTCCCCCTGTTGTAGCTCAGCGGCATGAACGCCACTTCAGGAGACTTCACCCTATAGTTGCGAAGCGGCATTAGCGCCTTGTTTATAAGACTTCCCCCTTTAGCCGTGCAGCGGCATTAGCGCCACGTCAGGAGATTTCACCCTCTAATAGCGCAGCGGCATTAGTGCCACTTAAGAAGACTTCCCCTTGTAACAGTGCAGCGGCATTAGCGCCACTTCAGGAGATTTCACCCTCTAGTAGCGCAGCAGCATTAGTGCCACTTAAGAAGCCTGCTCCCTATAGTAGCGCAGCGGCATCAGCGTCTTTTCAGGAGACTTCACCCTCTAGTAGCGCAGCGGCATTAGCACCATTTCAGGAGACTTCCCCTTGTAGCAGCGCAGCGGCATTAGTGGCACTTCAGGAGACTTCAACCTGTAGTAGCGCAGCGGCATTAGCGCCACTTGAAAAGACTCCCCCTTGTAGCAGCGCCGCGGCATGAGCGCATCGGCATTAGCGCTACTTAAGAAGACTTCCTCTTGTAGCAGCGCAGCGGCTTTAGCGCCATGTCGGAGACTTCACTCTCTAGCACCGCATCGGCATTAGCGCCACTTAAGAAGACTTCCCGTTTGTAGCAGCGCAGCGGCATTAGCGCAACTTCAGAAGACTTCACCCTCTAGTAGCGCAGCGGCATTAGCCCCACTTAAGAAGACTTTTCCCTGTAGTAGCGCAGCGGCATCAGCGCCACTTCAGGAGACTTCACCCTCTAGTAGCGCAGCGGCATTAGCGCCACTTCAGGATACTTCCCCTTAAGCTTATAGCTGCACAGCGGCATTAGTGACACTTCAGGAGACTTCAACCTCTAGTAGCGCAGCGGCATTAGCCCCACTTAAGAAGACTTTTCCCTGTAGTAGCGCAGCGGCATCAGCGCCACTTCAGGAGACTTCACCCTCTAGTAGCGCAGCGGCATTAGCGCCACTTCAGGATACTTCCCCTTAAGCTTATAGCTGCACAGCGGCATTAGTGACACTTCAGGAGACTTCAACCTCTAGTAGCGCAGCGGCTTTAGCGCCACTTGAAAAGACTTCCCCTTGTAGCAGCGCCGCGACATTAGCGCCACTTCAGGAGACTTCTCCCTCTAGTAGTGCTGCGGCATTAGCGCCCTTTAAAAAGACTTCCCCCTCCAGTAGCACAGCAGCATTAGTGTCACTTAAGAGGACTTCGCCCTTTAGTGCTGCAGCTCAACCTGGGCATTATTTGTGACCCTTACCAGTTCCCAGGATCAGCTTGACTTCATCTCGTACACTGACCCTGTAGGGAGCTTTGTCACAGCGGCCTTCGGCCGTGATGCTTGCCTAGTGTACGGTGTCATCAGTAAAGAGCTGATTCGATCATGATGCTTGATGCTTGATGGTAAGCAGTGCTACAATTGAAAAGAATCCGAGTAGGGGCCACCGCCAAGATGGCTCAGTATTGAACAGCACCGCCAAGATAGCATACTAAAAGGGGCTGTCTTCTGTAGTAGCGCTTAAGCCGCAGCGCTACTATAAGGGAATGTCTTCTGAAGCGCTATTGCCACTGCGCTACTATAAGGGGATGTCTTCTGTAGTAGCGCTATTGCCGCTGCGCTACTAAAAGGGGAAGTCTTTTGAAATAGCGCTATTGCCGCTGCGCTACTAAAAGGGGCTGTCTCCTGTAGTAGCACTAATGCCGCTGCGCTACTACAAGGGAATTTCTTCTGAAGTAGCGCTATTGCCGCTGCGCTTCTATAAGGGAATGTCTTTTGAAGTAGCGCAAATGCCGCTTCGCTACTGTAAGGGAATGTCTTCTGAAGTAGCGCTATTGCCGCTGCGCGACTAAAAGGGGAAGTCTTTTGAAGTAGCGCTGTTGCCGCTGCGATTGTATCAGGGGCTGTCTTCTGAAGTAATGCTATTGTTGCTGCGCTACTATCATAAGCTGTCTTGTGAAGTAGCCCTACTGCCACTGCGCTACTGAAAGATGTCTTGTGAAGCGGTGCTTATAAAGGAGCACTATTTTTAATTTTGTAGTAGGTCTATCTGTACATTGGCCCACCCACCAACCCTCTTTTCGTGATGGTCTTACATGGAAGATGGACCAAAATCTTCAAAACTTTCCATGAAATCTAGTGTTCTAGCATATTCTTATATTTGATCTTGCCGTAAAAAAGGTCAAGGTCAACTCAAAGTCATCATTTGAACAATCTTTGTTTTACTCGAGTACCCAACGCTACCTACGAAAGTACAAGGACGTTGGTCAATTGGTTCAGGAGAAAAAGACTTTTAAAGGTTTTTACCTTATGGTGGCAATGTTGGTCATGTGATCTGGACGCGCAGAACAAATTTTCGTTCCCTCGATTTCTCAAGGCTCTGTATGAAACATGGTGACAATTGGCTTAGTGGCTTTTCAGGAGATGTTTTAAATTGTCGAAATATGAGAGTCCTGTGTCAAAGGTCGAAGAATAACCTTGACCTTTTGTACTCACAAATCTCTATGTACCCATTAACACTACAATTTAAATTGTCGAAATATGAGTGAATTAGGTCAATGGTCAAATAATGACCTTGACATTTTTACTCACTAATCTTCATGTACTTTTTAATAAAACAATGACCTACACAGTCACAAAGTCGATAATGTGACATTTGCGCCCAGCGAAGTCCTAGATCAGCCTGGACATTGGCCCAGTCTGATCAGAGTCTTTGCTGTGTGCTAAGTATATCGCTAAGGGCCTAGGCCCTTCCTTGCGGACAGATAATACTCAGATAAAACTTGACGAATGCCCAGCCGGATCTTTGTCTTCGCTGGGCGCAAATGTCACATTGTTGGTTTTGTCACGGAGCGACTCTGATAATTTCGACGAATGGTCCTATACTGTACGGAAATAAAGTTATAAAAATGATTTTGTTCCGCTTTATAAATGCACTGCAATCCTTTTGAATCGTCGACATCCGTACCAAGTTACATCGACTGCAGTATCAGACACAATATAACCTCATCGACAGCAGTATCACTGAAAACAAAAGTCTCCCGGAACATCTTTCCAACGTGCATTTCGTTGCAAACTTGAAACGTTTAACATTAAGAATGATACTTCCCACGTGTTTCAATGGTTGATTAGCAACGAGATAGACTAAATAACACACTTTTTGCATAGTGTGCCTATTTTTTTACTTTTTTGGGTTTGACACTGCTTCATATGAAAACAAGCGATACAATCGCTCACCAAGACTTTTCGCAGAAAAGGAAAATATCTTACAACAAATCCTGACAGAAAAAATATTGAAAAATACCGTAGGATTTCACTGAAGAAACTTCCGTTCGCGTGTTATCCCTCTATCGACAGCAGTACTGCTCGGTCGAAAGCCGTAATTCTCGGTCGACAGCCAAATACGCAGTACCGTCTCGGTCGACAGCATAGGTAGAACCATTGGTATTACCCCCGTGATAAAGATTGGATCAAAACTGTGTCCTCTAGAGCATACACAAGGTTTTTTCTATGATTTGACATAGTGACCTAGTTTTTAAAAGTAAAAAGTATGCAAAGACCAGGAACTGAAAGAATCCAAATCCAAATGCAGCCCTCAAACCATAGTTGGAAACAACTAAGATTACAAATAATCAAGATACAGAGAACATATGGCTAACCGAGTGAGCAGCTTGTTCCCAAAAGGTGGCCACTCAGCAACCCAAACCGAACCAAAAATAATAAGAACATACATAAGGTAAAACATCACAGAAACTCTGACACCAAAAACAGGCAACAGAGAACCACAACAGAACTACCGCCTTGGAACGGTCAGTAATGAATTACTGGGGGGCTTAAATCGATTTTACAGGCCCAACCTCACCCTCAGTTTCTGAAGTGGTACAAAACATTTAGTTGGTAGTTCGGTTCGCATGATAACCCTCTAACTCGTCAATGAATCATCACGGTAAACACATAAATCAAATTTCAACACCATGAAGAAGCAAAGACGAGGACTCAACAGATACAACGGGCCGTCTGACAGGTGGAGATCCCTGTCCTGCCAAACGACCCCACTGGAAATCTGAAGCAAAAGAAGGTCACCAGTTGAGCCCCGGTGGACCAAGCAACAGACAAAAAGGCTCCGGTCCCAACCAACTAAAATATATAGCTTTAGGTCGGGGCCATCATAGAGTCTGACGACCGATCCCCCGGTGTGCAATTAAAGAGTGCAGCAAAGTTATCAACCGTGATTGGGTTAATCACTAAGCATGCAGACTGTCGCATAACATTTAAATTATAGCCAATACGTTTGTGACGTGTTATTATTTTTCGGAATTGATCAGAAAAATCAGTCCTACCCTTAATCGTTTTGAATTTGTATACTAAGTCACCATAAAATACTGGTTCCGATAGGCCTTGGTGTAAAAGAAATTTTAATCCGACATCAAATTTTGAAACCAATTTATGGTGTCTGCGATAGAATTTAGAAAAAGCCTTTCTAAGCTTATGATACCGATAGCCCTGTTGAAGAAGTTTAGCAGTTAAACATTTATTACGAGCATTAAAGTCATCTACATGACTACACACTCTAGCAAATCTTATAAGTTGAGAAATATACGATAATATAAGAGAGACGACGTGGAACGTCACCATCCAAAAATGGAAAATTAACTATATCAAAGTCAAAGTCATCACGTTTATCATAAATTTTAGAAGATACAAAACCGTTAGAAATAAATAGATGTAAATCCAAAAAAGGGGGCCTCGGTATCTGAAGTATTAGCTTTATTCAATTTAAGTTCAGGTGGGTAAATTTGGTTAACCATGCTTTCAAAATAAGGATTATCAATATTCAGAAGATCGTCTAAATATCTAGAGGTAGAGTTAAATGCCTCAATGATATCAGCTTGATTATCAACCGAAAGAGAAGTCATGAAATCTCTTTCATAACAAAATAAAAACAAATCGGCCACAAGAGGAGCACAATTTGTACCCATCGGAATACCAACAATTTGTCTGTATAACTTATTACCAAATCTGATGTAAATATTATCTAAGAGATATGATAAGGCGTCACATACATTCTGACATGACCAAAGACTATATCCTCTATATATTTTACGGTCAGTAGAAGTGAAAAACGCTTTCTTATCGTTACAGGCAATATAAAGGGTATCTTCATTTTTGGAGAACTTTTTGAAGGCCCTCTCAATCAAATCAACAAGTTTTTCCTTTATTAAATTATGGGGTAATGTGGTATAAAGAGTAGAAAAATCATAAGTGGACAAACTAGTCGCACGGAACCCTCTTGACTTCAGTTTATTAAGTACCTCACCAGATTTTTTTATAGACCAAAACATATTTTTCCCTGACCTCTCATACACTGTCTCATAGTACCAAATGACACGAGATTTCACAGCAGTGAGGCAAGAAGTTAATAATTTAGATAATTCTGTAGTAGTACAAGAGCTAGAGTTGGCAATGAATCTAGCTTTATACGGTTTTTTTGTGAAGCTTAGGTAACCAATACATCGTAGGAAGTTTGTCTTGGCGTTCCTTAACGTTTACAGCAAACTTTAAAGGCAAATTATTTGAGTGGCTATTAACGACAGTCTTCTCATCTGTAAAAGTCTCTTCGTAAGCCGTGGTGCCGTTAACTTCCTGCTTCAAAGTGTTAATATAGTGCATCCGACAAACAACAACAATGTTGTTTGCGGCCTTGTCAGCAGGAACCAAAACATACTTCCTATGAAAATCCTGGATACCCTGCTTCAAATATCTAAAGGAAGATTTAGGCTTAGGAGGTAAAAGATTAGTATTGTGTGAATAAAACTTTATACGTTTATCCACAATATTAAAGATACTTAGTTTCCATTTCTTTAAAGCGTTACTTTCAACACCCTCTCGTTTACACCAACGATTACCAAAATCATTTAATACAGATGCAATTTCTTCCCTACATCTGTTGAAATCGATATGGGAAGGGAATCTATACTTAGGACCCTTAGAAACAATGTTACGAATTCTAGAATCCGGGATGATCTTCAAATTTCCAGTCACAACATGACCTGCTGATGGGTAATTAAATTTGGAATCTTTACAATCTCATGAATCAGGAGTATTAGCATCGATGTCAAGATCAGACACAAGTTTATTGAAATTAAATATGATACTTCTAATCGGTTTGTTATACTTATAACAAATAATAGGTGGTTCAGAATTTTGGAAATAATCAGGTATGGAAGATGTAAGAGATTTATCCTGAAATATACTAGGTAAATCTATAAAGTCAATACCTTTGTTAATGAAAGGGATTTTAATGAAATTTCTTTTATGATTGATTTCAGAATCAATTAGTGGACGGAGAGCGTGTTGAGTATAACATCTAGTTAGAAGTGCCGCTTCGTACATTTGGTGATTTCTATCGTAAAACCTATTAGCCTCTATATCCAATTTGCGTAAGACTGGAATGGGTAGGGAACTAAGAATTGAAAGCATAGCATGTCGGCCATGTTCCAATAATTTTGTTGATAAATCATTAAGAGAAGTGTTAGATTTTTTGGCAGCACATCTTTTACGTTTATCATTTCCTTTTTGTCTTATACCATGAGATCTGGATTTACGTTTTCGAATTTCTAAAAGAGAAAACACATCAAAATCTGGCATTTTAGAGATATTTCCCTCATGGTAGATGTTATCGTTAAAACCAAGTGGAGAAGCTGATTGCAATAATTTTATCCATTTTAATTCAGTTTCGAATCTTTTTATGTTATTGAATCGAGCAGAAGAATTATGATCATATGATAATTTCTCAGATATTTGTACTGAAACATTATCAGGAGAATGACCACTACGCTTAAAATGTTGGTATAGAAAAGTATCTATCTTTTTAGCCTTTAAAATCTTACGATAGTGCTCACCAAATCTAGTCTTCAGCTTACGACAAGTTTGTCCAACATATTGCATATTACAGTTCTGTGTGTTTCAAGTTAAAACATATATCAGATTCTCTGATTTTCAATCCAAATCAGAATCGTTAATTACTGAAAAAGTCCTACCATTCACAGATGAAGTGATAGTAGAGTCGGTACATAAATGTACACAACAGTTGCAACTCTTGGCATTGCACTTAGAGATGCTAGGATACATACTAGGTCTTTTGAACGGATTAGGGTATTTACGTAAAACTGGTGATTTAATTGGGGACAACCTTACTCGTAGATTGTTGCGAAAAGTGTTAGCATTTGATGCTCCATGTAGATCGACAGATGATGCCGAAAACAAATTTAGAGGTCTCATTCTAACTGTAGGTAATAAAGCTCGAAAGCTTTGAGTAGAATTGGGAATCCGTACAGAAGACGCAGCATGTAACCTTAGGGGAGATATTGTAATTCTTAATCTGTTTGTAATAGTCATATTTGTGTATAGTGGGTTGATACCGTCAAGAAAAGCGCGACATTCACACCGGTTATTGAATAAAACAGACATAATTTTGTTAAAGCAAACTCCCTCTGAAAAGGAATGGTATAACAAAGACCCACATCTCAAATCTATGTCTAATACAAGTCCACAGACAGAAACGTAATGCAACGGGGTGCGAATATCGGTCAATTAATGACCTCCAATTCAGTATCGAAATGGAATGGTATTAAGGGACCATTCTGATACAAAATTCGTCCAAATCTAGAGATTTTCTCAATTTCACATTTTGCTACTGTTAGTAACAGAGGCCAACTTGTCTGGTCTTTATATATTTAACCCGACATGACCCAGTTTCCAACTTGTCCTAGATATTATAAGGATAAACTTTCTGATTATGTTTCATGAACTTTGGATCAAAACTGTGCCTTCTAGAGCGTACACAAGGTTTTTCTAAGATTTGACCTAGTGACCTAGTTTTTGACCCGACATGACCCAGTTTCAAATTTGGCCTAGAGTTTATAGAGATAAACGTTCTGCCAAAGTTTCATAAAGATTGGATCAAAACTGTGTCCTCTACAGCATACACAAGGTTTTCCTATGATTTGACCTAGTGACCTAGTTTTAGACCCGACGTGACCCAGTTTCGAACTTGTCCTAGATATTATGAGGATAAACATTCTGACAAAGGTTCATGAACTTTGGATATAAATTGTGCCCTCTAGAGCGTACACAAGGTTTTTCTAAGATTTGACCTAGTGACCTAGTTTTTAACCCGACATAATGCAGTTTCGAACTTGGCCTAGATTTTATAAAGTCTAACATTCTGACAAAGTTTCATAAAGATTGGATCAAAACTGTGTCCTCTAGAGCGTACACAAGGTTTTTCTATGATTTGACCTAGTGACCTAGTTTTAGACCCGACATGACCCAGTTTCAAACTTATTCTAGATATTATAAGGATAAACATTTTGACAAAGTTTCATGATTTTTGGATGAAAACTGTGCCCTCTAGAGTGTACACAAGGTTTTTCTAAGATTTGACCTAGTGACCTAGTTTTTGACCTGACATAACCCAGTTTCGAACTTGGCCTAGATTTTATGAAGACTAACATTCTGATAAAGTTTCATAAAGATTGGATTGAAACTGTGCCCGCTAGAGTGTACACAAGCAAAAGTTGACGGACGGACGTCCGGAAGGACGTACGACGGGCGACGGACATCAGGGTATCCCAAAAGTTCACCCTGAGCACTTCGTGCTCACGTGAGCTAAAAAAAACAAGAGGCCCAAATGGGCCTGATATCGCTCACCTGGCTTTTGTGCAACGGGACCATTCTGATACAAAATTCGTCCAAATCTAGAGATTTTCTCAATTTCACATTTTGCTACTTTTAGAAACAGAGGCCAACTTGTCTGGTCTTTATATATTTACTTTTGAAACACCTCAATGCAAGAATTATTTGCCACAAATTTCATTAAAATCCATTCAGGGGTTACTGAGATATTGACAGTTTCATGTTTTTTTTGCTATTTTTAGTAACGGTAGATGGCGGCCATCTTAGAATGCCAAAATGCAAAAAATTGAAAAGTTTTCATGCAAGGACCATTTTGACACAAAATTGGTCCAGTTCCATTGTAATTTTCTAATTTTCATATTTTGCTATTTTTAGTAACAGAGGCCAACTTGACGGGTCAATATTTGTTAAATTTCGTAAAAATCTATTCAGCGGTTACTGAGATATTGTCATTTTCATGTTTTGTGCTATTTTAGTAACGGCAGATGGCGGCCATCTTAGAATGCCAAAATGCAAAAAATTGAAAAGCTTTCATGAAGGAACATTTTGACACAAAATTGGTCCAGTTCCATTGTAATTTTCTAATTTTCATATTTTGCTAATTTAAGTGACAGAGGCCAACTTGACGGGTCAATATTTGTTAACTTGTGAAACGCGTCAAAGCAAGAATCATTTTGCCACAAATTTCATCTCAATCGCTTCAGCGGTTAATGAGATGTTGTCATTTTCATGTTTTGTGCTATTTTAGTAACGGCAGATGGCGGCCATCTTGGAATGCCAAAATGCAGAAAATCGAAAAAGCTTAATGAAAGGACCATTCTGACAGAAAATTAGTCCAATTCCACTGAGATTTTCTTATTTTCACATTGTCTATTTTAAGTAACCAAGGCCATTATGATTTGTCTATATTTAGTTACTTTTGAAACATCTCAATGCAAAAATCATTTTGACACAAATTTCGTCAAAATCTATTCAGCAGTTACTGAGATATTGTCATTTTCATGTTTTGTGCTATTTTTAGTAACGGCAGATGGTGGCCATCTTGGAATGCCAAATTGCAATAAATCGAAATGGCTTTATGTAAGGAACATTCTGACACAAAATTGGTAAAATTCCATTCAAGGGTTCTTGAGTAATTGTCATTTTATGTTTGTGCTTTTTTTAGTAACGGCAGATGTCGGCCATCTTGGAAAGCCAAATTGCACTTAATCGAAACGGCTTCATGCAAGAAACATTCTGACACAAAATTGGTCGAATCCCATTCAAGGGTTCTTGAGTAATTGTCATTTTTATGTTTGTGCTATTTTTAGTAACGGCAGATGTCGGCCATCTTGGAAAACCAAATCGCAATTAATCGAAACGGCTTCATGCAAGTAATATTCTGACACAAAATTGGTCGAATTCCATTCAAGGGTTCTTGAGTAATTGTCATTTTTATGTTTGTGCTATTTTTAGTGACGGCCTCCGTGGTGGCCATCTTGGATAGTCAACTGGCACAAAATTGAAATAATTCCTTTCAAGGACCATTTCTGACCAAATCTGACCACAATCGATTGCGTTTTCTTGAGATACTGACATTTGAGCAAAATCGGTCTTGTAGACGCTAAGTAGGTCACTGTGACCTAATTCCGCTATAGATTTTTTTCATTTTTACAATTTCAATCCCTAGGTCCCATTAATGTTCCACGCTAATTTTCAACCAAATATACCAAATGGTTCTGGAGAAGAAGTTGATTTTGTTGTTTTTGCTATTTTTAGTAACGGCGGCCATCTTGGATTCTTGACCTAATCCAATTTTACAATTTTGAAACACTGCAGTTTGGTCATGCTCCATGTGAAATTCGAGACCCATGGGTGTAGTGGTTTTTAGAGAAGAAGTTGTTTGAAGTCGTTTGAATATGTCGTTTTTTGACATTGGCATTTGAGCAAAATTACAATCTAAAACAGAAAGTAGGTCACTGTGACAAAACTCCGCTACAGATTTTTTTCAGTTTTATAATTTTGAATACCAAGGTTTCACTGATGTTCCATGCTAAAATTCAGACAAATATACCCAGTGGTTCTGAAGAAGAAATTTATTTGTTGTTTATGCTATTTTTAGTAACGGCGGCCTGCTGGGATTTTCGACCTGACCCAATTTTACAATTTTAAAACACTGGAGTCAGGTCATGCTCCATGTGAAATTTGAAAACCATGGGACCAGTAGTTTTACAGAAGAAGATGTTTGAATATTTGTTTTAGGTGTTGACGGACACATTTCGGGACGACGTACGACGCACGACGCACGGCGCACGCCGGACGCATTGGTATGACAATAGCTCACTATGGCCCTTCGGGCCAGGTGAGCTAATTATGTCATAATACTGATTCTTCACCTATTTTATGCTACGGTAATAGTTATTAAAATATTGGTTATTTTGGTATCTTTTTGGTTATTTCGGTAAATCTCCAGTTATTTCGGTATGGTATTATATCAACTGTTTCTTCTAATTTTGGCAGCGTTAATAATATTTTTTTGTCTCAGAAATTATCATTTCTAAAATGTGCTGAGATTTAAACAGTTTTATTGAAATTAGAAAAAATACTCTTACGTCTTTATGCATAGTTTGTTAAAAATATCGGACATTGAAATAGCTATTTTGATTTGAGGTATAGAGCTTTAAAGTTACTTTTTCTTTTTACTTTCTCCCACCACCATAAGATATTTTAAACCGTCATATAATGCAAACAAGAGGGCCATGATGGCCCTGGATCGCTCACCTGAGTATCCTCTGAACTTAACCTCAGAGATATCCATACGTACATACAACAGATAGAGCTTCACAAAGACTCAATGGAAAATGAACCCTTTATTGTATACCTTAGGTTTTTATAAGATTTAACCTTATGGCCTTGTTTTTGACCCCACATGACCTAGTTTCAAACCTGGTCTAGATTTCTTGGATATAAATATTCTGACAAAAATTCATGAATATCGGATCAAAACTGTGCCCTCTAGAACGTAAACAATGTTTTTCTAAGGTTTGACCTAGTGACCTAGTTTTTGACCCGACATGACCAAGTTGCACCCTTGGTCCAGATTTGTTGGAGATGAACATTTTGACAAAGTCTTATCTCATGAAAATTAAAACAAAACTGTATCCTCTAAAGCGTTCACATGGTTTTTCTAAGAACTGACCTAGTGACCTAGTTTTTGACCTGACATGGCCCAGTTTCAAATCAGGTCTAGATTTCATAAAAAATAAACATTCTGACAAAGTTTCATGGAGATTATATCATAACTGTGCCCTCAAGAGTGTACACAATGTTTTACTAAGATTTGACCTAGTGGCCTAGATTTCGACCCCACAATAATCAGATTCAAACATGGTCTAGATTTTATAAAGATAAACTTTCTGCCAAAATTTCATGAAGATTGGATCATAACTGTGCCCTCTAGAGTGTGCACAAGGTTTTTCTAAGATTTGACCTAGTGACCTGGTTTTTGACCCCATGTGACCCAGTTTCAAAGTTGGTCTAGATATCATTAAGATAAACATTCTGACCAAGTTTCATGATGATTGAATCGTAACTGTGCCCTCTGAGTCATTCTAAGATTTATTTCTAGTTTTAGTTCTGGCGGCCATTTTTTCAGCGGAGTGGAACTGTTTCAGCAATTTTGGTTTAGAACCATGAGTCAAACTTTTCTGTGAAATTATTTTGAAATCGAGCCATTGGCTTCAGAGGAGATATCAATGAAAGGTTTTTCTATTTTAAGCTCTGGTGGCCATGTTGTTCAGCAGAGCCAAACCATTTCAGCAATTTTTGTAGAGGGTCTCCTAAGGAACATTTCTGTGAAATTATTTCAAAATCTTCCCAGCAGTTTTGGAGGCGAAGTCGTTTAAAGGTTTTTCTACTTTTAGCTCTGGCGGCCATATTGATCAGCGGAGTGGAACCGGTAGAGCAATTTTGGTAGCGGGACTCCTAGGGAACATTTCTGTGAAATTATTTCAAAACCTGCCGAGCAGTTGTAGAGATTTTGTTCAGCGGAGCATAACCGTTTGAGCAATTTTGGTAGAGGGTCACCTAAGGAACATTTCTGTGAAATTAATTCAAAATCTGCCCAGCAGTTTTGGAGGAGAAGTCGTTTAAAGGTTTTTCTATTTTTAGCTCTAGCGGCCATTTCGTTCAGCGGAGCATACCGCTTTAGCAATTTTGGTAGAGGGTCTCCTAAGAAACATTTCTGTGAAATTATTTCAAAATCTGCCCAGCAGTTTTGGAGGAGAAGTCGTTTAAAGGTTTTTCTATTTATAGCCCGGGCGGCCATATTGTTCAGCGGAGTAGAACCGTTTGAGCAATTTTGGTAGAGGGTCTCCTAAGAAATATTTCTGTGAAATTATTTTAAAATCTGCCCAGCAGTTTTGGAGGAGAAGCCGTTTAAAGGTTTTTCTATTTTTAGCTCTGGTGGCCATATTGTTCAGTGGAGCGAAACCGTTTGAGCAATTTTGGTAGAAGGTCTCTTAAGGAACATTTCTGTGGAATTATTTCAAAATCCGTCCAGCAGCTTTGGAGAAGAAATCGTTTAAAGCAAAAGTTGACGACGGATGCACGACGGACGACGGACAAAGACAGATCACAATACCTCACCTTGAGCACTTCGTGCTCAGGTGAGCTAAAAACGGAACTATGTTAAATATATAATTACCCATCTAAATGGAATAAACAGTTTAAACAGTGGGATTTTAAGACATCCAAAGGGAAATATTTCACTATCTATCCAAAAAAGACTTTCTCGTATAGCACAAGTATAATGCGATGAATACATTTAGCGAAATAATACATTGTTCATGTCTTTTATGATAATTTCTATGTTTAAAGTGCTTATTTGGTATTTGCCTGGTTATTTCGGTAAATTATCGGTTATTCCGGTATTTCGGTAGTTATTTCGGTACTTAGGTTATTTTGGTAAGTCGTCGTACCGCTTGTGTTGCACAGGTTTTTGCCATACAACAACGAGTTCAGAGGGTTGTTTAGTTATGCATTGAAGCAGTGACCTATATAATGGATGTATTTAGGTCACTGATTGAAGTGTCAGCGATCAAAGTTTCTTATTTCACATCAATAAAAATTAACTCCAAAACCAAGCAAAATCATCATAAAAATTATATTCTAATACATAATCATAAAATTCAAAGCTTACCTTAACGTTGAATAATACTTTGATTACGTAAACATTATTGAAATGGTCGATGCACGTCGATAACTTCTGATAGAAACTCCCGCTTCCTCAGCTTGTTTAAATCCAGGTCACTGACTTACTTCAATTTTCACTGCATGCATATTCTCCTAAGTAAGAGAGAGTCAAGATCAAAATCCTCATCCCAATGCAAAATGATAAAAAAAAGAGTTTCCCCGTATGGAATTTTGATAAGTTTCTCACACAACAGTGAACAGCAAAAGAATTAAAATTTGAGGAAGACACAAACATATGGTGGCTGGTTTGTGCCATTTCATATTTTCGTCTTTCGCCGCGAAAAGAGGCCACGCGAAAAGACGCTATGTGAAAGGACGAAAAGACGAAAAATTAAACGCCATGCGAAAAGACGAAAAGACGAAAAAACGCCATGCGAAAAGACGTCATTTGAAACTCTTTGTCGTGTTTCGCGTGGCGTCTTTTTGTCTTTTTATTTTT
Organism: Ctena decussata; assembly: GCA_963989385.1. Lineage (NCBI taxonomy): Eukaryota > Metazoa > Mollusca > Bivalvia > Lucinida > Lucinidae > Ctena > Ctena decussata. The sequence goes on from OZ022507.1 coordinate 63,414,900, forward strand.
TTGCGTTGCGTTATTTCGTGTTTTAGGCACAAAAAGACGCCATACGAAAAGACGAAATAATGCCATGCGAAAAGTCGAAATAACGCCACACAAAAAGACGAAAAGACGAAATGACAACACACAAATACCCTTTTATTGATAACTGTATTGATTCCTAATTCTTAGACAGATTGTCTGACTAAACTGTGACGACTTATATCAGACTACCGCAAACACAGCGCTTGATGCAGTCTGATCATTGTTCGCACTGAAATGCTATTTGATGTTCTTTTTCGACGACTAAAATTATAAGGATAGACTATAAAACTTAATGTGGAGTCGGCAATATTTTCGGTCAGTATGGTACCGTTTTGCAATTAAGATGTATAAATATTCTATTCTTACTACAGGTAAGACTCTTATACTTAGACAATGATTAAACTGTGTAGACCCTGATCAGAATGCAATCTATATAGAAGTGGACCAATAACGGTTTTGAAGTTTTGCCACTGATTTTTTTAGAAACATTACCAAAAATATGAGGTCGGTCATTCTGGTATTTCTACTGAACGAACAGACAAGAAAATGAGCCGTCCTTATGTTTTGGGGAAAAATACTCCAAACAATTTCATTATTTATTTCAAAGTATATCTTCGTTTCGATCTTAATTACACTACCAAAAAGATTAAGTACCTTGTTGACCATGTAGTCTCTTACAAATTATGGAGGGAAAGTTACAAGTCAACAGACGAAACAAACACTGAAACGTTATGATATGAAAACAAAACAAGAGCTGTCGCCTGACAGCATAGCTCGCCTGAATAGGTGCTTGCCCATCACACAGTGGCTATATATGGTGGAGTGGACTGCTATGCATAATACTTCAGGCAAGCATGTCCATAATGACAACACATTTATAAATAAAAGCTATCTCAGAAATAAGTGTTAAAATAAAAAAAAAATCCACATGAAATTTCCAAGGCCATGAGCTTGAGGTCAAAGAACTAAGGGGTGTGTGTAGGGGGGTGGGGGTTGATGTGTGTGTGTGTGTGGGGGGGGGGGGGGGGGGGGGGGTTAGGCTGTATCAAAACCCTGAACCATTATCTAACATCAGTCCAAGTATAAGTATCAACTGAGGCCATTGTGGCACTGTGAAATTATGTCTTCATTACTATAAAACTTCAAATAAAGAATCTTTCAGACAAAATTCTAAGTCGATGACCTTGACTTCAAGGTCATCTAGTGGGGTAAGTATATAGTGTTTTGTAAAAACTCAAAAAAAGTGTCTAACATCAGTTCAAGTGTAAACTAAATCCCTGCCAAGCATTATGAATCAGTATGCTATTAGAAAACTTTAATAAAGACCAAATTTCCAAAGTCCCTGACCTTGACATCAAGATCTGTGAGCGGGGTTGGGGTAGTACTCTGTATGACTTTGGACTAATATCTAACTAGAGTTCAAATATATAAAGAATTCATCTAAGGGTTCAGGAGATATGTGTCTTTAAAATACTTTAACCAAAACATCCAATCAATAAGAAGACAATTTTCTAAGTCCATGACCTTGACATCAAGGTAACTGACTTGGGTGGGGGTAGTACCTTGAAAAACTTTGGACCAATATCTAACTACAGTGCAGGTATCAAAGGAATCCATCCATGGGTTAAGGAGATATTGGGCTTTATAAAACTTTAACCAAAACATCCACTCCAAAAAACTCCCAATTTTCTAAGTCCATGACCTTGACATCAAGGTCACGGAGTGGGTGGGGGTGGTACCCTGTTAAACTTTGGACCAATATCTAACTACAGTGCAAGTATCAAAAGAATCCATCCATGAGTTAAGGAGATATAGGTCTTTAAAAAACTTTAACCAAAACATCCAATCCGGACGCCGACGCCGACGCTGACGCCGACGCCGACGCCAGGGTGACAACAATAGCTCTTCCTGAACTTTCGTTCAGGCGAGCTAACAATACAGTATTCTCCCTAATTTGGCATACATAAACTTGCAGCTAACCCAAAATTAGAACAAGTTTATAGTTTTCTAAAGACGTGCCGATCGCAGACAGAGCAGAGTCTGATTAGATTGCTCTTTTGGCTAACGCATATATTATGTATTCCAATATTTAAGAATATTATAGTATCACTGAGCTGCAATCGAAGCAAGACATAATTCTTTGTTGAAGGAAGTATTTTCAATCTAAACGCACCTCCGTGAGAGATCCCTTTTATATCGAAAATGTGCCTCCTTCCGCCATTTTATAAAGGGGAGGAACTTCTGTGACTTTCTCTTCAAGTTTTCCCTAGATAGAAATCCTTTCATGCAGGGGGGGGGGGAGGGGTTGCTCTTAAACGAGAGAATTTGCTCCTAGAGGAGCAAAGTCTTCCCTTTAAGAGTTGTCCCTCACAGAGGCGGAAGGCAAAAATGCAGAGTGTCATTATTTCGTCTTTTCGCGTGGCGGGTTTCGTCTTTTGTCTTTTCGTCTTTTTGCATGGCGTTATTTCGTCTTTGCTTCTTTTTGCATGGCGGTTTTTCGTCTCTTCGCATGGCGTTTTTTAGTATTTTCATCTTTTCGCATGGCGTCTTTTTGCGGCGAATAGACGAAATGGTACAAACCAGCCACCATACCAACATGCATGTGGCTCATTATCATTGAATTGCTTGAGTAACCAACTTGACTATTGCGTTGGTCTCTATCCTATAAACCATGTGCTTAATTAGCGCTAATACAATACTTTAACTCGACGGCAGTAAGACAAAATAAAAGCCGGGCGTGATCAGATTCGCATCGTAGACGCATGGTACGCATGAATTATGCCAGTGCATGCCTTGATTATCACTTTTCATACTGTTTTAGTTCTTAATCTTTTTTAAGTTCGTATCACGTATGTAACAAACGCTTTCGTATCCACAAAATTAATATTGAAAAGCCAGCCAGCCCGTTTTTTTCTACGTAAAGTAAAACTATTGTAAAAAAAACTCGGCAAGTTTGGTAAAAAAAAAAAAAACTCGGAAATAAAGTACAAAATTTAACGCAAATTGCCAAACGTTTGTAAGAACACATTTATACAAACAAAATAAAACAATGATAATATGAACGGCAATAATATATGCAATTAAATAAGTGTAGATGCGAAATAAGCGGTAGTTGAAATTATTGATTTTTTCAACCACCCATCTCTCCAGCGGCGCGACAACACAAGCGTCAATTGGAAAAATACCTATATTTTACTGGAGTAGTAGTAGTATTTCAATTTTCCTATCGACGCCCCCCCCCCACCCCCGCCACGCACCTCAGTGGAACGGATCCATAGCCGGAGTAACGGGGCGCCAATCGTCCGTCCATTATTGTATATCGTTCGTCTGTTACGTCCGTCAGCCTTGCGATGTATTTAACTGAAGTTCAGTTCAGTTCATTTCTCCTAACGACGTTCCCCAAGTGGCTCAGCGGTACATAACCATTGTTGCATGCATTTGGCGCTTAGTGTCCGTCCAAATCTAACTGAAGATGCCAGTCACTCTGTAAATAGGTCACTGCTAACAGTTTGCTGCAGGGCTGTATTTTTCTGGTGATGGATAATATATCTCTTCTCCTGTGAGTTGATGTAAGCAAGATTAAGCATTAGCTGCAGTTCATCATCACTGGAAGACACAAAGAGAACGCCATCTGCCTCCGTCGGACATCCAACGTACAGGTCACCAATATATACTCAGCGTCAATGAGATGCTGAGTATATATATAAGATGGTCCGATATGATACTTATACCCTGTTGATATAGTATGATCATTGAATTTAAGCAAAAAAAATATAATATATGTTAAGACTGCTGCGTTTTCATTGACGCTGAGTATACTTCCAATTTAAGATACTTTACTGCTTTTAGGCAGACTGCATCTCCAGCCTCTTTTAAGTGTAAACATTGATTTTAATCTAAATTTTAATGCCCATGTATCAGAAATATGTAAGAAAGCCTCAAAACAACTTGCCGTACTGAAAAGATTAGGAAGATTTCATTTTAGGGCAAATCAACTATATATAGTTCCTTCATACTGTCTTATTTTAATTTCTGCCCTATAGCATGACATTTTTGTAGCCAGTCTTGATTGATTGATTGATTGATTGATTGATTTTTATTCGGTAAAAACAACATGCATGTACAACAATAATGCAACAACTACATAAAAAATAATTGAAATTTAAATGTTTAAAAGATACATGAATAGATTTATATTAAACAAAAATGCACTTTGTAAAAATATTTTTTAGAAAATAATATATATGTGTATAACTATCTGTAAAATAGGAAAATAAGTATTTACTGATTTTTATGATTTAAAATATTTAAAGTCATATCACATTTCTGGATTTTCGTTATCACAGCTCTGTTGATAATCACAGTTTCTTTCTTTCTTTCTTTCTTTCTATCGATACTGTCCTCGGTCAACTTTGACCATGATGACAGGTTTTTGGTGGGGCGCATAAGTTGTCACAAAAAATAAATAAATAAATAAATAAATGAATTTGTGACATAGCCACCAGCAGATTAAAACTATTTACAAGAAGTCCTCAGGGGCAGGCATTCCCTGTCTAACCCCTGCTCTACCCTAGGATATTAAATTTTGGCCTTAAACCCATCAACTGTCTCCGAAGAGACAGCTTCGGTTGTAAGGCCATTCCAAGTTGCAATTGTCCTGGGGAAAAAATAATTCTTAAAACCGTCCGTGTAAGCGTTTGGACGGTGGTACTGGAATGGGTGGGACCTAGTTCTCCTGCTCCCTTCACCGACCTCAGATAGGTACTTATTCTTATCTACAATGGCAAGATTATTATGAATTTTGTAGAATAGAGACAGAGAAGCCTGCTGTCGTCTTTCCTGCAGGTCTGGCCATTGGAGTTCTTCTAACATTTCTCCCACATGGCTTTGATTGCGCCAGCGCCTACAGGTCCAACGGGCAGCAGTCCTCTGTACTTTTTCTATTCTGTTAATATCAACTTGGTGATGGGGCATCCAAACTGGCGCTGCATATTCTAATTTGGGCCGGACCAGAGTTTTATATGCAGCAGCCTTGATTTCCTTCGATGCAAAAGTCAAGTTTCTACGAAGGAAACCCAAAGTCTTGGTGGCCTTACTGGTAATTTCATTAATGTGCTGACCCCACTCGAGGTCATCCGTAATTTCAACTCCTAAATATTTGGCTGACGATACATTCTCTAGGACTTGGTTATGCAATGTATAACCATGGATTATTTGCTTTGGAGGGGGATGCCTAGTCACCCTCATAGAGTGACATTTGGCAACATTAAATTTCATGAGCCATGCCTCTTCCCAAAGTGCCAATTTATCTAAATCATCTTGGAGTATCTGTTGGTCTTCGGACCGTCTAATATTTCTGTAGAGTACACAGTCATCAGCAAAAAGGCGGACTGTGGAGCTTATGTTGTCTGGCAGGTCATTAATAAAGATTAAGAACAGGATGGGCCCTAAAACAGAACCCTGGGGGACGCCAGACAACACGGGGAGAGGGTCTGAACAGACACCATCCAGAACAACTTTTTGTGTCCTTCCAGATAGCCAGGCAGAGATCCACCGGAGGATATCATTTCGGATACCATAATACTCCAGTTTATAAATCAATCGTCTACGGGGGACCTTATCAAAAGCCTTGGCAAAGTCCATAATAATGAGGTCTGTTTGTTTGTGACCTTTATTATTGGCTCTGTCTAGGTTTGCCTGCAAATCATGAATGAACTGGACCAGTTGAGTCTCGCATGACCTACCACTTCTGAAGCCATGCTGAGACTCAACTAAAATCTTATGGTCCGATAGATGTTGCATGATTTTGCTCACGAGAATGTGCTCAAGAGACTTACAGCAAATACAAGTCAAGGAGACCGGCCTGTAATTGGCAGGGTCATATTTTTCTCCCTTTTTGTAAATGGGAGCCACATTAGCTTGCAGCCAGTCATCTGGTACTCTAGACTGGGCCAAGGACTGGTTGAAAATGCAGGCAAGGACCGGGGCAATTTCAGCACTGCATTCTTTTAACACACGTGCACTTAGGTCGTCTGGACCTGAAGATTTATGAGGGTTAAGACGGTCTAGTAGTTTTTTGACCCCATTAGGGTCAATGTATAAGTCTTCAATATCTGGGTAGGGGGTTGGTCCTTTCGATGGGGGGTCACCTACTTGTTCCCGGGTGTATACAGACTCGAACTGTCTGTTAAATATGTCTGCTTTGTCCTTATTAGCAGTTTTCAACATGCCATTTTCCCTTAAACAGGCCACACCCGTGGAATCCTTTCTTAAGGTTTTCATAAAGGACCAAAACTTTTTCAGCCGATCATTTTGGATACAGTCTTCTATATTAGTGTCTGTATCTGAGGGATTGAAGTTATCTGAAACATATCTCCAATAGGCATCACGCATTTCTTTTTGGACATGAGCTCTGAGTCGTTTATAACGACTCTTCAGGGACTCGTTATCTGCCCTGCGAGCTTTGTGGTACAATTTTTCTTTTTTCCTAATCAATGCCCTAATGCGTGCATCTATCCATGGATAGCCAAGTTTTCCTTTCGTCATTTTAGAAGGAATAAACTTGTTTACTGCATTTAGTAAGACCGTCTTAAACTCAATCCACATCTCATTAACATCAACGTGAGCAAAGTTCTGCGACATGAAACGGTCTGCAAAGGCAAGCATATGGTCTCTAAGACCTTGCATATCAGCCCGTTTGTACAAGAAAACTTTCCGTGGTGACTGAAGGACCCTTTTTGCTTTTATGTCATATTCCACCAAAACAATATCATGGTCAGCTCGACCAATTGGTGGCATACCCTTAATTCTTGTGACAGGGGTGGGGTTGTTAGTCAAAAGGATATCTAGGGTCCTTTCTTGTCTTGTAGGGATATCAACCATTTGAGAGAGGCAGTGCTCCTGAACAATGTTTACTAATTGGGACTGCACCTGCCTTTTGGGCATTCCCAGGGGTACATATAACTTATTCCAATCAATGTCCCCACAATTGAAGTCACCTCCAAGAAGGACATGAGAGTTTTTACATGACATGATTCGTCCTAGAGAGGCATTTAGATGATCCAAATACTCTGGATCAATGATATCTGGAGGTCGGTAGAAGGAGCCAAGATACAAAGTTTTACAGCCAACAATTTGAAGTTTAACCCAAACAAGTTCACACTCAGTCTCAAGTTCTGGTACCTCAATACAAACCAAATCCTTTTTAAAACAAACAAAAACTCCCCCATGAGCATCACTCGCCCGGTCTTTCCTAATGGCTTCATACCCATTAGGGAATATTTCAGAGTTGGCGATGTCTGGAGAGAGCCAAGATTCACAACCCAAGATGTGGGTTCATAAGGAAATGACTAGAGTTACATATAAAAATTTAAATTTTAGTGACTTCAAACATAATTGAAAATAACTTTCACCACACACATTCGCGGACCATGGGAAAAATCCAGTGAGTCGACATAGACAGTACTTAATCATCGATGGATCTGGCACCGGAGTGTTACCGTCAGTGAGGCTTGCACAAATAAGCTGGAGAAAATCCATCTTTGTTTGTCGAAATAAACACCCTGAAAGCCAGTGCAGGGCTTATGTTGCATGTTAACTACATGTATATTCGCCAATAAAGAAATCTTTCTGTTCTCTTCTGTTCTGTTCATCTTCGTCCATTTAACTTTTGTGACGACCCATACAGTTTTGCTTGGTGTAAGCGACTATTTATTTTTCACTTCCGGTTATATGTCACTTGGAAAAACACAGTTTTATGACGCATCAAAACGAGAGACTTTAAGCTTCCCAAATGGCATTTCATCCTCATTCTGAGGCTGATGAAACTTTTGATTATTTATTCAAAGTTGTGCTTATCGGTGATGCCGATGTTGGTAAAACTTGTGTGGTCCAAAGGTTCAAATCAGGAACCTATGTTGAGAAACATGCCAGTACCATAGGGGTTGATTTCACCATGAAAACATTACAGATTGATGGAAAGTTGGTCAAAGTTAGTGGCTTTATTGACACATACTTTTATAAATTTATAGAGGATTTTATACCAGTGGGCATTTCGTATAAAGAGTTTATTAGTCGTCCCATTTAAGATATGGGAATAAACCAAAGGAGGTTCAAAAATCTGATAAAGTGGAGTGCAGTGGAGTGATTAGTGGAGCACAGTTCTGCAGTGGTAGTGTGCCTGACTCATGATCGAAGGGTCCCGTGTTCGAATCCCACCAGGGCCCTAGCGTTGTGACCTTGAGCAAGTCACATATCTACAGCTCAGCTTGTATATATGTATATAGTCTTATCGTCGCAATAAAGCTCTACAGAGCTTATGTTAGTTGTTAATAAAAATAGGCGACTATAAATAAAGATTATTGATAAAGAAACAAGTTCAAAGGACCAGTTTCTTTATTGGATTTTCAAACCTCCCGAGGTTTATAAACCCTTATCTTAAATGGAAGGATTCAATAAACTGAGTATTGCATTCATATGGGTTAAAATACTTTTATTAATTTATAGAAGATTTTATACCAGTGGGCATTTCGTATACAGAGTTTATTAGTCATCCCATTTAAGATATGGGAATAAACCAAGGGAGGTTTAAAAATCTGATAAAGAAACAAGTTCAAAGGACCAGTTTCTAATTTGCAACCACGGCCCCCATGGGGCCGGGGATGGCGGGGGCATAGTGATGCTTAAGTATCATGTTTTTACCTAAGAGGTGTCCCGGCAGTGCCGTGGATATGCCGGGCTTTTGATTCCCACCAAAACAGTGGGGGAAATAGTGAAGTACTTATAACGAAATTTACTGGGACCATTGTCAGCATATGGATTTTTATATTTATATGGTCCTCTGAGGGGCGGAGACCTTTCCCATGGATTTGACACAAAAAATGTCCCCACAGTGCAGGGCATATACCAGGGCCGTTACTAAAACCTTGTACCGCACCCCACCACACCGGCTAAAACTTTGTACAGCACTTACGAAAATTTCCATACAATGTTGAGAAAATTCCGAACTTTACCACACTCACATTATATGCTGTCTCTATATACAGATTTGTTTCTGCCTTTCTTCGTGAGAGTAATGATGAATTTATTAATAAATATTTACTTTGTGTCGAATTTATTTCAACGAAAATACTTCTCCAATCCCAATATATATATACAAAGGATCACTTTTCTATTTTCTGCAAGCAAACTCTCAATTAATTACTTTGAATATTTCCTATGCATGCATAATAATATGGCAAATGTACATTACACTGTCGAGGCTTCTTCTCCAAAGAATTTACACTTGTATTTCTCTGGTGATTGCAACCACAGACATACTTTCAAGAGTTACTTCCAATCCCTTAGGAAAATTTTCCAGGTACGAGATATGTATATCCCATGTTCAGGCAGTTAGACACCGCTTTTCTCTCAATTCTTGTGTAATATTTTCTGTAACATTATTGTATAGCTTCAGATCTGGGACACTGCTGGTCAAGAGAGATTCCGCACTATCACACAGAGCTACTACCGTAGTGCCAATGGTGTAATTATGGCTTACGATATAACAAAGAAGAGCTCTTTTGAGAGCCTGGCAAGATGGTTGGATGATGTGAGGAGATACGCTGGGTCCAATATTGTACAGATTCTCATAGGTAAAAGCTCTTACATAAACTGTTATAACATTCAAATATGATATTTATCAAATGTATTTTTAATTTTGACAATTAAAGGGTTGTAAATTTCATTGGAAAAAAAAATGTAACAAGGCACTAACCCATGCTGATAAAAATTAATGGGCTGTGATTTTTTTGTCTCCCCAGCTATAGGAGAATGCGAGACATGATGTAACTTATGTAGTGTAGTCAGAGGCGGTGGCATAAACTGTCATTGAGTGTTCTGGTTTAGTTTGGTTTTGTGACCATATGCAGACAAGTGAGACACCACCTTCACAGAACTCTGGTTTCTCTATAGGAATAATAATCACTACCTTAGCCTCCTTCAATCGGCATATGATATGCAATTTTAATTGGGGACACATCTAACGAAAGGCTGTTGTTTCTCTACAGTCCCAATCTCAAAAAGTATTTACTTTTCTTCCCAATAACATTTTCAAAAATTTCCAGTTGCAGGAAAACCCAAGTGACCCTCATCAATATCTGTTTGCTTCAAGTATATCAGTAGATTAGGCATACTTCCTCAAAAGTAGAACATACACATTCATACAGTGATCTCCCCAGACCATTAAGGCATGTTGCTTGCAAAACATGCTTTTCTCTTCAAATTACCTTTTCCACATGCCTTAATTTGTTTTAAACAATATTTTATTCAACTATGAGATACATTCAGTAAATTCAGAGTACAATTTTCATAAAAAGGATTTGGTCGAAAGCTCATAGCTTGTATAGACCATTTCCTAAATGGTCTATGCAAGCTATACATGCCTTAATTTCCAATGAAAATTTATAAAAATGCTATCATTGTCATTTCTTAGCCAGTAAACGTGTTTTAAATGCTTTTTTGATCATCAGTAAATTTATTTTGACAAAGTTTTGCTATATTAAGGATTTTAAAAGTTAATCAACAAGTCAAAATCTGATTTTTGTATTAAAAGCAACATGCCTTCTGAAATTTCTGGGGAGATCACTGACATACAACCACCATCCTTACCCCTCTTGAGACTAAACAAAAGTTTTTAAAAATTCCCACTTTTAGCAGAATGTGGTGTTTCCCAGTTTAGTGGGCACCAGAAACATTCCCAAAACAGAAAAAAAACACTGTTGGAGATAAATTTCCATATTTCTACATAAAACATAGGTCATGGGACCAGGCTATCATTACAGTATTAGAAATACCTCATAAAATGTTATTAAACTGCCTCACCAAAGCAGTTCTAATAAGGGACCACAACTTCCTTTTCTATGGAGAATAAAATTACAGCAGCTTGATTATACCGGTAATCATTTTTGGAATTATATTCCTCAAAATCCCACCCTTTTCATATGGAAATTGTTATAGCAACGAATCAACAAGTTGTTTGCCGCCAAAGGGGCAAACAATGAGTGTTTGTTGCTTTACACAGTTTACAGTATAATGTGTTTTTCTGTTGTGCCCCATACCTCTAAGGCTTCAAATTTTTTGTATCACAGAAGCTCCGGTCAGAGTTGTTTCTTGGGAGAAAATGAGAAGCTGGCATTTGTATTGGACGTAAAAAGTATCTTCACCAAGAGTAAAATTTTTTGATCAAGCTTTTATTTTTATTGTCCTTTTGAATTAATTTAGTTTACTATTTTCTTGTCTTTATTATAGAAATTGACCTTTTGCTATGTAAATTATTTCAACCAATCCACAGTGCCACTAGACTCGCATGCTTGGAAAATAAAAACAGAAAATAAATTCCTGTTCTGTCTTTACTTCCCCAGGACAACACATGAATGAAAAACCTCCTATAATGACGAATAATTCAGTGTGGAACCCGATAGATCTTAATGAAGAATGCTTTAAAACCAGTAAAAAACATTGTCAGTCCCGCCACTCGACCCAAAGTCCAATCTGATTTAAATTACCTGCCATGTAAGTGCAAAGGTGATGCAAATTTATCAGAGCAAAAAGCACATACATTCAATAATGTTGTTTTTCCAGGTAACAAGAAAGACTTAGAGAATCAACGGGAGGTAAATTTCACAGATGCCAAAACATTTGCTCAGCAAAACAATATGATTGGCCTTGTGGAGTCCAGTGCCAAAGAAAATATAAATATTGATGAAACATTTATAAAGCTTGCAAAGGTAATATGCAATTTCATTTAGCTGTATTACAAAAACAATGCTTTATGGCATTTGTGAATAGAGAAGGTTCAGACCAGCCTACACATTTCTGCAGGCTGATCAAAATCTTCTTTGTTTGTGCAGGCTTATCAGAGTTGCATTTCAGGGTTGCCATACCAGGGAAAACCATCTGGAAAATGAAATTTTTCTGGGTGAGGAAAAAGTCAGAGAATATTTGTTTTTATATGCCCGTTTTGAAAAAACATTATGCATGGCGCTGTCCATCCATCCTTCTGTCCATCTGTCTGTCCATTCGGTAACAGTCTTGTGCGCACCATAACTCAGTAACTGTTTGGGATATCTTCATGAAATTTTGTAGGAATATATATTGGGTTGGGGCAAAGTGATGCATTTATTATGGTTGCTCTCCCTTTCTTAGTTTCCAAGTTATGCCTTTTTGATTTTTTTTCCTGACTAGTCTTGTGTGCGCCATAACTAGATAATTGCTTGGGATATCTTGATGAAACTTCATAACTATGTGCATGAAGGTTGACAATGTTTTGCATATAACAATGGCTGCTCTCCCTTTATATTAGCTCACCTGTCAAGGTGAGCTTACAGTATAAACTTGGTCCGTCGTCGGCGTCCACAATTTTAAACATCTTCTTCTCAGAAACCACTGGCTGGATTGAAGCCAAATTTCATATGGAGCCTTAACAGGATGGGGGAACGAAAGTTTATATATTTGGTCCAGGTCACATGACCAAGATGGCCACCACGCCCATATATGGTAAAAACCCTTCAAAAATCTTCTTCTCCAGAACCAAAAGGCCTATGACCTTGAAACTTGGTATGTAGCATCGGGCATGCAGGCCCATCATAATTTATATAAATCATGACCTTGTGATGACCTTGACCTAATATATATGGGAAAACGCTTAAACGGTGGATTTCTCAGAAACTATTTAAGTCTAAGGTACAATACTTGGTATACATGATTGACTAAATGACCAGATGAAGATATTATGTTACTAAAGGTCAAGGTCATTACGTCGGACCATCCGTCGTCAAGATTTTCAAACATCTTCTCCTCTGAAACCACTTGGCCGATTGAAGCCAAATTTCATATGGAGTCTCAGTGGGATGGGGGAACAAAAGTTTATATATTTGGTCCAGGTCACATGACCAAGATGGCTGCCATGCCCATATTTGGTAAAAACCCTTCAAAAATCTTCATCTCCAGAACCAAAAGGCCTATGACCTTGAAACTTGGTATGTAGCATCGGGCATGCGGGCTTATCATATTTGATACAAATCATGATCTTGCGTTGACCTTGACCTAATTTATGGGATGGTCAACTTTGGTACGTTAGGCTTTTATATGGGAAAACGCTTAAACAGTGGATTTCTCAGAAACTATTTAAGTATTAGGTACACTACTTGGTATACATGGTCGACTAAATGACCAGATGAAGATATTATGTCACTAAAGGTCAAGGTCATTCAGACGGACCATCCGTCGTCAAGATTTTCAAACATCTTCTCCTCTGAAACCACTGAGCCCATTGAAGCCAAATTTCATATGGAGTCACAGTGGGATGGGGGAAAGAAAGTTTATACCCGGGGTCTGGGTCACTTGAGCAAGATGGCCACCATGCCCATATATGGTAAAAACCCTTCGAAAATCTTCTTCTCTAGACCCAAAAGGCCTATGACCTTGAAACTTGGTATGTAGCATCGGGCATGCTGGCCCATCATAGTTTATACAAATGATGACCATGTGTTGACCTTGAATTAATTGATGACATGGTCAACTTTGGTATGTTAGGCTTTTATATGGGAAAACGCTTATACAGTGGATTTCTCAGAAACTATTTAAGTCTTAGGTACAATACATGGTATATATGGTCAACTAAATGACCAGATGAAGATATTATGTCACTAAAGGTCAAGGTCATTCCGTCGGACCATCCGTCGTCAAGATTTTCAAACATCTTCTCCTCTGAAACCACCAGGCCGATTGAAGCCAAATTTCATATGGAGTCTAAGTGTGATCAGGGAATAAAAGTTTGTTCTCAGGGTCTTGACCAAGATGGCCGCTTTGCCCGTATATGGTAAAAACCCTTCAAAATCTTCTTCTCCAGAACCAAAAGGTGTATGACCTTGAAACTTGGTATGCAGCTTTGGGCACTCAAGCCCATCATAGTTTATACAAATGATCGTGAGTTGACCTTGACCTAATTTATGACACTGTCAACTTTGGTACATTATGTAGGCTTTTATATGGGAAAATGCTTAAACAGTGGATTTTTCAGAAACTATTTAAGTCTAAGGTGCAATATTTGGTATATATGGTTGACTAAATGACCAGATGAAGATATTGTGTCGTTAAAGGTCAAGGTCATTCTTTGACTTTTGTACAAGGTCATTGAGATTCTGTCACCGGTCAACATTTTCAAACATCTTCTCAGTGGCCACTAGGGTCAGCTGAAGCCATATTTCATATGGAGCTTCACTGGCTTAAAGGAACCATAGTTTGTTCAGATGGTCTTGGTCACTTGACCAAGATGGCCACCATGCCCATATATGGTAAAAACTCTTCAAATGTCTTTTTCTCGAGAACCGAAAGGCCTATAACCTTGAAACTTGGTACCGGTATGTAGCATTGGGCACTCAGGCCCATCATAGTTTATACAAATGATTACTGTGTTTCATATATTATGGAGCTTTAATACTGGGTCAAAGGAATCAAAGTTTGTTCAGATGGTCATGGTCGTATGAACATGGTGGTCGCCACACCCATTTATGATAAAAACCCTTCAGAAATCTTTGTCCAGAAACAAAGGCCCAGTGACCTTGTGGCTTGGTATATAGAATTGGGACTCAACATTAATCCCCAAGGGAGGGGGCTTATCTGCCCCTTCCCTGGTGCTATATACATGTATAAAAGCATTAAAATATATATCAGGACCAAGTGTCAGGTGAGCTACAGGACCATTGGTCCTCTTGTTTTGGAGTTGCGTCCCTTTGATTAGATTTCTTTAGGCTATTTTTGTGTATACTAATCTTGTGCATACCATAACTTGGTAACCATTTTAATTATCTTGATGAAACTTTATAGCAATGTGCATGATCACAAGGCAGTATTTTACATATAAGAATGGTTGCACTCTCTTACTCAATTTTGGAGTAACTTCCCTTTGATTTTTTGTTTTAGGCTAGTCCCATTCGCTCCTTAACTCCTGGATTCTTTCAAATATTATAATGAAACTTTGTAGGAATGTGTATAATAATGGGACAATGTATCATGAGCATGAACCACAACTCTGGCTTACTTTCTTCCTGAATTATCTGCCCTTGCATCAATTTCCATTTTACTCTCCTCAACCGTTTGAAATATTTAAACAAAACATTATGGTGTTGTGTATATTGACAAGGGCATGTATTAGGACCAAGAATGGTAACTCTAGTTTTCTTACTTTATGAATTAAATCCCTTATTTGACTTTGGCATTTTTCAGCTTCTGAGCTGCTTCACCTTGGAAGCTGATATTTGGTATACTAATAGTGTTTGATGTGTTAGATGTTTCAATAACATTGCTTAATTAATCAAGGAGTTGTCTCCCTATTTGTTCGCCTCTCCATCCTTCAATTAACAATCTTGTTCATTCTGTAACTCCTTCATTACACTGAAACAGGCGTATTATGGGCAGCTCTTGATGGTCAAGGTGAATTGGAAAGATGGATAGATGACATGCTTTTACATCCCTTTTAATAGTAATTCAGTCATATCAGGATGATAGGAGGATGATAATGAAAAGCTGTGTACAATGGAACCCGTTTATGTTTGAAAAGATTTTTGCCTCTGGGAACCAAAATCAGTAGGCCAGCACTTAACTCAGACTTGAAAAGTCAGGGTAAATGTATAGAATTTGAATTTGAAAATAAATTAATCGCTACTGCAGTCTTCAGAAAATACATGTATTCTGTTCAAGGAGAAAGGATACTTCTTCTCCCTCTTCATTAGGGGGTAGTCTTAAAATAAGAGTAACCCCAAATTTTAATGTGATACCATTAGTTCTGTTTACAGAGAAAGTAAATGACTTTAAATTCAGCTTTTGGATCTGCAGAAAGGTATGGAAAAACTTGCAAAAGTCGGGAAAAAATCCAGTGAAGATCAGGGAATTTTGAAGTCAAGGATAAGTGGCAACCCTGGCGGCACCAGTTTCTATGGTGAATTTTAAGCTGTGCTTTTACCACTAGGTCCTGTAATTTGTTTTTGTATGATGATATAATGTGGCAGTTTGAATGGGCAGCATAGCATCAGAGGTTATTAGTTCATAGCCAACAACCTGTATTTTTCATGTGATCTACATGTACATCATTTGGCATGAGGACAAATACATCAGAGTACACATTTCTGGACATTTGTTTGTTTTGAACACTAACAAAATCTCTGTATTTGTAACATTCCAGAAAAAAGACTGCCTGCATAAATGTAGTTACAAAAGGATGACATTCCACTATTTAGAGCTCTAGATAAGAAGGAGTATTTGATAATAATTAAGGATAATTTTTCTTATTTCTCATTGAAACCATATGTTGTGACCCTCATCTCAACCGTCTTGACGAGACGGTTCATATGAGGGGTCACAACATATGTTTTTATGCAGAATTAACAAAAATTATCCCTGATTATCACCAAATGCTCCCTCTTATCTACAGCTCTGAGTCTATTAGATTTAATGTGTCCTGAAATGTCTGAGCTATCACAAACTCTTTCACTGAAAACATCACTGTTATTAACAGACAGAGTGGCTCTTTGGAGACACTTGTTCATACGAACTGGTGCAACTTTGAAAACACATCTTGTTCTGATGTCATTGGTTGTTAGGGATGAAATTAATTTCTCTTTGTTAATATGTTTTTTTTTTGTTTTTTGTTTTTTTCAGGAATTGATAAGACGGTATGGTGGAGAGGTGTCACTGGACAGTATGGCTTCAGAGAATGTAAATCTCAGCAGCGGTAGAAATGTGGGCAGTAGCTGGTCTTGTTGTGGGACTTAACGCTGGACGTTCTTCAGATTACCGTATTCGCCCCATTTACCGCACGGTGCGCTTAACTTTTTCAAAATTGCAACAAAAAGGTGTGGTTAAAAACCTTTCTAATAACCGCACACTCAGAACGAAAAAACAACAAACGAACAGTCGAAATAGTCGGCAATACTGATCGGGTGTTCGAAGTGTCATGAAAATATTTAGTGTTCGAACTATTTGAATTGCCAATTTCCGGGAGAAAACGATCTCATGTCAAGTCGCAAATTATATCTCATACCTCTCAGTATTAAATATGTCCTCATTATGCATGTATTTCATTCTCTTTATCCTTCTTGATTATTCCAAATAAAATATTCCGAAAGAAAGGAAAGTATTTCAACACATTTACAATGACCTAATATGTGATTGTTTAAACACGTCAGGTCAGTTTGTCAGTGCTCTGGCTATTCATTCATCGCAAGGGGTCTGCTTTAAATTCACGGGCTTCTATTAATTACACACTCATTCTAATTCTGGAAGATGCGGTCCTTTTGATCTTTCCTGTTTCGGTCTGTCCTATATTACGTCCAAGGGTGCAGAAATATTGGCAATGTGTCATGAGAAAGGTACCGTATTACATGTGCAAACAGCAAAGCCTTAGACCAGTCTGCGCATCTTAAAACAATTATTTTGCAAACTATAGGCGAATCCTGGAGATTTGTTAGACTGGTCAGTGTTCGCAAATGCACTGTATGATGCGGGTGTTTGCTGATCGAATGTGTCCTGAGGCCCTTTTGAGGCCCACGGGCCAGGTATGCCAATGATATTAAAGCTATCCTATGGCTACCGCGAACCTTGTTTAAATGCACATACCATGCGTATGCGCAGGCTGGTCGCTTCGTTCAGTTTGCGCATGCATTCAGACTGATTTTGTCAGGGAACAAGAGTTTGTCGTTATGATAATTTATTTCTTTTGCAACCCGAGTTTCTCATTTGTCGTTCATGTATCTTTCCCAACGCACTTTTGCGCACGTGCACATTTTCGCTATATATGCCAAGAATTGCTCTTGAGAAATGGCGCCTTTTCCCATGTACGAAAGGCAAAGACTCAGTTCAGCCTGCGCACCCCCGCAACCTCATAACTTCGTAAGCTCGATCCTTCTGGGATCAACTTGTATATTCCCATTGTTGATGCAGACAGAGAATACGCTAATCAGACGGCGCAGATGTGTAAGTTGATCCGAGTCGCTGTTTGCACTCGTACACATCATAACACTTCAGCCAACTTCGTAAATATCGGCGAGGATGCCCGATTGACATTTGGACCGATAGAGTTGCTCTCTTCGCACATTGCGTCGGGAAAACAAAACTGAAAACACTGTCGCTGTTGAAACAGTAAGTTGAACTTGATGCATTTGATTTTGTGAGTTTCAAAAGGAAAAAGCAGTGTGCGCTTATGCATTTTTTTCCGGAAATGGCCTTGGTGTGCGGTTATAGGGGCATGTGCGGTAAATGGGGCGATTACGGTATTATTATTTGTACAGAACTCTAGAGGAGTCAGAATTAAGTGGATGAAAGTGACTACGTAACATCAGACTGCTCCCCCTTGCAAGTTAAATGGGACCCCATTAGAATTGGAGAAAAAAAGGAGGGAAATATTGACTGATTTTATTTTACACATGAAATGTTGGCTTTTCTAGTGTTCTGTTTGTGATCTTATTTAAACTCAGAGCCTCATAGAAGGTGGGTTTAGAGAATGAGTTCATTTTTATCTCAGATATCTGAGGTCTAGCAAGAGCCAATAGGGTCGAGTCGAATAACTTCGGACAGCGGGTAAATTCAGACATACCATTGCAAACAGTAAAAAGACTGATGAGGCGGCTCGTCATGAGCCGGCTCATGAGGATTTTCACTGTTTGCCCAGTTAATTCTATTCTAATTCCAAACAACTGACATATAAAGGAAACAAGGTCACTGTCCAAAATTACCTGCTGTCAGAATTTACCTGACTCGACCATAATAGTTATTGCTTGTCCGGAATAGGCTGAGTAATTTCTTTTTTTAAAAGTTACATGATTTAGTTCTGTAAGTAAGTCTTTGTGACAGTGTGCTGCAAGCTGGATAAAGCATCCTGCGGAATTCTTTTTGCCTTGTTGTTAGATCTCTATAAACAGTGGCAGTCCTGATGTAGAGTCACAATGCATATTTTTACGCAGAATGATAAGAAATGATCTCAAAATTATAAAAACCTATTCTTATCTGACAGTTCTGTTATTAAGCATGTATATACAAAAGTGGGTAATCAGATGCCAGAATCTGAACAGGACTGGCATTTAGTTGTAAATCCTGTGTTCATTTTAAACCACACAAACCTCCTCGTAATACTTGTCTGATTCTATTTCTAGTAAGTTCTAAGTGAGATTTAGGTATATGGGTACACCGCCATGGTTTTCTGCCATTTCTACAAAGGAGAACAACTTTTGTGACTTTCTCTGTTTGCTTCCCTGGCTGATGAAACCCTTCCAAGAATGGGTCTACTCTTAAAGGAAAGAATTTGCTCCTAAAGGAGCAAATTCTTTCCTTTAAGAGTTGACCCTAATTCAGGAGGGAGGCAAAATGAAAATGGCAGAGTTGCTTCCCCTGAAAGTTTACCTGTTCACATTAAAAGTTATGTTTTATTGAAGGGTTGTTGGCACAACATATTAGGCTAATCACATCTATCAAACTTTGTTCAGGTGCAACACAAGAGAAATACAATTGAGTCAGTAATGCTGAACAATACAGAAAGAATGCTTAACATTCAGACTTGGTTACATTCCATAAGATGTCATATGTACTGCCTGTAGCTTTCATTTTTTTAGCTCACCTGAGCACGAAGTGCTCAAGGTGAGGTATTGTGATCGGTCTTTGTCCGTCGTCCGGTCGTGCGTCCGGCGTCAACTTTTGCTTTAAACAACTTCTCCTCCAAAACTGCTAGCCGGATTTCAAAATAATTTCACAGAAATGTTCCTTGGGGGACTCTCTACCAAAATTGCTCAAATGGTTCCGCTCCGCTGAACAATATGGCCGCCAGAGCTAAAAATAGAAAAACCTTTAAACGACTTCTCCTCCAAAACTGCTGGGCCGATTTTGAAATAATTTCACAGAAATGTTCCTTAGGAGACCCTCCACCAAAATTGCTCAAACGGTTCTGCTCCGCTGAACAATATGGCCGCCACGGCTAAAAATAGAAAAACCTTTAAACAACTTCTCCTCCAAAACTGCTGGGCAGATTTTGAAATAATTTCACAGAAATGTTCCTTAGGAGACCCTCTACCAAAATTGTTCAAACGGTTCCGCACCGCTGAACAATATGGCCGCCAGAGCTAAAAATAGAAAAACCTTTAAACGACTTCTCCTCCAAAACTGCTGGACCGATTTTAAAATAATTTCACAGAAATGTTCTTTAGGATTTAGGACACCCTCCACCAAAATTGCTCAAACGGTTCCGCTCCGCTGAACAATATGGCCGCCAGAGCTAAAAATAGAAAATCCTTTAAACGACTTCTTCTCCAAAACTGCTGGGCCTATTTTGAAATAATTTCACAGAAATGTTCCTTAGGAGACCCTCTACCAAAATTGCTCAAACGGCTCTGCCCCGCTGAACAATATGGCCACCAGAGCTAAAAATAGAAAAAAGCTTTAAACATCATCGTTTCTAAAGCCAATGGCTCGATTTCAAAAAAAATCACAGAAATGTTTTACTCATGGCTCTGACCAAAAATTGCTCAGACGGTTCCGCTCCGCTGAACAAAATGGCCGCCAGAGCTAAAAATAGAAATAAATCTTAGAATAGCACAGTTATGATCCAATCATCATGAAACGTTGTCAGAATGTTTATCTTAATGAAATCTAGACCATCTTCGAAACTGGGTCATGTGGGGCCAAAAGCTAGGTCACTGGGTCAGATCTCAGAAAAACCTTGTGCACACTCTAGAGGGCACAGTTATGATCCAATCTTCATGAAACTTTGTCAGAATGTTTATTTATATAAAATCTAGGCCAAATTTGAATCTGAGTCTTGTGGGGTCAAAAACTAGGTCACTAGGTCAAATATTAGAAAAACCTCATGTACACTCTAGAGGGCACAGTTATGATCCTATCTATGTGAAACATTGTCAGAATGTTTACTTTCATAAAATTTATACCAGATTTGAAACTGGGCCATGTCAGGTCAAAAACTAGGTCACTAGGTCAGTTCTTAGAAAAACAGTGTGAACGCTTTTGAGGACACAGTTTTGTTCTAATCTTCATGAGACTTTGTCAGAATGTTTGTCTCCAATGAATCTGGACCAAGGGTGCAACTTGGTCATGTTGGGTCAAAAAGTAGGTCACTAGGTTAAACCTTAGAAAAACATTGTGTACACTCTAGAAGGCACAGTTTTGATAACTTTGCCAGAATGTTCATATCCAAGAAATCTAGACCAGGTTTGGAACTGGGTCATGTAGGGTCAAAATCTAGGTCATTAGGTTAAATCTTATAAAAACCTTAGGTACACAATAAAGGGTTCATTTTCCATTTAATCTTTGTGAAACTCTGTCAGTCATATGGATGTCTCTGAGGTTAAGTTCACAGGATATTCAGGTGAGCGATCCAGGGCCATCATGGCCCTCTTGTTTATGGAGCATGATTGAGTAGTACCAGATAGATGGTCCCTTGTGGCACTTGTGAACAGTATTTGAATATCCTGCAAAACAGTTCAATCAGACCGTAGCTCACATTTAGACATATGGTGCCAGAATATTAATTGATGCAGTCAGAGAAGAAGCATTGGCACGGCAGAGTGGTAAGCATGGCCGCCTTTGGATCATGAGCTTGCAGGTTCAAGTCTTGTTGGAAGATAGAGTCTGTCTGAACCTAAATGGCACCTCATTACACAGAGCTCTTTATAGTCACCATGCGGCTGTGACTGAAATACTGTTGAAATGGATGTAAAATGGCCTAGTTATCCTTCAACAAAGTGGAGAGAGAAGACTGATCAGACCCTGTGAAGTTACAGGCTGCTCTGCATGTAAGGCCATTTGCATGTGCCAACAGTTACTCTCCCTTGCTTCTTAGTTTGCTGTGGCAAATTTTTGCTACCGTATCACTTTTAGAGGTGTATATGTGACTATGTATCTTTGCATTTGTTTCATTTGAGGTAATTGGTTACACCTTCAGTAGAAGTAACTGTGCCATTTTCTGTTTTGCCATTTGCCTCAATGGGGGTCAACTCTTTAAGGAAACACTCCATAAGAGCAAATTCTTTCCTGTAAGAGTTGACCCCATTTGGGAAAGGCTATCTGATCCAGGGATCAAACAAGAAGTCACAAAAGTTTTATACCTTTATAGAAGTAGTGGAAAATGGTGTACCCATTTATCTTAATGTGGCTATCTTCTGTTAAAGTGGTAAATTATCTCCCTTCTGGTAAAGTTGAGTTATCATTCTTACCAAGAAAGTATATACATGTATTTATCATGTATTTATATGTAAATGTTTGATAAACTATAAAAGGAGAAATTTGTCTCCCTTTGCAAGTATTTGCTTCCCTTGCTTACAGGGAGGCAACTTGATTGCTTCATTTTTTAATTCCCTTATAAGATGGTTTTCTTCTGCATAGAAGCTGGAGTCCAGAACAGATATACATTGTAGAGTAATTGATTGTATGCTATGAGAAATTGTGTTCATGTAGGACAAAGAAAAGTTTTTATGTATGTTATGCTTTTAAGTCAGATTTATGTATTTTGAATTGCCCCACTTCTGAGCTGCAAGAAGTTTTAGTCAAACCTTTTTATTGGTGATCTTAAATTGCTTATACCTTGGAATTCTTGCAAGTTTGAAATAGGTTACTATTATTTCTGTTGGGTTTATTATTCTGTTTTGTTGATGAAATGTAACAAGTATTAAGGGCTGCCTAGGATACCTAACAAGCTAGCATACAGTAATGCTGATGGCTTTGACCAACCTTCAGATGTGTAGTCTGACCTGGGCCCAGTTGTTCATAGCATTGTTAGCCTAACAAGCTTGTTAGGAGGTCAACTTGTCAAGTAATTTACAACTTTATAACCAAAAACACTGATATTATTTGTTGAAAAAATGTGAGAAGCTTTTGCAATGCAAAAGCTTCTTACATTTTTCAACAAAAATATTGCAAAAGCTTTTCACATTTTTTCAACTAAAAATATTGGCGTATTTTAGATATTAACATTGAAAATTTTAACGAAATGTTAACTAATAATGTAGTTAATGTTGAACAACTGGGCCCAGGAATGCCCTATTCACCACCTGTTTGGTAGAAACCCAGATTTTATTAAAGATGAAAGGTGAATGGAATCACTTTATGGGCATGCAAATCTGTGATACCGGTATCCATTATGCCTCTCTTTCAACAGGGTTTAAATTTCCTCTGGGAGCGAATGCCTACAGGGTTTAAATTTCCTCTGCGAGCAAATGCCTTCCTGTTAAGAGTAGATCCGTTCTGAAAGGGTGTCATTGCCCAAAGAAGCAAACAAGAATTAATTTGCTTTGTAAAAAACGTTGGAAAAACATGGAGGTGTACATAAACTCCTTAAGGAACAATGGAGGCCTAATACAGACTGCATGGATATTTTGGCTGGTTCAACCATCCGTGTTGATGTCTGTCAGCTTGTTTGTTTGTTTGTTCTAGGTTTCAAGTAAATCCTTTTACACAAGCAGTAAATATATGCTGAATTTCCTGATTTTTGCCTAGCCTGTGATTAGCAGACTGGGAGATACACATACAGTGGACTCTCAGTATCTCAAACACTGATATCTCAAAAGTAACCTCTTTTATATTAAAGAAAATAGTGTGAACACATTTCCTAGTTTTCTATACATTTCAACTCCTGTGATATCAGATTACTGGTATTAAAAAAATCTTGGACCAGAAAATTTACTTTGAGATATCAGTGGTTTGAGATGAATTTTGACTTTTGAGATATCGTGAGTTGACTGTGTTACTTTTCCAGCATTGCCAATGTTGTCGTCCACGGTAATGGCATAAACTTGTGTCAGGTTTTCTAGTTCATCTCTGTCTTGTGACATTGTGTTGGCAGTCAAGAGATAGCATTCCTGGTCTTGTGACATTTTGTTAAAATACTGTATGATGGAAAATCAACTTGGAGAAAATATACTACATGTTGCAACTGGTGGGATTAGTTGTGTGGAAATGATGAAAACCTTCATCCAAAAGTTCTGATCTTAATTTTGTTTTATATGTCAGTTGTGCTATAAAATCATTTCTGTTATTAGGCACCAGAGCTGTAGATAAGAGGGAGTATTTGATGATAATTCAGGATAATTTTTCTTATTTCTCATCAAAACCATATATTGTGACCCCTCATCTGAACCGTCTCATCGAGACGGTTCAGATGAGGGGTCACAACATATGTTTTTATGCAGAATTAACAAAAATTATCCCTAATTATCACCAAATACTCCGTCTTATCTAGAGCTCTGGGCACAAAACAAATGTATCATGGCTACACTTTCAGGGTGTGGCAGCTACAGCAGCTACTTTTACAAGGGACACAACTTCAGCAGAACTGCTTTTGCTTCCTTAGTAGGTAATCTCCTTTAAGGAGGCTACTGTTAAAAGAAAGAATTTGAGCCACGACACGACAAAACCAACAATGTGGTTGTGGGCCCAGGGCAGACTAAGATCAGCCTGGGCATCCGCCCAGTCTGATTAGAGTCTTCGCTGGCCGCATGGGTGTAACTTAGACCCTTAGCTACCCTTTGAGCCTTTAACGAAGAGTCTGGTCAAAGAGGGCAGATGTCGGGACTAATCTGAGTCTGCCCTAGGCGAACAACCACATTGTTGGTTTTGTCGTGTCGCTGCTCAAATTCTTTCTTTTTGACAGCAAATTCTTTCCTTTAATAGTAGCCCCCTGGTGAGAAGGGAGATAAATGATCTCCATTGGAGGTAGATCCATACACCTTATTTTTTGTTTTAAAAGCATCTCTACAGCCAAAGCTACTAAACTCATTTTTGTTGAAAATACCTCAGACTGCTCATTAGATATTTGTGTTGTGTGTCAGTATTGAGTTGTTCTCAGTATTGAGTTGTTCTACACAAATTATCCAAGTCATTTCTGTTTATCATACACTCTGCAAGTATGACATATTGTGCATGTGAGCCCAATTCTACTGGAATGTCCCGAATAAACAGATTGGTCTGAACCTTCATTGTTCACAGACTGCATAATGCACATTTTCTCATTGGCACTATACATGTATTTATCATATGACGTCGCATCTGAGAGTGTAATAAAGCCATGCATTAAAAACGATAATCCACTAGTGGATTAAATATGCAAATTACGTCGCAACGTTACACGTTGACGTCCATTAAAATGTCACATTATCTAATGGCGAAATCATGACATTTTAGTGCAAATTTTGCTAATAAAATGCGATTTTAGTGTCATATGATAAATAGAATCTTGCATTCGTGCTCCTGTATTATTGAATTTATTAAACTCGTTGGGGAAAACTGATAAGATGCTCGGCAAAGCCTCGCATCTTATCTATTTCCCCAACTCGTTTAATAAATTCAATAAAACATGAGCACTCATGCAAGATCCTCTATTTCTTTGGTTGCAAGATGGGTTTCCCCTTCCAGAATAGTCCCAAAAAACTAGACCTAGATGTTTGGATTGTTTTGGAAGAGAAAACTCCACCTTACAGTTGAGTTAATTTAGGGGATAACTGTATTGAAAATTGTCATTTGGGGAGGTAAATCATCGGTTTTATGGTCGGAAATTTCGTTTTACGGCGACGCGCCAGCGGAGCCGTAAAACGCAATTTGCGACCATAAAACCGATGATTTACCTCCCCAAATCACAATTTTCAATACAGTTATCTCCATTCTAATGCATTTTTCCCCATTTTCACCTTTCATAATGTACTATTTTGCACCCATTTCAAGGGCCGTCAGCAACGTAAAACTAAACGCCAGCCAATGAGAAGCGACGTTACATAATGACGTGGGGATTGCGACAGCACATCGCAGAATATACTGTCGCAAATTTTTGACGTTATCCAATCAGACGTCGCGTTATATTTGTAAGTGCATTAGAATCAAGACTGATTCACATATTTTGGGTAATTTAGGAAGGAAAATCCCTCCTCCCCATCTTTTATCTGAATAAATAGTCATGCACATTTTCTCATCTGTATCATCATATTTGTTTTATGTTATGATTATTTGTTGTCTATACATTCCAGTCTTACATTTTGCTTTCTGTCATTATACATTTTATAGTTGTGATGGGATAAAGAGAGCCATGTCATAGAAAAATGTGTCTAGTATAATTGCAAACAGCAGGGACTCATACAAGTCTGTCAATAAGAGTCTTCATTTTTTGCCCATGGATTCCTCAGAGTCCACTCAACAGTCCAGACATGGTGTGTGCAAACATGGTGTGTGCAAACAGTAAATTACTGTTTGCACACACCATATGCATGTCTGGACACTAAGGAATCCATGGGTAAAAGTTTACTGTTTATACACACCATGTCTGGACACTCAGGAATCCATGGGTAAAAGTTAACTGTTTGCACACACCATGTCTGGACACTAAGGAATCCATGGGCAAAAGTTAACTGTTTTCATAAACCATGTCTGGACCCTGAGGAATCTGTTGGCAAGAAAATGAAGGCTCTTATTCAGACTTGCTTGAGTCAACCTCTGCTATATGTTCTGATCAGGTTGGATAGATGTGCAGGCTATTCCGAGCCTTTGCTTGTCCCATATGTATTATTTTGCATATTAACTTTTAAATTTCCAAAGCTTTTTATCATTGTTGCTTTAATGGTTTATGTGTATGTAAGGGTGACAACCTACATCATACTAGTGATTTGGAACCATTTAATTGGAGGAATATTGATGGAGAATCGTTTGTCCATTATTATGGCAGTATGTAGGTATGGCAAAGAGTTCTGTAGTAATAACTATGAAATACAAACTTGTGATTCTAGTTTGTGGATAAATCGGAATTGTGTAAATGAAACTCATGTTTCCATTTAAAACAATCCGTGGAGCCTCACTAGATATTCTATATAGGAAAAGAAGAAGAAAAATAACAGACTTTTAATTGCCAAGATTATAGCTGTGCTTGAATTCTGTATGTTTATATTGTGTTAAAGTGCAATAATAATGTTGATGGTATTTTGTTTTTAGATGATCATGCATAATTCTTTAAACCAAACAATTTTAACAATGAATTGAATTACATGTATTTGAGAAAAAGTATTTTTGAGAAAACTTCAATTTGATTACACCAAGTTGCATCTTGTCAGTTCTTTATCAGTTCCAGCCTGAAAGGGCATACAGTGTATGAAAGGCATACAGTGTATGAGAGGGCATACAGTGTTCACTGCTGTGCTATTATTACCAAAGCATTTATCCTAATGTGCTTAAATATTGGGACTCCTAAAATCATTAATTTTCCATTTGGGACAAATGGAAAATTCATGGATTTAGGTATCCCAATTTCTTAGCACTGTAGAACAATCTCAGCCTGAGAGGGCATAGGTATGTGTTTGCCGACTGGAATTCATAGTGAAACGGTACATGATGCTATAAATTTTTCTCTCACAGATATTTTATTCTCTAATAAATCAGATTTATAGCTTTATGATTGAACCATGCCAGAATAAAAGGTATCTTATAACATGTGCAAATGATGAAGACTCACCTGTGTAGGGTACTCAGCCTTCTCTGTTCACACCATCAATTTGTATTTACACTTGTTTACACCTGCCACTAATCTCCAAAAAATTGAATGGATACACTATCAGGGTATTTCTTTATTGTCTCTCTTCTTAATGGGGTCAACTCTTAAAGGAAGGAATTTGCTCCACTAGCTACATTGAGCAATGCTCCTAACGGAGCAAATTCTTTTCTTTACCTTATAGAGTTGACTCCATTTTGGAGGGGCTGTATTATCCAGGGAATACTTACAGAAGATCACAGAAGATGTTTCCCTTTGTAAAAATGGCAGCAAACCATGAAGGTATTTCCATTCACCTGCAATGGAGCTCTTTGGATCAAAAAGTCTTCATCAGTCGATAAATTCATCCGGTCAACATGATTTGGCATTATAGGTAAATAAAAGAACTGGTTGGCTGTCAAAACATCTAAAAGACATCCAGCAATGGATAAGACTGTTACTGTAAATAAGGGAGGGGTCAGTGAAGTTCTTTTGTCATTAAAAGGTATCTTCAATTTACCTTTTAAAAGCTGTTACTAAGTATTAAATTTCAGAATCAAAATTTTAGTGTAAACCTTTATGGTACATCAGAGCTCTAGGTAAGAGGGGTATTTGATGATGATTGAGGGATAATTTTTCATTTCTCATTGAAACCATATGTTGTGACCCCTCATCTGAACCGTATCGTCAAGACAGTTCAGATGAGGGGTCACAACATTATGTTTTTTGTAGCATGAACAAAAATTATCCCTAATTATCACTAAATACCCCCTCTTATCTAGAGCTCTGAGTACATGTATGTTGAAAACAGATGTCAGCACTTCCCACTGTCTTCATAACAAGCTAAAAAGTAAAATTTCTATTCTTATATCTATGCAGTATAATGAAAAAAACTGCTTAAAATGTATGGATGCACAGGCTTAAATGAGTCTTCACTGTTTGCACAAGCCTTATTGTACATTTTCTTGTGTCTAGGTTTATATGAGCCGCAACGCACAGCAAAACCAACAAAGTGGCTTGTGCGCCAAGTGTTAACTCTGATCAGCCTAGGCATCTGCCCAGTCCGATCAGAGTCTTTGCTGTGCACTTAGCTAGCTTAGGGTCTTAGCTACCTCCATGCTGAGTGGGAAGACTTTGATCAGACTGGATGGATGTCCAGGCTGATCTAAGTCTTTTATGGTGCACATTCCACTTCCTTGGTTTTGTTGTGTTGCTGGTTTGTATGTCAGTTTCAGATGTTTGCTAACGCTTTATATTATAAAATGTTTGGTAATCCATAATTCAGTCCCACATGGACAATTAAAAATGCAAGCTTTTGCAAAAAGATAGCCAAAATATAGCAATTTGACTGGTATGTGTGAAAAGTTATAAGTACATGGATTCAGCTTTTGCAATAGAACTACAAGTGGATGCTCACATAACTCCTGAAAGTGACCAAACCAAATTTTTGTTCGGCCATTTTTGGGAGTTTTGTGATTAATTCTAACTGGAGCCAGTTCGAGGTATGGTTAGTTTAAGGAAGTCATTAATTAAAGATTCATTAAGTCTTCTTGTATACAAAAATTCAGGAATCCTAACTATTTTTGCTGATAAAATCTGAGGAGCTTTTGCACTGCAAAAGCTCCTTATATTTTCTCAGCAAAAATGGCAGTATTTTTAATACAGTAGAGTTGAAGTTTTGACATCTTGTTAACTAATGATAATTTTATGACATCATTAGTTTTGAATAACTGGGCCCTGTCCTTTTACTTCAAAACAAGTGTCCAGATATGCTTTACATATATGTGAGTTGAATAGCATTATAATATTTTGGCTGCCTCAGGAGTCTTGAAAGTTTTAATATCCAGGTGGAAATGGAATTACATATTTACCAGGAGTGATTGTAAGTTGTTTTCTTTCTGTATGTATTTATTAGAGAAGTTAACAGATATAAATTATGTGAAGTTGAAATCTTCAGAGCTGTTTTCATGCTTGAATGTTGTGATAAATCATTGAATAAATCTCAAACATGACATTGTCTTTAGTGATTAAGTCAATACCATATCTGCCCTAATTATCTCAGTTCTGAAAGCTTTAATTTTGTTAAAATAGATTTTACCCCCCCCCCCCCCCCCCCCCCCCCCCCATCCCCCCACCCCACCCCACCCCTCTCTCTCCCCCACCCCCCTTTCTCTGCCCAAAAGAGCACTATATATAGTCATTTTAACAAGCTCAAAAGTGGGAAAGGAGTCAAACTTGACACTTTGTACTTAGTATAGCTGAATAACCCCAAAGATTTCTAAGTCCAAATATTTTCACTATCATCTTCGTTTAAATCACGTTGTGTAGTCATAAAAATTCTTATACGTCCTTTAGGATCTTCAAACATCTAAAATTAGAGTTCTGCTTAAACCGTTGTTAGAAGGCATGAGTGTTAATGCACATATTACTGTGCATGAACATTTCAAATAAAACCGAGTCTAAGCTAAACAATAACGTCTAAAATGAGTATCCTTTAAGAGCAATGAATGCACTCATAAGATATGCCGGTATATTGTCTGTTAGATAATGGGCCAAACCACGCGATTTCGGCTCGTAAAGCCCTATCAATTTGCAGGACAAGCCAAAGGTAAACAAAAAGCCTTGGTTTTTCAATTCATGGGTGTATTGTGTCTCTTCAGAATCTATGTATAAATACCTACACATATCAAAAAGAAAATGAAAGGGCGTTGCCTCCACATGCCTATGGTGCCTGGTAACGTTAACAAGAGCTGTCGCCAGACAGCATAGCTCGCCTGACCTGGAGCCTGTATATTGTGAACACAAAGTTTTGAAAAAGTGCCCTGACTTCCAAGGTCATTGAGGAAGGTGATGCTGGCATTGAGTAACACTAGAGCAGCAGCTTTCACCAGTTCAAGTATAAACTATTTCCACAGGCATTGTGAAATTATAAACCTTCAGAAAACTTTGACCGAACTTAACACTGCAGTTCCAAGTCTAAGTCTGTGACCTTCATCTAAAGGTCACTGTGGTAGACAGGATTATACTATATTAAATGTTGGGCCAGCATCAATAGAATCCACCAAAATTATGTGAAAATGTGTCTTAAGTAAACGTTAACCAAATATTTTTCACAAAATTCTTACTCCATGATCTTGATCTCAAGGTCGCAAAGTGGGTAGGGTGGTTCTGAATAAAATTATAGAACATTGTCTAACATAGTGAAAGTATAAACTAACTCCATCTGAAGGTTTAAGTAGATATGGGTCTTTAAAATATTTTAACCAAAACATTCTAAACTGTAACTACAAAGTCCATGACCTTCACCTCAGGGCCAATAAAGGGAGTGCGTGTGAATTTGTATATAATTTTATACCATTTTGGTTGTCCACTATATCGACACTTGTATTTCAGCCATTTAAAAGAGTAGAGTGTTGAAGAAAACGGAAATGGTATTTTAGTTGAAGCTGTTTCGTTGACGGTCACGGTTTTATCCGTTTGATCGTCCACGTAGCCGACTGGTACTACAAACGTTTGAACTGCGAGTGGTGTCGATTTTATTGAATGTATTAAACGAGACGAATGTGTTGATGACGAAAACGATATTTTTGTTGCAGATGAAAAGTAAAAGGTAGGCATTGATCAGGAATTAATATAATCAAAGCCCACACCCGCCCTCAAAACTATAAGGGAAAGAAGTACACAGACAAATTGACAAAAGCTCATGAAAGACACGCACGATAAGCCGAGGGTCATTCAGCTTTTCTAATTGAAAACAGCATCAACGTCTATTTTAACTTTGTAGATGAAGATGTTTTCGTTGATGGTTTCATCATTTTGGACGTACGCTTAGCACGCAGTGGTGCTACGATCGTTCGAACTGCCAGTTCTGACGGACCCTGAACAAGTCGCGTTCAGTGTGGCAAAGGCTACAATATTATTGTAGAAAAAGGGCGGAAAACTTGGAGATGTATCCACATACCTAATAATACGGTAAATACGCTCTTTCATAAACTCTTTTGGCGAGGCTGTCACACTGTTATGAATGCCTCCTCTAAGAGAGGAAGCCGTTAGCCTGTCACAAATTGTCTCCCATTTACACTCAAATACCTGACCTGGTTAATTAAAGTGAATTATTAATGATGGTGTAACGAAGAAATAAAATTCAAAAGTTCTCGAAATAACAATTTTCTAGAAGTTTGCGAGTACAAATATTAGCGCTTTTGTTGACTTCCACTATCAATCATTCCCACGGAACAGTTTTGCGGGACTAAATGGACCTAGGTAGTTTTTCTTGCTGCAGACTTCGTGTATTTTTCAAACCAATGTCTCAAAATCATCAAAAACTTCGGTTTTATGTATTTTGTCCTTAACGTCCTGTAAACTAAATTCTTACAAAAATAAACTATGCTTCTAATATAAAAAAATAAAGGGTGGTGTCAGATTTAACCCTTTAAACGTCAGAAACAAAAAATTAAACATTTGAAGTTGCAAACTAAGTGGACCAAAAAGTGACAGCTCATAATTAGCGGCCTCATCTGGAACTACAATGTTAGCCCTCTTTGAATTCTCAGTCTTAAATAGCTTAGTTGAAAGCTGATTTTTTTTTTTAAATTTGGCAGATGTAAATTTTCTTTGCTTTTTGGCACTTAGAGGGTTGATATGGGAAAAACAGCGTCATCATATATCTTGGAAAGAAAATTACCTAGCAGTCTGCAGCTTATTACAAGTGGTTTTCTAGTGACCGAAGCTTTAAAACCGAGTAGTTAAATTTAAATAACAAGCATTAAAATTTTGTAATCTTGCAGACATTCCGCAGACTGATGTGAATTTAGTTGTCCGCATTTTTAGCACTTTAAGATTTAAAAAATAATGGCGCAGAAGTATATTACTTTGTTGAAAATTATGAACAAAAATACTGATTGATATCATGTTAATGGATAATAGAGGTTATCTAATTACTCAGAATAAAGGTATTCATTAATACTAAATAAGAGGCGCCAAAACATATGTAGGACATTTCCTTAGCGTTTATGTCCAAAAATGCAAATTTCGGATGAAGAAATAGAGGATATTTGACTTTTACAGTGTAAGATCGATTTTTATTTCACCGAATGAACACCCAAAGAAGTATTTTCACGAGTGGCCAAGCCATGAGTGAAAATACCGCTTTTGGTGTTCATGAGTGAAATAAAAATTCATCTTACACTGAAAAAGTCAAATTTTCTATTTCTTTTATGCTAGAAAATCGCAATAATTCTGTTTATTCAAGAGCGCCAGCCATCACGACAGAAACACAACTTTTTTTTCTAGCCGTTTTGAGTCAAATTTGATGCTTCCAGCGTGTTTATTGGGTATGATATCTGTTGATAAACAGATCTAAAAAAATTTGCCAAGAAAGAATGCTTAGAAGAGATTTAGGCCGCCTGATGTCGCGTGCAGTAACAATGTTACGTTGGCGCTTTAAGTGACGTCATTAACATCGAAATGACGTGCAAACATGCGTGACGTAATTTTTGTCAAGCCAGATAAGATTTAGCCAATTAATCGACAAAACGTTGAGGCTATTTCACAAAAATCCTATTTCTGAAACAGTGAAATCGAAAGTGATAATTTCAATGTTTGAAACAGTCAGATTATCAGTTTCAGTTTCACCGAGAAATCTCTATAATCCATTGATAAGTATAAAAGAAAAATATCGTTGTAATGCGTCGTGAGTGACTTTTCTGTTGCACCAATTTAACGTTTTGTAACACTTAATGTTTTTGGCGATTATGAAATTACAGCTTTTATAGTCATTAAAACGAAGCATTGTTTTTTTCTCTTAAACGTGCATTATGGGGGGTATTTATTTCTGTGCTTGCTTTGTGCAGCGCTAGCGCGCACCTATTTGAATTTGGTGTTTTTGCAAAGCTTAAGCATCGGTGTTGATGGCAGAACGAGTGTATCGTCATACTGAAAGTAAGAAACTAAGTTACGATGTCAAATAATCCTGCCACTTTTGCTTTAAAAATATTCTAAAGTTTTGGCGAGGAGTATATTTACTGAGGCAGTGTATGTCACCCACAGAAGCCTAAAGTCAGCAAAGGGGTCCGGTCGCATTGGAAGAGGTTTTGACCACCAACATCGGTCAACTGTTAAATGTATCTTAAAATCATAGATCACCCATCCATACACCCAAAAAAAACCTTCACAAATGTTAAGTGTAATCCCAGACAAGAATGTGTTTTCTGTATCATCTTATCTGGGCTTACACTTTTTTTTTGTTACAAAAGCTATTCCAGTATCCCTTTATCGCAACGGGCAGATGACGACCAAGTACGTCGTACAGACGATGTTACGTACTGACGGCACATCGACGTCAGTACGACGTCATAACGATGTCATGTGCCCGCTGGAATAGTTGACTGGAATAATCAATTTTAGAGACTGGGGTGTAAATGTTAAATACAAGTAGTATAATTCTATTATAATTATCAATATATGTATATGAATGTTTTTACTCCAGAGAATATATACTGAGTAATAATGACAATGTTCTACATCGTTTCACAAACATACAGAAAAAATCAATTTTCTGGACTTAAAAAGGCTCCATTATTCAAAAAGAAAAACTAAAAACTAGAAATCAAATGCAACCATTCTGCATAATATATTATAATTAAATTCACCCATGCGAGTACAATGCAGTGAAATTATATGTACAATATATAAACAAAATGTGACATTCATAGGCTCAAAATGTAAGCAGACCCAATTATACTAAAACAAAAGTATACTAGAAAATGTGTTTGTAAAACTTTATGCCCCCAACAATATGCCTGATCCTAGGAGTGAGTGAACTCTGGTTTAATGTCCCACCAACAACGAGGTCATGTGGAGACGGGACCTCGGTTTAAGGTCTCATCCGAAAGACCGGAGAAGCGAGGGATCGATCTTGCGATTCCTGGATTGGTAGTCCGGAGTGTTATCCACTACACTACAGCCGCTCCACTGATCCTAGGAAGGAAAGACCATTAAAGGGAATGGTCTGTGGGAAACACCAGATTTCAATGTGGTTCAAAGGGCTGTAACTCTCATAATTTAATGAAATACATGTAACAATTAACTACATGTAGTCAATTTATGCCTCATTCCCAGTCTACATGGAATATCAAGAACGTATAGTTTTCAAGATATTTTGCTATCAATGTAAAATTGTCAAAACATTTAAAGGGCTGTAAATCTTTAAACAATTTTCAGGTAATCTGCACCTCATCCCAAATCTGTGAACCATTATGAAGGCATAGATACACTTATTTTAGGCATCTGGAGCTAAAGCCTTCAAGGCGCGCCAAGTAGGATATTCGGTTACCTGTTACCTGGAGCGAGTATTAATGCGAATGCAGTTATTTCCCTTAGACCCGCGGAGCGTTAGGCATTAATCGATATTAGAAAGGTAATATCGATTCCATACCTCAGGTGTTGTACAGTTTTATCAGCATAATAACAATACGAAGGAGCGGGATGGGGACATGTTGAATTTTAATAACTTTTAATAACTTTTTCTCAGATAAAAACATTTTTTTCCTGATTGCTGATTTTCGGTGTAATAAGTCTTTGAGTGAGTTTCATCGGATTGTTTTAGTTTCTGACATCAAAAACCATAAAACAAAAATATTTTTAATAATGAAATGATAATAATACATTTCGATCTCTTTGAGGGTCTCATCTTTATCCACACACCATAGTTATATAGGAGCAGCTGCAGTGTAGTGGATAACTAATACTAGTATGAATAAGCTGGGAAGTGGGAACGGGGCGTGGGGGAGGGGCCTTGAAAATATGTGACATAATTAGGGATCAATTTTGTGAAAACTTTTGATATTGTTTTTTTTTTCTCTTTTTTTCCTTGAAATATACGTTGTGATATCTCATTAGAATCGCCTCGGCGAACACATTAGAATCGCCTCGCGTAGGCAATTCAAATGAGATGTCACAACATATATTTTAATATTAGCAGGCCCAGGATGAAGCCCCATATCCCATCCCCTGGATCCGGGGCTGAATTCATACGGTTTTTTTTTTTTTTTTTTTTGTTGTTTTTTTTCTTGCGAAAAGAAATAAAATGATAAATTACTGATTTAT
This sequence comes from Ctena decussata, assembly GCA_963989385.1. Classification (NCBI taxonomy): domain Eukaryota; kingdom Metazoa; phylum Mollusca; class Bivalvia; order Lucinida; family Lucinidae; genus Ctena; species Ctena decussata. The sequence continues at coordinate 63,450,559 of OZ022507.1, forward strand.
ACGCTTAAATCACCAGAAGACGTTTTTTTAATTCATATCGATTTCTGATCTTCATTGTCGTTAGCAGGTATTTTGAAATTACAATGTGAGACCAAATTTGTTTTTCACACCTTTCGACAGGCGGCGAGTGCTTTTGCTTGGCTGGTTGAAAATTCAGTAATATAACACCAGAAATGAGCTTAAATTTTTAATCAGCTTGAATAGTTTTAGCATGGAAACAAACCAGCAAATATACTTGAGCTAATTTCTGGTGTCAAGCAAATCTGACGGACTGAGAATAGAGGCAACAAAACAAGGTCTATAATCGGCAATGTCGGTCCAAAGCAATTATGAACAGTATGAAAATAGCAAAGACCCTGATCAGCCTACTCATCTATTTACATGTAAATTTTCATCTTTATGCTGTGACCAAACAAAGCATGTGTCATACTGCACAGATTCTAATCAGCCTACGCCGCCATGTCTATATAAGTGCTACAGTCTGATCAGAGTCGTCACAACCTACGCAACCATATGTATGTTTTTTTTTTTTTTTTTTTTTTTTTTTATATATTTTATTCATATAAAGTTGACACACTCACAGCACACAACATTTCACAATACATTATTACTTATACTTGTAAACAAGAAAAACAGTCTTCCTTGCAAATTAGTAAGCTAATTATCTGAATATGTTTAGGTGCACAGCAATTTCCCTCTCTCCAATTTTCAGATTTTTGTCGCAATTAATAGTTATAAACTTATAAAGAAATATATAAAGTGTGTAATGATATTTCTGAAAATGGAGAGAAAAAAAGGAAAAGATCAATCCCTGCATCTGCTCATTTTGGTCAGAGAATTATCATTCGCACCAACAGCCAATGGAATTATAAACACATAACAGCGAAATACTGCAATCGAACATACCGCTGCACTATCCAATTAAACCCACTATTTAAAGTCAGATCTCCATGCTACCTTTACATAATAAAAAAGGAGAAAACAAAAATACAACTTTTCAGCTGACATGCGACGTCGAAAAGACGTCGCAATGATGTCGATGCGATACACTGATTTCGCCTCGACGCCAGTACGACGTCATCCCGACCTCACGTGCCCCCTGGGTAATCTAGAATTCGTTTACATTTCTATTTTAAATGGTTTTGGTATCAAACATTTCCCTAAATGGATCAACTAAATTTAGTTCTTCCTTTATATTTAAAACACATTCTTTTGCTTTTGGGTTATTTATATGTAAATAATTATATGTATCCAACATTTGGTCTTGTACTAAATTGAAATCCCCACACATAATGCAGGTATCACTCTCAAATTCCTCTATTATCTCTGCAATTTTTATATAAAAGTCAGGAGAATCTTCGTTTGGGCCGTATATGTTAATTAATGTAATTTTTTTCCCTTCTAATTCTAATTCCAGTACTATATAATTTCCTTGCATATCAGTTTTCGTTCTTAATACTTTATATTCAAAATCATTGCTAAATAAAACACAAACACCCCTTTGACTAGATGAGAAAGAGCTAAATATGGCCTCCCCACCCCACTCAGCTCGAATATAAGGTTCTAAACTCTCAGTAAAGTGGGTATCTTGCAAACAACAAATCTGAAATTTTTTATTCCGCAAATAACCGAACACGTCCTTTCTCTTTTGCACATCATGCAAACCCCTAACATTTGAACTTGAGATTTTTATTAAATTATGGTTTTCCATTTCAACTTAAGTCAGCGGTTTCATTATACAAACATTAACTGTGAAGAAAACTTGGAGTTTAGCAACTGTGTATTAGTTGAGTATGTTACATTACTTTTAAAGAAAATTGTGTGTGTGTCAGCATTATATGTGTCATAAGTGAAACAAAAATAAATGAAACAATTTAAAAAGACTAGTGTTTCCTTTTCCGGGCAGTCATAATGTACCCAATTATTTACAATGTATATAATGAGTAACACCATGGCTGCCTTCTCCCCTCTGTATGGCATAACTCTTTTTACTTGGTCCATGAATACTCAGGTGTTCTAAAAAGGATGTTAATTTTTTCATCAATACCAATTCACTCTGTTTTTTTTCTTTTTTTTTTTTAAACTTGAAAATAGTTATATATGAACAGAAAATAAATAGTAATGGTGATAAATTTGCAATGTTTTCCAGGAAAAAAAAACAAAACAACAACAATGTCCCCACCAATCATTCCCTCGGTCGTGGACATAATTCTGACCCATGAGTTTGCACACAACAAGATCTTATCCAAAATAAATTACACTTTTACTAAGATATTAAACATGTATCTCAGTCATTTGAACATGTAATGGCGTAACAGAATTCCAATCAAACTTCGACTTACAGGTAGGTACTCGTTTAATTTTCTAATTATTTGAAAAAAAAATACCGGTAGGTCCCAGTGACCTTTACTTGTTTAAGGCATTTTCAGCACCTAACCACCACAGCCTTTTTAAAAATATACTGCTTTAATTTACAAGTACTCAGTACAAAGCAAGTCACTCAAGCATAAAAGTACCTCAAAGTAGACTAAAAGATGAACAAGGCATAGCAGGCGATACAAATCCCCTCGCACAAGACTAATTGATCGAGAAGTTGTCATACCCTACATTTGTGTGAAGTTATTTTAAAATCCATGGAGAAATGTAGGCACTAGAGGGATGACAAAGTTTTTCTAAAAATAGCTACAGTGACCTTGACCTTGAACGCAGCACCCAGAAAGTCGAACTTGCTCGAGATATTATCATGCCCTACCTTTGTGTGAAGTTATTTCAAAATCCATTGAGAAATGTAGGCGCTAGAGCGCTGACAAAGATTTTCTAAAAACAGCCACAGTGACCTTGACCTTGGGCGACGCACCCTGAAAGTTGAACTTGCTTGAGATATTGTCATACCCTACATTTATTAGAAGTTATTTCAAAATCCATTGAGAAATGTAGGCGCTATAGGGCTAACAAAGTTTTCTAAAAATAGCCACAGTGACCTTGACCTTGGGCGTAGCAACCTGAAAGTCAAACACGCTTGAAATATTGTCATGCCCTACATTTGTGTGAAGTTATTTCAAAGTCCATTGAGAAATGTGGGCACTAGAGCGCTGACAAAGTTTTTCTAAAAATAGCCACAGTGACCTTGGGCGCAGCACCCTGAAAGTCGATCTTGCTCGAGATATTGTCATGCCCTACATTTGTGTGAAGTTATTCTTAAATCCATTGAGAAATGTTGCTGCTAGAGCGATGACAAAGTTTTTCCAAAAATAGCCACAGAGACCTTGACCTTGGGCGCAGCACCCTGAAAGTCGAACTTGCTTGAGATATTGTCATGCTCTACATTTGTGTGAGGTTATTTCAAAGTCCATTGAGAAATGTAGGCGCTAGAGCGCTGACAAAGTTTTACTAAAAATAGCAAAAGTGACCTTGACCCTGGGCGCAGCACCCTGAAAGTCAAACTTGCTCGAGACACCGCCACGCCCCACACTTGTGTGCAGCCACCTAAAAATCCGCTGAGAAATGCAGGTGCTAGAGCGATGACAAAAGGTGGACATACGTATGTACGTAAAGTTTCGCCGGGCCGGGTAGCGCAATCGGTAGGGCACCTGACTCGTAAGTCAGAGGTCCTGGGTTCGAATCCCGGTCTGGCCACATATTTTCGTTTCTCCTTCCGCTGATTCAAGAAGGGCAGTTGTCAGTTACTGGCGAAAGTATGTGCACTTAGTACTGGTTAACCGCTTAGAAGGTCTAAGCCTGCCCAGGAATAGTGTGGTTAGGTTAACTGACCGTCCCGACATGACCTTAGTTGTTTACCGTGGACGTTAAGCATCAAATCAACCAACCAACCAACGTAAAGTTTCCCCAAAAATAGCCACAGTGACCGTGACCCCGGGCGCAGCACCCCGAAAGCCGAACCCGCTTGAGACACCGCCATGCCCCACATTTGTGTGAAGTCATTTCAAAATCCAATAAGAAATGCAGGCGCTAGAGCGCTAACCAAGTTTTTCCGGAAATAGCCAGCGACCCCGACCCCGGGCGCAGCACCCAGAAAGTCAAACTTGCTAGAGACATTGTCATGCCCTACACTTGTGGGAAGTTATTTTAAAATCTGTTGAGAAATGTAGGTACCAGAGCGATGACAAAAGGTGAACATATGTAAGTACGTACATACTTACGTACGGGACAAAACCTATATCCCCTCACCACTTCGTGGTGCGAGGGGACAATAAGGGTCAGACACCCCATATCTGCTTGAATATTTCCCTACCCCCTCACTTAGGTCGCTTATACAACAGGGCAGGCATTTCCTGTAAAAGAGAGAGAGGCTTATACTATAGAGCCAGGTATTTCCTCTCTCTCCTACAGAATATCCCCAAAGAAGAACTGTTATATAAAATAATAAATATAACTATGTTAATCTGAAGTTTTACCTCCCCCCATATCTGCGCCATAATAATGGGTTCCAAATAGTGGACCGACTATAATCTAGTTCGAAGTCCTGTTAAATTTATATATTTTTCAAAATTATTTTCTTCGCAAAAAAAAAAAAAAAAAAAGGAAAAGAAAAGAAAAGAAGAAAAAAAAGAAGAATTAGTCTCTGGCCCAGTCAATCGTTCACAAATTTATTAACAATCTAAGTTATTAGCAATCTAAGTTATTCCTTACTGGTTTAACTTTCTGTTTACTATTTTAACCTCTGGACCACCTCGATAATTAAAGTAAGGCCTTTATATACGACTAACTCTTTCTTGAACCTGACTTGATAGAAATCTTCTATGTCTATTTTGATTCTGAACCATATGTATGTTAGTGCTGTAGTCTGATCAGAGTCTCTACTACTAACATAAGCTAGCGCAACAAAACATGTATAACTAGCAAAACTATGATCAGTCTACGCAAACATGTGTATATAAGTGCTGTAGTCTGATCAGGGTCTTCACTACTTACATAAGCTACTGCATCAAAACGTGTATAAATAGCAAAAACTCAGATCAGTCTACGCAACCATATGTATGTAAGCGCTGTAGTCTGATCAGCCTCTTCACTACTTACATAAACTATCGCAACAAACATGTATAATAACAAACACTCAGATCAGTCTACGCAACCATGCGTATGTAAGTGTTGTAGTCTGATCAGAATCTTCACTACTTACATAAGCTACCGCATCAAAACATGTATAAATAGCAAAAACTCTGATCAGTCTACGCAACCATGTGTATGTAAGTGCTGCGGTTTGATCAGAGTCTTCACTATCTACATAAGCTAGCGCATCAAATCATGTATAAATAGCAAACACTGTTTCCTATAACATGGGGCGACTTGTCTTTTATTATTGAAACATGCATAACTAGCAAAAACTCTGATCAGTCAAAGCAACCATATGACAGGATTTACATGTAGGGATAAACACACGGATTATAATTCGGCTTTATCAACCTTTGACACCTGTGTATATTACCCGGCGCAGCACCTATAATTATTATCTGTGTACATGTCAATGGACCACAAACGACAGCAATAATCATTAATATTTATGGTCAAAGTTTGAACAATCTGAAATCGGAAAATTAGCTTAGTAAAAAAGTAGATAGATCAGATGAATATGCGATATTAAAAGACCATGTTTTAATAGCTTATCCTTCAACATTTACCATTTAAACATCTAATATAGTATCTTTAATAAAGTTATGCTTACTTTTTACATTATGCTTAACTTTCAGCGAGGAGAAGTATGGAATACTATAAATCTGACCAAAAATGATACTTTAGTATCACGCTGTATTTTCGATCGTATTTTCCTTACTTTAATTCCTCATTGCTATATCATGGTAAAATTCTGGAAAAAATTTATCATGGGGTATCGCTGTAAGCTTCTCATTACTGTATTATCACTGTGAATGACCGTGATGAGCCAGCTACACACAAATAATATGTCTTTGAGTTTCTCATGAAAAGGTTTTGAAAATTGATTTTGGTCATTTTAGCCGGCACCTAAAATGTTCTATTTTCGATATCATAAAGCTGAGTAAAATGGTAAAACTACAATGAACAGTCATGAGCCTTCAACTTTTGTCCTGGTTTTGTTTATATTGCATCTCTCAACGGGGAACCAAACACTGAAACTTATAACGCAGCCATTTGTCATTTATCATTTAGAAAAAAAATCCTATCTTGCCAATTGTATGACTCGATTTATGCAAATCAATCCACATTTTATTATACATGTCGTTTACTGTCACCTCCTTTTGGCAAATTAGCCATTTAATTAAGAATACCATGTAATGGTTTCTAAAGATTCTACCCTGGGGTAAACAAAACGTATACATAAGCCGCACTATTACTCAAATAAATTCCTATCAAAACCGTAAGTGCAAACATGAGCAATTACAGCATGATAATCGTCAAAATTTAGATTATGTAATTACTTGTTTATAAAGTTTTATTGATTAGCTTATAAAGGGATGATTTGAACTACAAATAGTCGAATAACGGCCTTTTGATGTTTGATTATCGCGTATAAGACATGTGACTTTCTTTCTTTCTTTTCCTTCTTCCTTTCTTTTCATTTTTTCTAGCTTTTTTCTTTCTTAACCCGATTCTTCATCCGGTTATTAAAGCATACCTCAAATATATGAAACAAAACACGAAAATTAAGAAATGATGTTCAGTAAGCCTTTGCGCAACATAACCGGATTTGGACTTAAACTATTTCGTAGACATACGAGCGTGGTTTGTCGAAACGAGAATTTCTCTATGTTTAGAGACAAATGGAAGATACTTATATTTTGCTTATTTCTTAATGAATTACATCAGTTTAAACCTTATCAAAATTTCTCTAAGGTGATAACTTATAAAAAATTTACAGACAATCCGATTATTTCCAAATTTAAGGCTAAATGTGGCGTGTCATGCATTTTCTACACTATGCAAATGTATGATTCCATTTGATTAGCTTCGAATTTCAAAAGCCGATGGAAGATACTAAACATGAAGTTATTTTAATCATTTTTGCATCATATTAACAAGGAAAGAATATACTCTATGAATATAACTTATAAAAAATTGTCGTAATATCAAATATGTATTTAATATTACGTTTTACATTAAATTCCTATTAAATTGTGTACAGAAGTCGGCATTATTAGAACAGGTAAGCGCTCGGATTAACCGTAAGTCGATATCGGTAATTTCCGCCGTATTGAAGCATTAAGTGCCCTATGATATCCTGCTAACAAGATTTCAAAAATAAAAACTGTTTAAAAATTTCTAAATTTAAAGAGTAACTACACTTCAGGAACTGAGTGAATCAGATCCCAAACGCTATCCCCAACATCAAAGGCCGTAACTGTTAAAATGTAAGACAGGCATATAAAAGTGAATCAGTCAACTTTCTCTTCGTCGCCAACCATAACGCTATAGATAAAACGAATGATGAAATGCCTTTTCAGATATCCCGCTAACGATGTTAAAAAGCCTAAAAATTTGGAAGGGCCATCACTCCATCAGCTTTTAAGGAATTCTTCGAAAAGTAAATGAGGTAATACTCATACCCCATCAATATACCAAATATCAAGACCTTAGCTTAAATAATTTTCGACATATCTTGCTCGGAAGATATCTATCAGGGTGTCCACAATTTAAGTAAAGCAAATTTCCCTGACTTTTCCCTGACTTTTCCCTGACTAAAATCGAATTTACCTGACTAACGTTTTTTTGTATTTTGCATGTAAAGTTCTGATATCTGTTGGCCTCCTCCTCCTCTACAGCCAACCCTTTCCACCTTTTACTTTACCAACTGTTGTTGTATTACTCTGTACATGTATTTTCAAAAGTTATTTAAACTGTTGGATGAGTGCATGAAATTAAATGCATGTCATAATACAGAGAAATCTGTTGGCCTCCTCCTCCCCTACAGCCAACCCTTACCATCTTTTTTACTACCAATTATCATTGTATTACTCTTTGTATTTTTGATTTTTTATTTGTTTTTCTTTAATTTTGTTTTCTATTTTTCTTTTTCTACATACCTACATGTACATGTATTTACAAAAGTAATCTATACTGTTGGATGTGGTGCTTGAAATTAGATGCATGCCAAAATGGATAAAAATACAAGCTAACCAAATAAGATTTATATCTCTTCATAAGTTTGCACTTCATAAGTCTTTTTGGGCTCTTCAAAATTTGATGATATGAGTCTTTTTTATATCAAAGACTTGTTACTTCAAAATTCCCTGACTTTTCCCTGACTGTTTGCTTAAATTCCAAATTTCCCTGATAAATTTCAAAATTCCCTGACAATTTCCTGACCTTGCAAAAATATTTTTTTCCCTGACTTTTTCCCTGACCGTGGACACCCTGTCTATCTCAATTTTCGAAAGGGGCATGACTCCGAAAAGAATGAGGAGTCCATGAATGAAATTTCAAGTCACTTGTAGGCAGGGGTCCAACGTTACAGCAGGCATAATAATGGTGACGGACAGATGGACTCACGCACGGACAAACCTAAAGTAATATGCCACACCATTTTTTTTTTAAATTTGGAGGCATAAAAATATAGAAAAAAATGCAATCATTTCCTGGCTCTGAGATTGTATTTTTCCTGAGTGTCAGTACTTTGTCATATGATAAAATGTATCTGTATTGCTGCTCAAACATATAGGCCTAGTCGCACTTCTAACAAAATTTCCTAGATCTAGCTTATATAAACTAGATAATAGGCAGATGGCATCGTGGTTGTTAACATGCGATATGCAGTGCCATGAGGGTTCTTCACTAATATACATGTACTCAACCGAAACTGGTAACGCAATATTAAGGTATCTTCATACATTTTAGTGGGTAAGTTTCATCAGTCGTGTAAAATGGAAATGCAATGTGCATGATATAGAGGATCTTACACGAGTGGTCATCTCATATGAAATACATGAAACGAGCCTTCGGCGAGTTTCATAAATTTTATATGAAATGACCACGAGTTTAAGATTCTGCTTAACATATAATACTTTAAAATGGGATTTTATCACCTTCAATCAGAAAATGCATTGTTGACATGGATGTTGTCAATGAAGTTACGTGTGTGCGCAAAAGTGTTATTACATGTGTGGTCATACGATTTTTATATGACAGTATGTTTATCAACTGAATAACAGCGACGCCATATGTTAAAAGTATATATGCCATACAGGTTCCGTCCTCATGCTAAGGAAACCGTGACGCTCAGTGCACGGTATTTTTTTGACAATAGAGTCCCGTGCGAGTTAAACGTGAATCAATTTTCGTCGAATTTTCTGATGGTGGATAGGCCAGTAATAGCAGAGGAGAAAAAATATCGCAACTGTGTCGAAACGTAAGTTATGTAATTTCCTACTGGCCGCGTTTTGGACTACTAAACTAATCATCCTGAGTATACATTTAAGGGATCACACCAGATGAGCCGCGACACGACAAAACCAACAAAGTGGTTGTGCGCCCAGCGCAGACTCAGATCAGCCTGGGCATCCGCCCAGTCTGATCAGAGTCTTCGCTGTCCACATGAAGGTAGCTTAGACCCTAAGCTACCCTTTAAGCGCTTAGCGAATAGTCTGATCTGACTGGACGGATGTCCAGGCTGATTTGAGTCTTCGCTTGGCGCACAACCACATTGTTGGTTTTCTCGTGTCGCGGCCCAGACAATGTTCAGAGCGGGTTTTGCTCTAAGACGACATTGCATACCAGTTGGCTTCATTCAGCATTTGAGCCCTTCCACACGTAGAATATGTGACGCATCCGCCCAGTCACACAATTGCCATAGACATGCACTACTTTTTGCACAACTGGATAGGTCTCGGCAACAGCGCTTGTACATGCGTAAACCATTTCACTTAACAAAATTTTTAACATAAATTACAGGTATCACAGAATATTAAATTGATATGAATCAGTATATGAAATAACGTATAAACTATTTGATACAATTTGAAATAAGGTCTGAACTATTTGATCCATCCAAATAAGTGTTGTGTTTTCATTTCGGTTGAGTATATAAAGTCTAATTTGAGGACAGTTTAAGTAAGAAGAATAAATGTCACAAATATCATCACACCACCTTGCTACCAACTGCTTCCCAATAGCCTGATCAAACTGTGTAGCTGTCTGTTTATTAACTGTTTATCAACTCCCATGGCATTTATTATATTAACAATGAGCACCCTTTCATTTTCCATCTCGTAATTTCTCAAAGGCATAAGCTACTTGTAGGACAGACGTCTCGTCGAAATCTTTGCCCACTATCATCATACCCACAGGCAGGCCTTCGCAGAAGCCAGCGTTGATTGTAATAGCAGGATGACCTGTGGCGTCAAACGGCGCCGTGTTTTGCAACATACCAATCGCATTCTCTATACGTGCTGTAAAAAGAAGAAAAACAAAACAAGATACCCAAAAACAGACCCGACCAAGCAGACGCATCGACATAAACCCAACGTCACCCAACGCCATGTGTCTGCTGGAGAGTCGGTCACTATAAACAAACTGGCATGACACCCGTGGCACAAATCTTGACAAGAAAATTGTTTCTGTGATATAAAGATGATACTCCCGCGCCTGATATACAAAACTCTCTACCATATACGACCCCCCCCCAATGAAGTCCTTGTTTTAACTAGAACTTCCATCCAACACAGGAATTCCGATAGTTCGTGGGTTACCACTGGCCTGATAAGGTAGTAATCCAGGTTTGATACCTGCTGAAGGCAGAAATCTTTTAAACCGTAAACAGGGTTTCTCTGTACACGGCCTTTCATTATCACCGGTCCATTGTCTTATGGCTGAAATACTGTACAAAAGGACGTCCAATTGCAAATCGTCCATCCGTCCATCCCAGCAGACACATGGCGTCGAAATGACGTTATGTGCCTGCTGGGATCTGAATAGCTGACTGATAGTTGTGGGACAGCTTGATTTTACCACAGGCATTTGACGTTTTTGGGGCCTCAAAATACACAGTAGCCTCGAATATGGCCAGATATCGCATCTTCTATAATGAGATACGAAGTATCGAAAAGGATGGAAACACCCCACCCGCTTTTTGTAGATACCCCCTCACATATTTCGGGTTCGCAAAGTATTCTAAACGCAAGTATCAGAGGGAAAAAGATAATCGTCACCTTTTGGACAGTCTTACCTGTGTATCTGCCTCAGATACTGTTTTAAAGACTGTTGCAGTATTTAATAATAGCACAATTTTCATTCCGTTTTCTGCTTCCAGCAGCTACTTTCGGTTCTGTCTGATTACCAAGTAGTGACGTCACACATACGCTCGCAGAGCAAAGTTTGGTCAGTTTGAACGTGACCTCTAGTCTGGGCGCCTACTATTCGGCGGGAATATCCGGGACAATAATATCCGGGATATAAAAAGTGATGATGCATACGGTTTAATATCTCTGCTTCTACAGCATGGAATTAGAGAAATTTGGTATCAGTAAGGATAAGTGTAAGGATAAGACTCCAATCTAATTGACTATGTAAAAAATAACTTAATAAGGACATTTAAGTATATTTATTTAGATATAAAATTTCCGCGGCGATCCGGGAAGGCACGCGGTCATGACTGACCATGTCAGATATTTTCTAAATATCTCGACTTCTATTTTATATATTACAAAAAAATTGTTACCCTTCTAATTTTAAGACTCTTTTCTAAATGGCCATATATAAGAAATAATATTTTGATGATTATTTCGTATACTGTTTTTAGATATAAAATTTCCGGGACGATCCGGGATAGCACGCGGCCATGAGGGACCTGGTCTGATATTTCCTAAATATTTCGACCTTCAGTTCATATATTTAAAAAAAATGGTATCATTTTAAATCTAAGACTCCCCTCTAAATCACCAGATATAAGAACTAATATTTTGATGATCATTTTATATACATTTTAGATATAAAATTGCTGGGACGATCCGGTTTCGCACTCGGCCGTGATGGGGTGTGTCAGGTAGTGAATTAATATCTTAAATACAGGCCAGGATAAATGAAAAATTTTGTTATCCTTGAAAATATGATATTTTTGTCTAAATAAATACATATTATAAACACTTTCATCGTATTAATTTAATATAGTTATTTAGATAAAAAAAATCAGGCAAGGAAAATAGCAAGAATTCAAGGAAAGAATTAGAGGGAAACTTTGGACGGGAGTAGAAAACGTTGGTATTTTAAGTGGAAAACTAAAGAATTTGCAGGGAATTTTAAATTTTCATGATTAAAAATCATTGATATGATTGAAAATTGTTTTCAACTCAACGAAAATGGATAGTCACATTATTTTAGCAAGGCAGAATAGACAGGGAATGTTTATAAACTGAAATATTAGCCAAAATATTGGTGTGTTACGCTTGGCGTATACGGCTTTTGGCATCCGTGACCTCTGATCTCCGAGAGCAAAATCTGAGTTTGCGCATGCGCAGTACGGAACTCCGAACTCGGTATAAACAGTAGAATCCAGAGAGTTGTGGTTGATGGAAGCTCCTCAGGTTTTAAACCAGTGTTTTCGGAAATACCTCAGAGTAGTTTTTTGGGACCTCTTCTTTTAGTCATTTTCATCAATGATCTGCCAGAGGTAGTTCAAGCGAGCATCAAACTGTTTGTTCATATATACTCTATTATTTTGCACGTCATTGCCGTATTGTACAATGTATGTTTATATCACTTTGTGGGGAGGACCGTAACTAATGTTGATAGAACTTGTGGTCCAACCCAATTGCTTGTACTTTTGTGGCAATAAAATATGTTTAAACTAACTGTTTGCGGATGACTAAAAAAAAAGTAGAGTTGCTAATATCGAACGTGTCTGTAGTCTACAGAGTAGTTTAGATAATGCTGTGGCTTGGGCCGAAAAGTGGAAATTGTTCTTTAATCTTACAAGATGCCACCATTTACATCTCGGGAAGCCGTTACCATTGAGAAAGTTGACAAGGAAAAAGACCTGGGAGTCATCATTGACAAGTCTCTGAACTTCACAGATCACATAAACAGCTAAGTCTCTTAAGCCAACCAACTGTTAGGGCTCATTTTTAAAACATTTACGTTTATGGACAAAGAGATGTTTCTGAACCAGTACAAATCCTTAGTCCGTCCACACTTAGAATATGCCATTTGCATATGGTCTCCTCTCTACAAAAAGGATGCAATATCGATTGAAGATGTGCAGCGGAGAAGAGATAGAGCGGACATGGCACAGGTGTACAAAATACTAAATGATATAGATGGAGTTGACAGCCTGAAAATTTTCACTATCCTCGATGCATGAAACTTCGGTACTCTAAGAGCATACGCGGTTTTCTGCAATAAACAATATGGCGGCCACAATTTAATCCACCATTACCCGATGAATCAATACCCCTCGCAACATTAATGGCGAAAATAATGACCCTACGATTCCAATTTCTATTGTTTTCAACGCTTCGGCTAGCGTGTGTCCGCCATCTTGTAAACAAAGGGAAGTGCATAAAACTTCGTTAGGGCGCATGCGCTGACATTTATGCTAATTTGACATGCTTCAATCAGGCCAAGGTTATTATTTTTTCGTTGCAAGATTTTCCAAATTAATTTTACTATACCAAAAACAATAATAATAAAAAAAATAAATAAAACTGTAAGACATTATTTCTTTACTCACAATTACTTTTGGTTCAGATCTGTGCCAGGGTCCATCTTTTGTACCATCATCCCTTGACTGTACTCTCTATTTATTTAGTCCAACAGTAACAATTTTAACAAATTCAAAAATTAATACTTTCAACTAAAAACATTTAACACTTTTTACAAATCTTAATGGGGAAAGTTACTCTTCACGTGGGGTGGGGGTGGGAGGGGGGGGGGGGGCAGTAAGTACAGTAAAAGATAATGTCTCTCCTCACAGCTCTCAAGGGGGTGCAGTATATAAGGTGGACCCAGTGCTTACACTACAAGTTTGCACACTGTACCCACTTGGTGAACTTTATGTCCAATGAATTTCTGACTTGATCAGGGGTGTATTTAGAGCAAACACAACATTTTTCAGTTTCATCAATCTCTAATTCGTCTGTAGAGGGGCCTGCTTGGGGAATTACTTTCTTTGATTGTTTTGGTTGAGGTTACTTCCATCCAGCATGTTGCCTTTACTCTATTTTATAAGTTTTTCTATTGTTTGTTAAAAAAAATTCATAGTAATAATATAAACTGCTGAAATATAATTATTCATTTAAAAGGAGGTCACTTCTTCCATTTTTGAGTCTAAGGATAGGGACATGAAACTGAATGTAAAATTGGCTTGGCCTAACAAAATTTTTTGATGGGTGTTGGATTTTAACCCTCTATAGAAGTCATCCGAATGATGCGTTCAGCAAACAAAGTGAAAAACTGAAAATCTAGGAAAGTGTGGGTATTTTAACACCATGAGAAAAAAGGTAATAGTGAGAATTGTTAATTTTAAGCATGTAGAATTTGATTGTTCAGTACTTACTTGCTTGAAACGCATAGTACACTGGAAAACAGCCGAACAACTTTGACAGTTCTCGACCTCAATGTTTACCAACAGATACACGTGGTGGCCTTGACCTCACGTGCGGGACAGGCAGATGACGAAACCTAACATAGTTTTATGCATAACGAAGTTGGATGCATCGACGATATAGGAATGAATCAGTGGCAATAAGACGTAACGGAGACCAATCAAAAAATAAAATCGAAGTTACGTCAGTTTATTAGACTAGTTTATGAATAGAAGTCACAGTCATGAAATTTCAGACAGTAGTCCGTACACATCCGCCAAAGCTACCAAAATAGAAGCGACTAGAGGCCAGATTCAAACTGACCAAATTGCGCTCTGTGGAACGTGCACCTGTGACGTCACTGCTTGGTGATGAGCCAGAACCGAAAGTAGCTGCTGGAAGCAGAAAACGGAATGAAAATTGTGCTATTAATAAGTACTGCCATAGTCTTTGAAACAGTAACTGAGACAGATACACAGGTAAGACTGTCCAAAAGGTGACGAGAATCTTTTTCCCTCTGATACTTGCATTTAGAATACTTTGCAAAGCCGAAATATGTGAGGGGGTATCTACAAAAAGCGGGTGGGGTGTTTCCATCCTTTTCGATACTTCGTATCTCATTATAGAAGATGCGATTTCTGGCCATATTCGAGGTTACTGTGTATTCCTGAGACCCCAAACTTTGAACGTCAAATGCCTGTGATTTTACTCACTTGCTTCTTGATACACCATAAAATGGAATTACATGTACCACCTATGTTTGAAAGCAGCAAAATAATGAAAATTCCAAAACCTTTAAAACTGATATTTTGCTGTACATACCTATTACAGACCAAGTCTTGTCCGGCAGTTTAGGAACCTTGTACGGCAAGGTTGGCATCACAATGACGTCATAATTCTCCAGTGCTGCATCATACGCACGTTTAAGAAGGATAGCCAGATTCTGACACTTTGCGTAGAATTTGTTACCATAGTTTCTTCCTACATATTCACATTCTAAAGCCATATATTTCATGATCTAAAAATATAGTCACAATAGGGTCACAGAATTAACTCAATCAATTATTATCAACCTAGAGGTCAAGGCAACGTTATCAACGTTGACATAACTTTGCACTGACACTTTGCTAGTTGCGTCATGAAAAGACGTTGCTTAATCATAAATGTATCCGCAAGCAACTCAAAATAGTCTGTACGTCCATGCAATCTAGCTAACGCCCTTGTTGCTTGTGTGTATATGTCTTAGGGCCCACGTATAGTGTGCGAGAACTGCAAAGGTTCTGATGCGTAGGTTAGTTTGAGGCTATTTTGACACAAGGTCCCTTTCCCGTTCGCAGCTCAGTGTGCCAGTGCCAGCACCTAATACAATCAATTTTACAACAAAACTTTAACGCAAACGTTATTTGATTCAAAGCTAGGTGTACGGGCAGATGGACAGATGAATGGTCGACCTCTCTCCCCACCCCACTTCAGGGGGATGAAAAAACGAAAACGGAAAACAAATTTAAAACGAACCATGCAATACAAAGCCTTTTGACCTTGGGTCAGAAGTAGCATCTAAATTATACCAAACAAATCTCTGAATCAAAACAGCGGTAAATCTAGTCATACATCAAAATTGTCTATTCAAGGGTATTGCTGTGAGTAAATCATTTTCATAAAAGTATGTTGAATGTGTTTCCCTATAAATCTATGATAAAACTTGAAGAAATTGAGAGTCCTTCAAATGATTGTACTACTTGACCGTTTAAGTCATCATGTTAATGGATCACACCATTTTACGCAGGGAGTTGTCCAGTGAAGGCCCAAAGAATAATTGTAATAAAAGAGAACCAATATCTAATGATAATGGATTGAGTTCAACTACCTTCAGCTACCCTGATTACATTATTAAAAGCCAATATGCACGTTGGAAATTTATGGGCAGTAAAAGACATGCTCTTAATGAGTTTTAAAGCACGTTTAAACAGCGACTCCTTAATTTAGTATTGGGCTGATCTAAAAACATAATCTTCTATAGTTAGTAAAGAAACGATTTTAAAACATTATAACATGAAACTGATGAAACATTACTTTACTGACTAAATATTCGTTCTGCTGTAGATAATATGTGGCTGGTCAGCAAAACAGTGACCCGCCTTCAGAGATAAACCGAAAATAACTACAATACAAGGACAAGTTAGTCGAAATATCACATGGTAGGGTAGAATATACTAATTATAAAAGGAGCTTCGTTAGCTCAGTAGGTTAATCGCTGGCCAGTTGATCTAGAGGTACTGGGTTTGGGGCAAGCCGGAGGCGGAAATCTTTCCTACCGTAAAACAGTATACAAATGCGTCAATAGAGGTTTCAGAGCCTACTCCGACGTCGACTACGTAAGAAACGTAAGTAAACGGGATTTCGTTGTGCACAACCTTTCATTATTATCCTCCCATCGTCCTGATATGCATGAAATACTGTTAAAAAGGACGTAAAATCGCAAGTCACCCATCTGTCTTATTATAAAATTCCACCTACGGTAGACATGTCTCCAAACTTGACCTTGTAACCACGAAACAGGGCTTCTTGCATTGACTCAACGTACAGACCTTTCCAATGATGGCCATTACCTAGAATGACAAGACTGACATTTATGTATTAAAACTGGTATCTGTAATTAGAATATATCGAGGTGAAAACGAACTTGATTAAACATGCCTTGGGTTTAAATTCCCCGAGGTTATAATTTTTTTTCCTGCTCAACTCAGCTAAGCGTGAATTTTTCTCAGCTGATAAATATGAAAATGCAAACTAATGTTGGCATTTTCATATTCATAGGCAGAGAAAGTTTCATACTCAGCTAAACTGAGAATGAAAAGAACTGAACTTATAAGTACTATGCTATTTATTAGCTGGTAAAATTTTATGCTCACCGAGTCACACAGAGAGCATGAAAAAAGTTTCGTAACCTCGAGGCCAGGTTGCGATTAACGAGACGTCACGATACACGGAAGACGTATTTCAACCGTTCTGTCTCGAAGATGCAATAAGGTACAATCAAGGACCAAAAGTAATTTCACAAAATTGATATTCCCATAGACTTTAGTGTATTTTGATGTTTACTAGAAATTATTTTTGGCACTTCTGTTCAGCGGATTACAATAATTTTGGTACTGGTAGAAAGCTAGATGAATAATGCAAGCTATATATTTGTAACATTTTATTTCTTCACCTCAAACGTTAAAAGCATGATCTTTAAATTTATCGTTCGAGTTTTTGGCAACATTTTTCGCGACGTCGCCATTAACATCAATGGAAACTTGCCGTTTTCAAAATTTATTACAAGTTTAACAAGCTGTATCTCAACACTTTGGAGGCAGAATTTTGTTCTGTAAACAATTTTTATTGCATTGTTCATTTAGCTTTTCAATTATGGTAATTATTTTATGTTTGACCCAGGAGAACTGATAGAATTAATTTTCTTGTAAACGTGTAAAAGCACTAAAGTCTATGGAAAATTATTTTCGTGGAAATACTTTTGATCCTTGACTGTACTTGTATGACTTCAGTCCTCTTGTTTTTTGTCATGCAGTTCAATATTTTTAGAATACACCATCAATGTAACCTAAAGGTAGTTCGGGGAAAACTCTCGTAGTGCCCTTCTCCCTTCGACGTTGAAAGCGCTGATGTTATCTGAACTGGAGGATGTTTAAACAAAGCAACTTTGTGTTTAATCAAATCAACTTTATAAAATATTTACACAGTAACATTATTTGAAAATTTCCAATTTATAACATATCATTAAAGCATGTAATGATCTGAAAATTTTCGGAGACGATTGTTTTTCCTCTTTTTATTTTGTTTATGAGAACAGAGTTGAAATTCAAGAAAAAAACAAACAAACAAAGTTTCCACACAAAGCTCAGAGACTGGGTGGAAGAAGCAGCACAGATTGGTAGATCTCTTGCCTGCACGTAATTTGGGATGGTATTTCTTTAATATCGCAATGGACAGCAGAAATAAAGTTGAAAAAAATACAGATATCTGAGTGCTATTTACTTTTGTGTATAAAATGTTAAACCGTCAGTTTTTCTCTATGTCAGAGGAATAGGTAATATTTAATATACCAAAAATGACATTAAATGCGTCACAATAGGCTGAACGTTTTGATTATCAACCGTTTCACACAAAGATTTTATTCACATTGTCTTAGTCCGCCTTAAATTTTACGATGATATGGCGATATTCAAAAACGACGGTGTTTGTTTACTGGGAGAGTCCGTCTGGAGACAGCGGTTGTTTCGTTTTTGTACACACCTTTTTCTGTCACAAAAAGCGTTTACAATCAGAACTAGCCTATAAGGATGGTCAACTTTTAAATTTAACTTTGTTAGTTTAAAGCATCAAGTCTAAAGACTGTCATAAAAGGATACTACATACCGTTTCCTTTCACCATACACCTGTAAGCTCCCTCTGTACAAGCTGGGCCCCAGATAGCTTCACCTGAATTCATAAAAATACACTTGAGCAGCGACACGAGAAAACCAACAAAGTGGTTGTGCGCCCAGCACAGACTAATATCAGCCTGGGCACCCCGCCCAGTCAGGTCAGACTCTCTGCTCAGCGCTTAAAGGGTAGCTAAGGGTCTAAGCTACCCCTATGCGGACAGCCAAGACTCTGATCAGTCTGGGCGGATGCCCAGGCTGACTTGAGTCTGTGCTAGGCGCACAACCACACTGTTGATTTTCTCGTGTCGCGGCTCACTTATTATAGCATTAACACTAAGAATAAAGTATGAATAAAGAATTCATACAATGAGTAGAACAGTAAGAATAACGTTTGCATCTTTTACCAAGTACCCTTCCTACTGGGCACATAATCTTGATTCAACCTTGAATCAAAATTGATTCAACGTCATAACGTTGAATCAAGGTTGAACAAGCAAATTCGACGAATTTATGTCCCCCGCCTTGGAAACTAGGTCTCCACTGTATATACACTTAGTGTTTGAGCTGGAAAAGCGACTAAGTTAAAAATGTGAAAAAAAGTAATAAAAAATAATGTGAGGATAATATCCAAACCACATGCATATCTTCAGACCATGATCAAAACACCTGTGAAGTTTCAAAGGAATTGGCATAAAACTGTAGGATGAGTTGAACACACAAGGTACCCACTATCTTTTCACTTGGATAGTAAAAATGTATGAAAAATGGCTAAGTTCAATTTGCGTTAAAAGTAATAAAAATAATGTGAGGATTATATCCAAACCACATGCATATCTTCAGACCATGACCAAAACACCTGTGAAGTTTCAAAGGAATCGGCATAAAACTGTAGGAGAAGTGGCGCACACAAGGTACCCACTATCTAGTCACTATGATAGTAAAAACGCCTAAAAAATGACTAAGTTCAACTTGTGGAAAAAGTGACAAAAAATACGGAATGGATTATATCCAAACCATATGCATATCTTCAGACCATGACCAAAACACCTGTGAAGTTTCAAAGGCATCAGCATAAAACTGTAGGAGGAGTTGCGCACACAAGGTACCCACTATCTAGTCACTTTGATAGTAAAAACGCCTAAAAATTACTAAGTTCAATTTGTGGAAAAAGTGACAAAAAATAATATCAGGATTACATCCAAACCACATGCGTATCTTCAGACCATGACAAAAACATAGATCTGTAAAGTTTCGAAAGAATCGGCATAAAACTGTAGGAGGAGTTGCGCACACAAGGCACCTACTACTTTAGGGGGACGGAAAGATGGAAGGACGGAAGGACGGACGGAAGGACGGACGGACGGACGGAATGCCGAAAACTATGTCCCTCCGCTTTTCTTCGAAAAGGCGGGGGACAATAAAAGTTGATTCAAGGTTGTGTGCCTGCTGGGTTAGCATTCTTTCCATGTTAATTCCAGTATCAATACGAGTTACAGACTATAAGTATCTAAAACTTGTACAATGGAAAATACTCTGGGTTCAGATTCACCTTTGTTTCGAAATTCCAATGTGTTTTCAGATCTTGCGCGATAAAGAGTATATCAAAAGAAACTGACATGGTGGTATCTATTTATCAGAATAGTGTCAAGAATGCCTATAAGAATGTTACATAGGACTTTCAATTTTCTACCACCTGTCCTATGTTAAAATTGAACACCTGTCAATGTAACCATTTTATGCCCAGTGGACTCTTCTATCCTTATCAAATGAATGCATCCATTTGTCGATTAAGGGGAGCACAATTTAGTTAATTTTTACCATAAAATTTGTATTTCGTTTTATAGAGAAATACCCATTTGTCTTATGCAAATAGTTGTTGACCTGATCAGACGCCGGGTTTTGCAGCGTCTGAGACATCTGAGTCTGCAGTTTGCGTGCGTCCTACTTATGGGACGCTAGGCATTTTAATGGGTTGACTGATTTATTGATTTATTGCTTAACGTCCACGGTAAACAGCCATGGTCATGTCGGGACGGTCAGTTAACCTAACCACACTATTCCTGGGCAGGCTTAGATCTCCTAAGCGGTTAACCAGTTAAGTGCATATACTTTCGCCAGTAACTGATCTGAGTAAAACAAAATGCATTTTTATAACTGCAAGACGAGAAAGCAAAGACAACAAATAGAATTTCGATTTTTCACTACAAATGTTTTATGAGGTAGTGATGATAGTGACTACATCTCTGTAATAGCTATGCAATGACATACTGAATACAAAACCACTCGTCGATGTACATAAATGTACAACAATTTTAGAGATTTTATTCCAATGTGAAAGAAAAAGCGGCAATTTCACACCAGTGAATTATATGTAAACCATTTCTTTTTTGTTTGATCGGTCTCCAGCTGACGTCGGGCGCTGATAAATGTGGGTTTCCTACTCATCGCCGTTTTTGACACGACAGACGATGTCACGTCCTTGTTTGGAAGAAAAACGTTGAAAAGAGTGGGTAAATATGCAAATACAGTCACAGAGTTCTGCATGATAATTCGCGCGCCAGTAGCCTGAAGCTGATGGCTGTGCCTTCTCGCTTCGTAAATGAGTAGAAATGTTATACCGCTTAACAGTTTATATGGTTGTTTTGATTGATTACTGCGAAATAATTTATACTCGTTCTAAGGGTTCTTTGTAAAATATCACTCATGTTTTCTCTGTATTCAATACAAACAACAAATACAGTCTATATATCAGTCTGATTACCGTCAGCATGAAGTGGAATGGACATGTCCTCTACAATGGCGCCTGCGTTGGTCAATTTATTTGCTGCCGCTTTAACTATGCTGACGACGTCATCTTCACATCCATCAAACCCTTCCTTCAACAACCCAACTCTTTTGCCTTTCAGATTTGAAGTCAGCTGCAAAAGTAGGAAAAGATACACAAACCACAAAGCAGAAATGTAATAAAAAATTCAGTGGCCCCGATAAGAAGGTTTTGGTTGGTTTGTTGTCTTGGGTTTAACGGCTCTTTATGAGAGTATTTCAGTCAATATCGAGCCGTCTCCCAGGGTGAGGGAGAAAGAAGAGATGTAATAGAGGAGAGAGAAAAATGTCCATCCAACCCACCCGCACCTTCTGCAAGCACAGTAAGCCCTTGCCCTACTATTATCCAGAATAGTACGACGCCCGGCAATGAAAATTACCAAGCACCGTAATTATGTCTCCCCCCTTTAGGGTCGGGAGATATATTGTTTTTCCCCGGGCGTCTGTCCGTCCGTCTGTCCGTCTGTCTGTCACAAATCGTGTCCGTTCTATAACTTGAAAACCGCTCAAGCTATATTCGCGAAACTTCATATAAATATCAATCAACATAAGACGACGTGCAGAGTGCAAGAATGGTAACTCTGGCATTTATACTTTTGAGTTATTTCCCTTGGAACTTAGCCCATCACAAAATTGTGTTTCAATTGTGTCCGCTCTATAACTTGAAAACTGCTCAAGCTTTATTCACGAAACTTCATACAAATATCAATCAACATGAGGCGATGTGCAGAGTGCATAAATGCTAACTCTGGCATTTATACTTTTTGAGTTATTTACCTTGGAACTTTGTCCATCACAAAATTGCGTCTCAGTCGAGTCCGTCTATAACTTTAAAACCATTCAAGCTATATTCATGAAAGTTCATACAAATATCAATCAACATCAGACGACGTGCAGAATGCAAGACCATAACTTTAGCATTTATACTATTTGAGTTATTTCCGTTAGAACTTTGTCAGTCACAAAATCGTGTCTCAGTCGTGTCTGCTCTATAACTAGAAAACCATTAAAGCTATATTCACGAAACTTCATACAAATATCAATCAACATTAGAAGAATTGCATAGTGCAAGAACCATAACTCTTGCATTTATACTTCTTGAGTTATTTCCCTTGGACCTTTGTCAGTCACAAAATCATGTCTCAATCGCTTTATTACTTGAAAACCGGACAAGCTATATTCACGAAACTTCATACAAATGTCAGTCAACACTAGATAACCTGCAGAGCACAGGATTTATACTATTTGAGTTATTTCCCTTGGAACTTTGTCATTCACAAAATCGAGTCTCAATCGTCAAAGCTCTATAACTTGAAAACCGTTTAAGCTATATTCATGAAACTTCATACAAATATCAGTCAACATATAAATAGACGACGTGCAGAGCACTGTAACTCTTGCATTTATATTTTTTGACAAAAACTAAATATGAATATCAGTCAACATTACATGACATGCAGAGCATAACAACTATAACTCTTGCATTTATACTTTTTACTTATTATGAATCCCTGCTTCAGGGTAGGGAAACATATTGTTTTTCCCTAGGCGTCTAAATGACTGATCCTTGTGCCATCAAAAAATGGGGGGGGGGGGACATCTGTTAAACAATTCTAGTTTAGAGATAAATTTCCAGATTTCTCAATCGAAATATAAGAAGAAGCGTCTTGCCGAAAGTTCTAATGCGCGCGGGGGGAGGGGGGGGGGGGCGTGAGGGGGACAGCATATGTTTTCATTGGGAAATAGAGACAGTTATCTTAAAATCAATCTCAATAACCATCTTTATCTGAAATAGGTTTATAAGTTTAAGTAAATTCATAAAAACAAAGGGACTGTCTTAAAGCAAACTGTCTTCCTAAGCGACTATAAAAATGTTTTTGTTGATATAAAATTTCCTCTAACAGTATGTTTCCTTGAAGAGTACATGTCCTTCGTCACCAAAGGAAGCATGGATGGATGGATGGATGACTTGTGATTTTACGTCCTTTTCAACAGTATTTCAGTCATATCAGGACGATGTGCTTGTGATAATGAAAGGCTGTGTGCAATGGAACCCCGTTTACGATGGAAAGAACTCTGCCTCCAGCAGGGTTCGAACCCGCGACCGCTAGATCAGTAGGCCAGCGCTTAACCCACTGAGCTACCGGGGCTCCACCAAAGGAAGCAAGAAGGAAGTCACAAGGAATGGTTCCTGTTGTGTAAATGGTGGAAAGCATGGGGGTATTTCAATAAAGCTTAATAACTACTATACTGAATTGGTAATTCAATATATACTGAACAAAAGTGAAAATGCTACAAGTGATTAATCTTCAAAGTTTCTGATTTGTGGAACCGGAAATGTTTCATGAATAAGAAGGCATTTCAAAGCTAATACATGCATGTGTAAGGCGAAGATACCAGCGGATAGCTGTAAAAGCCGTTTCAGATAAAACGAACTCATTTCAAAGTGAACAGGGATCTGATTTTCTGCTATGCGAACATTTAATCTTGATTTCAAAAATGAGTTAATGATACAGTTGTCCTTATTTTGCCTAGTAGAAAAACAGCCAGTGTGCCAAACATATCATAAGAGAAAGCACACATCAATATGCGTTTTCATGTTTCTGAAAATTCGTGTTGAAATATCGTTATTTCTTCGAAAATACAATAAGAAACCGGGAACAATGGAAATTCCAATAAGAAATTAATTTGTGTTCTCCTTACATATTGTCACATTTTGCATGAAACTGACGACAGCTAAAGTGCATGATTTATTGCACTACAAGAAGGAGCAAAAATGTTGCTCAGAAAATTGATAATGCAAAAAACAATCGAAAATCGAAATATGCTATAGTTTTAATGCAAAAGGCGATAATCTATAATTTTGAATAATAAAGCTTCATTATTCTATTTTTTTCTAATTAACAATTATGAGTTTTTTCTTGTTGTTTTTTTTTGTCTATGACTTTGGATGTAACGCTTCAGATCAGCGAAGAATATGCATCCGCTCATGCGCATATTTGATGTGTTACAACAGTTGCTAAAATTGACTAAGGTAAGATAACTCTGTTATGAAGAGTATCACATTCAGAATTTTATAGACATTCTCTTGCTGAACCAGTGAACGTCTTGCACGACTAAAATGTTTATATGCAGGCAAAAAAAGTTTAAAGTTTAAGTGTTTTAGTTACAAATTATCTTCTATGATATAAAGTAGCGCTTTCACTTTTGCTTAGTATATGACTGATATTCTTCCACAATGACGTTAAGTGAGTGCAACCCACCTCTAAAACTTTTGTATTCCTAAAATAACTGCAAACAAGAGGTCCATGATGGACCTAAATCGCTCACCTGAGTTATGATGAAATAACATGGAAGATCATCTATTTGATGATGATTCAATTGGAGCAGTTTTATACTTTCCAATCTATATTCTGACAAAGTTTCATGAAGATTGGATCAAAACTGTGCCTTCTTGAGTGTACACAATGTTTTTCTAAGATCTGACCAGGCGATCTAGTTTTAGATCAGACATTATTCAGTTTCGAACTTGGCCTACATTACATGAACATAAACATTCTGACAAAGTTTCGTAAAGATTCAATGCAAAATAAAGCCACAATTGTGTACACAACGTTTTTCTATAATTTGACCTAGTGACCTAGTTTTTGACTCAACAAGACCCAGTTTCAAACTTGGCCTAGATTTCATTAAGAAAATCATTATGACAAAGTTTCATGAAGACTGACCCAAAACTGTGCCCTGTAGAGTATACACAATGTTTTTCTAAGGTTTGACCTAGTGACCTAGTTTTTGATCCAACATGACCCAGTTGCACCCTTGGTCTAGATTTGTTGGAGATAAAATTTTTGACAAAGTTTCATGAAATTTGGAACAGAACTGTGCCTTTTAGAGCATTCACATAGTTCTTCTAGGATCTGACCTAGTGACCTAGTTTTTTACCTGACATGGCCCAGTTTCAAATCTGGTCTAGATTTTATAAAGATAAGCATTCTGACAAAGTTTCATGAAGACTGGATCAGAACTGTGCCCTCTAGAGTAACACAAGGTTTTCCTAAGATCTGACTTAGTGACCTAGATTTAACCCCACTTGACTCAGTTTACATCTTGGCTTAGATTGTATTGGGATAAACATTCTGACAGAGTTTCATGAAGATTGGATCATAACTGTGCCCTCTAGAGTGTACACAAGGTTTTCTAAGATTTGACCTAGTGACCTAGTTTTTGACCCCACACGACCCAGTTTCAAACTTGGTCCAGATTTCATTAGGATAAACATTCTGACAAAGCTTCATGATGATTGGATCTAAACTGTGCCCTCTGTGTCATTCTAAGATTTATTTCTATTGTTAGCTCTGGCGGCCATTTTGTTCAACGGGTCGGAACCGTTTTAGCAATTAAGGTTCAAGGCCATAAGTCAAACATTTCTGAGAAATTATTTTAAAATCGAGCTACTGGCTTCAGAGGAGATGTCGTTTAAAGGTTTTTCTATTTTTAGATTTCTATTTCTAGCTTTGGCGGCCATTTTGTTCAGCGGAGTGGAACCGTTTTAGCAATTTTGGTTCAGGGCCATGAGTCAAACATTTGTGTGAAATTATTTTGAAATCAAGCCATTGGATTCAGAGGAGATGTCGTTTAAAGGTTTTTCTATTTTTAGCTCTGGCGGCAATTTTGTTCAGCGGAGCGGAACCATTTTAGCAATTTCGGTTCAGGGCTATATCAGAAACATTTTGAAATTGGCTCACTGGTCTAGGAGGAGATGTCGTTTGAAGACATTGTTGACGGACGGACGGACAGACGGACGGACGACGGACAAATATCGATCACAATAGCTCACCTTGAGCACTTCGTGCTCAGGTGAGCTAAAACCATCAAAATGGGCAGATAGAAAACAAATGAAGCGAAATTTGGGATTTTCGAGCAATATCATTTAAGGAATGAATTTCATTTTTCTGATGTTCATCGTAGTATAAACTGCATTGGGTCGCATGTAAAATAATTGAACCCCAAAGGGGTTCATGTGTGAACTTTGCTAGCAACCCAATGTAGTTAATACTTCGATAAACTTCAGAAAAATTAAGTTTATTGCTTATATTTCTATTATTTGACCACAAATTTGCGCTGGGGGCTACAGTTGAAGCAGAAAAAAACATTAAATGCAGTTTTTCTACGAAAACCGGAACAATGTCAACGACGTAACAACGACGTCATAACGTCGCCAACGTCCAATCAGATTGGAGAACTATGGTTTATTTTGACAACACTAAACGTCATGTAACGTCGTGTGAACCGACGTAGCGGTTGAAGTATAAACTGCATTACCTTCTAATGATTAACCATAGGGCTTTTCAATAAATGCACTGATAATGTAAATATTGCCCACTATTTAATTTTCAATTGGTATAAGTGCAGTATGTATCATTCGATGATATGCAGTCATCAACATCTGTCCAGAGCTAATGAACTTTTACGAGTGAAATGTTTCGCTTCAGTTCCTCTGTCCCATTTCAAATTCATCAGCAGTTGTGGATGCAACATACAAAAACATCGTTTCAACGAATAAACTGCCTACCCACCTCTTTGCTGTACTGGTGGACTTTCAGGTCTCTTGGTTGACGTGGATCAAGTCCATTATCATAGCCGGCGATTGCCTGGAGGAAAAACAAATAAAAGTTGTTTTTTTTTCTGATTGATTGATTTGTTGTTTAACGTCCACGGTAAACAACTAAGGTCATGTCGGGACGGTCAGGTACCCTAACCACACTATTCCTGGGCAGGCTTAGACCTCCTTAGCGGTTAATCAGTACTAAGTGCACATACTTTCGCTAGTAACTGACAACTGCCCTTCTTGAATCAGCGGAAGGAGAAACGAAAGTATGTGGCCAGACCGGGTTTCGAACTCAGGACCTCTGACTTACGAGTCAGGTGGCCTAGCGATTGCGCTATACGGTCCGACACAAATAAAAGTCGGAAAGGTGAAGCGCTAAGTGTAAAGGTACACACAGGAGTGCTCCTGATATGGAACGGTAACAGTGATTATTGACGGATAAATTTTCGTATTTCTCCTTAAAATCATTATGTTGTGCTCCATCATTACAAATCTCTTGCCGCTACGTTTCTATTGACGGGTCACAACGCATGTTTTTCTTTGGGAAAATATAAAAATTGTCCCTAACTTATATTTTTTTATCTGGAGCACTGAAGCGCACTGTATATATTTCAAACAATCGATTTCCGCTCAAAATCCTCATTTGCTTTTTTTACAATATTCTATATACTTTTGCGGGTGCATCCCATAGCTTGCACCAGATAAGGGATTATACAAATATACAATAAAATATCGTTCTTACCATGAAGCAATAAAATCATCAGAAACTCTGACCTCAAAGTTTTGAAGCTACAGACTATATCTTGGTCATAACTATCCTTCATTTAAAATTGCCATGACTTTAACTAAAATGGTTTATCACTGTTCTTTTCATTGAAAGCTATTGTATATGGCCTGTTTTGATCGACGATTGCTTTCTGCTTAAAATCATGTATAATTGGTTTTCTGGTTGCTATTTGCTTCAGATAATGTTAATTTTCTTTCATGATTGTTGTTTGCTTCAGTCAATCACTATTCTGCTTCACTGTTTGTTTAAACTAACGTACATGTTGTTTCATAACTGCTGTGTGCTTAAAATAACGTATACTTTACTTCAAGGCTGTTGCTTGCAACTGTAAGAGAGAGAGAGAGAGAGCAAAATTATTATCAACCTCGAGTAATAAGGCACAATCCATTACAGTTCTGGCAATCGGACCTAAATGATCCATGGTAATCTCGATCGGTACAGCCCCTGTGTATGGCACTAAGCCCCAGGTTGGTTTGAGCCCCACTGTGCCACACCAGCATGAGGGTATTCTGATAGAACCGCCTTGATCTCCGCCTATCGCCATATCAACATCACCTGCCTGGACCTATATCAATATGAAATACAAGCGTTATCCAACAACACGCAACTGTTAAATACAAATAAACAAAAAAAAAGTGTACTCTGCTTCAGTCATTTTTCTTGTCAATCATGATTTTTTTTCTTGTGCATTGTTTTTTTCCAGCTTATGTTCTTTGTTACAATCATGTTGTTCAAATAGCTTAAAATGACCATCCACATTGCAGATTAAGATGATTGTACTTTGCTTTATTTTTCGGCACTGATATGTTGACCAATGAAAATTAAAGGCGTTCGTATCGACGTCAGTGCAACGTCATCAAGACATGTGCCTGCTGGGATACGGAAAGGGAAGTATTGCTCATACCGCAATTTTACAGGTGCTAACGGTACGCAGTCAACTGAATTTTCGGGTTCATAACTAGCCAAAATACTCAGTAGACTGCTTCTCTTTCTCTCTCTTTCCTAACTACCACCTCTCCGATAAATAGCTTATGGAATCCGATCAATATCCCTTTGTTCAGAGAAAAATACTTAGATAATACTTAGTTTTAGACTAAATTAATAAAAAAATCTCTGTCTCTGGCCCCTTACAGTTTCGTTAACGTACCAGTGCAGCACTACCACCGCTTGAACCACCTGTTGTTCTCGTGACGTCATGGGGATTCAAAGTTGGTCCTGTGGAGTTGGTCCAGCTGCTTCCACTGAAACACATATACTCGCAGTTCGCCTTCCCAGTTATGTTACCACCTGAAGACGAAAATATCTAGTAGTTACAAATATGAACTACAAACAAATCATAGTTACAGCAGAATATTTTCCATTCTAACACTTAGTCCCGATTTCACCTCGCCTTAAAACGCAGACTAATTTTTAGTTATCGAATATGATACCATTACCGTTACGCAACACTAGTCAGTGATTAGTACGAGGGATGATCAAAAAGTTCCCGGAAAAGTTCTGTATTCTCTTTACTGTTTTACTTTCTTCAATGAAATTTCACACTATCCGACTTTTATGTATTTCTGATTCATATCATACAAAACGATTGACTTATGTCTAACCAATTTCATGCACGCGCCACCAACGTAACGACCGGTAACGTGACCCGGCCCAGCTAACGTTACGTTGCATTTTTATCGGTTCTAATAACAATTTCTGAACGTTGTTTAGCTAGAAATGTATGTAGTAACATTAATTCATTCACCTAAACGTAGAAATATATATCTTATCTTTATGTTCATAACAATTTTTGTAACGGTTGTTTTGATCTTTTTAACCAAATGATGTCTGATTCTAACGTGCCCGTTAAAAAGCAAATATGTGAGGGTGGGGTAATTCATGGGCAGATAATTTGCATTACGTTATAAAATGGAATGGTTATGATCAAGTTTCATGAACCTTAGATAATGGCAATTCGTTAGATATGTGATGTACCCTTTCAGTCGAACTATTCCAGCAATGCGACAACGCAATCTGATATCTGCAGCAGCATTAGCTGTCTATCAAAAGTCTTAAATCAAGCAGCAGCAAGGCTACATAGCAAGCTTGGTCAAAATTCAGCCATAGTCTTAAGATAAGTCCTTTTGTATGATTATCTTCATGTACCACACTCTTCTAAATACCACACATAGTAATAAATTAATATGATCTTAATTGTGACAAAGATTGCCGATACATCGTTGCTGCTGGGTGAGATGGGCATTTGCTGGAAGTTTCATTATGCTGCCGATTTCAGGTTGTGTTGTCGTATTGCTGGAATGGTTCAACTGAAAGGCATAAATCATATATCTAACGAATTGCCATTATCTCTAGTTAATGAAATCTTATCATAAATCTTCCGTATTATAAGGTAAAGTAAGTTATCTGCCCTTGAATTACCCCACCCCCACATATTAACTGATTAAAGGTCACGTTGGACTTGGCAACCATTTCGTAGAAAGAATCAAACAACTCACAAAATTTGTAATGGACATCAAGATAAGATATATATTTTTAAGTTTATGTAAAGTAATGCATGTTTACATTGATAATTTGTGAGTAAGCAACGTTCGAATTTTGCTATTAGAAAAGATAAAATGAAACGTAACGTTAGCTGGACCGGGTCACGTTACCGATCGTTACGTTGGTGGCGCGTGCAATAAACTGGTTAGACATAAGTCAATTGTTTTGTATGATATAAATCAAAATTACATTAAGGTTGCCTGGGATAAAATTTTATTGAAGAAAGTAAAAGAACAAAGGGCGTACAGCACTTTTCCGGGAACTTTTTGATCATCCCTCGTACTTAAGACCTGTTTTAAGGCAATATGAACTCGGACCTTAATGTCGAAAAACATATGCTTAAATTCTCAATCTTCTTCCAACCAGGTCACTGCTATTCAACCTACTATATAACATTTCTTTCAGACGATTATTTTCAATTATTCGCCTTGCTGCTGATGCACAGTGACACAATGCGCATGTTGGCGCATGTTGGTTTAAAGCAAATAATAAAGTGGTTTTGAAGAATAAATATTACCAGCATTAAGAATTCGGGTCACTATGGTAGCATCTACTTCTGGAGTATAACCTTCCATTATGTTGGACCCGTTGCACATGGGAATTCCAGCAACACAGCAGTTGTCCTTGATAGCAATTTTCTTGCCCTTCAAGATCCCATCAGGAGCTCCTTTTATGTCACATTTCCAGTACCTAGTAAAGTTTACCCATAATAACTGGTATGGACTAATAGAATCTATGATGGGTCTGAGGTTAAGACGATGAAACTGGTCTCATGCTAGTTTTCAGATTAATACTCTAATGCAAGGCTTGTCGCATTATCTGAAAACCAGCCTGATATTTTCTTGTCAAGATCACAATCCCTTCATTGATTATTTTTCTCATCCATTATGTTTAATACAACAGAACAACTACTGAACCCATGAATTTGATCAAGCCACTAGTGTATGCTTTAAGGTAATTTTCTGTCAATAGTTCTTTTCTGTTGATTTCACATCGTGCGCGTATTTAAGCGGGACTAGAGGCTTATCGGATATCTACGTTACATTTCATGCACAGCACTGGCTGTCAATTTCACATTCTGCACACAATTAACAAGCTATAAGGCCGCGAACAAGTAGATTTGCTGAAATTTAAAATGCATGCAGAATGTGAAGTTAACGAGACAGAACTATTTATGGAAAATTAGCTGGAGTTTATAGTAAGGAAGAAGCTAGTGACAGACGTCTGTCACTAGCCAATATTCGTGATATTTGCTACTGCCAGTCGTCTGTCACTAGCCAATATTCGCAAAATTTGCTAGTGACAGACATCTGGAAATTTAGAAAATATTTTAGTTTCAGTATATTTAGACAAGTTATGATTTTTATCATGAGTAAGATTATTATCATGAGCCACCTAGGTTTAAACCCTGTTCAGGTTGGCCGAAGGAACATCGCTCATGGGTCCAGAAGTCGTGGGTCTAAAGCTGATATAGGTCGTAACTTTTGTTTAATATAATGGATTATTTCAGCCACGTCATCATTGGTCCAAACCAATTGAACACAGCTGAACAGACCGTACAACAATATGTGGAAAGCCCATGAACAGACAATCGGAAAAACAGGATGAAGTATTTTTGCGCAATCGAAAGTCTGATTTTACACGATACTTCATCCCTATAGGAATATCGCATGGCTTAAAAAAGCAGGATTGCAAATTGTTTCGAAAATTTGAAGTCAGGTCCACGAGTAACAGACTGTACAAAACTGTCCCGTTTAGATACAAACATCGTGAGAAAACAAATCTGCAGATTTCCTACCAGCAGTTGATTCGTCAGAATAAATATCTTAAAGAGTTCCTTCAAGAGCAGAAAACACATTCAAAAGAAGGAACATGGGCCATAACCCGATAGACTCATCAGTGGCCCTGACAATATGTGGTCACGAAAGCTAGAGAAAAGCATACTGTAATTTCTCAATTTCAATAATGCAGTCGACTCAATGACTGATTAGTATCAAAAAGGGTCCAAATGGTTAAAAAGTTATAATCTAGATTCAAAAAATCTAACCCAACAAAAAATTCAGACCTCTTAGAATATATCCTATGATCTCAAAGGCCAAAACTAAAATAAAATCAGCACTTTGGATCATGTACGGGGATTTACGGCCGCCACACAGCGGATTACCCGCTGCAGTGAAGTCAAATAAAAATCTTAAGAGAATTTCTTCAAGAGCAGAGAATACATTCGCAAGAAGGAACATGATGGGCCATACAGATATATGCGTATGCGAGCTCGGAGGACCTACATTCACAAATGATGGAAAATTTTGGTATGAATACAGTCACAGGAAATATGCATCTGCCACTAGTAAATATATCGAGTTTTGCTAATTAACAGACGTCTGTCACTAGCAAATTAAACGAAAACTGGCTAGTGACAGACGTCTGTCACTAGCAAAATCTTCGAATATTGGCTACTGACAGTCGTCTGTCACTAGCCACTCCGTTATAGTAATGGTCTAAACGAAATGAATTAAGAAATATTTTTCCTTACCCGTGAATTATCGTATCGCTGATTTGCATGTGTTGTTTGAGGACATCTCATGAAATATTAATTCACGACGGCGAAATCTGCCCGACAACACATCAGCCGCGACACGACAAAACCAACAATGTGGTTGTGCGCCTAGCGCAGACTCTGATCAACCTGGGCATCCGCCCAGTCTGATCAGAGTCTTCGCTGTCCGCATGGAGGTAGCTTAGACCCTGAGCTACCCTTTGTACACTTTACGAAGAGTCTTGTCAAACTGGACGCTGATCTGAGTCTACGATGGGCGCACAACCACATTGTTGGTTTTGTCGTGTCGCGGCTCAATGTGTTAGTCAGCGATAATTAACCGGTAAGAAAAATTATTTTGATTCTAACATTATATGAAATGAAAATGCAAGGATATTGCGATGTTTTCCAAAAGGTTCGTTTCCAGATATATGTCTCATACTCGGTAATAATACTCGGCAAGCCTTGACTGCAACCAACTCATCTGAAAAAAAGGCTGAGATTACAACTTCAACAAAGATTCTATTAATACGATGGAAGAGAAAATATACGAGGGGCGTTCGAAAAGATTTGCAAATGGCCTCATGACTTTGTTTAAGGACAAGCTGGGTACAACTGCTTTGCATTTACTAAAAGCACTGCATTTTGGCTTTAAGATGATACCAAACACTATACAAAGACACTTTTCCTTATTGAGTCATTTTAATAGGTCCCAGTCATACCACTGGGCTAATTATATATATAAAAGCTTTTCAGTGTTACGCATTCAAGTCGAATATCCTTGTAAATACAAAATTATTTTTTTTCATTTCTTGTCCATCGTTTTCTACAATATCCATACAGAAGTTAGAAGCGTTGCAACTTTTATCGATTTATTCCTTGCAAAGCAATGCGCAGTTCTAATGACGTTACTGAAATTTACGTCAACGTCATGTTTGAAAGCTTGCAGACGATTCGTTTTTGGTATTAATTTAAATTTATTGACATGTTTTCATTGACCCATGTAAATGCTCTTGCTGACAAGATTTTGAATGCTTATACACTTGTTTTCATTACAAAATCATCAAATTTTGGTAGAAATGGTGAAATTGCCACAACATAAAGTACGGATAATCCGTATTTTCGGGCCAGTAGGGAACCTATATTAAAAATAATTTCCGCGATATTTACAGGACAGCATTGTCTGGGCATTGTCTTTAATGAACAAAGATGAAGAAAAATCAAAGACTGCTGATATATAAATTACGGCCTACTAAAGTAAAATTTTGCAGTGTCTTTAGGGTATACCTCTTTCAAAGAAGATAAAAATGCGTCCTTTTTTAAAAAAATTCACCGGTTTTTAGACTTCTCTACGCATATCATAATTTTATGTGTTTCTGCAATCAGAAGTTCTGTATGTATGGTGGTTATCGAGAAATTACGTCATTTGCAAAACTTTTCGAACGCCCCTCGTATACCCATGCCTTATCCAATGTCAATCAATCTGACTTGTTTTAGCCAAACCAAAGCCATACTCCAGTTAACTTTGATACAGTTTACTGTTAGACTCCGCACTCATTGTGGATCTCTACTTAGTACTGCATAATCGTGACGACCCTGTAAGTGAATTTTGAGTGCGAAAAACTGAACACTCTAATAGTTGCACAATAAAATGCGAGATAATCGCACTTTGAAATATTGTGGCGACAGTGCGGTACGAAAATACGAATAAACCGTCGAGGAGGCCTAAATAAATGTCTGCAAAACGTTTTCAAACTGAAAGTCCTGTTGAAATTTACGAATACTAGTAACTCACCAGGCATTGTAAACATTTTCCTCTGGGCTTGGTTTGTATCCTGAAGTTCTTGGATACTTGACAGGAAGGGTGGGGCCAACCAGTTCTGATATACGCTGATATGTGTCGGCAAAAGTGTGGTTCATATAATCTGCAATGAAAATGTCAGTATTATAAATCTTTTATAAAAGAAAGTAACGAGCACGTTCAAATAATGTAAGCCAATATATAGTGGTTTAAAATCTGTAGAAGATACTGTAACACGTATTGACTTCCTTGTTTTAAGCAATCAACTGGGAGGCAAGTTTAGTGTCTAGTATGAATTTTCACAGTATCTGCCTCAAAAGTATTCCGAGCCTTCTCTGACTCACATCAGCCATGTTTTTATGTGTTTTTTTTTTTTTTTTTTTTTTTTTTGGGGGGGGGGGGGGGTGTCAACTTGACGTCACCACTGAATCCCTCTAAATTATGAGCGCTCGTATTTAGCCGCTGGTGGCAATGTACTACGTTGTTTTTCCACTGTATAATAACCTCATTTCAACAGGGGCATAATGAGTTTACCTGGTGACATACCGAAATGAGTCAAATGACTCCCGTAGATGTAAAAGAACATGTCGAATCGCAAGGAAACGTCGAGCTGCAAACTATTTTGCAATTTTGGTAACAGGACTTATATAGACCGATAACTTTTTTTTTGAAGTACATAATATAATTTTATATAGGTGTTGTTCATACAAGAAAATAAATATGTTGAGGCGTGAATCGGATGAGAACATTTGTTGGTTGTGTTGGGTTTAGCGGCTTTTTGAAAAAGAAAGTATTTCAATCTATATTGAGCGTTCTTCCAGAGAGAGGGAGAAAGAAAAGGAACAGATAAAAGAGATGAGACTCAAATTATAAAACGATCTCATCCCGTACCTGCCGAAAGCTCAGCAGCCCCTTGCCCTACCATTATGCAAGTTAATAGGACGTGCCGGCACTGAAAAATATACAGCATCATCGCCCGACCCGGATAAGAACACTCATAAAAACAGAGAACTGTCAGAGAAGGCTAAATATATCTCAGGGATATCAAACCACTACGCTCTACAACACCAATCACCAAAGCAAGCCCAAAATATGCGGATAACAGACCGGACATCGGTGGTTTTCTAGCATTTTGCGATACGTAGCTCTGTGTTGGACCAAATTTAACAACATATATTTCATAAAGGTTTGACAGGTTATAACCATTTAGTATCTCTCGTAACTCAAAATAACAGAACTAGCATCATTTCATTGAACCTAACGATATCGCCGTACATGTATATTTACACTTGAGAAAGTTATGAAATAAAGGGAAATAATTCAGTTTACTACAACGCAAACAGAATGATTTATGCAAATAAACATAATGGTGTTAACAGAAAAAGTGGTTCTAGAATCATGCTCAACTAATTTTCTAATTTGCACAAACGACTGAAACATAAGAAAATTTCGACTGCAGTCCATGCCGACATCACGTTTGTTTTTCACATTTACGATGTATTTGTCTCGCAAAATGCGCAATTAAAAACATTTTCGCGCGTGCGCGCGCGCGTGTGTGTGTGTGTGTGTGTGTGTGTTGTGTGTGTCTGATTGAACAGATCGGAAAAAGTACATATGTGCCCATTCTTTTAAACATGAATAGTAAAATAATGAGGGTTACCCTTTAGTTCTTTTAGTTCTTCTTCAGTGCACTTGAGTCCCAGCTCTTCCGACAGACCCGTGAGCTCTGGCATAGAAACCGGCTTCACTGCCGGCATCTTGAAGAGCTCTGAAATATATTAACATTACCCAGCGGCACATGACGTCAAACTAACGTAATTGCTATGTCATCACGTCGCATCGACGTCAGTACGATTTCACAACGACGTCATGTACCGGCTGGGATAAAGTCGAATCAATGAAACGCATGTCATTATCGTAGTTCTTCGATTATAAGACTGTGGTTTTCCCCCATCTAAAACAGTCCAAAAATCTATATCCATGTTTTAAGACAGATCCAGATTTTTGGGATTCTTTTGATGGCAAAATCCCATCTTAAAGCAGAATTCAGATTTAGATATTTTGGGCCAATTCTAGAGAGGGGATACCTTCAAAATTTCAGTTTGTGATATCAAAAATATATATATTGGCATCCATAATTCGATCTTTGGATATCCAAAAGTTGAATTTTATGGATAGCCATAAATCGATTTTTTGATATCACAAAATTAAGATAACTATTGAATACCCAAATAAGGTTAACCGCCGGCCTACTGATCTAGCGGTCACGGGTTCGAGCCCTGCAGGAGCGGAAATCTTTCCAACCGTAAACGGAGTTCCATTGCACACAGCCTTTCATTGTCCTCACATTGTCCTGATCATCCTCACATTGTCCTGATATGACTGAAATACTGTTGAAAAGGACATGAAACTGCAAGTCACCCCTCCATCTATTGAATAAAGTCGAATAAAAATTGAACAAGTAGTAAAACGGCACCTCATACATATCAATCAAATATTGGCCTTGACACAACGTAGGCTAGTGTGCCTTACTGCATTATGAAAATGGTATTCGCTCTGATAAGCCAATGCATCTTTACCAACTGACTACTGTCTGCTGATGACGGAAGGTTGCGGAATCACGTAGGGGAGAGTCAAATAACTTCGGACAGCGGGTAAATTCGGACACTGACATAGTTCCCTTTATATGTCAGTTGTTTGGAACTGAAACAAAAATTAACTGGCCAAACAGAGAAAATCCTTATGAGACGGCTCATTATGAGCCGTCTCATCTGGATTTTCACTGTTTGCAATTGTATGTCCGAAATTACCCGCCTGTCCGAAGTTATCCGACTCTCCCCTAGGCTTCTCAGTTCGCAATACTTATTCGGCGCTTTTTTGTCTTTTTTTCTCTCTTGTCAACATATCGTTAATAGTTTTTGTGAAAGTCAATACTTGTTATATACAAATGATCGCTGCAATAGCTGTCAAATTTGCTGTTTCGAAGTCAGAATCAAGAATCATTAGTATAATAGAAAAAATATAACATTACCTTTCTCTTGCTTCTCCGCCATGATGACACAATGTGCGGGTGTTTAAACGGTGTCGAGTATGGCGACTAAAAATAGCCACAGTGTCAGGGATTCAAGTATGAGCAGCCAAAATGTTATTCTCCGGCGTTCAATTTGATCGACATT
The DNA here is from genome assembly GCA_963989385.1 of Ctena decussata. Lineage (NCBI taxonomy): Eukaryota > Metazoa > Mollusca > Bivalvia > Lucinida > Lucinidae > Ctena > Ctena decussata. The sequence continues at coordinate 63,488,762 of OZ022507.1, forward strand.
GCCTCTCAGTTGTTGCATGCAGTTCTACACAAATGTCCCGATGACTCCTTCATATTTTTTTTTGTTTTGTTTGTATTCTCGGTGGGAGTTGGGCCATACTGCTAAATAATACACAGGCCTTGGAGGGCCGATAATATCTCCATTATAACATAACATATTACACTACTCTAAATATTAGAGGAGCATCTGATATCACAACAACATATATCCAGTTCAACGGTCCATAAATTCGACCGCCAATTGTCGAGAATTTCCCATTCTTTTGCAGCATTTTTAAGAAGGAGCCGATGCCATGGTTAAAACAAGGATTTCAATACAAATGCCCTGCTCATTTCCACAGAACAAATTTTGCAACTTTGAAGTTTCTGAAATTAAGACATTTAACTGGAAGTCTATCAAATTTCATAAAACTTGAGTTTAAGGTAGACATTACTGAAGAACTCTGTATTGCTTTTGTCCAAACAAAACAGAGTTATTGTTCGCTCAACCTTGGAGTAACTTACCATTAATTATTCATGAACCACCTTTTTAGGGGAGAAACTTCAGTCAAGAAGAGAATGGTAAGAATGGCCACCATTAGTCAGGTAACTAATGTAAACAATCGTTAAATAAATTAACAGACCTAGATGAAAAATATTAGATGGTAACATTGATTTTTTTGCTGCAGACCACTGAAGTACATGTATCAGACAGTTTTATAACTTTACCCAGTACTAAACTGACGCACCTTTATTGCCAGCGCTGGGTTACGTGTTCTAGTCGAAATAGCGGCCTCCAGAGCAGAGAACATGTGCTTTTTTCTTCTTAAAACCATGGGCTAGAGTCTTTCTTCAAAATGCGGTATTAATTTCGAGTTTTCTAGTGACTAGCTTAAACGTTATTTCTGTTGCCTATGTAAAATAATTGGTGGTAAGCTACCTACACAAATGACACTAACTACCGTAAAGATCCTATTTTTTTAGCAGATAGGTTTGTACAAATAGTGGAAACTGCGATCAGACTGCTCCTTAGGAACCCTTCCGTCTGCATGTTCCAATGAAAGTGCATTCATATGCTAGAACTATGAATTTAAATAGAAACTCTGTAAAAAGTGTGTAGAAATACAAAATTTTGATTTTTTTTTTTTTTTTGGAAAACGACATGGTAATCTATTTTTCTTATCCAAATGTTTTATAGCCCTGTGGGTTATTAGGCTGGTGAAGTGGTTTGAATGCCCAACCACTATTCTTATTTTAGTATCCAGCTACCTTAATGTAATCATTACAAACGAGCCACCTTGTAAGACATTAAGTATCATAGACAGAATGGTCGTTTTGATTTTGATTAAAGGACCTGGTATGATAAGGGCCATTTTTTGCCCCCCATTCAAATTCTCTTAAAATTACATGGTCTCTATTGCTTATCATTTGTGCGTTTGGGAACAAACAGAAATAATATGTTTCACTTTTGTTAATTCTCAGAATAACATGATTTCTGACATGCCTATGTTGGTTCAATAATATGAAGGAAAATTTTCCTTTAAAGAAATAAGTCATTTACAATAGCCTTTGAAAGCTCTTGATAATAGGCTTTTGAGGAAATGCTTATACGTTGGGTACCACGGCTAATTACCTGTGCACTGCACAAGGCCTGTCAAGGTACCCCACCCACTCAAGTTTGCAAGTCCAGAGACGCTAATCAAAAAATTCCAACAGATCAAAATGAAATAGGTACCAAATTATTCCTTGTATCTTAACTAAGAAAATGAATACCTACAACATATGTTTATTTTGTCTATGAGCATCGCTGGGAATCAGATGGTACGGCACACATTGCCGGAGAAGACTCTCAGCTTCAGTTGTTTTTTCATTGAGCACTGCAAAATTTTATTCATTTTAAGTTCAGTATATTCTCTCGGAAGAAAATTTATGGGCATTTTATTAGATTTGGCGGCATGAGTTTCTACTGACTGAGGATTTCATAACATTGATAAAAGAACCAGAGCTCTAAATAGATAATTAATCTGGGATTTTCATTCTTTTTCCTATGTTTCCCTGACAAAAACATACGTTGTGACTCCTCATTAGAACTGCCTTGCTGAGGATGTTCATTTGAACGCGCAATGAGGAGGTTCTATTTGAGGCCACAGTTTGCGTTGAAATGTATGTTTTGTCTCATTAGAACCTCCTCTTAGAGACAGTTCTAATGATGTTATGGCCTGTCATTAGAGCTTTCTCACTCAGACAGTTCTGATAAGGCCACAACATTATGCTTTTCCATATTGTTATCAATACATGTATAAGCACCAAAATTAGCCCTTTTGTGTGTGCAGTCTAGTCTGGTCAGGTCAAACCATACCCTTTGAAAATATTATGCACACAAGCAGAAAACATAAATCTTTTACCTGTTCCTTTCAGATTGTATGAATTTGTTTTATGCTTTAAATGCTTTTAATCTTAGTTATCTTTGCATCTGCAACTCAGAAATCAACTGTGCATGCAGTACTATGGAAAGAGAAGTTGTCTCCCTTTGACTGTTCTGCTGGGAATACTACAAGGTTCAATTTTCAGTCTATTTTTATTATTTATTATTATCATTTGTATTATTATTCTCAACAAACATAGGGAAAACAGAAGTTATTGCAAGAGCTTTTCTTTGCAAGTACAACTTTACTTTCAGATCAGACAGGGCTCGTCGATCTCAAAAGACATGCTGGCCTGGACCCGACTCAAGTGAAGATTGTTTGTTGTGAGTCGCATTCTATAAAGGCGTCTCCTGGAAGTCTCACATTTTGGGATATGACAGCATCAGTGTTTGCTGGTGAGTAGCTTTCATCTGACTAAAAGCCTTTGTTATGTGGAATATTCCCTTTCTTGAACCTCAGTATCCCAGAAATTTCTCCGAGCAGGAAGGGGGCTGGGTTGCAAAAATTAGTTTTTCTGCTGTGCACCTTGTGATATACAGTCAGACTTGCAGGATACATATACTAGGAATAATAGTTTATCGTATATTAGTAACTGTCTGTCAGCTAATTGCAATGGCAGGAACTCTGTATTCTTTCAAAGGCGAAATTTCAGAAATTTTGCATATTTTGAACAGTGCCCACTTATCAATAGATGTTACAGCAATGGAACTTTGCTTGGAGTATGACTGATATGCCGTACTTTTTACATAAGAGATTAAAGAAACAAAACACAGATGGCTTAATTGTTCATAGGCATATTTCTTTTTGTAACAGGACAAATAGTATGAGTAAGATATTTCAAAATGTAAATGTTTTATGCTTTGGCCGCCAAGTGCTGCCATAGAGTTGATAGCAAATATTTTCTCCACAACTAGCAGAACTGTAATCCCGGGCATAAATAAATGATGGCAGTGAACCTACTTTACATTATATAATACAAGAAGGCTAAAGGCCTTAATTTGGTGGAAGGTATAGGTTGCACTACAGTAAAAGAATGCTCATTATGTAAGCCCCGCCTCTTTGGGGGAGAGCTTTCAGGAGTATAATGAATATTTGCCGGCCCCTGATTGGTTTTATTATGAAAGTTGAATATTTTTCTGAATGTTATGCTTATTTATTATTATAAAAAATGGAGCTTATTTACAAACCTGTTTTGCTACATTTTTGTTGGGGTTGAAAAATACACAGGGGGTGCCAGTGAAAGTTTCGAGATTTATTCACTGCGAACTACACCCTGTCAGCACTAAAAATAGAATAAGTCAAAAATATGCCGCACAACCCCCAACTTTTTTTTAGCTATTACTGATAGGTAAAGGTGTTGTCTATTCAATTCCATGCCTCAATTTGGAAAGTCTAGACCATGAGAAAATTGGCAGTGCATTGTCTCTGACCCATTTTGCACTATGAGCTATGGGATTTTTTTAGTGTAGTGCCACCTCAACGTCCGCGTCAAAATAGTCCGTTAGAAAATGTCGCAATATACTTGTTTTTCTTTCGTCGTGATTAATGGTAGAATCGATTGTTTTGTCTTGATATTTATATCTATGAGATCAACATAGCCCCTATAACCTCAGGATGGAAAATGTGGGCCAGGAACTACCCAACCCGCCCAAACACCACCTTCATGTTTTCAATTTTGTTCTTATATGCGTGGCTCTAGTACAGGAATTCATGCACGCCATTTCCTACACAACGAGGCCTATGCATGATGGTGGACCTAGCAACGTCTTGCGTACGCAGCTAACATTGTCTTACCTAAGTTGTATTCAGCACTGATGCCGCACGGGCCGCATACCTATAGAGTTTCCGCCACGTATGCGACAGTTTCTGGGATGCATCCACGTGGCTGCACCACGGTGCGTTTTTCCCTGATGGCATTTATTGACTCTTTGAGCTGCTAAAGTGCGAAAAGGCAAGTGCGAAAAAGACTCCTTTTCGCAAAAAGGACTTTTCTGTTACGAATCTTTCAAGCTTGTCAGTTCGGAGCGGATTCGGACACGGACCAAACTGAGCCGAAACAATCTTAGGAAGACCACAAGGATTGTTATCCCAATTCAGAGTGCACGCTGGCGGTTTATAAGAAAGTCTAGGTTCGAGTCCTATAATAAATCAGGAAATAACACTATTAACAAAGATGAGGACTCAACAGCAAATAGACAAATGGAATTCTGGAGCAAGAGAAAACCACTTGTAACTGTTGAAGTCCGACGAGCCCGACTAAAGACAGGAGAAATTGCTGACGCCGATCAATAATATGTGATAGAATTTTTAGTAGAGAGAGAGAGAGAGAGAGAGAGAGAGAGAGAGACTGTTATAGCCATAATTAAGTATTGGATCCGGGTCTCTAAACGTATTGTAAAAGTATTACAAGACGCATTAATTACTAGATAACATTAATATGATGAGAAGCGGTAAGGATAGTTAGCGGTAAGGATAGTTAGCTTACACGTGTCTAGTGCGTTCAACTTGGTTCATCTTTTTCATCATCCACCAAAATTTACTAGTAAATGAAACTGGTCAAACTACCCAAATCATAAGTCCGAACTCGTAAGTCATTTTAACATTGACTATTCCGGAATTCTAAATACACAGACATGGACCTCAAAATAGAGGTGTGATCAGAGGAGTAAGCATCTAGCAATCTTAAATCGCCAATAACTGGACCCCAGAGCTGAAATCGGGCGGTGCTCCTGTGCTCGAGCGGCTCCGGGAATATCTTGGTGTTGCCCGATTAATTATTATGCTGAACGTACTTTTGTCTGACTTTATGAGCAATAGCTGGTATAGCTACTGCAATGATGCTAGTGCTTAGGTTGTCATTTTTAGATGCGTTATTTTTGTTAATTATATCCAGGCCCCGAGGTTATAAAACTTTTTTCATGCTCAACTCAGCTGAGCATGAAATTTTACCTGCTAATAAATAGCAAATTAATGATAAGTAAGTTATATTATTGCGCAGTTTAGCTGAGTATGAAATTTTCTCTGCTTATGAATATGAAAATGCCAACATTAGTTGGCATTTTCATATTTATCAGCAGAGAAAATTTCATGCTCAGTTCAGTTGAGCACGAAAAAAAGTTTTATAACCTCGGGGCCTGATTTTAAGGGTTTTCGAAATAACTTTAATTTGATTTTGAGTCAAAGTGAGTGGGGTGCGTATATATATGGAAGCATCCTAGTGACAGGTTAAAAAATATTTATCTCATACGTAAGAGATAGGAAGTCCTACGTAGGACTTATTAACTCCTACGTAGGACTTACTAACCCCTACGTAGGACTTATTAACTCCTACGTAGGACTTACTAACTCTTACGTAGGAGATAATAAGTCTTACGTAGGACTTACTATCTCCTACGTAGGACCTACTAACTCCTACGTAGGAGATAATAAGTCCTACGTAGGACTTACTATCTCCTACGTAGGACCTACTAACTCCTACGTAGGAGATAATAGGTCCTACGTAGGACTTACTAACTCCTACACAGGAGATAATAAGTCATACAAAGGAATTACTAACTCCGTAGGACTTACTATGTACTACGTAGGACTTACTAACTCCTACGTAAGAGATAATAAGTCCTACGTAGGACTGACTAACTCCTACGTAGGACTTACTATCGCCTACGTAGGACTTAGTATGCGAAGGAGATAATATAACAGAAAGAAAGAGTCAAAAGAAAGCCAGAAACTGCTACAGTTTGTACTCAGCAGGCGTATAACGTTGAAAATACGTCGTATAAACATCTTTGCAACATAATCACTTTGCATCGACGTCGATATGACGTCGTTATTCGAGACATCCAGATCTGGAATAGATCTTCGATAGATTTGTAGCTTGTCTTGAGTCACCTTTACTTTCGGAGAGTTAGTGTAAATGTTGTAGTCTTTTGACAAAATGTTGTAGTCCGTGAACTTGTGTCAATTTTTCCGTGTGTGTGTATGTGCTTCTTTCCCTATTGGTTTTTATGGCAGAATGCGGGATTTAATTGTACAGTTGGAACGCAAACCCTTCGAAAAGCGGTGATTGTATTTACAACGGTGGATCCTTCCACATAAAAAATAGGCCCTAAAAATGGCGAACATGGTTCTTGACGAAATTTCTCATTATTCTCAAATGTATTTAGATGTATTGGCTATATTAAAATGATTCAACACAGAAAATTGCTTTGTTAACTAGTATTAAGCAGGCTTTCTCAACAAAATTGAGGGCAAAAATTGCTCGAAATGCTAAAATATTCATCGTCAAAGTACAATACACTATCTTGGTTCTACCGAAAACGTGCATCAACATAAAACATAATTTACAGAGAGCCGGGACTTTCTCCAATGCACACACCCATGCCATCGAAAACTTTATTATTTCTTCTTTGTGCATGTGAAATTTCAAGCAATATCGTTTTGGAACATCTTTAAATTGCAAAATGAAAGATGGCATCAGTGGTTTTAACGCTCAAAAAACGGTCTTGCACGTGATTAACCCCGGTGCCGTGAGGTCGACTTCCTGTTTTCTCCGAGTCACCCTCACGGATCGCTGCATAGTAAAAACGTGAAATTTTAGGGAATCATTTCAGTTCCCTAATATGGGGCATTTATTAGGGTGTACTTCTCAGAAAACGAGATATTTTTGACTGGAGATCTTGAAGTATAGGTAAAGGATTCTAGACCAGGGACAATCTTCATAGAAATATCAGCTGTCAAAGACACCTACTATATTTTTCTTTTGCATTAGCCGCTGTTCGTTGCCGAACTGCATACGAGTCACGTGACAAAAGCGAGATCGCTTCTAGCCGGTGTAACAAGTAAATTTTAACACTACCGCTTTTATCCGTACTGGTCAATTCAATAGCGTTAAACGGTTGCAAAGACTTGCCATGCTCTTTTTAGTTTAAAATGAGGTTTCTTCTAATAATACCTGACCAGTTAGTAGCTTCTCGTTTCAACAGATGAATGACTGGGTAAGAAAATATGTTTATTTGTCGTGTCTATTTTTGACGCAAAAGTGGGTGGGGTGATGGTGCACATTAATTTTAGCAATTTTCAGCCATTTCACGAGTTAGATTACGACCGACAGTGAGCTCAGCACCCACTGCAGTATTGTGGTCAAGTCACGCTGTCGTTCAAATATGCACAACAGTCATTACTCATTATTAATCTGTATGGAGCCTTGGAGGTGTGACTCCTTTGTGTCAGTGAGTGCACTTTTACCCTTTATCAGGTTGGCAAGAGAGATCAATTCTAGGGACAAGTCATTTATTATCAGGTGGGGACCCGGTACATTCCGGGGATGGGGACGGAATTTTTTTGGTAATCGACTGGGATGAGTGGGAGGCGGGGTCGATCTCAGTAATTTATAAGCAGTGGAGCAGGGGTGTCATAAATGTAATTTGGCCTGGTGAATGGTTTTTCTTGGACTTTAATCTCACCAGTAAACAATTCCAATTCACCAGTAAACAAATACGATTCTGACATAGGTTGGGTCCGAATTCTTTCATCAGTCTTCATTTAAAAAAATGTCTCAGCTTCTAGGGGGCACAGCCCCCCACCCCCTCCCACCCACACACATCTAATCATAGAAACATAATTCAGAATTAAGATAAAAATATGATGTTTGACTCCAAGTGCACAATAGGGGCTACCCAGACCCCGCTTAAAGGGGGTGGTCGGGTTGCGCAGTGGTGCTTTGTATAACTTCCAGTGCCAGGGCATCCATGATCCTACTGATTTGGATCATTGTAGGGCAAGGGCTTACTGCGCTTGAAGTAGGTGCGGGTGGGGGTTGTTTGGACAAGATTTTCTCTCATCTATCATCTCTTCTTTCTCCCTCTCTCTGGGAGATAGCCGGCTATAGACTGAAATACTGTCTCAAAGGGCCGTTAAATCCAAAACAATCAGTCAGTCAGACCCCATAAATTTCTCTTAGACTTTTCGATTCATGTTCTTTTCTTTCAAACTTAAGTCTTCAAAAACATAAATTTCAGAAAGATAAATAATGATAATATTAAAAAATTACCTGCTTCATATCCAGAAAAACTTCTTTTCATTGATTTGCTAGTAGGGCAGTATAAAATAGTCTAAAATCATGCCTGTCAGTAAATTTAAATTAGTGGCATCAGATCCTTAGGTGTCTATCAGCAGCATAACTGCTGTGACTTCTGGGGGCACAGCCCCCAAACCCTCTTGATATAATTAATAGCTTTATAATAGAGCATTCAGCATCAGGTTCTTGGTGGGCATGTGAAGAAAAAAGCATTATAATTAACAGGTAGAAATGAGAGGATGTTCTTTGGGTATCATATGCTCTTTGTGTTTCATACTATGGTTTGTCTGACTTAAAATAGTAAAATAGGTAGAAGGGGCTGTAAAACGTTTTGTAAATCATATTAAAAATGAGTAAGTAGACCCTCCCCCTCTCCCCTGGTAATAAATGACTCATCCGGGATGATCCCCTAAGTACATATCTTGAACAAGGTATGCACATCTATCTAAGTACAAAGTAGACATGCATGTAAAAATATGAAAGGGGTGGGGGGGGGGTGCCTATAAGGCCCTTTTTCTGCCCAAGAGCAAAATGTTTTATTTTCAGCTCGTGATTAAACTATAGTGTTCGCTATACTGAATCAATAGTGGTTAAGCTCCGTAAGCCCTACTTTTGGAATAATGGGGCTATTTAAGTGGGTGGGGTAAATCAACATGAACCAGGGGTGTCATATTATAAGCTTTATTTCTCCTTCAAATTTAATGGCATTCATAAATACCTTCCTTTATAAGTTGAAGTAATGTCTTTGGTGATATCTTTTCTCAAATTCTATCTTTTAAAGTAAAATCTTATGTCTGCAGAATTTCTTTTAGAGACACTGTCAATTTTCATTAATTTTGGTACTTTGAATTCAATATATTCTACCATATCTCTAGACCCAGTGGATGACTTCTTACCAAACTAACATGGATTCACCCTTGGGAGAGTGCAAACTGTTGATTAAATTTTGGTGACCTTGACCTTTGTTTCAAGGTCACAGTAAGACTTATAATGTCAATTTTAAGTCAAGTTTTGGCCATTGTCTACACAGTAGCTCCTGAATTGATATGGAACTGTTCCCAAAGTGGCCTAAATTAAACATTATGAGGAGTTAGAGCACTAGTTATGACTAACTGGCCATGACATCATGATTAAAATGGCCATGACATCATCTTCAAGGTCAAGGTCATGGCTAGACCAAACAGAGTTTAATCATAGATTTCATCAATCAGGCGGCAGAAATGTACCAAATCTGAGTGTTTTCATTTGAAAATCAATGTTTAATGTGCACAGAATGACCTTGACCTTGGTCTGAATGTCAATATTAGCCAAACATGATGAAACAGAATTGGGTTAAACTTAAAGGTTATAGAAAAGTCTATTGTAAAATAATGACTTTCTGAATATATTGGTGACCTTCAGATCAAGGTCAAGGTCATTATATGCATATTAAGCATTGTTTTACAAATAGAAACATACATATTTGTTAAATTTCTGCTTACTAGCTGTGTGAGATATTTGGTTAAACTCTGTCCAGTCTAACCTTGACCTTGACCTTGAAGATGATGTCATGGCAATTTGATCGTAACTAGTGCTCTAACTCCTCATAATGTTTAATTTAGGCCACTTTGGTCATGATTTCATATCAGTTTAGGAGCTACTGTGTAGACAATGGCCAAAACTTGACTTAAAATTAACAATAATAAGTCTTACTGTGACCTTGAAACAAAGGTCAAGGTCACCAAAATTTAATCAACAGTTTGCACTCTCCCAAGGGTGAATCCATATTAGTTTGGTAAGAAGTCATCCATTGGTTCTAGAGATATGGTAGAATATACTGAATTCAAAGTACCAAAATTAATGAAAATTGACAGTATCTCTAAAAGAAATCCTGCAGACATAAGATTTTACTTTAAAAGATAGAATTTGAGAAAAGATGTCACCAAAGACATTACTTCAACTTATAAAGGAAGGTATTTATGAATGTCATTAAATTTGAAGGAGAAATATAGCTTATAATATGACACCCATGGTTCATGTTGATTTACCCCACCCACTTTAATAGCCCCATTTTTCCAAAAGTAGGGCTGACGGAGCTTAACTACTATTGATTCAGTATAGCGGACACTATAGTCTAATCGTGAGCTGAAAATAAAACATTTTGCTCTTGGGCAGAAAAAGGGCCTTATAGGCACCCCCCCCCCCCCCCCCCTTTAAGAGTCTAAGACCTCCTCTGACCTTAAACTATATCCCACGCGTTCAGATAACACCGTTTCTCTTTCTGTTAGCGTCAAACTGAGTAGGGAGTTACAAGTGGTTTCCGACATATCTCCTTTTTCAGATAAAACAATAATGAGTAATTCTAGAGAACCTAAACAAATGAAAAACGAAAAAGAAAAAAATATCTCATTCCGTCTTCTAGACAGAACAGTTTGAAAAGGTCAATGTTCATTTTTCTCGGTTTTGCTTTTTCGGAAGTTATTGACGTCGCAAAATAGAGTTCGATAAACGAGATATCACGTTACACAAAGTAACGCATAGAAATATCAGGGCAAAAATGAGCCCCTTTCGTGTTTAAACATTCTTTCAGGAAGATGTAAGATATTAATTCAGTCTTTTCTTTCTTCGTGCACTTTTATTCTCTAGAACAAATCGTAACTGTTTTGTTAGAACTACAAATATACCGGAAAACGTTCTTTGGAATCATCCCCATTTTACTTTGAAAGAAACGACGTTATTTGAACAAGGAGTATAGTTAACAGTGGGAACGCGTATCCATGGCGGAGTGATATTTTTATACAGATAGCAACGAAATAACGTTCGAAATTTCTCAGACTCAGATTCAATCGACGAACGTGTCGCAATTTCAGTGATGCTTTGTCGGCGAATCAAGCTACACAAAGCCGAAAATAAGATATGGTTTTATTCCTTACATCTTAATTTAATTCTCTATGCCTTTAAGAGCAGAGCTAAACACCGAGATTCTGCAATCGAACGTTTTACGTGATCATGTAAAGACGACTCTTATCCGCCAACTTCAACAGCAATTTTCAAAATAAATCGACTTTCTCCCGTCGGCGGACATATGCCATGAAAAACCATGGTGTCTACCCTTTCTCCATTATAAAAATTAAGTAATTCGGTGTTTGGGACAATTTCCTTTGCAAAATAATGTTTTGGTACCCTATTTCATTTTCTCAAATTAATGGCGGATTTTTACCTGATCGATAGACAGCAAAATAATCTGTAATAAATTTAAACATTACCGAAATGTTCTTGAATCCTGAAATCCGACACACGAAGAGGAACGCATCTAGTAATTCAACATACAACAATATTTTTTTCTGTACTTTCTTCAGAATGATTGGGAAAAGAATTCTGATCAGTAGCCTACACCATACTGTAAACAAATCGATCGATTTATGACAGTTGTGACGCAATTACAGAACTGCGTCAACTGTTTCAAACTTCGCATTTACTTGCTTATAAGTTATTAAGACCGGTACATTGTGGTCACAATCAGAGAGACTGCTAGAAAAAAATAATTTTGCCATCCAATTAATCCTGCACGTGCCAATATTTCAAAGCCTCTCCTGCAACTCACACGATCACCCTACCCAACTTAAGGCCCCTCTACCCCCCCCCCCCCCCTTCTTCCTCCACCCTTCCTCCATCCCCAACCCCCACCCCTACACACACACACACACACACACACACACAACTTTTAACCTTTCTTTTACATGAAAAACAAAGCAAAATATAATAGATGTTTAGCCATGTTTAGCCATAACAAATATTTACAAAACTTCATTGACTAAAATCCTGATTAAAAAGTGCAGTGTAGACCTGGGTTAGACTGTACTATCAAAACAGCAGTCTAATCAGGGTCAGTACTATTTGATTTTCCCAGCAATTTCGACACACTGTCAGATGGTGAAAGTGGTAGGACAATTGCAGTAATGAAGATTTTGTTTCAACTTTAAGCTTAGAAAATAACTTGGCCATACATAGTTATACACTCCTTTACACTCCATATAATTTCAGCCAACATTGAGAAGCAGCATATGTACTGTTAAATGAGCTTTTGAGCATTAAAATTGCAGTATGCATTTTTATAACATAGGTTTTGGCCCTCTGTGGAACTACCTTAATGAGGAGTTCTAATGAGGGGTTACAACATATATATTTACTTGTTAGTTGTTTATCCCCTTTTTAAGAGTGTAAACAACTAACAAGAATTTATTGATTCTTCCTAAGAAGAAACCGGCGATTTAATAAAATACATATTTATTATGAAATGCCAGGTGTGTCAAATACTAGCTCATCAGGTGGGGGTGGGGCCTGTCAGCTCTGCAATGCCCTTGGTTCATAAATTAAAATGCCACAGTGTGTTTATATACTCAGTGATCTTTTGAGGGATTTGCTCTAACTGTTGCCAAAAATCTCATGGAAATCTATCAGTAGGGGCAAATCTCATGTAAAAATTATATAATTTATAATGAATGGTACCTTAACTTTTCATTGAGAATGGGGAATTTCTCAAAATTTTAGTTCAATGTGATGTGTTCTCTTATATGATTCTGAGTCACACTCACAAAAAACAAAACAAATAAAAATCACAGCTGTCCAGCAAACCAGAAAACTTGATTAAATATGTGGCAAAGGCTCAGGACTTGGTAATCTATTCTCTAAGTTGAATAATGGTAAGATATAAACATGATTAAACAAGAAAAATAATAGGCCAATATCTAGTGAGCCAAAGTGGAGTTATTCTTTATCATTTCTCTTCAAATAAAATGTACAGTATGTTGTGGTGTCTCATCACAGTTGCTTTTGATCAAAAATTAAAATTTAATACAATTTTCAAATGAACAAATTAGTACTATATAGGTATTCTAAATGTATAAAGCTCTGATCAAATTATTATATTCACATGCAGTCTGACATTGCCCTTCAGTGTTTTCCCTATAAGTATAAATAAATAAATAGCCAAAATAAATTATAACATATGTACATAATAAGAAAAAAAATTCTGGAGACAGTTCCACAAGTGATGGTTTTATTATAATGATTATACAAAGACTCAGCTGGAGCATGATAGCAAGTCTGGGAATTCTGTCTTATTCAGCCATAAAAAACATTTATTGTGATCCATTAATAGAACCATCTATGCTCTTGCTGAAGTGCTTCTAATGAGAGGGCACAACAGGTGTTAATATGAAGCCCATTGATGCTTTTGCAACATTTATGGTGGAACTGTGTAATTGTTTTCATTCTAACATAGTCTTGACTTGTAGAAGGACAAACAGCATTATGCAACATTCCACATCAAGTGCAGGGTCCATCAGTTAGCAGGGCATGCCCCATTCATTATTTTGTGCACTTATAATGATATAAAAAAGCTTGCTAGCATAATAAAGTCCTAAATATTTGGCCAATAAAATCCTCTGTGAAAATGCTTTTTAATAGGTTGGTGTGTGTGTGTGTTTGGGGGGGGGGGGGGGGGGGGTGGGGATAGACAGGAAGGGGCTACCTCTCATTCAACTGCACTAAACTGCATTCCTTTACAGTCATGACTCATCATTTAATGTCTGTCATCAAGCTTTTCTCTCTAGTAACTTAATAACTGATTAGTAATTACAAGTTTCTTCGCTTTGGTCAGAAGCTGCAAACATTTAAGATGGATTAAATTAATCAGAAAATATAATTTTTTTTATTTTTCAGTTTATGGTATCATTTCTATTGATATAACTTCAATATGAGCCTTTTAATTTTCTTTATGAGATTTAAGCTAAAACATAACTTTTGGCATTTAATTCTATAGAATATGTATTTCTTCATGCCCCTTTCCCCTCCTCCCATCTCAGCCACAGGCCAATCATAAAAAGTATTTTGTTTGCAGTTGCCTATTAACTAGGATTTTTGGAGAGTACTTAGGTAGGTAGGCTTTCTTTTTAATCCCTGCAAACTATGAAAACAACAAAAACAAATAATAGTTCTACAAAAAATGTCACACACAGTTACAGTAATTACCCATAATACTAAGATAACAGCATCCTACATTTTGAACATATCTATATCACCCACAAATGGAGTACCCAAAATGTGCAGATATTAAGGAAAAATTGCTGACCCAGATCAGACTGCTCCCCTCATGAGCTGATTAACTTTTTACTTGCATATTTTTTCATTCAAAGACAGGGATTTTTTTCGAAAAATATACCAGCCCCCCCCCCCCCCCCCCCCCACCCACCCACCCCAGAATATCAAATGGTCGGTCCCTTAGCGCCTAGCGGGACAGGGTTTTGGCAGATTTATGAGGAAGGACAAGCTGTCTCTTGTACTTTTTGTTGGATGACTTCTGAAATGGTACGTGTGTGTTGAGGGGGTAGGGGGGGGGGGGGTGGCGTCGTTCGGGACAGAATTCTTTAGAAGAGCGAGTGGTCTCAGAATGTGAGGCGCGTTATCTTGGGGGAAGTTGTCTGGGGGAGTTTTCTTAGAATCTGGGGCGAGTTGTCACCTGAAGATGGGGCGACATGTCTCAGTGTGGCTCTTTCGTTTGTCAAACTTTGTGGTTGACCAGTGTGTTTGTTTTGCTTTCTCTCGTTCTCGGCGTGTAGCCTAAATTCAGAAGCCCAAAAAATCGCAGGCAGACAGACTAACGCAAAATCTTAATAAATTCACAGAATGCTAAATGATTACAAGCTTTACTATACCATAAATGAAGAAACAGTTGGTCTCCTCAAGTCTATCCAGCTGAAAAAATGTCTGTGTGTTGACGAACGCACGTGCCATGTATACGTAAAAATGACCAACTTCATTATCGCTTTTCAAACTAAATAGACTTTCTCCCGAAGATATACCACGCTAAAAGACGGTCGAATGTATGAACTACGGTTCAGTTATAATGGCATCTAATTTGGTTTTTGGGACATTTTTCTTTGCAAAAAATAACTTTGGGGTACTGTCGTAGGGTTTTACTTTTCTGAAAAACGGTTGTCAAACTGTGATCGTTGTTTTGGGTGTGCAAACTGCATTGAGGTACCGATATGCGTCTGATTTCAATAACAAAACATCAAATTTCATTCTGATCTGGTCCGTTGGAAAATTATGACTGCATATCTTATCAAACGAGCATTATTTTGGGACTGTTTCTGTTCAAAATTTCCCGCCATTTTTTTCCGGCGAAAAAAAGGGATTATTTCTTTGTGCGTAGACGACCGCTCAGAAAATGATTTACTCAAATGTGATGAGTCTGCGTTCCAACTGTAAATCTATTTTGTCAAAAATTTACTGGGTGAATTTTATAAATTACCTGGAAACATATGTCATTAAATCCATCAAAATTTCAGATTTTCGAAGCCGTTTTTCTCACTATTTAAGCTTTTATGTGAAAGCAAGCATTATTCAATAGCGAATGAAAGGTCATAATTGCTCTAGAAGATGTAATAACACATCTTTAAGTGCCTCTTGATGGCTCGCACTTTGGTATGGAATTTATTTCAACACCTTAACATAGACCAAAACAAAAGCGAAAATATGTATATGCGAGCGCTATATATTTTGCATAAAAAACGTCAATCCCGTTATACTATACGGCAAAAAGAAGTATTTGTTTCGCGCTCAAAATAAAATTTCATGGTTAAGAAAACGCTGAACTTTTTTATCATTATTCTTTTTACACAAATACTGAAAAAAATTGTGTTCGTTCTATTTCAACCTAAATAAAACTGAATCTACACAACTTAACTTTTCGATTCCTGGCTGCGTTGTGTCCCTTCAGAATCTGTTAAAATACCTGCACTTATCAGAAAGAAAAACGAAACGTCACAGTTTTGTTACTTTTATTCTAGATCATTGCTTTTTAATCATTTAGACTGTCGTTGATACTAACCAGTATTTGAACGACTGCCTTATTACAATCAAGAAAATTACAGTATGCTTTTCCCTGGCTTTCATCACCAGATATCGTCAGAGTCACTGATGAGGATTCAATAGCCGAAATTTCGAAGTATAGCCCATGTTCCTCCTTTTAAATGTGTTCTCTGCTCTTGAAGGATTTTTTTTATTTTAATTAGAATTTCCTAGAATATTCCCACCTGGCACACATAGTGTTCAAAATGTCATATTGCGTCAACACAAAGCCATGATACAACCTATTTCAACAGTTACAAAGACTTTTTAAATCAAACTGTTCATTTTTTTGTTAATACATGAATTGAATGTCCTTAAACGATAACAAAATCAGCAACAAACAATGATTCTCCAAACACTGCGAGGCGTGTTAATGGAAATAATCTGAAAAAAAGCACGCCAAGAAATTCATAAAACAAATTAACAGTAATGTTTGACAAAAGAATCGTCGGAATCGCTGATTTTGTTATTGATGAAGACATTTTCGTTTATGGTTTTGTCTGTTTGATAGTCGACCTAGCCGTCTATGCTGTTACAACCATTGGAATTGCCAGTGATGTCGCCTTTAACAAAATAACAGTGTGTGTTTTGTTACCGTTGACAGAGACAACAATGTTGTTGTACGACGTGTAGATGGAAATATTTTCGTTAATGGCTTCATCAGTTTGATCGTCCACATAGCTGATGCTGATGCTAAAATTCTGAACTGCCAGTGATGTTGATGCTCAGACGGAAAGTTTGACGTAGATGAAGACGTTTTCGTTGATGATATCATAATACTGAATGCCCACTTAGCCGACGTCGGTGCTACAAATGTTGGAACTGCCTATGACGTCGATTCTGACAAAAGAGTCAATTATGTTGCTGACAAAGACGGTTTGTTGAAGACGCTTTCATTAACGGTATTGTCATTTTACTGTCCACTTAGTCTAAACTGGTGCTACAAACAATACAATTGCTAATGATGTCGGCTCTGAGAAAGGAGTAGAGTGTTGTTGACAAAGACGGTAATTTCATTTTAGATGAAGCTGATTTTGTTGACGGTTTTAACCTTTTGATCGTCCACGTGGCCGACAGTGGTACTACAAACGTTAAAACTACGAGTGGCGTCGATTGTATTGTACGAGCCGAGTGTGTTGATGACCCAAACGTTGTTTTTGTTGCGGATGACTTTTTCTTTGATGGTTTCATCATTTTGATCGTCCATAAGCAGACAGTGGTGCTACAAATGTTAGAAATACCAGTGACATCGACTCTCATAAGAGAATCGAGCGTGTTGCTGCCTAAGACGGACGGTAATTCTGTCGTAGATGAGGACGTTTGTATTCATTACTTCATTATGTGTTTCACCCGGGTAGCTGACAATGGTCTATAAAAATGTTACTGCCAGCAGTGTTGCTTTCGACGAAAGAATGGACTGGATTAATGACAGAGACGGCGCATTTGTTGTAGATGTGAACGTTTGCAATAAAGATTTTCTTCAATTTGATTGTCCACCTAGCCAATGCTGGTGCTGCAGCTGTTGGACTTGTCAGTGATGTCACCTTTGAAGAACGAGAAGAGAGTAGAGTGTCGTTGACGAAGACGGTGATGCTATTTTAGACGAATACCGTTTCGTTGTTTGTTTCATCATTTTGATCGTCCACTAAGCAGACAGTGGCGATATAAACGTTCAACCAAAAGTTCGCGATTTAACGATTTCCGACAAGTTCGCAAGAAAAAAATATTCGCACTTTCTTGCACTGGCATCAGCTGTTCTCACAAAACATGTTTGCAGGTCTGAATTTGGAACTATATATGTAGCTCTTCCGGCTACATACTTTTTGGCCAACTAACGCCTCTGTGCGAACATCAAAGACTATAATATTGTATATTTTTTTTTACCCAGTAAATACGTTCTTATAAAAGAAATTAAATCTATAAGAGTTCCTTCAAGAGCAGCTACTCATTTAAAAGAAGGAACATGGGTCATACTTCAGAGTTTCGGCTATTCAAACCTCATCAGTGACCATGACATGATCTGGCAGCGAAAGCCAGAGAAATACATACTGTAATTTCATAATTTTGATAAAGCAGTCGATTTAAAGACTGATAAGCATCAAAAGGGTCTAAATGAATAAAAAGCGATGGTCTTGAGTATAAGTCTAAACCACTCAAATTTTTCTGATTTCTCAGAATATATCTTCTGATCCAAACAGACAAAAACAAAACATAATCTGCACTATGGATGATGTACGGAAAGTCTTTTTACGGCCGCCACATGGCACAACACGAGCTTCAGTGATTCAGAAGTAAAATTAAATCTATAGGAGTTCCTTCAAGAGCAGAACACACATTCAAAAGAAGGAACATGGGTCATACTTCGAAGTGTCGGCTATTCAAGCTTCATCAGTGACCATGGCATGATCTGGCAAGGAAAAGCCAGAGAAATACATATTGTAATTTCTTAATTTTGATAAAGCAGTCGATTCAAAGACTGATAAGCATAAAAGGGTCTAAATGAATAAAAAGCGATAGCCTTGGATATAAGTCGAAAGTACACTTTTGATCCAAATAAAACTGGATAAAGTGAGCGGGGGCTCACGTATACCCCCGACCAGCACCACCGCCTAATTAAATCCTACTTACTAAACACTGGCTCCATCAAGAGGCATGACCACATTGCTTAAATATTTCATAGCAGAGGCAATGTTATGCAGATATCATGTACCATATATGATTTAATTGCAGAGATATAAGCAATCAAAAGGTCTAACACAACACTTTGACATAAAACCAATTCCAAAGTATAGACCCCAAGCCCCATCCTAGAGCCAGGTCCCAATGCTTAGCATTCCATACCAAAGGCAATGCTATAAAGATGTCATGATCTAAATATGAAAAAGAATCTGACATATTGTTACAGACATTGAGCTATCCAAAAGGTTTAATGCAAAACTCAGAGTAAGTAAGTCCTCTAATCATTGACCCCTGGCCCCACCCAGAGGTCTGCCCCCTCATGCTTAGGCATTTTATATCAAAGGTGATGCTACATAAATACCATTTAACAAATATGAAAAGAATCTGATATGTGGTTACAGACATGTGTGTAATCAATAAGGTTTAACACAAAACTTTGACGTATACTAAGTCCTAATTATGAACCTCTGACCCAGCCCAGGGGCCTGACCCAGGAATTCAGACATTTCGTTACCAAATATGAAAAGAATCTGGTATGTGGATACAGACGTGAGTAATCAAAACGGTTTAACACAAGACTTGGACGTATGCTAAGTCCTAATTGTTGATCCTTTGCCCAACCTAGGGGCCTGAACCAGGAGTCCAGATATTTCATATCAATGGCAATGCTATAGAGATACCATTAATCAAATATGAAAAGAACCTGACAAGTAGTTTTAGAGTTATGAGCAATAAATGGTTTAACGCAAAACTTTGACGTTAAAGTTTAACTTTGAATGAACCCACAAACGAATGGATGAACAGACATCATGACAAAAGCGGTGTAAAAACACCCAGATTTAACCCTTAAAACGCCAGAAACTACAACAGTTTAAGCTGAAAATAGTGTAGACCATGATTAGGTGGCTCATAACGACCTGGTTCTACAGTGTTTGCCATCTAGACATTGAACTCTCCATCTGATATAGCTTGGATGAAACATTTTTTGAAATTTTGCAGATGTAAATTTTGTCGTCTGCATTGTTTAGAGCTTTAAGGGTTAAAAAATCAGGAGGCAGATATATTACTCTGATAGTATAGCTTGGACGAAACATTTTTTTCAGACGCAAATTTTGTCGTCAGCTTCTTTGGCGCTTTAATGGCTAATATGGGAAACCTGTGTCATCATGTACCTAATTACCTTGTAATCTTTAGTTTATTACAAGTTTTCCAATGAACCTAGACTTTAAACCGGAGGAAAAAAATTACAGTAGCAAACTTTAAATTTTTGTAACCATATTTACTGACCTCCTCTGAAGCGGTTATAGATACCAAATAGTGACAGTTCCTTTCCTTATTTTGTAGTTCGGGAATTAACGCTTTGGACTTATCGCCACTTTCAACAGTTCTTCACTTCATAGCAACAATTGATTCAGAGGACGCGGGTTGTTCTTCTGAATTATTTCATGCTTATTGTAATATTGCACAAAATCTTCAGGCCTGTTTTGACTTAAATACTGTTAGAAAGACGGGTAAACCCCAAACCATTCACCTGTCCTTGTTTTCAGCCATACAGTCAATTACAAGACCAAGTATAAGGAAAAGTTTGGTTCAGACGTTACTTAAGATATTTTTCTCCTCTGCCACATATTTGTCAAGTATAGTGATATGAATAATGTCATCCGTTTCTGCCCAGTGTCCAATAAAAGAGAAAAATGTGGAAAACGGAGCTAAACGCAGCATCTAATATGGGTCTACACTTTCTGCATAGGAAAACTGGTTATCTCTTTTAAAAATAAAAATATACATAATCAATCACCACTTACAGCTAATATTTAATTAAGACAGAAGAGCCCACAAGGTATAAAGGGAATAAATGAGCCGCGACACGTGAAAACAAACAAAGTGGTTGCGCGTCCAGCTCAGACTCAGTTCAACCTGGAGTTCCGCCCAGTCTGATCAGGGTCTTCTCTAAGCGCTTTAGGGTATCTAAGGGTCTAAGCTATCTTCATGCGGACAGCGAAGACTCTGATCATATTGGGCGAAAGCCCAGGCTGATCAGTGTCTGCGCTGGGCGCACAACCACTTTCTTGGTTTTCTCGTGTGGCGGCTCAAATGGTATAAATCGGATTAATTTACATTCGCGTGTACAACGCGAGTTGAAATTTTAACCCTTAAAGCGCCAAAAACAAAAAATAGTTATATTTGCAAATAGCACAAAGCCAGATGAGGCATCTCATAATGCGTCGCCTCATGTGAGTGTACACTGGTTTCTCTCTGGTCTTTGAATTCTTCATAAAATATATATCAGAAGGAACATATTTTTGCAATTTTGCAGATATAAATTTAGTCATCTGCATTTTTAACGTTTTAGGATTTAAAAAGTAGGGCGCAGCTGTATTACTTAGTCAAAAATAATAAACTTAAATACCGCTTCATATATACTAAGAACAACTTCTAACCGACCACTTGCTTTGTCTTGAACGCTGTCGTTTGAAGATGGTATCCGGACATAATTTTCTTATATTCAGTACTCCAAATGTGTCATGTTAACGATGTAAAATGTTTGAGCTCAATACCTTTAATATCGTTTCTTGGCAGCAAATGATGCACATGTACCCCCATTTCGAACTTCGCAAGGATTATGACTGTGGTGGAGAAGGTTTTTTAATTGTGTCTACAATTTTGAATTCTGTATTGAAATAATGCCTTTTTATGAATTCTCAAGTTCTTTTAAACATTTTCTAAATATTCGCACAAATCATAAGCATATGCTGACAAGATTCCGAAATGTGGTTCTGTCCGAATCGTGAAATTCTGCTGAAATGTTGCGATTTTCGGAAACAGGGGTACCATTATCTTTCACTTATTCAATACGGATAAGATTTTTATTTCAGATTTACTTGATTTACTTTACCAATACTACAACTTAATTAAAAATGGAAACATGTGTTCGATTGTCCTTTTTATTTAGCAGAAAACAGGCTAATAAGTGGTCGGTTAGAAGTTGGTTCTAGTATATGTAAATTGAAAAAAAAAAAAAAAAAAAAAATACGTTATCTAATTACTGAGAACAAAGATATTCTTTAAACATTATTGTTCTCTAGCTAGGACCTAGAGTGACATATCATGGTAGTAACTACCAAATTCGGGGTCTCTAAATCTAAACGAATATGTCATTTCAATTGTCCGAATGTAGTGTGGAAACTTTGGCTAATATTTACTGAAGCAGTGTATTTCACCAGCTAAAGCCTTAAGTTAGCAAAGAAGTCCGGCTGCATTAGTGTTTACCACCACCGTCGGTCATAAATGACTGCAGTACTGTTAAACGTGCCTTTAATTCTAAGATCATCCATTCATATAGCAAAAATCGTTTAATCCTGGTAAGACCGTGTTTACTGAACCATCACTTTTTATTACGATAGCTATTCCTGAAATACTTCCTTTCTATCGCAACGAACATATGGCATTAAACAACGTCGTACAGACGGTGCATCAAAGTCAGTATGAAGTAATTTCGACATTTCTTACTGGAATAATCAATTTTAGAGACTGGGGCGTAAATGTTGGACAGTAATAATCTAATTTTTATTAGTAGTACTATATGAATAGTTTTACTCAAGAGAATATAAGGATACTGAGTAATAATGACTTAACAAAAATCACTAAAATAAATACATTAAAACAATTTCCTGCACATAAATAGGCTCCGTAGTTCAAAAAGAAAAACGATAACACGAAATTCAAGACATTAATTCTGCGTAATATACATAATTAAATACATCCGTGCAAGTGCAATGCAGTAAAATTAGCTACAGATATATAAACAAAATGTAAAATTCGCAGGAACAAAATGTAAGTAGACTCAATATATATATATATATATAGGTAAAAATACAAAAATAATGTCCGGAACCAGAACTCTGTATATAAAAAATCAAACTAACGAGATGGAACGTCTGTAAATAATTTAATTTTCCCTATGCATTTCACTGTATATATATATATATATATATATAACAAGAGGGCCATGAGGCCCTGAGTCGCTCACCTGAACAATTGGCAAAGAGGCATTTTCTATGCTTGAAATTGCCAAATATGAGTCTTGGGTCGAAAGTCAAAGATTGACCATGACTTCTTTTACCCATAAATCTTCATGTGCTCATTAAGACAACCATATATACCAATTTTCAGGCCAAAATCTTCAAAACTTAACATGAAATCTTATGTTCTAGTATTTTCCAATATTTGACCTTGCCATAAAAAAGGTCAAAGTCAACCCAAGGTCATA
This sequence comes from Ctena decussata, assembly GCA_963989385.1. Classification (NCBI taxonomy): domain Eukaryota; kingdom Metazoa; phylum Mollusca; class Bivalvia; order Lucinida; family Lucinidae; genus Ctena; species Ctena decussata. The sequence goes on from OZ022507.1 coordinate 63,512,084, forward strand.
ATTTGAACAATTTTGATAGTACTAGAGTACCCAAATGCTATATATCAAGTTTCAAGGCCATCGGTCAATTGGTTCTGAAGAAGAAGATTTTTAAAGGTTTTTACCATATTTGGGCAGGTATACCTATATCATACTCACAGTATAAATATTACATTACAATGACCAAGACAGGTGTATTATTGAAATTATTCCACCTTGAAAACAAACTCTGCTATGTATTTTTAAGACAAATATTTGGACACAGGCCACATCTTTTTTGTCTGCGCAGCCTGATAACGTGCAAAGAAAATGGAAAAAATAATTGCTAGGACGCTCTTCATAATGCATTAATTTATGTTCAGACTTGCTTGGTTTGAGTTGCTGAGTGGCCACCTTTTGGGAACAAGCTGCTCACTCGGTTGGCCATATGTTCTCTGTATCTTGATTATTTGTAATCTTAGTTGTTTCCAACTATGGTTTGAGGGCTGGGTTTTGATTTTGATTGTTTCAGTTCCTGGTCTTTGCATACTTTTTACTTTGGTTACATTTTCAATAATGATGGTCATTTTTTAGATTTATTCGCACAAAATTAACCTTTGATCTTTTCTTATATAAATACTTTTTAACTTCAACATATTCTGCATTTTGGGATTCTGAATTATGAGAACTAATATAAAGAAGGCATCTGCTAAGTTTTGGGAAGATCTGTTGTATTTTCAGCATTTTATGCAGAATTTTGCCTTTTTCCCAAATCAGTGATAATCACCACCTTAACGTAACGTTTTGCTATCGTGTTTGTGACTCGATCTGCCAATACGTAGATCTCACTTAGGCCAAAGGTGTGCCGTTTAGATCAAGGTGTGATTTATCATTTAAAGCAATTTCGTTCCTCTCTGTAGAGCATCAGTAACAGTAATTGTGTTGACGCACGATAAGGCATCTCTTATAAGCTAATGAGCTATTGATATGATTACTTAAGCATTCTTGAAAGTTCATAAAAAGAACACTGCCCAGCATTAAAATGCTGCACAATGTAAATCGGATTTGGAACACATTGGAAATTATAATCAAGTAGCGAGTTGTTAAGAAATATTTAGGTATATATTATATATGAGCGACAAATAAAAACATGCTATAAACGTTTAAGATATCCACAGAAGACATGTACATGTTATTGGTTTATATGGACGCTTCATCATATATCCTGAGAGGTCGAGAGAAAATTTTGTGGTCATAAAGACTGCTACCACCTTATACTGAGGCCATAAGATATCTTATTCCCTCGATATAATAACTTAAGTACCCTACTATCTAATGACCTCATATAAAAGGGGACACTCGCTTTGCAGGCGTCTGTAAAAATAAAAAAAATCCAAGGACACTGCATGTGAAAAAAACACACACCTAACTATGCAGCACAAACTTGTCTTTTATATGTCAGTTAGGGAAGGACGTTTATTCGTATGTGTCTCTGTATGCTGGGCATATGGAGTTACCTCTCATAAATTTTCCAACGACACTACATGTGAAAATATATCTTACTATGCATCATAAACTTGCCCTTCATGTGTCATGTAGAGAAGGACGTTTATTCGTACTCGTCATTGTAATCTGGACATAAGGAGTTATCTCTCATAAAATATTCCAAGGACACTGTATGTGCAAAAACACCTTACTGTGCAGCACAAACTTTTCCTAATGTTCATATATCATGCAGAGAAGGACGTTTATTTGTCCTTGTCATTGTAATCTGGACATATGGAGTTATCTCTTATAAAATTTCCAAGGATACTGCATTTGAAAAAAAAACCCACCTTACTATGCATCTTAAACTTGCCCTTCATGTGTCATGTAGGGAAGGACGTTTATTCGTACTCGTCATAATAATCTGGACATAAGGAGTTATCTATCATATTTCCAAGGACACTGCATCTGGAAACATACTTTACTTGTTTTTCATATGTCAGTTAAAAATGAACGTTTATTCGTACTTGTCATTGTATTCTGGACATGAGGAGTTATCTCTCATATTTCCAAACTGCCAGTGTTTGGTTATGTTTCTATAATTTCAAACGTAAAATATAATTTTCTGCGTTTGAGTTGACGAATAAGAAGAAAACTAATTTCCCTTGTTAAGCGCAATGAGCGCTAGGTGTCGCTAGTAAGCGGTAGGCGGGAATAGTTGCACGTGAGAATTGAGGTGTGAATCATTTCAGCTTTGGACAGCGGACAGTTAACATCAATTTGTAATCCGGATTTACTTACCGTTGTACGGTTGTTGTGGCGTGACTTTTGTTTGCTATGTCTGAGGACAATATTTTGCTGGACAATAGTTCGCTTAGAGACATTAGCTCGCAATTGAATGTCATTTTAAACGAGTTGAATTGTTTACAGAACAAGTTTAAACGTTGTTTCCGGGGTGAAAAAGTTTAAGTCTGAGAAGAATTTAATTTGGAGGTTAGCAGGGAATAAAATTCAATATTACTTCATCAGTGATTTGGCCGATATTGTCAAGCAAAGTATTTGGGCAAGGGAAACTGTCAGGCAGTACGAGGCGAATCCTGTCGCCAGCGACAGTGAGGACGATAGTAAGATCCACAAAGCGGAAGGTAGGGCTCTCAATCGTAAGAAGTCCACTTCTCGTGGCAGAGGCAGTCGTGGTCGCGATTCTGGTAGTGTTACAGGGGTTCGTCATTGGGGTTATCAGTCAACACCCGTGTGCAACAGTTCGGTTTTCAGCCCGCCGGCCGGGGTCGATTTTTTCGTCCCCAATATGTTACAGCCCAACAGCAACAGTTTCTTTGTGCCCGGACCCACAGTTATCTCAGGTTCCTTCTTCGCCTGTGGTGAGTTCTCACATTTATGGCGAAACTTCCCCATGCATGTGAACAGCGACAGCATCAGCCGGAGATCAACAGGTAGCAACAAAGAAGTGATCAGCAGGGGGTTCTGTTCTGTTCTGTTCAATTCTCGTATCGACGTTACCCAAGTGGCTCAACGGTACGTAACCATAGTTGCACACACTTGGCGGTCAGATTTCAACCGTTATATACCGTTCAGTCGGGAACCAGTGTACAGCAGCACATCAGTGAGCGGATGAGCCTTGGCGAACGTCTTGGTGATGATTCAATTAGTGAAGACTTTCTCAAAGATGAGTATGATTATTCACGTTTTTCCTCATGATTTTTTTTTCGAATATGAACAAGGGCAGAAGAACATTTTAGTAAAGGGGAGATTGAAGAAGCATTTGCCGTTTTGGCGCAGCACTGGTAGCAGCGAGTTCGTACTCGATGTTATTGAAAATGGTTACAAAATTCCAGTATTCTGTGCAAGCTATAAAAAAAATGTAAAAACAATAGAACAGCTTTGTTAGAGCTCGATTTTGTATCAGAGTCAATCAAAGATCTTTTTCGAAAAATGATATTCTGAAAGTCCCCCTTTTGTGATCAATCATATGAGGGTCTCTGATCAAACATCGGGAAAGAAACGGTTAATTTTAAACCTTCGGGAAGTTAATAAGCACGTATGGAAGCAGAAATTTAAATATGAAGATATCAAAGTAGCTTTGGCTTTTTAGAAAAAGGATTTCATATGTTAAGATTTGATTTACCAGTGCTTACCATTTATTGAAGTAGCATATTTTCAGACCGATTTGCTTGGTTTTAGTTGGGGTGGATGGCGACGGAAACACAGTTTACTACAAAATTTTAGTTTTGTCTTTTGGGCTGTCTAGTGCAAGTTATGTTTTGTCTAAAATTTGCAGGCCTTTAGTAAATGGAGAGGAGAGGGTAAGATGGTGGACATGTTTTAGATGACGGCTTTGCTTGTGCGTAGGGGTACGAAACAGTTGAGATTATTGGCCAAGAAATAAAAGGCTGATATTTTAAAATCTGGATTTGTTCCAAACGCTATAAATTGCATATGGTTTCCTGCTCAGGTGCTAGAATTTTTAGGTGGAATGTTACATGCCAAGGATGGTATTATTTGTATTCCGGAACGTAGGATTTTGAAGGCAAAACAGGTTATTTCAGATTTATTATTATCTGCAAGAAAGCATAGGAGGGTTCCAGTCAGAAGGGTAGCTAGTTTTGTTGGTCAAATTATTTATGTGTCTGTTGTTATTGGTCATGTAAGTCAGATTATGACATGATATCTCAGTGCAGATGTTCTGAAAACTAGACACTGGAATGCTTATATACAGTTGTTTTGCGAAAGTTACGAGCAGTTGATGTTCTGGGATAAAACTTTGGATGTTTTAAATTTCAAAGATTTGTTTGAGTTTCAAAAATGTACCAAAATAGTTTACACAGAGTTGCACAGTGCACAGAGTTTTGTTGTCTTTGAAACACATTATTGCTAATTAGAGTATTAAATGGTTCACAGACAATCAAGGGGTCACATCTATAGCGACTAAGGTTTCTATAAAAACAGAGTTACAAGACATAGCTTACAGCATATTCAGACTATGTTTGTCCAAATCGATTGATCTCGAAAAGAATGGATTCCAAGATCTGAAAATGATAAATCAGTCTATCTTTCTAGAATATTAGATTATAATGATTGGGGTATTTCGTTTGTTGTTCTAGACATGATTCAGAGCAGATTTGGAGCATTATAAGTTATCTGGTTTGCATCAAATTATAATGCAAAATTGCCAAAATTTTATTCAAAATTTTGGAATCCATCTTGCGCTGGAGTAGTTGCTTTTGCAGAATTTTGGGGAAATCAGTATGGATTATTTGTACCACCCATTACAATCATTGACAGAGTTATAAATAGAATGATTGGTGACGAAGCATACGGTGTGCTGGTCCTTCCGTGTTGGTAATCAGATGCTTTTTGGCCTTTTATTTGTCCGAATGGCTCATTTAGGAACGAAAAAATTGACTGATTTGATTTGCCAAGCGATAAACAGTTTTATGTTAAATGCAAAAATGGTAAGGGATGTTTGGTAATACAGATTTGCATTTTCGAATGTTAGCATTGAAAGTTGATTCCAGAAAATGAGGAGTCTCTTTTCACTGTTTTAGAGAAAACATGAGTCTTGAAGGTAACATTTTGCGGTATCGCAGTACAATGCAGATTTGCAAATGAAAGCTGTTAAGCGGAATCGCTGTTTTGAAGGGCAGTATTGCTCTAGTGCAAACAAAGACTGTTAAGCGGAATCGGAATTTGAAGGGCAGTATTGCTCTAGTTTACAATTTATGTATCGCAATCAGTTCTAAACATTATGATTTATGTTGGTAAAACTTTTTTACAGAGTTCTAAAATGATCTGAGTACAATTTCATAAAAATGCGCATTAAATGATAATAGTAATAAAATGAATAAATACTAGCTGTTTTACATTGTAGAGAGAAACCAGTTAGGCATGAATACTAGCTGTTATACATACTGGAGAGAAACCAGTTAAGCATGAATACTAGCTGTTATACATACTGGAGAGAAACCAGTTAAGCATGAATACTAGCTGTTATACATACTGGAGAGAAACCAGTTAAGCATGAATACTAGCTGTTATACATACTGGAGAGAAACCAGTTAAGCATGAATACTAGCTGTTATACATACTGGAGAGAATCTAATTAAGCATGTATTAATAGTATGCAACTTAGATTGTTTTACTTCAAAATGAATTTTCTGTACGTGGTATATTGATTTTTCTTTCTTTTGTACATGTATTTTTTTCAGGCGCATGATGGTGACATTCGGGAGCTACCTGAAGCTTTGGCTGTCAGAGTACATCTACTCCCATATGTGTTAAGAAAGTGGCTGGCGGAGGGTACCGACAAGAAAAATCATGGTATTCTTATCTGTTTTTTTTAATATAATTTTATAAATCAGTACCGGTTCAGTCTGTTTTTCTTATCTGTTGTTTTTTCTGATATAATTGTATAAATCAGTACCGTTTCAGTCTGTTTTTCTTATCTGTTGTTTTTTTAATATAATTTCATAAATCCTCAGGCCGTCATATATAAATGTTATTTACAGTATCATTAGACGTTGAACAAGAAAGTTATGTAGCGTTAGCCGGGTCGTCCACCAAGTTAAGCAACCGGTCACCCATCCCATCCAGGTACTAACCGCGATCTCCGTTGCTTAACTTCGTGAAAGACCCGCGTCGTCATAAAAGCCGGCTTCTACAGCAGGGCTGTAGAAGTGTTTATATACCTAAACCCGTTATATTTTCTCCTCCTCTTCTCTTGACTTTGTCCCGAAGTCACTAACTGCTCACATAGCAGACCCAAGGGCGGAGCCCCTGTACCGCTACCAGAGACACCTTTCCCTGAAAGCTTGGGTCCGGAGATGACGGTGATGTCATCTCCTATCCCACCGCTGTCACTAAATGTAGCGTTAGCCGGGTCGTCCACCAAGTTAAGCAACCGGTCTTCCATCCAGGTACTAACCGCGATCTCCGTTGCTTAACTTCGTGAAAGACCCGCGTCGTCATAAAAGCCGGCTTCTACAGCAGGGCTGTAGAAGTGTTTCTATACCTAAACCCGTTATATTTCTCCCCTCTTCTCTTGACTTCGTCCCGAAGTCACTAACTGCTCACATAGCAGACCCAAGGGCGGAGCCCCTGTACCGCAACCAGGGACACCTTTCCCTGAAAGCTTGGGTCCAGAGATGACGGTGATATCATCACCTATCCCACCGCTGTCACCAAATGTAGCGTTAGCCGGGTCGTCCACCAAGTCAAGCGACTGGTCACCCGTCCAGGTACTAACCGCGATCTCCGTTGCTTAACTTCGTGAAAGAGCCACCCACTCTACCCGCGTCGCCTTAAAAGCCGGAATTTACAGCAAGGCTGTAGAAGTGATTATATACCTAAACCCTTACAGTTATTTACTTCCTATGTTTACCTTCGACTCTTTGTATGTTAAAATATAATTGAGCCGTAACATGACCAAACCAACAAAGTGGCACGTGCCCCCTTCCCCTTCCCCCAAGCGAAGACTCAGATTGGCCTGGGCATGCGCCTAGTCTGGTCAAAGTCTTTGCTGTGCACCTTAAAGGGTAGCTAAGGTCTAAGCTATCTCCGTATCAACAGAGAAAACTCTTATCAATTTGGGCACCAGCTGATCTGAGTCTTTGCTGGGTGCACTGGCACTTTGTCGGTTTTGTCATGTCGCGACTGATACATTAGAAATATTTTTTGCATTTGTTCTGCATGCGATGATGACTATGGTTTGAGGAGAAAATCTACAGTAGTTGACATACATCATTTTATGTGTAAATATCCCTGTAGCTAGAGACCATGACAAATTTTGGTGGCCTGTGATTATCCACGGTTAGGTCCAATGGCACCAAATGTGATGTCCCGTGGGTTCTTCCGTGGTTCCGAGCAAATCCGGGGACGACATGTATATCAAAGGTCGAAGAACTGGCTCAACAACTCAGTCGACTCATGGATAGCGACAGAACCTGGGTTCTTGTCCCGGTCGGGCCACGGTTTTTGTCTTCCCTTGTGACATTTAGATTCGTCCTCGAATCTGCGCGGAGCCACGGAGGAACCAATGGGACATGCACTTTTGGTCAGTCTCACGACCTTACAAAATACACATCGTAAATTTTATATGCTACAATTACTGAACTTATCAATATTTATCACGGTGTACATGTACTATAAACGCTACTGACCTGCAACAAATGTATATTAATATTATATATTTTATCATTTGAATAGCATGTAAGAAAGCAACAACAACAAAAAAAAATGCTGTTTGTCATAGGGTAAATAAATGCATGGAACATACTGTGTGTTTATTGTTTATTATTCTTCTATATTACTTTCCGTGTTTTCCTATATACATTTCATTGCAGACTTTTCCCCTGTTGCGCCTTGTAGATATTTAAAGAGTAAATACACTTCGGGAACTGACTGAATCAGATCCCAAACCCTATCCCCAACATCAAAGGGAAAGATTGACAAAGACATCCCAACAAACAATAAATTACAAGTGATAAGTCGAGTCAGCAGCTCTTTCCCAAATAGGTGGCAACTCAGCTATCTTTACTGAACTAAATAACCGGATAGGCAGTGGGTTATAATCTAATTGTATTTTCTATTCTCTGCATGTACCTTACCTAATTATGATTATCAGTGCAATGCTTGGGTGCAGTTGCCAGACAGCCATAGATATTTTGACATCATTTATCATGTTCACAATTTTTCATCAATAAATATATTTATATATTATATATACAGACTCTTCTAATCTAAAGAACCCACAACTGTTTAATTTCCTATCCAGAAGTCATTTGAATGGCCAGTGTAGGGGGAAATGTCAAAGGGGAGGAAAACCCGTGGCCCGACCGGGACTCGTACCCAGCACCTGCCGCTTACCGTGCGAGCACTCTGCAAACTGAGCTACCGAGCCACTTGGTCGACCTTTGGCATTTCCCCTTCTGAATTACATTTGGGACAGTGTTAGGCCAAAGGTCAAATGAGTTAGTGTTCCTATCACACAAAAGAACGAAGAGGGAAAAGAAGAAAAGAAGAAGATACGAAAATACGAAAAAGAGGGAAAAGAAGAAAGAGGAAGGAAATATAAGTAGAAGAAAAAATGAAGAAGAATACGAAGAAGACGAAGAAGAAAAGACGAAGAAGGTAAGCTGAAGAAGAGGGGAAAAGCGGAAAGAAGAACGAGTGGAAAGGAGGAGGTACTAGACAATCGCTAAACATAAGCAACAATGGATTTTAGACTATCCGAATATTTTGCATTCGCTCCAATAGGTAACTTATGTACCAATAAAGACATCATTTCTTGTTTTATCGTTAAGGCGCAAATAGCTTCTAAAAGAAAAAGTCTTAAGCTTTTTAATGAATATTTTTCAACATGTTTGTTGTTGATAAATTTGTCTTTTTTGGACATGAAGAACACTACCATAGCTCCTATTTGTTTCTATGGGAATGGTTGAAATGATCTTTTCTGTATTAAAACAATGATTGTATGATTATTTGAAAAAAAAACTATTTTAAGCCCCTTATGGGATTATAAATTTGTACATTTTAATTCTGCGTTATTCGGCATAACTTCTGAAGATGTAAAATAAATACATTTTGGTCCACTTGAACAAATTTTGTTCATCGACTGGCGTTAATTTTACCCTTATTTTACATCTTCCGACTGCGATTTTTTATCAATATCTGCCACCAGAGTCATTATTGGAGATGGATGATGAATGCCCTCGCCATATTCCTCACTAGGCGAGTAATGTGTTAGACGTATGTATGTGATGTTATATAAAAATCAGACCATAAATAGAGGTGCCAGAGGGATGACAAATTATTTTTTCTAAAAATAGCATCAATGACCTTGACTTTCCTCAAAAATTCTGTATCACGAATTTGTCCAAGATATTGTCACACTAAACAATTATGTGACTTTGTATAGAAATATGTCAATAAAGAAAAAAGCAATCCTAAGTCTGCATTTTTAAAAAAAAGATTTTCTGAAAATGGTACTGACTAAGTGCGTTTTCTCTTTGCAAGTAAAGTGCGTTAAAATTCCGTATGAAAACAATTATTTTGACGTCACCATCCGTCTCACTTCTTGTCTGAGCTCATATCATTTTTTTTGCTGAGCTGAAGTTTTTATTTCCGTTAAAAACAAGACTTTGAATGTTTTCTCCTCTATTGTTTGTTGGCACTTGTGAATGGTAAGTTTCAAAAGAATCCGGGACGACCTTACATTTCTTTGACGTCAAAATCTAACATTACTAGAAAGGTAACGTTTTCTAGTTTACATTTTTACGGGATTCGGTTATTTAAATTTAAAGTGTAACTACACTTCAGGAACTGACTGAATCAGATCCCAAACCCTATCTCCAACGTCAAAGGGAAAGACTGACAAAAAAACCCAATAAATTACAAGTGATAAGCCGAGTCAGCAGCTCTTTCCCAAATTGGTGGCAACTCAGCTATCTTTATTGAACCAAATAATTTAGACCAACAGAAGGGTTACAACAAACTAAGCAAATTATACGAAAAACATTTAACAACTATTTTTACCTATTTGAAGGATAGCTGGGTTGCCGCTCGTTTGGGAGGGGGCTACTGGCTCGGCTTGTCGCTTGTGGTTTGTTATTCGTTGGGATGTCTTTGTCGGTCTTTCCCTTTGATGTTGGGGATAGGGTTTGGGATCTGATTCAGTCAGTTCCTGAAGTGTAGTTACTCCTTCTGTATGACGACAGCACCCACCCTACACCCTGCATATTTTTAGGGGGCACAGACAATTTAAGTCCATTTTCTCATAGCGTATCCTAGATAGTTCCATGCTTCACATAGTTTAGTCCGAGTTTGGTACAGGTGTAGATCTACCTCTGGTTTGAGTTTCTTTCGACCCTGTACGGAATATATTGCATAAATGACTTGTTGGTCTGTGTTCATCATATTTAAGGAAAGCGCGTAATCAACTGCCTGTTTATACTGCTGTGTGTATTTTAGTATCACTTCTCTACGTCCCATGAAAATACAACCACAAAGCCAAACTAGATTTTCACGAAATATTCTAGATATATTTTTGTCCATCGACACGTTATAAACATGAGTCACTCCGATTCTTGAAGAATTGAAGTTGGCTGGGATTTGCAGAGCAAATTTTCTTGGATTATCCACTTCATTCCTGAAAAGGCCAACGTCCAACCATGTAAAATAGTCCGTACTGAAATAGTTAGCTCTAGCCGCTCTTGATACGGCATCATACTTCGCATTTTGTGCGCAAGAATATTCTGCGGGAATCGCGTTGGGATATTTCGGGTAGCCCTTAACGTCATATATATGTTTTATAGTGTCCAGCTGTTTAAATGCCCAGGATGAGTTTCTTTGGATTAGGAAGATTTTAGTTTTCTCAGTAAACTGCCTTCTAACACTAAGCATGTGGTCCTTGAAAATCTTGGAATCTGTGTAAGCAACCAGAGGATTTTGCAGGTCTCTGTAGATCTTTGCCCATTTCAAGTATATACCAACTGATCTCATCGCTGACGGGCCTGTCTTAGAAAAACTGCCGATGTCAAAGTAGGCCGTGACTACTGTTAAGTTTTCTGACCCAGGTGTGATTGTAGGGGAGACATGTTGCATAAGTTCTGGAACACACATTTCATTGGGACGTCTTCTTCTCTCAACCTTGAAATAAATATATAAGGATCTGAGGCCGTATATATAAAACGACTTAAGTTGTTGCTATGCTGTTGCTAAGGCTAAATTTCTGTGTTGGAGATTTCCTACAACTATGAAATTTGCTCTGGAGGAACAGTCTTAAAAATACTGTTCCTCCAGAGCAAATTTCAAAGTTGTAGGGAATCTCCTTCATAAAAATTTAGCCTCAGCAACAGCATAGCAACCAATTAAGTTGTTTTATAAATATTGCCCTGTACTATAATAGTAATACCGGTAGAAAACAACGAAATAAATCATAAGTTACAGTGAAAGCGGACTCAACTGAAGGAAATCTAAGAAATCTCTGTGAATAATTATGATTCAACAAGAGATCCGCAAGAGCTCCGCAAGCGGGGCAGTATAAGCCCGTTTCTGATTGTTTGCACCGTTTCATCCTTGTCTACATTGCTATTAAGTTTATCAAAAGGGATGTAACTCAACAAAGAAAATAAGGAAGGGGAAGCAATTATTCTTAATTAGACATACTGTCTCAACCTAATACACATTGTTATAAAGTTTCGTCAAGATATTCCATACCGTTACCTAGTAATGACTTGCCCAAGAATAGTCATAGAAATTAATAAAACGGATGCAACTCCATAAATAAGGAAGGGGGAGCAATTATTCTTATATAAGACACACAGCCTCAATCTAATACACATTGCTATGAATTTTAATCGTGATATTCTGTATGGTTGCCTACTTACAGCTTGCACAAGAATAGCCTTAGAAAATATTCAAAGGGAGGTTACTCCAAAAAATAAGTAAGGGGAGGCAATTGTTCTTATATGGGCCATATCATGTAAACCTAATATACATTACTACTAAGTTTCATCACAATAGTCCTAAGGGTTAGCTAGATATGAGGTATACAAATAAGGTCTAACAAAATAATCAAAGGGAGGTAATTCAAAAACTAAGTAAAGGGGAGTAAACCATTCTTGTATGAGACATGTTGTTTTAACCTCATATACATTGTTATAAAGTTTCGTCATGATATTCTAAAGAGTAACCAAGTTATGGAATGCTAAAGAATTGCCATAAAAACTGCCATAGACGAGTTTCTTCAAAGGGCTGTAACTCCGCTAAAAATCATAGGAGCGAAATTGCCGTATAATATGCTCTACTCCACATCGTAGTCTTACTATTTACAAAGTTTCAGCTTAATTGGATGAAAACTATAGGAGGAGTTATCCAGAAACGAACATCCCAAAAGTTCTAAGTAAAGGCCTGTAAATCCGTTAAAAATCATCGGAGCATAACCTCGAAATAATATGCGCTGGTCCACCTCATAGTCTTACTATATACCAAGTTTCAGCTCGATCGGATGTAAACTGTAGGAGGAGTTATCCGGAAACGAAAAAGTTTACGGCGGATGGACGGACGGACGGACGCCAGCGCCATTACATAATACGTCCCGTTTTTGAAACGAGCGTAAAAAACGACGTTAAAGATTTCCCAATTGACAGTATAGGAAGCGGTGTTGTGTGAATAGTTGTGATAATTCACGTTGCTAACATCAACGCATAGTGAAGAAACTGCGTACTAGCACTTCTACAGGTGTGAACCAATTTGACATATACGAGTTTAAGGGGAAATTTTCGTTTTCACTTAATAACTTATTTTTTTCTTAACATATTTTTATATCACAAACGGTATCAGAATGTAAAATTATTCTTCTTTAATATTGTTTTTTTTTTTAATTTTGATTGTAGCACAGGTATAAAATGATCTTTTTCTTGGGTGATTTTCTGGAGGTACATAATTAATTCAAACAAATAACAAAATCTCCGTAAATCAGTAGGGCACATGAATTCAACAACTTATTTCGAATCAAGTTAATAGAAAATGTTATGCATCACGAATAGATCAGATGAGAAGAAAGAGTATATTTTTATCTGATATAAACCCTATTAGTCTAGCTAAATGATGAAATATTCTTTTTTCAATGTTTATTCAATTTTTTGCCGGTGGTTTCCGTGCATTTCCGTAAATTGCGACGCTAGGACACGACTCCGGCTTTCAGGTAATCGCTCCAGGCGGAGATTACCACGTTAAGATATAATAGAATGGTGTAGAAATGATTTTTCAAGTAAATGAATTATGCAAAATGTATATTTATTCAGTACTGGGCCTAAATTTTGCTTGAACTGAAAGATGAAAGTATATTTATTTAGTTTTTGATTTATCTTCTGGTCCAGAGCTGCACTAGAGATCAAAGGGAACGTTTTTGGTTCCTGGTGTTAGAATAGAAACGAAGTTGTGCTATTGAAATAAAATTTCAATTGGTGCCGATATATTCAAATTTCGGTCTTTGGTCTTATTTGCAATCATATGAAGAGCAAAGCTCGGCTAACTTCTTTAAATTTGCGAACTAATTGCTACCACTGGTGCCGAATTGAAGGACACGATATCGATTATTTTATAATTGTATAATGCCAATTTGTAATGTCGGCATATTTAGTAATTAAGCTTTTGCACAATTATTGTTGTTGTAATTATTAAAGTGAAGCAAACAAAGAACCATACTATCTGCATATTCAATAGGCAGTTGATTCTAAGACCCAAACAAAACTTAGATTACAAATGAATAAATGAGGGTGAATTCCGGAGACTAAACAAGAAAATTCTGCCTGCCAGCCCTGTGATCCACGATGAGAGTTACAATGACGAGAGGCTGATGAAAGGACGATAATGACATGTTGTGTAATGGAACTCGTTTACGTCTGAGAAGGTTTCCGCCTTCGGAAATCGAACTTGGGACCTCTAGATCAGCGGGTCAGCGCTTAGCTTACTGAGCTACAGGGGCTCCTCGAAGATAACTTCGGCGGTCTCTAGCGATAGTATAATTTTGTTAGTAGGAAACAGAAAACTTTATTTTTCTATAGCATTTAAGTTATATCTATTTGTTGACCTTTTTATATCTTAAAGAAAGTATACTTTAAATTACAAAGGAGGTATATACGTATGTTTTTTTATTCATTTTGTCATCCTTCTATTTACTACATTGTACAAATCCATAATGAATGAAAATGTTATTATTGTATCAAGTTTGATCTCTCATGTTGATTATTATTCTAAAATTTATAATCTTATTTTTATCCAGTTTAATCAATTTCATTTTACTTCAATTCAAATATTACTCCTTGTCAACTTAAACCAGTCTGTGGTTTTAAACTATTACTGACACGACACGCGTTCACATATGCCTATCTGTGTGGCAATAATTAATGGAGTCGCGACACGAAAAAATTTAGACAGTGGCATGTGCGCCTAGCAATGACTAAGATCAGCCTAGGCGTTCGGCAAGTCTGGTCAGAGTCTTTGCTTGTGGCATGGAGATAGCTAAGACCCGTAGCTACCCTTAAAGTAAACAGCGAAGACTCTGATCAGAATTGCCATATGCACAGGCTGATCTGAGTCTTCACGTAGTACATATGACACTTTGTGGGTTTTGTCGTATGGCGGTTCGACTGGGTTAACGAAACGTAAGAATGTATGAAATGTATGTGCCGCGATTCGCCAAAACTATCAAGGTGGCATGTGCACGTTACCATGAAAATTAGTTCGGTGTGACCTGCTGTTAGTTTGAGGTCAAACATCCGGTCATGCTGAATCGTTATCCCAAGCCAATATTTTCGTACATCAAATAGTTTTCAATTGTAAAAAAGAATTATTGGACCTTGAAATGAAGGTTACTGTGTCCTAATATTCAGCATCCATCATATAATTCCTATAAAATTACAAAAATCAGAAGGGTTCATCAGCAATTAAGAAGGTGGTTATCAGTGTGATAATCCAGTTGCCTGTGTTCATATATATAATTTATGTCCTATGATTATATAAATAATTAGATACAATGCTAAAATTAATTATATTCATTAAGCGCCCTAAGGACTCATCAGATGAAGTTTGCAACAGGAAGAATTAGGAAAAATATATTTTGTGTTTGTAATATTTTTTATACCGAGATAATAGATATTTTTATAAATGGTGTTTATATTTTCTAAAATGAAACATATGAAGTAAATGTTTTACTTGCAAATCTTAATTCCAACTATCAAATTTTGTCACCAAATATTCTTGTTATTCCCAGCTACTAATCTCTTGTCTGTAGAAAATTCCTGTGCCATTTGGTAGAGTTATTATTAGGAAACTAGTTGAAACTTATTACAAACTGTTATCAGTAAATAAGTGGGAGTTAAAGACATACAAAACAACACAAGCCTTGTCTTATCGGCAAATTGGTGAACTGTTAGGTCCTTTTGGCCGGATACAAAATACCATGATTTCTGTTGAGCCCTTAGGTTCTAATTACATTTTGATCAATTTTAATGGAATTTGATGTAGATATTTATTTCATGTCTGTTTTTCATTTAGATGAATCAAAGTGTAAAAATGTCAGTTTTGGTCAAAATTACTGTTGAACCCTTCTGTTTCTAAATGGATGAAATATGGCTCACTGTGATGCTGTAAGTTTAAGGTCAAACATGGGTCATACTGAGTCATTATCCCTAGTAATCATGTTTGTACATCAAAAAGTCTTCAGGATATAAGGCAAAACCACTAGACAATGAAATATATGTCACTGCGATCTACTGTTTGTTGAGGTTAAACTTCGGCCCATGTTCCTTCTTTCGAATGTGTTCTCTCCTCTCGAAGGAACTCTCTAAGATTTTAATTTGACTTTACTGCAGCTGGTGTTGTGCCGTGTGGCGGCCGTAAAATGTCTCCCGTCACCCATACATCACCCATAGTGCAGATTATATTTATGTTTGTCCTTTGAGATCGGAGGATATATTCGGAGAACTCATAATTATTTTTTTTATTGATTTAGACTTTTTTTCTAGATCATCGCTTTTCAATCATTTTGACATCTTTCGACACTTATCAGTTTTTGAAGGGACTACCTTATTAATATTTGGACAATACAGTATGCTTTCCTTTGGCTTTCATCGCCATATATTTTCAGGTTCACTGATGAGGCTTGAATAGCCGAAACTTCGAAGTATGGCCCATGTTCCTTCTTTCGAATGTGCTCTCCAAGGAACACTTAAAGATTTTAATATGGTTCATACTGAGTCATAATCATAAAAATGATGTTCATACATCAAATAGTCTTCGAGGTATAAGGTGAAATCCTTGGACCTGGGCCATAAAAACAGCTCACTGTCCAATATGCATCGCTGTTTTAAGTAGAGCTTTCCCAGACAAATCTATGAAGCATGTTTAAAGACTAACTCTTGCAGGTACTTAGAAACTGAGCTAACCACACCATGTGAATATTTTGCTAATCAACCGTGAAACATATGTCATAGCCAGATATGTATCGCTCCTTTCAGTAGATCTACCACTGACGTTTAATTATGGAGCATGTTTGAAAACTGTAGCCCTTGCAGTTACCAAGAAACTGAGCTAAATGCAACAGGTGAATATTTTTCTGTGTTCAATCAACCGTGAATATAGGTCATGACCCCATATGCATCGCTGCTTTTAGTAGATCTCCAGACTTTTTTTAGCATGTTTGAAGACTCTTCCCTTGCGGTTACTTAGAAACTGAGCTAAATGCAGGTAAATATTTCCTCTATAATGTTCAATCAACCACAAAATTTAGCCCATGGCCCAATATTCCTCGCTGCTTTCAATAGATGATCTCCATACGTATTTATGGAACAAGTTTGAAGACTTGACCCTTGCAGTTTCTTAGAAACTGAGCTAAAAGCAATAACGATATTTAGGGCGATATTTTTGCAATGGCACACGCGCACGTTCACGAAGGTTATTGCACAAGCCCGTCTTTGCTTCGCAATGTCGCGTTTATAGACAAATCATACATCTTTTCTTGCATTAGAACCAACTTGGCCTGATTAAATTGTTGGAGCACAAGCCCGATAGGCGTCGGCAAGTGCTGATACATACAATTAACACGAAAAATCGGTATTCTTGCCATAAACTACTACATTGCTTGCGTATTTGAGAGGACACCTACAGTTCTGATACTAACATCTCAGAAGAAACACCATTGAGAAATTTAGTAACATAAAACAGTGATGTTTTGTCTTTTAAACTCTTTTTTACACTCGTCGTTAACTGTTCTTAAATCTCTTTTAGAGCAATGTCCCCATATGCCGAAGAAGGAGAGTTGTCCGCCTGTGGCGCATCTGGGTGAAAAAGTTTTATCCTAACCATTTCATGCGTTTTAATCACCAACTGCAAGAATGAACAAATATGTTTTAAGCTTTTATGTACATGTTACGATTATAATTCAGATTTTATTTTTCAAAGTTTATCACCATCTGCAAGAATAAACAATTATGTTTTAAGCTTTTATGTACATTTTACTAAAATAATTCAGATTTTATTTTTCAAAGTTTTTATCACCAACTGCAAGAATGAACAAATATGTTTTAAGCTTTTATGTACATGTTACTGTAATAATTCAGATTTCATTTTTCAAAGTTCATAAAATGATGAAGACAATGGCCGTAGCAAATGTTTATCAGGAAGCATTTTGCACTTCTTGGAAATTTAGTTCCGCCCACTGTCTTCATCATCTGATGATGGTTAAAGATAGAAGATAAATTGTAAAATAAATTGCGGTAGATGGTAATCAAACAGTGTTGCAGTAATCAGTATTGTTCATGAATAGGCTCAATCGAACTGAGACCGGTATATTCCTATTTTTGTGATTTCCTTGCTACTAGAGGATCTCTTTTTTCAGCTCTTTATTAAATAGCTACACGTACAGTATAAAATCGTGTCCTTCATTAATCTTTGTCAACCACGGCTGCTCTTCCGCAAAATACTTTGCAATATAAAAAAATTAATTGCAAATACTTTCATTCATTGATCATTAAATCGGCTAGGGCAACAAATAAGATAAGGTTTATCATCAGCATAGTATTACAGTTTAAAGCACACCATTATTGCAAGGACTTAGGTTTCCGCGTTTTACTTGTGTGTGTGTGTGTGTGTGTGTGTGTGTGTGCTACGTTACGGGGAGTTACGTATGAATACACACCTTCGAATCTTTTATTAAAATTTTATATTCTTAATCATTTTTATCGTTTGAACTGTTGTTTGTTTCTGAACGTCATGTGGAGTAACAGGAGCTGGGCTCCATATTAAGGTAGTGCTATAGAGGATGAATTTATTTTGCATTTGCTAAAACAAACGAGAGTTATTGTTCATGGAGAAATAGATAAACTCTGGAGTATTTACAGTTATAACACACAATAACAATGTCTACCGTAAAGATACAAAGTTTTCGGACAGATGTGTCTGTACAATTAGTGGAAACCAAGATAAGACTGTTCCTTACAAGCCAGAGCGACCAAGCTTTTTACAGTTGCCATCCCATCTGCGCCTTTTTATGGACATAACTCAATGGTAGAACCGGAATAACAGGAAAATGAATAGTAGGACAAGGACCGGCACTGCTTGCAGCTGGTGCAGAATTTGGGCAGTCTGTTGTCGGGATATGTTTAAACTTTAATATTGTTTTTTTAGGAAACAAAACAGTGAAATGTATGGGTTTTTTTAAGTTTTTTTTTGTTTTGTTTCATTTTATAACATACAGTGCAAGTTTACTAAAATGATATGCAAAGGCATGCCCCATCAATTGAATATTTTTTTCATGACGTCTTTCATAAAATTCAATTTTCTTGCATTGTTTTAAAAATGTAAAACTACACTTATTATCAAGATAACAGCATTTTGTACCAGTTTGTTTCAAATATCCTATAGAATAGATTATATGATGTGCAGAAATGAAAGTGCATTCAGGTGTAGGAGAAATGAATTTTAATGGAAAATGTTTAAAAACAAGTATGCTGAAATACAAAATATTGTCTCTTAGGAAAACAAACCGGTGAAAATTTTATTTTTCATATCCAAATGTTTTATAGCTCTCCGGGTTATTTAGATGGTATAATGGTTTGAATGTCCCGCCAATATTTCCATTCAAAATCCGTTTATCTTAAGGCAACGGTTTATTCTTAGTCTGTATAAGACCCAGTCATGCAATAATTCTGCATATGACGCATACAAACGTCGTAGGCCCACATCTGCCTTCTGTCTGCCCGTCTGCACAGTCTGCTCATAGCCGTTGCAGTTCGTATACACCATGTATAGACCCTGAGAAATTTACAGGGACAACGGCTCTGGCTAGGCTGCATGGGATCTCAGACTGGGGTTTGGTCTTTCCTGGACCCAGTCCTTTTTCGCATAAAGCTGCTCAAATTACAATTTTTAAGATGTATATGACATATCAGTTACACGCTGCTGAACGTGGAGCTCGCATAACACACAACGACACAAGTCGAGAACACATCACTTAATAAAAGCATCGCAAACGACTGCGTGATACCCCGCCACTGCAAACCGATTTTTTTCAGATTTATGCATGTAAATAGCTGGGGGCGGGGGGGGGGGGGAAATAACTCCCATGGGGTAAATCTGAGCATCACTGGAGGCTTTCATCACTCTGATCATTTGCTGAAAGTTTCAGAAAAATTGCCTCAAACTCAGATTTTAGATGGAATTTTTCGTAATTTTATACATGTATATAGTCCCAGGGCAGGGGCAGAAAACCCCCGATGATAAAATTTCTGTGCTCATATAAAGCTTTTGTTACTTCGATCATGTTTGTGAAGTTTCATCATGATACTCCAAGTAGTAAAGGAACTAGAGGCCAAAAACCATTTTTTGTATAATGGCAAGTGCCATAACTCTGTCAGAAATTAACGAAATTTGCCCATTAACAATCCCAAGCGAGACATTCTCAGTACAAATGCATATGCAAAATTTTAAGGAAATCCGTTGATAAATACTTAAGTTATCGAACGGAAACGAAGTGCGGACGGACGGACAGACGGACGGATGGACGTACGTACGACGGACGGACGGACAGACACACGGACAGCCAACGTGAAAACATAATACCCCGCCACTAACGTGTGGCGGGGTATAAAAAGCGGAACTTTAGAAAATACAATCATCGTTCTTTTTAGTGTTATTGTTATTTTTATTTATTTATTTATTTTCTTTCTTTTCTTGTAAGGGACGTGCCGCTTAGTTTTACAGGCAGTAAAATCTGTTCGATTGTTTGTCTGGATACACCGCGATTCAAATATAAAAATGTACAATAAATTCTGAAGCAAGGAACCACAACAAATGAAATCCATTTCTTTTCGGTCAGTCTTTTATAGTAATATGTGCGATATTGTTTCAGTCTATTTCACGTTTTTCTGTATTCAGTATCATGAGATGTTAGTGAGTTTCCTATCGCACGATTTTGCTAGTCTTTTAAAATGATTGTTTTGAGTGTTTTAGTCAGTCGACCGCTTCGCTATGTAGAGACAGGTCTGTGTATTTTGTTTTGTTTCTGAAATTTCTGACCGATTTTGCAACTAATGATCGGATATGGCATGGTAGCATTTCTTTGAATGATATTGATTTCAAAGAGGGAAGTTAGGCCTAGTTTTGGTCCAAATTTGACCCACTTTAACTTGTGCCATATGAACCTATTTTCTTATTTCGCAAATGATTTAAAATCTAAGTTTTTGAAGTCAACCTTTGCTGTTATTATAGAAAAAGCAGAGTTTCAAAGCGTGTATATATAAAAAAAAAAATAAGCAAGGGTGTTTATGTGTAACGGTATACAATTTCAGTTGAAATTACGCTATAAATGTGCGATATTTGAATGGTGAAATGAGACTGAAAATAGTTGAGTGAGACAACACTCTAGAACGGGAGCACTTGTTTGGCATTCAGTGGCTGAAGTTCGCAGTGGAGGAGCGTTCGTTTAGTACGGACATTTTTGCACTGCGGGATTAGCTTATTGACAGAAACTTGTGTGAACGGTCTTGCTGGTCTTGAGCATGGATAAACCTACCTCCCCCTCCCAAAAATATAAAAAATATAATTAAAGGGAGTAGGGTTGGGTAGCCCGCTCGCAGCGTTTCAGTCTCAACTTGACACCAATTCGGCTACTTGCAGACCTGTCATTTTTGTGAGATTTTGAATACGTCAGTGACTTTCGATGTCAGATATCCTTGTACAGAAATTATGAGTTTGTTTAAATTGTTACTTATGTGACGTAGGTTTTGTGTACGATATGTAATAAATGGAACCGTAGCGAACAGCGGCATTCCTTTTCACAATTTGTTGTTTCTTTATTTCTTAAGCAGCATTTTGCTTTAAGACAAGTTAGAAAAGACAATATTTATTTTCGGACAAACGAAGTGCGGGAGAAAATAAAAAAAAATACTAAGTATGTCCATGTGCAGTAATGTAATATTGAAGGACCAGATGTATGATCTGTACTATGATGCTGTGCGGGAAGATTTTTATGCCGCCCCACAGCACACCATCAGCTGATCAAAATATTGATGAGGACAAGGGTTTTTAGATCCGTGTTCCTTAAATCATCATACACTGTAAAATGCGGAGGTTGCACCGCAAAGAACTTTATTATGAATTCTGTACATACCAGGGATGTTTCTCAAAACGGAAAAAAAAATCAGTTAGGTTTTACTTCTGATTCTGCGTTCTGTCGACCTTCACTGATGCTAAAGTGATCAAAATAACTTCACTGACTATGGCTTATTCACATTGGGCCTAGGATGAATCAATGACGCCCATATCGTGCCCGTAAACCCCTTACCGTGGAGCCTCCGTCCGGAGGCAGGCTGATTCTAGATGAGCGATTTTCGTACGAATTTCCTGGCACCGTAGCCTCTACGATTTTGTTTTGTGAGGACTTAAGACGACTTATTACTGACCGTACCAAGGCGGTACTTTCGTTGCGGTTGCATTTGTTTTATGTTTTATGTTTTATTTTCGGTGCTGCTTAATTTATTGTGTTCTCATTTTAACCCTACTTTAATAAAAATAGAAAGTAGGTAAAACTAGTTGTTAAATGTCTTTCGTATAATTTGCTTAGTCTGTTGTAACCCTTCTGTTGGTCTAAATTATTTAGTTCAGTAAAGATAGCTGAGTTGCCACCTATTTGGGAAAGAGCTGCTGCCTCGGCTTATAACTTGTAATTTATTGTTTGTTGGGATGTCTTTGTCAATCTTTCCCTTTGATGTTGGGGATAGTGTTTAGGGTCTGATTCAGTCAGTTCCTGAAGTGTAGTTACTCTTTGAGTTTGAAAATATCGTAAGCCCGTAGCCATGTTGTCGTGACATTGCACGATCCCCACAAGGTCACCACGCAGAGGTTGCGCTCTGATTGTACAGAAAAATACAAGACTTTTTTAAAAATCATACGGAGACCGTAGGCTCTTGGGACAATCGCATGACCCTCGCACAGCTATCGCAAGCTTGTCGCGCGGGCTTCGTACAATTTCCATGCAGAGGCAGCGGAAACTTCAATGATTTTGCATGATTTCTGTACGATCTCCGCACAGCTTCCGTTGGGGTTAGCCACGGTTTGTCCCCGAGTGCCCGAAGAAGAAATCGCACGATGATCGTACACACTGTAAACACAAACACGGTAGCCCACAGCCACCTAAGATGACTAAAATTTCGTTCGGAAAATTGTAGACTAATTCTTCGCACGGCGCCAGGGGCAAATGTGAACTAGGCATCATTAGCTGATGTAAAACCATGATTGTATTAAAATTTCGAACTCAAAGATATAGGAAGCAGCTGCACATTTAGAATCGTTGCAGGCATGAAGATAAACTTTCCATAGAATGAAATAAAGGTGCATGTAGCGAAAGCCCTACGTATTATTTCTGTCTTGACAGATGTAGGAACAGGGGGTCTTCGCCATTAGATCACGTGATCATTCCCTGGACTATTCTGGATTCAAAGTGAATGCATTGTTATAATGTGCGTTGCTGACAGTGTAAGATTTTGAGAGACACAACATAGACGGACGCAGTTTAGGGATGGCCTGGTCGTTTAACAAAATTACTGAGCAAGGATGACAAAAAGCTGGGTATATCAGGATTTTTTTCACTTGTAACATTTTAAATGTTTTTGACAAGGAAATATGCAAATTTGAATGACTTATTATGCACCTCCATCATCCTCCGGGGGAGACATTTTGTTTTTCCTTTGTAATTCGCATGCCCGTGTCGGCTCCGTAACTCTGAAACCACTGAAGATATTCACAAGAAACTTGGTACAAATATAAAGTATTATTAGACAATGTGCAAAAACTAAGAATTGTAATTCCATCTACATTATCAATGTAATTATCTCCCTTTGTAATTATTAATATGGAAATCATGTCCGCTCTATAACTTTAAACCGTTCAAGGTATTTTTATGAAACTTAGTAAAAAACATAAAGGATCATCAGTTAATGTGCAGAGAGTGTGAAACCTAACATAATTATGTCCCTTTGTAATTTCCAGTTTAGAAATTTTGTCCACTCTGTAACTTTAAACCATTGAAAGTAGTTTTACAAAACTTAGTGCAGGTATAAAGCATAATCCACTGATGTGCAGAGAACAAGAACTAAAACAGTTACTCCATACATATTTAATGGAATTATTCCCCCTTGTAATTTTAAGTCTAGAACTTGTAGTCTTCATAAGTATTAAAGATATTTTCGTGAAATTTTGTACAGATATAAAGCATCATAAGAAGAGTTTCAGAAAAACATGAATTTTTACTACACCTACATATTTATTGGACAGTATGCCCCTTTGTAATTTTCAGTAAAACAATCGTGTTTGCTCTGTAACTTTAACGGAGTTGAAGATATTGTTACCAAATTTGATACAAATATAAACTAATACCAGACAATTTGCAGAAAACAAGAACCATAACTCCACCTACATTTTCACCGAAATATGCCCCTTTGTAATTTTAAGATGGCTATTGTATTTCTAGTAAAGAGAGCTTGTCCTCTCTATAAAACTAAAATTTTCAAAAGTATTTCCATGTCCATGTATTTTTGTATAGATATCAAGCATTATCCGATGGTATGCAGAGAACAAAAGGCATTAATCCATCTTAATTTTAAAGGAATTATGTCCCTATGTTATTTGAGTTTTGGAACTGGTCCTCTCGATGGCTTTTAACCTTACTTTCATGAAAGTTGGTAACAGTTAAAAAGCATGGTTGATGTTCTTAAATAAGAACCATAACTCTATCTCTTATTTTCATGAAGAGGGTGGGAAGAGTGGGGGTGGGGTGTGGTGGAGACATCTGTTTTGTTGAAAAAAAAAAAACAATCTAGTTTATATATTATTATTATAAAGATATTTTTATAGTAAGACAAAATGGAACAATTTAATATGTGCCGGGCCACCTTAATCTTAATTAGGGACCAGAATACTCGGACATTTACTAAGCTATAGTAAGGTTTAGAATTTATAGCACAATCCCAGCGCCTAAAAATATTGCTTCCTCCAGACTCTAGCTTACAATACGAATTCTACAATGATCTAGCCATAATGTCCTTTTTCATAGATTCTAGGGTAAAGTTCAAACTGTATCATGCAATCTTAATCCAACATGAGGGCAAATTATATGGACACCAATTTAACCATAGTAAAGTTCAGAACATATGCCGAAATCCTATATCCTTACAGATACACTCCCTCCTATTATCAGCTTCTAATCTAAATTCCACTATGGTCCTGTCATTATTCTTCTATAGGCAATACGGTAGGACTTCATTTATATCAAACCACTTTAATCATACATAAGGAACAAAAACGGGGACACCAACTAAACCATAGCAAGATTCAGGACGTATAGCACAACTCTAGAACCAAAAATAATCTCTCTCTCCAGCCGTTAGCATCTTATCAGAATTCTACAATGGTCCCACCATATTTATCCCTATACAGATACTAGATTAAATTTCATCTGTATCAAACAAATTTAATCATGCATTAGGACTGAAATATTTGGACACTAACAGCACAATAACGAAACTCCGAACATATACCACTATGCTTGTTACAAAAACAATCTCCCTCACCACCTACTAGCTTCAATTCAAAATTCCTCTACTGTCCTGCTTCGATTAGAGCCCGGTCTCCGGCACATTTAATATTTTCATGGCATGTAAATATATCAAAATTATGTCTGCGTATAAAATATAAAATGTGCTGGAGGCCGGGTTCATATATTTTGAAAGCAGCAAAGGCTACCAAATTCGTCATTTTCGTAAGAATTCCGCTGGGGGTATGGGTATGTTCAAGATAAAAACACAAATATTTTATGCAAGAACTGGTTGATTTTGTATTTGCTGTTACATGTTAGGTTAGAACTTTCCTATGAATGCATTTTAGTTATCGAAATAGAATTTTTGAAAAATGAGTTTTCTGGGGGCCAAATATTGTCCTTATCATACCAGGTGCTTTAAAATGGTCAACCAATAGTTTGTGTCCGATCCATTACCTTTCTGTATACCAGTATCAGAATGCATGCTAAAAAGGATAGCATAAGTATCTGCGAGGGAGTACGAGTACACTGTTCGTACGTTTAGAACGGCACTGATCAGTCAAGACTACAAGGCCAGAAAAGTTTGATTTTTTCGCACAATGTTATAACATCTTCTACAAAATTCCAAAGGAAACCGTGTCAAAATATGTCTTGCGCATAATACTCTGAATGAGGTTTAAAATTTTCGCACCGCATATAAAATGCCTGTGGATAACCAGTGTAGATACTTTTTCAAATATATAGACCATAAATTTAACTTAGTTTAAGTATTACAGAATTTGTAGTAACAACGGTATCTAGTACAGTGCATTTTTTACTGCAGAATAGAGCAGAACCGATCTGAGTAAAACGTTGTTCGTGTAGGTAAACATGTTAGATCACACACAGGTGACTTATGATATTTATGAACAAAAAAAAAAAAAAAAAAAAAAACAACAGTTTCTCACAGATACTGTCAGCCGATTGGTCAGTATCTTCATTTTGGTTGGTTGGTTGATTTGATGCTTAACGTCCACGGTAAACAACAAAGGTCATGTCGGGACGGTCAGTTAACCTAACCACACTATTCCTGGGCAGGCTTAGACCTCCTAAGCGGTTAACCAGTACTAAGTGCACATACTTTCGCCAGTAACTGACAACTACCCTTCTTGAATCAGCGGAAGGAGAAATGAAAGTATTTGGCCAGACCGGGATTCAGTATCTTGAAGGCATATTGGAAGAAGCAAATTACTGGGAGCCAGTTACACTAAAGGTAATATTATATCAGTATATTAGATTAATCAAGGAAAATCAGTTGAAATCTGGTCTTATGTGCTACTCTTGATAGTGCAATGTATTTTTCATGTTTGTTTGTTTTTTTCAGACCAGTACTTTTTCTAAAATGAATATAATCTGGTTTTGGTTAGTTGTTTCGAGTTTGAACGCCTCTTTGAGAAAGCATTTTAATCTATATCCAGCCGTGTTCCAGAAAGAGGGAGAGAGAAAAAAGATAAGAGAAGGCAAGAGTAAAAAAAAAAAATAAAAAAAATAAAACACTATTTCTCACAAGTTTGTCCTTGTCTTGCAAGTTTCGTAATCAGTAAGACGCCCAAAAACGTGAAGTTATCCAGCACATACGAACACCCCACCCCATCCCCACCGACCACCCCGTGACTATATCATTGTTAAAACACTGGAAGTTATCCAGCACCAACGCATGACTATATCATTGTTAATGAAAAGACGTATCCGAAATGCGCCTGCTAAAATTACCTTAGGCATAGTCTGGTCTTATCTACACAGATAACCCAGGCGATAACTGTAATCGTTGAGCTTTTAAAAATGCGAACTGCCCATCCTTGTGTTGACTACGTACATGTACGCCAAGGTGCACTGGTCTGGGAAGGAGCAGTACGCATGTGTTTTACTTACATGTTTTGTTGCCATTAGATGAGCTAACTCCTGTCACATTTATCAAAGTTTGTTATCTTCACATAACAACTGGTAGAAAACAGCAACAAAATATTGGCAAGCTAAACAAATATGCTATGGGACCTATGCGAAAAAAAAAGAATGAAAATTAAAAAACACTAAATGAATTGTGTATTTTGAAGACACAGATGAAACCCAACCCCATCCCCCTGTGCTTGATTGTCATCTCCTCCATCCCACCCCATCTCCCCACCCCCTAGATCTCCACTCTTCCCCAAAACTCTTAACCCTCACTCTCTCTCTCTTAAAAAGAAATGAAGTCATATGCATGTCTTTGGTATGTCTGTAAAATCTGTGCAAAGTTTCAATAGAAAAGTATACAATTCTTAGGCGGACGGACGGACAGACAGACGGCAAACAGGAATAATATAACGGCTTATTAGTGTTACAGGGCCATATAAACGAAATTAAAGTGATGTGCAACAGTTTTTATTTAGTTCTTGAAGCTTGAGTATAGCTCGAGTCGGACTTGAGAAAGGTGAGGTTGAGAAAGTTTTGTGAATATGAAAGCTGAACTCCACTCACGCTCTTGTTAATCCCTCTGCAACCTCACTTGAGGGCTACTTACTGGAGTTTGAGTCGAGGATGAGTGTGAGTTTTGTTCTTGAATATAGCCGTAAATGTTTTCTTTTCAAATTATCAATTTTTCCATTGAGCTTATCGTCTGCTAGAGGACACGTTCGACTAGAACTCAAGGCAAAACTCGTACCGCACCGAGTAAACTGGAAACACGAAACACCGCACCTCTGTTGGACTGCAGCAGGAACAGATAATTATCGGGTGTGAAACTAATTTTGGTTGATTGCTAAAAGCTAGACCTAAATGCCATGCCCGTTTCTAGGCTGCGCCTAAATACGTATTATTATTATTATTTTCATTATCGTTATTACTATTTTTATTACTACTATTATTCGAGCATGATATTTATTTTCTCTAGATCAAAGCTGAAAATTTGTAAACATGAACTGGAACCGGGACCAGAACTGTCGCAAGTCTCAAGCTGTTCTACGACAAATCTGCGAACAATGAACTTCCATTTAGTTCTTGAATAAAGCGTTTTTTTTAACTCATTTAATTTGGTTATAAACGCAAACTGCATCATATTTCTGGATTCCCGGCAGCTGGAAGCAAGCATGCGACTACAGTGGTTTCCCACAATATTAACCTTCAGATTAAATATACATCAAACGCCGTGTGAAACAGCGGGGAAATACGTGTGACGTAATGTCTACCTTGACGTCGTTTATCTTATTTTCATGTCGCATGCTATAAGGTCGATTGCTGCCTGAACGGGCTCATATGAAGGTACGAGGGATGATCAAAATGTTCACGGAAAAGTGTTGTAGTCTCTTTACTATTTTATCTTCTGCAATAAAATTTCATCCTAGGCAACCTTAATGTAATTGTGATTCACATCATACAAAATTATTGACTTATGTCAATCCTCTTTCATGCACGCTCCACCAACGTAACGACTGGTAACGTGACTCGGCCAAACTAACGTTACGTTGCATTTTTATCGTTTCTAATAGCACAATTTTAACGTTGCTTAGTCACAAATTGTTTACATTAATTAACATAAATTACTTTATACATGTATAAACTTTAAAAAATGTATCTTAATTTAATGTTCAATGCAAAATTTTTAAGCTGTTTGAATCATTTTACGAAATTATGGCTAAGTCTAACGTGGCCTTTAATCAGTAAATATGAGGAGGGGGTAATTCAAGGGCAGATAACTTATTTTACCTTCTCAAACGGAAGTGTCATGATAAGGTTTCATAAACTAGAGATAACGACAATTCGTTAGATACATTATTTATGCATTTCTGTCCACCCATTCCAGCAATAAGACAACACATCCTGAAATCAGCAGCATGATTAAGCTTCCAGCAAATGTCCAACTCACCCAGCAGCAATGATGTATCGGCCATCTTTGTCATGATTAAGGTAATATTAATTTAATACTGAGTGTAGCATTTAGAAGAGTGTGGTACATGAAACTACTAATACAAAAACTCATCAAAACACTATGGCTGAATTTTGACGAAGCTTGTCGATGTGGCCTTGCTGCTAGTTGTTTTAAGACTTTTGATAAACAGCTCATCCTGCTGAAGAAATCAGGTTGTGTTGTCGTAGTGCTGGAATAATTCAACTGAAAGCGTACATCACGCATCTAATAAATCACCATTATCTAAAAGTTATGGAACTTGAACACAACAAAGTCCTTTATATAATGAAAAACAAATTATCTGCCATTGAATTACCCCGACCCCACACATTTAATTATTAAAGGTCACGTTTGACTTAGACATCATTTCACATGAAGGATCAAAACAGCTTACAAAATTTGTAATGAGCATCAACGATATATATTTCTGAGTTCAGTTGAATTAATTACCGTTTCTACACACTATTCATTGCTAAACAACGTTCAGAAATTGCTATAGAACCAATAAAAAAGCAACGTGACGTTAGCTGGGCCGGGTCACGTTACCGGTCTTTACGTTGGGGCGCGTGCATGAAACTGGTTAGACATAAGTCAATTGTTTTGAATGATATGAATCACAAATACATTAATGCCGGATAGTATTATTTCATTGAAAAAGTAAAAAATTAAAGAGACTACAGCACTTTTCCGGGAACTTTTTGATCATCCCTCGTACTGCACCTTTCTCAGTTATGCAATTGTTAATGGGGTAGGGCCAAAAGAAATATGTTCAATATTTTGTTATGCATAATTCAGAAATTATGTTTTCTTGAAAGGACTGGTTACACTTGGGCCGATTTTGCGCCCACGACCGATCTTGATAAAAACTATATATTTAAACACTTGGCATTAGGAAGTTTGTATAAGCATATTTTTAAATTTGCGGTTTCATAAATAATCACGTGACTACCGATTTATTGCATATGCGGTGCTGAACGGGTTACACTAACTACCTGAGTTTTTTCAATATAATCAGCAATTCCGCTGATATATCAGCCCTCCAAACTGACAGATATAATACTTTTGGTTTATATCCACAGACTAAAAGAGACATTTTTGCTAAAACCATCTAGTATGGAGAAATTTATTTGATGTTTTTACAAACCCTCAGAACAGTACAATTTTCATGTGTTTATTAACACAATAATAAAAATAATGAAACAAATGAAGAGGAAGTCGATTATGACCGACCGATGTTGTTAAGCATAAGTGTTCGTGGCGAAACGCTTTTGCACGCTTCTGTTCAGGCAATTGCGTGAAGGGGTCATCAACCTTCTTCTTTTATTAAGCATTATTCACTATTTATACATATAATGGAAGCGTCATCATATCAAATATTAAACACGTATTATATATTTATAGCTGCTACACTGGTACAGATGTTTAAAATATTAGACAAAATCAGTGAACCAAGAAATAAAACATATATTCAATGGATCATCAAATACAAGTCACAATGACCTACAAATAGAATGAAGTCATTTGCTTTGTCTGACTGAACCATTGTCTTTAGTATGATGCATATACAGTGTTGAATAAAAAAGGAAAAGGAGTTTGAAGTTTTAAATATATGTCACAGTAACCTACAAATAGTATGAGGATTTTCTGCATCCTCTGACTAACCAACTATTTGTAATTATGTTGCAAATCCAAAAACCGTGTTATGATATAAGTGAATAACCTTGTCCATGCATAAAGCTCAAGAACTCAGTGTGCGTGGATGCTTTGCAGTTCCTACATTTTAAGGATATGATCTGATCAAATATCAGCACTCCTTCCCAAAAGATATCAAAAGAGATAAAAAAAAGCTCATCCAAGTAACTTTTCATATAAAGCTAGTGGACCAAAAATCAAGGTCACAGAATTTTACAATGCATCAGCTTCAGGCAGAAGAATACATCATCTGACCATGTCACAACATTATAACATCAGAGGTTATATCACAGCATGATGACGGATACATTCAGTCTAACGCCTCACATACGCATATAATGCCATCATACCTGTACGCATGCCTAGCGCTGCGTCCCCTCAACGACGCCCCCCCCCCCCCCCCCGCACACACATAAACGGAATTCTTGGCGGGGGCATAAGG
Source organism: Ctena decussata (assembly GCA_963989385.1). Taxonomy (NCBI): domain Eukaryota; kingdom Metazoa; phylum Mollusca; class Bivalvia; order Lucinida; family Lucinidae; genus Ctena; species Ctena decussata. The sequence continues at coordinate 63,543,194 of OZ022507.1, forward strand.
AACATACTACACAGCAGAACACTTTGAAAAAGATGTGTTGTGTCGAATAATGCATCTATTGTCTATCAATTACAAAATATACTAATGCAATTTTGATATAAATCCTTTAGTCCTAGTGTTGCATGCATGAAATTTTGCCCAAAAAGTTTATTAGTTCGTTTAATCCTACCCTCGTAACCACTGTTATATAATCCGTTTATGATGAATATGTATATGAGGAATATTTATGTATAAAAATTGTAGTGGTTACGAGGGTAGGATGAAGTGAAATTTGAATGCATAGTGGACGTTGGTAGTTCAAATTCCCATAGGCTCAATGTCAAAATGTTGCAGCCAATACATATATTCAACCACAAAATTAACATACAAGGCATTAAAATACGGGACAATGAAAACGTACATTATAAACTAGAAACATATAGCTAACATTTCTGCATGTTTATGTGGTTATCTGCCAACCTTCGAAAGTCGGCCTTGTCAGTGGGCACATAGAGATTTTTTGCGACAAACTGCATGCTTGGTAGTTACCCAATTAAGGTTAACAGCTATTCCTACCCATTCGATTGAACGACGATGGGTCGGGCCTCAGACTTTATGAATGCGCCAACTTAAGCCTTCCTTAAATGTAACACAGACGGTTGGCTTCTGACACCTGTTCCGGCACGTCTTGGATCGGGCCTTCGTGGTTTAACTGGTAGGTTTCTTCTGCTCCGGAATTTCAGTGTTGCAATTTCGGTAAGTCCTCATGTTTGTGTTATCATAGTTTTAATTTTGATTTCTATATTCCTGAGATAGACACTTATACGTTAGGAACCTTCCACGCAAATAGAAAAACTAAGTGTCTGATGAACCAAAGCAGGACAAAGAGCTCGACCGCGCACCGGGCTAACCCCCAGAAATTTCATTGCTGACTGTCCCATGGCGGCACTTCTGTTTTGGTTCCTTTAGTTGTACCACGTGTTGTCTGTCTCTTTGACTGTTTTGATATATGGTGTGTTATGTTAAGGCTAGGCCTGGCGTTGTGGAAATAAAGGTAGGTAAAATATATGTTTAATGGTTGAACAAACAATTTGTTCTTATTGTCAGGATTGGCGCTTTTTGTAAGACTGTTGAGTTGGCGGTGGTTATTTTTGTTGGGTTGGGCGGCTAAGTGTCTGATGAACCAGGACAGAATAAGGGACAGGGTTTGGTCGACCACAAACCGGTGAGGCCCCCGGTAATTTCATTACTGGCCGTCCCAGTGCGGCGTTTCTGGTTTAGTTCTTCTTGGTTGTTTTGTGTGTTGTTAGTTGCTATGTCTGTAGCCCGTTGACCATGTACATGGGATTGGCTGTTCGCTTGGCTGCCGCCGGTGTGGTCTTCGGTAGTGTCTAGTTTTGTGTTTTCTCTTTCCCACATGGTGTCTTGGGCTGGATCCGGGATTGAATGGCGTTAGTTCTTGAGAATTTCCCTCTTTACTTTTGATAAAAAATGGTGTTTTGCACTTTAGGATTACAACTGAAATGACCCTCGTTTTCTATGGACGATGACTATTGTCATGTTTGTGATCTTGACAAAAAATGGTATTTCGCCTGTAATACTTACTTTTTACCCCCTCCCCCCCCCCCCCCCCCCCCCCCACCATTTTCCATTTTCTTATATATACACTGATGATCTGTTAATGTCCATACGTTTTGCCGATTATATACAGATACATCGCCTATGACAGTGACACTATCATATCTGGCCAAGAATATTTTAAATGTTTGCGATCTTGGCAAAAAACGACGTTTTGCAACTACTTCCTACCTTTTAAATGAACCACATTCTCTTATATGAATGGTGACCCCCTGTTTTCGTTTCATGTTTTCGCAGTTCGTATTTAGATACGTTTCATATCTTAGTGGCAACAAAATTGCTAAAGATTAAATACTTGCCATTCCATAACACAAAGCCTTTCATGATCACCCTTTCATCGGTACTGTATACCTGAAATAATGTTGAAAGGGCCATAATCGCGCTATCCACCATTCAACGTTTTGTTTGTATGTATATAGTATGTGTGTCCCCGATTTGAAACTTCCCCCGATTTATATAAGGACAACGTTTGATGTGTTTGGAATATGTGTTTCCGCAGTTCGTAAGTAAAATGTCATATTTAAAGAAAATCACGAAAATAGATGTATTTGGGGTCATTTTTTTACTGGCGGTATTGAAAATAATATTAGCAATTAGTAACTATCGTTTTTATATAGAAACTCTTAGAAATCAGTATCTCCCCGCTTTTTCATGTATCCGTATGTACACTACAAAAGTATGTGTGTGTACGTGTAAACATTCTTATAGATTCCTATACAGTTTAGCTACAAATTATTCCGCCATAAATTAATCTTATAAATGAACACTTATGTTTATAATTTCCACTTAGAGGCAACCACGGACACCAAAACAGTTTTCCGGGAACCTGAGCCTGGAAGAAATTCTAACAACCCACTTCCATTCTGTGGAGAATATACTTGCGAGCGGCATTGGCCATCACAAAACTTACCTTAATTCGACTTTGTTTCTCCGACAGACTTATGTTCTTCGATCGGTGTACTTTCAGTATGCTACTTCTGGTAGTTGCTTCATTTTTGATACCTTCTGTACGTGTATTTGAGCTACCTCGTTGGAAATCCGATAGTTCCAGTCACAGAAATATTTTCAAGTTAACCTCGTTTTAACAAATTACGAGGGTGGGCTGAAAAGTTCATGGGCTAACAAGGATGGAATTGTTTAAACTGACAAAAAGTGGTTTGTTTCTCAACACTGTCTGCACGATTCTTTCGTCAATGTTGCACGTTTAAATGCTTTGGTTAAGAAGCTCGAATCCTTATGGCTTAAGGTGGTGACAATCACTAAATTTGGAAAAGACAACAAAATCTGCATAAAATGCTGAGAATACAACTGATCCTTCCAAAACATATCAGATGCCTTCTATATGTTATTTTCTCATAAATTAAATGTAGAATTCCAAAATGCAGGATTTGTTGATGTTCAAATATATTTTTATATGAAAACATCTAAAAATAATTTTCTGAGCAGAAATCTAAAAAAAAAATAACATTATCGAAAATATACTTAGTGCTGAGGTCATCTTGTTGCATTATGAAGCGCGTCTTACAATTATTTTCCCAACTCTTTCACACATTATCAGGCTAAGCAGATAAAAAAAGACGTAACCTGTGTCCAAATTTATTTGTCAAAACACACCGGTTAATCCAATTTAAAAAGGTTGAACAATTTCATTTACACACCTCCCTGCAATCTTGGAAAGAGTTGGAACAAATGATTGCTAGGGCGCTCTTAATAATGCAATAACGTACCTTCAGCGGTACGTACATTTCCGACAATAATAACTTTTTTTTCTAGATTTCTGCGCAGAAAACTGCCCTTTGATCTTCTCCTATATAGACAATTCTAAGCAGCATGCACCTCTATTTTAAATTCTAAACAGAATAGAACAACAAAAACAAGAAGTCTGCTAGCTTTCAGGGAGATACGTCATTTTTCATGGTTTTATGCAGGGTTTTGCATTTACCATACCTCACCATCTTAAGAAGTCATCAACAGCAGATATGACTTCATCACCATATCGACACTGCTTTTTTGCCAAGTGCTCATTTTTTTAAGTTGAGTTCGAAAATAGTTAAATGGTGCCAAATCAGGCTCATCATCAGGTTATGAATACAATGTCCCTTGCACCCCAGAAAACAGAAACCATCACCTTCCCAGCCAATGACAACACTTTGGCCTTCTTGGAGTGGGAAGAAGAGAGTTTCCACTGCATGGACTGCCTCTGTGTCTCCGGCTCGAAGTGGTGGACCCAACACTCATCCTGGGTTAAGACACGTTCAAGAAATGCGGCCGGATCTTTTTGAAACGTAACATGCTCAACTACATGTCCAGCCTGGAGTGCTTTTGATCTGAAATCAAAAGCTGTGACACCCACCGAGCGAAAACTTCGACACAAGTTGGTAAGAAAATTCTCAAGTTCGTTGCGTATAATTTTCTCTAGTCCTTCACGGGAGACACGCTCGTACTTAGAATATTAGCTGTCTTATAAGTAGCATAACGTCAATTACACATCACCATGTGGTGAACTCGTTTAACATTTCCATGGTTGGTAGTTGGGCAGGACGTCGAGACTTTGGGTCGTCTTCAAGGCTCTTCTACCACTCTCGAAGTCAACTGCCCCCTTTTGTCACAGTTGACAAAGCTGAAGAATCATTTTCAAATGTTGCAGCCATGTCGGTATGAATTTTTTGGTCCTTAATTGTTTCTCGAATGAAGGTTTATTTTGAAGAAAAGAATGCAGTTAGTATTATAAAATGTTGAATGTGATGCATGCCAAAATTTATTACTCTGATACAACTTCTTCTTAGTCAGCCAATGAACTTTTCAGCCCATTCTCGCATCGGTATATCAACCGTAAAATTTTGGGAAAAAAGCTTTACGTAATTTTTATGACATACATATTTCAAACATTTTGCAGTGGAAACCCTGTTGCGTGTGCTGAAGTTATCCTCTTGGCTACAGGTCGTAGCAAAACGAATGGGAGATGAAATATAAATCGCATAGGTTAGTTTTGACCCAATTAAAGTTTATGGCTATGCTTTACTCGTGAATTCCAAGATGTTGGGTCAATTTTTAGACTCGATAAAAGGCCATCGGCCAAGTGTCACCCGACGTTTGAAATGTGTCACAAACTGCAGCCCTTTATTCAGTTTCAGAGTAACTATATGGCCAAAAACAGAAAATATGTGTATTACAGAACCTGGTCAGCAAATAATAACTGAAGCACAATTACTGGGCCTCTATGAAGTTATAAAATACTTAAGTTTAGAAAGGGGCATTTATGTGTAAAACCAGAAAATATGTGTATAACAGAACCTGGTAAGCAAATCATGATTGAAGCATAAGCAGAGACATATACCCCAATTACTGGGCCTCTATGAGGTTATAAAATACTTGAGTTCAGAACTGGGCATATATGTGTAAAATCAGGCTACTGAAACTTTAGGCCCTTACAGAATGCCCAAAACATAAGACTGTATACCCAATAACAAAATAACAAGGGACATAATCCTCCTAATATGAATCTGATGAAAAAGAACAATGCATTTATGAAAATTCAGCCCATTAATATGAATAGTTCTTGAGTTATCCCTTTACCTTTAAGTGAACGTCTATTATCTATGAAAGGGGAATAACTCTGTCACTAATAAATTTAGCATATCCTAACAATAATCAGAATACTCAATTTACCAAATGCTAATAGCATACCAAATTTCAGCTCTCTCGGTCAAACGGTTCAAAAGTTGGAAAAATACCAAAAACGACAAAGGGCCATAACTTTGTAAAATATAGGACAATTGAAATTCCAAAATCACATGCACATCTTCAGATCATGATGAAACATTCTGCACAATTTCAAGTCAATCTGATAAAAGATGTGACAGGAGTTGCGGGGACAAGGTCTGAGTCAGCAAGGGCCGTAACTCCATCAAAAATGGCCGAAACAAAAATAAAAAACCACATGCACATCTTCATATCATAAGAATACAATCTGTAAAATTTCAAATCAATTCGATGAAAGACTTGGAAGGAGTTGCGGGGACAAGATTTCGGACGGACGGACGGACGGAAGGACGGACGGAAGGACGGAAAGACGGACGGACGGACGGACTGACACACGGACGGACGAGGGTCATTTCTATAGTCCCCCTCCGCCTACGTCGGGTGACAATGATGGCCCCGACCCAAACCTTTTATAAATGGGTGGGTACTTGATACTTTGAGTTTGTCGGGCACACCGTAGTTTTACTACTACATTCATCTAGATCTGGCTGTCACTAAACGTATGTGCCATCAGCCCTCATCTTTATTACATCAGATGAATTAAATTGTGTTCTTGTTTTTTTCCGTGATGTGCCACTGATTTGAGCCAGGACCCAATATGCCAACCAGACATTTTTATGCATTTTGAACAACTGCTGAACCTAGGACGGATATGTTCTTTTCTTTCATGACTTTTTATTTTTTCCGGTCTCCCTGGAATTTCTTTCGACATTTTTCGACGTGTCTCGTCCGCTTGCTGGCGTTTTATAGTCCTTTTAGCTTTGTGGAACATTTGCTTTTCTTTATTCTAAAGCGTACATATTGTATGCATTATAGTTTGTTTGCGCTTCCTCTCGGGACACTTTGTAGGCTACGTTCTCTGATGGTGACACTTCCTGATTCTCTTCTTTTTGGGAATGACTGTATTGAAAATTGTTAATTTGGAGAGGTAAATCATCAGTTTTATGGTCGGATATTTCGTTCTACGGCTCCGCTGTCGATTCGCCGTAAAACGATATTTCTGACCATAAAATCGATGATTTATCTACCAAAATGACAATTTTCAATACAGGTATCCCCATTCTAATGCACTTTCCATATTTTCACCTTTCATAATGTACCAGTTCGCACCCTTTTCAAGAGCTGTCAGCAACGTAAAACTAGACGTCAAACAATTAGAAGCGACGTTACTTAATGATGTCGGGTTGGCAACATTATATTGCAGAATATACTGTCGCATATTATGACGTTTTAAAGCAGACGTCGCGTTATATTTGTAAGTGCATTAAAATTACATTTTGTTTGATAGTCATCGCAATGGGAAGACAAAAACAAAGTGGCCTGGGTACATTTTCTACGTGGGGACATTAATTTTTGAAAACCTGCTAGGGAAGCAGAGGTTTTTTGCACACTGTCCCAAAAGTGTATGAAAGTCCAGTCTGTATTACTAGGCATCTTAACTAAACAATTGCAGCTAAAAGAATAGAAAAAGTGAGGAAAAAAATAATACGATTTGGCATTTACATTGAAAAAGTGAGGAAAAAAATAATACGATTTGGCATTTACATTGAAAAAGTGAGGAAAAAAATAATACGATTTGGCATTTACATTGAAATGCAAAGAAGATCACAGAAAAGTATATAATAAGAAACATGTTTTCATACCTCACCAACGATGTTAAAGAGGATCATATCCTTCAAGTATGTACTTTCATTTAGACGCAATGAAATTCATGCATGTTTTTTTTTTGTTTAAAGTAAGCCTTTTATTCATTAAAACAAAAAAGTAAAAAAAAAATAGGCCACTCATGTCTTTTGCAAGGATGGTAACAGACTCACATGTCAAAAAGTCTAAGCGATAGAATAAATCCTCCAAAACGTTATTACTAGTTTACATTTACAATCACTATGTTGATTGCAAACCAAACAAACAAGAACAAAAATCAATACCTACACCCTTCGAAATCGTGAAAATCAATTATACAGGAAAAGCATGTTTACCATGAACAAGATCAAATGAGATATTCTTCCGCAAACGTTCATTTTTAGTTATTTTTTTCTTTATATAACCATTTTTGTAATAGAAATAAGCAAATACCGAATACTGTCAGAACATATTAAAAGAAATTTGACAAATTTACGAAGAAAAAAAAAAATAAAAAGAAAAAGAAAATAATTGCTGAATAGCATGTTTTCGGCGCTTGAATCGGAACTTGAATGCCTTTTGTGATTCCGCTTGTCCAAATTTTTGTGCCGCGAATGTTTGTGATGTGAGTGTTCACTACAGAACGATCAAGGTAAATATAGTGAAGCAACCATTAAGGAATTCTTTTTAAGGACTGCGAAAAGATGCCTGCCCTCCCCCACCCCTACCACCGTGAATGGATTTGCGAAGGGGCAGTAGTAATTTAAGTTAAGGTATTGTAGTGTGATTGACTTGTATGGTAGTTATTGCATAAAAAGCAGTGCCGAGAGGTATAAACAGCCGGGGAAAAGCCGTGTTTCAACAATGGTTTTCACGCGCTGTTGATTCACGATGACAGAACTTTCATTATGCTTGTGCCGGACCACTGAAAAACCGCCATGCATCTTGGAAATTTGTGGTGCGCTACCTGTCATCGTTAAGCGATGCTGTTAACATTCTTACGATGCCAAATGGAGAGTAAATAACTGTTGAAGAAAACATGCTTCTCAGGCTTTCAGCAATCCAAGAACTGCAGGATGGTAGATGAAAGGATCAGGCTTGTTCTGCATGGAAGTTATTGCTCAAGGTATCTGCTTTTTATTTATTAATTTGCAATCTATTTTGCATCAGCTACAACGACCATCTTGGACAATTTTCCGAAATATTGAGGTTGAATAGGATGATGGCCGATGATGGCAGCCATTTTGAATAGCTGAACGCTCTCCGGCCCGGAAAACGAATATAAGTAAAAAGATGTACCAGCGCTTGGCTGTCAAACGGTGACAAAATATAGTGCCAGGTCTTTTTCTCAAATTTTAACGAATGATATGTTGAATTTTTGCAATAAAAACGCTCAAACATTTGTTTCCACTGCATTAACATTTGCCAGGTCCCTCGGAAGATGTTGAAAACCTCGGCCTTGGTTTCCAACAACTCCCTCGGGACCTGGCAAACGTTACTGCATGACAAACCATGTTTGATCCCTATATTAAATCATTAACGCGTGATCAGCATTGAAGACGTGTCATAAGGTATGGCGGACATTTGAAGTCGAGGTTAAATGAAAGATCTTGTGTAAATATTTTTGTCATCACAAGTTATGCGCCAGGTCCATCATTCAAATTTTAAATAAAGGTATCAAAGGCGATTTGTTGAGCAGCGGTTTGTTGCTGTCAGAAGCATCCACACAATTTAGGCTCTACCAGGGAGGGTCAGTGCTTCCCAGCTCTCTGAAAATAATGCCCAAATCTCCCCCAGCTCCCTTAAAATATTTTTCCGTGCTCCCTAGAATTAGTTTGACCCTGCTCCCTAAATCCCTAAAAGTAATACAGCTTCTCCCAAGCTCCCTAAAAATATTCAAGCATGCTCCCCAAAATATTCGACACTTTTCATCAGTTGATCAGAGTTAAATTGCATAAAATTTCTGTCAGATAATTATTAGGGGAAGTAGCTAACCTCAGAGACTAAAGAATGTATACACTTTTTGAATGTCCATATTTTACTGTCTTTTTTTTCTCAAGCTTACTTGTTAACTCAGCTAGAGCATCTGAAAACAGGACTAGGTGGAAAGGGATTGTCCTAAAGTCATAAGTAGTGTCTCAACGACGTCGCAAGGTTATAGGACAGCCCAGACTAGACAAGGTTAACTGATGCTGAATAGTAAAATTATTGTTCGAAATGCTTCACTAAATGCACTTTATGAACATGTCGATTTTGTACGTTTTTCACATGCAGCAAAGTGGACAACATGATTTTGCTTTTGATCGGTATTTGAAATTTTGGATGTTTTTGCTTTTGATCGGTATTTGAAATTTTGGATGTTTTCCTAATCAAACCACAGCATTTGCATTTTTAGCTCCCTGAAAGAAGTTCAGGAAGAGCTATTGTACTACCCCCGGCGTCAGCAAAATGTTAAACTTTGACATTAAAGTTCTTAAGATCTCATAGTGTCTAAACCCCTTTGATCAATTTTAATTATATTTGTTAAGGTGATAGATAATGGTCCAAAATGTTATTCTGCACCATCCCCACCCTTGTCATGACCTGTAGGTCAAGGTAACGAACGTGGAAATTTTTTGTTAAAGTTTTACCTTAAAGTTTATTTAAGATATCTTAGTTCCTAAACCCTGTGGCTGTTTTAAAGTATATTTGGTCTGATGATAGCTATTGATCCAATTAATTATTCAGCGCAATCCCCTTTCCTGTTCATGACCCATAGGTCAAGGTCACAGACTTTGAAATTTTATGTTAAACATTAAGTTTTATAATAAAGTTTTTAAGATCTCATAGTTTGTGAAACCTTTGACCGATTTAAACAATATTTGGTACAATGATAAATATTGGTCAAATTTTTTATTCCGCACCATCCCCATCCCTGGACATGACCTAAAAGTCAAGGTCACAGACTTAGATATTCAGACTTGAGATGTTCTTGGCTAAATCTCCTTAACCCTTTGATAGATTTCCTTTATACTTCCACAGATGTTAGGTAATGGTCTAAAGTTTTGACGCAGTACCACCCCAATCCCTTTGATTACTAAGTTCAAGGTCATGGACTTATCAATGTTTTGTTTAAATTTTTGGTTAAAGTTTCCTTAAGGCAAATAGTTTTTTCTCAGTGTGTGGATGGATTCAGTTGATACTTAGCATTCCGTTAAATGCTGGTCCAAAATTTTACACAGTACCAACTCCACCTCTCTCATTGACCTTTAGGTCAAGGTCACAGGCTGACAAGTTTATAGTGTCACACTGCCTATATTTGATTCAGGTCACATGACCAAGTTGGCCGCCATGCCCATATATGCTAAAAAACCTAAAAAAATCTCCTGAAGAACCACTGGGTCGATTGCATTGAAACTTAATATGTAGCATTTGGGACACTAGTACTATAAAGTGCATATAAATAAAGTCCTTGAGTTGACCTTGACCTATTTTATTGCAAGGTCAAATCTGGTCCTGTAGGCTTTTGAATGAGAGAAACTGAAAAAGTATAATTTTATGTTGCTTTTGTGCTATGTACTATGAAAATGCATTTAAATTCAACCTTTTTGAAATTTTGGAGGTCATGGTCATTTAGTGACCTTGGCCAAGGGTAAGCTGTCGATTGTCTGTCAACATTTTCAAAGGACATATCCTCTGAAACTACTGGGCCAGTTTCAGTTAAATTTTATATGCAGTCTTAAGGCAAAGGGGGAAAGAAAATATATATATTTGGTCCAGGTACCATGACCAAGATAGTCACCATGCCCATATATGGTAAAAACGTTCAGATATCTTCTACAGAACCACCGGGCCGATTGCCTTGAAACTTGGTATGTAGCATTTAGGACTCTAGTACATGGGTTGACTCTGACCTACTTAATGGCAAGGTCAAATCTTGTCTCTTAGGCTTTTGAATGTGAAAAACTGTAAAAGTGGATTGTTCTGTTTTTGTTGTGCTCTGTGAACAGGAAGTGCATTCAAGTTCAATCTGTATGAATTTTAGAGGTCAAGGTCATTAAGTGACTGTGACCAAAGGTCTCGCATCTGTCATCAATTTCAAAGGACCTCCTCCGAAATGTCTGGGCCAATTTCAATTAAATTTCATATGGAGCCCTCCGGCAAAGAGGGAAAGAGAGTTTGCCGCCATGCCCCTATATGGTTAAAACCATAAAAAAATTCTTCTCCAGAATCACAGAGCCGATGGCAAGTTTGTATGTAGCAACTAAGATTCTAGTACTGCTAAGTTTATATAACTGATGATCCTGAGTTGACCTTTACCATTTATATGGCAAAGTCTAATTTACCCCCTCACGCTTTTGAATAGAAAAAGCTGTAAAAGTGCATTTTTATGTTGCTATTAGACTCTATGATATGAAAATGCAATTGATCTCAATTCCTTTGAATTCAAGATGTCAAGGTCATTTAGTGACCTTGGCCAATGGTCACTTGTGTTAAATATTAAAAGATCTTTTTTCTCAGAAACTATTTGGTCTGGTTGGTTTGATTATCACCATTTTGGCACCGTTATTTTATGTCTACAAAGTATCGGTAAATTCATAGCGAAAATAAATGTCCAAAAACTTCATATCACATTAAAGTCGCAGGGCTCAGGGGAGCGATCAGGACCTCATGGTCCTCTTGTTGTTTTTGTTTTGCTCTTATAACCTTTGTATAGCAGATATGATAATAAATAAATTTGTCTTCAGCAGTCCCCTGTCAATATTTCTTTTGTGTCAACTGCTTGTTTGGCTTGGTTGCCAGAGCATCCCAAAATAATGAAAACTTCAGCTGCCATGAATCCGGAAAAGCGTCACAGAAATGTAAAGTAGTATAGCATTAGCCTCTGCAAACATACTTTTACTATTGCAACTTGGTCCAGGACTTTGCTTCATTTGCTTATGCAACAAGGTCCAGAACTGCTTTTGTAACATTATCCAGAATTTTGCTTGTGCAACAAGATCCATAACTTTTTTTGGCAGTGAGGTCCAGAATTTTGCTTTGGGATCTTGAAGCCCCTACTGACTTTATGCCTATGACAGCGCCGACGTGATTGCAACTTCTGTTTTTCAAACACAACTCCAGTCTTACTAAGTTATACGTATCTGATTCTTAGAGAAGTGAAGTACAAGCTGTGTTAGAAAAGGGCAACTTTCGTTGCTGATGTATAGGATCTGCATGTATTGGTCTATTGATTGATATAGCAAAATATTCTGCAAGCAGACAATATTAAGATGCCCTAGATTTTTAAGTAGGCACAACATGTTAGACCTGCCTTTCCTGCAAACCAATGTTTATAACAAAGAATATCTTTAGAATGGATATTGAGGTCATGTTTCATTGAAGTTTTTGCTAAGTGTCTGGTGTATATGTCGAATAGAATGTTTATATTACTAGAACAGATAAATGTACTAGTAACAGATGTTAATAATTCATATGTATAAAGAGGGGTCTGGGGCGCAGCCCCAAAGCCAAAACAATTTAGAAAATCACATTCTGACAGACAGTGCTCCTCAGCTCCCCAAACTTAAGAGCTTGCTCCCCAGCTCCCTGAAAATAATTGCAAGTGCTCCCCCGCTCCCTGAAAATAAATGACCTTTCCCCAGCTCCCCAAAACCCCTGGGAGGGCCTCACAATTATATTGGATAAAAACTAAATGTCCGAAACCCATTATTCTTGAAGCTGATAAAATATTTTAAGCCTTATACCGCCAGTTATGCCGGTATATTTTTCCACCATACTTTTTTGGCACTATTTATGGTCAACACGTATGTCTGAAATTTTCGATTTTTATTGCAGTTAGTGCAGTAAAGTAATGTGATTTTTTGTCAATATTCGCCTTAATCATTATAGATGGATAATTGGACTATCATTTCATCATCATATTGTTATGACTGGGACACTGTGTATTGTGTTTGCACGTAGGCGATTTCCAAATTAATTTATTTGGTTAGATATTTTTCTCCATAACGGCTGAAAAATCACAGCAGTTACCCAGAAAGGATCTTAAATGATAGAAATAATCTTCCATCTATTTAATAACTCAAACGCTTTAATATTTTTGAACGATTACAACTCTTCAATGTTCTGGGAACCCTACCCGCTGCTGCATATGATTAACCCATAAGTATTAGGTTATTAGGAGGCACTTACAGATCATGAGAAGGCAGTGATCAAGGAATGATACAATCGAATTCCACATCTACCGAATGGGAAAGGAACATCCTACTTTTAGTTGAGTTGTTGTTGAAACATCGTTTCTTGGTTACATCTATGTAACGATATGGATTGCATCACAGATATTTCAGGTCCAAATTGTTTTAATGTAATTTATGTTTGACGTGCTTTTAAACGTCCTACAGCAATATAACAAACAGTATTTAAGGTAAATACGGAAATACAACATTTACGGAAAATGCGGCAACTATTTACTGTTTTCCGCATGGATGATTCATGAGATGGGTTTGGTTTCCGTCTCTTGAAATTGGTACTTATTTCTTAATACAGCGAGTTCCCATAAGCGTAATTATGGACGTTTTCGGCATTAGGGGGTACATCTTTGTTTTAAAAAGTGTTTTGATATATTTTGACATTCATTCAGACTCACCTTTTGTTCCTATGTTATTTTGAATAGTTTCTATGGGTGTCAGACCCCGTTTTAGAAAATTCTCACTTTGTACCAGTTGTGTTTATTTATTTATTATTTTTTTTTATCTAAAATAGGGTTCGTAAATTTTTGACAGTTACTGTCTGTAAGAAAAGTAATCTGGAAAAAAAAACCGGAATAGTCACGGGGTATTTAAGTTATACAGCCAATATAGGCCCTGCTAACCGTTAAGTTTTAGGAGCGACTGTGATTCATTAGTCAGGAGCTAAAATATACGATTGCTAAAAATGCCTAACTTTTGAAAATCAGTTCAGAAAGGCATTACGAGTCAGACTTCTAGTCAGATGATTTGACTTTAGGCCGCTCCTCACACGATATTACCTTACGTCCGTCGATATACGAAGCCTAGCAGAGGCGGGCTGGATCTGTTTCCAGGGCGATCGTGATTACAGCTAAACTTAAATACTGGAGTTGCCTATGTGCAATTATTCTGTGTAAGTGGACATTGCCACTGGATGGACTGTGTTAAGCACTAAGAATTAGTGAGTAGGTGATAAACAGAGAAGATATGTTAGACTGGTCACTGAAAGGAAGTGACCACGATCAGCATCACAATATTTGCGTAAAGGCCTTAACATTTTCCCGGATGTTTGTTTTCTTTATTTTGTGTGTGTGTGTGTTCTTTCAGTCGAGTGCGGTGTCAGCAACAGTCCGTAATTGATTTGCGTATTATATGCAAATCAAATACAGGATAAGGGCAGACCCCATACTCGGGCCAGCGAGATGAACAGATTTGTTCTGTACAATATTGTATACGTGATATTGTGAATGCATTGTTGTAAATATTTGTGTAGTATATAAAATATTTAAATTTTAACTTTGTTATACTTTCATTGTAAGATGTCGTACAGTGGTTGATTACGTCATTAGCCGGAAATCGCCCTCCGCCATCTTAGTGACACATAAAACTATACACTTCGGTGTAAAGTTTTCTGTGGAATAATCTGTGTATCTTGACTATGCCACTTGAAGGTAAAAGTAAATGTGTCCCTTAGTCGGATGGCCGTAGGGCCACTGCCTGTTAGAGAATCACTATATCAAGAGCCGGCAAATGAAAGGCGGAGCACACCCCTCTCCTTTCAACGCCTAAATCCCTGAACAAATTAGGCACCCAATTTCTGCTGAGTAGACGGATGGATTTTCCCGTCACATTTGATCGAACTGCATCCTGCTTCACAATAACCCGACACTCTAACCACCAGACCATCACGCACATATAACTACTACTGAAAACCAAATTTCTTTCGCTCGCGTGAAATTTTCATGACATCTAAGACAGAAAATTGGTAAAATAGATGTTGCTGCTGTTTTAAATTAGGGTAGCTTAAGCACCACATGTCTGAGAAAAAAATGGTTCTTCGGTATACTGTGTGTGTCTTTCGTGAACATGTTTCATTTATTATTTATTTATTTCATTTTTTGTGGATGCTTCTTTTCCTTTTGGTTTTAAGGGCGGATGTGGAATTTGATGATGTTAATTCCTGATCGTTGCCTATCTTTTAACTTTAATCAAGTTGCGTGCTTATTTGGTGTGTTATGCGATTTTACCTAAAAATTCAGAGAAAATCGATCAAAGATTAGGGCTTTAGACTGCTCCCCACGTCAAAAATAGGCCTGTTTCTGTTGTTAAGTGGGAATAACTCAGCATTATAAGTCCGATGCTGTTTTCGAACTTATTGTGATTTAATACCTGACATTTTTATGTGCACGTTTCAGGGACAGCTGATGAAAAAGAAGGATCTATCCTGCTCACAGCATTTCCTCATTATAAGTCTATGGGAAGTTTCGGTTGTAATAGCCAACAGAGCTCTGAAATGATTTGCATTAAAACACTTAGCGTCAGAGCCCTATCCCACAAATGTCACATATGAAATTTGAATTTTAGCTGCGTACAGACTTGAAAGACTTGCCAGCCCGAAAGTGTTGCTGCCTGTCGTATTATCTGCCCAAGGCCTGTGGTCCAGGTGAGCTAGAAAGCTCATTTCTATCCTCTGTGTTGGTTGAGTTACATGCCGTACATATTTCTTTTTTAAATTATTTAGAATGTTTCAAATTTTCGTAGCTAAACATTTTATTGCTGCGAATAACAGCAATATGAGTGCTTATGGTGAACAGGTGGCGCATCAAGTGAGCGACTGATGTGAATTTCATGCCTGAGTTGAATTTATGCTGCAGATACAGAAAAAACCAGCAAACCATGTAACTGTCTTAAAAACTACTCATTATGTAATACATATGAATGAATTTGTGTGTTTGGAGAAAGTACGAATTCGTGGAATTGATATCCCCGTGGACTGTGAACGCCATAATCCATTTTTTAAAATTTGACTGCCCTTCCACTTTTGAATTTTGGTAAACTTAGTCACAGTTTATAATAGGGTTGCTTGCCCATGTTTAGTTAGTCTTTCAGTAAGCAGCAATGACAGATTGCATGGATATGCAGCCTGATCTTGCTGATTGAAAAATTGAAAAACGAAATCAAGTAATGAGCGATAGCGCATGCATTCCAAAACATTTACATGCATCACATTAAAAAAACAACGAGTACTGGGCCATTCTACGAAGTTTTGGCTACTCCAGTCTCATCAGAAACCTGACATGAACTGTTGATGAAAGCAAGAGAAAAGCTTATTGTAATTACTCTATTGGAATGAAGCAGGCGATCCAAATCGTGGTTAGAAATTCCATTCAACAGAAACGGATGTGCTTCAGCGGCTTCGCGCTGGAATTGTCGCTGTATCGATTGCTCACTCCTCCAATATTTCGACTTTAAACTGAGGTCTCGTTTCAATATGACCTTCGCTTTCGAGTGGTACGTTAACATGAAGTAAACGTTTTTGACTTAGTCACTCATGTTTTTGCAGCCATTCATACGAAGGAAAAGTAAAAGTTTACTCCCAGTTTGCGTCCCATGTAAGTCGAAATACACCACAATATGAGCTTCCCCAAAGGAAAGAATTTGCATTTACATGGAGCAACGTATTCCTTTAAAAAAATGCACTAACCCGAAATACTTTCCACTGCCCCTCACAATGAAATATGGGACAAAGTTTCCTGAAAAGAAGAATTCTCTCCCATGAATCCCATTTGCTTTACGGTTTAACTTAAAATCACTTTTTTTCTCATTTCATTTAGACTTGGACAAGAGGAAAAGGTTTGGTAGTGAAATCGCCTGCCGTTAGACTCAGTAAGTCGACCCTTAGATATAAACGACCCATTTCATTCATTCTCTAGGCCAAATATGTTTGAACTGCTCTTTCAGCTATCATAAAATCTTATTTCTTGATGACGGACGGCAATTTCTGCATGAAATACCAGTGCTAGGAAAAGTTTTCTCAAGACCGCGCTGACATCCCCAACCCCCTATGGTTGTTGAATGTATTCTGTCCTATCTAGTATTAGATCAGCTAGTTTTAGTTAGAGCCGCTTTATTTGCTAGTCGTTTTTATAGGCTATTTTCTGTCTATAAAACAAACCTTTTTTTTTTAGTTTTTCTCATTTATTACCGGAGATAAATTTGATTTTCTTTCTACACTGGAATTTTTCACTAATACATAAATGTGAACTGACTTTCAGAATTTTATCTTGTCATGTTCTTGCTACTGTCTATTAAATCTAATACAAAGTTTCAAGCTTAAGTGAAGGGGAGTACATTAATTTAATGAAACAGCTATAAATCATACCCATTTTTGCCTTGATCACAATCAAGAATATGAACAGCTATACAGGTGTCACTGACTGCAGCTATACTACCTATATACTGATTTAACGTAACCTTATTCCATTTGATGCATATCTGGTTAAATTATTCTAAAACTAAGACAAGTTTGTCATAGTCACAAGAATCTTAGCTGAGTTTGGCCTCCATTCTTTTGAGCTGTTTTGGCTTTTTGCGGGTTCTTGCTGTGCACATTGGACATCTCTTTCCTGAAGCCCTTGTCTCTTGCTTTTCTTGAGACACAGGGGTTCAGGTGACTCGATGGGGTACGCCTGCGCTCGCAAGTTAATACGTAGGCGTCTCTTACCTGATGTCTGCAGCTATTGTGTCCCGCGAAATGCGACAGTAAGTGTGGCTCGGACAGGGATGCTCAATGCCTGCCGAGACCTGCCCATCATATCTTTCCTTTCAAACTGTTGGAGTTAAGCGACACTGAAGAAGTTAAATACAGAAACGCGCGTCTGTCGCACTAACATTGGCATGGAAATGTTTATATTGTATGCAAATTATCTACTAATAGACAAAGGTAAACGTTGACCCTTCTATAGGCTGTTACATTGATAAATTTACTCCCCTGTAAAATGCAGTCAAAATTAGAGATAAAATGGGCATTTTTCAAAAGAAACTTATTTGTGTCAAAATACACATTTCAAGAAAATTATAAATTAATCATAAGTTATAAAGACATTTAAGGCGAACTTTACTTTATAGTCATATGTGTTGTAGTTTTTGAAACACTTGGCAAAATTTTTCGATCAGCAAAACCTGTTTTATAGCCAGGAAATAGCCTATAGCTGTGTTTATGCTGTATACTGGTTCGCTCCCTCTTGGTGCCATGGGTTTGTTTGTATTGTTTATAGCTAGGAAATAGCCTATAGCTGTGTTTATGCTGTATACTGGTTCGCTCCCTCTTGGTGCCATGGGTTTGCTTGTATTTTTAAACCCAACCCCACGTTAGTGGCGGGGTATTATGTTTTCACGTTGACGGTCCTAGTGTCCATCCGTCCGTCTGCCATACGTCCGTCCGTCTGTCGGTCCACACTTCGTTTCCGTTCGATAACTTAAGTATTTATCAACGGACTTCTTTCAAATTTTGCATATGTATTGGCACCAAGGATGGCCCGCTTGGGATTATTAATGGGCAAATTTCGATAATTTCTGACAGAGTTTTGGCACTTGTCAATGCATAAAAAAATGGGCCACTAGTTCCTTTACTTTTATGAAAATCGTGGTAAAACTTCATAAAAATTATCGAAGCAACAACAAATTTCGTGTTCCAACAAAAAGTTTTCCACAGAAATTATTTGTCTATGCCCTTGAGTAATATACATATATAAAATCATGTAACAATTTATATAAAATTAGAGTTCAATGCGTATTTTCTCAAATTTACAGAAAGTAGTCAGAGTAATAAAAGCCACCATTGATGCTCTAAATTTACCCCACGATTATCTGCCCCTGCCTGTTGGCCTTATAGATACACAAATGATGCAAAAATCATTTTAAAATTATGATTTTAAATAGTTTTTTTCTGAAACTTGCAACTTATTATAAAAGTAATGAAAGCCTCTTGAGATGATCAATGTTTGGCTCCAAGCGGATAATCTACCCTGGCCTTTTACTGACATAACAAAACTTACAACTGACATTGGTTTGCAGTGGCGGGGTATCACGTAGTCGTTTGCGATACATTCATTTATTGTGACACTATGTGAACTTTATATCACTTTTTGTAATTTTCAGACCTGCACATTATAACAGGGGAACAAACAGGATGGCATTTTTAATTGCCACCTTTATAAAAAATGTTGCTAAACCATTATGTCTTCTTGCACAACTTACCGCTTGTATTATGCTTCTTTGAACAGTTTGCATACCTAAATAGGTAAATATATAAACTACTGCTCATGAAAAATATGTACCATTTTTCATTTCTATGCATTTTCCTTACAATTTTAAATAATAAAGTTGAAATAAATGTTTTGAGAGCATTGTTAGTTGTTATTCCGGCAAAGTTTCGGGCAATTTAATACTCAACGATCCACATGGCAGCTGAAAGTGAGACGACAAAACTTACCCTACAAGTCTCATGATACTGAAATCTCTAAAACATAGGATTTCCAAAATGCTAAAATTTGCGACCAACGAAGGACCCGATCAGTTTGCGTATCCGCAAAGGCTGATCAGGTCCTTCACTGTTTGCATGCCCCCTTTGGCTAAGCAAACTATTAAGGAATCAGTCACAGGGCAAATGTGCATCTATAAGCACCTATAAGTCTGCGTAAATGTGCATTAAATGTGGCGTAAAATTATAATTAAGCAGCGTAAAACTGCTGAAGAAGCAGTTTTAAGTCGCATTTAAGCAGGTGTGTAACAGCTTAGTGACATACCTTTTTAGTGACTTTAAGCACCTGCTTAAAAGTCTTTAAATCGGAACAATAAGCGGCCAAATACGCAGCTTATCACTGCTTAATATTTCCTCTTTTAAGCATTTTAAGGACTTAAAAGCTTAAGAAGAACCATCTGTAAGCACTTTTAAGTTATAATTGCAGCGTATATGATGGTAATTGTATTGTTGCTTATAATTTTTTTTTTTTTGTTGGTAATTTTAAGTCAGTGTTTATAATAACTTATAAACAACATACGACTTAAAATCGCTTGCTTTACAACTTGAATTCACCCTTCTTTCTTTTTTTCTTTTCACTGTTTAGCAGATGTCAAATAAGGAGTAAGTTCCTAGAACTAGAAGACATTTCATGGGTGTACATAATATTCATTTATATCAACAACAACAAAAAAAAAAAACAGCAACAAATACTTCAGCTCAAGCTATTATCATTGAATATCACATCTTTATATAATGTCCGGTCTCTGTCACTGTCAACGTCTGTCGTAAGAAACATTTGTACACTCATTGTACAACTGGTGTCCGCGCTCAGTACATCCTCTATCTCTCGTTGTAAGCGTAGAAATGATCGGGCTGTCAGT
Source organism: Ctena decussata (assembly GCA_963989385.1). Lineage (NCBI taxonomy): Eukaryota > Metazoa > Mollusca > Bivalvia > Lucinida > Lucinidae > Ctena > Ctena decussata. Next base: position 63,563,587 of record OZ022507.1, read on the forward strand.
TTTCCCGCCGTATTTTAGAGATAATGCAGTCTGCTAATTACCTCACTACACATGGATATTTGCATAATTTATACAACATCTGTAAGATATTTACTAAGGTGGCATATCGTAAATTGCAGATTAGCATATAATCTAATTGATGTACATGTAAAATATTTATTATAAGGCCAAGGTAAGTTATAGAAGAAAATGGCTACAGAGAGAGAGAGAGAGAGAGAGATTTAATGTGTATGACCACGCATATAACTCTAATCTATAATAAAACTGCAAACTACTACTCCGTATTTAAAATTATCATATAACGAAGTCATTCATCCATTTGAGGTTTTCATCTATTTCAGACAAAGCTATGAATACACGTTTTTCAAATATGAATGCTGAAAACAGTTTAAGAGTCTTTTAAAATGTTGCGGCTTTCTTGCCCCTTCCTGTCCTCCCCTCTCACAACCACACACACGTCTGAAATAAAGAATGAACCGTCCTTTGTCCTCCTAAAAACATATGTTAATTCACCTTTTTCAGTAAAGCCCTGGAAGGATCTCCATGTAAAGTTCATGGAAATAAGGATCAAAACTTATGTAGTTTGCAAATTTGAACTGTGCTTGGGCTTAACTTTGGTTTGATAGACCAGCGTGGAAGGAAATACTTTAAACGTTTTTATTATTATTTTTGTTTCAAAATTATTTGTTTTACATCAGTTGTAGAAGTATTTAAGCTGTGCCATGGGCAGTAACAAATTAATGTGTATACATCATTTACATAGATTATTAAAATATTACAGCTAAAGCCAGAGAGAAAGAGAGAGGGACCCGGTTTTAAAAAAAGTTTGTTAGAGACTTAGTGTGTACTTCGTTTCATTGAGATTATTACAACATTATAGTTAAAGCCAGAGAAAGAGAGATAGAGAGAGAGCCCGGTTTGAAAAAAAAAAAAAAAAAAAGCACACACCTTTTTAGAGACTGAGTGTGTACTTAGTTTTTTACATAGGGAATCATTAATCATCGGTCTATAGTAAAGGAATTGATAAAAAAAAAAGATGGCTGTCGTCATAAAGTATTTTTAAATGCAATCAGAGAAGTTTCGTTCCTACCTGGAACTAGATCGCAATAAACCCTGAAAATGCGAAGATTTTGCGACTGATTGTTTTCGAAAGTTTGTGTCAAAGATTGTCTCCCTCGTTTATTACATGTTTTCAGAAACAAATATTTTAACAAAATTTTGTTAGACAATATGTAATAGTTTCATAATTAGCCGTAAAAGTTTTGAGAAAAATGCATGTTTATTCGATAAATGTGGAATGAAAAATAATCTTCAAATTAAAATGCAAATTACCTTTTTCCTCACGGCCTGTAAGAATATCGATTTTGACCACGTGTGTCATGTGATGATGTAGAGGTATTTTTCTTATTCGTGCACGTGATTGTGACGTATGAATAAATTATTTTTGTCCAATAATGCGATTTCAACAGCGGTCCGCGATTGTATAAAATTTATCTTATTTTTTTGTTTAAAGTCACTTTTTTCAAATATTATTATCTAAATTCTATTTCAAATGTATAGTTAGACCATGTCGGAGGTATTGCATGAAATATTTCATCAAATCATTTTGTTATTATTATAAAGGGAGTAAATCTTTAAAATATATTAACGAATTTAAAATTGGCCATTTTCATAAAGATTATTCATATCAGTCAAATGACATGCTAATTATATGTTCGTGAAATTTTTTTTTTGCGAAATTTCTTTGAGCAATTATACGACTGGTGGTGGTAGCTACATGTAGTTTATGTTGTTACAGTACAGACTCGACAGTATCGGATCATCGACAGTATCGGATTATCGACAGTATCGGATCACTCATAAGTTATCACCTGTTTTTCTCACAAATGAAGCAAATATTTTCTTGACTGTTGTAGTACTAGTTCCGTGTTATAGGGGCCCAGAGGACTATTGCGTTAGGATTTATAGACGTGCTTGTACATTTGTATACATTCAACTGTTATTTGACAGCCATAACATTTGCTCGTAAAGGACCTTGTAAAAATATCGTTGGAAGGCCGTAAAAAGTTTCTCTGAGACTTTAATAGGTCCAACGGTCAATATAGTCAAATTAATGAAGCTAAGATGTTTGGCAGAACGCATCGCAGGAGCTCTCTTATAAAATATCATATGATCCGATACTGTCGCACCTGAATCGTTACTGTCGTAAGGCCCTTTGTAACTCTAGAAAGGTTATCTGCCCTTTACTGGACAAATTTCATAAATATTTTGACATGGACAGATAGAAGGGATATTTTGCAATTGTTATTTCTCATAGCCTATATAATTTTAGCATTCACATACAACAAAACAGGATTTTTATTGATCTTGATCCGACACTGTCGAGTCCACTGTATAAAGTATTCAAGTAATACCAACATGGCACGGTCAGCCTCAGAGCGGCCGTATGCATGTAGCGGTGTCAAAGCGAACCGCACCGTAAGAAGAAACTGCAAAACTTTGCTAGTATTCTGCTGCATGTAAGCCGAAATAACATAGCTCCGACATTTTAATTTTCAGTAGTCTTTTTCAGGCCCCATTGCTCTATCAGCATGAAAAACTTTATCATGAGGTATCGCTGCGAGCTACTAACTATAGTTTCGTCAGTGTACATGACCGTTACAAGCCAGCTTTAAACAAATAAAACATCCTTGGGTTTCACATAAAAAGGGTTTGATAACTTACAAATGACCTACTTTCGATTTCATTAAGTTGAATAAAATGGTAAAAATACAATGTACAGGCATGGAACCCCGATCACCATCCAGTTTATATTTATATAGCATTGCTATACGGGAAACCAGAACAGGAAATTGTATTTTATGGAGCAATTTATATATATATTTTTTTTTTGTTCCGGCCCCCCCCCCCCCCCCCCCCCAAAAAAAAAAAAAAAAAAAAAAACTTGTTTTCTCTACTGTTTGCCAGTTAAATGACTCAATATATGCACATCAACCCACTTTTTATTATTAAACGCGAAGGTGAACCCCTTTTTATTTTACAATGATTTGAGTTTAGTCGTTTTTACCACCGATAGGACTATAGAGACTTTAATGATCAGGGTAGACATTGTTCTGCATTCCACAAATTGTGTGATTCTATAGCAATACAGTGAAAGGTGACTGCTACGTTGTACTGAATAGAGCTACCTTCGAATACAGCCACTCCGTTAGGAGGAAGCCTACATATAGAGCTCGTACGAACAGAGTTATCATGCTGAAGAATAGCTGTATTCGGAACATGATCGGTTTTCTCTCGAAAAGAGCTACCCAGGACTTGGTGATCCAAGATTACAGAGACTGCAAAGATTCAGTATTACATACATGTTGGATGACATTTTCGAGTTGTACACTTCATTGAATCATTTCCGATGGACGGACGGACAGACAGCCAACGGGAAAACATAATACCCCGAGATTACAGAGACAGCAAAGATTCAGTATTACATACATGTTGGATTGTATTTTCGAATTGTACACTTCATTGAATCATTTCCGATGGACGGACGGACAGACACACGGACAGCCAACGGGAAAACATAATACCCCGCCGTTTATCCCACCACTAACGTGTGGCGGGGTATAAAAATTGTATTCAGGGACTCATTCTAGTGGGATATCCTAAGTATCATATATCAACGAATTAAGTTTCATTGGTTTAATTGGCCGGTTGTTTTTGGTTTAACGTCTCTTCGAGACAGTACTGCAGGTTATTTCGAGACGCCTCCAAGAGAGAGGGAGAAAGAAACGAAATACGATGGGGAAAGAGAAAAAAATGTTCAAACAACCCCGCCCTACACCCCACCACCCGCACCTACTGCAAGCACAGTAGGTTCTTGCCCTTCTATCATCCAAATTAGTAGGACGCCCTGGCACCGAAATTATTCAGCACCATCGCACGACCACGACAACCCCCACTAAGTTTCATACGCAAAGTTTTAAAAGTTGTCGTAGCGTACGTACAGATTTTCTCTTTTGTTGCTATAGTAACAAGAATTTTGGCTGGCTGTAAAATAAAAAGAGTGTGGACCCTGATCTAAGACAAATATTTTGCAGCTTTGATCAGTTTGATCAGAGTTAAAAACATTTATATTTTCCACCATAAGAACTGATGTTTAAATGCATCAAAGGTGGACACTGGTCATATAGCGCATTCTGTTGAGTCAAATGTGAGTAAACATCGTTTGCCAAGGTAACACCGGGTTGGTAAACGTTTCTATCACTGACTCAAAGATTGGAAGACGCTAAAGACTGCGGATTCGCTGATTGTTTTTTATCAATTTAATTTGAAACTGTAAACGCAACATTATAACATCATCTATGGAAATCTGTACACTAAAGTAATTGAAGACTGAGCAAAGTGCCTAATCAGAATTCGCAGATAAGTAGGTTGATCTGGGTCTACGGTGCTTGCAAATGTTTTATAGTCTAACTCCTCAGTTGTTCGTAATCTGTCTTGAAACATGACTGGTAAGAAAAAGACAATATCAAACTTTTAGTGTTGTGATGACAGATACGGCGGATACAGGCCCTTTCACCTAAAATACTTTTATGAAAGATACATTTAATAAAACATAAAATCGTCTAATCAGTTTCATTTCTCTTCAAAACATGCAAACTATACATAACCGAGTGGCCCTGCTCTTAGTCATTCGACATACTAATTGAGCAGAAATGCAATCGGTATGGTTTCGAATCAGCCCCAGTACATGTATATTAATTAGACAAAGGCAATGATAGGACACATACCGTGCTAATTTTATACAGCTCAGCAACGAAGGTGAGTGGATAGAAAACGTACACGCATTTTCTTGCTGAGACTTTATATTTATCCCCAAAATGAAGCAAACTATTAGATGTATTGTGTACCATTTTGCCATCAGTATCATGCTTCGAAAATGAAATGCTCAACGATCAGTACATGTACCAATGTGATCTCTTTACAAACATCAAAGCAATAACAACGCTTCTCATTCACGCACACACATTCAGTTGAATACCGCACACTACACCCTCGGGAATGGGGACTTTGCCGGGGGGGGGGGGAGGGAGGATAACTTCCTATACATGGTACATGTATAGTTCGGATATGCGGCCCGAATAGCCTCTTCTCTTTTTTGTATTTGATTTACCCCCATTTTTTTTCAGCAACAGGTATATGTCCGACCCTCTTTTTTCTTGATACGGCTGCCTTCGGGCGTCACTTTGCAGGTTACCCATTGCGTCCATACTTACATAAACATCCGAAAAAAATTACATTCACTTCTTAAACCAATGACATCTTCTTAATACAGCTTTCTAGTAGATTAAACTATCGAAAATTGAATCTAAATTAAAATCACGTGGTCATTTTATTGGATCATTTTATTTTACTTTGTACGTTTTCAATTTTATTGTCAGACTGAGTTTTAAGAACATAATATTAATCTCTATCAAGAAATGTTATAGTTAATTACTGAGAATCTCATTCATAGTGTATGAATGGGTATGAAAACTCGAAGGGCAGAATATGAACAGGTCAGTATTTTATGAAGTTAGGTATATGAATGGGTCCTAGTTTTCCGCGCCAAAGTATATGAAGGGGAAGGGTTTTGAAATACCAGGCCACACATTCGTACCAGTATGACCTCGAAGTCCCCCCCCCTTCCCTCCCGCTCCACCGCGAGACTACAAAGTGTAAATGCATAAAATAATGAACACTAGATATAAAGTGTTAACATTTTACCAATAAAGACTCCGATCAGTTTGCCCATCTAAAACCTCAAAAACCAGAGGTTCCGGGTTCGATACTCGGTCCGGCCACTCACTTACGTGGAGACTGGTTCTTCTCCTTATGTTGATTCAAGAAGGGCAGTTATCAGTTACTGGCAAACGTATGTGCACTTAGTACTGGTTAACCGCTTAGGAGGTCGAAGCCTGCCCAGGAATAGTGTGGTTAGGTTAACTGACCGTTCCATGACCAAAGCTGTTTACCGTGGACGTAAAGCAACAACAACAACAAAGCCTTTCAAAAAGTCTGGTCAGCGGTTTCATTGATTTGCTTCGTCTGAACACGAACCATCTTGGCATGTGCTTACAGTGTTAATCCGAATCAGCCTTGTCAGCCAGGTCAGACTCTTTCCTGACTTTCTTATTTGCATGAACAATGAACAGTCAAAGCGATGACATACGCTGTAAAAAAATTTCCGTAGAGTTTACGGTAGATAACTGGCAACCAGCTGCCAGTCCTTTTCCCGTTATTTTTACTGGCGTTTGCCTGTAAGACATTGTTGGAAATCACGAAATGGAAGTGTTATGTTAACTGACCGCACTCGAAAATAGCTTTATATTGTTGGAGGGCTATCTGACCAAAACGACACCTGTTATATTCTGTCCTATTCTGCTTGATGATTCCTGCAATTTTTACGGGCGCCCGTAAAAATAACGGGAAAAGGACTGGCAACTAGTTGCCACTTATTCTACGGTAAAATCTAAGGAAATTTTTTACAGTGTAGACTGGATTGAATTATGCATTTGTTTATGCAACAGCGCTCAATAGTGCGAATTACACCTACGTGTACGTGCCAATTTTTTTACTCGCCTGTGAAAGACATGAAATACATAATTATTGCTTTACACATGCTCAGAAATGGAAAAGAAAATTCAGTAACTTAAGGTTAGGTGGGAGTAATTCAGCAGCGCCGCTGTGCAGCAGTTTCTGTCGCTACGTTACGTAACGCAAGGCCGTCGCCGACTCGTGAAAAGTGGTCCGGCTATGTATTTGCGCGTACCGAAGGCACGAGAGAGGAGCGCACGAGAGCGAAAAATCCCGTTTATGAGCGAGCGTATAAACGGCGTGCCTTATTTCATTATATATGTAATAATATGTATATTGAGTATATTGAGTATATGTATATTGAGTATATGTAATAATATGCCGGGGTTGCAACGAAACGTATATAGGGGAAACCAATAATCTGCGAAAAAGAGTAACTCTCCATAACCAACATATAAGAGTCCCGGAACTTCGGAAAATACCTGTTAGTGAACATATTGCTGACTGCTCTGATAAGGAACCGAAATATTTTATATTTCCTTTTTTTCAAATGAAAACCGAAAGCATAATCAAAAGGAAAGAAAAAGAGAAGTTCTTTATTCGAACGTTTTCACCTAAACTCAATTCCCTGCTTTAAATGCATTACACATCATATATTAACCGGAAGAAAGTTGATAACGTTACGTTACGTTAACTTCCTTAGCAACATAACGTTATCATTGTTACAACTCAGTTAACGGTGTAGTTCTTAAAAGACTTTGAAAATTGATTAAATTCATGAAACCGCTTAGTCATAATTAGGAATAAAATATATTTGTGCATCCATAGAGTGTTTTCGTATTATATATATATATATATATATATATATATATATATATATATATATATATATATATATATATATATATATTTTTTTTTTTTTTTTACCGCGGTGATTAAATGTGCCGTTGCACTCACTCAACGCACGCAAAAAAAATAAACTTTTTATAAAGGCCTAAGTGAACAATACAAGGCAGAAATAGGTAGTTTATTTCAGTAATGAACAGAGTCGCTGTCAGGAAATGCAGACTTGGATTCGTTCCGCTAAGCCTCTTGGAGACCATCTTTATGAAATCGAAACAACTCATCTCAGTATTTCTCTGGGCACCAATCAGTAAGCATCTCCAGCAAGTCATGAAAGTTCAATTACTGACCTGATTTTTGGTTGTTGCTTATGTGGAGGTAATTACCAATAGTCTGGGACCTTGGGATGAATTGTTATCAGTAAAACAATAATTGAATAATAGCGCCGCCCACTTACGCTCTCAAACCGGGTAGTATCCGGGTAGGATCTAGGTCTTTAAGAATTTATATTCATTACATGAATATCCTAACTGAACTAGACACCAAAGATGAAGCCGCTTGATATATAAACATGTTTATTGGGTGCTTTAATCCTATATGCAACAGTTCAGTTAAATTGTTGGTTCATCAAATCTCACATAGGTATTTACATCACAGGGTTATAAAACGGTGGGCAATCTATGTTGTATAGAATAAAATTAATATCAATGTGTTAAATGCCGTATGAAATAAATAGCTAACGGGAAATTTTAGTGAAAATACTGAAAGCTTACCCAGCGATAATTTATTCAGGTGTGATAAATTGATTTTTTTTTCATTTAAATTACACAAGATGCATACAGACTCTTTTGAAAACTACATTTCTGACGTATTCAAATTCTGAAAACGCATTGTATAATTCATGAATACTCCATCACGCATCAGTTCCAAAACAGCAAAAGACGTTCAAATTCCAAAATGGGCCTTTGTTCAGCAAGTTTTCAGTAGTCATGGTTCGCAACTCGACTAAAGTTGTGTCGCGGGAATATTTTATCAAACCTAACCGTCGCATAAAGTTGGTGGTTGCCACCGCCTGATGAGACTTGCTGACGGATCGAAATAATTAATATCTGTTTGTTTTAATGTTTTGGCTATCAGAAACTAAACCTGTCTGTATAAACTGACAGAAAGACAGCTCTAATTCCTCGATGATCTTTACGAAATTACTCAAAAAATACAATAATAATAATAATAATAATAATAATAATAATAATAAATTAAACGAGATGCAACATAAACGCATCTACAAACTTTCAGAATGTAACAATTTCTCGGGAGAGATCTCCCGAAACCCCTCCGAAACCCCCATCACCCCCTCCCTCCACCCAACACAAAACAAAAAAAAAAAAAAAAAAATAAAAATAAAAAAAAAGACGGGATTTTTCGCTCTCGTGCGCTCCTCTCTCGTGCCTTCGGTACGCGCAAATACATAGAAAATAGAAAGCTCCACTGAGAAGAACATGAAAATTTCATACGGCAAAAAAGTGTTGTAAAATTTAATCCAGGACTGTACAATGAGCAGTCAGATCAGGGTCTACACATCGACCACATAATCATTGTCCGAAACTTCTGAGTTAATACGGTAGCAGTCAAAGAAAGTGCCATAATGCCACCCATACAGCAAAAGTAATGCCACATCTCAGTTCTTTTTAAAGTTCTTAGCGTTTTAACAACACCAGGCGGTCGAAGGCCTCTTGCGGTCGAAGCAATGTCGTCAGGACCTTGAATCGACGTTGATACGATAATGCAACGATCTGTTCTGATTGTAAAATTAGCTAAAACAATGAGTCGTTTCTCTTTTTCTGCCTTTTTACACGTTTCCTTCTTTCTTTATTATTTCTGTATCAAAGAGTCGTTTCACTGAATTTCCTAGACACTTAAGTGAATCTAAACTGCCTATAATTTCACAGAATGAAAGTGAAAGAGAGAGAGAGAGTCGCCGAAGCCCAGTTGTTGGAACGCTAGGTTATAGTGCAGAATGATAGGTTCGGGTCGGGAGGAGCGACTGTAGTGTAGTGGATAACACTTCAGACTAACAATCCAGGGGTCGCAATGCGCGGCGTTAATATTTCAATCTAAAGAGACAACAAGCTGATCATTTTGTACACTTTTGCTCGACATTTAAGTCGGCGACATTCTATTTTAACAGCTTAAATGCAAACGTCTGTCATTGGGCCATACTGTGTTAGTTTTTGAAGAAACAAAATCCGTTTCCTCAGAACGAAGGTTTTTATGAAAGAGAAACATGCAAAGAAGTGAGTTTTCCATAGAATGCAGAACAACATCGGGAGCAAAATGAAGAAAAATTGACATTTTCATGGTCGGATATTTTGAACACGACATAGATAAGCATTTCAGTCATTCCGTTATACAAGTGCCCTAATTTTTACCAGAATTTGAAAGGAAAGAATTTTGATCAGCTTCAAATGTTGGTGTGAGGCTGAGATTTCCAAAATATACAAAGACAAGCTTTCAACCGTGAAGTTTCTATTTTCGTTGAGCAGATTTTCTGTCTTGCAAATGTTGACGAGGATCCCTTTTTTGAGTCCTCAAGTCTTTTTCAAATTATTACTTAATATTCTATATATTGAAAATAGAAATTTTATAATATTTTAAAGAATTATTTAATGATATTATGTATGATGACTTAGGGAAAGTTTGCCCGAAGAAAGGCAGGCTGTTCTGAACAGACGTTAATCCGTTGACCTGAACAGACATTAATTATATACGCAGCTATGCATGATAATTAATATGCAGCTGGCTAATTAGCACCGATTTTTATTTTCTTTGATCCCAATGCCCCTCAGTGTCAGTCATCGCACAAAACGGATTTACTACACGCAATATTTGGTCGCAAATATACATATGCATGTGTAGAAAACTTTTAGTGTTTTTAATTTTGAAAGTAATTAACCCTTAAAAGCGCCAAAAACAAAAAAAGATGAACGTATACAGTGTATATCCAGATGAGATGGCTCGTAATGAGCCACCTCATCTGGATCTACACTGTCTGTCCTCTAACTTTTGAATTCTAAATATGATATAGTTTGGCCTAAACTTTTTTTCCTTTTTTGAAAAGTTTCGGGCGTAAAAATTGTCGTCTGCTTTGTTAATTATTTATTTGTCGTTTTGCAATTAGGGCATCTTTGAAGAAATTGTAGTTTTTTACATATTACAGAAAAATATTCATAAATGTCTTTTAAAATATTATGCTGCAATTATTGGCTGTAACTATATGCATAAATATACTTAACGTTGCACCTTAGAGCAAATTATTGGTTTGTATTTAAAAATCTTGACAAAAGTATGTTGTTGTTGTTTTTGGTTTTTTTTAATCAAAATATTCCAACTTATGTAAGAACTTTATGATATACCGTAAAGAACATTATAAGTAGGCACTTAAATATACTGAAAAAAGGCTGTAATGTTTTGAAGTCGCATTTTAACGCACCAGCGTAACAACTTAGTGACTTACCTTATAGACAATTATAAATATTCACTTAAAAATGCTTAAAACCATGACACTTTAAATCACTTTTACGCACATGCGTAAAAACTTAGTGACATACCTTATTTGTAATCATAAGTAGCTCCTTAAATGTGCGTAAAAGTACAGCAGTTTTAAGCAGCTGCTTAAATGTCCAAATAAGCCATGTCACAAAGCACTTTTAAGCAGGAGCTTAAATGGCTTATAGGTGCGTGTTTTTGCTGTGCCTTTGGATAAGCAAACTATTAAGGAATCAGTCCTATCCAAATCCGACTTAGCAAATGCGCAGACTAGTATAAAGTTTCCCTCATCGCAATTCCATTTTGTTGAAACGTTATCCAATGAGGCAGTTTGTCTTACCTTCTTGGTGTAAAACGATAACAAAATCCAGAAAGTGATAATACCAAAACACAAAAAGTAGAAAATCTGTCTTCTGCAAAAGTTGAGTTTCATGGCTTTATGATCAATGATTCGTTTCCCGTAAAATAACATGTAAATAGGCAAGTTACACTTCGGATTGTAGTAGATATATTGTGTACGATACAACTGCATGCAAAAATGAGTTTCAGTTTACCTGAGATAACTATTTTATATATGAGCCGCGACACGAGAAAACCAACAATGTGGTTGTGCGGACAGCGCGGACTCAGATCAGTCTGGGCATCCATCCAGTTTGATAAGAATCTTTAATAAGCGCTTAAATGGTAGCTAAGGGTCTAAGCTACCTCCATGCAGACAGCGAAGACTCTGATCAGACTGGGCGGATGCCCAGGCTGATCTGAGTCTGCGCTGGGCGCACAACCACATTGTTGGTTTTGTCGTGTCGCGGCTCATATGCACTTGACTAAAATTGCACACGGCCAGCAGAAAGATGCCAGTTGATTTCGGCAACTGCTCTATAATTGCCCTGTCTGTCCAACACAGTGTGATCAGTCCGTCAATTACGGACCATAATTCTTGAACGACATCGGAAAGGCTCACAAAATTTGGCATATGGCTCCATCTTATTGCGTCAATACATGGCGAACGGAATGTAGTTCTGTTGGTTTAAAGGTTATCAGCTCATGGAATTGTGAATCTAACCTTAAATCTTGAACCCCACGGGATTGATTCCAAACAATTAAGATATGGGTCTGTCGTATCGAGTCAATGTGTCTCGAACAATAATGACAGCCTTGTGAGCTATCAGCTTGTAGCATGTTTATGGTCAGTTTTACCTCACCTGAGCCAGCGGCTCCGGGTTGGCTTATAGGATGGTAAAGCTCCGGCGTCCGGCCTCGTCCGTCGTACGTCGTCGGTCTTCCGTCCACAATTTCAAACAACTTCTCCTCTGAAACCACTGGGCCAATTGTAACCAAATTTCATATGTAGCATCCTGGGACCTTCGGAACGAAAAGTAGTTCAAATTGTCCTGGTGACATGGACAACATGGCCGCCATGTCTATATATGTTAAAAATCTAAAAATATCTTCTACTTCAGAACCAATAGGCCGATGGCCTTGAAACTTGGTACGTAGCATTGGGTACATGAGTACTACCATAATTGTTCAAATTATGACCTTGGGTTGACCCTGCCTTTTTTAACGGTAAGGTCAAATTTGCTTCCTTGTGCTTTAATATGGCAAAATGCTAGAACATAAGATATCTTGGAAACTGTTGAAGATCTTCGGCTAAAATTATTGGTATCCTCAATCATCTTAAAGAGTACATGAAGAATTATGAGTACCACAGGTCAAAGTCATTCTTTGACCTTTGACGCGGAACTGTCATATTTTGACAATATCAAACAGTCTCCTCAAAAGCAACTGGGCCAATTGAAACCAAATTTCATACAAAGCCTCTAGAGGTTGAGGGAATGAAATTTTGTTCAAACGGTCCAGGTCACATGACCAACATGGCCGCCATGCCCATATATGATAAAAACTTTTAACAATATTCTTCTCCAGAACCAACTGGCTGATGGCCTTGAAACTTGTTATGAAGCATTTGGTACTCCAGTACTATCAAGATTGTTCAACTTTTGACCTTTGACTTTTTGACAGCAAGGTCAAATATGGGAAAATGCTAGAACATAAGATTGCCTGGAAAATTTTGAAGATTTTGGCCCTATTTTATTTATTCATTCATTTTATTTATTTATTTATTTCATTTATACAATGTTTCAAGAGGGTGACACATTTAGCTGTAAAACCATTCTATCATGTGGCCCTCCATGCATAAAAAACTATATACAATATAAACATAAAACAAGTGAAACAAACTGTACATGAACATACACATATCTACCAACCGACTTCAAGCACTTTTTAAAACCACACATCCTTGTAAAAATTAACAATTACATGCATATTCAGCACATAAAACACATGACCAGCTTAACTTTGGCACCATACTTGTAAAAGGCGTATAAAAACATCAAGTATACACATTTTAAGATGTATATGCAGTCATCTTAATGATTTCAAAAAATCTTCTAAAAAATACTGGGCCAGTTGTAACCAAGTTTCATATGGGGACTCCAGGGATTGAGGGAATGAAAATTTGTTCAAACGGTCCAGGTCACATGACCAACATGGCCGCCACGCCCTTATATGGGAAAAAACTTTAAAAATCTTCTTTTCCAGAACCAACTGACATATGACCTTGAAACTTAGTATGTAGCATTGGGTACTCCAGTAATCGCAAGATTGTTCAAAATGATGACCTTGGGTTGACCCTGGTCATTTTACGGCAAGGTCAAATATAGGAACATGCTATAACAAGATTTCATGGAAAGTTTTGAAGATTTAGGCCTAAAAATTGGTGAACACAGTCATCAAAATGAGTACATAAAGATTCATGAGTACAAGAGGTCAAGGTTGTTCTTTGACCCTGAATTTTCATAGTTTGACAATTTCAAACTTCTTCTTTAAATCATTGAGCCAATTGTAACCAAATATCATATAGAGCCTTCAGGGGTTGAGAGAACAATAATTTCTTCAAACGGTCTGGGTCACATGATCAACATGGCTGTCATGCCCATATATGGTAAAAACCTTTAAAAATCTTCTGCTTTAGAACCAATTGACCGATGACCTTGAATCTTGGTATGTAGCATTGGGTACTTTAGTACTATCTAGATTGTTCAAATGATAACCTTGGGTTGACCTTAAATGATTTACAGCAAGGTCAAATGTGGGAAAATGCTAGAACATAAGATTTCATGGAAAGTTTTGAAGATTTTGGCCTAAAAACTGGTAAGTACAGTCATCTTAATGGGGTCGTGAAGAATTATGAGATGAGTACAAGAGGTCTAGGACATTCTTTGACCTTTGACTCAAATCTCTCATGTTTTGACATTTTCAAACATTTCCTCAAAAGCCAAAGGACCAATTGTAAACACATTCATATAGAGCCTCCAGGGGTGGATTGAACTATAATTTGTTCAAACGGTCCAGGGCACGTGACCAACATGGCCACCATAACTATTTATGGTATAAACCTTTTATAGTTTTCTTCTCCAGAACCAATACGCCTATGGTCTTGAAGCTTGGTAAGTAGCATGAAGTACTAGAGTACTACCAAGAATCTTCAAATGATGACCTTGGGTTTACCTTGACCTTTTTTGCGGCATGATCAAATATGGCAAAATGCTAGAACATAAGATTTCATGGAAAATTTTGAAGATTTTGGTATATATGGCTGTCTTAATGAGTACATGAAGATTTATGAGTACAAGAGGTCATGGTCATTCTTTGACTTTTGACCCAAGACTCATATTTTGACAATTTCAGACATGAGAAAAAGCAACTTTGCCAATTGCTCAGGTGAGCGATTAAGGGCAACATGGCCCTCTTGTTTTTTAATCTGGCCATGACTTTAGAGCCTCATGTATAAATAAAAGGATTTTGACTTACATACATGTATGCATTCATCTTATCTAACGGTTTTGTCGCAGCGAAGAATAATGGCTTCGCCACCTCTCTGGATTAATTAATGAGCCGCGACACGATAAAAGCAACAATTAAGCATGTGCAACCAGCAAGGGCTCAGATCAGCCTGGGCCTAAGGGTCAAAATCGGACCGCAAAGACTCTAATCGGATTAGGCGGATGCCCAGGCTAATCTGAGTTTTCGCGTGGAGCACATGTCATTTTTTTATGTCGCGGCCTATTTAATATCTAGAGTTATAAAATTTCGGTGGTTAGTTTATGCATCCAGCCATATAGCTCTGGAATTGCATGGGATAAAGGACAAGGTTCACGAAGGGTCAAAATCGGCCCTGTCTCAGAAATTGATGAATTTTTACTATATCATAGTAAAATGTTTCTTGCGATTGAAAATATATTTTTTAAATCTCGCGTGTTATTTACGCAGTTTTGACGTTATTAAAATACCCTACCCCACGCGACGTTCTTAATGATTTTATGACGTTAACGACGTTATTCAACTTATAAGTTTGCTGTGTAGCGCTTTTCCGTTTGCTCTGTGCTGCCACTCTTTAACGAGGTCGATTAGATGTTGCTACTTCTTTTCTGCGGGAGCTCGTAGGTATATGTTAATCTTTATAATTAACCTCCCCTCCCCCCCCCCCCCCCCGACACACACACAACCCCGCCTCCCCCATTTGTCCTGCGTGATGGTATTACATGTAATACTGAGGGTTGTAGATCTTGAAAAGTGTGGATTTCAATTTTTGCTATACTATCATATTTGATAAGGCACTATTATTTCTGAGTCCGGTGTAAGTTTTTGTTTAGAATTTTGTCCGCAAAACAAAATTTTGTTACGTGTACGTACGTTTTATTTTGCGGACAAAATGCGAAGTGCAAACTAATTCCGAGCAAAACTGCTGTTTGCCTTTCATGAAAATTTATTTATGTTTTTATCAAATTAGTTTTGTTTGCTTCGGAGTTCTGATGTTCTGACAAGAAATAATAATAATAATAATAATAATAAAACAGAGATGATATACTTTCCTATGTCGTTATCCGTCGAAATTCGACACATAACAAAGTGCTCATTTGTGGTCGGGCGATGGTGCCGTGCAGTTTTAAGTGTCAAGGAGTCCGACTAATTGGGAAAACAGTGGAGCAAGGGCCTACTGTGCATGCAGTAGGTGCGGGTTGGCACTTTTTGGACATTTTATTCCCCCCTAGCATGTCTTTTCTTTCTCCATCTCTCTGGATGACAGCTCGATATACAATGTGGACTGAAATATGTCATCTTCATGTAAATAAATAAATTATATCGAACTCATAGTCTCTTCTTTGAATACGAGAGAATACGGATAGACTCGGTGCCAGGAGGCGCATCTGATGGATTCGTTCCCTTGAGCCTTATGTGAAACCTCGTTTTGAGAGCTGGAAAGAACAGAATCGCACATTCCGAATGCTCCGTTACGACATAATTGAACCAACCGACAACAACAGATGATTTGAAGAACGAAGTGAAATGTCATCGGGAGCTTCGTTAAATAAATATTTGAAAACAGTCATCGCGAAATGGCAATAATTGAATTTGAATAAAAGCAGAAGCACACTTTTCATGATTGAACATTTATACCTCTTATATTTAGATATTTAGTTGTCTGAAAGAGAGGTGCGGGGGCAACGTCGATATGAGAATTGAAATACTACTACTACTCTGAAAGATATGTACATTAACATAAAACATTCTTTCATTGATGTACGTTTCAAGCGCAGCTCGACATGCAGCTAAATTATCCTTTCGTTCATGCATTCTGTGGCCAAATTGCGGGGAGCTGCACGAGATAAAAATATTGGTACGGTATCGCATTCCACAAGTCTATAACATTGATCTTTGATGTGCAGACCCAGATCAAACTGCTCCTGGGTCTACCTTGTTTGCTATTCCATCTGCATCTTTGAGGTACATGCACACTACTACAATGAAAAAATCTTCAATTTTAGGACAGTTACTGTAATTATATATTTTGTGGACTTGATCACTTGTAAAACTAATGATAACAATACCAATACTCGGTGAGACATGTTTGGTTTGCTTGCATCATCAAACTTACTAGTGCATGGAAGCGGAAAAAAATTATATAGTGCGTAAATCGTAAATTGATAAACTCTTGCAATTCATAGCTGAAGTCGGGTGTAATTTAAATCCTTTTTAACCGTATTTCAGTCATATCAGGACAATGGGGGGTGATAATGAAAGACTATGTGCAATACAACCCCGTTTACGATTGGAAAGATTTCTGCATCCAGCGGACTTCGAATCTGTCATCGCTAAGTCAGCAGGCCAGGCGCTTAACCTACTGGGATACTTGTTGGGGGCGGGAGCTGTTTTTCGAGGCGAGAGGTGTGTAAGGGGGGGGGGGGGGGGCGACGACGGAGGCCTGTTATCACTGTTCGTGCATGTACACAAAAAAATCTTTTCAGCTCATTGATTCTATAAATTTCTTTTTTTTTTTTTAATGGATGAGTTTCCCTTTTTTGTCCACTGCTTTTTCAAACAAAAGCTAGTGGACACAGTGTTCACCTTTCCGTGGTTCCATAGTATCCGCAATCCAACCCCCCCCCCACCCCCCGCTGTTGACAGACAGTACTTAAATGCGCCTCCTGCAGCTTGTCATGAATGAGTCTGAAATGTTGCAGGCTTCTGGTCTGCAAATTCTCGTGTGAGTTGAGCGTTATGGTTACAACTTTTTACTTTTATTGCTTTTGTAAACGGGCATCAGAAGACGAACTTAGCAGGTGCTGTATTTACGCCATTTCTTTTACCGATTTCCGATTTGCATTTATCATTCCATACTTCTTTTACATGAGAAAAGGAGCCCGGTAGCTCAGTGGGTTAAGCGCTGGCGTACTGATCTAGCGGACCGGGTTCGAATTCCGCTTGAGGCGAGAATCTTTCCTACCGTAAACAGGATTCCATTGCACACAGCTTTTCTTTTTCATAATCCCATCGCCCTGATATAACTGAAATACTGTTGAAAAGGACGTAAAATATATCACAAGTCATCTATCCATTTACATGCACAGTAAATATGCATATGGTTAGTGGAATAATGGTTGGAGATTTTTATCACTTTTCTCACTTTGCAAACTTAATTGTTTTCTCTCCCGCAACATTGCTTCTTTTACTATTCAGTGGCCCCCATTACACCCTACTCATACTTCTGAAAAAATGCTATATTTGGGTCAGTAAAACAGAACCGCGAATCCTTCTGGCTTATTTCAGACAAGGGCGCCAAGCTGTCTGGTATGCCCATCTTCCCGCTCGTCCGGAGGATTTGGAAGCCAAAGCCGTTTTCCTCGTAGATCACTGTTTCTCGTCAACTTCGATGAGTTTGGTTTGGGCGCAGCAAAGCTAGAATACCGTATTAATCCTAATAAACACCCCTGCTCTAAGAAACCTTCCATAATGTTATATTATCTTGCATGAAAACCTTGTTTGCTTCTCTAGATTAGGTAGAACTTTGAAATGGGGTCTACTCTTGAAGGAAAGAATTGCTCCTAGAAGAGTAAACTCTTTCCTTTAAGAGTTGAACCCTACTCCAACTGAGAAGGGAGGCAAAATTAAGAGAATACCCTTTAACCAAACTACTGTTTATTAGCGGTATTTTGGCAGTGGCTGATTTATTACCAAAAAAAAATCGGTTCTCATTAATGCCCCCGCCCCCCCCCCCTCCCCCCCTTTTCGTAAAATGCAAAGACGCCCTCGGGACGTGAAATATGATTTATACGGTATATGCCTATTTACCGGCCAATTAACCTTGAATAATCAGCTCTCTTTCACGGCAAGGTACTCTCTGCCAATGACGTCACCCAACGCTACATTGTGACGTAAGAAACCATGACATTACAACTTGGCGCGTCTTTCTCAGTTATTTGTCATTGAAAAAAATGGCAAAGTTATTTTTTCACTATGGGCACAGCTGCTTTACAAAATATATCAATTAAAAATCGATAGATAACAATATCTAAGCACTGTCAAAAAATCTTTTTGTAAGGCGACTGTGCCCATAGTCAAATTTGCGATCACAGACGCGAAAAATCGCGAAAAACATCAAAATACGCCTACCCTACCCCATTATATCGGCCTATAGCATAAAAGAGGGAGGTTAGAATAGCAAAACAAGTGCTGATTCTAACTGTAGAGATGCCAGACATACAAACTAGCAAAATGCCGCTGTTCTTAAGCGAGTTTGATTTTTTGCCAATTTACAGGGCCGATAAAGCAGGTTCACGAACCTTGTCCTTTATGAAATCAGATACGAGATTTTATGCTTGACCCATGTTCCTTCTTCTGAATGTATTCTCTGCTCTTGAAGGAACTATTTAAGATTTTAATTTTACCTCACTGCAGCTGGTGTTGTGCCGTATGGCGGCCGTAAAGTGCAGATGATATTCTATTTTCGTCCTTTGAAATTAGAGGATATATTTTGAATAATATAAAATGTGAGATCGATTTAGACTATATTTCTTGATCATCGTCTTTTATATCATTTGGATCCTTTTTAATACTAATCAGTCTTTGAATCGACTGTCCAATTAAAATTAAGAAATTACAGAATGCTTTCCTCTGGTTTCGTCACCAGATATTGTCAGGGTCACTGACGAGGCTTTATTAGCCGAAACTTCTTCTTTTGAATGTATTCTCTGCTCTTGAAGGGACTATTTAAGATTTTGATTTCAGCGGTTATATTGCTTTCTTCTTGACCGTACATTCGTTTGTTAGTATGTCCGTAAGCCCGTAACTTCATATGCGGCCGTGAAGTAAAAGAACCGCTGGGCCTAGGGTTTTGAAATTTTCATATCGTGATAGACTATCAACAGTGAGGAGCAACGTATTTTTTCCGTAGGACTTGTACATTTGGACTTTATTCCTGTAGGTAGAAAAAAAAAAATCTTGTTACCACGATGGCTTAAGAAATCGTTAAGCTATGATAATGATATTCACAAGTAATGTACAGAATGGGGCGAGATGTCAAAAACTGATCAACTTTATGGCAAATTCCACCAAAAATGGCTAATTTATGCTCAAATGAGCCGAAGGCTTTTTGGTGTGCTTATAGTATGGCTAGGTCTCTGTCGTGCGATGTCGTCTGTCGTCGTCAATATCTTTATAAAAATCTTTGTCTCAGAAACTACTGGACTAATCAGGTTTGATGTGGGACCTCCATAGGTTGGTGGAACGAAACTTTGTTCATACGATCCCGGTTAAATAAAGCTGGCCGCCAGATCTTGTCCAGAAACATATACTATTTGTCCTTTAAACCTTGTATGTAGAATTGCGTACACCAGCACTACCACGTTTATTCAAATGATAACCCTAGGTTGACCTTTCCATAGAACGGTCACATTGGCTTCCTTGTGCTTTCATATGCGAAAAGTCGCTCAGAATTTAAATTGAAACATACTTTCCTCGAAACGCACTGGGCCAGCTAAAAGTATGTGAAACTGCTATGAGTTCGGGAACGGAAAATTTACAGTTTTACAACTGTAAAATTCAAGTTACAAATCTTATATATTAGTTTGATATTCTTAAGTAAATGTTATCATAACCTTTGAAAGTCAACGCATCTATGAAAAATATGTATATCTGTGAAATGTCCATTATTACTCATAAGGCATCTTGGCGTAGAGCTAGTAATTATATTATCTAATTCAGTAAAGCACTGTAAATATACTTGAAAATAACATTTTTTATCAGAATAGAGCAGAAAAGAACATATTTTATTTGACTTGCTCATAAAACATCGTCACACAAAATAACACAATGTCAAATGCATATGAGCCGCGACACGAGAAACCAACAAAGTGGTTGTGCGCCCAGCGCAGACTCAGATCAGCCTGGGCATCCGCCCAGTCTGATCAAAGTCTTTGCTGTCCGCATGGAGGTAGCTTAGACCCTTAGCTACCCTTTGAGAACTTAACGAAGGGTTTGCTCAAATTTGCCGGATGCCCAGGCTGATCTGAGTCTGCGTAGAGCGCACAACCACATTGTTGGTTTTCTCGTGTCGCGGCTCATAATAATATCACGTATCGAAAATAACTTTTTTTTCTCTTGGAATCGCATCCTAGCATAAGTAAGGAGGAAACTTCTACCAGACTGAATATGTAATGAATAGACGGGCAATCTAAATCTTGAAATATAAAATCTGAGTGGCCACCTTTTGGGAACAAGCTGCTCATTCGGTTGGCCATATGTTCTCTGTATCTTGATTATTTGTAATCTTAGTTGTTTCCAACTATGGTTTGAGGGCTGGATTTGGATTTTGATTGTTTCAGTTCCTGGTCTTTGCATACTTTTTACTTTTTCTCAAATCGCCGAGGTACATGTATTTTTCATATTGAAAACCATTTTCAAAGTATTTATACTCTTCCAATACCGTACTATCATTAGCATTAACATTACTATACCATTCCTGAATAAAGCAGTCAATGACACGCTGTTTAAAATGGCACGATTAATTCGACAAATCTATATTATCCTTAAAGACAAAAGAAACCCAATATTCATTAAACATATTTTTAAATCTCTAAGCCCTTGCTCGTATAACTTTTGCATAATAATATCATCTGCATTTAAAAATTTACACTCATATATAATTATCCTCATATACCGGATAATATAAATTGGATATCGTCCAAGCACACCATATACCCATGCTGAACACGTGTTTAATCTAACCCTTAGCAAACGCTTACTAAAGGTTAACTGCACCCTTTCTATTTCTTTAGTATTGAAAATCTCAATATTTCCGAAGCATATAGTTAAATAGATCCCACGAACGCATCAAATAGTTGCTGTAAAATTTCGGTCTTAAATGGTAGTGTCTTACAGTTTACTAATAATACGTTTCAAGCTTTTAAAGTTTTGCCGACAATATATTCAGTGTTCGCTGGGAAATAACCAGTATACTAAAAAATAGTACCCAAATAATTAAACTCGTCAACAACTGAAATCCCTTGATTATTATATGTCCATTTTTTCCCGAAGCAATCGCCCCCTTTTCCTAAAAAACATAACTTTTATTTTCTCTGCTTTAAGGTGGTGATAATCACTGATTTGGGGCAAAGACAAAAGTAAAAAGTATGCAAAGACCAGGAACTGAAACAATCAAAATCCAAATCCAGCCCTCAAACCATAGTTTGAAACAACTAAGACTCTGCATAAAATACTGAAAATATAACAGATCTCCCAAAACTTAGCATAGGCCTTCTTTATGTTGTTTCTCATAATTTAGAACCCAAAAATGCAGGAATTGTTGATGTTAAAAAGTGTTTTTATCAGGAAAGATCAAAGGATAATTTTCTGGCAGAAATCTAAAAAAATAACATTGTTATTGAAAATAAACTTAGTGCAGAGGGTTCCTCGTTGCATTACGGACAGCGTCCTAGCAATTTTTTTTCAGCTCTTTCACACATTGTCAGGCTGAGCAAACAAAAAAGACGTAGTCTTTGTCCAATTTTTTGTCAAAACACTCAGGTGAGATTATTTTAACAAGGTTGAATAATTCCATTTACACACACCTGTTACAATGTCAGCAAATGTATTATTATGTCCCCCCACCAAAGGTGAGGGGGGACATATTGTTTTCAGTGCGGTTCCCGGTGCGTCGGCGTCGGCGTCACACTCTTGTATGCACGATATCTCTTGAACCAGTTGATGGAATTTCACCAAACTTGCATGGATATATCATTGGGACAAGCTTAAGAGCTGATTAGATTTTGGTGACCTTGACCTCATTTTCAAGGTCACAGGGTCGGTGTCACACTCTTGTATGCACGATATCTCTTGAACCAATTGATGGAATTTCACCAAACTTGCATGGATATATCATTGGGACAAGCTTAAGAGCTGATTAGATTTTGGTGACCTTGACCTCATTTTCAAGGTCACAGGAGGACTTGATGGCACGAAAATTTCTTGTATGCACAATATCTCCAGAACCAATGGTTGGAATTTCACCAAACTTGCATGGATACATCATTTGGACAAGTTTAAGAGCTGATTAGATTTTGGTGACCTTGACCTTATTTTTAAGGTCACTGGAGGACTTAGATGACAGTTTCTTGTACCCATGATATCTCTTGAACCAATGGATAGAATTTCACCAAACTTGCATGGATACATCATTGGGACAGGTTTAAGAGCCAATTATAGTTTTGTGACATTGACCTCATTTGCAAGGTCACTGGAGGGCTTAGATGACAGTTTCTTGTACAAACTATATCTCTTGAACCAAAGGATGGAATTTCACCAAACTTGCATGGATACATCATTTGGACAAGTTTAAGAGCTGATTAGATTTTTGTGACCTTGACCTCATTTTCAAGGTCACTGGCAGACTTAGATGACAATTTCTTGTACTCACTATATCTCCTGAACCAATGGATGGAATTTCACCAAACTTGCATGGATACATCATTGGGTCAACTTTAAGAGCTGATTAGATTTTGACCTCATTTGCAAGGAAATAGTCGTCTATGATGGATATCTTTAGAACCAGTGGATAGATTTTCTCTAAATTTGCCTAGTATTCTGATTGTACAGGTATTTTACTCATAAGGAGGCATTGGAAATGGGCTGGTGGGGGGACATCAGTTTTTCTCTGAAAAACATTTCTAGTTTATATTGTAGGTGTTATATAACTATGCTTGCCTAGCCCTGTATTTTATGAATGTGTCCCGTGTACATTTACGTTGTACATGGTTGAACATTTGAGAAAATGCTACTGTTTTCATCTGGTCTACATTACAAGTTGAGAAAGAGTTGGAACGAATAATTGCTAGGACGCTCTTCATTATGCAGTAACGTACCGTCAGCGCTATGTAAACTTTCAATAATGATGTTCTTTTTTTTAGATTTCTGCGCAGAAATCTACCCTTTGATCTTTCTTTATAAAAACACTGTTTTAAGCAGTATGTACCTCTGTATTGTATATTCTAAACTGTAAAAAACAACAGAAATAAGAAATCTGCTTACTTTCAGGGAGATACGTTATTTTTTCATGGTTTTATGCAGATTTTTGCATTTACCATAAATAACCACCTTAACCTCTAATCCCCAATTGCTACAATAAGTATGTAATACGTCGAGATGATATTCTAACCCTTCCGGCAGTTCACAAAAAAATAAACATTCGTCAGCCAAAAGGAAAAATAAAATAACACAACATATTTTATCGTCACGGGGGCATAAAGATTTGCTCCTGCCTGTCCATCCGTCTTTCCGTTTGTCACATTTAATGGTATAAAGTTTGTGTAATAAACTTCTCACACAGTTTTTAATGGATCTTTATCAAACTTTGCGTAAATGTTGTTAACATATTGAAAATGTGCATTGAATTTTTGATGGGGCTAGAATTTTTTTTGTCAGAATTACAGGTTTTTGAACTTAGTCATTTTAGGCAAATATTTGCATTGAAGGGTATAGAGTTCGTGTTATCAGCCTCTCCCACAGTATCAAATGGATCTTTTCCCAGCTTTGCGTGCATACTGTGTACATATTAAGGATGTGCATGTGGGTTTTTGGTGGAGCTAGAACTAATTATACAGAAATACAGCCTTTTGAACTTTGTCATTTTAGGCACATTTGTGCATTGTAGTGGAAGATTGTGTAGTCAACCTCTCCCACATTTCAAACGGATTTTTGTCAAAATCTCTGTATACATGTATATTGCGGACGAATTGAACATGTGCACGTGTGTTTTCACTGGACCTAAAGAAACTGTTGGCATAATTACGGCCTTTTGAACCTAGTCATTTTAGGCAATTTTGTGCTTGTAAGGTACAGAGTTTGTGTAATCAACTACTCCCACAGTTTTAAATGACTCTTTTTCAAATTTAAAGAGTAACTACACTTCAGGAACTGACTGAATCAGATCCCAAACCCCATCCCCAACACCAAAGGGAAAGATTGACAGAGACATCGCAACAAACAAAAAATTACAAGTGATAAGCCGAGTCAGCAGCCCCTCCCAAACAGGCGGCAACCCAGCCATCACCCTGCGTATATATTGTTAACTTTTTGAAGATGTGCATGTGGGTTTTTGTCGGAGCCAGAATGAATTTTGACGAAACAAGACCCTTTAAAACTTAGATGTTTTAGGCAAATGACTATTGTAGGGTAAGTATTTTGTGTAATAATTTTCAGTGGCTTTTTCAGAAACTGTATTCTTTTTTGGACATGATGAGGATGTGCATATGGGATTTTTGATGAAAAAATAACTTTGACGGACGTATGGCCCGTTAAACTTAGTCATTTTTTGCAGTGTTTAAGCACAATGACGTTTTTGTGATGATTTCAATAGATTTTTTTCACAATTGTTTGTGCTGAAAATGTGATTTAAGACTGTAATCATGTCCTGTGACAGGCGCTGCACGGGGGCATCATGCGTGTCTTACAGACGCAATTTTCTAGTTGCAAGTAAAGTTCTAAATCCTCCAAAAACAAAAATACTAAAATAGGCGAATTACCTCCCTTGAATAAGGCCTAAAGTGTATTTCAAAAGTCGAAAAATAGTATTCCTTTCAACACAGGACTTAACCTTTCATAATTCTTAGCATTTTACCAAGCATACCCGCTCCTAAACGTTTGAGCCACAATGCATTCCTGTAAATACAATCAAAGCATTTCTTCAAATCAACAAAACCAACATACAAAAGTTTATCATTATTGAAATAGTTTTGTGATGTGCGGAATAAAAGCAAATATAGGATCTACTGTTGATCTCCCCTTACGTAACCCGAAAATCCAAACTGGACATCAGAAATTGTGTCATTGGTTTTACATTTTTATCTCCCTTTTTATGTAAAGATATAATGATTCCTTCAGTCCACTATTCAGGAAAATACCCCGAATTTAATAATGCACTGAACAAGTCACATAGACACGGAGCTAAAATGTCTTCACTCTCGAGCAAATACTCATTTAATAAACAGCCAGACCCATGGGCGTTACCAAATTTCAACCTTTTTATCGATGAAATTTTTTCTGATCTGGTAACTTTTTATCAAGTTCATCATTGAATGACTCATTAGCACTGAAATCATGCTAGCTACGAAATTCCTCAGCCTCTTTGTTCTCACAATAAAGAGTACACGATGTTCTAAAGTCGAAAAATAATTAAAGAAATCTTCAGAAGAAAATAACCGTTTCTATCATGTTTGCGTTTAAAATATGCCCAAAACTGTTTCAGTTTATAATGTTTTATATTTTCTATCTCTGTCAGCTTTTTTGATTCAAAGCTTCTTTTCTTTTTACAAATTAATTTCTTATAGGCTGATTTACAATTACAAAGATGTTCTCTACTTAAATTAGTGCCTAAAGTTAGAAAAACGCGTTAAGGTTTTCGCTTGCTAATATTCTAAATCAAACCACCAAGGCTTACTGGCATAAGGCGAATCGTTAAATTAAATATGTGTTCGTTTTCCGACTGACATGTTTAGAAAATAATGGATCAGCCACACTTCGAACAATATTAGTAACATCAGTTATACCTTTATTTGTAAATTCTTTACTCGATATGTTTATGGTATTTGTTAACAAATTGAAATCAGGTAGCTTTTTAGTAGACCCTCTCTAAACGTATTTCTATCCCTACTGTCCCATCTAATTTTCATTTCTTCCCGTTCATCAGGTGCAAGAATCCAACGATTAGTATAGGACAACAAAAATGAAATTGGCGAATGGTCACTACATTCATTTAGGGGCTCAATGCAGAATAATCAATGCGCGGGAAACTACATTCCCTCGTTAATAAATAATCGATCACTGACGCACCTTGATTGGATACAAAAGTGTGTTCCCAGAATTGTGGTCTGCCGTTTATAATGCTTAAGCATGCGGACTTATAAACATCTAGCAGTTTTACACCGTTAGTATTGCATTTTTTATCAAAAGATATCCAAACAAAGAAGTGTCGGGAACACACTCGTCTCATCTAAAAAAATCATTCAATTAATCATGTAATATGGAATTCATTTTAAGCCAGCCCGACTGTTCGTATCCCTTATGAACACTGCGCCCAAATTACCAAATTAATTAGTATCATTGTCTAATAATTCAAATAAATCTATTTTTAAGTTAAGATCTACAATCAAATTAACGAGCAATAAAGAATAACGTCTTAATTCCAGCAACCTAACACATAAAGGTATGGATGAATTTTTTCTGGTTGCGCAGACATCTGACTACTTAAATTATGAAAATTTTGTGATCAATTTTTGTCATGTCCGAAGTTATCTAACTTATTCTTATTTGAATAATTCAGACCAGCCCTTAAATTGGCGCTTGCACAGAAGAACCTGTTCTTGTATACAACAAACATTAATCCCAGTTCGCACAGAAAACACTTTAAACAATTATGTTTATTGTAATCACAACCTGAAAATAACATTTAACGATTTGAAACTTTCAGATTATCTCTCTTTTAAGTAAAGATATATAGATTTTAAGGTGCCATAGTTTGTATACCAATGCGTATTTTATTAGTTTCTTCGAGATTTGTTTGATTGTCTTTCAAACTCAGTGCCTTTATTACTAAATTTATTTGAAAGCCATTTCTCAAACTGCAATAAAGACTTTAATGGGTGATGGAAATTCCATTGAAACTGAATTTCTGACTTCACGATGATGAGGACGGAGGTATTTTGTCTGGTTTTAACGGCCTCCTAGTCGACCGTGCATTGGCATAATTTTAGCTAATCATTCAATACAGATTGGAATTAAAAATGGAAAGGCATTGCCAACAGAATTCTTATAATTTAAGCTGACTTCAACAATTTTAGATTAGGCAATTGTTTGGTCTTGAGCACAGAACACAGTACAATACCCTCGTGACGTTTAAAATAGCCTCAATATTGCTTTATCTAAAGTATTTTGAATTATGTGTGACAATGATATTACAAAATGATTATTTTTTGTTAAATTGAAATAATTTTTATGTCTCAGATTTTCCCGACTACCGTAGGAAAAAATAGTGACTGTCAAGTTTTCATATTTGCTAAATATATATGGAGAAATAGGGGTACTCATACCCGATTGTTTGCAAAGGTCAGGTGAAATATTATTATTTTTGGGACCACAATGAACGCTTTGAAATTTAAACCAGTCAAATAGTTGTTTGTATAAACGTTTTATATAGATAGCCAATGCAAATATGTCGCTTGCTGAGACGCTGCTGAAAGCAAAGTGATACATGTACTTACATAAAAATAGGCAATGCCTTTAGGCGAGCACATCGCCTTTAACAATGTATGGATTGTATGACAAAGCCTCTTCGGCTGTTACCATGTTAACTCTAAAGTTTCGGACAAAAATGCATAGTCGAAGTCTAGACCTGTTTACGATTCTGGATTCAATCTCACAAGTTATTGTTTGAAAATTGTAATAAATTTATTGCAGCTCAACAACTGCGAATTCCGTCTAACCACAGGCGCTTGAAGTTTTATGCAAATGATGCCGCCAAATATCCAGACTATGAGCTATTACGAAATGGACTATAGACTGCGTCAATTTTAAAGGGTTTTGAGTTGTTCTTTTAAGCATAGAACTTCAAGCGCCTGTGGTCTAACAAGCGGATGACACACTGATCGAGAACAGCTTTCCCCACATAATCTTTCCCATCGAAAAATTGACTATAATTTTTTTTCAGTTTCTTCTCTGCGGCGGTTTCTATTTCCTTCTAACTTACCCAACGCTCAGTCTAGCCTCCTTGCATTTTGTAAATCATTATGTCGTTATCTATGCACAAAAGCGGTAAACGTTGACGCCATCTTGATATTTTTTTGAACGGAACGTTTAACGCCATTGCATTGTAGCGACAGAAATACGTCACTTCCGTTTGGTGTCGCTACGAAAGAAATTCCATTGAAAGTAATGTATAAATATATTTGCAAAAATATGCTCTACCAATCCTCTACTATAGAGCTCCCGCTCTTTCAAAGCTCCTTCGGAGATTTGAATCTCGGATGCGTAGCGCCTGCAAGCGAGAGCTCGCTATAGTTCGAGCGGGGCCAATTGAGAAAATTTGAAAATTCGAAAGATTTTCCTTTTTTCTCCTCGTTCAGTATATGAAATTTATAGTTTACATTGTATCATCCGGATGACACAGATACAAAACATGAAAACATTTGATTTTGCAAGCCAAAATCATAATTAGTCTACAAACTTTAAAATAGGTTTGTAAATTACAAACCTATGTTTGAAAACCACCATTTCTAACATGGCTTTTAACCCCTTCACTGCCAGCGGGCCACTTTTGGGCCACACGTATAACTACGTTGACTGCCAGTGGGCCAGTTTTGGGCCACTTGTTTGGGTTAAGATCCCCAGTAAAATATGCATTGAAAGACAAGAAATGAGGCGAATTTGGAAAGACAAATCATTTTAAAATATAAAACGTATTTTATTTCTAAAAGCTGTTTGCTTCCGTTTGAGTAACAGAACCAAATATGAGCATACTGTCAATGAATTTTTTGGTAGTGATATTGTTGTTTTTCCCGCTTTACGTGACGTTACGTCATGAATATTGTAACACTGAGCGCCAATCGCCAGTCATAACGTGCGACGTCGCACACTTTAAACAGCGTTGCGCCTTAGCAAAGGCACGTTTTGAAATGGAATTTTTGTGCGTATCACTGGCTGACTGTCTGTCTGACCTACTGGATGGTCGTATGACTGTCATCACTGTCTGTCTGCCTGGGTGGCTGACTGTCTTCGGACTATTTGTATACTTAACCAACTGACCGACTATAAGTTCTATGCGGAGAGCGGAAGAAAATAATGATAAAAACATTGTGGGTAGCCCTTGAATCCAGTGGGACGAAAATTGGTTTCTCGGGTTTAAAGGAAATGCCAAATAATCATAATTTTAGACAAACAATTTGTACCAGAAGATCTAGTTCTATCATACGGGATTTATTTCTGTCAGTGCACTAGAAATTTGCCCATCCTGTCCCCGGAAAAATGGTTATCATATAGATACAGAATTTCGGACCGTATAAGAGGCAATCTGCATGTTTGATAAAGCCAAGCCTTCAGAGTCTTTATGCCGCCCGCCGGTCCGATAAATAATTTCCCGGTCCGATAAAGGATTTATCAGCCCGGCAGACTGTAACTAACGTCAACGACGTCGCGCGAGGTACTTCGACGTTAAAACAGAAAAATTCCCATCCTTTCTAACGTCATATCTCTGGAACTAGCCATCGTAGACATAAAGTGTGACCACTCATTTTCTTAGTTAGATCAAAAGGAACACGTTGGTATCAGAAGTAAAGTGAAATTACAGAATTTTTTGTTTCGCTACAAAACGGCTAGCGCCATATGAATGGGTGGCCAGGAAATGCAGTGATGCTGCATGTATTTATTAATATACATCAAGACTCCTGGACTCGTTTGGAAAAAATAAATAACTAACTAACTAAATAAATGAATAATTAGATAGTACAATCCGTGACACCAAGACGCCCGACTCGCTGTCGTGTTGTCATAGCGTTTAGTTGTATTACCAGATTCTCATCACTTGAAAATGTTGACTTCTATAGAGCGACATTTTTGTAGAAATTTTCCTAACTTGAATCTATATGATAAACAGATCATAACATGAGTTTTTCGTTATCACCCGATTTACCCTCGACCAATATCGAACCTCGGGCAAGCCCTCGGTTCGATATTGGAGTCTCGGGCTGATAAATCGGGTGATAACGAAAAACCCATGTAATAATCTCTATTTATTGAAAAGACGACTATATAGTGGAGTATCCCCACCTAAAAGAGCCACTTTTTCCCCCCAGTTTGTAGGAGTGTTTTGTATATGGGATTTTAAGTTCTCATCAAAGCTTTATGTATATGTACAGAGTTAGTAGAACGACTTTGTTTTAGATAAAAAAAAAAAAAATAAATTATGGTAGTTTTAGCATATCTGGTTGGTTTATTCGTTTTTACAGCTCTTTGACACAGTCCAGGTCAGTTCTCCTATGAAACTGCTGAAGTGTGCCTATTAGACTGTTGATTTACTCCCAATACTACCATTCCCACTCTCTAGATAGCTTTGATGTCAAGGTCACATACTTAAAATTTTATTTTTAAGTTTTACTTCAACCTCTTCTGTACCTCATTATTTCCAAACCCAGAGACGGATTTTGTTTACATTTGGTACGATGATAGATACTGAACCGGAATTTTTCACAGACACTTTTCTACACCCCCTCCCCCCGCCCCCTTACATGACCTGAAGATCACAGTCACAGAATTAGATCTTTTTGTTTATAAATACAACGAAAGTCGATGCAGAACCAATGGTCAAATATTCTTTGTCAAAAATTGAAAAGAGTCTTTTTTAGGCTATTCATTATGTTCTGTTGCATGTTCTGCAACAACCTTTTGTACTGTAAGACGATCAAACCCGTTATTTGTAGACCCACAATACATTGTGGGGAATCAGCACATTTTCAGAGGAAGCAGCTCTTTGTCATTTTCCTTTCTATCTAGCTCTTCAATGAGTTCCAAATCTCAGAAAGAATTTGCTATCGTATTGGAAAATTCTTTCCTTTAAAAGCAGGCCCCAATTTGGAAGGGCCACGTCTATCAGTGAAAGAATCATCGAACACCAAAAGTAGTTTCTCCTTGTAAAATGATGGGAAAACATTGACGTGCACTTATGCATCTAAACATTTAGCGAGCTAGGTTTGGGCCAATATTTCAAAGGAGTTTCAAGTGGTATCAAACTTTCACAGGAGGCCTTTTTAAATGCATGGGCACACCTCCATGTTTTTTCACCGTTTTAACAAAGAAAAGTCTTTCGTGACTTCCTGCTTAAATTATTGGCGATGTAACGAGCTCTGAAAGAAACGACTTTACTCCTAGAGAGAGATCATTTTAAGAGTTGACCCTATTGAGAGGGGAGACAAAAATTAGAACGACATAATTACTTCCCTTTAACATGTTGAAAGTATCATCAAGCAATTGTTCCATTATTGTAACTTTGTAATATGCGACAGCATATGCGTAAGAATACGCGCGCATGGAGAGATGTATATGTAGATACAGAGAATGCACGTGCGAGAGAGAGAGAGAGAGAGAGAGAGAGAGAGAGAGAAATCTATCATATCAATGTTAGAAAGTCAAAACCAAATTATTTGAGTACTTTGTCATTTTTGTTTTTCTTTCTTTCTATACTTGGGCATCAGAAAAGAATCATCGAGTTTTTTTCCGGATACGAGCAAGACCCGACACAGGGCTGTGTACATCACAAAATTGTCTACTATCAGCAAATACTGTTTTTAAACCACATGCATATTAGCGTTATGTCCACTATTTTATGCAAATGCTCTAACCATTTCTATTGAAATCTGTGAAATGAGTTGAATACACGAGCTCTATACCGATAAATATAAAATATGTTGCCCAGAAAACTAAGTTCAAAATGCCGTAATTCTGTGTAATTTTGTCAAACTTACATTTACCCCCATCATAAAGCTATAAGTACATTTTCACTGTGTACACAAGATGTCTACAAAGTTTGAAAAGAATCTGCTGAAAATCATAGGAGCAGTTGATTACACAACCTCTATACCTTGTTGTGCAACAGCTGCACAAAATATCTTAAATCAATGGGCCTCAATTCTACCAAAACCAATTTTATCGTCATTAAAAAGCCACATGCTCAACTTCATTATGTCTACAGCATATGTAATTATAAAGTTTGAAAAGAATCCATAGAAAAAAGTCGCAGACGTTGATTTCACAAAATTCTATACGCTAGAGTGGAAACAGCTGCCCAAAATGACTAAGTTCAAGAGGCTGTAATTCTGTCAAAATTACTTTGCACATATCCATTGTTTCCAAGGTTTGAAAACGATCTCTTGAAATTAGTACTGAGGGAAGAGTTGATTACACAAACTCTATATCCTAACGTGTGACGAACGGACTAACATGAGTCCTCTGACTATTGTCACGGAGAAAAAATAAAGGTAAAGAGTATGAACAACATAATGAACATAAACTTTCTTTACAATATGACCCAAAGTGGGGCTTCAGTATTTTTATTTTGTGTTAATAAAATAATGAGATAAGTTCGGATGGATGACCTCCGATTTTACATCCTTTTTAATAGTATTTCAGTCATATCAGGACGATGGATGGGTGATAATGAAAGGCTGTGTGAATCTTTACAATCATAAAAGGAACCCCGTTTATGATTGTAAAGATTCCCACATATAGCGGGACTCGGACCCGGTATCGTAGGATCAGCAGGCCAGCGCTTCAAACACTGTGCTACCGGGGCTCCTAGTTCCGATGGAAATGTGTTAAGGAAAAGTCACCTTATAAACAAAATCTTTATCTCGCCGAGCTCTTTGGCAATAAACGAGGACGAGCGAGGTTCAAATTGTTCATAGGTCAGACATTGGCTTCTGAGAAAATAGCAATAAATAGTTCAGGAAATTAACTTTATCGTTTTAGGAATCAGGCTGCTCATGTAATATATTTAGGAACCTGGTAGGCCTTGGCCGTGTGGTTAAAGCACAAAGACGTAGCTTCTAGGTAATGCACTGAAAAACTCTAAGGAATAAAAGGATACCTAATTCGAATAGGGACGGGTCTTTGTCCCGCCTGTAAGATGCCGTGCCCAAAACACCGTGGACCTCTATCCAGTCCTTGTATCTACGACCAAAAGCTTTGGGGCTCATTGACTTTAGAGAGCCAATGAAGAGTGTTTTTTTTCTGAGGGTGATGGGGTCGAAGAGTACACAAATAATTTCTGTGATTGCGCCTTCAGGAGATCTTTCTTTAAATGTAGAGCAACACACACACAGGGAAGTTGTAAGTTACGTCACTATAAAAAGGGGGAAAACGCGCGTAACGTTACGTTTGACGCACTGCCGCACTGTTAACGCCAGCCAGTGTAGCAAAATTTGTTTATCGACGACGTCGACGTTATGAAAACTTGGCAGGCAATTGAAAAATTGAAAAATGGCTTGGCAGCGAAAGGGTTAAAAGTCTATTTTATTTTCATAATTTGACATGTTAAAACCGAGTTTTAAACCCTGCCACACATTAGTGGCGGGGTATTATGTTTTCACGTTGGCCGTCCGTGTGACTGGCCGCCCGTCTGTCGTACGTACGTTAGTCTGTCTGTCTGCACTTCGCTGCCGTTCGATAATTCAAGTATTAATGAATGGATTTAGTTTAAATTTTGCATATGCACTTGTATCAAGAGTGTCTCGTTTGGAATTGTCGATAGGCAAATTTCAATATTTCTTGACAGAGTTATTGCACTTGTCAATGTACAAAAGATTGTTTTGTTTTGTAAGTTAAGAATAAAATAGATAAAAGTAGATGTTGATGCTGTTTTTGATTAGGGTAGCTGAATGACCACCTGTGCCTTTCACGAACTCGTGTCAATTTTTCCGTGTGTGTGTGTGCTTCTTTCCCTATTGTTTTGAGAGCTTGATTTGGAATTTGATTGTATTAATTTCTGATCATTGCCTATCTTTTTTATATTTTCAAAAGTAAATAACGGGGTTTAAAATGTCAAATTATAAAACCTATGGTAGATTCTTAAAACACCAATATTAGAAAACCATAAAACTATGACAGTGGTTTTCGACCGTAGGTTAGAAGTTCAAACAAAGGTTTGTAAATTATAAACCTATGTTTGTAAACCAATTATGCATTCGGGTTGCCATAACATTCAGTCATGGTCCAGCAATTTGACCTTAGGTCCACACCGCTGTTCATGCATCATACTTAACCAGTCTGCCTCTGTAATTGACCTCATACTACTTGTATGTGACTGTAACATTTCAATGGTTCAGTACGGTAAAACACTTATATTTGGCGGCAGC
Source organism: Ctena decussata (assembly GCA_963989385.1). NCBI lineage: Eukaryota > Metazoa > Mollusca > Bivalvia > Lucinida > Lucinidae > Ctena > Ctena decussata. The sequence goes on from OZ022507.1 coordinate 63,598,341, forward strand.
AAAATTTGGCGGTTTTTGAATATGGACCTTTTGGCGGATTTTTATTTTGGCGGTTTTGTGATTTCTCAAGAAGAAAATATTTCTGCTGATGTCGTATTTGGCTCTTTAGTTCAGCTGTATATTGTCATGGTGATTAAAATAATAACAATTATTATTATAATCATGTTAGAGTTTGCGTAGTTAATTGTTTAAAGTAAACAGATTTTGTGTTCCTTCTAATTTAATCCACTTAATTGAAATACTTATTAGTATGGTGAGAACATTTTCATACTCCGCTTCCTCCCACTTGTTTGCGAGACATCTTCTTATGCGCTAATATATGTGATGTGTATAAGCTTTGATATTAAAGTAGAGGAAATAGGATTATATGCTCAAAATATTTTTCTTCTTTCAGTACCATGAGTTTATATTGGCGGCATTTTAATTTGGCGATTTTCTTCTTTTCCGCCTATATCGCCAAAATAAACTGACCGCCAAATATGAGTGTTTGAGAATGTATTCAAGTTTTATAACCTCTGGGCCAGGTCATGGAAGCATGTCCCCAAGTACAGTCAACTCTTGATATCTAATAGTCGAAAACTCTCTCAACTACTGATATCGCAAAGTAAAGTTTATTGTTCCATAAAATTTACTTTGAGGTTTGAATAGTTTGAGATGACAGAAGTTGAAATCTGAAATGAGATTAGAGTTTTTGTTTAAATTTTATTATTTGATATAAGAGAGGACTTTGAGATATTGCTAATCGAGATATCGAGAGTTGACTTTATTTGAGCCGCGGCGCGAGAAAACCAACAATGTGGTTGTGTGCCCAGCGCAGACTCAGATCAGCCTGGGCATCCGACAATTTTGACCAGGCTCTTCGTTAAGTTCTCAAAGGGTAGCTAAGGGTCAAAGCTACCTCCATGCGGACAGCAAAGACTCTGATCAGACTAAGCGGATGCCCAGTCTGATCTGAGTCTGCGGTGGGCGCACACCCACATTGTTGGTTTTGTCGTGTCGCGGCTCATTTGTTTTTTTATTATCAAGTTTTCATAACTATGAACCCAAGAGGTTTTAGTAAATTAAAACTCAAAACTCTTGACACCAACTAAGGCTGTCCCAGTCCTGGTGACCTTCTTTTGCCTCAGATTTCCAGTGGGGTTGTTTGGCAGGACAGGGATCTCCACCTGTCAGACGGCCCGTTGTATCTGTTGAGTCCTCGTCTTTGCTTCTTCATGGTGTTGAAATTTGATTTATGTGTTTACCGTGATGATTCATTGACGAGTTAGAGGGTTATCATGCGAACCGAACAACCAACTAAATGTTTTGTACCACTTCAGAAACTGAGGGTGAGGTTGGGCCTGTAAAATCGATTTAAGCCCCCCAGTAATTCATTACTGACCGTTCCAAGGCGGTAGTTCTGTTGTGGTTCTTTGTTGCCTGTTTTTAGTGTCAGAGTTTCTGTGATGTTTTACTTTATGTATGTTATTATTATTTTTGGTTCGGTTTGGGTTGCTGAGTGGCCACCTTCTGGGAACAAGCTGCTCACTCGGTTGGCCATATGTTCTCTGTATCTTGATTATTTGTAATCTTAGTTGTTTCCAACTATGGTTTGAGGGCTGGATTTGGATTTTGATTGTTTCAGTTCCTGGTCTTTGCATACTTTTTACTCTTTGAGTCGAAGAGGAGAGCCATGTATAAATCAGTCAAAAGAACGTTTTTTCATCAAACGACGTCGCTTCTGCGAGTGTAATAAAGTCATGCATTAAAACGATAACCAACTAGTAGATTAAGTATGCAAATTACGTCGTATCGTCATGCATTAACATCCATAAACACGATGCGTTTCTAACTGCTAAATCGTGACGTTTTAGTTCAAAATTTGCTAATGAAATGCGATTGTAGTGTCATATGATAAATAGAATCTTGCATTCATGCTCCTTTATATTTTATTTTATTAAACTCGTCGGAAAAAAAAGCAAAGATGTTCCGCATAGCCTCGCATCTGATCTCTTTCCCCAACTCGTTTAATGTATTTTTAAGTTTTATTTTATACAACCGAGTGAGAACGAAACTGATTACGGACAAAAGAAAGACCAAAAGGGTTAAATTTTAATATATGATAGGTTAGTTGAAATTAGGAACAAGAATTTTAGTGATAAGTTAAAACGAACGTTTAAGTCTAGTCCTCTACTTGACTAATGAAAAATGGTAGCAAATGCTTTCACAACTTCTTTTTACAGATTTTATAACTACTTAAGTGCATATTTGATGATGGTAATATCAAAACGCTGTCTTGCTTACAGCTTTTGTAACCACTTAAGTGCATATTTGGTGATGATAATATCACAATGCTATTTTGATTCAGGTGAAATTATGAAACATTTAGTTACCTTTTTATAGTTTAATGCGTTTTTACTTTTGATGTCTTTCATTCAGTAGATCAATACAGCTTAAAGCGGGGCTCAAAACTAGGGTGGGTTTTAACAAAGTAGCATAATAATCCTTTACAACTGCTCTGACTAATGCCCCCCCATCCCCCCACACACCCTTGCTGTCTTCCCCTTTCCGAAAATAGTTTATATGTACCTGCCAGAATTGCATAAATCCAGATGTAAAATCCTTAGAATTGTAGTTTATATGTAGTGGTAGGTTTACATCATCAGAGTTCACAAATATCAGCTTTTTTAATGATCCGAAGTGCAGCTGATATCTTTATACGGTTAAAATCCCATTGTACTGTTTTTGTAAGCGTTTTTTAGCTTGGTTGTTAATTCTCAGGCCTTAAATAACGTCCCACTTCTTTCGAAAAATGCAATGCCACCAGTGCAACTAATAGGATCAACACGGTAATTCTTGCTATTTCTCCATAAAGTAATTCCGATCAGCCACAAGTAGAAAAATATAGGGTTTTGCTGCAAGTGCTTGATTGATGATCCCTTTAAATGTCAAAAAAGCAGATGACAAATACTGTGTCTGCGAAATTTCGAAAAGTGTTCGTCCAATTATAACATTGAAAATTCAAAAACGAGTAGAGGGCAAACAGTGTAGATCCAGATGTGGTCACCTGGATATTCGCTGTTTGCAATGGCATTCATCATTGCTGATTTATCATTATTATTTATTTATTTATCATTTTCTGTTTTTGTTGTTCAAGGGTTTCAAATATTACTGGTTTTGTTGCAAGTGTCTGATAGCTTAGGACAAAAAGTACAGATTTTGCTGCAAGACAATTAAGTGTTATTATTAGAAAAAAATTTATTTTGCTGGAAGTTCTTGATCCATGTACAAAAAAGTAACAACCTTTTTGCATGCTATGATCAAGTACCTGTAATTACTTAACTTGCCTTAGCCACTACTAAGCGGTTGATATATGGAAAACAAGCTTATTATAGGGATTTTCAACCGCATTTAAAGTAACACTAGTCAAAGCTTATTGTAAACGTAATTAACGTGTATTTAATGTTGGTAATTTATGAAGAAAACTTGATAGAGATTTTCAACGGTTGATATATGGAACACAAGCTTATTATAGGGATTTTCAACCGCATTTAAAGCAACATTAGCATGCCTGACAATCAGTCTCATGCGGAACCGGCGGTTAAGCAAAGCAATCCGTTAGATCGCTTTCCGGTGACGTAGAAGAGGAGCCGAAAAAGGTAAACAGGACTTACTCAGTCAGATTTTAGAATGTTTTTTTTTTTCAGAATGATAGAATAGATATCCAAAATCTAAGAATGCTATTTTGTTACTTAAACATTGCTCCTTCAACACATCGAATAATTCTATAATTGGTTACGCGGTTTTCTTGATATTTGTTCCCTCCTCCGAAATGTCTGTTCAACAAGTTCAAGGTCAGACAAAACTAGATAAAATAACATTTTCTGCTAGATCTCAAAAACGAGTAAAAAGCCTCCGAAACATCATTGCATATCAATGTAATAATTAATATCTGTCATCAAAAACGATTTTCCAGTGACCAGGTATAAGGCATTATTCTGATATCATTGTTGAAAGGGGCGAAATGTTTTGGTTCAGCATTTAATCATTAAAAATAGAAGGAAATATGTCAGCATCAATCTGCTTATTTTAGTCTGTTTTATGATATACATTTTATGCTGTTTTTTTTTGTTTGACATTTGTTAGATGTCAACTGAGACTTGTAGAATCTATGCTGTTGGAGATTATGTTTTAACAAAATAAAAAAATAAAAAACAGAACAAAATTTATCCCCTTCCCTAAAGTACTTGGTGTTTACTGTTTCAGTGGTTTTAAATGCATGCTGAATTAAAATTTCTAAGATTACATTTGAATAATTAACACGATCTCACAAAAATTTGATTTTTTGCATTTGAATGGGAGGCTCATGTCAAAAATTTAGTGGTTGCGCATGAGAATGTTCGGTTGAGCATTGGAATGTATGGAATATCAAATGAGCTTGGGTGCCTGATTTAGCTGCGAGGCAGCCTGACTTATATATGAACCACGAAAATATCGATCAACCTGCGACTTCGCACAGTTCGGTCAGCTCGTTTTGCACTGAAAAACTGTTGTTTCATTAACCCTACAACTCTAAGGATCTTCTCTGGCAGATAATCTAGTTTTGTCTGGCCTTCCTTTAGCCAGGAAGACATGTTTTTCTTACGACAACCATGTGAATAAAAATCGTTTATGAGACTGGCCACTCTTAAAAGTTTGGAAGGGCCTAAAATTTAGCTTGCGGATGAATGACTTGCGATTTTCAGCAGTATTTCAGTCATATCAGATTTTTCTCTTATGAAAAGGTATTGCGAAAATTTGGAGAATGTTATGCTATCAGTTGTTTACAATTGTATGTTGAAACCAGGTGATATGACCAGTTTTAAGTGATGTTTGGTATATTACATTTGTCCTCCAAGTTCAGTACCGAAAGAAGAAAATAGTCCTGCACAGATAAATCGGCCCTGTGAGTGCATTTGCACTTTCTGTGAAATATTATCGATGCAGCAAGACACTTCACTTATATAACCGCGTTGAAAATTCACTTTCAAGAAAATGCATGCTTTTGTTACTACGCCCTCAACGAATATTTATCGGCGGTCAATTTGAAAACCACAAGGCCAATAGTATTGACATTGACATGGGGACAGTTCTATTCTGCTCAGAAGGGATTGTGCGCTTGAATTAAAAGCACATTTAAATACTTCTAAATATACGTCAGATAATTTTGGTCAAGTAAATGGTCTTGGTCTAAGTATTCATGGGTTATTCATGGGACCCGAAACATGCGGGTACCCATACCTCAGAAGCCACAAACTCTGATCGATTTGAATGATATTTTCACTCAGCTGCAACAAGGTGTGTGCTGCCGTTCTGGAAGTTATCAAGGTCCATCGACGTCCATACTTGGAGCTTGGATGGTACGTTCTGCTGGGGTGTGTGGTTTAACGTCATTACGAGAATTTTAATACACACACAGTAATGAAAGCATTAAGTTTTGTAAATATATTATTTGAAAGAGTATGATTTGGGCACGCCTTATCGCATTTATAAGATTTTAAGGAAAGCCTACAAATGCATTCACAGAGCAGAACTACCTGTGCAAGACTCAAAAATCTTACCCGTGACCCATCCATAGACCACGAAAACTGCAAACTGACTACTGGGAAATAGTCAAATTAGTTTTCAACATGTTTCAGCGGAGGTCAGTTTGAAACTTTACCTTCCGTGTTAATACTCAATGAAATTTCGTGCCGATACCTCCTGACTTTTGTTGCAAGCCATTATATAAGAACCTTTCTATGCAGGCCGTATTTTCCATATTGCCTCGAGCAAAGTATAAAGTCATTGCTATCTCTATTTTTCTCAGATTTTTAAGCTCTTATTTTTCTCCAATCAGTATAAATTTGACATTTTTTTCTCTTCAGTGCACTATAATGGCTCTAACAGGCTTGGGACCATGAAAATTAGTTCACGCCATGGGCAATTCTAGCCATCCACTTAGTTTCTACTTAAAGTAACCTCTAGGGACTCAGGAAGGAGTTCTAGTCAGGCAGGGTTGACGAGTCATCAGGGTTCGAACCACTGAGGCGTGGTAGTCAAGTGGTTAGAGTGGCTCGGTTATTGTGCAGAAAGTCAACCGGAGGGTCGTGAGTTCGCGGCTCACCGTCGCCATCCGACGACTGGAAAACTCTCGCTGTCAACCCAGCAGTAAATGGGTACCTTTTTCGAATCAGGGAAGGATAAGGCAGCGAAAGGAGAGAGATGGGCTCCGCCTTTCAGCAGCTGTGCCCAAGATACAGTGGGTCTCTAACCCCCACTGCCCCTACGGCTATTAGGCTATGGGAATCCTTTACTTTTTCTTACCCGCCCATAATTTCACGTAATTTACGTGGATAAGGGTTTCAGCTAGACGACGACATACAGAAGCCTAAATGTCATTCAGTACGTGTACGAAATATCTTTAGTTAGTTTTCCCTCGTTTTGATCAACGATAAACTATCAATATCGATGATGGAATCGAATAAACTATTTTTGACCCAAAGTACATTTTTGCACAAAACAGTAAAGACTTACTGCGACTGAAACTTAAATAAACTGATCACAACTTTCCTAAGAATTAATATTGTCGAGCGGAACATAAAACGTCAATCAATAAAGAACAATCAGTAAATTACCAGACAGACAGATATTAAGTTTAGTCTCTCAAAGTACATGTAAACATGACATAATGAGGAGTTACTTCAGTACTAATCTAATACCATTATTATGATACTGAGGCAGGGCATATGACAAATCAGAAGATACAGTATTGGCGTAACCAATTTAATAGTGATCCATGTATAACTTAAGACGTTTATAGCTAAGTCTAAGCAAAAGAATATAGCTACGTTTAAGCAAAAGAAATTGTGAAGTTTGAAAGAAGTCAATTGCTGAACCGAGCTATCTCATGCGTAACCAGGAAAAAATGTCATGGGGACTTTCCCTTAAAAATAGGCGAACCAAAAGTGTTGAAGTAAGCTACATATATTATAAGGAGTCATTTGATATTCCAATGACGTAATCAATGCATAATATACAACATAAAATGGTTATAAGCAGTAATCCTTGATTTCTCTTGCAGTCTGGTTTCAAGCAAATATTATCCGTCGGACCTGCATGTGTCAACTTTAGAAACTCATGAACTATAATTATAATGGGCACAGTTTTACTGCACATATGACAGGTTGAAATAAAATTATCTGTGAAATTATTTTCTTCATATTTTCAATGATTACATGCGGAACCAAACTTTCGAGGCAATTATGCATGCATTTCAAAAGAATTCTTAGTTCTAGCAAAATGTAAAGGTATTACATACCTCACTTTCTGTTTAAATATATCCGCGCACCGTCTAATTTGCAGATCGTATGTACACAAATGTCAGTTTTAGCGGATAAATGTGTTGCTTACCTCATGTATAATCCAGTCCGAACAGGTGTTTCGGAGGAGGGAATAAAAATGACAAAAACAAGACAACGCTTCAGCAAATCCTTCGGCATACAAAGAAAACAATGTGTTAACAACAAAATAGCATTCTCATGTTTTAAAGAGAACATTTTCTAAGAAAATAAATCGTCTTCTTACACGAATGATCATCGTTTGTTTACCTTTTTGGCTCCTCTTCTACGTCACCGGAAATAGCGAGGTCAGCGCTATTTATAAATTCCAATTTCCTATCTGCCTCCAGCAAAACCTGCGTGTGTTTAAAGCTCTGCAGTGCCAGAATGATTGCTTTTATATTTACGTTTCCGGAATTTCATCAATAAAAATGGCCTCTCTGTTGACATTTTGCGGAACGGGGATTCCCTGGTATATTGCTATTTAAATACCGAGAACGAAATAAAACGTCATGAAATTTAACCAGAATGGGGCTTAGAGGTGCCTTAAGGGACATTTGAAAAAAAATCCCGAAAATTTCCACTGACTAATTCAGAAATGCATTAATAATTAAGCCAACTTTTAGAGCGTTATAGCTAAAAACTGACCGGACGCTTCAGGCCGCTTCTCATGAAAAAGTAGACAGTGGCCATAATTCTTTTCAAAGAACTTAAAAAAAAATAGGGAACAGCCGCGCTTTGCAGCGATATTCCCCCAAAAATACCCCTCTGAACGACTCGCGCAAGTAAAATCAGGGGCAAATGATTTACCTCCCTTGTCAAGGATAAAGAAGGATAAAGACCGAACACTTCGGATGAAAATCATATCTTCCGGTTTACAAAAATTATTTTGATGCATTGTAAGTGCATTTGACTTTGACAGCTGTAAATAACATATCAGATAGTTGTATTACCATTTGATTTTAGTACTGATTCATAGAATTTGTGGTTTATTTAATTATTTAGCACAGAATCGGCTGTTGAAGTCAGTATAAAATGTTCCTCTTAGATCTGCAGAATCCGCATCAGAGGTGTTAAACTTAAAGGCAGGAGTGGACTATAAAAGACAAAATTAGCTACCTATTCTCAGTTTTCCAATAGCCACCGAAGGGTAAACATCTACAGTAGCTCCTGTAGATTTATTTCTAATTTGATTGGCTGTTGATTTGAAGGGGTATTTACCTGTGAAGGTATTGACAGCTCTTATTGGCTAAACAGGACAGTGGTCTAATTTGCACAGTAGCTAAGCCACGCCCACTTATTGCCTCATACAGGTAGCTAATCCTCTACCGGGGGGTTCAGAAATCCTGCCTTTAATTCTGTGTTTATATACCATGGATGGCGCCAAATTTTATTAAACACATCAGAGGTGTTAAACTTAATTTCTTGGACGGACGCACGGCGCCAAGTGTGTGCAACCCTGGTTACGTACCGTTGAGCCACTTGGGTAACGTCGATACGAGAATTGAACAGAACAGAGAACAGAATAAACTTAATTCCGTCGGGCCACCTGGGGAACATCGTAACAAGAATTGAAACAACAACAGCATTACGCCCAACTGTAACAGTTTTATCCTTTGCATAGTTAGAGTGCTAGCTGAATATTCAAACAACCTAGAACCTGACGAGGTGGCTCATTATGAGCAACCTCATCAGGACCTATGCTGTTTGTCCTCTAGTCTTAGAATTCTCAATATGATATAGCTTACTGAAACATTTTTTGAAAAATTGTAGACGTAAATTTTGTCGTCTACTTTTTAACTTAAAATATAAACCGAGGTATATCTGTTGGCTCAGTATAAAAGTCATATCAGTGAGATATATGTATTTAACCACGAGATTGAACATTGCTGACGCAGATCAGGCTTCGAGGTTATTTAAGGAATGAATTTCAGTTTTCTGAGGTTTATCAAAGTGTAAATTACATTGGGGCACGTGCAAAGTGAATGAACCCGGGTATAAGCGCTAAAATTGAAGCATTAAAACATGTACACGCAGTTTCTTCTGCTAACAGGAGAACGGCATGTATGACGTCATGACGTTGCTGACGTCCAGTCAGGTTGTAGAGAGCCATTGTTCATTTTAACGTCATTGACGTCGCGTGTCTCAATGTAATTATTGGAATGTAAACTGCATTACGTTCCAATGGTTAACTATAGGGCTTTTCAGTAAATACACCAAGCTTTTAATCTCTTTCAAGACTGTACACCCATTTAAGGGACATAAGCAAACAGTGCAGACCCAGCGCAGACGCTGCAGATCACATCGTCATAATTGAGCCGCGACACGAGAAAACCAACAATGTGGTCATGCGCCCAGCGCAGACTCAGATCAGCATTGGCATCCGCCCAGTTGAACCAAACTCTTTGTTAAGTGCTCAAACTGCAGCTAAGGGTCCCCGCTACCTCCATGCGGACAGCGAACATGCTGATCAGTCTGGGCGGACGCCCAGGCTGATCTGAGTCTGCGCTTGGCGCACAACCACATTGTTGGTTTTGTCGTGTTGCGGCTCATATCATGTCTAAATCTGTTTGCTTACAGGAATTTTTAGGCAAAATACAATTAAAATACAAATATCCACCAGTAAGCCCTAAAACTAGAATAAATTCTTCCAAATGACAATACTGGACAAGTTGCCTAGTCAACAAAACGGTTTTCGTGCTCACTAAATGACTTTGTTTAGCATTTACACAAAAAAAATACGCCTGAAACAATAAAAGTCTCGACAAATTGAACGGGATATATATTAGTAGGGGCGCTAAGTTTTAAGCTGACCTGAAAAACCCTAAAATGTTTTATAATTTTGGGGCCCGAGACTTTTTTATGGGCCTTTTGATCAGATTCTGGACTCTGCTGAGTGACAAAATGACAAATACAACTGTGAAAGCCATTTGTGAGAATACGCTTGTGACAGCCTTAGCTGAGAGATAGAGTCTATCATACAAAGTTGATCTATGCGACCGAAAATTTTAAAGCAGTAAAGGTACTTGTAGGTTTTTGAATTCGTATTGTGAAATATTCGGCATGAGCTCACATGGCGAAGAACGCACAAGCTTGCGATAAATCTCCGCCATGAAAGCACGAGTCGTCTCAGCCATTTGAACTATTTAAGGAATGAATTTCATTTTTCTGAGGTTTATCGAAGTGTAAACTACATTGGGTCACGTGCAAAGTGAATGAACCCCGAAGGGGTTCATGTAAACTTTGCTAGTGACCCAATGTAGTTTACACTTCGATAAACATCAGAAAAATTAAGTTCATTGCTTATATTTACATTCTTTTCAATCAAATCTTTCATGAAAAATCTTATATAAGCCCTAAAATTGAAGCAGTAAAACATGTACACGCAGTTTTTCTGCTAACAGCAGAACGGCATGCATGACGTCATGACGTTGCTGACGTCCAATCAAATTGTAGACAGCCATTGTTTATTCTGACGTCATTGACGTCGCGTGTCTCAATGTAGTTATTGGAATGTAAACTACATCACGTTCCAATGGTTTACTATAGAGCTTTTCAGTAAATACACCAAGAATGTAAATATTTCAGAATATTCCACAGTATAAATTGCACGGCCAATCAATATTTGTCGATAGACCAGTTTGATGTAGTACTCTATATTTAAGCCAAATTTGTATCGTTTTTCATGAGACATCTAGCTATTGGTCAGTTCTTTGTTTTTCCTTGGTCACAATGTACCTGACCGCCAAGTCTGGTACCCTGTCCAGAATACCACCATTGTTTTATAACGGAAACCTCGATAAACGTCGGGAAACAATGTACACAACAGGGTAGTAAATTTACCGGAAAAATCTCTGTTTTTCATCGGGCAGTATGCACCACATCCCCAAAATGCGGCCCACAGAAGAAACCAAACGCACGATAAACAGGATCGAACCTGAATTTAACGTAACGCACTTAGAATTATATTACTTTTCCTTTGCCTCTAGGGCAGACTGTGCGGTCCGTGCATAGCTGCAATATCAGGCCCCGAGGTTATAAAACTTTTTTCATGCTCAACTCAGCTGAGCATGAAATTTTACCTGCTAATAAATAGCAAATTACTGATGAGTACAGTTGGTTTCTTGCTCAGTTTAGCACAGTATGAAATTTTCTCTGCTTATGAATATGAAAATGCCAACATTAGTTGGCATTTTCATATTTATCAGCAGAGAAATTTTATGCTCAGCTGAGTTTAGCACGAAAAAAGTTTTATAACCTCGGGGCCTGGTTCAATGACCTTTTTTTACCTTTGTTATTAATTTGCTATTTTCATATCGCACTCTTTATAAAAAATAAAAATATTATATCGGCATATAAGGGGGAAAATATTGCACATTACTGGATCATGTACACAAAGAGTTGCCTTTCCTACACTGACAGCACAATGGGCATGCATATGAAGGTAACTGCTTCAACATGGGGTGACAGCATAGGTTGAACTGTTATATTTTTGTTTATCAGTGGACAGTGACAATTAATGATTCAAATTAGTTTTGTTGATTTAAGTTAGTACTTTGTTAATCGAATTTTGTCACAGATTTGGCGTATTTCAATGTTCCCGTTGACAATATGAAAATAGGCACTGCCTATGGGCGAGCACATCGCTCTTTACAGTGTGTGAGTGTATGGTAAAATCTCTCTATAGCTGCTAGCAAGTTAACTTAAGTTTCGGACAAAAACGCGTGGTCGAAGTGTAGACCCTGACCTTTACTTTACTACTCATTGTACGATTCTAGATTCCTTTTCACACCGCTTTTTTTGTTGTATGAAATTTGTAATATTGCAACTCCACAGCTACGAACAACTCAACGGCTGCGAACTCCGTCTGACAAACGTATGAGAAACTTAAGAAATCTTTCCCCTTGGAAAACAGGCTATATATATCTGGATCATGCGATACAGAAGCTTGGAAATATTATATGATTAATTTTAAGATTTAACAAACTTCAACAGATATTCCGGCCCAGGATCATTTTACTGATGCAAGTACATCCGAAAAAATTGTGCAATTTTATACTAGAAATATGCTAGAAATACTAGAAAATGTGTTTTATAACACTATGCCCCTAATTACATGCCTGACCATAAATGGACAGGCCATTGAAGCGAATGGTCTGTATGAAACGCAGGATTTCAATATTGAAAATTTTATTAAGATTCTGTATTTCTGTCATAATTTTATGAAATCCGTTTAAAAATCAACCACTTAATTTATACATGGAGTATTTAGAACGTTGCTCACATGGTTTTCAAGATATCTTGGTAACAAGGTAAAAATGCCAAAACCTCTGTAAAGGGCTGTAACTCTAAGAAAATGCTTAGCAATCCCTGAAATATTTTCAAATAATCTACACCTCATCTCAACTCTGTTGGACTAAACAAGTCGCCGTGAGCACTCATCAAAGAGACACCACCAGATAATATTCAGAGCGAATTCTGCTCTAAGACGACATTGCATACCTGTCCAGTTGACTTCATTAAACGTTTGAACCCTTGCACACGTTGAATATGTGACGCATGCGCACAGTCACACAACTGCCATACACACTGACTTTTCACAACTGGATAGGTCTCAAGAGCGCTCGCACATGCGTAAACCATTTCACTTAACAAACTGAAAATCGATAAAAGTTTAACATAAATTACAAGTATCACAGAATATTTAATTGATATCAATCGGTATATGGAATAAGGTATGAACTAGTTGATAAAACTAAGTGTTGCGTTTTTATTTCGGTGGAGTATATAGTCTAATTTAAGTAAATTTTAAGTAAGAAAACAATGAGCCATGACACGTGGTTGTGCACCCAGCGCAGACTCAAATCAGCCTGGGCATCCGCCCAGTCTGATCAGAGTCATCACTGTGCGCTTAAATGATAGCTAAAGACTTAAGCAACCTCTGTGCCGACAGTGAAGAAGACTCTGTGCAGACTGGGCGGATGCCAAGGCTTATCTGAGTCTTCGCTGGGTGCACATGCTACTTTGTTGGTTTTGTCATGTCGCGGCTCATTAACGCCACAAATTTAATTACACAACCTTGCCATCTGCTGCTCCTCAGTAGCGTAGTCAAACAGTGTACTGTTTATTAAATGTCTATCAACTCTAATGGCATGTACTATTTCTTTCAGCCAATATAAACCATGAACACCCTTTCATTTTTCATCTCGTAATTTCTCAAATGCATAAGCTACTTGTAATACAGACGTCTCGTCGAAATCTTTGCCCACTATCATCATACCCACAGGCAGGCCTTCGCAGAAGCCAGCGTTGATTGTAATAGCAGGATGACCTGTGGCGTCAAACGGCGCCGTGTTTTGCGACGTACCAATCGCATTCTCTATACGTGCTGTAAAAAGAAGAAAAACAAAACATGATACTCCAAAACAGACCCGATCCAGCAGATGCATCGACGTAAACCCGACATCACTCAACGCCATGTGTCCGCTGGCGAGTCGCTTACAATAAACAAACTGGCATCCATGGCACAAATCTTGAACAAGAAAACTGTTTCTGTAATATACAGATGATACTCCCGCGCATGATATACAAAACACCTACGAACTCCCCAATAAAGTCCTTGTATTAACTAGAACTTCCATCCAACACAGGAATTCCGATAGTTCGTGGGTTAACCACTGGCCTGTTAAGGTAGTAATCCAGGTTTGATACCTGCTGAAGGCAGAAATCCTTTCAAATGTAAACAGGGTTCCATTGCATACAGCCTTTCATTATCACCGGTCCATCGTCCTATACGACTGAAATACTGTACAAAAGGACGTTCAATTGCAAACCGTCCATCCATCCTTCTGAATAGCTGACTGATAGTTGTGGGACAGCTTGGTTGTACACACTTGCTTCTTGATACGTCACAAAATAGAATTGGTTGTACACACTTGCTTCTTGATACGTCACAAAATAGAATTACCACCTATGTAAAAAACATAGGTGGTAATTCTATTTTGTGACGTATCAAGAAGCAAGTGTGTACAACCAAAACATAGGTGGTAATTCTATTTTGTGACGTATCAAGAAGCAAGTGTGTACAACCAAGCTGTCCCACAACTATCCCAAGCTGTCCCACAACACACAGCCGCAAAAGAATGAAAATTCCAAAGCTATAAAACTGATATTTTGCTGTACCTATTATAGACCAAGTCTTGTCCGGCAGTTTAGGAACCTTGTACGGCAAGGTTGGCATCACAATGACGTCATAATTCTCCAGTGCTGCATCATACGCTCGTTTGAGAAGGATAGCCAGATTCTGACACTTTGCGTAGAATTTGTTACCATAGTTTCTTCCTATATATTCACATTCTAAGGCCATATATTTCATGTTCTGAAAATATAGTCACAACAAGCTCAAAGAATTATCTCGGTCAATTTCGGATCAACCTAGAGGTCCAGGCAACGTAATCAACGTTGACATAACTTTTTATCGGCACTTTGTTAGTTACGTCATGCAAAAACGTTGCTTAATGTATCCGCAAGCAACTAAAAATGTTAAAGTCTGTCTCATTATTTCAGCAAGTCTGTACATCCATGCAATCTTGCTAAAGCCTTCGCTGTTTGTGTGTATATATGTCTTAGGGCCCACGCATAGTGTGCGAGACGGCAAAGGTTCTAATACGAAAATCTGAAATAGTTCCTTCAAGAGCAGAGAATACATTCAGAAGAAGGAACATGGGCCAGACTACGTAGTTTTGGCTAATAAAGCCTCGTCAGTGACCCTGACAATATCTGGTGACGAAACCAGAGAAAGCATACTGTAATTTCTTACTTTTAATTGGGCAGTCGATGCAAAGACTGATTAGTTTCAAAAGGGATCCAAATAATATAAAAGACGATGATCTAGAATAATAGTCTTAATCGATCTCAAATTTTAGATTTCTCAGAATATATCCTCTGATCTCAAAGGACGAAAATAAAATATAATCTGCACTATGGATGATGTACGGGGAGGCTACTTTGAAGCTATTTTGTTCGCATATGCCACAAGGTCCCATTCGCAGCTCATATGTCATGACAGTGTGCCAGTGCCTGCATCTAATGAAATCCATTTTACAACAAAACTTAACGCAAACGTTATTTGATTCAAAGCTGAGTGTACGGACAGATGGATATCTAGATGAAACCCAACGGTTGAGTAAGTCTCCGAGCCCAACTGCTGCTCATCACCTTCCCCCACCTCACACATTGGTCAGTAGTGGCATCTAAATTGTATCAAACAAATCTCTGAATCAAAACAGTGGTAAATCTAGTCATACATCAAATTATCTTTTCAAAGATATTGCTATGAGTAAATCATTTTCATAAAAGTATTGACAAAATTCGAAAAAAAAAATAAGAGTCTTTTAAATTATTGTACTACTTGACCGTTATTTAAGTGTTATTTATTTTGCTTAATTGGTCGTGCCATTTTACGCAAAGGGCAGCCCAGTGAGGGTCACTGGAATAATTGTAATAATAAAACAGCCATATCTAATGATAATGGACTGAGTTCAGTTACCTTCAGTAACCTTGATTACATTAAGAAAGGCCAATATGCACGTGTGAAAATTTTTAGGCAGTAAAAGCCATGCTCTTAATGAGTTTTAAAACCCATTTTAAAAAGTTACTGTTTATTTTTACATATTTCAATAAATACTGGGCTTATTTATAATCTATCTTCTAAAGTTATTAAAGAAACAATTTTATAAATACCATTATATCCTGAAATTGTTGAAACATTAATTGGTGCTAATTTTACCGACCAAGCATTCGTGCCAATGTGATAATATATAGCTGGTAAGCAATACAGTTACCCACCTACAGAAACCAGAGGACCAATGGTCCTGTAGCTCACCTGACACTTGGTCCTGGTATACATTTTAATGCTTTTATACATGTATATAGCACCAGGGCAGGGGCAGATAACCCCCCTCCCTTGGGGATTAATGTTGAGTCCCAATTCTATATACCAAGCCACAAGGTCACTGGGCCTTTGTTTCTGGACAAAGATTTCTGAAGGTTTTTTATCATATATAGGCGTGGTGGCCACCATGTTCATGTGACCATGACCATCTGAACAAACTTTGATTCCTTTGGCCCAGTATAAAAGCTCCATATGAAAAACAGTAATCATTTGTATAAACTATGATGGGCCTGAGTGCCCAATGCTGCATACTGGTACCAAGTTTCAAGGTTATAGACCTTTCGGTTCTCAAGAAAAAGACGTTTGAAGAGTTTTTACCATATATGGGCATGGTGGCCATCTTGGTCAAGTGACCAAGACCATCTGAACAAACAATGGTTCCTTTAAGCCGGTGAAGCTCCATGTGAAATATGTCTTCAATTGACCCCAGTGGCCTCTGAGAAGATGTTTGAAAATGTTGACGGGTGACAGAATCTCAATGACCTTGTACAAAAGTCAAAGAATGACCTTGACCTTTAACAACAAAACATCTTCATCTGGTCATTTAGTCAACCATACATACCAAATATTGTACCTTAGACTTAAATAGTTTCTGAAAAATCCACTGTTTAAGCATTTTCCCATATAAAAGCCTACATAATGTACCAAAGTTGAGAGTGTTATAAATTAGGTCAAGGTCAACGCACAATCATTTGTACAAACTATGATGGGCTTGAGTGCCCAAAGCTACATACCAAGTTTCAAGGTCATACGCCTTTTGGTTCTGGAGAAGAAGATTTTGAAGGGTTTTTACCGTATACGGGCATGGCTGCCATCTTGGTCAAGATCCCGAGAACAAACTTTTATTCCCCGATCACACTTAGACTCCATATGAAATTTTGCTTCAATCAAACCAGTGGTTTCAGAGGAGAAGATGTTTTGAAAATCTTGATGACGGACAGACCGACAAACTGACCTTGACCTTCAGTGACATAATAGCTTCATCTGGTCATTTTGTTGACCATATATACACCACGTATTGTACCTTGAACTTAAATAGTTTCTGAGAAATCCACTGTATAAGCGTTTTCCCATATAAAAGCCTAACATACCAAAGTTGACCATGTTGTAAATTAGGTCAAGGCCAATGCAAGGTCATTATTTGTATGAACTATGATGGGCCCGCATGCTTGATGCTACATACCAAGTTTCAAGATCATAGGCCTTTTGGTTCTGGAGAAGAAGATTTTCGAAGAGTTTTTACCATATATGGGCATGGCGGCCATCTTGGTCATGTGACCCAAACCCCGGGTATAAACTTTAATTCCCCTATTCCACTGAGACACCATATGAAATTTTGCTTCAATCTCCCCAGTGGTTTCAGAGGAGAGGATGTTTGAAAATCTTGATGACAGACAGACCGACAAACTGACCTTGACCTTCAGTGACATAATATCTTCATCTGGTCATTTAGTTGACCATATATACCACATATTGTACCTTAGACTTAAATAGTTTCTGAGAAATCCACTATATAAGCGTTTTCCTATATAAAAGCCTAACATACAAACGTTGACCATGTCGTTAAAAAGGTCAACGCAAGGTCATCATTTGTACAAAGTATGATGGGCTCGCATGCCCAACGCTACATACCAAGTTTCAAGGTCATAGGCCTTTTGGTTCTGGAGAAGAAGATTTTTGAAAGTTTTTTACCATATATGGACATGGCGGCCATCTTGGTCATGTGACCAAGACCCCGGGTATAAACTTTCGTTCCCCCATCCCACTGAGACTCCATATGAAATTTTGCTTCAATCACCCCAGTGGTTTCAGGGGAGAAGATGTTTGAAAATCTTGATGACGGATGGTCCGACGGAATGACCTTGACCTTTAGTGACATGGTATCTTCATCTGGTCATTTAGTTGACCATGTATACAACATATTGTACCTTAGACTAAAATAGATTCTGAGAAATCCAAGCATTTGCCCATATATAAGCCTAACGTACCAAAGTTGACCATGCCGTAAATTAGGTCAAGATCAACGCAAGGTCATCATTTGTATAAACTATGTTGAGCCCACATGCCCGATGCTACATACCAAGTTTCAAGGTCATAGGCCCTTTGATTCTGTAGAAGTAGATTTTTCAAGAATTTTTACCATATATGGGCGTGGCGGCCATCTTGGTCATGTGACCCAGATACCCGGAACAAACTTTGGTTTTCCCAACCTATGGAGGCTGCATATGAAATTTGGCTTCAATCGGCCCAGTGGTTTCAGAAGAGAAGATGTTTGAAAATCTTGACGACGGATGGTCCGAGGGAATGACCTTGACCTTTCGTGACATAATATCTTCATTTGGTCATTTAGTCGACCATGTATACCAAGTATTAAACCTTAGAATTAAATAGTTTCTGAGAAATCCACTGTTTAAGCCTTTTCCCCTATAAAAGCCTAACGTACCAAACTTGACCATATCGTAAACTAGGTCAAGGTCAACACAAGGTCATGATTTGTACAAACTATGATGGGCCGGCATGCCCGATGCTACATACCAAGTTTCAAGGTCATAGGCCTTTTGGTTCTGTAGAAGAAGGTTTTTGAAGAATTTTTACCATATATGGGCGTGGCGGCCATCTTGGTCATGTGACCCAGATATTGCAAACAATGTTTCGTTTACCCAACCCATGGAGGTTGCATATGAAATTTGGCTTCAATCGGCCCAGTGGTTTCAGAGGAGAAGATGTTTGAAAATCTTTACGACGGATGGGCTGACGGACTGACCTTGACCTTTCGTGACATAATATCTTCATCTGGTCATTTAGTCGATCATGTATACCAAGTACTGTACCTTAGAATTAAATAGTTTCTGAGAAATCCACTGTTTAAGCGTTTTCCCATATAGAAGCGTAACGTAGCAAAGTTGACCATACCGTAAATTAGGTCAAAGTCACCGCACGGTCATGATTTGTACAAACTATGATAAGCCCGCATGCCCGATGCTACATACCAAGTTTCAAGGTCATAGGCCTTTTGGTTCTGGAGAAGAAGATTTTTGAAGGGTTTTTACCATATATAGGCGTGGCGGCCATCTTGGTCATGTGACCCAGATACCCGGAACAAACTTTCGTTCCCCCGACCTAGGTAGGCTCCATATGAAATATGGCTTCAATCGGCCCAGTGGTTTCAGAGGAGAAGATGTTTGAAAATGTTGACGACGGACGGACGACGGACGACGGACGGACGGACGACGGATGCCTGGCTATACTATAAGCTCACCTATGAGCCTAAAGGCTCAGGTGAGCTAATAAACCGAAAATACAACGAAAATACTACCACGAAAAGATAGTCAAAATATTTATGGTACACTAGAATATAGTAATCATAAAAGGAGCCTAGGTAGCTCAGGCCCCGAGGTTATAAAACTTTTTTCGTGCTCAACTCAGCTGAGCATGAAATTTTCTCTGCTGATAAATATGAAAATGCCAACTATTGTTGGCATTTTCATATTCATAAGCAGAGAAATTTTCATACTCAGCCAAACTGAGCAAGAAAGCAACCGTACTTATCAGTAATTTGCTATTTATTAGCAGGTAAAATTTCATGCTCAACTCAGCTGAGCATGAAAAAAGTTTTATAACCTCGGGCCCTGTAGGTTAAGCGCTGGCCTGTTGATCTTGCGGTCCCGGGTTGGAGACCTGCCGGAAGAAATCTTTCCTACCGTAAATGGGTTTCTATTGCACACAACCTTTAGTTATCACCCTCCCATCGTCTAATATTACTAAATTTAAAGAGTAACTACACTTCAGGAACTGACTGAATCAGATCGCATACCCCATCCCCAACATCAAAGGGAAAGATTGACAAAGACACCCCAACAAACAATAAATTACAAGTGATAAGCCGAGTCAGCAGCTCTTTTCCAAATAGGTGGCAACTTAGCTATCTTTATTGAACTAAATAATTTAGACCAACAGAAGGGTTATAACAGACTAAGCAAATTATACGAAAACATTTAACAATTATTTTTACCTATTTTCTATTTTTATTATAGAAGGCTTAAAATGAGAACACAATAAATTAAACAGCACCGAACATAAAACAAAAGCAACCGCAACGAAAGTACCGCCTTGGGACGGTCTGTAATAACTACTGGGGGGTTTAAACCGATTTACTGGGCCCAAACCTTCTGTTAAAAAGGACTTAAAATGGTAAATCATCCATCCATCTTATTGTAAAAGATCACCTACAGTAGACATGTCTCCAAACTTGACCTTGTAACCACGAAACAGAGCTTCTTGCATTGACTCAACGTACAGACCTTTCCAGTGATGGCCATTACCTAGTAATGACAAAGACTGACATTTAATAAATTAATATATTAATATGGGTTTTTGTAATTAGAACATATCGAGGTGACAACGAACTTAATTAAACATACCAGGGGTTCATTTTTCGCAGTGTTGCTTCTTATGTCCCCCTACCAAAGGTGAGGGGGGGGGACATATTGTTTTCAGTGCGGGTCCCGGCGCGTCGGCGTCGGCGTCACACTCTTGTATGCACGATATCTCTTGAACCAAATGATGGAATTTCACCAAACTTGCATGGATATATTATTGGGACAAGCTTAAGAGCTGATTAGATTTTGGTGACCTTGACCTCATTTTCAAGGTCACAGGAGGACTTAAATGGCATAAAAATTTCTTGTATGCACAATATATCCTGAACCAATGGATGGAATTTCACCAAACTTGCATGGATATATCACTGGGACAAACTTAAGAGCTAAATAGATTTTGGTGACCTTGACTTTATTGTCAAGGTCACAGGAGGACTTAAATGGCTTGAAAATTTCTTGTATGCACAGTATCTCCTGAACCAATGGGTGGAATTTGATCAAACTTGCATGGATATAACATTGGGACAAGTTTAAGAGCTGATTAGATTTTGGTGACCTTGACCTAATTTTCAAGGTCACTGCAGGAATTCGATGACAATTTCTTGTACCCACTATATCTCTTGAACCAATGGATGGAATTTCACCAAACTTGCATGGATACATCATTGGGACAGGTTTAAGAACTGAGAAGATTTGGTGACCTTGACCTCATTTTCAAGGTCACTGGAGGACTTAGATGTTAATTTCTTGTAACCACTATATCTCCTGAACCAATAAATGGAATTTCACCAAACTTGCATAGATACATCAATGGGAAAAGTTTAAGAGCTGATTAGATTTTGGTGACCTTAACCTTATTTTCAAGGTCACTGGCAGACTTAGATGACAATTTCTTGTACCCATGATATCTCTTGAACCAATGGATAGAATTTCACCAAACTTGCATGGATACATCATTGGGACAGGTTTAAGAGCCTTTTTAGTGTTTGGTGACCTTGACCTCATTTGCAAGGTCACAGGAGGGCTTAGATGACAGTTTCTTGTACCCACTATATCTCTTGAACCAATGGATGGAATTTCACCAAACTTGCATGGATACATCATTGGGACAAGTTTAAGAGCTGATTAGATTTTGGTGGCCTTTACCTTATTTTCAAGGTCACTGGCAGACTTAGATGACAATTTCTTGTACTCACTGTATCTCTCGAACCAATGGATGGAATTTCACCAAACTTGCATGTATACATCATTGGGTCAACTTTAAGAGCTGATTAGATTTTGACCTCATTTGCAAGGAAATAGTCATCTATGATGGATATCTTTAGAACCAGTGGATGGATATTCTCCAAATTTGCCTAGTATTTTGATTGTACAGGTTTTTTATTCATAAGGAGGCATTGGAAATGGGCTGGTGGGGGACATCAGTTTTTCTCTGAAAAACATTTCTAGTTTAAAATTACGTGAATAAGGTTTCGACTTACGAGACTTCACGATATACGAAGACGTAATTCAACCGTTCTGTCTCGAGGACGCATTAAGATACTTGTATTAATTCAGTTTTTCGTTTTCTCATGTAGTTAGATTTTTAGAATACACCATCAATGTGAACTAAACTAGATCGGGGAAATCGCTCGTAGCACCTCTCTCCCTGCTACGTCGAAAGCAACGATGTATTCATAGCTGTTCTGTTTAACCAAATCGATTTTATAATATATTTACACATTAATATTATTTGAACATTGCCTATTATAACATGTCATTGAAGCATGTCATGATCTGACATTTATCGGAAACGATTTTTTCCTTTCTTTATTTTATGAGAACAAAGTTGAATTAAAAAAAAAAAAAAAAACAAGAGGGCCATGGTGGCCCTCAATCGCTCACCTGAGCATTAATCAGTTCACTGGCTCTGGTGAATATTTATAATTATAAGAGTTTTTACCATACATGGGAATGACGGCCACCTTGGTCATTTGACCAAGATCATTTGAAGAACTTTCAATCCTTTGACCCATGTGCAGGCTCCATATGAAATTTGAATATAGTCTGCCCAATGGTATCAGAGAAAATAGGAACATGAAAATGTTTATGGATGGATGACAGAGGCAGCTAACACCAATACTGTAAGGCTCAGGTGAGCATAAAATGACAGAGTCGCTTCTCCGAAAAGTTCCCGTTCATGTTGAGTTCCTTTGATGGATTTGAACTAGCTGAATTAGGCAAACTGTGACAGATGATAGAACGGTAGCATCATTATCTCAATGTGGTGAAACTAATGTATTCCAAGGAGTTTGTGGTTGGCATCATTGCAATGTTATTTCTGATTCTTGCAGCATAACTTATTTTAGATTTGACTTAGTGACCTAGCTTTTGACCCGACATGACCCAGTTTCAAACTTGACCTAGATTTTGTGGAGATAAACGTTCTGACAAAGTTTCATGAAGATTGGATCAAAACTGTGCCCTCAAGGGTGTGCACAAAGTTTTTCTAAGAATTGACCTAGTGACCTGGTTTTTGATCTGCCATGACCCAGTTTCAAGCTTAGCCAGGATATTGTGAGGATAAGCATTCTGACAAAGGTTCATGAAGATTGGATCAAAACTGTGCCCTCTAGAGTGTACACAAGGACGTACTTATATCTGACCTAGTGACGTAGTTTTTGACCCGACATGATCTACTTTCAAACTTGGCCTAAATTTTGTGAGGATAAACATTCTGACAAAGTTTAAAAAAGATTGGATCAAAACTGTGTCCTCTGGAGTGTACACAAAGTTTTTCTAAGATCTAACCTAGTTTTTGACTCAACATGACCCAGTTTTAAAATTGGCCTAGATTTTGTGAAGATGAACATTCTGACAAAATTTCATTAGGTTTGGATCAAAACTGTGACCTCTAGAGCGTACACAAGGTTTTCCTAAGATTTGACCTAGTTTTTGACCTAACATGACCCAGTTTCAAATTTGGCCTGGATATTGTAAGAATAAACATTCTGACAAAGTTTCATTGAGATTGGATCAAAACTGTGCCCTCTAGAGCGTATAAAAGGTTGTTCTTATATTTGACCTAGTTACCTAGTTTTTGACCCGACACGACCCAGTTTAAAACTTTACCTAGATTTCATAAAGATAAACATTCTGACAGAGTTTCATGAAGAGTGGATCAAAACTGTGCCCTCTAGGGTGTACACAAAGTTTTTCTAAGATTTGACCTAATGGAAGTTTTGACCCGACGTGACTCAGTTTCATAGGGGGCTTAGATATATGGACAATAAAAAATTTGACACTGTTTCATGAAAATTGGAACAATACTATGCCTTCTAGTGCGTACACAATGTTTTTCTTAGATTTGACCTAGTGACCTAGTTTTTGACACACCATGACCCAGTTTCAAACTTGTCCTACATATTATGAGGATAAACATTCTGACAAAGTTTCATATACTTTGGATCAAAACTGTGCCTTCTAGAGCATACACAAGGTTTTTCTATGATTTGAACTAGTGACCTAGTTTTTGACCTGACATGACCCAGTTACAAAGTCGGCCTTGAGTTTATGGTGCTAAACATTCTGACAAAGTTTCATAAAGATTTGATCAAAACTGTGTCCTCTGGAGCTTACACAAGGTTTTTCTATGATTTGACCTAGTGACCTAGTTTTTGACCGACAGGACCCAGTTTCAAATTTTTTCTAGATATTACGAGGATAAACATTCTGACAACGTTTCATGAACTTTGGATCAAAACTGTGCCTTCAAGAGCGTACACAATGTTTTTCTAAGATTTGACCTAGTGACCAAGTTTTTGACCCGATATGACCCAGTTTTGAACTTTTCCTAGAGTTTATTGAGATAAACATTCTGGTAATGTTTCATTAAGATTGGAGCAAAACTGTGTCCTTTAGAGCGTACACAAGATTTTTCTATGATTAGACCTAGTGACCTAGTTTTTGACCCAACATGACCCAGTTTCAAATTTGTACTAGATATTATAAGGATAAACATTCTGACAAAGTCTCATAAATTTTGGATCAAAACTGTGCACTCTAGAGCGTACACAACGTTTTTCTAAGATTTGACCTAGTGACCTAGTTTTTGACCCGACATGACCCAGTTTCGAACTTAACCTAGAGTCTATGGAGATAACATTCTGACAATGTTTCATAAAGATTGGATAAAAACTGTGTCCTCTAGAGCGTACACAAGGTTTTTCCTATGATTTGACCTAGTGACCTAGTTTTAAACCGACATGACCCAGTTTCAAATATATTGTAGATATTATAAGGATAAACATTATGACAAAGTTTCATGAATTTTGGATTAAAACTGTGCCTTCTAGAGTGTACACAATGTTTTTCTAAGATTTGACCTAGTGACCTAGTTTTTGATGCGACATGACCCAGTGTCAAACTTGGTCTAGAGTTAATAGAGATAAACAGTCTGACAAAGTTTCATAAAGATTGGATCAAAACTGTGTCCTCTAGAGCGTACACAAGGTATTTCGATGATTTGACCTAGTGACCTAGTTTTTAATCTGACGTGACCAAATTTAAACATGTCCTAGATATTATAAGGATTAACATTCTGACAAAGTTTCATGAATTTAGGATGAAAACTGTGCCTTCTAGAGCGTACACAAGGTTTTTCTAAGATTTGAACTAGTCACCTAGTTTTTGACCCGACATGACCCATTTTCGAACTTGGCCTAGATTTTATAGAGATAAACATTCTGACAAAGTTTCAGAAAGATTGGATCAAAACTGTGCCCGCTAGAGTGTACACAAGCAAAAGTTGACGGACGTCCGGACGGACGGACGGACGGACACACGTACGACGGACATCACGGTATCCCAAAAGCTCACCCTGAGCACTTTGTGCTCAGGTGAGCTAAAAAAACAAAAAAAAAACGACGTCTCCACACAAAGTGCTATTTATTTTTGTATATAAAATGTTAACCGTCACTTTTTTACGATGTCAGAGGAATAGATTTTTTTATTTTTTATTTTTAGTCCAAAAAGAAAGACATTAGATGTAACACAATATGCTGAACGTTTTGATTATCAACCGTTTCATACAGAGACTGCATTCATTTTGTCTTATCCCACCTTAAATGTCATGATGATCCCACCTTAAATGTCATGATTCAAACCAACGGTATCCTTTAGGAGACAGCGGTTGTTTGTATAGACCTTTTTCTGCCACAAGGCGCGTTTACAATCAGAACTAGCCTAAAAGGATGACGGCGTTTAAATTCAACTTTGTTAGTTTAGAGTTTTCAAGTGAAAGGACCGTAATTAAAGGAATTTTCATACCGTTTCCTTTCACCATACACCTGTAAGCTCCCTCTATACAAGCTGGGCCCCAGATAGCTTCCCCTTAATTCATAAAAGTACACAGATTACAAAATTAACACTAAGAATAAAGTATTCATAATAATACAATCAATAAAACAGTAAGAAAAACGTTTGCATCTTTTACCAAGTACCCTTCCCACTGGGCACACAACCTTTTATCAACATTGAATCAATATTGATTCAACGTCATGACGTTGAATCAAATTTGAATCAAGGTTGTGTGACTGCTGGGTAAGCAAATTTTCCATGTTAGTTTCCAGTATCGATATCAGTTACAGCTTACGAGTATCTAAAACTTGAACAATGGTAGAAAACTCTAGCTTCACATTCGGGCATTGTCCTAGAACACTTTGTTTCGACATTCCTACGTATTTTCTGGGTCCATGGCTATAAAACTTGAGTACATTCTCAAACTCAAATAAAGCACACTGATTGGCTGCTTCCGAGCACGTAAAGCACACTGATTGGCTGCTTCCGAGCACGTGCTCGGAAGCAGCCAATCAGTGTGCTTTATTTTGAGTTTGAGATCATTCTCAAGTTTTATAACCTCGAACCCTGATCTCGTGGGAACACAGGGTATAAAAAGTAACTAACATGATAGTCTATATTTCTCAGAATAGTGCCACGAATGCCCATTAGAAAGCTACAAATGGCTTTCTATTTTGTACCACCTGTCCTGTGTTTCAATTGAACACCTGTCAATGTAACCATTTTATGCCCAATGGACTCTTCTATCCTTATCAAATGGATGCGCCCATTTGTCGATTAAGGGGAGTATGGTTTAGTTTATATAAACCATAAATTTTTATTTTATTTTAAAGAGAAATACCCATTTATCTTATGCAAATAGTGTCGACCTGATCAGACGCCGCGTATTGCGGCGTATGATCTGTGTCTGCACCGTATGATCTGTGTCTGCGTCCTATCTATGGGACACTGGGCATTTTGACGGGTCAATCTGTGCAAAAAGTGCAAATATTAATAACCCCAAGACGATGAAGCAAAGACAAAAATCGTCTTTCCGAACTCGTAAGAACAATGATAAAGAATATGTGATCTTTCGACTTTTCACTACACGTTTCACGAGGAATCAGACCTATCGACTATACATCTCTATTATACCTACGCATTGTCATACCGAATACAAAACCAGTCGTCGATGTGTATACATTTTGTAAATGTACAACAATTTTTAAAGCTTTAGTCAAATGTGAAAGAAAACTCGGCATTTTCATGCCAGTGAATTACATGTAAACCATTTCTTTTTTTGTTTGATTGGTCTCCAGCTCACGTCAGGCGCCGATAAATGATGCATTTTCCTACTCATCGCCGTTTCCGAGACGAGAGACGGTGTCACGTCTTTGTAAGAAAAACGTGGAAAAGAATGGGTAAATATGCAAATACAGTCACAGAGTTCTGCATGATTATTTGTGCGCCAGTAGCCTGAAGCTGATGGCTTTGCTTTCTCGCTTCGTAAATGAGTAGAAGTTTTATACCGCTAAACAGTTTATATGGTTGTTTTGATTGATTACTGCGAAATAATTCATACGCGTTCTAAAGGTTCTTTGTAAAAAATCATTCTTTTCAAAAGTGATTTGATTTCTTTGTATTCAATAAAAACAACACGTACAGTCTATATATCAGTCTGATTACCGTCAGCATGAAGTGGAATGGACATGTCCTCTACAATGGCGCCTGCGTTGGTCAGTTTATTTGCTGCCGCTTTAACTATGCTGACGACGTCATCTTCACAACCATCAAACCCTTCCTTCAACAACCCAACTCGTTTGCCTTTCAGATCTGAGGTCAGCTGTAAAAATAAGAAAAGATACATCAAAGATTTTAAAACCACGAAGCAGAAATGTAATAAACAATTCAGTGGTCCAGATAAGAAGATTTTGGTTGGTGTGTTGTCTTTGGTTTAACGGCTCTTTGAGAGAATATTTCAGTCATTATCGAGCCGTCTCCCAGGGAGAGGGAGAAAGAAGAGATGTAATAGACGAGAGAAAAAATATCCAAACAACCCACCCGCATCTTCTGCAAGCACAATAAGCCCTTGCCCTACTATATCCAGATTAGTACGACGCCCGGCAATGAAAATTACCCAGCACGGTAATTTAGAGATAAATTTCCAGATTTCTCAATCGAACCATAAGATGTGACCCCTCGTAAGAACCGTCTTGCCGAAACAGTTCTAATGAGGAGAGCCCAGCATATTTTTTCATTGAGAAATAGGAGCATTTATCTCAAAATCATTCTCAATACCCATCTTTCCCAGCAGGCTCATGACGTTGAAATGACATCGTACTGACGTCGATGCGACGTCATCACGTCGCATCGACGTCAGTGCGACGTCATTTAGACGTCATATGCCCGCTGGGTTACCTGGAGCTGTAGGGCGTGATAAATAGGTTAATAGGGTGTACGACATTTCGTCTAAACCCATTTCGTCTAAATGTCATTCCGTCTAAAGGCCATTTCGTCTAACGACAATTTCGTCTAACTTACATTTCGTCTAAAAGACATTTCGTCTTATAGGCATTTTGTCGAATGGACAATTTGTCTAATGGACAATTCGTCTAAAAAATCGGCCGGTGCGACATTTGGTCGAAAAATAATTTAAGATTTTAAGACGAAATGTCGCACCTGACTTGAAAACACTGTCCGCCACTGTTGTTGTCTACGACAGAGACCACCTTGATTACCTGCGTGGGATTGGCTATATCTTGAGCTACTAAACTGCTAGACATTTCTGACATTTCCATGTTTTGAATTGATGTGTGAATAAAACTGATGTTCCAAAAATATTTGCCTTAAAATTATGTTTTAGACGAAATTTAGACGAATTTTAGGCGGTTTTAGACATTTTTATACGAAATTTTGACGAAATGTTGTATTTGACGAAATGTCTATTAGACGAAATGGCATTTAGACGAAATGGTCTTTAGACGAAATGGTCATTAGACAAAATGGCTTTTCGACGAAATGGCTTTTCGACGAAATGACGTTTAGACGAAATGGCATTTAGACGAAATGGTTTTAGAAGAAATGTCATGGAGCCGCGACACGAGCAAAATAAAGATGGTTGTGCGCCTAGCGCAGACTCAGATCAGCCTGGACATCCGCTCAGTCTGACCAGATTCTTCGCTAGGTACTTAAAGGGTAACTAATGGTCTAAGCTACCTCCATGCGGACAGCGAAGATTCTGATCAGACTGAGCGGATGCCCAGTCTGATCTGAGTCTGCGCTGTGTGCTGGGCGCACAACCACTTGGTAGGTTTTCTCGTGTCGTGGCTCGTTTATAAGTGTAAGTAAATTCATAAAAATAAAACAAACTGCCTTAATTAAAACAAACTGTCTTCCTAAGCGACTATAAAAATGTTTTTGTTGATGTAAAATGAGCCGCGACACGACAAAACAAACAATGTGGTTGTGCGCCAAGCGCAGACTCAGATCAGCCTGGGCATCCGCCCAGTCTGATCAGAGTCTTCGCTGTCCGCATGGAGGTAGCTTAGACCCTTAGCTACCCTTTAAGCACTTAACAAAGAGTCCAGTCAAATTGTGTGCATGCCAAAGGCTGATCTGAGTCTGCGCTTGGCGCACGACCACATTGTTGGTTTTGTCGTGTCGCGGCTCAAATTTTCTCTAGCAGGATGTTTCCTTGAAGAGTACACAGCCTTCGTCACCAAAGGAAGCAAGAAGGAAGTCACATTAAATGGTTCCTGTTGTGTAAATGGTGGAAAGCATGGAGGTATTTCAATACAGCTTAATAAATACTATATTGAATTGGTAAGTGCAATACCGGTATATACTGATTGATTGATTGATTGATTGATTGATTGATTGATTGATTGATTGATTGATTGATTGATTTGATTACTTAATGTCCACGGTAAACAGCTATGGTCATGTCGGGACGGTCAGTTAACCTAACCACACTATTCCTAGGCAGGCCTAGACCTCCTAAGCGGTTAACCATATACTTTCACGAGTAACTGGCAACTGCTCTTCTTGAATCAGCGGCGGAAGGAAAAATGAAAGTATGTGGCCAGACCGGGTTTCGAGCCCAGGGCCTCTGACTTATGAGACAGGTGCCCTAGCGATTGCGCTAAGCGGCCCGGCGTATATACTGAACAAAAGTGAAAATGCTACAAGTGATGTGTCTTCAAAGTTTCTGATATGTGGAACTAGAAATGGTTCTTGAATAAGAAGGCATTTCAACGCTAATAAATGCATGTGTAAGGCGAAGATA
Source organism: Ctena decussata (assembly GCA_963989385.1). Taxonomy (NCBI): domain Eukaryota; kingdom Metazoa; phylum Mollusca; class Bivalvia; order Lucinida; family Lucinidae; genus Ctena; species Ctena decussata. The sequence goes on from OZ022507.1 coordinate 63,628,611, forward strand.
CCAGCGGATAGCTGTTAAAGCCGTTTCAGATAAAATGAACTCATTTCAAAGAGAACATGGATCTGATTTTCTGCTATGCAAATACGGAACATTTAATCTTGATTTCAACAAGAGCTGTCGCCCGACAGCATAGCTCGCCTGAATTGGTGTTTGCCCATCACACAGCAGGTATGGTGGTGTGGACTGCTATGCATAAAACTTCATGCAAGCATGTCCATAATGAAAACACATTTATTAACAAAAGCTATCTCAAAAATAAGTCTTAAAATAAAATATTAAATAAAAAAAATGAAATGAAATTTCAAAGTCCATGATCTTGAGGTAAAAAAAGGGGGGAGGGTGTTTGATGGCTAGGGGGGGAGGGTGTTTGTGTGTGTGTGTGTGGGGGGGGCTATGTAGACTGCTATGCATAAAACTTCATGCAAGCATGTCCATAATGAAAACACATTTATAAACAAAAGCTATCTCATAAATAAGTCTTAAAATAAAGTATTAAATAAAAAAAAATGAAATGAAATTTCAAAGTCCATGAGCTTGAGGTAAAAAAAAACTGACGGGTAGGGGGGGGGGGAGGTGTGTGTGTGTGGGGGGGGGGGCTATGTGGACTGCTATGCATAAAACTTCAAGCAAGCATTTCCATAATGAAAACACATTTATAAACTTATAAACAAAAGCTATCTCAGAAATAAGTCTTAAAATAAAATTAAAATAAAAGAAATGAAACGAAATTTCAATGTCCATGAGCTTGAGGTAAAAAATCTGACGGGTAGGGGGGTGGGGGGGTGGGGGGTGGGGGGGGCTAGGATGTATCAAAACCCTGAACCATTTTCTAACATCAGTCCAAGTATTAGTATCAACTGAGTCCATCATTGTGGCACTGTGAAATTATGTCTTCAAAAATATAAAACTTTAACCAAAATCTTTAAGACAAAATTCTAAGTTGATGACCTTGACTTCAAGGTCATCCAGTGGGGTAAGTATAAGCTGTTTTGTAAAAACTAAAAAAAGAGACTAACATCAATTCAAGTATAAACTAAATCTCTGCAAAGCATTATGAATCATTATGCAATTACAAAACTTTAAAAAAGACAAAAATTTCCTAAGTCCCTGACCTTGACATCAAGATCACTGAGCGGGGGTTGGGGTAGTACTCTGTAGATCTAACTACAGTGCAAATATAAAAAGAATTCATCTATGGGTTCAGGAGATATGTGTCTTTAAAAAAACTTTAACCAAAACATCCAATCAATAAAAAGACAATATTCTAAGTCCATGACCTTGATATCAAGGTCACAGAGGGGGTTGGGAGTAGTACCTTCGAAAACTTTAGACCAAAATCTAACTTTAGTGCAAGTATCAAAGGAATCCATCCATGGGTAAAGGAGATATAGGTCTTTAAAAAACTTTAACCAAAACATCCAATCCGAACTTTCGTTCAGGCGAGCTAAAACTGAGTTAATGATACAGTTGTCTTTATTTTGCCTTAGGAAATACAGCCAGTGTACCAAACATATCATAATAGAAAGTACTCATCAATATGTGTTTTCATGTCTCTGAAAATTAGTGTTGAAATATCGTTATTTCTTCGAAAATACAATAAGAATCCGTGAACAATGGAAATTCCTATAAGCAATTAATTTGTGATTTCCTCACATATTGTCACATTTTGCATGAAACTAACGACAGCTAAAGTACATGATTTATTGCACTACAAGAAGGAGAAAAAATGTTGCTAAGAAAATTGATAATGCAAGACCAATCGAAAATTGAAATCCATAGTTTTAATGCAAAAGGAGATAATCTATAACTTTGAATAATAAAGTTTCATTTTCCTGTTATTTTCTAATTAATAATTATGAGTTATTTCTTGTTTTTCTCCCTATGACTCTGGATGTAACGCGTCAGATCAGCGAAAATGAGCATCCGCTCATGCGCATAGTTGGTGTATTACAACAGATGCTAAAATTGACTTAGGTCGGAAAACTCTGTTACGCAGAGAATCACACTCAGAATTTTATAGACATTCTCTTGCTGAATCAGTGAATGTCTTGCACGACTAAAATGTTTGTATGCAGGCAAAAACGTTTCACTGTGTTAGTTACGAATTATCTTTTATAATGCAGCGTTTTCACTTAGTAGATGTTGTTTTACTGATTTTCTTCCACATCCCAATGACGCTTAGTTAGTGCAAAAACTCTCTAAGACTTTTGTGTTCCGATAATTACTGCAAAAGAATACTTGAAAATGGGCAGAAAGAAAACCAAAGTGAGCGAAATTTGTGATTTTCGAGCAATATCATTTAAGGAATGAATTTCATTTTTCTGATGTTCATCGAAGTATAAACTACATTAAGTCGCATGTAAAGTAAGTGAACCCCGAAGGGGTTCATGTAAACTTTGCTAGCGACCCAATGTAGTTTATACTTCTATAAACACCAGAAAAAATAAGTTCACTGCTGATACACTTACCTTCTTTTCTATCCAATTATTTGACCACAAGTTTGCGTTGGAGGTTACAGTTGAAGCAGAAAAAAACATTTATACGCAGTTTTTCTACTAAAAGCGGAGCAACGTCAACGACATAACGAACGACGTCATTACGTCGGCTACGTCCCATCAGATTGGAGAACCATGGTTTATTTTTGAAGTCACTAAACGTCATGTAACGTCGTGTGAACCGATGTAGTGGTTGAAGTATAAACTGCATTACCTTCTAATGATTTACCATAGGGCTTTTCAGTAAATGCACGGATAATGTGAATATTGCCCATTATTTAATTTTCAATTGGCATACGTGCAGTATGTATCATTCGATAATATGCAGTTATCAACATCTGTTCAGAGTTAATGAACTTTTACGAGTGAAATGTTTTGCTTCAGACCACCTGTCCTAATTCAAAGCCGGGCCGGGTAGCGCAATCGGTAGGGCACCTGACTCGTAAGTCAGAGGTCCTGGGTTCGAATCCCGGTCTGGCCACATACTTTCGTTTCTCCTTCCGCTGATTCAAGAAGGGCAGTTGTCAGTTACTGGCGAAAGTATGTGCACTTAGTACTGGTTAACCGCTTAGGAGGTCTAAGCCTGCCCAGGAATAGTGTGGTTAGGTTAACTGACCGTCCCGACATGACCTTAGTTGTTTACCGTGGACGTTAAGCATCAAATCAACCAACCAACAACCTAATTCAAATTCAACGGCAGTTGTGGATACAACATACGAAAACATCGTTTCAACGAATATACTGCATACCCACCTCTTTGCTGTAATGATGGACTTTTAGGTCTCTTGGTTGACGTGGATCAAGTCCATCATCATAGCCGGCGATTGCCTGAAAGAAAACAAATAAAAGTCAGAAAGGTAAAGCGCTAAGTGTAAAGGTACAAGCAGGAGTGCTCCAGATATGGAAAGGTAACAGAGATTACTAATGGCTAATTTTTCATATTTCTCCTTAAAATCATTATGTTGTGCTCCATCATTACAAACCGCTTGCCTTACGGTTCTTTTGACGGGTCACAACGCATGTTTTTTCTTTTGAAAATATGAAAATTGTCTCTAATTCATATTTTTATGCCTTCTTATCTGCAGCACTGAAGTGCACTGTATATATTACAAATAATCAATTTCGGCTCAAAAGTCTCATTTGCATTTTTGTACTATATTTTATATACATCTTCGGGTGCATCCCATAGCTTGCACCAGATAAGAGATTATACAAATATACAATAAAATCGTTCTTACCATGAAGCAATAAAATCATCAGAAACTCTGACCTTAAAGTTTTGAAGCTACAGACTATATCTTGGTCATCACTATCCTTCCTTTAAGTTGCCTAGAAATGATTTATCACTGTTTTTCATTAAATGCTTTTGTATATCACCTGTTTTGATCCACGGCTGCTTTTTGCTTAAAATAATAGGTTTTATGGTTGCTGTTTGCTTCAGATAATGTTGATTTTGCTTCTAGATTGTTGTTTGCTTCAGTCAATCGTTATTCTGCTTCATGGTCGCTGTTTGTTTGAACAAACTTACATGTTGTTTCTTGACTGCTGTGTCCTTAAAATAATGTATACTTTACTTCAAGGCTGTTGCTAGTAACTGTAATAGAGACAGAGAGAGAGAAACGAAAATTATTATCAACCTCGAGTAATAAGGCAAAATCCATTACAGTTCTGGCTATTGGACCTAAATGATCCATGGTAATCTCGATCGGTACAGCCCCTGTGTATGGCACTAGACCCCAGGTTGGTTTGAGCCCCACTGTGCCACACCAGCAAGAGGGAATTCTGATAGAACCACCTTGATCTCCGCCTATCGCCATATCAACATCACCTGCCTGGACCTATATCAATATAAAATACAAGCGTTATCCAACAAGGCAACAACACACATCTGTTAAATACAAATAAACCAAAGAAATTCGTACTCCCTTCCAATGATATACAACTAATCATACTCAGCTGAGACAAACACGATTTCACATACATGTAGGATTTAGTCATATTTTTGTGTAACAGGCCACCGAATCCCATTTAACCCTACTATAATGGTGACGTAATGAAGTTTGTCAGAGAACACTGCGAAATAAAAAAAAAAACATGAACAATATTTTTGAGTATTTCTATTGGCGTTTGTGACTGTATTTACTGCTGTATGGATTGTAATTACCTCTTCTTAAGTTAAACCATGGGATCTTGAAACAAAGTTTAATTTCTAAAGTGAATCTAAGACAACAACATATGGAACTAAACCCGTTTTTTCTGCAAACCGTCATCGGTATCGGTCATTTTTCTTGTCATTCATGATTGTTTTCTTGTGCATTACTTTTCTTTGTTACAATCATGTTGTTCAAATAGCTTAAAATGACCATCCACATTGCAGATTAAGATGATTGTACTTTACTTAATTTTTCGGCACTGGTATGTTGACCAATGAGTACTAAAGGCGTTCGTATCGATGACAGTGCGACGTCAGTGTGGCGTCATTAAGACGTCATATGCCTGCTGGGATACGCTCCGGGAAAGGAAAGTACTGCCCACCTCAATTTTACAGGGGCTAACGGTACGTAGTCAACTGGATTTTTGGGTTCATAACCAGCCAAAATACTCAGTAGACTGCTCCCTGTTTCTCTCTCTCTCTCTCTCTCTCTCTCTCTCTTTCCTACTTACCGCCTCCCCGGTACATAGCTTATGGGATCCGATCATTATCTCATTGTTCGGAGAAAAAAGGCAATACTTAGCTTTTGACTTAATCAATAAAAAATCTCTGTCTCTGACACCTTACAGTTTCGTTAACGTACCAGTGCAGCACTACCACTGCTTGAACCACCTGTTGTTCTCGAGACGTCATGGGGATTTAAAGTGGGTCCTGTGGAGTTGGTCCAACTGCTTCCACAGAAACACATATACTCGCAGTTCGCCTTCCCAGTTATGTTACCACCTGAAGACGAAAATATCTAGGAATTGTTGCAAATATGAAACTAGTAGCAGAACATTTCGATTCTAACACTTAGGTCCGATTTCACGTCGCCTTAAAACGCAGACTAACCTTTAGTTATCAAATATTATACCTTTACCGTTATGCAACACTACTCATTGATTAGTGCCCATGACCTGTTTTAAGGCGATGTGAAATCGGACCTCAAAGGCGAAAAACGTATGCTCAAATTCTCAATCTTCTTCCAACCAGTTTACTGCTATTCAACCTACTATATTACATTTCTTTCCGACGATTATTTTCCATTATTCGCCTTGCTGCTGATGCACAATGCGCATGTTGGTTTAGAGTAAATAATAAGTGGTTTGTGGAGAATAAATATTACCAGCATCAAGAATTCGGGTCACTATGGTAGCATCCACTTCTGGTGTATAACCTTCCATTATGTTGGACCCGTTGCACATGGGAATTCCAGCAACACAGCAGTTGTCTTTGATAGCAATTTTCTTGCCCTTCAAGATCCCATCAGAAGCTCCTTTTATGTCACATTTCCAGTACCTAGTAAAGTTAACCGATAATATCTGGTATGGATTAACAGAATCTATGATGCGGCTGAGGCTCAGGCAATGGAACTAGTCTCAGGCTAGTTTTCAGATTAATAGTCTCATGCGAGTCTTGCCGCATAATCTGAAAACGAGCCTGTGATTTTCTTATCAAGCCACAACCCCATGATTGATTATTTTTCTCACCCAGAATAGCTACTGAATCTATAACTTTGTGTAGGCTAATACTGTATTAAAATCTTAAAAAGTTCCTGCAAGAGCTGAGAACATATTAAAAAAAGAAGGAAAAAAATATGGGTCATACTTCGAAGTTTCGGCTATGCAAGCCTCATAAGTGACCCTGATTATATCTGGTGACAAATGCCAGAGAAAAGCATACTATAATTTCTTTACTTTAAAAAGGCAGTCGATTCAAATACTCATTCATAACAAAACGAGTCCAAAAGATTAAAAAGCGATGATTTAGAATAGAAGTCTAAACCAATCAAAAATTCTGATTTCTCAGAACATATCCTCTATAATAAAATATTATCTGCATTATGGATGATGTACGAGAAGACGTTTTACGGCCACCACACGGCACAACAACCAGCTGAAGAGAAGTCAAATTAAAACCTTAAAGAGTTCCTCCAAGAGCAGAGAACATACGTATGTTTCAATGTAATTTTCCATTAATGGTTCTGTTCTGTTGATTTCATATTGTGAGCGCATTTTAGAGTACTGGAGGCTAATCAGAAATCTATATTACATTTCATGCAAAGCACTGGCTGTCAGTTTCATATTCTGCATGCAATTTACATGACTACAAGGCCGCAAACACGTTATTTTGTTGAAATTTAAAATGCATGCTCAATGTGAAAATAACAGGCTAGAACTATTTATAGCAAAAACTGCTGGAAGTCTAGAGTAATGGCCTGAACAAAAGGATAAGTATTTGAACCGCGACACGAGAAAACCAACAATGTGGTCGTGCGTCCAGCGCAGACTCAGATCAGCCTGGGCATCCGCCCAGTCTGATCAGAGTCTTCGCTGTCCGCAAGAAGGTAGCTTAGACCCTTAGCTATCCTTTAAGCACTTAGCGAAGAGTCTGATCAGACTGGGTGGCTGTCCAGGCTGATCTGAGTCTGTGCAGGGCGCACAACCACATTGTTGGTTTTCTCGTGTCGCGGCTCATTTAATGGTTATTCTGGTTTATTATATAATGGGTGTGAAACTAATGAATGGTGATGTTAAGGCCTCAACATGTAAATCCCAGGCTCGTTTCCGGATTATATAAGTGAGCCGCGACGTGACAAAACCAACAATGTGGTCGTGCGTCCAGCGCAGACTCAGATCAGCCTGGGCATTCACCCAGTCTGATCAGACTCTTTGCTAAGCGCTTAAAGGGTAGCTGAGGGACTAAGCTACCTTCATGCGGAAAGCGAAGACACTGATCAGACTGGGCGGATGCCCAGGCTGATCTGAGTCTGCGCTGGACGCACGACCACATTGTTGGTTTTGTCACGTCGCGGCTCAAGTATCCTACTCGGCAACCCTTGAATGAGACTAACTATTCTGAAAATAAGACTGAGATTTCCTTCCTCGGCCTCCATTCCATCATAGAATCTATAAGTCCGATAGAAGAAAAAATATATACTCATGCCTTATTCCAAGTCATTCTTTCTGACAATTGTTTTACCAACCAAACCAAGGCCATATATCAGCTAACTATTATTTAGATGACCGTTAGATTCTCGGATAAGACTCCACACTCACTAAGGACCTCTACTTAATACTGCATAACTTTGACAACCCGTCAACGGAATTTTGAGTGCGAAAAACTGACCCGGTCAGGACTTGTACAGGTAAGCTCTCGGATAAACCCGTAAGTCGCTATCGGTAATTTCCGCCGTATTGAAGCATTAAGTTCCCTTTGACTCTAAAAGTTGCACATCAAAATGCGGTATAATCGCATATTGAAATATTGTGGCGACAGTGCGCTACAACAATAAGAGTAAAAGAGCAGGCTTGAATAAAAGTCTGCAAGACGCTTTCATACTGAAAGTCCTGTTGAAATTTACAAAATAGTAGTAACTCACCAGGCATTGTAAACATTGTCCTCTGGGCTTGGTTTGTATCCTGAAGTTCTTGGGTACTTGACAGGGAGGGTGGGACCTACAAGTTCTGATATACGCTGATACGTGTCGGCAAAAGTGTGGTTCATATAATCTGGAATGAAAGCGTCAGTATTATAAACCTTTTATAGAAAATAAAAAATGGGCTGTTCAGTCTGTCACGGTTCAATATCTGTAAGAGATAAAGTTACATGTATACGTTTTCAAGCAACAAACTGGAAGGCATGTTTGCTGTCCATGAATTTTCACAGTGTCTGCCTTAGAAATAATCCAAACCTTCTCTGAAATAACGGAACTAATTTCTTCAAGTTCTATCTAAGATGTGAAAAAGGAAATAACTCAGTTTTCCACAATACAAACAGAAATTAAAATCACGATTGATGAAAATTGATATAGGGTGTTAATAGGAAAGTAGTTCTAGGATCATGCTCAAATATTTTTCTTATATGCACAAACAATTGGACCGTAAGTTAATATCAACTGCAGTCCATGCCGACTTTACGTTTGTTCTTTGTTTTTAACAATACTTTAATCATGAAATTTAGAATACAAGGTACAGAACAAAAGACCAGGATTTGATCAAAAGCCAAATACTTATGAGGACCATCTCCTGATAACAATCAAATACTGAACATAGGTTTAATGTACGAAATAGCATAGACTCTAAAATGAACACATCGTAATCTAAAACAGTCACGCAGTGAACTACGTCCGTTTTTGTGTGTGTGTTTTTTTACATGTAATTTATATTTATCCCGCAAAATGCTAAATGCACAATTTAAACATTTCAGTGTGTGTGTGTGTGTGTGTGTGTGTGTGTGTGTGTGTGTGTGTGTAAACAGATCGGAAAAAGTAAATATTCGCCCATCCTTCGAATATGAATAGTGAAATAATGAGGGCTACCCTTCAGCTCTTTGAGTTCTTCTTCGGTGCACTTAAGTCCCAGATCTTCCGACAAGCCCGTGAGCTCAGGCAAAGTAACTGGCTTCACTGCCGGCATCTTGAAGAGCTCTGAAACATATTCATTCGTATTACAAAGCGGACACGTGACGTTGAAATGACATCATGTGCCTGCTTGTATATAGTCTATTCAATACAACGCATGTCATTATCGTAGTTCTTCGGTTGTAATTAGGCGGCGGTTTTCCCAAACAAACAATCCTAAAACTTCATATCCGTGCTATTTTTCCGAGTTTGTTTTTGGCGGGGAAATCCCATGTTATAGCAGAATTTCAAAGACTGCTTTACAGATTTAGACATTTAGGGTCGTTCTAGAGAGATGGAGAAAACTTCAAAATTTTAACATATATAGCCTATTTTTGGATATCCATTTTTTGTGATATTAAAAATAACTAGAGCCTATGAACATCCAAAGTTATATTTTGATCTTTGGAAATCAAAACACGACCAGAATTTGTTTTTGAACAAAAACATATGTTTCCTCCCCCCTCCCCTTCCTCCCTGTCCCCTCATAAAAAAATGGTAAAGTTATGGTTCGTATTCTCTGAGCATCAACGGACAATGCTTTATAATTGTACCAAATTTCGTGAAAATATCTGCAACTGTTTTTAAGTTAAAGCCCATACTAGAATAACTAGAGCAAGTGAGCAGGGGCTCACGTATACCCCCGACCAGTGCCACCGCCTGATGAAAGCAAACTTTAACACAAACGTTTAATGCAAAAATCGTATCCTTATATAGATATGGTCACAATATATGTTGTACATAGATTTTCGAAATAAAATATGTTTAAACCAATGCAAAAATGTTATAAATGTTATAAAAGAACAAATTCAAAGTCTGTGACCTTGACCTTTGGTCAGCAGCAGCATCCATATAATGTTAACTTGTATAAGATAAAATTAGTCATGCATCACCAGATTCCACTTAAATATATTAGAACAAGCAAAAAAAAAAAAAAAAAAAACAACAACAAATGGCTGAGTCCTAGTTATTGACCCCTGGCCCCTCCCATGAACCTGACCCAGAAGTCCCTATAGAAAGTAATGCTATAGAGTTATCATGAATAAACTATGGAAGATATCTGCAATGCATTTACAGAGATATGAGCAATCTAAAAGGTTTAACGCAAAACTTTGACATAATGAAAATGCCCAAGTCCTAATTATTCACCTTGGCCCTACCCAGGAGCCCGACCCCTGCGGCATAGACTCTTCACATCAAAGGTAATGCTAAAGAGATATCATGAGCCAAATATGAAAAGAATCTGACATGAGGTTAAAGAAATATGAACAATTGAAAAAGGTTTAACGCAAAACTTTGACATAATGAAAACCCCTATGTCCTAATTATTGACCCCTGACCTCCACCCAGGGGCCTGACCCAAGGGTCTAGATATATCAAATCAAAGGTAATGCTATAGAGATATATTGAACCAAATATGAAGAGAATCTGATATGTTACCAAAATATGAGCAATTACAAAAGGTTTAACGCAAAACTTTGACGTAATGTTGACGAACGGACGGACGGAAGGACGGACGGAATAACGGACGAACGGACGAACAGACGGAATGACAAAAACTATATACCCCCTGACATACTTCGTATGTCGGGGGTATAACAAAGGGACAGAATCCTGTAAAAAATGTATGTGAAGTTATGGTTTTTGTTCTCTGCAAAATATCATTGTCAATGGGTTGCTTTATAATTGTACAAAGTTTTATGAAAATATAGATGGAGGTTTGAAAGTTACAGAGGCGACAAGATTTCAATCAAACAAATACTAAGTGACATAATTCCATCAACATTATAGATGGAGCTTTGATTCTTGTTCTCTGTAGACTATCTGATGATGCCTAAGTACCAAGTTCTGTAAAGTATCTTCAACAGCTTTAAAGTTATAGAGCCAACAAGATATCCATACTGATAATTACAAAGGGGAATTATTTCGTGAACAATGTAGGTGTACGTTTTTGTTCACTGCACATCATCTGCTGATATATAACTTTTGTACAAAGTTTCATGAAAATATATTTTCCGGTTTTGAATTTATACAGCGGACACAATTTCCATACTGAAAATTACAAAGCCGCATAGTCACAAAAAAGTGTAAGTGGAGTACCAGTTGTTCTCTGCACATCGTCTTTTAATGCTTTATATTTGTATCACGTTTAGCGTAAATAATCTCGTATGCTTTCGATTTATGGAGCCAACACAATTTCTATACTGAAGTTTACAAATTGGCATAATTTTGTAAAAAATGTAAAAGGATTTATGGTCCTGTTCTCTGCAAATCATCTGACGATGCTTTATATTTGTACAAAGTTTCATGAATATACTTTAACAGTGTTAAATTTATAGAGGGACACCATTTTCAAACTAAAAAATTACAAAGGGGCATAATTCCATCAAAAATGAAGATGGAGTTATGAATCTTGTTTTCTGAACATCGTCTAATAATATTTTATATTTGGACAAAGTTTCATGAAAATATCTATTACGGTTTAAACGTTTTGAATTGGACACCATTTCCTTAAAATTACAAAGGGGCATTACTCTGTATAAATTGTAGGTCGAGTTATGGATCTTGTTCTCTGCACATCGTCTAATGATGCTTTATATTTGTACAAAGTTTGATGAAAATATCCTTTACAGTTGTAAAATAGAACAAACATGATTTCCCTACTAAAATTTACAAGGGGCCATACTTCCATAATATGTGTAAATGGACTTGCGGCTCTTGTTTTCTGCCCTTTGTCTAATGATGTTTTATTTTTGTACCAAGTTTCTCGAAAATATCTCGTATAGTTTCAGAGTAAAATACTAAAATTTTCAAAGGGGTATAAATCTGTAGAAAATATAAGCAGAATTTCAGTTTCTGTTCTCTGAGATTTAAATGATAATGCTTTATATGTAAACCAACTTTAGCGAAAATATCTCACATAGTTTCAGAGCTATGGAGCAGGCACAGTTTCCATATTAAAATTTGTTCAAAGGGGCATTATTCCCTTAAACGTATTGGTGGAGTTATAGATCTTGTCACTACATGTCGTCCCATAATGCTTTATATTTGTACCAAGTTTCGTGAAATTATCTCGTATAGTTTCAGAGCTATGTAGCAGACATGATTTCCATACCAAAATTTTCAAAGGGGCATAATTCTATAGAAAATATAAGCAGAATTTCGGTTTCTGTTCTCTGAGCATTAAGTGATGATGCTTTATATTAACACCAAGTTTAGCGAAAATACCTCACATAGTTTCAGAGTAATGGAGCAGATACAGTTTCCACATTAAAATTTTAAAGGGGCATAATTCCGTAAAATACGTAGGTGGTGTTACAATTCTTGTTCTCTGCACGTCGTCTGATGATGCTATATATTTGAACAAAGTTTCATGAAAATATCTCCTATAGTTTCAGAGTTATTGAGCGGACACGATGTCCATACTAAACTTTTCAAAGGGGCATAATTCCTTAACAAAAATATTGGTGGAGATGCGGTTTTTGTTCTCTGCACGCCGTCTGATGATGTTTTATATTTGTACCACGTTTCGTGAAGTAATCTTGATTGGTTACAGAGCTAGTGAGCGGACACGATATTGACAGACAGACAGACAGACGACCAGGGCACAAGCAATATGTCTCCCATCATTTCACGGGGAGACATAAATATTACGGATAGCCGTAAATCGGGATTTTTTATATCAGAAATCTAAAATAAATGGTGAATAAATAGTAAAACGGCACCTCATACATTCACGAAAATTGGTCGCGACACAAGACAGTGTGCCTTACTACATCATGAGAATTGTACCGACTCTGATAAGCCAATGCATCCTACCACTTGACTACTGTCTGCTGATGATGGAAGGTTGAGCAATCACACAGGCTGCTCAATTCGCAATCTAGGCGTTTCTTTGTCTTTTTTCTCTCTTGTCGACATCTCGCATAATCCATATCGTTCATGGTTCTACTTGCACGAGGGGGTCACTCGGTCTTTAAAGGGGTACAGATGTGCCGCTGGAACTCTGGAAACCCACCCTATTCATGTATAATCCAAATAGCAAAATATACACCTATTCAAGTATTTTGTATCAAATTTGGGCCCTATTCATATATAGTGCAGAAAAAGTGCTTAGTTAAGCTCATGAATTTGCCATTAAGCCTTGATGCCTCGAATGTCCTTCATTGAAGAATATACTAAACAATACAGTTAAATTGTACAGTCACTTCGGACTAAATTTTGATAGAACATGTGAGAAAATAATACTGGAAACTGGACGATTCCGAAAGGGTATTTTCATTACTTGGTGGGAGGGGGTTGGGGATGAGGCGGGGGGTGGGACGTGGCATGGGAGTTTTAATCATCTATGCACAAATTCTTATTGTTTTTTTTTTTCATAACATAGTCACTCTGTTTAGCTGTAAAATGAATTGCAAATAAAGCAGCGAGTGACACTGAATAAAAACATGTAACAGGAATCAAAATGATCATAAATGATTGTTTTTATTTTCTGAACTCTTGATTTTGCAGTGGACCAGTCCTGCTGTCAAAACATCATGTGTAAACATTCTTGGCAATTTGTTTATAATAACAGATCATTAGGTCAGAATTCTGTGAGTTATTGAGCCATTAAGATATTTCAGAGCTCATGCATGCTGAGACAGTGTGCTTAGAGTATTTCAGCAAGTGCACCTGTTGATTTAGTAATTGGTATTTGTTTCTCTCTGGTAATAAAAATCAGATATGCTAACTATATATTAAAGAGCCTGGAGAAATAAGACCTATTCCTGTATATTGGCCAATTAAACCATACCTATTGATGTATCTGGGAGATCAAAAAGGAGGGCTATTCCAGCGGCACATATGTACCATGCTTTATAATGGAAGTGACCCCCCCCCCCCCCCCCCCCCCGGTGTCTACTTGTTGTGTGAATAACTGTCAAATTTGCATATTTTGATGTCAGAATCAAAAATCATTAGTACAATAGAATAATATAACATTACCTTTCTCTTGCTTTTCCGCCATGATGACACAATGTGCAGGTGCATAAATGGTGTCGAGTTATAATGTATGACGACAAAAATAGCCACAATGTCAGTATGAGCAGCCAAAATGTTACTCTCAGGCGTTCAATTTAATAGACATTGGATTTAATGGTGTTTCATGCAAATGTCCCGATGGCTCGTTCATTTTTTATTTTTTTTTTTTTGGGGGGGGGGGGGGGTATTTATTCTTCTCGGTGGGAGTTGGACCATACTGCTAAATAATACACTAACAGGCCTTGGAGGGCCGATAATATCTGCATTATCATATCATTAACACATTAAACTACTCAAAATATTTAGAGTTTTCCATTAGCCATAGCAACAACATATATCCAGTTCAACGGTCCATAAATTCGACCGCCAGTTGTCGAGAATTTCCCATTCTTTTGCAGCATTTTCAAGAAGGCTGAAACAAGGATTTCAATATAAATGATGCCCTTCTCATTTCCATGGAACAGATTTTGCAACTTTTGTATTTTCTGAAATTGAGACACTTTTCTGGAAGTCTATAAAATTTCATAAACTTGAGTCTAACGTGATCATTACAAACGAGTCACTTTGTAGGACTTTAAGTGAGCCGCGACACGACAAAACCAACAATGTGGTTGTGCGCTCAGCGCAGGCTCAGATCAGCCTGGGCAGCCGCCCAGTCCGGTCAGACTCTTCGTTAAGTGCTTAAAGGGTAGCTAAGGGTCTAAGCTACCTCCATGCGGACAGCGAAGACACTGGTCAGACTGGGCGGATGCCCAGGCTGATCTGAGTCTGCGCTGGGCGCACAACCACATTGTTGGTTTTGTCACGTCGCGGCTCAAGTATTATAGACAAAATTGTCGTTTTGATTTTGTTTGAATTTTTATGCTTTCCGCATGTTCTGAAAAACTGCATTTTTTAACAAAATTCCATTTTTACAAAATTCAATCCATGGACATAGGCAGGATAAATACTGGATCAAAACTTGTGCAGTCAATAACATCGACCCTCTTTTAAAGATTGGCAAAATAATTGTATGTCCATCGAAAGTAAATGACTCTCAAAGAGGGTGTGTGTTGCACTGTTGTCTATGGAAATGATATTAAATGCTCTTCAAATATTTTGAGTAGCGTGTCAGTATTACTTTTCTAGCATGACGTTAACGTTCCCCATTAGGAAGCAGTGTCGTATGAAATGTTATAAATCACGTTGCTAACGTCGAGACGTGCACATTTGGCGCCTTGATGACGTCTAATGTAAAAATCTGCTTTAGTCAACGTCCGCGTCAAAATACATGTAGTGCGATAGAACATGTCGCAATTTACTTGCTTTTTCATTGTGATTACTGTAAGAATCGAAATTTTTTCCCTTACTATTTATATCTATGAGATCAACCTAGCCCCTATAACGTCAGGATGGAAAATGTGGGCCAGGAACTACCCAACCTGCCCAAACATCACCTTCATGTTTTC
Source organism: Ctena decussata (assembly GCA_963989385.1). Classification (NCBI taxonomy): domain Eukaryota; kingdom Metazoa; phylum Mollusca; class Bivalvia; order Lucinida; family Lucinidae; genus Ctena; species Ctena decussata. Next base: position 63,644,169 of record OZ022507.1, read on the forward strand.
ATCTTTTCTTTTCTTATATGTGACAGTGCCTGGCATTTTGAGCCTTATGGAGCGAAAATTGGAAATTTTGTTTATGTCATTTTCATATTTATTAGTGCTTCCAGGATAGATTTTGAAAAGCACAAAGAAATAGCGCTAAAGCAAACGAAATTCACACCCACCCGATTTGTTGTTTTCGTTTCTCTGGTTGGATACAATTTACATACTAGCTGGATAAACCTTTATAACTCTGGTTCATGACATCGCTTTTCAAAGATCTATAATGCTAACTTTCTTAAAAAAGTGTAGATGAAGAAAATTAAACACGCCGATAGAAATGTTGAATCACAATTTACAGGTGGCGCTTTGAAATTTAATACAGTCATTTAACCTATTCCGGCGCACGTTTCAGTCGACCGTGCGCTACAGTCTAAATACACTGTCATTTTTTAATTTATTTGTGTCAGTAAATACATAAAAGCCTCTTGTTTAAAGTACTTTGTTCGGGTTCACAAACCATTTGAGGAAGGTAGGGAAATCTGACGACAACCAGACGTTGTCTTTTATCCTATTTCGACGCACCTTCTTCTATTCCGGTGGATCTGTATATTTTTTACAATACATCGAAAGAACCATCGAGGGGCGCCCCAAAAGCAAACTGTCGGATTATTACTAGCTCAATGAAAGATGATTTTATGCAAACAAATGTCTATTTGACACAATTAATTATCTAAAACATCTGATTATACACACGGCTTCGCTGAAAAATTATTTCGGTGATTCAGTGCTCGTAAGTACAATGTTTGATATTTTTATCCAGAATTCTATGATAAATGACAATTCAAAATAAAGCCTTATGGAATTTTGCTCACATATTCAAATTGCAGGACGAGAATGCAGCACTAATATGGATTTCAGAACTCAGAGACATTCCCCAAATATACTATCCGCCGGAATAGGCTAAATGATCTAATAAATTAAAATTTCAATAAACCTAAGTAACTGATTTTATTTCATTTTGATATTTATCGGTTTAGATAGCTAATAAAATGAGCAATCGACAGACATATAGGTTTACGACATATTTGTTTACACAAATATTGTCCGGCCCTATTTTCACAGTTGGCCTGAAAACATCTGTCATTTTGCTTGTTAAATATGCATTACCAGCCACTTTTAAACTCAGTTTTCCGTATCTTAGATTGATGAATGAGATCCTTACTATATGTGGGTTTGACAAATAAATATTGAAAGTAATTACCTAAAAATCATTTCGCTTCTAGCTTGTTTCGTTGTAGAGAAAGAAACAGGATACACCGGAATAGGTGAATCCACCGGAATAGGTCAAATGAGTGTAGTCAGTGCGCGGAAATACAATTAACTTTACGTGCAAATTTTATGACGTCACTTTCATTTCACGTTTCGTGACGTCAGCGTCGCCCCTCCACAAGGCTCATAATCGCAGGCACTGTCACATATATGCGTGGCTCCAGTAAATGAATTCATTTTTGACACGTCACGCAATTTCATACAAAACGAGGTCTATGTATGATGGTGGCCCTAGCAACGTCTTACGTACGCAGCTAAAGTCGTCTTACCTAAGTTGAATTCAGCACTGATGCTGCACGGGCCATGAGGCACATGACGTCAAAATGACGTCATACTGACGTCGATGCGACGTCATTCGTCGCAGCGACGTCAGTACGACGTCATTTCCCCGTCATGTGCCTGCTGGGTTATTACCAGGGGCATAAGACGTCATACTGACGTCAATGCGACGTTATTACGTCACATCGACGTCAGTACGACGTCATTTGAACGTCATGTCCCTGCTGGGTTATAACCATGAGTGTTGCAGTGGAATAGACAAAAGTAATCCAAAACGGCTTCTTGGCCAAGATGTTTGTATGCATTCTTGGTCCGGTTGAACCGGACTACGGATAGAGTTGCCGCCACGTATGCGACAGTTTCTGGGCTGCACCACGGTGCGTTTTTCCCCGATTACATTTATTGACTCTTTGAGCGGTTAGGCTACCCTAAAGTGTGAAAAGGACTCCTTTTCGCGAAAAGGACTTTAAGTATTAATTCTATGGGACCAAAGGGATTATTTTTGCTGGATCTGGTTATGAATTTATCCATGGCATCTATTTCAAACGTTTATAATATTGTTGATTTTTTATGTTTTATTTTGTGTGGTAGATTCTGCGTTAAATACACGTCAGCGGGGACTTTTAAGATAGCCTATAATGAAAGGGACCCATTTAGCTTAGCTATTTCGTCTAAATGATATTTATTACATTTACCGTATTATTATTTTTTTTCAGATATGATGATAATTTTGGACAGGTTCTATTCATAATAGAAATAGTCCTCTTGGAGGGCTGCCGCAAATAAATAAATAAAAAAAACTACTGAATTATTCACCATTTGTGTAGAAAACTGGTCTAAATAGATACCAAAATTAGTTTTCTGACAAGCTATAGCAAAAATAATCTAACAGTATGAGTCCTTTTCGTAACAGAAAAGTCCTTTTCGCGAAAAGGACCCCTTTTCGCATTTTAGGGTAACCCCTCTTTGAGGAACGAATCTTTCAAGCTTGTCAGTTCGGAGCGGATTCGGACACGGACCAAACTGAGCCGAATCTATCTTAGGAAGACCACAAGGATTGTGGGGTAATTCAAATGGTTTTAGCTGGTCTTGTAAAATGTTCTTATTTGGTTGAAGAGTACAATAGACAGACAGCGTTTAATAAAATGATTAACATGTCATTTCCATGTCATTTTATTTGGTTTGATTTGAACATATGTTGTCAAAAAAAGACTTCCTTTGACATTCAGCATTTTTTTTATATTTTTGTCCTCTACTTTCAATATTTCTTGGCATCATCGCTAAACAAACTGACCAGTAATCATCAAACTCATGTCAAGGAAGCACCTTGACCAGTACCATTGGATGATGTGACCATGCAGAATTTCACAATGACCTAGTTTTCATGGTCGACTGAACACATAAACTTGCTTAGAAGTTGGTTATGTTCAATTTTATGAACTAGAATTACGAAACTTTGGTCAAATTGATATTTTGATATTGTCTTTTTTGACAACATATGTTCAAATTAAACCAAATAAAATGATATGGAAATACATTTTAGATGTTCTGTTAATCATTTTATCAAACGCTGTCTGTCTGTTGTACTCTTCAACCAAATGAGAACATTTTTACCAACCCAGCTAAAACCATGTTGAATTACCCCATCCACTTTTATGGACCCATAGCTCAGTAAGTAGGGCTTTCCGACCAACGGCACATATGGTTCAATAAACTAGACACACTGGAGTATACCATTAGTCAAAACAAGAAAACCCAACTTATTGATACCCCCACCCCCTTTATGTCAAAGTATTTAGTCCCAGCTTTGGTAAGATTTACAATTTACAGTTTCGTTTCTAATGTCATGATGAGTTTAGTTGATACATGGACTGAGGTTAAGGTCATGGACCGGGAACCTTTTTGTGACAGTGTTGGCTTTAAGTTACTTACAAGCTTACAGCTCAGAATCTGTATTCAGTCGGCTATACGACGGGTATTTTTCGGCCATAAGATGAGGTTTTGTCTCTCCATAAAGTACCCAAATAGGTAGATCAGTCGTAATTCTGCTAGTAGATAGGTTCTCCTCTTCCTAAACAGTCCAAAAAATCTAAGTCCGTTTTGTAAAACGGATATAGATTTTTGAGATTGTTTTGGAAAAGAAAAAAGGCTCTGTCTCATAACCGAAGAAATATGGTAGCCGCGACACGAGAAAACCAACCAAGCACAGACTCAGATCAGCCTGGGCTCACAACAGAAGTACCGCCTTGGAACGGTCAGAAAAAGATTACTGGGGGGCCTAAACATGTTTTACTGGAACCAAGCCTCGCACCCTGCTTCTGCAGTGGTTCGAAACATTTAGTTAGCTGTTTGGCCCGCATGAAGGTATCCTAACCCAGGCCTGTTTTGGTATATCTTTTTCATTTGTCTGTTTGCAGCACGCATAGATAATGCTATTGGTATGGTACAAAATACGGCACCGTTTGACAGCACTGGTCATCCCGCTATTTCTATCAACGCTGGCTTCTCCGAGGGCCTATTTGTTGGGCATGATGATAGTGGGCAAACATTTTGACAAGATGTCTGTCCTGCAAGTAGCCCATGCCTTTGAGAAATTACGAGATGGAAAATAAAAGACTGTGCATGGTTAAAAATTAGCTGAAAACTAGAAAATTGTGTCTGTAAGACACTAATGATGCCCCGGTGCAGAGCCTGTCACATGATATGTATATCCATAAAGCACCTACAAAGAATCCATTGAAAACATAACCTGCCATGAAAAAAACTGCCCAAAATGACTAAGTTAAAAAGGCTGTGATTCTGTCAAAATTAATTTTAGACCTATCAATATGCCTCATCATATCTTCAAATATGTCCACCATATGTAGACAAGGTTTGAAAAAGATCCATTGAAAACTGTGGAGCAAGTTGATAACACAAAATCCATACCCTACAATGCAAAATTTCCCTAGAATGACTAAGTTCAAAAGGCCATAATTCTGTCAAAATTAATTCTAGTGCCATCAAAAACCCACAGGCACATCTTCAATACATTCACAGCATGTATGCAAAGTTTGAAAAAGATCCATAGAAAACTGTGAGAGGAGTTGATTACACAAACTCTATACCCTACAATGCAAAAATTTGCCTAAAATGACTAAGTTCAAAAGGCCATAATTCTGTCAAAATTAATTTTAGGTCCAACATAAATCCACATGCACATCTTCAATATGTCCACAACATGTATGCAAGGTTTGAAAAAGATCCATTGAAAACTGTGGGAGGAGTTGATTACACAAACTCTATACCCTACAATGCAAAAATTTGCCTAAAATGACTAAGTTCAAAAGGCTGTAATTCTGTCAAAATTAATTTTAGGTCCAACAAAAATCCACATGCACATTTTCAATATATCCATAATATGTATGCAAGGTTTGAAAAAGATCCGTTGAAAACTGTGGGAGGAGTTGATTACACAAACTCTATACCCTACAATGCAAAAATTTGCCTAAAATGACTAAGTTCAAAAGGCCGTAATTCGGTCAAAATTAATTGTAGGTCCAACAAAAATCCACATGCACATCTTCAATATGTCCCCAACATGTATGCAAAGTTTGAAACAGGAGATGACTTAAATATAAGCGTTACGCTTACTGTCAGATCCTGTATTGCTTCATTGTATTATTCATATGTATGTATAGGAGATAACGGGAATCCCCGCAGTGACGTCATCGGATGATCAAGTGGGTGGATTGGTTGGCAAAAAGATAGCAACAGACAGTGGTCTTATATGGGATTTTGCTGAAAATTAACCGATGAAAGTGCGAAAATGTACTTTGGAAGGCTTTGAATAAATAGCAACAGATGAAACCTTTGCGAATATTGTCATAATCGCTTGTTGCGCGAAAAAAGAGAGTTATTTAACATGTTTAATTACTTAAATTCATTTAATTATTCAGTCTGGACATATGTCGACTCGCTCCGGACCCAGACTGTTTCTCTTAATAACTTCGACTGAAAAAGAAATAATTAAATAAAATAAAAATAAATCGGAAGTATTGAAAGTCAGTATTTTAATCTTATTGACGATCAAGGAGATTTATAAATAAATATAACAGGGGTAATAAATTATGAAAGACACAATAAAATATGTAAACTAGAATCTGATGAGAACTAATGCAAAATTAAAAAAAAATTGATCTGGTCTTAGGGAAAGAACATTTAATAGATAAATGAGAAAATAAATTAAAATTCATGAATGCGATTCAAAAGAAGATGTTATAAAACGGTAATATCAAACAGAGAACCTTATATGTTATGAAATGGCTATCAGTAATTACCACATCATTTAGTCCGAGCTCATGACATCTAAACAACAATCTCTATCTCTCCTTCTCTCTTTCTCTCTCTCTCTAATTGTTTGTCCGTGATAGTATATAAAGAGACAAACATATTAATATTATAATATCAATGATTGTAATAATCGAGTTCTATTTGATGTGTTAATTAGCCGCACCGCTAAAACAGTTTGTTTATTAAATCTGAATGATTGTCACTACAGGACAGCTCAGCGGCGTTCTTTGAAATATGACATCCCTTATCAAAACACCCACTGAATACCGGGTACATTCACTTTCAAACAATAAACAACCGGTTTATGATCAGACAAATGTACACCAGATACAGACACAAATAATATTTTAAAGCATCCATGATAAAACGTACATTTTAAAGCACTTCATGTAGATCCAATTTAAATGCATTATGAGAGACAATAAAACAATATTTCACGCTCAGATACCTACACTCCTCAGCGTCATCATTATATATATAAAAAAAATATGCATCATAATGCGCAAAATACAAGACATGTTTAATTACATATTTTAACACTGATCCCTTAGCGTGACTGAGTATCGACTTTTTGCCAACCAGAGCGGGAAATCCCCTTGCAATCCTTATCGATGACGTCACCGCGTTTTCTCCTATAAAATCTATGAATAAAATATTGTTTAAACCAAAGTTTGAAACAGATCCACTGAAAACTGGGGGAGGAGTTGATTACACAAACTCTATACCATAAAGCGTGACGAACAGACAGACGGACGGACAGACAGACAGGGGCAAATCTTAATGCCCCCTGACTATCGTCATGGGGGCATAAAAATGCCATAGGATTTATTGGACGGTGAATATACAGTCAACTCTCGATATCTCGAAAACTGGTATCTCAAAATACCTCCTATTAATATCAGATAATATCGTTTTGACACAATTCCTAAATTTGTTTTCATTTCAATTCCCGTTATCTTAAACTACTGATATCTCAAAGTAAATTTTCTGGAACCAGAAAATTTACTTTAGATATCAGTAGTTTGGGATGAACTTCAACTTTAAGATATCGAGAGTTGGCTGTACGCAGTTTGCTCACGCTACAAACCTGTTACAGATATTGAGGTGGCGTGATGATGTTTCTGAGGTTTATTCATTTCTTGGTCAAACTTACCTTAAATTATACTAAATATTAATGAACAACTCTCCTGTCGAACAACCCCCATGTCGTCTGTCTGTCGCCTGTAAACAACCGCTATGATGCCATCTGCCTATGACCTGGGTTAATATACCTTTGATGAAGATCTGTGAAGTTCTGTTAGAACTGCAGCTATGCGTTGGTGCAGCAGTACATAGGCCTATACATATATAATCAACAGGATGGAGGTCTCAAACTTGCTATATAATAGCATCTGGGCAAGAACAACCGAATGCAGAGATCCATAATGGGCCTTTACCTTTTTTTTACAGTATAAAACATAGAAAATTTATAGGCTCACCTTCTGCGATTAGCTCAGTTTCTAATGATCAAATAGGATACCATGTTAGTGTCTTTTGATGTCAAGTTTATCAGGCGAGACCAGAAACATGGTAGGAATGGCGAGGCTTGCCGAGCCAGTCCTACGTGTTTCTGGTCGAGCCTGATAAACCTGGTATTCTATTTATCATGCATCATTAGAATATTTTCAGGTGAATCACATCATGTTATCATAGCCCTGTTATCAAGTGCATTTCGCAGCAGATGCATGATAAACACAGATATCTCGAGAAGGACAGCAAAATGCAGAGAACCATATTTGAATGCGACCAATTTTTCATGATTTTTTCGGGGGGAAAGGTGGAAAACTTCTTTCTGGCGGTAACAAATATTGAAACGTCAAATATAATGACTTTTATTCATGTTCTGATAAAATAAAAAATGAAAATACAAAATGAGTAAGTGTCCGACCTAAAACAAATGAGAGTGCACGTGTAAGCTCGCACATGAGTCGCCGCGTTGTTAGAACGAGCCTTCTGAAATATTATACCAGACTATGTATACGAATATGCGAGGCTTGTCTTGGCAAAGACAAGCGTCGCATTTTCATATGCAAAGTCTGGTCAGAGCACGCGCAGTTCTTCCGGACAGGAACTTGGTGTTGTTAAAGCAGCAAACTGCGGCTGCTTAGATAATTGAAGCCTATTTTATTGCAGTAAACATATGCCATGGGGCAGGGCCACAAGTTCTCACAAAATTAGTTTCGGCCTTCACCCGAGATGGCACTGCACATATGCACAGGCTAATCTGTACATGCGGTGATATAATAAAACTGATCCGCAAAACACTGAATTCATGAGTTCACGTATTTATCAAGGCTAGAATAAGACAAAATTTAACAAACATATCCAAACTTATGAAAAACTATTCCTCTATCAGTAAAAGCTTATCAGAACATCATAATGCAAGATGACTTGAAGCTAGTCGATTTTGGCAAGATGATGGCGCCCATCTTAGAATTTAAAAATAACGTATGACGCTTTGTACGTTCGATGATCAAGACAACCAATAAACTTGACAAACGTTTGCCCCACTGACGTCAATATCGGAAAAGAAATGCCTATGTCTCGCTTTCTGCTAATCGTAGGCGTGAAAATAACACTGTGCACAGAAACATAGAAAAAATGAAAACATAATGTAACACTAATAAAAACATAAAAATGAATATGTGACGACAATATATGATTTTGACTTATACGGGACTGGCCGTAACAATTACAAGAGTTGACTTTTATAATCTGCTCAACATACAGCTCAACATAGCATCTATTAGTTAAAATTAAGACACTCAGGATGTGAGAATGAGTAAACCAACGTCAGAATAAATATTTACAAAATATAATAAAAATCCATTTAAAAGGAAATGCTCAGAAAGTTAAACCTCTGTTTGAAGTAAAGATCTGTATCAGCTTGTCGTTGGGAAACTAAAAAAGTATGATTATTTGAAGAAACTAATGTATCCATAAACTGAATACTTCATGCATACAAAGTTTTTTTTAAAACTTCTAATGCTGTAATTCGGCAAATAAATGCAGCTTATTTTCACTAAAGTCACATGAGCCGCGACAAGACAAAACCAACAATGTGGTTGTGCGCCCAGCGCAGACTCAGATCAGCCTGAGCATCCGCCCAGTATGATAAGACTCCTTGTTAGGTGCTCAAAGGGTAGCTAAGGGTCTAAGTGACCACCATGCGGACAGCGAAGACTCTGATCAGACTGGGCGGATGCCCAGGCTGATCTGAGTCTGCGCTGGTCGCATAACCACATTGTTGGTTTTCATGTGTCGTGGCTCACATTGTTTTCGATATAATAGATGATTTTATTTCACTTTGAGAACATTTCTATTCCGCGTTAAATATTCAGAATGGTCGCACCCGTGCGGACAATTACAAACACTAAAATCAACAACGTCCTTACTTTAAAATGATCGGCATGTAAAGGCAAGTTATTAAGTTTGTGAGCCTTTCCCTTTTAATCAAATGCGCCAGCGCATTATCCACTTTAAGTATATGAGCCGCGACGTGACAAAACCAACAAAGTGGTTGATCGCCCAGCGAAGACTCAGATCAGCCTGGGCATCCGCCAAGTCTGATCAGAGTCTTCGCTGTCCGCATGAAGGTAGCATAGACCCTTAGCTACCCTTTGAGCGCCAAGCGGAGAGTCTGATCAGACTGGGCGGATGCCCAGGCTGATCTGAGTCTGCGCTGGGCGCACAGCCACATTGTTGGTTTTCTCGTGTCGCGGCTCAATTATGAAGTTATACAAATGCATATGAAGTTAAACAACCTTTATAATAACAATGAAAACTTAACAAGACAAAACAATATAACCAATGTAACAAAACTCAATATCCGATGCTGTCTTTGTCTTTTATTGCTATTATTTGCATTAAGGTGAAAATTAGCCCTTGCTCCCAGATAAAAAACCCCACACGAAATGATCTTGGTAAATTTAGCTTCCTCGGGATAGGGACAGTCGACGGCGAGGCTTGAAATACACTACTAACAATGCTAACTGGACAATTACTAGTAGGCTAAACACCTCTAACCGGTTGACTGTGTTGTCAGAAACTTCAAAATCTAGCTTCCATGCACAATGTTTAAGCTGAAAGAATCCGCCAAAATTGGCAACAAGAGAGAATTAAAAATTAAACCAAACACCATTGACAGCAACGCATTATATGTCAGAGCACTATATAAGGGGGAGTATTTGGTGATAATAAAGGACAATTTTTGTTAATTCTGAATAAAAACATATGTTGTGACCCCTCATCTGAACCGTCTCGACGAGACGGGACGGTTCAGATGAGGGGTCACAACATATAGTTTCAATGAGAAATAAAAATAAATATCCCTCAATTATCATCAAATACCCCTCTTATCTAGAGCTCTGTATGTATGTCAATCTAAACACGAATAAATCTTTAAGATGACATCATATATATACATTTATTCGTTGGTAATTTTATTGTATCAGCCTTAACCATTTGTTGTAAATGTGTTCGTGCTGAACAAAATTTGTCATTTGTCATTCGTAACATAATTTTCAGCAGTTTTCCACTTCACAGAAAATAAAACATATCTTTGGTACGTTATTTCGAAATAGATTATTTCGAATTCTTTAATTCGTTATTTCGAAATCTTAATTATTCAAAGTTTTGAATTTAAAAAATAAGAATAATACTTACAAAAATAATTACTAAAAACTGCATTTTTGTCATTTGTAGTTATTAAAATAAATATAATTTTGTTATATACGAAAATTTCGTATGTAAACCTTTGTGACAAATACACTTTTTAAATTACTTGACAGAATAAAGACTGAACAGTATAGTTGGTCATAATCTAAAAAAATGAAATGTGGGATTTGGAATTTATTACTTGAAAATACACTTCAAAGGCACTGTTTCAAACAAATATGCTAATTAATATGATTGTTTATTAATATGACTGCTTAGTTTCCGAATTGCTGTATGGTGGTGGATTGACGGGTGGGAACGCCGGATCGCTATACATCCCGGCACTCGGTGGGGGTCCTGGGGGATACTGTGCGCCATAAGCAGGTGGTGGCTGTGTGGGTGTCGTCTCATAGGGTTGTCCGTATGCCTGGCCGGTGTAACCATTCTGGTACTGCTGTCCATACTGCTGTCCATTGTAGCCTGCTGAATATGGCTGTCCATATGTCTGTCCATAAGAACCGACTGGCTGCGGTTGCTGTGTCGTATACGCTAAAATGGATAACAAATAATAAGATTAATTAGTGTCAAGTGAAAAACAAACCTGATGTCATCTGCAAATAGGACAGATTCGGATCAGCCTGCACATCCACGCAGGCTGATCAGAATCTATCCTTTTTATACATACTATCTTTGCATTCTTTGACATATAATTTGAAAGGTTATAACCACCATTTGGTTCAATTTGAGTGGTAACTTGTACACTAGTCATTCGCTACATCGGTTAAAAAATGCACCCGTGGTACGCTTTTGTCAAATGCTCATACCGAAAAAAATTCTATATATTGGGATAGTTAGGTCTGAGCAAACAGTGCAAACCCAGATCAGACTGTTCCTTAAGTCTGATCAGGGTTTACACTATTTGCCAGCCCATTTGTATTTTGGGCACATTACTGCATTGTAAAACCAAACTGTTTCAAATTTAGGACAATTATGGTGATTTTTAGTGTCCCAATATTTGCAATGTTTACGGTGATGGTGTTTCCTTATCCATCTGAGCCGCGACACGAGAAAACAAACAAAGTGGTTGCACGCCCAGCGTAGACTCAGATCAGCCTGGGCATCCGCCCAGTCTGATCAGACCCTTCGCTAAGCGCTTAAATGGTAGCTAAGGGTATAAGCTACCTTCATCCGGACAGCGAAGACTCTGATCAGGCTGGGCGGATGCCCAGGCTGATCTGAGTCTACGCTGGGCGCACAACCACTTTGTTGGTTTTCTCGTGTCGCGGCTCAATTCTGTCGCACCTCCTGGTACCAAGTGTGTCCTGGTCCTGTCCCCTCCAATTCGAAGAGGAGATGATCGAATTTGAACGGGGTCTCCTTTTATATGTATGATAGACAACCGATTTCTATTCTATGCACACACCGGGTAGGCGGCAATCAAAAACGCTGTTGACAATAGACGAACGCGGATCAAAAACCGTTAGAAACAGCGTTTTCGGTTGCAAATTTCCGACAATTTGCAATCGAAAACGCTGTTTCTAATGGTTATTGATCCGCGTTCGTCGACTGCATGATCGTTTTCGATTGCCGCCTACCCGGTGTGATGCAGCTGCGAGTAAAAAACTTAGAAAAAAATAGAATAAGGAGCATCTCTGAATACTATTCGGGGAGCTGCGGTGAAGCTTTTTTTCAGGGATTTGGTGGGCAGGAGATAAAAATGGTTAAATACTGAGCATCAGAGGAAAAACTGCTTTTCTAATAAATAACCTACACATAACAAAAATCCAGATTATGGACCAAAAAGAGTCTTATTACTCGTGTTAAAAATGATACATACCATGCTGGTTGATAACTGATACACAAGGTTTCTGCCTCCCGGTACCAATAACACGCCCTGATTTTCCTTTGTGTTTGATACAACAGATTATAAGAACCACGAAGAAGCCTATAACTGTGACTCCTGCAACAACGCTTCCGACGATTAACCCGACCTGTGTACAGCATACGGTGTCCCAGTCGTCACTGTCCCAGCTGTGAGAGTCCCACTCGTCACTGTCCCCACCGCAACAGCCGTGCTCACAATAGCGGTACTCATTTGGCCCGTAGTAACACCTTCTGCCGCCGAAAGTTTCTGAATAAACGTAATAGAAATAGTAATAATAATGACTGGGCAATATACTTGCTACTGTTAGTTATGTGTCACTAGTCTTTTTTTTTCAATTTGCTACTGACAGACGTCTGTCACTAGTTAATATTCGTTGACTTCGCCAGTGACAGACATCTGTAAATTTGTAAAACAATTTGTAGTCCGCGGCTCCGTTTATTAGAAAAGTTATGATTATTATCATAGAGTCCTCAAGGTTTAGGTTCGTTCGAGCTCTCGAAAAACTATCAAGATATAAACTCCCCCCCCCCCTCTCTCTCTCTCTTTCTCTCTCTCTCTCTCTCTGGATCAAAATATAAGACATCTTACTCCCTCTGAATCAAGATATAAAACCTCTCTCTCTCAGGAACCAAGATAAAAATATCGTGCAAGTGCACTTGAAATAAGTACAAATATAACATAAGTACTGGTTTTATCAGATGAAAGAGGTTTATAGAAGGTTATAAATATACTACTGACATATTGGAAAAGCTAATTTATTACACAAGACCTATTTCGCATTCAAACACCATTTTACAAATATAGGAACACCTTTCGCAAATATTTGACTCCTCTCACTGTTCGCACAGGTCAATTTCCATTATAAGGGGTGTTTAAGTGCAACTGCTTTTTTCTTTCTTTCTTTTTTTTAAGTACACCCTGTCGAAAGCAAAGAAACTTGCAGAGTCGTTGTCCGGGTAGTGAAAGTTTGCTTTAGCATATTACATTTCTAAGACACACACTGGTTTGTCAGAAGGCTGCTTTACATACTTTGATTATCGCAGTAACCATAGGTTTCCGAGAGAACAGAGAAGGTTCTGACCAGATTGTGTGAATTTGCAAGCTGATTTGAGACTTTTCTATATGCACGTATTGTAAGCTATGTTGTTTCATTTTGTTGTTTTCAAGTACACAGGGTATAATCGATTCCGCTATTTTTCGCTTCCTGCAGAGACTGTCCATCATACCTGGCTTCCGCCGAGACTGTCCGCGATCTCTTGCTTCCTGCCGAGACTTCTGTACATGATAAATGACTTCCTGCAGAGACTGTCCGCGTGATTCTGCTTCCTGCCGAGGCTCCCGGCAGGAAGCAGAGTCACGCGGACAGTCTCGGCAGGAAGCCATTTTTCGACGACAGTAGTCTCTGCAGGAAGTAAAAGTTCGTGGACAGTCTCGGTGGAAGCCAAATATGATGGACAGTCTCTGCAGGAAGCGAAAATTGGCGGAATCGATTATACCCTGTGAAGTACATGAATACTTAAAAATGCTCACCTGAGCATGAGAGTATTGAATATTGATTATAGAATTCATATGACTTGTTGGCAACTTGTACCATAAATTTATAATTACGGGTGTTTTTTGTTTTTTTTAATTGTCAACAAATCATTATTTCAATAAAGAACTTGCTTTTATTGTCTTAATATAACATAAAACGCCCTTTATAACGAATGTCAATATATATATAACAGCAAATCTTTATTATGCCATTTCATCACCGGTACAAAAATCTGATTTTTTTAGTAAAGAAAATGGTTCTAGCAACAGCGGATTGCCGTCTTTATTCAAATAAAAGAGTACACTACACTCCGTGGAAACACCCCAAAACATCCCAAAACCACCACAAACCACTTTCATACACCCCAAACCAGCCTCCCTGGATACAAACTATAACCGCACCCCCTCCGCCACCAACATCTCAGGACAATTGGCGAGTATAATTCAACATATCATTTCTTTCCTTTCCTCCACCCCCTTCATTCTTTAAATTAATGTGCCACTGCGCGAAGGGTGGGGTTCTAGTTTGTATCCAGGGTGGCGGATTTGGGGTGGTATAACTTAACTGTATTTTGTGTTCGTATACCGTAATACTAAGCCTAGAAAGACGTTCTAGACTTTCGTAATATAATAATGGCAGATGTGTCATTATTATATTAAGAAAGCCTAGAACGTCTGAATGTGATACTATAATGGTGAGATAATAATTTGTTGCATCCATGTGTTCATCCTGCAACCCAGCATATTCTATATCTCTTAAGCTCCTAAGCTGTTGGCGAAACCATTTTCATGAAAATGAAATAAAACCTGATAAAGATAAAAATTAACAGTGAACTATGCCATATTTCCGTGATAATACGAAACATCTAGTAAAGGAACAAAGTCTACACTGCTGATTGTGAAAAAAATTAGATATAGTTTGTCCGTCTGTACGGATGATAATCCACGAGCTTTAGCGGGTGGATTATCGACTGTACAGATGGACGAAGTGTGTTCTTTCTTACAACATGTAGTATACGTATTCTTAGTTATGAAAAGGAAAAATGATATATATAACATTTAATTATAAAACAAACCTGTTAACAGTGAAATCCATATCAGAATACAGGCAATAATTTCTTTTGCCATTCTTTTTAATTGAATCTCTTTACAGCAATAAAACACGAACTGAAGTAATCCAAGCCTATATATAAAGTATGAGTGTATATTTTATTTGTTTTGACGGTGTCACTTTAGGAATAATCGATTTCCGAGCGTCACGGGATCGATTGTTAAAATAGTATATTGAACTTCTCAATGGAATTACGAAATCACCAGGCCATTTAATATCGAGATCAAACCAGTGGATCAAATAAGTTTTTGGTTAATTCAAAGACCTGGATTAGATTTTCTGAAACATTTGGCGGAAACGGACGGAAACAAACAGACATACAGCGTTTGAAATTCTACAGTCTTCTACCCAGTTCCGAACAGGGTACATGTCAGTCTATTGTAACCTAAACGAACGCCCCTTGCTGTATTTCAAAGGCATTGCAGAATTAACAAATTAATATTACATAATATATACAGAAAACGTTTTCCTTTGGTGCCTTAAGTTTTGTTGCTGGGTTCTGTGATATCCTACTCCTGTAACACATTTCTGCATCGTACTACCGTAGCCAGTTTCGAATGGCTATTAGTATTTTTTTCTCTTTCTTTCTTATTTTTTACAGGACCTAGCCAATTATTTTTGCACTGAGTCTGGTCTAGGCCTGATTTGTATAATAATGTTGACCACTTTATTTCTTTAATTTGTTACATACATATGCTAAACCTATAATATATAATGTCATCTATTATATGGAGAGAAAATTGGAGAAAATCCCATCGACATCCCACCGCATTGGACCAGCCTTATGCTGACATCCCGCGGCTTAATGTCCAGGACCCCGTATTATGAAACACAGATAAACACAAATCCCCAGGTGTCTCCGGCTGTACGGACAGTCACACACTCGCCAGGATCCACCTGGGGGTCCATATTTCCCTCTCTCAACTGAGCCTAAAACAGATTGCTTTTTGAACACAGACGCTCCATATATAGCATACTATCAATAACTGGATTACTAGTTTGAAGATCAGTTTTGTTTGAATCATGTTTCAAGAAATGTGGTTTAAAATAAATCTTTCTTTTTAGCAAAGAATCTATAATGGGATTTTTCAAAATATCTTTTTGACATGGCTTCATAAAGTGTAATACACAAAATAGAGCATCAAGCACGGAGTAGAACACACCCCAATGCCCCCCTCTATGCCAATAGCTCTTTTCTGATTTGAAAAAAAAATCACCAAATCACTTTTTTGGATAGTATATACTCCAAATATAACATATATAATCAAAAACCATATTGCAAATTTGCATATCAATCATGTTTGATTCACTTCTACCACAATTCCCATATCTTAACAGTTGTTTGTTACATATAACGTTTCCATATATATGTCTTATACTTTGGATTAAATCTTTTCGTTTTTGTTCAAAGTTATTACATTTTAGAAAAATCTGATCTAAAGTAAAACTTTCTTTTTTACATAGAATACACAGTGGGATGTCTTTAATTATGTGGTATCTTTTTAACATATCACCTGTCGGTAAAATTCCATGAATTTATTTATACAGAATAGTTTTTGCCTCCAAGATTTTACGATTCATGATTGCTTTCCATAATATGGGCCAATTTAAGTTTAAATTATTTCTTTCTACTCTTGATGTAATTTTTATATTATTAATCAAATAATTATATAAAAATTTTATACTTATTTGCCATATTAGAGGATCGGACTTATATTTTTGAATTAAAAATTTAATTTTCCCTTTAGAATCCGGAGTTTGTAAAGTGTGTGCCCATGCGTTTTTCCCTATTTCAGGATAAATTTTCCTTAAATGTAACCCAAACCAAAAGATATATAATAATGCCCAAGGCTGATCAATTTTCTCTTCAATATTTTTAATAATTCCTATCATGTTCGCTATGTTACGTGTTTCTATGTTTGTTAATCATTCCCAATCCGCCTACTTCTATTGGTTGATTAATGATATTTCTAGCTAATTTTTCGCGTTTAGAATTCCATAAATAATGATATAATATAGTATTGATTTTTTGACATATTTTTGTGGTAATGGAAAAGCTCTCATTGGATATTGTATGATACTTAATACATATGTTTTTAAGCAAATTATTCTCTCAATTTTGGTTGGTTGGTTGTTTTGGGTTTAACGGCCCTTTGAGACAGTATATCAGTCTATATCAGGCCGTATTCTCTCAAAGAGGTTTAATTTTAAAGATTTCCAACTATCAATATTTTTTTCCATTTTGACTATAGCATTTTGAAAGTTTTTATCTATTTGCCTGCCAAAATAACATCCTAAAACTTTAATAGTATCTTTTATATATATCTCCGGTATAGCCTCAAAAGTTTCAAAACATAAAAATTCAGTTTTTTCTTTGTTAATTTTTGATCCTGATACTCTACTATAATTTTCAATTTCAGTATTTAAAATTTGATAAGACATATCTGTAGTTATTATATTTGTCATATCATCGGCGTGTTGTATCGTTTTTTCATTGATTCTATCATTTCATTGTTTAACCAAATATTGTTATATACCTCCTGTAAAATCGGTATTAAACGATTCTGAAATATTTGGTAAAATTCTGGTGTTAAACCATCGTCTCCGGGCGATTTATATAAGTTAAGTTCTTTTATTGCCTGTTTTATTTCCTGTTGATCTATAAAAAATTTAACATTTCTTTATCTTCATTTTGTAAATTTGGGGGGTTAAAATTGTTAAGATAATTATCAACTTTTTCCGATTCAATATTCTGTGAATCATATAAATTTTGATAAAAATTATAAATTTCCGCTATAATGTGATCTTTTTCTGTAATTATTGTATAATCATCTTTCCTTATTTGGAATATAAATTTGTAGTTGCCTTTCTTGATTTTTTCTTCTCTGTTAATCTCTTTACCTTCTTTATATATTCTATTCAAAGCTTCGTTTTTAACTCTAACCAAGTTTCCTTTATTAATTAAATTTTTAGTTCCGTTTCTTTGTTTTTAATATTAAGTAAAATTTCATTGTCAAAATATCTTTTACCTATTTCTTCACATATTGATTTAGTTACATTTCTTTGATTTGCTTTTACACTGCTATAGGATTTTGAAGTTTTTTGAATTTCTTTTTTTAAGTTGTTCCCAATTTTCTAAAGGTTTGATATGATGTTTCCTTATCTCAAAATCATCAAAGAGTTTTTCGATTTCTTTTTTATAAAATTGATCATTTAAAAAATAATTGTTTAATTTCCAGTAAAAGTTTCCGCAAGGTTTAAAACTCTCTACTTCAATATTTATGATAACCGGCTTATGATCAGATAAAAAGGGTAAAGTTTGCGAGCTTTTAAAACTTCTTTTCAAAAAATCCGAAATGTAGAATCTATCTAACCTCGCACTGTTGAAGGTAAAGGTCACATTCGTGTTATTATTCCATATAGGATCTATCAAGTTATATATTGCTGGCTTAAATTTCGTTTTAATTTTATATCATTTTTATTTAATTTCGGACAGCGATCAGTTTCATTTTCAACATAATTAAGGTCTCCTGTAAAAATATTTTTTCATCCTGATAATTTTTTAAATAATAATTCAAAGCTTGAAAAAATGTATCTTTTTCACTATGACTACAGATCCAATTTTGTTTACTGTCGTGTCAATGCACTTTTAATTTTGGACCAAACCTTGAAATAGGTTGAGCAGCTTGTCACGGAAAAAGTCGGCTCTTTCCGTATCAGTCAGAACACTTTTATATACAACCATTTAAAAAGATTTCGATACATGTCAGTGTGGTCCAGAGGTTCAGCTTGTAGACTATTAAACTAAATATCTTGAGTCAGTGGTTCGAATCCCGTATTTCCCTTTTCATATTTCTTTCTGCACAACCCACCCTCCTCATCCCCCTTTGTTTGCCTTTTTTACTTATTTATTTTATTTTTTTTTGTCAATTTCATTTCATTTCAAGTTCTCCACTTCTAATAACGAATTCCCCTCTTCTTGTTTTACTACCATTTATGTGAATCTACACATAATAGCTAGGGTTTATACAATGCAAAGGGTTTCTTGTATCAAAACGAGAATTCACATTATGAATGGATGAAATGGCGGCTTAACGTCTTTTCAACAATATTTTAGTCATACCAGGACAATTCAAGGGTGATTGTGAAAGACTATATGCAATAAAGCACCGGTTAGGTTTAGACAGAGCCTTGTCTGCCATCTGGACTCGACCCAATGATCCAAAGTCGGGAGCGCTAACAACTTTGCTACACGGACGCTTCAGCATCAAGTGCAACTCCAAAAATAACGCTCGACTGCGACAAAACCGAATCTCTGTCTGACCTTGGGAAAGCATAAATTTTGTCATTTTGATCAGCGGGATTAATTGCGGTCCTGCCGGAGCGTCCAACTAATTTGGCAAGGCCTACTGTACTTGCAGTAGTTGCGGGTGGGGTTGTTTGGATATTTTTCTCTTGCCTATCACATCTCTTTTCTTTCTCCCTCTCTCTGGCAGACGCCTTAATATAGACTGACATACTGTCCAAAACGAGTAGTAAAACCCCAAAAAACCAACCAACCAACATTTTGAGCTGAATTTTCTGTTTTGTCTAATCAGCAATATCCTGGTCAGTCTGCATGCTGCGTTGAGGTTATGTTTCGCTCTTTCTCTGTTGGACAGGCAAGTTCATGAGTCTTCAAAAAGAGACGTTTTAAACCGATTGATTGTGCATGACTTTGCCAGACAAAACAGCACGAAAGAGTACCTAAATCTACATGACAGGCAATCTTAAAGCCATAATATGAGTTCAACAGTTTTTGGTTCAATTCTCGTAGAAGATTCGCCACGCGTTATCCCAACTATGTCCGAAATGTAGGAGGAACGGAAAAAAATGAAAACAAATATGTGAACACCTTCATGTATCATTTGAGTATACGACCAGGGCAACGACACAGTAATTGCTCAATGCAAATGAGACCCATAAAGAGTTAAAAAATCTTCCTAGGATATGCTATATCGGGGAAAAAATACCCAGCCATCGCCCCTGCTGCTGGAAAAAAAAAAAAAAAACCTGACCCAACGGTATGCCCATGCAAAACATATTTTATGCTCGTAGTGCTTATTGCTTTACCCACTTCGCCACAGCGGACAGTGTATTTTTAGGCATTATTACTCAAGTTATACCATGCACTTTACTGACGGATAATGACGAGTGCATTCGGGTATATTACGGAGAAAGGCGGACGGTTGTTTTGCTACAGATATAGTCGTGGTTACCCATTTACGAGGTTCGAATGGAATCGGCGACCTTTTGACACGACAGGCTAGAAATTTTATTTATAGCAGGACAATAAATACTAATAATGTTTAAAACTTTGAATATGGGTTATCCTACTTCCTAAATTAATATGTAAAATATCTCTATGTTTTGTTTCTAAATTTTGTAAATTTTTCCTGACTAAAATAGCAGTTCCAGCAAAAGCAGTTTTAGAATTTAAATAAAAATTTTCAGACACCGCTTTCTCAATTCCATGAGTATTTTCTATATCTGTAATATGGACCTCCTGAATACATAAAATATCTAAATCGTTATCTTTCCTCTTATTGAGGCCATTAATATTACTGTCCTTACTTTCATTATGAATTATTTTAGATCCATTAAATCATAAATTTTTCTAAAAGATATTGATGTTTGATTTAAAATTGTTTTCCTTATATTTAAAGGATACTTTGATCTATATATCTTCATCTTCTTCACCTCCATCGTTAGCTGCCACGATGTCTGCCCACTCTGTTGGATTTGTCTGTCCCGGCATTGGGTACGATGGGGAGATCGTTTGGCTTCCCTCTGGCAACTCTCCTTTCCCCGTGCTCTCCTGTACTACCGTCTTTTCATCTTCCATCTCTACTGCTGTATCTTCTTCTGATATATCAAGCGTTCTCTCACTATCCATTTCATCACCTGTGAAGTTCGAAATGTCACTATCTGATACCTCTGTCTGTTGTTCCTCTGTCTGCTATTCTGACAGAGGACTACTGTGTTGTTCTGCCGTAAACGGGCTGCTAGGCTGCTCCTTTTCTGATTGACTTACTTGCTGCTTCTTCTTCTTCTTTGTTGCTCTTTTTTTGCCTTTTCCTGCTTTCTCCTACTGTCTTGAAAACTTCACTATCTACAGTTTTATCTTCCCTTGCTTCTTTCGACATAGGTGGTCTTTTCTCAGACGGTCCCGGTCTTTTCCTGTTCAATGTCTCTCTTCTATATTCTTCCTGGTCTTCTTTCTTCTTTCATCTTGAAGTTCCTTTATTTGTTCATTTCATTTGTTCTTGTCGTTTTTTCAATTTTGCATCTACCTTTTCTCTGGCTTCTTTCCATGATAGTATTTCCTCGGATGGGTCATCTGCTGGGTTGTCCAAGTCAACAAATCTATGTAACGTAGGCTGTTGTGGGCACTCCAACCTGAAGTGTCCTTTTGATTTGCATATTGCACAAAATGGTGCACGGTCCTGGTTCCCATGTTTCAGCCTTATCCTATTTCCTCTTACGAACATTGTTGTAGGTATTGGTTTTGTTATTTTCCTGAAGTTAACAGAGCGGACTTCATTGTATATCTCTGTCCCTCTGTATTTGTGTCTGAATATCTGGTTCTTCTGTAATGAACGGAACCGCCTTCTCCCCCGTACGCATCCGGCATCCTGGTTTCTCAAACTAATAATTATTGATTATTATAATAAAACTGGTAGCTAAATTTGCATTTAAATTTACGGAATAAAGCGCAATGATAACCTCCCTTGTCAAGCTTATAAGTTAACAATGTGTTTTATTCCGTAAAAAGTCTATGCCCCATTCATATGCAACAATGGATTATTGGCTATCCGAATAACCGATAATTTATTTTGCATTAGCGTCAATGGGGAGTTAATATAAATCCAGCAATAACTCTTCTATTTCTAGTTTTATCGTTAAGGCGCTGATAATTTTTAAAAGATAAATCCCTCTTCTTTTCAAAGAACATTGTTTCATAATTTTATTTGTTTTATAAATTTCTTTTTAGATGTCCTTTTTAGTAATGAAGGACACTACCATCGCTCCTGTATAAGAAGTAAGGACTGGCACTCTAGCTACCGATTTTCCCATGTATTTTTACATAGACTTTTGGCCTGAAAAAAACTAAGTCCGCAGGGTCGCCTAGTGTAAAAATACATGGCGGTAGCCAAAGATGCCAATCCATGAGTTAACTTCCTCAGGCT
The DNA here is from genome assembly GCA_963989385.1 of Ctena decussata. Lineage (NCBI taxonomy): Eukaryota > Metazoa > Mollusca > Bivalvia > Lucinida > Lucinidae > Ctena > Ctena decussata. The sequence continues at coordinate 63,666,541 of OZ022507.1, forward strand.
AGTGAGCCCCTGTTAGGCCCTTTTAAAGCCTTACAAGTCAAGTTCTTAGGCTCTCAGAGCCGTTCTTAGGAGGATTCAGCGCCATTTTCCTACAAGAAATACTCATCATCATGCACGCAGCTTTGCGGGACGTTGTAGGAAGTTTGTAGGATCTGTAGGAGCACACAAGAAAAGTTGCGGGATCACGCGACGTCTTTGGCCAGTTGTGACGTTATGTTATAGGAAGTCTGTAGGAACTGTAGGTGCACACAAGGGTACAGTCCACTAAATATTCATGAGGACTTGCCCCGCCTATTTCGGGGAGAGCATTAGGTTTACATTGTAAGAGAGATGACGTCATCTGTAAATCATGCATGTTAGATGTTTTTCCGTATAAAAAAGACCGACAAATGATAGTTACAAAAAGGCATATTTGATTGAGAAATATTTTACCAGAAGGAGATGGGATCGATCTTGGTAACTGGTCCTCTAGGAAAAAAGTATGCTCTTTTTTGGGGTACGAGTCGGTGGTTGCCATACTCAGCCTAGCTTAGCGGCTCACTGAGATGGGAAGGCAGTGGATGTTTTCATCTCAAATTGATAGACTAGGATGATACTTTAAAGCAAGACAGGTTTGGAAAACTTTGTATGTACAGTTTTGTAATAAAATGACCAGATGTTAGCATTGTCGTCTATGGAAAATTAATGGTGGAATGCAACCTAGAGCGCATTAAGTCAGATTGACCTTGGCCTTGTTTCTTACTTACGGTTTCACTTTAGATGCATATCTAGAGATATGTGTCCCTTTGACCATTAAAAGTACATTCTTCTGTGTGTTATCCATAGTGAGATTGTTGTTGTAATTGATGATTTGATGCTTTAGGCCTAGGATCATCAGCAAAAATGAAAACAACATTTTTCTCCATGTAGAATCCAGGGGGGGGGGGGAATGCTACTATATTATTGTAATATAAGTTTTGATGGTAAATTAGTTCACATTAGTCCAATTTCACATTACGCGGTTAGAGAAAAGGCATCTGGAACACCTGGAAAGATTTAAAAGCCCATAAAAGCATGATATATGCGATTCTGCGAAATACAGAAAGCGTCGCTTTTCGGAGACTTTTGCATGTAAATTGGTATTTTTTGAGGAAAAATATAATTTTAACCAAACATTTACCTTAAATTCATATCAACCTTGTTTCTCTGTTTCTTTTGGTGTGCAGATTTGGATTATTAAACCAGTTTTACTGCATTTATGTCTTAAACAGCCTCCAAATACCAAGATTTTAACCAAATTGAGGGGGTATATATAGAAAATTGCCAATAAATGCTTATGTATAACAGATTCATCCACATTTTCTTGTTTTTATTATTAAGAGAAGTATTAAGGCTCCTTTGAAAAGATAAATGTTTCCATAGATACAATAGAATAGCAACAAAATCATTATTAATTTTCATTAATCCTAAAAATCATCAGTTTCAGTCATTTCGCTACAGAAACCTCAGCCGACATAGAGAAACTGTCCTAAATGGTACATTTCTTTACGGATTCATTTGAAACTTGGAGATCACAATGAAAATATACCAAACTAACTTTCAAACTGTTCAGTTTATGGCATATTGCAAAAAGTTAGTTTGGTTTAGGGTACAGTCCACTAAATATTCATGAGGACTTGCCCCGCCTATTTCGGGGAGAGCATTAGGTTTACATTGTAAGAGAGATGACGTCATCTGTCAATCATGCATGTTAGATGTTTTTCCGTATAAAAAAAGACAAACAAATGATAGTTACAAAAAGGCATATTTGATTGAGAAATATTTTACCAGAAGGAGATGGGGTCGATCTTGGTAACTGATCCCCTAGGAAAAAAGTATGCTCTTTTTAGGGGTACGAGTCGGTGGTTGCCATACTCAGCCTAGCTTAGCGGCTCACTGAGATGGGAAGGCAGTGGATGTTTACATCTCAAATTGATAGACTAGGATGACACTTTAAAGCAAGACAGGTATGGAAAACTTTGTATGTACAGTTTTGTAATAAAATGACCAGATGTTAACATTGTCGTCTATGGAAAATTAATGGTGGAATGCAACCACAAGAAAACTTGCGGGATCACGCGACGTCTTTGGCCAGTTGTGACGTTATGTTTGAACATTTATGACGTCACTTATTTCTAGCCGAAGTTAACAAGACGTTGGCCGCCATAGAAGCTACGCTTATTGTATTTTCAAGGGAAAATAGCAACATCCACATATCCACACTGAAATTGAGGAGTTAATGTTGATGATGGGGATGATGTGGATTTGATGTGGATGTTTTGTGGATGTTGTGTGGAGCTTCTGTGGATTTGATGTGGGTGTTTTGTGGCTGATGTGGATCCACAATGTGGAGTTCCCACACGTCCACATCTACACATTCGACGGATGATGTGAATTTGATGTGTATGTTTTGTGTATGTTGTGTGGAGCTTATGTGGATGTTTTGTGGCTGATGTGGATCCACAATGTGGAGTTTCCACACGTCCACATCTACACATTCGGCAAATTTGCTTAGCCTCTGCTGTCCCTTGTCCTAGCTTATTTCTCAAGTATGCTGACAGACTTCTGGAAATCTCAGTGAGAAGCAGTGACCCAACGGCTTTCTCATTATGCTCTACATAGCTACTTGTCCCTGTTATTAGACTCTTAGTCTAACGGAGGCATATAGCTCTACAGTGACTTAATACTGTATAGTAGCAGGTGTCTGATATCAGACTCTCTGCCTCATAGGGCCTGACTGTACCGGAGACGTGACTTAACAGTATTCTTATATGCTCTACACAGTAGCATGCCCCTCAGAAGCATGACCATTCAGTTCACTTACACTCTACAGTAACAGGTGAAGATAAAGAAGCCTGTCTACAGGCTACCTAAATATATGTATATATAGCAGGTCTTTGATAGGATCGTGTATAGCTATTCAGAACTTGACTGAGATTCTTGAGAGACAGTGAATTAATTGATTAAATATGAAGGACTTCTATCTGACTCTTCTTAGTGACAGTTTGATGAATACTTTTCCAAAGAACACACAAAGTTCTTTTACTGTCAGACTAGATCATGCCATCAAGATGGATAAGGACAACTGGGAAGTTGCTTTAGTGGAAATGATCACGCCATCTGAAGTAATGAACATTTCAGAGAATAATAACTTTTTCATTTTGACATTTCTAGACCAAGCGACAGTCAATATTATGGGAATACAGAGCGCAAATGAACTGTGTGCTGGCGGAGAAGGATGTTATGAATATAAATTGTTTATCCCAGAAGGAAATTATAGCTCTCCTCAGCATTTGGTAGATGAGATCCAGTCTGTAATAGATACACAGCATGGACCTTTATTGAAAAAATTAATGCTTCTATTAGAATTACTTATGTAAAAAGCAACAATCGTCTCAAAGCCATTGCACAGAATTCAAAGCAGGTCAGGGTTCGTTTTCCAGCTTCTCTTGGGGAAGCTCTTGGAGTAAATCCGAGCATGTCAGTAAAACCTATTGCAAACGAAAGCCATGCTTTCAAATATCAAGTGGACTTGAATATGATGCACAGTCGGTTGTTCGTGTACTCTGATGTTGCCAGTTACACTTACGTAGGAGACGTGACTGCTCCTATTTTGAGAGTCGTTCCATTCGAAACGTCAAAAGCCTCCCAACAGTCACACAAAGAATTCGTCAATATGCATTACGTTCCAGTAGCCAAATCCTTCATCGATCAAGTTCATATCAGTATCAGAGGTGATACGGGAAAAGATATTCGTTTCAGCCATGGAAAGACTTTGATTAAGTTACATTTCAGACAGAGGGTTGTTTAATGCCCGACTAAATATCGGTATGAATATCGAAATAAGTATAAATACAAGATGATGCTACAAAATTCATCATTTTAAGTAAAGCTTGATAGAAGAGAAAATGAACTGTTCAAAGCAGACGAAAGAAGATTTAAGGAAGCTATCAGATTCATCAAGTGTGCCTGTCGTCCAGAAAAGAAGCTACCAGGCCAGCTATGGACAGATTCGATACCTCATGCAGTGATTTTTTTCTCTATATAAGTGTAGCCCATAAAAGGCACCAGTCCCAATTCAAAATAGTATCTTCTTTTCCCAACTGCAAGTTGAAAAATTCCCAACTGAAGGAAGAATTATTCTAGGGACCATTCTACAAGCATAGATTTACTTGTTTGCTTAGAGAACTGGCAGATACGTAGCTATAATTGAAATTAAATATCATATATTCAGTTTCATGTCCCCCTATTCCACCACTGGAATCAATAAAGTAGTTTCTGAAATTCCAAATTTAAAGAGAATACGACGCGATTTTTCCCAATTCTGTGGGCACCGTCACCATTCCCAAAATAGTGAAAAAATCACTGTTCATGAAAAGACTTGCAACTGCTTTAGAAAAAAGAGAGGGTAGACCATCGAAGTACTGTCGACTCTGCAAAGCTGAAATTCACTCCTTCTTACGTGAGGAGAAAGAAAAGCAACATAGACGCAAGCTTAAAGAATAAAAGGAGGGTCGAGATATTAGACGTTCCAGCAGGTCTTTGAAGAAAGCTAGAACTAAGAAAGTTGGTGCAGATGACAGTTCCGATGAATCTAAAGACTTCCGTAAACAAGTAGGATGCAAGCGAGAGAAATAAAATGTAAGTTACTGCTATCAAGTAATTGATAAACGGTCAGAAGATAATGTAACTTAATTATCATAACTGTTGGTGTAAGTGATAAATCATTTTATTCTCATATCTATATATTTAAGCTCACAAGTTTAAAATAACTTAACATTTTTTTGAGAATTCTGTTTCCAATCTAGACATATGCACGTATTTTTACAAATGTGACATATCACATGAACCCATTTACTGTATCTTTTCCAGGCAAAAACCTATAAAGGAACGCCTCATATGACACTTGTTCATTCTTCAAGCAACATTCGATGGGTCGATATCAGTGCCAGACGTGTTTTCGTGAATTTGCTCGATCGGACAGCTTAAGAAGACATATATCCGGTGGCGTTTGTAAAGGGAAGTCTACAATGTCTGACAGTGAAGAAAGTATCGTATCAGAGTCGTCTGACATACATACTGAGAATAAACATATGCAGGGTATGAAAGGACATGATATCTTTGGAAAATATATTTATACTAAACCTTCAAGAGACTCCGATACAGACGCAGTAGAGATGGACACGGACGATGAGTCTCCCGGCGATGAGGAGATGGGTAAAATCAAACCCAGAAAAACGTCAAAGAAAAGTCCTTGGGATAGACTCTTAAGACGAACTTACGAAGTCGTTCAAGATCAGTTTAACGACACGGTGGAAACTACGTTGCAGGAAGAACCCAATGTGGACATAGAAGAAGCAGAAGAGATGGCATATGAAGAACTCAAACCAACATATAGATCATGCTTTATTTCTAAATATCAAGATCTTGTGAGACCCGGCTCTGCTTTGAGAAAAGATTCTATTCACAAGAAAGTATTATCGACTGCCCACAAATTAAAAGAAGATGAAGACTATGACGATGAAGAAGCAATGCAATATGCAGTTAAAAAGCGTCGCTATCTACTTGAGCGGAAACTTGACGAATATCAAAGACCAACTGCTACTGTAGAAGAGGAGCGTCAACATACACTGATACCCGTTAGATCGCAAACATTACAGATAAAAACTAATATGTCAAAGAAATGAGACTTTTGTAGCACAGTACTTGAATCAGTAGAAGAATTTAAAGAGTACCTACACTTCAAGAACTAACTGAATCAGATCCCAAACCCTATCCCCAACATCAAACACTACAGAACTTTCTTCATTTATTTATTGTATTGACATGAATGTTGTAAACGAGTGCAGAGGGACGGTCCTAATCCTCTGTTCATCGTCATCAGTTAGCGGGACAAATAAAGTTGTGTTGAGTTAAACAAGTCGTCTGTTCTTCTTTCGAAAAACAGTAGTAAGTTAACGAGGGCTAGTTGTTTGGCACTGTAAAGTCACGCCTCTGCTTGGGCAAGAGTCATATAACAGAGGTCTATTGCTATACAGGGCCATATTAGGATTCTGTAGAGTCACGTCTCTGTTACGGTGAAGCCATATGAGACCGAGAGTCTGCTAACAGACACCTGCTACTGTACAGTGTAGGGGCGCTGCATGGTCATGCTTCTGAGGGGCATGCTACTGTGTAGAGCATATAAGAATACTGTAAAGTCACGTCTCTGGTACAGTCAGGTTGAATGAGGCGGAGAGTCTGATATCAGACACCTGCTACTATACAGTATTAAGTCACTGCAGAGCTATATGCCTCCGTTAGACTAAGAGTCTAATAACAGGGGCAAGTAACTATGTAGAGCATAATGAGAAAGCCGTTGGGTCACTGTTTCTCACTGAGATTTCCAGAAGTCTGTCAGCATACTTGAGAAATAAGCTAGGACAAGGAACAGCAGAGACTAAGCGAATTTGCCGAATGTGTAGATGTGGACGTGTGGAAACTCCACATTGTGGATCCACATCAGCCACAAAACATCCACATCAAATCCACATCAAATCCACACAACATCCACAAAACATCCCCATCAAATTCACATCATCCACATTAACTCCACAATTTCAGTGTGGATATGTGGATGTTGCTATTTTCCCTTGAAAGTACAATAAGCGTAGCTTCTATGGCGGCCAACGTCTTGTTTACTTCGGCTAGAAATAAGTGACGTCATAAATGTTCAAACGTAACGTCACAACTGGCCAAAGACGTAGCGTGATCCCGCAAGTTTTCTTGTGTGCTCCTACAGTTCCTACAGACTTCCTATAACATAACGTCACAACTGGCTTAAGACGTCGCGTGATCCCGCAACTTTTCTTGTGTGCTCCTACAGATCCTACAAACTTCCTACAACGTCCCGCAAAGCTGCGTGCATGATCCTTCGAGTATTTCTTGTAGGAAAATGGCGCTGAATCCTCCTAAGAACGGCTCTGAGAGCCTAAGAACTTGATTTGTAGGCCTTTAAAAGGGCCTAACAGGGGCTCACTAGCCTTAGGAAGTTAACTCATGGATTGGCATCTTTGGCTACCGCCATGTATTTTTACACTAGGCGACCCTGCGGACTTAGTTATTTCAGGCCAAAAGTCTATGTAAAAATACATGGGAAAATCGGTAGCCAGAGTGCCAGTCCTTACTACTTGTATAGTCCTATGGGTATGTTCAATTTGGAATTAGCTTTTTGGTTTTTAAACAATGATTTTATGATAACTTCAAAGATTTCTTTCAAGGCGCTGATGGGATTATGAGCATATTTTAGTTCTTCTTAATTTGCTATAACTTTCAAAAATGTGAAATAAAAACATTTTGGTCCTTTTTTCATTTTTATTAACCAGCCATCGGTAATTTAACTATTATTTCACTTCTTCCGGGCGGCTTCGGAAAGATCCGATTGCAATATCGGAGAAAGTTACCTGAGCCGCTGTAATATACTGGACAAAAAGTTAGGGATCAAATAATTGACTGAATCTTAAATTATGAAAAATACGTTTTCAAAAAATAATTTTCCTCTGTTCAATACAGCTGTTAAAGTGGCGCAGGACTGCATGAAAAATATGGGAATCAGATCACGTTACACACCAGCAGAAACGAATAAACAGATATACCCCTAAAATTGAAATGAAAATTGGCATCGCCACAAATCTAATGTCCATGATTCTTGGTTTCATACGTGCATAACCATTGCCAGTGCTCATCGATATCTCTTGAGGTCTGAATAACTGCATTAAAGCTACTCGATATCTTTTTTGGTAAAACGCTAGAGGCTCATTTGGGGACTCGTTTACCATTTTGCATGAAATTAGCTCTCCAGGAGTTTCCTGAAGCCTCTGGTGATTAGAATTGGTATGTTGTAACTTGTGTCAAGCATGTTCAATCAGATTTAAGACTTGCGATCGACTAGACTTGTCCATTCGGACGATAGTCTCTGTCCCAAGCTACTGGTTCGTCACAATGACGTCGTAAGGATGCGCATTGTTTGTCCATTAAAATGATTTAAGCGGCCAAATTAAGCGAAAACGGTTAGAAACAGACTTTTCACAGCTAATTTGCGCACTTGCATTCTGGTAATGCTTGATGAGATTCCATAGAAATGCGAGGCGACAGTCGGAGACACACATTGGCAGCTGGGTCATTGGACCCATGTTTTTTTTTCACAGATGAGCCCAGATTTGTATGTAGATATCCACGATGATAGGAGAAGGGTTTGGCGCCTGCCAGGTACACGTCGTGTAGACTATGAATGAAATCGTGTTGTGGAATATGACATGTGTCGAGGAGGGTGGATGACAGTATGGTCCGGCATCTTGATTGGCAGCTGTGAAGACTTGCGCATGCCAAAGAGAGGCTCTCTGATTGATGAATGAGTTAGAAATGACATCTTTATTCAATTACGAGACCGTTTGCTAAACTTTTTGGCGATTACATCATCGACTCACATAGCAAAAGTGGTGGACCAGTACCTAGCGACAAGAACAATCACCCGCAGTGCCTTGCCAATCTGATCACAACTTTTAAATCCGATTGAGCATGCTTTGGACATGTTACACCATCAATTCTGATCATGAGAGGTTTCCTGAACTTCAATGAGAGCTCAGTCAGGCCTTTCGTGAAAACTGGCAAACGAGTCCCTAAATGGGCCTCTGCTGATTTACCAAGAGCATACCGAGTGGTTGCCGTGCAGTTTTTCAGGCCCTTAGAGGTCACAATGAGAACTGAAAATGATTTTGCATGGATAGAGCCTAAAATAATGGCCATTGAGTTTTCTGTAACTGCCAGTTTTCACTTTGATTTTAGGGGTAATCCTGTTTATTCATTCTGCTGATGTGTCACGTGATCAGATGCCAATATGTGTGAGGATTGTTAGATTATTATACAGAAGAAATGTTTATTTGAAAATTATTGTTTTAAATATTAAACTTTCAGTCTAATGTTTGATCCTTAACTTTTTTGTCCAGTATAGATTATAATATGGAGATCTAAAATGATACAGGGGGACACTTTCCACTATTTATTTCTTTATTGTTCGTTTGTTTTGCTGGGATCATGAAATTCTGATAAAGATAATCTTTTTCTAACTATCCCACAAATATTTTATTTGAATAAGAGGAATAGAAGCATAATTATTTTGGCTTTAGAAATATAAAGATCTTTATTTTTGAGCAATTTTCATAATGAAAAAAATGAAAATCTGCGTCATAAAAGGCCTAAAGATTTCTGGAGGTTATTGAAATCTTCTAAGTCAACTAAAGGCAAGGATATAAGTGTTGAAGATTTTTATTCATATTTTAAAAACTTGCTAAATGACATAAACATAGTAAATAACGAGGACTCAGAAGAGTTCTGTACGAGTCATAATTTTGACCACTGTGGTCCAATATTTCAAGAGTTGGACAGTAAGATAACTTCAGAGGAAGTGAAAAGATGCATAAATGCATTAAATAGTGGTAAAGCATGTGGTATTGCCAATTTACTGACTGAGTATTTTATACAAGCAGGGGATAGATTGTTATTGCATATAACTGACTTATTGCACAACCCGCAGGTTTGCACTATAATCACTGCGTGAGTCCGTCCGTCCGTTATCAGTTAGCGAAAACCGTTATCAGTTAGCGAAAACGCTTATAACTCTTGAACCGCATGGGATATTTTGACAAAATTTTGCATACTTATATACATGTCAACATTGTCTAACGACTCGCATGCATAACAACATTATTTGATGGACGAATCTTTGCTGAGCAAAAGTTGAAAATTTACGGCCAACTACTGAAAATGCTCATTACTCTTGAACACCGTGGTAAATATGGTTCAAATTTTGTATGCTTATGTAATTTAACATAGTCCAGCCACCGGCATGCAAAACAGTGACGAGGCTTCACTGAGCATCAATTTGGCCGATCGAGCTCTTTTATTGAAAATGCTCATAACTCTTGGACCGCTTGGTATATGTTAACATAGTCCAGCCATCGGCATGCAAAACAGTGACGAGGCTTCACCGAACACCAATTTGGCCGGTCAACTTCTTTTATTGAAAATGCTCATAACTCTTGGACCGCTTGGTATATTTGCTTCAAATTTTGTATACTTATGTAATTAACATTGCCCAGCCACTGGTATGCAAAACAGTGACGAGGCTTCACCGAGCATCAATTTGGCCGGTCGAGCTCTTTTATTGAAAATGCTCATAACTCTTGGACCGCTTGGTATATTTGCTTCAAATTTTGTTTATTTATGTAATTTAACATTGCCCAGCCACTGGTATGCAAAACTTCTTATTGCACAACCCGCAGGTTTGCACTATAATCACTGTGTATGTCCGTCCGTCCGTCCGTTATCAGTTAGCGAAAACGCTTATAACTCTTGAACCGCATTCTATATTTTGATAAAATTTTGCATACTTATACTTGTCAACATTATCTAACGACTCGCATGCATAACAGTCTTTTTTGATGGACGAGGCTTTGCTGAGCACAAGTTGAAAATTTACTGTCAAGTAGTGAAAATGCTCATAACTCTTGAACCCCGTGATATATATGGTTCAAATTTTGTATACTTATGCATTTTAACATTGTCCAGCCACCGGCATGCAAAACGGTGACGAAAGTCTAAACAGTATTGCACGACCCACAGGTGTGCACTTTAATCGCTGTGCAAGTCCATCAGTCTGTTTGTCCTTCCTGTAGTCAGTGAGTTGCTCATAACTCTTAACCACATGGTGTTGTTTGGCAAAAATATGGAGCATTCTACAAGAAATGACCAATTTCATTTCCATACATTCCTTCTGGCACCAGAAACTGATTATTCTACATTCACCACGGTTGTGCACATTACCATCAGTTGATTCAATATATTATTGGATACTGGGTATTTTCCAGACGGATGGACAGAGGGAATAATTATTCGTTCCGCAAAATACCAATAGCCTTTCGAATAGCGTTACCTAGAGTGAGACTGACCCGCACATGCTTGATAAAAATATGTCACGCTTCACTGATGGTCTCTGAATTAGTGCCACAAGGTCTCTTCCTAGTAAAGTTTTTTTTTTGTTTCAACCACCTTCTATGCATTTCTTTACACAGAAAATAAGTATCCAAGATTAATATAATTCTGGGGCCGTATTTATAAAACGACTTAAGTGGTTGCTATGCTGTTGCTAAGGCTGAATTTCTGTGAAGGAGATTCCCGACAACTATGAAATTTGCTCTGGAGGAACAGTCTTTTTCAGACTGTTCCTCCAGAGCAAATTTCATACTTGTAGGAAATCTCCAACATAGAAATTTAGCCTTAGCAACAGCATAGCAACGACTTATGTGGTTTTATAAATACGACCCCTGATAGTCGATCATGTTGACAGTTGTCAGTTACTGGTGAAAGTATGTGCACTTAGTACTGGTTAACCGCTTAGGAGGTCTAAGCCTGCCCAGGAATAGTGTGGTTAGGTTAACTGACCGTCCCGACATGACCTTAGTTGTTTACCGTGGACGTTCAGCATCAAATCAACCAACCAACCACTGATGACAATATTGGGTATAAATTTATATAGATAAATGGCTATTCCTGAGAATGATAGTATGTGACAATGCCAAGTCATTGCAAGAAACCCCCCCCCCCCACACACACACACAAACAAAACAAAAAAAAACGAAAAAGTAAACCGGACTCCCTCACCTACAGGTAAAGAGTCTCTCACCAAAAAGGTAAAGCAAACTGAATCTTCCATTGAAGTTGAGGACACACAATCTGAATCTGATTATTTAGATGCCCAAGAATTGTTAGATGTATTGCGTGAAAGCCAAGATTTAACTGATTCTTTACCATATTTACAAGATAACAAGGATCGTAGTGGTACCGACGATAGATATCATACAACAAGTCACCAACAAGTCAGTCTGCGAATATAACTAAGTTCTGATAAGTTAGATCCTTTGGAAGCAAGAAAAACACCAAAGAAAAGAAAATAGCAGACTCGGATTTATTGAGTCTGTTCATGACCATTAATGAAATGTGCAACAGTGGCCACTCCCCACACCCCCTAGCACTGGCTTAAGCAGAACTCTAATTTCAAAATGACCGTCTAAATGAACTCAATGATCCCAAAGGACCAGAAAATATAATCTGCACTATGATGATGTACGGGGAGACGTTTTACGGCCGCCACACGGCACATACACCAGCTGCATTGAAGACAAATTGTTCTGATTGTATATCCTTTTGGAAGCAAGGAATACACCAAAGAAAAGAAAATAGCAGACTCGGTTTAATTGAGTCTGTTCATGACCAGACTACTTTAGATCTATAACTATATTCAGCGATAATTTCTGTCGCGATGACAATGATATTACCATAAAAATTCTAAATATTGGGACACCTAAAATTACCGTAGCCTAATTGTCCAAGAATTAAAACACTTTGGTTTTGCAATGCAGTAATATGTCCAAAAGATGCAGGTGGAATGGCAAACAGCGTATTCCCTGATCAGGCTGCTCCTAAAGAAGCAATCTGATCTGGGTCTGCATGTTTTACAGACTTGTCTGTCCCAATACTTAGAATTTATGGTATTATTAGTTGCTACAGTCCGTCCATTCATGGCGTAACAGCAGCCTGCAAACGCCCCCTTCTGACACCTTTCAGAAACAGGTGACACTATTGCGTCATTAATTGACCAATTTAAGGTTCCTCTTCACAGTTGCAAGAAAAAAAATAGGACCATTATTTGCATCATACCAATACCTAAATTATATTCCTGATTGTCTCCATTTTATCCATATTCTCAGAAAAAGTGCTTAAGATTTTTTTGGTTGTGTTTGCACAATATTTATTTTACCAGAACACTGTGTTTTCCTTTGATAAAAAAGTAGTTATCAAAGATTTTCACTTTTGAAAGGAAAAAAAATTAAAGCTCTTTTGACAGTGGTTTAAAGTTTGTTACAACTATGCACACAAATATTTTATACCACTCACTACCGACTCCTACCAATTTTGATTGTGAAAAAACGACCGAATACAGAAAACCAGAATTTTTTTGGCCACCCTCATGCTTTCTGGAGGCGGCCATATTTGAAAACTGGGAAAATCATGGTATGCCAGTTTTCGAACAAAATTACTATGAGATCTTACATTTAGCCAACTATCAAGACACACTTTCTGAAACTTCGATACAAAAGCCCTCTTTTAACACATAATCGATTAAACGTTCTTGCTTTAGTATCGTGTCATATTTGGAAAGAATCGTGTCCACATGTATTTGTTTACATTCGCTTCGTCTTCGATTAACTAAGATTCCTACGCGTAAAATTTAACCGAACTAATTTGATTGAAAATATTAATATTATGTTCATATTATTTGTTGAAAGAGGTTTACTTTGATTTATTATTACATATAACACTAGTTAATGTGTCTACAAAAATTATTCTATCCGTAATTGTATGAAATGACAAATTGATTTTGGAACTACTTTTTAGCGCAAGCATTTCTGCTTCTATGCGGAAATGCTCTTCGGTCGTAAACAGAAACTAGAAAAAAATGGCTGCTGAAGCTGACCTTGGCTGATGTGAAGTATACATCAGGTATTTGCCGAGTTCTGACCTATTTACACATTGGTAGGTGTGAAAAACGATTGATCGCTCGTACGATTATTCAAATTCAAATCTTCATCTTGTAGGTTCACTTGCTGACCTGTCAAACGTTGTTTTGATGACGTAGACGTCGCGCACGGTATTGGGGAACAAAACGTAACGTCAAACTGTCAAGCGGCTACTTTTTCCGCCTTATGAGAATGATAACCGCGGGGTTTGAATGTAGTGAAACAAAACCAAACACGCCACGGAAACAAAAGAAACCCGGTCCGATCCTTTAAACATGCTGTAAGGACGACTTCAGTGAAAATTTATTTACAGTTTTGCTTATTCATTTGCTTTTTCAGTATAGGACGGATCTATTTGCATTTATGAACACGATATGAATTGAGTTTGTTGTACAAATTCTATCGGAAGCTGCAAATATAAACCACACTATATCCCTGCACGGTAGCTTTTAGCCGTTTCACGATAATTTATTTCGTTATACTATACTATCCTTTGTTTTCGTGTCGAACGAATTATATCTCTTGCGTCACCTTTCCCGTTTCTTTTCTTCTACTAGTCATCTTGCCAGAAGAAAGATTTTTTTTTTTGCTGGTGAAATATCATATACATGTATTTATAGATTTATTGGCTTCAAACTTTGAGAAATTTTTTCTCCGATTGCAAGAATATTGGTGTAAAGTCAAGCCTGCCTTATTAAGCAAGTACCCAAGGGAGGTGCAAAAACCGCTTGTTCGAGACAGGTGGTTCTTAATACAGGTCAATTTGTAAAGAAAATGGTACTTTTGGAAATGAAATTTTTGCCTTCTAATACAGTTATTTGCTTCACAGAGCTGACCTTTAAGACGTGTTAGACTATAATGACGCAGACCTGAAAATTGCTAGACAGCCACTTATAACTATAAGGTTTCATATGCATGTAACGTCTGAATTTCTTTATTTGACGCGCGTTACAAAATTTAAGACCGATGTAAATGCGCATAACAATTTTATTGTTCAAGAGCATTTAATCCCACTTTAACAGATAATACAAACAGACAATGTACATTTTGGAAATTTGCTTTTTGCACAAATTGCTGTAAATATTTTGTCCAAATCAGCTTAATAACATAGATAGGTGTAAGAGTTTGGTGTAAAATTTGAAATTTGTTACAAAAATTAAGACCGCGGATTTTTTAATTTCTTTCCGGGTCCGTAGAGAAAAAGTAATTATTCTTACATAACTCATAAGTGATGCATAAGTACATTTGAATTATATACAAATATTTTCAAAATTTGTTTATTCTGATACAATAAATACTCTCCGAAGTAACTAGCCCTGCGATTTTGACGTTAATTTGAGCGTAAGTTACACTTTTTTTTACAATAAATACTTAAGATGACGATTGTTGAAGAATAAACAATAAAATGAATATGGAGTTAATCTAGAAAATTTCCTCTTTTTCGTAAGCAAATTTCCACAAAAAATCACTTCGACATTTCTGTGTAGCATTCCTTCGAGTATGCCCACCATGCCGACTTTGTTACAAAGTTACACGCGTTTTAGCACAAAAACCAACCGTTTTGTGCCCGCATTAGGATTTACATCGTCTCAAAACCTACTATTATTGACCCGAAAATAAATTAAATACCAATTAACGATTTCAAAACAGTTTATGGCATAAAATCCGAAAAAGCATTTCTTCCGTAGGGCCCATTTCATATCTGTCCGTGAATGTGCCCCAATACCGAGCGCGACGTCGTAGCGGTCGTATTTTTTATTTTTTTTCAAACCACTTTTTTCATTAAATTTGTAATGTTATTGGAAAGTGTTGTCCATTTTGTGGTCCACTAAAGACATAATAACAAATAATAAAATGTGTTTGTGCATGTGTTTTTGGTTGTTCACATATGAGGGCCAACGAGAATCAGACCATCACTGAAAATACACGAAGAAATAATTTTGCTCATTTATTTGGTTTATATTGAATAAGTTGGGTGTACTATCATGGCAAGTCTTAAGAAAAACTCACATAAGTTTGGAATTGCAAGGGGAAGACACCGTAGAAAGAGAAAATACCTATGTCTTGGTCGAAAGAGCTATCAGTTTTCATATCATTTCAAAGATAATAACTCGGACAATGTTGTGATTATCAAGCGCACACATGGTGGCAAGAAGTAAAATAAAAGGCTTGGAAAAAAACGAGCACTGAAAAGATTTTACCAGTTATATCGGTTATATCCCAGTAGGCATGTGACGTCATAATGATGTCACTGCAACATTATTACATGGCATCAATGTCAGTACAGTGTCATAAGGATGCAAAGCGGTGCGTAATTTTTCCGGATCAGGCCTAAATTACTGGATCGGACCGGAACGGACCCATATTATTCATATTTCCAGCCATGTTTTTAGATATTTCGATACAATCTGCACGCGCAGATTAATTCCAGGCCCTACCTGTGACTAACATGTGTCATCGTAACTAGCAATCCCTGATTTCATCCACCGACTTTATACATATAGAGCTACATATTTCCTATGGATGAAATGTTGGTCATGATACTAAGGAACAAAAATTCAGGAATCTTTGTGTTTTTCATTCTCTCTTAGTCTTGGACGAAAGATAGCCAGATTTTTTTGTATAAGATTATATGATTTTAATATGAAACACATATGCGTGGGGTATTAAGAGGCCTACCCATGGCGCAAAATGCTCAAAGAGTATTTTGACTGATATCTCTGATTGGTTTTGCGCTAGAGGGCATACAGAATATGGTTAAATATTAAATAAATGTGTATTTAATAAAAATATTACAAATATCAACTGAAGATAGGGAAATCGGGTCCGTTCCGGTAATTCAGTCCATTGCGGTCCGTTCCAGTAAATGTGCCTGCTGGTATGTGTTTGGCAATGTGCCTGCTGGTATGTGTTTGGCAAGTGTGCCTGCTGGTATGTG
This sequence comes from Ctena decussata, assembly GCA_963989385.1. Lineage (NCBI taxonomy): Eukaryota > Metazoa > Mollusca > Bivalvia > Lucinida > Lucinidae > Ctena > Ctena decussata. The sequence goes on from OZ022507.1 coordinate 63,683,110, forward strand.
TTTGGCTTCCAATATAAATATGAATATGTGTTTCTTGTCATCCTTCCAAAATATGCGCCGGGCCGCGTAGCGCAATCGGTAGAGCACCTGACTCATAAGTCAGAGGCCCTGGGTTCGAAACCCGGTCTGGCCACATACTTTTGTTTCTCCTTCCGCTGATTCAAGAAGGGCAGTTGTCAGTTACAGGAGAAACTATGTGCACTTAGTACTGGTTAACCGCTTAGGAGGTCTAAGCCTGGCCAGGAATAGTGTGGTTAGGTTAACTGACCATCCCAACATGACCTTAGCTGTTTACCGTGGATGATAAGCATCAAATCAACCAACCAACCTTCCAAAATATCTAACCTTTAGTTTACAAACCTTTCAGAACTTGCTGTATCAAATTCAGTAAATAAACTCATGTTCAACTGACTAGAGCCTATAAACAGTCAGGGGACTTATGGATTTCCGTCACGCATGTTTGTGATGGTCAGCCATACTTCTTACATTTTTCAGTCCAACTCACTAAAATGGCAAATTAACCTACTGGCTGTGTTCAGTCTGACCTGTCTACACTTAAAATTAATATTTGGTCCAGCCCTTAACTATTCTCAGTATTAACAGTTTTATTTTGGTTATGTCTGAAGAATTATGGTCAAAATTAGGCAAATATTGCTGTGCATTTGACTTGTTTTATTTCCAAGAAAAATAGATATTTACTTTCAATTTTTTATAAAGTGTTACGATCAAAATTGTCTACAATGCTTGCTTTTTTGTAACGGATGCTAACCGTACGAGTTACTCAAGGTTTTGCATCAGTTACGCGACAGAAAAGTACTTGGGGTTTTTAGCCTTTGTTATGGTCAGCCATAACACCAGAAGAAACCAACGTTATGGCTTTCCATCACGTTTCATCCTTTGGACATGTAGTGACATCTTGTGGTAAAAATTTCAGTAATTACGTTATGGTAAGCCATCATATCAGTTCATTTAAAATGCATGGTTAACCATCACAAATATGCGTTATGGAGGTCCATAAGTCCCCAGACTGATAAATTCTACATTTTGCAAGCGGTCGGTATATTTTCCGGACATGAATAGACTCCGGTCAAACTGCGAGGACATTCGGGCTAGTGTGGATCACCCTGTTCGCAGGTGATGTGGGTTCTTGTAGCGCGGGGATAAGTTGTATAAAATACTTATAATGATGAAAATATATATGAGCCACGACGTGGCAAGGCCGACAATGTGGTCGTGCGTCCGGCGCGGACTCGGATCGGCCTGGGCATCCGCCCAGTCTGATCAGGGTCTTCGCTTTCCGCATGAAGGTAGCTTAGTCCCTCAGCTACCCATTAAGCGCTTAGCAAAGAGTCTGGTCGGACTGGGTGGATGCCCGGGCTGATCTGGGTCTGCGCTGGGCGGGCTACCGCATTGTTGGTTTTGTCGTGTCGCGGCTCATATTTACTTACTCATAGATGTATAACTTCCAGTTCCCCGAATATATGTATTATAGGTACTCCTCTTTATTCCTTTTGCATTGTCACTAAACAAACACTGTGATCTGGTCGGATGCCACGTTGCAAATAAATACATTACGATACATTATACTCAGTAAAGCACGCGTTGCCAGTGCCGCTCCAGTTCACTGAAGCGATAATCTTAATTGTACGGGTATAATTCAATTATGGTGTCCCAGATGACACATACCTAAAGCAGATGCCCTGCGAGCACATAGCGTTGGAACTTGGAACGATGTCGAATCATCATAGATTTGACGCCGTGACGTTGATTCAACGTTTAGTCGGTGAAAAGTATGACTTTGTGGACTAGGAGAGCGTATCATAGATTTGCATATAAGATATAAAGATAAATGCTGGTTATTATAGTAAATCCTCTGCAGTTTCTTAGTGAGAATTAGTAAATGCATAGATACAAGTTGAAAGACATGTGTTGGATACCCGTATAAGCGCTAATTTTATATATACATGTGGTTCTGAATGGCGATGGGATGAATATAGAAATATTAAATACTCTCTCTCTCTCTCTCTCTCTCTCTCTCTCTCTCTCTCTCTCATTAAATGAATTTAGAAAATTACAGTAAGTAAACAGAAATGTTTTAATAACTATACTCTTATAAGTTCCTTATTATTATAAGCATTTTTTCTTGTTCTCTGATTCTTTAAGGAGTAATTCTGTATGTTAGAATAACAAGTTTAGTAAATTGTTATATAGATAGCTATAGAAACTGCAATTATGTAAACATGTATATGTTGTATTAAAATGTTGTGAAAGTTGGAAATAAAATTTAGAAAAAAAAAAAAAATCATGTTCAAATACTTTTCAGTTAAAATAACAATTTCTGTTGGTGCATTCAGGCCACCATACTTTGGTTCACATTGCTGAAAAAGTAGTTCCAACATGGATGATGTTTGAATTTTTTTTATGGATTTTTTTTTGGAAATCATCCATTTTCGTTGTAATTTGGCTATTTTCGTTCTTTTCTCATGTGGCAGTCCTTAAATACAAGCATAACAAACATTTTTACATCATTATTTTGCAGATCGTGATTGAAGGGAGATAAGTAACATTTTTGCCGAAAACTCTGAAAAAAAGTAAAATTTCACAAAATAGTGATTTCTTAACCCTCTAGTGCCCAAACATAGAATGCATTATAAGAAAACATTTATATTCCATCCAGCCACTAGCTTTGGGAAGTCAAATTGAAAACAGGATCTGAATTTGTGTTGAGGTCCAAGGTTGCTGAGATATACATGTAGCATATATGCTACATTGGGCATTAATTTTTTAAAAGTAGCTTTTTTCAGGGTGAATAACTAAAGTGTTAACAATAATTACGGGGCACCTTTTTGGATGAAAAAAGGATGAATGAAAAAGAACCTATTGGCATATATGTATCAGGGATATCTGAAAAAGTAAAGTCAATATCAGATTTTTTTATTTTATTGCCCGATGTATCATATATGATACATTTTGTGTTTTCGAACTTTGGCGACTTTTGACGGCTGATAAACGCACTTTAGACATATCATTACAACTGGAATGATTTAATCTCATTTCCTGATATCTAAACTTATTTTCTAGCAGTATAACATGACATACAAGTCAATATCCTGGTCACGGCACCAAAACAGAGTCATGTAGCAGATATGATACACCGGGCACTAGAGGGTTAAAATGAATGGGAAAATTTTACCACCTCTTTAGGCCTCAGTCAATTAGTTTGTGATCCAACAAGAGTGTCAGACACATCATGTACCTTAATAGATCATATTTACACAAATGTCTGTGAAAATATAGCTCGGGCACATGTTTGTAAATTAACAATAAGCGACCATTATGCCGTGTTTGGTAACCGGAAATTGAATAACTGCATAAAAACAAATACCCATCAAACTATTACATATCGATCATTTAAAAATTTTGATGAGAACTTGTTCATAAATGAATTACGCGAGGTTCCATGGGAAATTATTGAAACCATTGATGGCATAGATGATATTGTAGAAACATGGAATAATATGTTTTTGGAAATAGTTAACAAATACGCTCCAATCAAAACGCATAGAATTAAAAGAAAGCATCAGCCAGATTGGTTAACACCTGAAATTTTAGACTGTATCAAAGAGAGGAATAAGTATAGAATTAATGGAAACATGGGAGAATACCGTCTTCTAAGAAATAAGGTTTCAGTCATGATTGACAACGCAAAAAGAAATTCGTATCAACACAAAATTGAAGAAGGTAAAGATGATCCGCGGTCGATATGGAGAATATTTCGGCAATTTGGCGCTAGCAACAAAGGGGGCTCGACAGATAATTGTTCGACAATCAAAGTAAAAGATACTGTTGTTACTAATGAGAAAGATATAGCAAGTATTTTTAATGAATATTTTGTTAATGTCGCATCCAACTTGAAAGAACCTTTAAGGCCTTCTAACTTTGAAAAATTACAGAACTATGTAAACTCCAAGGTTAGTGATGATGATTCTTTTGGGGTCCCCCAAACTAATTGCACATTCGTAGCAAACTATCTATATACATTGGATGTATCTAAAGCCACTGGTTTAGATGGAATAGGTCCACGATTACTGAAGATAGCTTCAGAGGTTTTGGCTCCCAGTATAACTTATATTATTAACAAAAGTTTGGCCTTTGGCACTTTTCCGTCTGTTTGGAAGGAAGCTAGGGTAAATCCAATATTCAAGACTGGCTCTAAAGACGATGTAAACAATTATAGGCCGATTTCAATATTGCCAACCTTATCTAAAATAATTGAAAAGTGGATCCATAAGAAACTTATGTTATATCTAGATAAACATAATCTTCTTCATAAGAAGCAAAGTGGGTTTAGAGCTGGACATTCCACTGAATCAGCACTAATAGTTATTACAGATGCATGGTTGAAAGCTATCAATGAGGGTAAATTAGTTGGTAGTATCATGATTGATTTTCGTAAGGCATTCGATTTAGTGGATCATGAATTACTTATAAAGAAATTAAGGATTTATAAATTAAATGATATGTGTTTATCATGGTTTCAGTCTTATCTTTATAACAGAAGACAGCAAGTAATTATTAATGGCACAACTTCGAGTAGTCATGAAGTTTTATGTGGGGTACCGCAAGGCTCTATTCTAGGACCGTTACTATTTTTACTTTTTATTAATGACTTGCCACTGGCATTGAACAACTTAGACCTACCTATTAACTTATATGCGGATGACACAACTTTATATGGTACTGATTCTGATAAAAATTCACTAGAAAACAATCTTCAACAAGGTCTTGATTTAATACATAAATGGTGTCAAGAAAATGGTATGTTAATAAACACGAACAAAACCAAATTAATGTTAATAACTAGCCGACAGAAAAGAAATAAGCTAGCAGATAATACTCTGAAAATTATGTATGATGATTTAGAGTTGGAGCTTTCTTGTACTGAGAAAGTTTTAGGAGTTCACATCGATCAGAACCTGGTTTGGAATAACCACTTCCAGCACATTTCCAAGAAAATATCTTCATATCTTTGGCTCTTATCTCAAATTAGAACATACCTGTCTGTGCAGCACAAACTTTTGTTCTACAATGCATACATAAAGCCTCATCTTGAATATTGCTGTATTGTTTGGGGGAACTCGTCCAATTACAATACACACAAAATTGACCAGTTGCAAAGGAGAGCTTGTAAATTCATACTGGGAGACGACTATAAATCACTTGAAGATTCTCGTAATCAACTAAATATTTTATCATTTGAAGAAACGCTATTTTTGCACAAAGCTAAACTTATGTATAAGATAGCTAATAATGTTGCTCCTGTCTACCTAACAGAATTGTTTAATTTGAGAAGTAATGAAAATAACATTAGTAATACGCATCTAAATTTACGATCTGTGTCTAACAGAAACTTCCATATTCCTAAACCTAATATCAACTTATTCAAATGCAGTTTTTCATATTCTGGCGCTCTTGTTTGGAACAGCATTCCCCTGAGAATAAAAAAGTTGAATACCATTGAATCTTTCACAAACAACTGCTTAAACTGGATGAAAGGTGAACAAACATGCTGAAATGATTATTCATTACTGCTGCCTCCACCGCCATTTCAGAATTTCAATCATTATTACTCTATATATTGCTTAGAAGTTTTCATAGTCACATTACATTCAGCTGACTGTTGAATATTGCATAATTCCATTATTATTACCCATTCATAGTATCATGTTATTGTATCTAATGTTCTTTTTTGCCTTTCACAATTGTTGTATATGTATATGTTCTTGAGGGCCTCGGGGAAGATTGGCCTTGCCAACCGAGTTACCCTCACTAAATAAAGACATTACTTACTTACTTACTTACTTAAAAAGACTTTTCCGCTTCAAATTTATCAGCATTTCTAGACAATTAATCTGGTATATAATATGGCCAGGTTTTGACATGGAAAACAGTAAAATTAAAATCTTAAAAAGTTCCTTCAAGAGCAGAGAATACATACAGAAGTAGAAGTATGGGCCAGACTACGTAGTTTCGGCTAATAAAGCCTCGTCAGTGACCCTGACAAAATCTGGTGACGAAACCAGAAAAGGCATACTATAATTTCTTGATTTTAATTGGACAGTCGATTCAAAGAAATACTGATTAGTTTCAAAAGGATCCAAATAATATAAAAGACGATGATCTAGAATAATAGTCTAAATCGATCTCAAATTTTAGATTTCTCAGAATCTATCCTCTGATCTCAAAGGATGTAAATAAAATATATTCTGCACTATGGATGATGTACGGGGAGACGTTTTACGGCCGCCACACGGCACAACACCAGCTGCAGTGAGGTAAAATTAAAATCTTAAAAAAACAGCACTTAGAAATTTTGCAATATAACTGTTAAGAGGAACCTTAACAATTTTCGCTAGCCCATTCCACCAACTACAATTGTTGATACGGCCGGCTTGTCTACAGTTGCAGCTATACCGAGAATAACAAGAGTTAGAAAAGTCGACTAACTAGGAAGTTTCCAAACAATCTGTACATATTCTCGCGGTAGTAACAATAAACTCTGAGACAAACATGCCTCAAAATTCATTGGATCGTTGAAATTATGTCTAAAAGACAGTAGATTGACCTCTCAGGTAGCTCATTTTTTCATGTGTTCCTTTTCTCTATATTTAGCACAAGGATTTCCCAAAAATTTGCTTGCTCACCCGGTAGTCAGGAACGCACTGTAGTATTAAACATTAGGTAAAACACCCTTAAAAGTGTCCGCATACTGGTCGGGTCTGTCAATCTCTTCATAGTATTAAAACTGGTAATGATACAAGTACATCGAGTCACCGAAAAATTTAGACGTTGATGGCATGCCCTCTTTATTTTCATGAAATAGAGTGTAAAAGTTCCAGCTTGTTAAATGAAACATGCCTTGTATATATGCATGAATTTTGTGATATGGAAAGCAGGCCCGGATCCAGGGGGTGGGCTTTGGGGCTTTAGCCCCGCCATCTGGACCTCTGTTTTATGTATAATATGTAGGCCTCCAGTAAAAAAGAATGAGTATCTGATGACAATTTTAGATGATTTATCTGTGTGGTTACATCAAAATATATGTTGTCCCTTACCAAAAAAACAGGCCTGTTGCGAAGGCTGCGGCAACCCTACAGCAACTTTGCAGCTGCTCTGCCGCAGCACTGCTGCAAGGATGCGGCAGTGTATTTTTAAGATGCAAATGAAGTTTGCTGCAAGCTTACTGCAAGGTTGCCGCAACTCTGCGGCAAGATAATTTATGCCTATGGGCCACTAGCAATGATTCAGGCATAGAGCATCTCTCCATATTTGGTTTTGGCATGGTTGCGGCACATCAGTCAGTTCATGAATATTCATTTAAATCTTTTGGCAAACATGCGGCAAACTTTGCCGAAGCATTGCCACTCCTTATATGGAGAATGGTGGTTATGAATGTTCATAAAATATCCTCTGGCAGACCTCCGGCAAACTTTGTGAGAGCACTGCCATACCATATATGGTCAAAAACATTCTATGAATATTCATGAAAATATTTTTCAGCAAGCCTTCGGCAGGCTTTGCAAAAATTTCCCCTGGTTATTGGTTATGCTACTGCAGCTAGTGTCACACTATTGTGTATCAGCGGCGTATTTCACAAAAATTACATGCGCATGTTGATCGCAAAGAATTGTGGCGTATTTTATGCAAATTCTAGTCCTGCAAAGTACACGGCGTATGTGTGAAGATTCTGCGACGTACCTTTGGCGTATGTGAGGCGTATTCATGGCATATGTGTGGCGTATAATGCGTTGCTGTGGCGTAATTGTTTCGTTGGCACGGCGTTTCATTTTTAAATGAAATGTAACTACTGCATACTAGCGGCGTAAACAGCTGCGTCTAAATGTTCCTGTGCTCTACGCTGCTGTTTTTCTTTCAAAAGCAGTCACTGCAACTCACTAGCTGACTCATTGCATATGCGTATGTGATATCTGTTGGTGTATATCTTATGACATATCTCATAGATAGGATATCTAAAATTCTAAATGAGATATCTGAATGTTTAAGGTATTATATAACATACGATATTCATATATTAGAATCTTATATACTATAATAAGATATATTCTTTCTTAATTTAGCTATCTTATTTATTTTATAAGATATCTAATAGGATATATAAGATATATCTATGTATAAGATATCTTATATTACATATCAGGTATCTTATATATTATCTGATAGCAATATATAAGATACCTTAAATGTTCAATTCGATATCTCATATATTATATCATATATCTATTTAAAAGAATAAATGGTAAAAGGGCTTGCCATATTACTGATATAATATGTTAGATATCTGATACTACTTATGATACCTTATCTATTTGAAAAAAGTAGATATCTTAAAAATATATTATAGCACATATTTGTTTTGACACAGACATCATATTTTGTAATAAAATGTTTCATTAATTCAATAATATCTGATACCTGAGATAAACAGTGATAAACAGTAATGAGGCATGTCATAGAAAAATGTCTTGAAATCAAGAATTTCTGCTGGAGAACAAATGAAAAAGACCAAATGTGTATGCTAAACTGACTTATAGCAAGTGGTCCAAGAAAAGGGGGAGCCTCGGCAACAGTGGGTTAGCACTGGCCTGCAAAGCTAGTAGTCTGGGTTCCATTCCCACTAAAGGGGAAACATCTTTTCAATCACAAACGAGGTTTCACTGCACGCAGTCTTTCATTCTCATCCTTTCATTGCCTTGGTATGACTCAAACAGTGTTGAAAGGGCTATATAACTGCAAAACTGGCTATTCAGGACAAGTGAAAAAGAATGTATTTGCTTGAAGTCCTCCAGATACGACAACTCTAAATAGATGGGAAAGACATGCCTGGGTAAACAGTGCACCAACTCAGGCTGCTGATGTTAGAAGATCAGTGTAATTGGTGCATACAGAAGATGAACTGTTTGCCTTTCAACTCAGTACTAGTAACATTTAACATGCTCTCTTAAAGTCTCTTGAAATATGCATGAATACTAAAAGCTGTAGCTTACATATCATGAAATTTTAGTACCTTAAAATGATACATATAAAAATAAGACTTACCAATCAATTGATTGAAAGCTTTCAGAAGAATATTGCTTATCAAAACACAATTTTAATATTCCAAGGACAAGAGGTCAGGTCATATTCGGGAAACCGCGCTTCCGGTTTTACGGTCACGTGGTTTGCTTGGTTACGCATGGCGACGGTGAAAACACACCGTTACGCTATAAGCTTTATAATATAAATAGATGTAAAAAATTTACTTTTAAGACGCATATATTGCCGAGGCAAGCCTGAAACACTCTATATTAAAGAAACTTAATCTCCATAAGCAAACAAAAAGCTACCGATCGTCAAAAAGAAGAAAATAATCATTTATAACGGAATAAAGAACACGATACATTGAACGGGACATAATAGGCTGTGCTTACTTTTAATACCGATACGTTTAGTCAGTTATTTGAATAGTAGATCTTATAGTTGCGATATAGCATAAGTACATAATAATAATAACAATAATAATAATAATAATATGAAGAAATAAAAAAACGCAACAGTAGTAGTCTATAGGATCCCACCCCATTCACTACCCACCCGTTTCGTTCGGTCCAGGAAACCAAATATTACTTAAGTGTTAAATTTTGTAATTCATTAATGGGATAAAAAAATAAAAATAAAATAAAATATGTTTAATTTTAGGGATCGATTATTAAGAAGACCGGCTGACATTTTAATCAAGAGAATAAATCCCGCTGGCTCCCTTCTCTCTCTCTCTCCCACTGCCTCCCCTCGCAAACACTACATACTCTGACTGATAATGATAATAATATGATGATGAAGAACTAACAATCGAAAGCCCCATCACAGCCCTTTCCTCCCTTTACCAAAACCTAGGTACCAAGGTTCCAATCTGTTTTTAAAAACGAAAAAAAAAAAAAAAAAAAAAAAGAAATGACTGACTTTCCTGAGGACAGGTCATTTATTTCTGGACTCATAAGAACATATGATACTGAAAGGCATTTGAAAGTCGGTAAACTTCAGTGTCATTAACTTTTGCTAGGTGACCTGTACTGTTTAGTGACAGCTCTTCCTAAGAGGATGTACTCTCTGCTAATTGCCCCACTCCACTCCCCTAATACTACCCCCCCCCCCCCTCCCCCACCCAGTGCATATAAAAAAACGCGCTCACACAACAAAATTAAAAAAGAAAAAAACGCAGAGAAGACGCAAATGACTAATAATTCACGTAAAGTAAGAAGGAGTGATAACACCTATTTGTTTCAGCAATTGATCAGCCCTAGCAATCAATTGGTGAGTAAAACTTCACAGTTTTGGAGATCAGTTGTAAAGGGGATCACACCAACTAGAGCGGGGAGCGCGAGTGATATATCTAGTTACAACTGCTTGACACACCATGAATTTTTACTCAAGGCCTAAATCTGAAAAGAATATTCCTTGTCTCCTAGACTCTCCCAACCTATCCATATCCCCTAACTTCATACATCACCGCCAATTACTGAAATTTTTGCATCCACAGTAGTTTCATATATTTCCAAAAAATTGCGATACAAACTATAATAAATAAATACTGTACAACATAATGCTATATGTTAAAATTTGCATCTATTTATGTGATAAATCATATGTCTCAGTAAATCATTTTAGCTAGATCTTCATATAGCACCGTGCCAAAAGTGAGTCAACTTTTTGTAAAATCCCATAGACTTACATGTATTTTCGGACATGGGAGAAAATTAACTGTGTTGCGTCTGCTTATGCAATTAAAATGAAAATTATACTGTTAGAAAGCTTAATTATTACAAATAACAATAAAAACATATTTTTTGTATTTTTTCATTTACACATATTTGAACTGCAGCATTTTAAATGTAGTTGGCCCTGATTTTTGTCAGTTTTTCGGTAACGTCACCATTGACGTCAATGGAAAACTTACTTTTTTAAAATTTAAGCGTTGCATAAACTGTTCTCTTTCACAAAATAATAACTTTATGATAATGAGTTATTTTCGTATATTGTCTTATCTTTCTACCTTTCTAACAGTATATATTTTATTTTGATCCGCTGAGCAGAAGCAACACAATTAATTTTCTTGCACCCTGACAATTACATGTAAGTCAACGGGATTTTAGAAAAGTTGCCTCACGCAGTCTTTATTATTTTGTTTTACAGTTGGAACGCAGACTCATCACATTTGAGTAAATCATTTTCTGAGCGGTCGTCTACGCACAAAGAAATAATCCCTTTTTTTCGCCGGAAAAAAATGGCGGGAAATTTTGAACAGAAACAGTCCCAAAATAATGCTCGTTCGATAAGATATGCAGTTATAATTTTCCAACGGACCAGATCAGAATGAAATTTGATATTTTGTTATTGAAATCAGACGCATATCGGTACCTCAATGCAGTTTGCACACCCAAAACAACGATCACAGTTTGACAACCGTTTTTCAGAAAAGTAAAACCCTACGACAGTACCCCAAAGTTATTTTGCAAAGAAAATTGTCCCAAAAACCAAATTAGATGCCATTATAACTGAACCGTAGTTCATACATTCGACCGTCTTTTAGCGTGGTATATCTTCGGGAGAAAGTCTATTTAGTTTGAAAATCGATAATGAAGTTGGTCATTTTTACGTATACATGGCACGTGCGTTCGTCAACACACAGATATTTTTTCAGCTGGATCGACTTGAGGAGACCAACTGTTTCTTCATTTATGGTATAGTAAAGCTTGTAATCATTTAGCATACTGTGAATTTATTAAGAGTTTGCGTTAGTCTGTCTGCCTGCGATTTTTTGGGCTTCTGAATTTAGGCTACACGCCGAGAACGAGAGAAAGCAAAACAAACACACTGGTCAACCACAAAGTTTGACAAACGACAAAGCCACAAGACATGTCGCCCCATCTTCAGGTGACAACTCGCCCCAGATTCTAAGGAAACTCCCCCAGACAACTTCCCCCAAGATAACGCGCCCCACATTCTGAGACCACTCGCTCTTCTAAAGAATTCTGTCCCGAACGACGCCCCCCCCTCCCCCTACCCCCTCAACACACACGTACCATTTCAGAAGTCATCCAACAAAAAGTACAAGAGACAGCTTGTTGTCCTTCCTCATAAATCTGCCAAAACCCTGTCCCGCTAGGCGCTAAGGGACTGACCATTTGATATTCTTGGGGGGGGGGGGGGGGGGGGGGAGTGGGGGATTGGGGGGGGGCGGGCTGGTATATTTTTCGAAAAAAATCCCTGTCTTTGGAAGAAAAAATATGCAAGTCAAAAATAAATCAGCTCATAAGGGGATTTCAAAAAATAATCTGGCCTCAAAAATCAGTGAAAAAAAAATAACCTGGCTCCACCCAAAATTTCCAAAAAAAGAGTCTGGGCCCTGCACTTTTGGTGGGAAGATAGCAACTGCCTACCTACCCACCAAAATTCACCTTACCCCTGAGTCTGAACCCTGCACTTTTGGTGGGTAGATAGCAACTGCTTACCTACACACCAAAATTCACCTTAACCCTCCCTCCCCCCGCCCTCCCCCCCCCCCCCCCCCAAAAAAAAAAAAAAAAAAGATGGCCACTTGGGACACCCTAGATCTATTTTTTTTTATTTAACGGCACATTTACCGTGATCAACCTGCATAGTAAGACAAACAGGTCTGTGCAAGCAGTGTAGACCCAGGGGCAGTCTGATCTGGGTCAGCAATTTTTCCTTAATACCTGCACATTTTGGGTACTCCATTTGTGGGTGATATAGATATGTTCAAAATGTAGGATGCTGTTATCTTAGTATTATGGGTAATTACTGTAACTGTGTGTGACATTTTTTGTAGAACTATTATTTGTTTTTGTTGTTTTCATAGTTTGCAGGGATTAAAAAGAAAGCCTACCTACCTAAGTACTCTCCAAAAATCCTAGTTAATAGGCAACTGCAAACAAAATACTTTTTATGATTGGCCTGTAACTGAGATGGGAGGAGGGGAAAGGGGCATGAAGAAATACATATTCTATAGAATTAAATGCCAAAAGCTATGTTTTAGCTTAAATCTCATAAAGAAAATTAAAAGGCTTATATTGAAGTTATATTGATAGAAATGATACCATAAACTGAAAAATAAAAAAAAATCATATTTCCTGATTAGTTTAATCCATCTTAAATGTTTGCAGCTTCTGACCAAAGCGAATAAACTTGTAATTACTAATCAGTTATTAAGTTACTAGAGAGAAAAGCTTGATGACAGACATTAAATGATGAGTCATGACTGTAAAGGGATGCAGTTTAGTGCAGTTGAATGAGAGGTAGCCCCTTCCTGTCTATCCCCACCCCCCAAACACACACACACACACACCAACCTATTAAAAACCATTTTTACAGAGGATTTTATTGGCCAATATTATGCTAGCAAGCTTTTTTTATATCATTATAAGTGCACAAAATAATGAATGGGGCATGCCCTGCTAACTGATGGACCCTGCACTTTATGTGGAATGTTGCATAATGCTGTTTGTCCTTCTACAAGTCAAGACTATGTTAGAATGAAAACAATTACACAGTTCCACCATAATTGTTGCACCAGCATCAATGGGCTTCATATTAACACCTTTTGTGCCCTCTCATTAGAAGCACTTCAGCAAGAGCATAGATGGTTCTATTAATGGATCACAACAAATGTTTTTATGGCTGAATAAGACAGAATTCCCAGAATTGCTGTCATGCTCCAGCTGAGTCTTTGTATAATCATTATCATAGAACCATCACTTGTGGAACTGTCTCCAGAATTTTTTTTCTTATTATGTACATATGTTATAATTTATTTTGGCTATTTATTTATTTATACTTATAGGGAAAACACTGAAGGGCAATGTCAGGTTGCATGTGAATATAATAATTTGATCAGAGCTTTATACATTTAGAATATCTATATAGTACTAATTTGTTCATTTGAAAATTGTGTTAAATTTTAATTTTTAATCAAAAGCAACTGTGATGAGACACCACAACATATTGCACATTTTACTTGAAGAGAAATGATAAGGAATAACTCCACTTTGGCTCACTAGATATTGGCCTATTATTTTTCTTGTTTAATCATGTTTATATCTTACCATTATTCAACTTAGAGAATAGATTACCAAGTCCTGAGCCTTTGCCACATATTTAATCAAGTTTTCTGCTTTGCTGGACAGCTGTGCTTTTTATTTGTTTTGTTTTTTGTGAGTGTGACTCAGAATCATATTAGAGAACACATCACATTGAACTAAAATTTTGAGAAATTCTCCATTCTCAATGAAAAGTTAAGGTACCATTCATTATAAATTATATAATTTTTGCATGAGATTTGCCCCTATTGATAGATTTCCATGAGATTTTTGGCAACAGTTAGAGCAAATCCCTCAAAAGATCACTGAGTATATAAACACACTGTGGCATTTTAATTTATGAACCAAGGGCATTGCAGAGCTGACAGCCCCCACCCCCACCTGATGAGCTAGTATTTGACACACCTGGCATTTCATAATAAATATGTATTTTATTAAATCCCTGGTTTCTTCTTAGGAAGAATCAATAAATTCTTGTTAGTTGTTTACACTCTTAAAAAGGGGATAAACAACTAACAAGTAAATATATATGTTGTAACCCCTCATTAGAACTCCTCATTAAGGTAGTTCCACAGAGGGCCAAAACCTATGTTATAAAAATGCATACTGCAATTTTAATGCTCAAAAGCTCATTTAACAGTACATATGCTGCTTCTCAATGTTGGCTGAAAATATATGGAGTGTAAAGGAGTGTATAAGTATGTATGGCCTACAAGTTATTTTCTAAGCTTAAAGTTGAAACAAAATCTTCATTACTGCAATTGTCCTACCACTTTCACCATCTGACAGTGTGTCGAAATTGCTGGAAAAATCAAATAGTACTGACCCTGATTAGACTGCTGTTTTGATAGTACAGTCTAACCCAGGTCTACACTGCACTTTTTAATCAAGGATTTTAGACAATGAAGTTTTGCAAGTATTTATTATGGCTAAACATGGCTAAACATCTATTATATTTTGCTTAGTTATTCATGTAAAAGAAAGGTTAAAAGTTGTGTGCGTGTGTGTGTGTAGGGGTGGGGGTTGGGGATGGAGGAAGCCCAGGGTGGAGGAAGAAGGGGGGGGGGTAGAGGGGCCTTAAGTTGGGTAGGGTGATCGTGTGAGTTGCAGGAGAGGCTTTGAAATATTGGCACGTGCAGGATTAATTGGATGGCAAAATTATTTTTTTCTAGCAGTCCCTCTGATTGTGACCACAATGTACCGGTCTTAATAACTTATAAGCAAGTAAATGCGAAGTTTGAAACAGTTGACGCAGTTCTGTAATTGCGTCACAACTGTCATAAATCGATCGATTTGTTTACAGTATGGTGTAGGCTACTGATCAGAATTCTTTTCCCAATCATTCTGAAGAAAGTACAGAAAAAAATATTGTTGTATGTTGAATTACTAGATGCGTTCCTCTTCGTGTGTCGGATTTCAGGATTCAAGAACATTTCGGTAATGTTTAAATTCATTACAGATTATTTTGCTGTCTGTCGATCAGGTAAAAAATCCGCCATTAATTTGAGAAAATGAAATAGGGTACCTAAACATTATTTTGCAAAGGAAATTGTCCCAAACACCGAATTACTTAATTTTTATAATGGAGAAAGGGCAGACACCATGGTTTTTCATGGCATATGTCCGCCGACGGGAGAAATTCGATTTATTTTGAAAATTGCTGTTGAAGTTGGCGGATAAGAGTCGTCTTTACATGATCACGTAAAACGTTCGATTGCAGAATATCTCGGTGTTTAGCTCTGCTCTTAAAGGCATAGAGAATTGAATTAAGATGTAAGGAATAAAACCATATCTTATTTTCGGCTTTGTGTAGCTTGATTCGCCGACAAAGCATCACTGAAATTGCGACACGTTCGTCGATTGAATCTGAGTCTGAGAAATTTCGAACGTTATTTCGTTGCTATCTGTATAAAAATATCACTCCGCCATGGATACGCGTTCCCACTGTTACCTCCTTCATTATTATTATTATTAATATCATTATTATTACCCTATCTTATTATTATAATTATTACTGCTACTTCATTATTATCAGAACTCATAACTTATTAATTACGTTGGAAATGATCGGTATTTTCACGGTTCTGCCACGCAATTTATAGCATTATAGATATTTGTTTGTTTTGTTTTATATTTCTTTCAATAATATTTTTTCAAATGATATTTTTTAATAATAATAATGATTATAATTATGTGCTGTGGTCATAGCCTAGCATGACAGATACATGAATGTGTAAAGTTCGTGCGTGAGTTGAATAGCCTATGACTTGATTTGAAAGATCCATAAAAATGTATTTTAGCTGCTTTCGTGCGTAAAATTCGCTGAATAAGCTTGAAAAACTAGTTAACATTTTTATTTTCTAAAATACATGTATATTTAACGAAAAATAAGCGTAAATAGGTCTAAAAATTCAAATACACCAAAATCACGGAAGGCTGACAATTTGTTGCTATGGATTGTTTTCACCGTATCTAAGGAGCCGCCATTACTGTGACGTCACGGCGGTTTCCCGAATTCACTGTATATCACTCTCTAAAAATCCTAATTTCTAAGTGAAAGGTAGCACAATATGCAAAAATCAATCAGTGTTAATGACCCTAGCTGACTTTCCCATATGGGGATTGGTCATATTACATCATACAGTGGATGGACTGAGAACCCCTGGAGATTTATTCCTTGTCTTATCAGTAACAAATTATGCATCTAAAATTGAACACACCTGCTGCTCTCCAGTTTTAGAAAGTTCTACAATTGATAGACAAATGTTAAAAATCATAAAAACCAGAATAAATAACTGAAACAAACAAAAAAAGAAATATAAGATAAAAAAAAATTAAATAAAAAATGAAAAGTTAGAGTATTACCTACCAACTTATTATGGTAAAAAAACTACTACCCTGATTATATACTATGTAATAGAAGTAAATTATAGGCATATTACAGGTGTAATTCAGAAATACAAATGGCTTTTTTTAAAATGTTTATCAAATTTGGGCGCATCATAGATAGTCTACAGCTCTACACTTAAAGTCAAATACAGTAACATGTGAGTTGTACATGGAAATTTCTCAGTTGAAAATAGAGAACAAAATCAGGCAAAATGATCTGACATTCCTAAACTTAAGTGCAACAAGAGTAGTTTTAATTACTCATTTACTGTCTTTGTTTAAAACAGTTACAATTCAGTTTTGACTTTTTGGCAGATTAAAGTCTGGTTGTTTTAAAAACACTTACAGCTACATTGAACTGAATTTGTTTCTGAGTTTCTGGCAAAGCTGTGGCACTTTGATAATCATAGTATAAGTTTATGGCGAAGTTTTGGTTAACTTCAAACCAAAGTCTAAGTTTCTGGCATAGTTTCGGTAAAGTTACAGAGAAAGTTTAAATTTCTGGCAATGCATCAGCAAGGTTTCTGATATTTAATACTTTCTGGCAATGCAATGGCAAAGTCACCGCTAGCGGCACAGTGCTTGCCGAAAGCCTGCCACTAGTGGCAAAGATCGGCACAGTTTTCCGGCACAGAATTTCTTTGCCGCAAGGCTGCCACAAGGCTGCAGCAACCTTGCGGCAAAGAATCTTTTTGGTAAAGGGTGACATCTCATTAGAATCGCCTTTGCAAGGCGATTTTAATGAGATATCACAACATATATAACATTCATAAAAATTCTCATCGCAGTGATCCATAATAATGTCATATATTTTCAAGCCCCACTCCCCGCACTTACACACACACACACATGCATCTTGGTCCCTCCCAGCCCCACCAGTTATCCAGAGCCCCACCAGTATGTGGTGGTCTGGATCCGCGCCTGGAAAGGATCTGTTGCCATATCAGATTCATGTGAAATTTGGGTGTCGACCCTTGTCAAACTCACAGTATCCGAACGCACTGTACCCTCTCTTCCGGTTTTCATAGCGTTGAATCGAGAGTACAAAATTCGTTTATATCCAGTAGCCGGAAATCATTATGTTTTGAGTTTTTATCCGGAATCTACTGCGTCATTTATAGTTATTCAGCTTCGAAAATGTAAAGAGGTAAGTTTAATATAATTTTCTCTTCGGTCTTTTACTTTATTGCCCTGTACAATGAAAAACTCCGTGCCGTCGCAGATTTTTTTTCCCGAACAGCTTAATTTAACACGAGATTGTGTCGTGCAAAACTTAGCTATCATTCTATCATCAAAACTAACAAACTGTAGATTGATAACGCCTTCCGTTTATTCTTAAGATTTTTTATAAAACATGTAAGAAAATGCTCAAAATTGTTTAAGAATCATGCCAAGGGCGATTTGAATACTGTACCAATTACTACCCACCCATACACGACATTGTACAGGGTAATAAAGTAAAAGACCGAAGAGCAAATTATATTAAACTTACCTCTTTACATTTTCGAAGCTGAATAGCTATAAATGACGCAGCAGATTCCGGATAAAATCTCAAAACATAATGATTTCCGACTACTGGTTATAAGCGAATGTTTGTACTCTCGATTCAACGCTATGAAAACCGGAAGCGATTGTACATGTAGTTCGGATACTGGGAAACTAATTGCATGCATGCAGATCACTTGACCAGATAGATATATACCATCAAAATTATAAGACAAAATATCTTATCGAATATTAATCTGATTGACCCTTGCCATTTCAATTGAATTTAATATTTTTTCTAATTTATATGATTTTTAATAGTTTAATATTCCCTACATTTTGTTAACAAGTTAATAAGTTTACTCTACATTACAGTGTTTGAATAGTATTGTTATAGCAGTTTGGCAGTCTATTGGCAAAAGTTCCGAGTGGGAATAGAATAGCTTATTTACTAGGCTGATCATTGCCTTTCTTTTAACTTTGCAATAATGATAAACTTTCTCAACAAACCATTTTTATCAACTGATTCATAAAACCATTAAGTTAAATCAAATTCTAATGCATTTACAAATATAACGCGACGTCTGATTGGATAACGTCAGAAATTTGCGACAGTATATGCTGCGATATACTGTCGCAAACCCGACGTCAATAAGTAACGTCGCATCTCATTGGCTGGCGTTTGGTTTTATGTTGCTGACAGCGCTTGAAATGGGTGCAAACTAGTACATTATGAAAGGTGAAAATGTGGAAAAGTGCATTAGAATGGGGATAACTGTATTGAAAATTGTCATTTGGGGAGGTAAATCATCGGTTTTATGGTCGCAAATTGCGTTTTACAGCTCCGCTAGTGCATCGCTGTAAAATGAAAATTCCGACCATAAAACCGATGATTTACCTCCCCAAATGACAATTTTCAAGACAGCAGGGGCGTAGCTAGGGGAAATTACACAGTACCCACAATTATGTTTCATTCTCATTAAAGGCAATAATAGGGGGTTAAGCCCCTAAGATATTTCAAATTTTCGTGTCTGATGGCAGTTAGTATTACAATTATGCCCAGTTAACAACATTTCAGCATGAAAATACGCAGGTGTGTGTTGAAATTTTGACAATTTGACAAAATTTCAATACGCACCTACGTATTTGCGTATAGGTAGCTACGCCCTTGGACAGTTATCCCCTAATTGATTGCTTTCATTTCACATTTCAGGTCTGATGCATGAAGTGCTTGAACATTTGGAGAATCACTCTTACCATGTTTTTGGCAAATGAATGTGTGTGATTTAATCATTAATATGTTCTGGAGGGGCGAGTACTCGAAAGCTTAGTAACTGAAGGAGATCCATTTAAAATCTTTCATACTAAGGTCTACCAAGTATCAAACTTTATATTTAGCAACGTAATGGCATACTTTAAGTAATATTCCAGGTGTCTACTAGGGAATCTAGGCACTATGCATCGCACCTATGATATATGAAAATACCAGCAAGATGCCTTATAATGGTGATATATATGGTAAAAAGTTTGCACTAAATGGGGGTCTGAAGAAAAACATAAGCCGCTACACGAGAAAACCAACAAAGTGGTTGTGTGCCCAGCAAAGACTCATATCAGCCTGGGCATATGCCCAGTCTGATATCAGCCTGGGCATCTGCCTAGTCTGATCAGACTCTTCTCTAAGCACTTAAAGGGTAGCTAAGGGTTTAAGCTACCTCCATGCGGACTATGAAGACTCTGATCAGACTGGGCGGATGCCCAGGTTGATCTGAGTCTGCGGTGGGCGCACAGCCACTTTGTTGGTTTTATGGCATGGCGGCTCAACTGTCATGGCTATACACACTGGGGAGACACCTCATAAGTGTGAGTGTTGTGATAAAATATTTACTCAGCTCAGAACCCTAAAGAAGCACATGTTGATGTACACTGAGGAGATACCTTATAATAAGTGTGGGTTTTGTGTAAAAAAGTTAACGCTGGCTGTAAAAACTAAAGAGACACGTATTAGTAACACACTGGAGTAACTCCTTATAAGTGTGAGGTTTGTAGTAAACAGTTTACTTTGGCTGAAAATCTAAAGAGGCACATGGTTATACACACTGGAGTAACACCTTATAAGTGTGGGGTTTGTAGGAAACAGTTTACTTTGGCTGAAAATCTAAAGAGGCACATGGTTATACACACTGGAGTAACACCTTATAAGTGTGGGGTTTGTAGTAAACAGTTTACACTGGCTGAAAACCTAAAGAGACCCATGACTATACACACTGGAGTAACACCTTATAAGTGTGAGGTTTGTAGTAAACAAGTTAAACTGGCTGCAAACCTAAAGAGACATATGGTCATACACACTGGAGTAACACCTTATAAGTGTGAGGTTTGTAGTAAACAGTTTACACTGGCTGAAAACCTAAAAAGCCACATGGTTATACACACTGGAGTAAAACCTTACAAGTGTGAGGTTTGTAGTAAACAGTTTACACTGGCTGGAAACCTAAAGACACACATGGTTATACACACTGGAGTAACACCTTATAAGTGTGAGATTTGTAATAAACAGTTTTCACTGGCTGGAAACCTAAGGAGACACATGATTATACACACTGGAGTAACACCTTACAAGTGTGAGGTTTGCAGTAAACAGTTTACACTGGCTCAAAGCCTAAAGAGACACATGGTTATACACACTGGAGTAACACCCTATAAGTATGAGTTTTGTAGTAAACAGTTTGCACAGATTGAAACCATCAAGAATCACATGCTTATACACACTGGAGTAACACCTTATAAGTGTAAGGTTTGTGGTAAAAAGTTTACACGAGCTGGAATCCTCAAGAATCACATGCTTATACACACTGGGGAGACACCATATAAGTGTGAGGTTTGCTGTAAAGAGTTTACACAAGCTGGAACCCTCAAGAATCACATGTATATACACACTGAGAAAACTCATAAGTGTGAAGTTTGTAGCAAAATGTTTGCACAAGCAAAAACTCTAAAGAATCACTTGCTTATACACACTGGGGACAGGCCTCATAAGTGTGAAGTTTGCGGTAAAACATTTGCACAGGCTGTAACCCTAAAGAGTCACTTGCTTATAAACACTTGGGAGAGGTCTCATGAGTGTGTCGTTTGTGGCAAGGCATTCAAGCAAGCTGGAACCCTGAAGGGTCACATGCTTATACACACTGGAGAGACACCTCATAAGTGTGGGGTTTGCTGTAAAGAGTTTATATTTACATTCTTGGTGTATTTACTGAAAAGCCCTATAGTAAACCATTGGAACGTAATGTAGTTTACATTCCAATAATTACATTGAGACACGCGACGTCAATGACGTAAAAATAAACAATGACTCTCTACAACCTGATTGGACGGTAGCAACGTCATGACGTCATGCATGCCGTTCTGCTGTTAGCAGAAAAAACTTCGTGTAAATGTTTTATTGCTTCAATTTGAGCGCTTATATAAGATTTTTCATGAAAGATTTGATTGAAACGAATGTAAATATAAGCAATGAACTTAATTTTTCTGATATTTATCGAAGTGTAAACTACATTGGGTCACTAGCAAAGTTAACATGAACCCCTTCGGGGTTCATTCACTTTGCACGTGACCCAATGTAGTTTACACTTCGATAAACCTCAGAAAAATGAAATCCATTCCTTAAATACTTGCTGGCACTCTAAAGAAGCACATGCTTATACACACAGGGGAAACAACTCATAAATGTGAGATTTGTGGTAAACAGTCTACATCGGCTGGTAACCTAAAGAGACACATGGCTGTACACACCAGAGAGAAGCCGTATAGATGTGAGATTTGTGGTAAACGATTTGCACAGGCTAGTTACCGGAAAAGACACATGGTAATACACAGTAGGGGACCACTAAGAGTGACCTTTGTGTTTAACAATTTACACTAGCTGGACACCTAAAGAGCCACGTTTATACGCACAGAGGTTAAAATTTGTCATTCTAAGGTTTGTGGTAAAGCGTTTCCATGTTCTGGAACCCATAAGAATCACATGTTTAGACACACTGCGTAGATACATGATAAATGTCGGGTTTGTGGAAAATAGTTCACACAGGCTTGACCCCTAAAGAGTCGTATGTTTATACACACTGCGGAGACACATTACAAGTGTTGTGTTTATGAAACACAGTGCACACCAGCTAGAACCTAACAGAGTCTCATATTTATACACACTGCAGAGACACATTATGAGTGTAGCGTTTGTGGAAAACAATTCATACAGGCAAGACCCCTAAAGAGTTGCATATTCATACACACTGCGAAGACACATTATGAGTGTAGTGTTTGTGGAAAACAATTCACACAGGCAAGACCCCTAAAGAAAAGAGTCACATTATGAGTGTAGAGTTTATCGAAAACAGTTCACACAGGCGAGATGACTTGTAACACTTGTGGAAACAAATTGCACACACTTGGAATCGAAATTTTCTCATGGTTATAAACACTGGAGAGATTTCTTACATTTGTGATAAAGCGAGGTTCGAGGTTATAAAACTTGAGAATAATCTCAAACTCAAAATAAAGCACACTGATTGGCTGCTTCCGAGCAAATAACTCAAAATAAAGCACACTGATTGGCTGCTTCCGAGCATTTGCTCGGAAGCAGCCAATCAGTGTGCTTTATTTTGAGTTTGAGAATGTACTCAAGTTTAATAACCTCAAGCATGTGCTCGGAAGCAGCCAATCAGTGTGCTTTATTTTGAGTTTGAGAATGTACTCAAGTTTAATAACCTCCGGGCCAGTTTTCATAGTTTAAAATTCTACAAAAGCACACATATGTGACGTTTGTGGTAAACGTACAGTAATACATACTGGAGAGCAGTCTTATAATTGCGATTTTTGAGCCAGGACACGAGAAAACCAACAATGTGGTTGTGCGCCAAGGGCAGACTCAGATGCCTGAACATCCGCCCAGTTTGATCAGACTCCTTGCTAAGCACTTAAAAGGTAGCTAAGGGTCTAAGTTACCTTCATGCGGACAACGAAGACTCTGATCAGACTGGGCGGATGCCGAGGCTGGTCTGAGTCTGCGCTGGGTGCACAACCACTTTGTTGGTTTTGTAGTGTCGCTGCTCATTTGTGGTAAACGCATAGTTACTGCAATAAATACTGGCAAGCAGTCTTATAATTAGGTTTGTGGTAAACTATTTGCATGTTATGGAATTCTTAAAGAAGTGCATACTTATTGTACCGGTTAGAGGCCTTTTACATGTGACAAAATGTGGTCAATAGTTTCCGCTTAATGTCTATCTGAAGTAACACGTAGTTATACATACTGGCGACAAGCCTTATACTAGTGACGTTAGTGATGAAGTGTGTGCACGTTATCAGAGTCGGAAAACACACATAAACCGTTTGCGTGGCCTGGGAACATAGAGACACACGGTTATAGGTACTCTCTGGTAAGACACCATTTATTATAATAATGAGCTGCGACGCGAGAAAACCAACAAAGTGGTTTTGCGCCCAGCGCAGACTCAGATCAGTCTGGGCATCCACCCAGTCCAATCAGACTCTTTGCTAAGGGTCTAAGCTACATCCATACGGACAGAGAAGACTCTGATCAGACTAGGCAGATGCCCAGGCTGATCTGAATCTGCGCTGGGCGCACAACCACTTTGTTGGTTTTCTCGTGTCGCGGCTCAATTATAATGTCTCGCCAGTGTGTATAACTTTGTGCCTCTCTCTATTCTCAGTACTTAAAGTGTGAGTTGCAGAAACAAGAGTGTGAAGTATACACTGAACGAAACTTATAACCGTCCACCCTACATTTTGGCGACTGGGTCTGAAAATAAAGCTTGATGGTCAAAAGCAGTAAGCTGCATACATAAGTAAGCCTCTTGCCAAAACTCTTCAAATTACTTCATTTCAATAGAATGCCTCATCCTTGCATAGGCGCAGCCCGAACAAAGGTACCCTCGTTTCAGAAAGTCACAAGTTTTGCTACAGTATAAATCATTTCAAATACCGTAGTTCTTGAGGACAAATCTTATCCCAAAGAGGTAACCAAATGTCTTCATTAAAGATTCAATTGAAATGAAAGATTTGATGCGATCGGACTTGCCGTTAGGTCCACGCAATAACGCGAAGAAATGCACTGTCGCCAGTTAAATCCCTGAGGTTCAGCACATAATCCCGGTACAAAGTTCGCGCTGCTCTGTAGACGTAATTATCGGCCGTACGGCATTACATTTTTTGTCGATATAGCATCGTTACTGGATGTCCTCGGTAACATTTCGAAGAACGAAATCCATCCTAGAAATACCGTTTAATTTAAATTGTAAAATTTATCCACAAACCGGAAGTGTGCAAAATGGGTGACAATTTCTGGTTGCAATATGGAATCATCAGGCCTTGTAGGCCAAGATTTAAAAAGTTGCACACATTGATTCAACTTGATGTTTTAGATGATTTTTGTCGCACCTCCTTTAGCAAGGTGCGATATAGGCGTCCGGTTTTCCGTCCGTCCGTCAACCCGTTCATCCGTCCGTCCGTTCACATTTACGTCGACCCTAAATTTTGAGTCCATTCAAATGAATTTTTCTCATAAACCACTGCACCCATGGTTCTCAAATTTCATATGCTGCATGACCAGACTGAAGAGCTTCTGAATGACAAAATTCAGGTTGGTCCAGGATCCAAGATGGCCGCTGTTACTAAAAATAGCAAAAACAATAAAATCATGTTTTTCTCCAGAACCACTTGGTATATATGGCTGAAATTGTACATGGAGCATTAATAGGACCTTGGTTTTAAAACTTATCAAAATGAAAAAAATCTGTAGCGGAATTAGGTCACAGTGACCTACTTTCTGTTTACGAGTCCGAGTTTGCAAAAACGCCAATATCTCAAAACAACTTGAACAGATTTAGGTTAAATGTAGTCAGAATGGTCCTTAAATGGAGTTCTTTGAAATTTAAGCGAATGAAGACCATCCACGATGGCCGCCAGCCACCGTTACTAAAAATAGAAAAATATGAAAATGACAATATCTCAAGAGTCTCTGAATGGAATTGGACTTAATGTGTATCAAAATGATCCTTGCATGAAGCTGTTTCATGATTTTTTCAAATTGACCATCCAAGATGGCAACCATCCACCGTTACTAAAAATAGCGAAAACATGAAAACGATAATATCTCATAAACTACTGAATGGATTTCGACCAAATATGTTTCAAAATGACTTTTATCAAGTTCTTAAAGTGAATGTGCATTTAGCAGGTGCGACATAGCTTTCCGCGGAATTCTTGTCGAAATCTGTTATCATTACTCGAAAAAATGCATTTTTGTAATTGCATCAAAACTAAGTCTCTTAAGAAATCTCTACTTTTTAAGTGTTTATCGATTTTGTAGACCACACTGTTCACATTCGCTGTAAATCCTGCATGAAAATTGCGTTTAAACAACGTTTTCTCTCAAAAATCGCATTTTTGGATTTTTCTTTCCAAAATTTTGCCAAAGCATCACAGATATTTCAAAATATCGCTAAACATGCATATGATTTCTGATTTTATGCATTTTGATACTATCGCGGTTAGACAAAAAAATGCAATTTGAAAAGTGGACGATTATAACATTCGTTCAGTGTGGAAGCCTGTAGAAATGCATACTGGCGAAAAGCCTTTTAAGGGTGACGTTGGTGGTGAACAATTTTCTCATACTGGAAGTGTAATGCCACAGATGGTTATACATACCAGCGAAACATCTCTTATATATGTCGTTTCTTGTACACATTTCAAGCGGTTTATAGTTACACAAGGTAGTCAGACGCCTTATATGTGTGTGTGTGCCGGGCCGCGTAGCGCAATTGGTAGGGCACCTGCCTCATAAGTGAGAGGTCCTGGGTTTGAAACGCGGTCTGGCCACGTACTTTCGTTTCTCCTTCTGCTGATTCAAGAAGGGCAGTTGTCAGCTATTTGTGAAAGTATGTGCACTTAGTACTGGTTAACCGCTTAGGAGGTCTTAACCTGCCCAGGGATGGTGTGATTAGGTTAACTGACTGTCCCGACATGACCAAAGCTGTTTTACCGTGCACGTAAAGCAACAAATCAATCAATCAATCAATCAATCAATCCTTATAGGAGCCGCGACACGAGAAAACCAACAATGTGGTTGTGCGCCCAGCGCAGACTCAGATCAGCCTGGGCATCTGCCCAGTTTGACCAGACTCTTCGTTAAGTACCCAAAAAGTAGCTAAGGGTCTAAGCTACCTCCATGCGGACAGCGAAGACTCTGATCAGACTGGGCGGATGCCCAGGCTGATCTGAGTCTGCGCTGGGCGCACAACCACTTTGTTGGTTTTCTCGTGTCACGGATAAGTTATGTGTAATGCTTTTGGTAAACAAGTTTGCTCTTGCTGAAACAGTACAGCGGCATATGGTTATACTTATTGTTGAAACATTTTATATTTTAGCTTTGTATTTGGAATGCGTCGTTTCTACTGTCTTTGCATTTGAAGAACAAGATGATTGTATACATTGGAGAAACCTTCAATGTATGTTGTTTGAACTGCGACGCGAGAATACCAACAAAATGGTTGTGCGCCCAGCGCAGACTCAGATCAGCCTGAACATCCACCCAGTTTGTTCAGACTCTTCACTAAGCGCTTTAAGGGTAGCTAAGGGTCTAAGTTACCTCCATGCGGACAGCGAAGACTCTGATCAGACTGGGCGAATGCCAAGGCTGATCTGAGTCTGTGCTATGCGCAAAACCCCTTTGTTGGTTTTCTCGCGTCGTGGTTCATTATACCCCCGGAATAAATGCCGGGGGGGGGGTATATAGCGTTCATTCGTTTCCATCCGTCTGTCCGTCTGTCCGTCTGTCCGCGAGTTAACATTTGCGTTAAAGTTTTGCACGAAAGTTTTTTGAGATCTTATATTATCAAAACCATATGTTAGATTAGGTTTATATTTGGCATGATGATAGATAATGGTCCAAACTTTTATTCTGTACCACCCAAACTAATGTGTGTGACCTACAGGTCATGGTCATGGACTTGAACGTTTCATGTTAAAGTTTTGCGTTAAAGTTTTTGAGATCTCTATATGGTTGAAACTCTTTGTTGAGTTAGGTTGCTGTTTGGCATGATGATAGATGAAGGTCCAAAGTTTTATTCATCACCATCTCCATCCATGCCTGTGACCTAGAGGACAAGGTCACGGACTTGGACTTTTCATGTTAAAGTTTTGTGTTAAAGTTTTTAAGATCCTATATCATCCAAACACTTTTTTGTGTTTGGATAATATCTCCAAAGTTTTATTTTGTACCATCTTACACATGCCTGTGACCTAGTGGTCAAGGTCATGGACATATACATGTACATTTTCAGCTATTTTTGTGTTAAAGGTTTTATGATCTCATATCATCCAAATCCTTTGTTGGGTTTGGTTTATATTTGGTATGATGATAGATGCTGGTCTAAAATTTATTCTATACTTTCCCTACGCATGTTTTGACTGAAGGTCAAGGTCACAGACTTATGCTTTTCCGTGTTAAGGTTTTGTGTTTAATTCATATTCTTTGCTTATTTTCCCCATCTTCTTGAATAGAATCTTTCGATATGTGACTGTTTACCTCAAGGTTGCAACAGTTTACATCATCTGGATGCTGCTGCTGACATAAGGTCATGGTCACATACTTAAACAGCTGCATCAATGTACTGTTTTCATACGTTCCAGAAATACATCAGTGGAATCTTTTGATATGTTACTCTGTTTACTTCTAGCTTGCAGCAGATTAGTTGTGCTGCTGCTGACCAAAGACAAGGGCACTGACTTTAAAATTTGTGCTAGTGTTTAAAGTTTAGTATCATTAGGCGGTGGCGCTGGCCGGGGATATACGTGAGCACCTCCTCACTTGCTCTAGTTTGTGGTTAGCAATTTTCATGTTCAGGGGACTTGAAGATGTCTCTATTCTCTGGTGTGACACCTTAAAACTGTGTTGTTTGTCATGATAAAACAAAAAAACGAACACATCGTCATAACTACCAGCAAAACATCTTGGTTCACACATCGTCATGACTACCAGCAAGACGTCTTGGATCATACATTGTCATAACTACCAGCAAGACATGTTGGTTCATACTTTGTCATAACTACCAGCAAGACATCTTGGTTCATACATCGTCATAACTACCAGCAAGACGTCTTGGATCATACTTTGTCATAACTACCAGCAAGACATCTTGGTTCACACATCGTCATAACTACCAGCAAGACATCTTGGTTCACACATTGTCATAACTACCAACAAGACATCTTGGTTCACACATTGTCATAACTACCAGCAAGACGTCTTGGTTCACACATTGTCATAACTACCAGCAAGACATCTTGGTTCACACATTGTCATAACAACTAGCAAGACATCTTGGTTCACACATTGTCATAACTATCAGCAAGACATCTTGGATCATACATCATCATGACTACCAGCAAGACATGTTGGTTTACACATTGTCATAACAACTAGCAAGACATCTTGGTTCACACATTGTCATAACTACCAGCAAGACATCTTGGTTCACACATTGTCATAACTACCAGCAAGACATCTTGGTTCACACATTGTCATAACTACCAGCAAGACATCTTGGTTCACACATTGTCATAACTACCAGCAAGACATCTTGGTTCATACATTGTCATAACTACCAGCAAGACATCTTGGTTCACACATTGTCATAACTACCAGCAAGACATCTTGGTTCACACATTGTCATAACTACCAGCAAGACATCTTGGATCATACATTGTCATAACTACCAGCAAGACATCTTGGCTCACACATCGTCATGACTACCAGCAAGACATTTTGGTTCACACATTGTCATAACTACCAGCAAGACGTCTTGGATCAAACATTGTCATAACTACCAGCAAGAGATCTTGCTTCACACATTGTTATAACTACCAGCAAGAGATCTTGTTTCACACATTGTCATAACTACCAGCAAGAGATCTTGTTTCACACTTTGTCATAACCTTGGGTAACAAACGTGATGTTTGTGGTAACAGTTCGCCTATACAGTGGCTCTAAAGAAACATTTTGATAAACACACTAGACATGCTAGAGGGGCGTCTTATATTTGTGACGTGTGTGGTAACAGTTTATAGCCACTGGGGATTTAAAGAAGCACATTATTACCGTCAAACTTCAGCAAACTGAGACTCCCAAAATAATTATCGTCATTGTTCTAGAAATAAAACAGTTTGTAATGTCCCAAACGATGCAGATGTAATGGCAAACTGTATGCCCTGATCAGGAGCAGTCTGATCTGGGTTTACGCTGTTTGCTCAGACCTGCCTGTTCAATTACCGTACTTAAAATGTTTATGGTAAACACATGGACGCGACATCGCATAAGCTATATATTGCAAACATTTTATGAATGCTGGCAAACTGAGAAACATATGATTATAATAATGCAACATGGACGCGACACCGCATAAGCTATATATTGCAAACATTCTATGAATGCTGGCAAATTGAGTCTCATATGATTATAATAATGTCACATGGACGCAACATCGCATAAGCTATATATTGCAAAAAATTTATGAATGCTGGCAAATTGAGCAACATATGATTATAATAATGTAACATGGACGCAACATCGCAGATGCTTTATATTGCAAACATTTTATGAATGCTGGCAAATTGAGTCTCATATGATAATAATAATGTAACATGGACGCGACACCGCATAAGCTGTATGTTGCAAACATTTTATGAACGCTGGCAAATTGAGCAAAACATGATTATAATAATGTGACATGGACGCGACATAGCATAAGCAACATATTCCAACCATTTTATGAATGCTGGCAAGTTTAGCAACACGTGATTGTAATAATGTAACATGGATGCGACACCGCATAAGCTATATATTGCAAACATTTTATGAATGCTGGTAAATTGAGCAACATGTGATTATAATAATGTAACATGGACGCAACATCGCATATGCAATATATGCAAACATTTATGAATGCTGGCAAATTGAGCAACATATGATTATAATAATGTAACATGGACGCGACACCGCATAAGCTGTATGTTGCAAACATTTTATGAATGCTGGCAAATTGAGCAACACGTGATTATAATACTGTACATGGACGCGACATCCCATAAGCTATATATTGCAAACATTTTATGAATGCTGGCAAATTGAGCAGAACATTATTATACACTTGCGAGAAAATTTATATATATGTAAGCATTTTGATTACTGTCAGATTTTGTATTATTATATACTGTATTGGCATTTTTTAGGAAAAACATATTGTGTAAACCAAAATCTATACATGTGGCATTTGTGGTAAATACACTTTCTGCATTCTTTGAATAGGAACGGCGGTAGTGTAGTGGATAAAATGCTCAATTTCCAGTTCAGGGGCTGACAGACTGATCTCCCGCTTCTATGGTCTTTCGGATGAGACTTTAAACCAAGGTCCCGTCTCTGTATGACCTAGTTGTACGTGGAACGTTTAACCTGAGTTCACTGACGCACTCACTCACTTGTAGAACCAGTTGGATTCATGACCGAACATTTTTTTGTTACTGGTGACTTTGTTAACATCCAACATATGGTGTCCGAGCAGTAGCAGTGGCCCTGCACAGTACTACAACCCACTGGGCACACAACGTTGGATCGACATTGAACAGACCTTTATTCAACGCCCGATGACGTTATATAAATATAGGGATCATACATGGTTTTTCATTCATTAACATTTGCCATGTCCCGAGGGTGATGTTGAAAACCGAGGCCGAAGGCCGAGGTTTTCAACATCTCCCGAGGGACCTGGCAAACGTTAATGCATTGGCAACAAATGTTTGATCGCTGTTATTGCATAAGTTCAATGAACATTCTAAACTATATGGCACTATATTTTGTCACGTCAGGTCCCCTCCAATGTCTAGAATTGTCTACCCCCATGGGGATAGACAATTATGCAATTATGCATGAGTGTACAGCATTGCTATTCGCCATTTACATACCATGAATGCTTGGAAACGCTGTCTGTTACCACAGTCTGTTACCAAGCGCCACCCATGTACTCAACACTGGGTCAGTCGGCGCGGGATGGCTGGTCTATGGTCAGCTTCCGGCTCCAAAGCCAGGCACTCCTTCAACTAGCCCAGACATTCCAACCAAAGTAATAAATAGATAATAATAAAAAAAAAATAGAAAAAAAAATAACGACAAGAAAAAATTAATATATGAATAAAAATGCATATGAGGGATGAATTTTCCTTTGATAAAAAATGCAAAACAAAAAAGAAGAACGTTTGCCATTTGTTTCTAATCCAGTTTGAAGCAAGCAAAGGTAAAGGTTTCCCATTGCCCAATAGCCGTAGGGTCAGTGGGGTTTAGAGGCCCACTGTATCTTGGGCACAGCTGATGAAAGGCGGAGCCCATCTCTCTCCTTTCGCTGCCTTATCCTTCCCTGATTTCAAAAAGGTACCCATTTACTGCTGGGTTGACACGAGTTTTCCAGTCGTCGGATGGCGACGGTGAGCCGCGAACTCACGACCGTCCGGTGACTTTCTGCACAATAACCGAGCCACTCTAACTACTCGACTACGGCGCCTCTCCAAATGCTTCTTATTTCTCAATAAAAACATATGTTGTAATCCCTCATTAGAATCGTCTCGACGAGACGGTTCTAATGATGGGTCACAACATATGGTCGAGACGGTTCTAATGATGGATCACAACGTATGGTTTTAAAGACAGACACAGAAAATTATCCCTAAATTAATCTTGTTACATCCTGTTAATCATTTTAATATATTCTTTGTTTTATTATTTATTTTATTTTTATTTCGAAATGTCTCTTTTTCCCCCTCCCGGTTTGTTGGCAGTCGTGCAGAGGCCAGGGGTCGTATTCATAAAGCCACTTAAGTCGTTGCTATGCGGTTGGTAAAGCTAAATATCTATAAAGGAGATTCCCTACAACTATGAAATTTGCTCTAGAGGAACAGTCTTACAAAGACTGTTCCTCCAGAGCAAATTTCATAAGACTGTTCCTCCAGAGCAAATTTCATAGTTGTAGGGAATCTCCTTCAAAGAAATGTAGCCTTAGCAACAGCATAGCAACCACTTAAGTCGTTTTATGAATACGGCCCCTGTTTTGAAATCGCCTGTATCACGAGAACATCCAAACTGGTATGTTATGAATTATAACGTGCCGTAAAAAAATCTAAAAAATTGGGACAACCAAAATAATTACAGTAATTGTCTTAAAAATGCTACAGCAGTTGCAGTAATGTGTCTAAAACATGTAGATGGATTGGCAAACAGTGTAGACACGATCAGACTGCTCCTTTTAGGGGCAAAACTAATTCTCGGAAAAGTCTGATTAAACTGAGTTCCAACAATTTTATGTAACGCCTCCTGATAAAGCAAGTGGACTTGCCCAAATCCAACGACGGACAGGTCCATTATAAAAATGATAGGATAATGGTAATGGTAAAGGTGTGGGTGTCCCAATATATAGAGCTATCATAAGATATAAACAAGGGTAACTGGCAAAGTTATATTTAGTTCTTTGTGGTGGAATAGGGAAAAACCCACAAAGCACACGTAGTCCATGCAGTGAACCACGCCAAAACAACAACAACTTCTTAGTAGTAATACTTACCATAAAAATTCTATAAATTGGGACACCTAAAATAATTGTGCGCAAAAGATAAATGAGCCGCGACACGACAAAACCAACAATGTGGTTGTGCGCCCAGCGCAGACTCTGATCAGCCTGGGCATCCGCCCAGTTTGATCAGAATCTGCCCTAAGCGCTTAAAGGGTAGCTTAGGGTATAGGCTACCTTCATGCGGACAGTGAAGGCTGTGATCAGACTGGGCGGATGCCCAGGCTGATCTGAGTCTGCGCTGGGCGCACAACCACATTGTTGGTTTTCTGGTGTCGCGGCTCAGTCAAATATTGAATAAAACAGGGTAGGTTATTTGTTGTTTTGGGTTTAAGGCTCTTTGAAACAGTATTTCAGTCTATATCGGAGCGGGAGAAAGAAAAGAGATATGAAAGGAGAAGAGAAATGTCCAAACAACCTCACCCGCACATACTGCAAGCACAATATGTCCTTGCTATATTGTCCAAATTAGTAGGACGCCCCAGTACTGAAAGTTACGCAGCTTCATCGCCCGACCGCCCCCAACAGAGTAAGTACTGATCAGTCTATTTCAGTCTATATCAAGCCGTCTCCCAGTGAGGGAGAAATAAAATGGAAATGATAGACGAGAAAGAATATATCCAAACATCCCCGCCTGCACCTACTGCAAGCACAGTAGGCCCGGCCCTTGCCCTAATGTTATCCAAATTAGTAGGACGCCGAGGCACTGAAAGTTACCCAACACCATCGTCTGACCGCAACCTCCCCAGAAAAGGTAAGGAATTATTTAAGCCGTAATGGCCGTGAGGACTAAAGGCCCACCGCATCCTGGGCACACATATAAAGGGCGGATCCCACCCCTTCTATTTGTTGGCTTATCCTTCCCTGCTTCGAAAAGAAACTGCTTTCCTGGAAAAGACAATGTCAAGTGCATCACGGATCTACGAAGTGCCGTTTTACTATAAATTCCCTCTTTTGCGATAACGCTAAATGAAATGAGCGATATAAAAATATTACAAAATATGTGTGATTTAGTGACATCACAAAATTGAATTAGTAATATCACAAAATTGAACAAGAGGCCCATGAGGCCCTGAATGACTCACCTGAGCAATTGGCAAAGTGGCTTTTTCTTATGTCTGAAACTGTCAAAATACATGTATGAGTATTGGGCCAAAAGTCAAAGAATGACCATGTCCTCTTGTACTCATAAATCTTCATGTTCTCATTAAGACAACCATATATACCATTTTAGGCCAAAATCTTCCCAACTTTCCATGAAATCTTACGTTCTAGCATTTTCCCCAAATTTGACCATGCCGCAAAAAGGTCAAGGTAAACCCAAGGTCATCATTTGAACAGTCTTGATAGAACTCTTGTACTCCATGCTTCTACCAAGTTTCAAGGCCATAGGTGTATTGGTTCTGAAGAAGAAAAATATTAAAGGTTTATACAATAAATGGGTATGGCATGTTGGTCATGTGACCAGGACCATTTGAACAATTTTTTGTTCAATCAACCCCTGGAGTCTCTATATGAAATGTGTTTACAATTGGCCCTTTGGCTTTTGAGGAAATGTTTGAAAATGACTATATATGAGTGATCTGGGTCAAAGGTCAAAGAATGACCTTGACCTCTTGTACTCATAATTCTTCATGACCTCATTAAGACAACAGTATATACCAATTTTTAGGCCAAAATCTTCAAAACTTCCCATGAAATCTTATGTTCTAGCATTTTCCCGTATTTGACCTTGCCGTAAAAAAGTTCAAGGTCAACCAAAGGTCATAATTTGAACAATCTTGATAGTACTACATACTAAGTTTCAAGGCCATCCATCGATTGGTTCTGGAGAAGAAGATTTCAGAAGGTTTTTACCTTTTATGAGCATGGTGGCCATGTTGGTCATGTGACCAAGACCATTTGAAGGAATTTTCGTTCCCTCAACCCCTGAAGGCTCTATATCATATGGTATTTGGTTACAATTGGCCCAGTGGCTTTTAAGAAGAAGTTTGAAATTGTCAAACTATGAGAATTCAGGGTCAAAGGTGAAAGAACGACATTGACTTC
The DNA here is from genome assembly GCA_963989385.1 of Ctena decussata. Classification (NCBI taxonomy): domain Eukaryota; kingdom Metazoa; phylum Mollusca; class Bivalvia; order Lucinida; family Lucinidae; genus Ctena; species Ctena decussata. Next base: position 63,718,397 of record OZ022507.1, read on the forward strand.
TGTACTTATGAATCATCATGTGCTCATTAAGATGCCTGTATTTACCAAATTTCAGGCCTAAACCATCAAAACTTTCCATGATATCTTATTTTCTAGCATTTTGACCTTGCCTTGCCGTAAAATGCAAGGTCTACCAAAGGTCATCATTTTGAACAATCTTGATAGTACTGGAGTACCCAATGCTACATATCAAGTTTCAAGGCCATCGGTCAATTGGTTCTGGAGAAGAAGATTTTTAAAGGTTTTTACCATATATGGGCATGGCGGCGATGTTGGTCATATGACCTGGATCGTTTCAACAAATTTTCATTCCTTCAACCCCTGCAAGCTCTGTATGAAATTTAATTACAACTGGCCCAGTGGTTTTTGAGGAGGTTGTTTGAAATTGTCAAAATATGAGAGTTCTGGGTCAAAGGTTGAAGAATGACCTTGACATCTTGTACTCACGAATCTTCATGTACTCATTAAGATGACTGCACATATACCAATTTTTAGGCCTTAGTCTTCAAAAATTCCTTATGTTCTAGCATTTTCCCATATTTGACCTTGCAGTAAAAAAACGACAAGGCCAACCCAAGGTCATAATTTGAATAATCTTGATAGTACTCGAGTACCCAATGCTACATACCAAGTTTCAAGGCCATCGGTCAATTGGTTCTGGAGAAGAAGATTTTTAAAGGTTTTTACCATATATGGGCGTGGTGGCCATGTTGGTCATGTGACCTCAAACGTATGATTAAAATTTTGTTCCCCCAATCCCTGGAGGCTCTATGAAATTTGGTTTCAATTGGCCCAGTGGCTTTTGAGGAGATTGTTTGAAATTGTCAAAATATGAGAGTTCTGGGTCAAAGGTCAAAGAATGACCTAGACCTCTTGTACTCATAATACTTCATGTACTCATTAAGATCACTATAGATACCAATTTGTAGCCTAAAATCTTCAATAGTTTCCAAGATATCTTATGTTCTAGCATTTTGCCATATAAAAGAAAAAGGAAGCAAATTTTACCGTGCCGTAAAAATGGTCAAGGTCAACCTAAGGTCATAATTTGAATAATCTTGGTAGTACTCGTGTACCCAATGCTACACACCAAGTCTCAAGGCCATCAGCCTATTGGTTCTGGAGAAGAAGATTTTTTTTAGGTTTTAACCATATATGGGCATGGCGGCTAAGTTGGTCATGTGACCAGGACCGTTTGAACACATTTTCGTTCCTAAGACTTGGTTTTGTCGTGTCGCGGCTCAAATATTGAATGAAACATTTTTACCGTACCGTAAAAATGGTCAAGGTCAACCTAAGGTCATAATTTGAATATCATCAGCCTATTGGTTCTGGAGAAGAAGATTCTTTTAGGTTTTTACCATATATGGACATGGCGGCCATGTTGGTCATGTGACCAGGACCGTTTGAACAGCCTTTCGTTCCTAAGACTTGGTTTTGTCGTGTCGCGGCTCAAATATTGAATGAAACATTTTTACCGTACCGTAAAAATGGTCAAGGTCAACCTTAGGTCATAATTTGAATAATCTTGGTAGTACTCGTGTACCCAATGCTACACACCAAGTTTCAAGGCCATCAGCCTATTGGTTCCGGAGAAGAAGATTTTTTTTTAGGTTTTTACCATATATGGGCATGGCGGCCATGTTGGTCATGTGACCAGGACCGTTTGAACATTTTTTCGTTCCTAAGACCCCAGGAGGCTACATATGAAATTTGGTTACAATCGGCCCAGCGGTTTCAGAGGAGACGGATAACGGACGACGGAGCCTGCCTATACTTAAAGCTCCCCCGGAGCCGCTGGCTCAGGTGAGCTAAAAAGTTATATCACTATATCGATTTTGTGATATATCTTAATCAGCTATTTTTGTGATAACACTAAGTGATATCAGAGAATCTATTTAGTGATATAAAATTGTGTGACATCGCATATTCGAAATTAGATTTGTGATATCACTAAAACGATTAAGTGATACCACAAAAAGTGAATAAATGATATCACAGACTCGGATAAGTGATATCACCAAATCGAATAAGTGAAATAACAAAATCAAATTAGTGATATCACAAAATTATATCCACTTTTTGAAATCACAAAATCTATTAAGTAATATCACTCAATTGACTTTGTGATATCATACAAATTTCGTTTTGTGATATACTCATACTTTCCTATTAAGTCACAGCACAATCGATTTGTGATATCATATAATCGATTTTGTGATATCACTAAATCGATTAAGTGATATCACATAAGTGATATCACAAAATAATATGTGATATCTCATGTTCGAAAAAGTGAGATCACAAAATCGATGTAGTGATATCACTATTCGTGTAATATCGCAAAAAGGGGATTATACAGATCGGGCTAGATACTTGAATAGCCCAGCTTGCCAAGCGGGCCAATGTCGTCCTAATGACGTCGTTTTTTGCCGTCGGTCTGACGAAACTAGTTGCGTCGACGTCAGTATAACATCATTATGACGTCATGTGCCTGCTCGATGGCTGCTTAGTTTATATGATTTTAGCTCTGAATGAAATGATAAAGTGATTTGCGTTTCGTGAAATACCTTAATTTCAAGGTACAGCATTTGCGCACAGAAAAAACTGACAGCAGGCTGCGCAGATGCTCACATGAACAAGCAGTGAATCGTAATAAAATCTTGTTTACTTAACCCATCGGGCACATGACGTCAAATGACGTCATACTGCTTCGATATGAGGATATTACGTCACATGGAAGTCAGTACATCATTTAACGTCATGTGCATTACGTCAAATGACGACTGTCTGAAGTCGGTGCGAGTCAGTACATCGTATCGACCTTGTCGCATCGACGTCAGTACCACACCATTCGACGTCATGTGCCTACTGGGAAGAGTTCACTCGAGATCAATATTCTGTTGCCAAGAGCGAATAGCGTTTTGCATTACTAACGTTACGTTATCTGAGATAATAGCTGGTGATCTAAAAATACAGAATGGAAAGAAGCACGTCCTTTCCGGCTTTCCATGGTTCCGTACATCTAATGCGTCTAAGCGCGCATGTACCATCGTAATGACGTCGCATCATGACGTTGCACCGACGTTAGTTTGACATCATAAACTTGCTGAGATGACACTACAGCTAACAGTATATACGTAGTTACAAAAGCTGAGCAAGTCTACATATTCTCGATGACATTTATACAGGCATATTCTGAAAATTTGAAAATTTTTAGCATCGCAAATCCGTTTTGCAATATTTCAAAACAGCTAAAGGACCAGGGGTTATTGCAGTATCTGTTGTTTCCAAATAGTTAATCGCGTAAAAACTGAGGACAAATTCTAGAGGGAATTCCCAGTATTTTACACGCACAATACGTGTGCTTGAGATCAGCCATAAAAATTTTGCATTGTACCGATTATACGACGATGTCAATGGGGTCACGAATTTTGCAATACGTTTATCTATTTTGAATATCGTTACATAATAATAATATTAATAATAATAATTATAAAATTAGGGGATAACTGTCTTGAAAATTGTCATTTAAGGAGGTAAAAATCATCGGTTTTATGATCGAAGATTTCGTTTTACGGCGACGCTCCAGCGGAGCCGTAAAACGCATTTTGCGACCATAAAACCGATGATTTACCTCCCCAAATGACAATTTTAAATACAGTTATCCCAATTCTAATACTTTTTCCTACATTTTCACCTTTCATAATGTACTAGTTTGCATCCGTTTCAAGCGCCGTCAGCAACGCAAAACCAAACGCCAGCCAATGAAAAGCGACGTTACTTAATGACGTCGGGTTTGCGACAGTATATCGCAGAATATACTGTCGCTTTCTGACGTTATCCAATCAGACGTCGCGTTATATTTGTAAGTGCATTAGATATTGAATGATAAAACGGCTTTGCAAGCGGTGCATTATTGCAAACGTCTCATAGATCTATACAATTGGACTCGAGAAAATCAACAAAGTGGTTGTGCGCCCAGCGCAGACTCAGATCAACTTAGCCATCCACCCAGTCTGATCAGAGTCTTTGCTGTCCGCATAGAGGTAGCTTAGACTCTGAGCTATCCTTTAAGTTCATAGCAAAGACTCTGATCAGACTGGGCGGCTGCCCAGGCTGATCTGTGTCTTCGCTGGGCGCTCATGCCACTTTGTTGGTTTTCTCGTGTCGCGGCTGATTTGTTGTGATTCGGCGTAAAAAGAAAACATTAAAGTGGGTTTACATGGCGACACGTGTTGCATGAAATTTGTGTCGTGCAACATGTCACCATGTAAATACTCCTAAAGCATGTTTCATGATACAAATCTGTTGCATGCAACATATCATGCAATGATATGTCACCGTATAAATGTCCCTAAAAGTTAGGTTGCACATGATCACTCAACTCTGTTGCATGCAACATCCCTTATCGTCTAAACACAGCCTAAACATGTAAACACCCCTAAAACATGCGTTTCTTGACTCAAATTTGTTGCATGCATGACGCAACATGTTTTATAGTCTAAACAGTGCTGGTTGCATGGCACATTTGTCTTGCAACGTGTGTCGCCATGTATTTAAAACTGAATATTATACCCCCGACGTATGCCGAGGGATTCAACTATATCATTCGTCAGTCTGTCCGTCCTTCCATCAACATTTGCCTTACAGTTTTGTGTTAAGTTTATATTCCATGCTTATAACAACACTGTGATGGAACCCTTTGGTGTTCTGACCAGGTTTACCCGGGGGTGGGGGAATTTTACATTTGGATCGTCCCTGCAGTGCTGGGCAAATGCCGGGGGTTTGTCTTTTAGGCAAAAATAGTAATATGAGAAAAACATAATGGACTGCGGGGTCAAACAGCAGTGATTTTACAAACTGTTTGTCCCCGCAGTGCGGGGCTTATAGCGGGGATTTGCCTTGAAGGATAAAAAGTCAAAGTCCCTGCTATTTCCTTGGGAGGGAAGGTGGGGGGGGGGGAGTGGTTGGGCCTTGGTTAGAAATTACTGATGCATTAGCTGACACCTTCGGGGAGCTGCTGTTACCCGTTAAGTTAAGATATATATCAACATGGAATAACATTGCCGAGTTCATCTTTAATTCGGTATTTTTTAATTAAAAAAATAAATAAATCAAAATGTACCATGTCACCTAACTTTGTTCACGATATTTTCGGCATGGAGACTATTGCGAAATGCCACGCCGGATACATGTGGCTTTGGAACAAAATTACGTATACTGGCTCTCATGTTTATATCTCATGTTTACTACCCGTGAACCGCCAAAACATAATATCAATGTTTTTGTGGGTTTTCCCCTATCTAATCACAAGGACAGAACGTTATTGTTTAATGTTTACATATTTAGTTTTTGTGCGCAGATTGATACATGCAGCTCTAAATATCGGAATATCTTAAGGTGTATAGTTACGACCACCTCTATGTTTTTGTCGTCATTTGTACGAAGGGGAACAACTTTTGTAACATCCTTTTCACTTCACTGGTGGAAGAAGCCTTTCCAAAATGGTCTACAGTTAAAAGAAAGGAATTTGCTCCTGCATGAGCAAATTCCTTTCTTTTAAGTGAAGACCTCCTTTGTGAAAGAGGGCAATATGAAAATGACAGAGTTGCTTCCCGTGTACCTGTTTACTTTAATCCTTGCACTAACAATTTCTATGAGTGAACTTCAATTTTTTAATTTGTACAAGTCTATTTGCCTCACGAGTGAATGTTTTTGATCATATGACGTCGCATTTGAGAGTGTAATAAAGCCATGCATTAAATAGAGGATATTTGACTTTTTCAGTGTAAGATCGATTTTTATTTCACCGAATAAACACCAAAAGCAGTATTTTCACTAGTGGCGAAGTCACGAGTGAAAATACCGCTTTGGGTGTTCATGAGTGAAATAAAAATTCATCTTACACTGAAAAAGTCAAATTTTCTATTTCTTTTATGCTTAAGAATCGCAATAATTCTGTTTATTCAAGAGCGTCAGCCATCACGACAGAAACACAATATAGGGATCAAACATGGTTTTTCATGCATTAACGTTTGTCAGGTCCCGAGGGAGATGTTGGAAACCGAGGCCGAAGGCCGAGGTTTTCAACATCTCCCGAGGGACCTGGCAAATGTTAATGCATTGAAAACAAATGTTTGATCGCTGTTATTGCATAATTCAACGAATTAGTCGTTAAAATTAGAGAAAAAACTTGGCACTCTATTTTGTCACCGTTTAACAGCCAACGCGCTGGTGCATCTGTTTACTAATATTCGTCTTCCGGGCCCGAAAGCATTCATTCTATTCAAAATGGCTGCCATCATCCTATTCAACCTCATTTCGGAAAAGCATCCAAGATGGTCGTTGTAGTTGATGCAAAATAGATGGTAAATTAATCAACAAAAAGCAGATACCTTGAGCAATAATTTCCATGCAGAACAAGCCTGATCCATTCATATACTATCCTGCAGTTCTTGATTACTGAAAGCTTAGGATGCATGTTTTCTTTAACACTTATTTACTCTCCATTTGGCATCGTAAGAATGAAGACAACATGGCTTTGAAATTCGTGTCGGTACTTTATGACGTAATAAGAGTACAAAGCATGATGACGTCATAAGGAAACATAGGTAGCACGCGACCAATTATTGTAAATTAACCGAAAAGGGAGAGGCAAGAGTGCATGGCGGTTTTTAGTGGCCCGGCACAAGCATAACGAAAGTTCTGTCATCGTGTTTCAACAGCGCGAGAAAACCATTGTTGAAACACGGCTTTTCGCCTGTTGATGCACGGCTATTAATACCTCTCGGCACTGCTTTTTATGCAATAACATTTATTCCAGCCGGTTTGCGTCAAATTTGATGCTTCCAGCGTGTTTATTGGGTATGATATGAAAAATAGCTTCAAATATCATTTTGATAAACAGTTCTTAAAAAAAAATGCCAAGAAAGAATGCCTACAGGAGACTTAGGCGGCCTGACGTCGCGTGCAGTAAAAATGTTACGTTGGCGCTTTAAGTGACGTCATTAACGTTGTAATGACGTGCAAACATGCGTGACGTAATTTTTGTCAAGCCAGATAAGATTTAGCCAATTATTGAATTAATCAACAAAAAACTTGAGGCTATTTCACAAAACTCCTATTTCTGAAACAGTGAAATCGAAAGTGATAGTTTCACTGTTTGAAACAGTGAGATTATCAGTTTCGATTTCACCGAGAAATCTCTATAATTCATTGAAAAGTATAAAAGAAAAAATAATCAACTACAGTCCAACCTGTATTAAGCAAGCACCTTAGGGATAATCAAAATCTGCTTGCTTAAGACGGGTGCTTGCTTAATACAGGTAGATTTCAATGTATTTGCTTGTTTTGGGAACTGAATACACGCTTGCTTAATACAGGTTGCTTGCTTAATAGAGGTGGCCACTAAGACAGGTTTTACTGTAGTGGATTATCTATGCACATTACGTCGTAACATTACGGTATGTAACAGTATGTCTTGACGTCCATAAACGTCGCTTTCTCTAATGGCGAAACCGTGACGTTTTTCTGCAAAATTTGCTAATAGAATGTCATTTTAGTGTCAAAGGATAAATTAAATCTTGCATTCGTGCTCCTGTATTACTGGACTTATCAAACTCCTGGGAAAAACGGATAAGATGCTCTGCATAGCCTCGCATCTTATCCTTTTGCTCAACTCGTTTAATAAATTCAATAATACATGATCACTCATGTAAGATCCTCTTTAAAAAAAACTTTGGAAGTATTTCAATCAGTGAAGACCTTGATCCGACTGTACCAAATAATAATTCTACTTCATGTGGCCTATTAATACCGATTTAATTGAGCCGCGACGCATGAAAACCGACAAAGAGGCAGGTGCGCCCAGCGAAGACTTACATCAGTCTGGGCATCCGCCCAGTGATCAGAGCCTTCGCTGTCCGCATGGAGCTAACTTAAACCCTTAGCTACCGTTTAAGCGCAAAGCGAAGCCTCTGATCAGATTGGGCGGATGCTCAGGCTGATCTGAGTCACTTTCAAATTGTTGATTTTCTCGGGTCGCGGCTCATAGATTTTTTTGTCTTAACTGCCATATGATAATCTCCCCCTGTTCTCGTGATACAGGTAATTTCATAATGGCACTGTAACTTTGCCAAAAAGAAAAAAATGGGGGTAAGGGCGAGAGATATTTCAAAATAACAAACGCGTATTTAATAAGGTAAAAAATCTCCGCCGACATCAGATTGTACAGGGAATTAAATGGCACACTTGCTTCTTTTCTGCATTGCATTGGGGATAAAAGGTAAATTTTCAAATGAGTTTATGAGAAAAGTTTATTGTTCAAATTAAATGCAACTGCTAGGTTTCCCGAAATGTGGTTGGTTTTGAGCTGCATACTCTTTCATTTTGTCATTCTTCCCAAACAAACTCTTTATTTTTTACTAATTTTCCATAGATATTATACTGTCATATCTAAATCCTAGGTCAAACTTGTTTTGGTTATAGATAATTTCAAATCGAAAAGATAAGTTCTAATTGTATATGCAAATTAGCAAAATCGTGAGCCAGTAAGAAACGAATGTCATATTAGTCTAGGAATCATGTGACGGCATCCAGGTATTTTCTCATTCTCGCACGTAATTAAAATACATGACTCACTTTAATTGGGATCGAGCAAATGATTTCGATCGCGGTCCGCGGTTCGTCCGGAATTTTATAGTTTTATAGTTTTCTGGTTTTCTGTTTCTTTCTTCTTTTTTTTCGATTGTTTTGTCTTATATTTTGACCTAAGATTATTTGGTGTATCTTAGAGTTTGTTGTTGTTGCTGCTCCAAAATAGACCAAATTAACCTACGGCATTTTGCAGCTCTCAAGTAAATATGAGCCGCGACACGAGAAAACCAACAATGTGGTCGAGCGTCCAGCGCAGACTCCGTCCAGTCTGATCAGAGTCTTCGCTGTCCGCATGCAGGTAGCTTAGTCCCTTGGCTACCCTTTAAGCGTTTAGCAAAGAGTCTGATCAGACTGGGCAAATGCCCAGCCTTGTCTGAGTCTGCGCTGGGCGCACGACCAAATTGTTGGTTTTCTTGTGTCGCGGCTCATATTTCTTTAATTGGCAAGGAACTGAATCGATAACGATTATCTGTCGGAACTACCGATACAAATTCCGCAAAATAATTAGGGTCACAATATATGTTTTTCTTTTTTTTTTTTCTTTTTTTTTTCTGGAAAATATTGAAAATTATTTCTACATTATCCCTTTTACCCCGCCTTATCTGGAGCATTTTTATGCTATTGAATTGAAGATTCGATAATTCATACTAATGAAAAATTAGATGATTAGCTTTTTAATACCCCCAGCTTCAGAGAAAATTTGAGGGTGTATTGCTTTTTGCTTATCCGTCTATCCGTTTATCCATTTGTCTGTAGAACTTTTGTTATGCCTAATTACTGATGAAGGATATATGCTAGGATCTTAAAATTTTACGTACCAGTTGCATATTAACTTTGCTAATCCTATTTTTTTCTGCGGACATGTAACAGAGGAGTTTTGCCCCTTTTATTGAAATAAATATAAAAATAAATAAATAAAGATAGGAAAATATCTGTCAGCAAAATTGCGACAAAAACATTTGAATTGGAATTTTGCTGTTTGGAGTGTCGTTTTGGACTGAATTTTTTATCACCTGGGGCCGTATTCATAAAGCCACTTAAGTCGTTGCTATGCTGTTGCTTAGGCTAAATATCTATATAGGAGATTCCCTACAACTATGAAATTTGGTCTGGAGGAACAGTCTTTGTAAGACTGTTCCTCCAGAGCAAATTTCATAGTTGTAGGGAATCTCCTTCAAAGAAATTAAGCCTTAGCAACAGCATAGCAACGACTGAAGTCGTTTTATGAATACGGCCCCTGATCAAGTTTAATATAATTTCCGAAAATTCAAAACTGAATTGTGTACCTTTGTTGACTGACATTTTCCTAACTGTTGACCCGTTTGAAATAGAAAGTTAAGGGTTTTCTGATATGAGCCGTGACAAGAGAAAACCAACAATGTGGTTGTGCGCCCAGCGCAGATTCAGATCAGCCTGGGCATCCGCCCAGTCTGATCAGACTATTCGCTAGGCGCTTAAAGGGTAGCCAAGGGTCTGAGCTACCTCCATGCGGACAGCGAAGACTCTGATCAGACTGGGCGGATGCCCAGGCTGATCTGAGTCTTCGCAGGCCGCACAACCACTTTGTTAGTTTTCTCGTGTCGCGGCTCATGTATTGTCATCATTTCATGTGACATTCAAGTTTGTTTTGTGTTCAGCAGACAAGTACAGTCAGAACTGTCTTACGGAGTCACCCAAGAAAAGCCATACAATTGGCTGCTTAAGACAGATGACCCTTTAATACAGGTTCATTTGCACTGTATTTTGGTTCTAGGGACCTGGAAAAAGGTGGCTGCTAAAGGCAGGTGACCACATAAGCAGGTTTGACTGTAATTCTCTAAATAAATTAGAGTTTCCAGGTAGAGCTCAAAGGATAGTTCAAGCGCAGTCGATGGTTGGAAGCTGCAATTTTATTTCCTTACATCGGAATTTGAATTTTCGGATTTATGTCCTTGTAAATATTAGGGGCCATGAGCTTCATTATCCTAAATGCTTTTGGGGAAAATCGCGTCGTATTCTCCTTAAATTTGGATTTCAGAAACACCTTTATTGGCTCAAGTGGTGGGATAGGGGACATGAAACTGAATATATAATATTTAAATTCAATTATAGCTATATATCTGCCAGTTCTCTAAAATGGTCCCTAGAAAAATTCTTCCGGCAACTGGGAATTTTTCAACTTGCAGTTGGGAAAAAGGTACTATTTTGAATTAATCGATGTTTTCATGGCTCATATATAAGCCTAAATGCTAGAGTCATTGTTCTAAAAACTGCAGAATTAACATAAAACAAGAAAAACTTAAAAAGAAAAGATAATCGGCGCAGATTAAATGGAAGTGTGTTTTGTAGCATGTCTCTAGGTGTAGAGTTGACAATAACTTTCATGAATATGACTCAAGTGACACGCCTGACAGTCAGTCTCATGCGGAACCGGTGGTTAAGCAAAGCAATCCGTTAGATCGCTTTCCGATGACGTAGAAGAGGAGCCGAAAAAGATAAACAAACGATAATCGTTCGTGTAAGAAGATGATTTATTTTCTTAGAAAATGTTCTCTTTAAGATATGAGAATGCTATTTTGTTGCTAACACATTGTTTTCTTTGTATGCCGAAGGATTTGCTGAAGCGTTGTATTGTTTTTGTCATTTTTATTCCCTCCTTCGAAACACCTGTTCGGACTGGATTATACATGAGATAAGCAACACATTTATCCGCTAAATCTGACATTTGTGTACATATGATCTGCAAATTAGACGGTGCGCGGATATTTCAAACAGAAAGTGGGGTATGTAATACCTTTACATTTTGCTAGAACTAAGAATTCTTTTGAAATGCATGCATAATTGGTCTCGAAAGGTTGGTTCCGCATGTAATCATTGAAAATAAGAAGAAAAATAATTTCACAGATAATTTTATTTCAACCTGTAACACGTGCAGTAATAATTCTGGAGTTTCTAAAGTTGACAAATGCAGGTCTGACGGATAATATTTGCTTCAAACCAGGCTGCAAGAGAAATCAAGGAACACTGCTTTGAACCATTATATGTTGAACATTATGCATTGATTACGTTATTGGAATGTCAAATGAATCCATATAATATCTGTTTAGCTTATTTCAATACTTTTGATTTACCTATTGTTAAGGGAAAGTCTCCAATTTTTCCTGGTTACGCATGCGATAGCTCGGTTCAGCATTTGACTTATTTCAAACTTCACAATTTCTTTTGCTTAAACTAAGCTATAAACGTCTCAAGCTATACATGGATCACTATTAAATTGGTAACGCCAATACTGTTTCTTCTAAATCGTCTTCTGATTTGTCTTCTGATAGAAATAACCCCCGAAAACACTCATATGTCCTGCTTCAGTATCATAATAATGGTATTAGATTAGTACTGAAGTAATTCCTCATTATGTCATGTTTACATGTATACTTTGAGTGAATAAAATACTGTCTGTCTGGTTATTTACTGACTTCTTTAATGATTGACGTTTTATGTCCCGCTCGACAATATTAATTCTAGGAAAGTTATGATCAGTTTATTTAAGTTTCAGTCGCAGTAAGTCTTTACTGTTTTGTGCAAAAATGTACTTTGGGGCAAGTATAGTTTATTCAATTCCTTCATTGATATTGATAGTTTATCGTTGATCAAAACGAGGGAAAACTAACTAAAGATATGACGTACACGTACTGAATGACATTTAGGTTTCTGTATGTAGTCGTCTTGCTGAAACCCTCATCCACGTAAATTACGTGAAATTATGGACGGGTCGCCAATAAATAAATTTCTTGATCATGTGAAATAATACAGTCAAACTTCAATGGTTCGAACCCTGATGACTCGTCAACCGTGCCTGACTAGAACTCCTTCCTGAGTCCGTAGAGGTTACTTTAAGTAGAAACAAAGTGGGTGGCCAGAACTGCCCCTGGCTTGAACTAATTTTCATGGTCCCAAGCCTGTTAGAGCCAATATAGTTCATTGAAGAGAAAAAAAATGTGCATTTTAATACTTATTGGGGAAAAATAAGAGCTTAAAAATCTGAGAAAAATATAGATAGGAATGACTTTTTTACTTTGCTCAAGGCAATATAGAAAAATACGGCGTGCATCGAAAGGTTCTTATATAATGGCTTGCTACAAAAGCCAGGAGGTATCGGCACTTCACCGCACGAAATTTTATTGAGTATTAACACGGAAGGTAATGTTTCAAACGGACCTCCGCTGAAATATGTTGAAAACTAATTTGACTATTTTTCAATAGTCAGTTTGCAGTTTTCGTGGTCTATGGATGGGACACGGGTAAGATTTTTGAGTCTTGCACAGGTATTTCGTCTTTGTTAATGCATTTGTAGGTTTTCTTAAAATCTTATTAATGCGATAAGGCGTGCCCATATCATACACACTTTCGAATAATATATTTACAAAACTTAATGCTTTCATTACTATGTGTGTATTAAAATTCTCGTAATGACGTTAAACCACACACCCCAGCAGAACGTATCCAGTGGGTTTTTTTTCCACTATTTTGGGAATGGTGCCAGTGCCCACAGAATTGGGGAAAATCGCGTCGTATTCTCCTTAAATTTGGAATTTCAGAAACACCTTTATTGGCTCAAGTGGTGGGATAGGGGACATGAAACTGAATATATAATATTTAAATTCAATTATAGCTATATATCTGCCAGTTCTCTAAAATGGTCCCTAGAAAAATTCTTCCGGCAACTGGGAATTTTTCAACTTGCAGTTGGGAAAAAGGTACTATTTTGAATTAATCGATGTTTTCATGGCTCATATATAAGTCAGGCTGCCTCGCAGCTAAATCAGGCAACCAAGCTCATTTGATTTTCCATACATTCCAATGCTCAACCGAACATTCTCATGCGCAACCACAAAATTTTTGACATGAGCCACCCATTCAAATGCAAAAAATCAAATTTTTTGGAAATTGTGTTAATTGTTCAAATGTAATCTTAGAAATTTTCATTCAGCAGGCACTGAAGGCCTGACCAAATTAATGTTTGAGTACTGTAGGAAACAAATGATGCATTGTCTGCGAAATTAATTCTGGCCCGACTGGCACGGTTTTAGGGTTTTAATCCATGGTTAACATATGACTATAATGCTCGTCTACCGGTTACGTTGGTAAAAGGGCCGTGTCTAAACAAGCACCCCACCCTAATCAAGCTCAAGTAAAGATAATTGCATGATTTGTAGAGTGAACGTGAATGTGGACATACAGAAGTAGTAAATTTGTCCGGCTTTGTGTTTTCTGAAAATATCTCTGACATGCCTATGTCGTGTCAATAATTTGACAATAGTAACAGCTTCTGAATGTTCTTTTAATTGATATTATACATATGTAAGAGAGTAAGTGGTTAAAATGAACAGCTTACCAGGAGTACGATTGTTAAGTTAGTTCCTTTTCCTTTTTCCTTATTCCTTTTTCCTTATTCCTTTCTCCTTTTTCGATTTTCAGGTTCATAGAACTTTGCGAAACTGTGCAAAAGAAAATTAGCAGATAGCACATTCATGATCATTTTTACTTCTAAGAATAATGGTATAGATTTCAACGGTACAAACTGCGAATAAGGAAAAAGGAAATGAATGAAAAATTCCTTATTCGATTTTCAGACTCATAGAACTTTGCGAAGCTTTGCAATAGAGGATTCGCATATAGCACATTCATAATATTTTTTACTTCTAAGCATAATGGTATTAATTTCTAAAGCTCAACGGTACAAACTGCGAATAAGTAAAAAGGAAATGAATCAAAAATTCCTTTTTCCTTATTCGATTTTCAGACTCATAGAACTTTGCGAAATTTTGCAATAGAGGATTCGCATAAAGCACAGTCAAAATAACTTTTACTTCTAAGCATAATGGTATGGATTCCCAAAGCTCAACGGTACACACTTCCCCGGAATAAAGAAAAAGGTAATGAATGAATAATTCCTTTTTCCTTATTCGGTTTTCAGGTCCATAGAACTTTGCGAAACTGTGCAAAAGAAAATTAGAATATAGCACAATCGTGATCATTTTTACTTCTTAGAATATTGGAATAGATTTTCAAAGCTCAACGGGACAAACTGCGAATAAGGAAAAAGGAAATGAATGAAAAATTCCTTTTTCTTTATTCGATTTTCAGGTCCATAGAACTACGTGAAGCTATGCAATAGAACATTCACATATAGCGCATTCACGATCAGTTTTACTTCTAAGCATAGTGATATACACGTAGATTTCCGAATTTCAAAGCAAAAGAAAGCGAATGTGGAAAAAGGAAATGAACGAACAATTCCTTTTTCCTTATTCGATTTTCAGGCTCATAGAATTTGCGAAGCTGTGCAATAGAAAATTAGCATGTAGCACATTCATGATCATTTTCACTTCTAAGAATAATGCTATAGATTCCCAAAGCTTGGAAATCTATACCATTATGCTTAGAAGTAAAGGTTATTATGAATGTGCTATATGCGAATCCTCTATTGCAAAGCTTCGCAAAGTTCTATGAGCCAGAAAATCGAATAAGGAGAAAGGAATTTTTCAGACATTTCCTTTTTCCTTATTCGCAGTTTGTACTTTTGAAATTCGGAAATCTATTTCACTTTGCTTAGAAGTAAAAGTGATCGTGAATGCGCCATATGCGAAAGTGCTATTGCATAGCTTCACCAAGTTCTATGAACCTCAAAATCGAATAAGGAAAAAGGAAATTTTGATTCATTTTCTTTTTCCTTATTCGCAGTTTGTACCGTTGAGCTTTGGAAATCTATACCATTCTGCTTAGAAGTAAAAGCTATTATGACGGTGCTATATGCGAATCCTCTATTGCAAAGCTTCGCAAAGCTCTATGAGTCTGAAAATCGAATGAGGAAAAAGGATTGTTTCATTCATTACTTTTTTCCTTCTTCGCAATTTGTACCGTTGAGCTTTGAAAATCTATACCATTATTCTTAAAAGTAAAAATGGTCATGAACGTGCTATCTGCTAATTTTCTTTTGCATAATTTTGCAAAGTACTATGAACCTGCAAATCGAATAGGGAAAAAGGAATTTGTGTTATTTTATTATTCCTTATTCGCAGTTTGTACTGTTGAAATTCGGAAATGTATATCACTATATGTGAATGTTCTATTGCATAGCTTTACTAAGTTCTATGAACCTCAATATCGAATAAGGAAAAAGGAAATTTTGATTCATTTGAAATTCCATTTTCCTTATTCCCAGTTTGTACCGCTGAGCTTTGGAAATCTATATCATTATGCTAAGAAGTATAAGTTATTATGAATGTGCTATATGCGAATCCTCTATTGCAAAGATTCGCAAAGTTCTATGAGTCTGAAAATCGAATAAGGAAAAAGGAATTTTTGATTCATTTCCTTTATCCTTATTCTCAGTTTGTACCGTTGAGCTTTGGAAATCTATACCATTATGCTTAAAAGTAAAAGTCATATTGAATGTGCTATATGTGAATCTTCTATTGCAAAGCTTCGCAAAGTCCTATGAGTCTGAAAATCGAATAAGGAAAAGGGAATTTTTCATTCATTTCCTTTTCCCTTATTCGCAGTTTGTACCGTTGAGCTTTAAAAATCTATACAATCATTCTTGGAAGTAAAAATGATCATGAATGTGCTATATGCTAATTTTCTTTTGCACTGTTTCGCAAAGTTCTATGAGCCTCAAAATCGAATAAGGAAAAAAGGAATTTTTCATTAATTTCCTTCTTCCTTATTCGCAGTTTGTACTGTTGAAATTCGTTAATCTATATCACTATGCTTAGAAGTAAAAATGATCGTGAATGCGCCATATGCGAATGTTCTATTGCATAGCTTTTCTAAGTTCTATGGACCACAAAATCGAATAAGGAAAAAGGAAATTTTGATTCATTTCCTTTTTCCTTATTCGCAGTTTGTACCGTTGAGCTTTGGAAATCTATATCATTATGCTAAGAAGTATAAGTTATTATGAATGTGCTATATGCGAATCCTCTATTGCAAAGCTTCGCAAGGTTCTATGAGTCTGAAAATCGAATGAGGAAAAAGGAATTTTTCATTCATTTCCTTTTTCCTAATTCGCAGTTTGTACCGTTGAGCTTTGAAAATCTATACCATTATTCTTAGAAGTAAAAATGATCACGAATGTGCTATCTGCTAATTTTCTTTTGCAGTTTTGCAAAGTTCTATGACCCTGAAAAAGGAATAAGGAAAAAGGAATAAGGAAAAGGAATAAGGAAAAAGAAAAAAGGAACTAACTTAACAATCGTACCAGGAGTGCACTGTGCAAATCATGTCCGTTTATCCCACCCACCCAAGTTTGCAGGACCGTGGACCCAATACAAAACATTTCTACCGGAAAAATATTTTTTTTTTTGTATCCTAACTAAGAAAACGGATTGCGGCCAAATAGAAACGTGTCCCAAAAATTTTATGCATTAGGGCAGACAAATCTGAGCAAACAGTGCATCCCAAATCTGAACAGGCCCAGATCCAGACCACCACGTACTGGTGGGGCTCTGGATAATTGGTGAGGCTGGGAGATACCGAGAGTTTTGTGTGTGGGGAGGGGGTTGGGGAGGGGTGGAGGGAAGGGGGCTTGAAAATATGTGACATAATTAGAAATCAATTTGATGAGAATTTTTTATAATGCCTTTTTTGCATTGAAACATATGTTGCGATATCTCATTAGAATCGCCCCACCGAGGCGACTCTAATGAGATGTCACAACATATATTTCAATCTTACTGCATGGACAAATTATCTCAAACTGTCATAAGATAATCCTTATTGAGTATCTGGAGGCCTACATATACATACCACAGAGGCCCAGCTGGCGGGGCTGAAGCCCCAAGTTCCACCTCCCTGGATCCGGGGCTGCAGACAGTTGCCGCCAACAGTCGCCAACGATCGTTTATCGCTTGCGAGAATGAGGTCAGACTGCTCCTAAGGAGTAGTCCGATCAAAGTTTGCACTGTTTGTCATTCCATCTGCATTTTTAGAATCATTACTGCATTTTAAAACTTAACTTTTCCGAACATAATTATATCAGTCGGCGGGAAAGACGAAAGAAGAATGTTTTAAGAAAGATACGACCAACTTATCCAGTAACATCCAAATCACGAGCTGCCGCTGCTAGCCTCAGCAGCAGCTGCTGATAGCCTCGCAGCAGCTGCTGATAGCCTCGCAGCAGCTGATGACGTTTTACCCCAGTAAGTTTGGTTTTAGCCCACTTTCTAGGAACGATCGGCTCGATATAGGTAAGTTTTCTTGTAAGGGCTGTAAAGCCCAAAATAATAATGACAAATGATGATAATAATAATAATAATAATAACGTCTGTGTTTAAAATGAATAACTGTAGTTGCAGTTATACAATAATAGGATTTATCTTTCGCAGGCTTCTCCCTTGTGCCTATATATAGTTTACAGACATGTTAACTTATTTCCTTTGCGAGAATAATATATACTAGAATGTAATAGCTACAAAAATAAATTAAAAAAAAAATACAAAAAATAAATAAATCTTTTTCCTTGGCAAAGATTAAAACATGGTACATATAAGAGACTGAATTGGAATAGTTTGCTTCCCTTACATACCAACAAAATATAATAAGCTTCTAAATTATAAATAAAAAAATAAAGGTGTACCGTATTCGACCCGCTAAACATTAAATACTTTCAGTAGACATTCTTCCTAATAAACGCACATTTCAAAGAATTATTATATATAGAAATAAACTGAATCATTAGAGAAAAGCTGCATATAGTCATGCAGGATGGAGATGCTTTGTAAGTGAAAACTGTAAGATTTTATAGTGTTTTCAGCACTTGTAACAAGCAATCAAAGGGATAAACCAGTAAAAATATGTGCGCTAAAAATCATATGCCTCAGAACTTTCCTTGATCTGCGCTTATTGGGTCACGTGCGCTAATAGGGTCGATTACAAAATATAAATTTGGACGGCTGTGTGCAACTATAGTCATAGATACGTATCGCTGACCACATGGGGAACGTCGTTAGGAGAAGAGAAGAGAACAAAACAATATACATAGGACTTGGACGAACACTCGGCGCCAGGGGTGTGCAACTATAGTTACGTACGCACTTGGCGAACGTCGTTAAGAGAACTGAAACAGAACAGTACATAAAATCCAATGTCGTTACGAGAATTGAAATACACATACAATAAAATCCAACAGATGGAAACCGTTGAGCCACTTCGGGAACATCGTTACGAGAGATGAAAAAAAATCAGCAGTGCGAATGCAGGTTGGGGTGGGGAAGGAGACATTTTCAGCACTCTTTTATTTGGTTGATACATGTAAAAAATGCTGAAAAATAAAGTTTATGATATATCTCAGCCCTGTCTCGTAGATCACACCTGTAATCTCTTTCATCGGAAATTTGTGTTACAACAATAATTCTGGAGAAGCAAGAAATTTTGCTGGTCAAATAAAAGTATTTGCTTTCCCAGTGCGCAGTAAGCAAGTAGAAAATTGTTACATTTGTCAGGTCTTGGTCAGCCCATTTATTGATATCACTTATTCAAAGAATGGATATCACAACTTCGAATTATGGATGCCAAATATCCGATTTTATGGATATCACCAATTCGAATTATGATATCACTAATTCGATTTATGGATAGCCATAATTAGAGTTATTGATAGCTATGGGCAGTATTATGGAAATACATAAGAGCCGCGACACGAGAAAACCAACAATGTGGTTGTGCACCCAGTGCAGATTCAGATCAGCCTGGGCATTCGCCAAGTTTGATCAGACTCTTTGTTTAGTGCCCAAAGGGTAGTTACGGGTCTTAGCTACCTCAATGCGGACAGCGAAGACTCTGATCAGACTGGGCGGATGCCCAGGCTGATCTGAGTCTGCGCTGGGTGCACAACCAGATTGTTGGTTTTCCCGTGTCGCGGCTCATATATGTAATTCGAAGTAGGGATATCCATATTTTAAATAAGTTATATCAAGAAATCGGGCTGAATAATTGATATCCATAATATGAATAGTAAATATCCATAAATAATCGCAGAGCAGTCGTTATTTAAACTTATTATTTGTAGCGAAGAATATATGATATCCATAATTCTAATTAGTGTTATACATAAACGGGCCCAAATATTGATATCCGTAACCCGAATTATGGATTTTACTTAATATTTGAATTATGGATATCTAATAATCTTAATGATTAATGGATATCACTAATTCGACATTGGTATCACCTATTTGATTTATTGATATCCATTAGTAATAAGTGATATCAGATATCCATAATTCGATTTATGACCATCCATAAATCAAATTATGAATATCCAAAAATCAGATTTGTGATATCCATGATACAAATTATATCTATTAATAATTATGATTTTCGGATATCCGGAGTTCGAATTATGGATATCGATAATTCGAATTATGGATATCTATAAAAATATTGATGTTCATAATTCGAATTATCACTAGGATACGTGTACAGTGTTTGAGAGTCCGCGTATTATTTAATGTTATTAATTATTATAAATGAAATAAACTCAGAGTTAAATATGACCATTAACAGCTTAAACAGCGTTGAATTTTGGAGTTAAAGTACTTATTACAGAAAACGTATCTGAAAAAAACATGATAAAGTTGTCTCACAATACCGTAATACCGATATATCGCAAATCCGTTTTCGCTGAGCTTGCAAGTTAATTTAAGGTAGGTCAATAGTACCTCTGGCATCAACTATCAACTGCAGCTGTACAGAAAGAAACAACTGCTGCTGCCTCTGAGACAACACCAGGTCCGCAACTTCAGCTTAGACTCCCGCAGAAGATACTATAATTAGCTATTCAACATGACATTTATTTTTTCTCATCGTTTTTAAAGTTTCCTACAGATCTTGGCCACTCTTTTCTCTTTTTCCCTCTCTTCTTATTTGCCTTTTTATTGCTCATTTATCCCCTGTTTTTAGTTTGGCTCTACTTGTTGGGTAAGATCAGCAAGATGTTTGAAAAAAAAGACAAGGTCAAAGTTAATTTTCAGAAGTTAATTTTTCAAGTTTATTTATTTAATTACAATTATTTTTTCCTGCATTTAGAGCTTCTAGTGTCATCTCAATGTATGTGTTTGAGGACTAATACTAAGAGCATGCAAGACCATGGTACTGGTATAAACAGAGAAATAAAAACAACAGAATCCTTGAATATGCAAGGTCGTTAGGGTTCTTCAGAAAGCCATTGTCAGCATCAACGAAAAAAAATATATATAGCAGCTGATGTCCCTCTGCTGCCATATATTTACATAAGGTTTATATTCTCTTTTTTCCTTCAAATATGTGTTTTCAGTGTAGACACAAAACTGTTTTGTTTGTTTAGGTACTCAAACTGGTGTTTGCTTTTTCACATAGCCACTTTGGGTGTTTTGCATGACAGATATGCGTTATATGTACTTTAGGGCTCGCAACGAATTAAGTTACCTTTCAAATATCCCTCCGGGCACATGGGGGTTTGATCAGCTTTGAGCCAACGTCGATTCGACGTCATGATATCGAATCGGCGTTGGTTCAATGCTGGCTAATCATAGTGCCCGAAGGGATATTACAAGAAGAAGCGTCACACAGTTCTCAGAACTTCTCAGTCTTCAATTTGCATAACAGATGTGCCTTATATGTAGTTTAGGGCTCGCAACGAGTTAAGTTACCTAACAAATATCCCGTCGGGCACATGGGGGTTTGATCAGCTTTGAACCAGCGTCGGTTCGACGTCATGATATCGAATCGACGTTGGTCAATGCTGGCTAAACATAGTGCCCGAAGGGATATTACAAGAAGAGTCACACAGTTCTCTCCATTTTGCATAAGAGATGTGCGTTATATGTAGTTTAGGGCTCGCAACGAATTAAGTTACCTTACAAATAACCCGTCGGGCACATGGGGCTTGATCAGTTTTGGACCAACGTCGATTCGACGTCATGATATCGAATCGACGTTGGTCCGATGCTGGCTAAGCATAGTGCTCGAAGGGATATTACAAGAAGAGTCACACAGTTCTCTCCAATTCGCATGACAGATGTGCCTTATATGTAGTTTAGGGCTCGCAACGAGTTAAGTTACCTTACAAATATCCCATCGGGCACATGGGGCTTGATCAGCTTTGGACCAACGTCGATTCGACGTCATGATATCGAATCGACGTTGGTCCGATGCTGGCTAAGCATAGTGCTCGAAGGGATATTACAAGAAGAGTCACACAGTTCTCTCCAATTCGCATGACAGATGTGCCTTATATGTAGTTTAGGGCTCGCAACGAGTTAAGTTACCTTACAAATAACCCGTCGGGCACATGGGGTTTGATCAGCTTTGAACCGAAGACGATTCGACGTCATGATGTCGAATCGACGTTGGTTCAATGCAGGTTAGGCATAGTGCCCGAAGGGATATTACAAGAAGAGTCACACAGTTTTCACCAAGCAAAGATAAGGTCTAAGTGGGATAGGTTAGGATATAGCTTAGAGGAAAGAAATTAATAGCTTTAAGTATTAATGATTCTTGACTCACATATTATTCTGTATTTATTAAGGTGATATTATGCACTTATTATACTACCTGTCACACCGTTTATATTTGTATTGCATGTATGTACATGTATATGCTCAAGGGCTACATAGCCTATAGCACTTGAATAAACAGTCTTCTTTATATATATATATATAAATGCTACGGGTGTGAAAAGAATTTGTGATGCAACATTTGGTGGTAAGAGAGACACTTCCTGACACTCTTTTTATTGCAAGACTGACATCTTTTGATATTTTGTGCTGGGGCCTAATATTTGTTGTTTCTAGTTGTTGATAGAGAGTATTGCAACTTTTTCTACTTTGTTGCTGTTACACTGCTGCTTCTGTTCGTGGTATGATAGTGACAACTGATGCTGATGTTTTCAATATTCTTTTCTTTTTTAAGATTGATATATGCTGCCTGTGATAATGGTGTTATTAAAAGTGTCAGCCACTGTTTATAGTAGTCTGGGTGCCGGGACGAAAACCCGAAAAAATAGTCCGCACAAATGTTTGATGCAGATTCTTATTATTTAGGATGTCCTTAACCAGAAACAAAATGATGCCACCTTGGCATCCTTGGGGAAATTAAATATTCAAGATGGCGTCCAAGATGGCTGCCAAGGGATAAAATTCATAATATCTTCTTAAATATAAGGGCTAGAAACATACTTTTGGTGGCTACCTATAGGTTTTTGAGGTCGAGGAATCGATTAAGCATGTTAAAAATTATTTCAGACATATCAGTTACAAAATGATGGACAAGATGGCCGCCAAAACATAAATATCTCTATATCTTCTTTAGTATACGGGCTAGAAACATAATTTTGGTGTCTACATATGGGTTTTTGGGGCCAAGGAATTGGTTTAGCATGTTAAAATTGACTTAAAAGCAAACCGGTTACACAAAATGGCGGACAAGGTGGCGGACAAAGCAACGGTCACGGCACTAATTGTCGGAGAAATGCACTTTCGGATAGAAGAAATTCTGGTTTGTGTATTAGAAACCCGGATTTTGCATGTATAAGATTGTTAAATATAAAAATGAAGTTATGAAAGTCCCATTCTAACAGTGTTTTAACAAGAGGGCCAAGATGGTTCACAAGAACCTAGTGCAGGCAAGGGCAGATAACCCGTTGACAAAGCTTTAGTCATTACAGAAAGCTATTGTTGCGAGTAACAATCTAAAGGTTACAAGAAATGTGTTATATTCTATTATCTACTTTACTTTCTTCAATTAAAATTCAGGTTAAGAAACTCAGGTTAAGAAACTCTGATATATTTGTTGGTTGCTTGCGTCGTTTAAAATTACAGCTCATGGTCGGCAATCAATGAGTGGTGTGAGTGTGGGAGGTTCGTGCCATGGCACAGCCAGAGTTTTAGCATCTGGGTTGCATGGAAAATTTACAAACTATTTGTTGGCTGCTTGCGTCCAAAATTATAGCTCATGGTCGGCACTAGTGGTGTTAGTGTTGCAGGTTCGTGCCATGCCACAGTCAGATTTTTAGCATCTGGCCGGTATGGAAAATTCACAAGTCAGAAAAGATCATACTTACTTCAAAACAGTAACACATTTTGTAAACAGCTTTTGATTTTTTTTGTGTTCTCCCAGTTCTTTCAAGTATAAAGGAGACAGTACTACCAATGATTATAGACAGTTGACTACAAATTGTATATGCACATTTAAAATGTTTTAGCTTCAAAAGTGCACAATTGTCATGCCAGTTTGTGCAAGTATTCTTACCTGACTAAATCTTCCGAGCAATGCTACGGGAAAACGGCATAAACTGACTTCATAGACCGAGCAAAAAGCTACGGGAAAGTTAATAGCATAAACTGGCTTCACAGACCCGTCAGCTTAGATCACCATAACATTCAAACAGATTCTTCTCTAAAGCTGCTAGGCCGATCAAAATCACTTTTTTAGTTACTAGAGTAGTTGGCTTAAGTACAGAAAACAGGGGGTATGAATCCTATTTCTGACAACAACTGAAAAAGGCTATCTGTCGACTTAGCAAAAAATATGTACTCGTACCGGACTAGAATCAAGGATGGTCAAAAGGATAGATTTCAGTAGCCCGAGCTTTCATAAAAGCGCTATGCCAAAGACACAGTGAGAATCTAACAACCCATTGTTCCAACGGCGCAAAGGCTACTGGGATAATTTGATATATAGCTATACTTAAATTTGTTTGAGAGAACGAAAATTGGTATGAATGCTTGCGGCCCAAGATGTCACCGTTTCATCTAAAAAGTTCTCCTCTCCTGAACAACTGAAGTACACATAAGTTGGTATTTTCATGTAATATTTCACATTCCTCAAAAGTTTTAAATATGTAAACGTTGGGTCACGTATGCCCCCAAACTCGGGGCACGTACTTTATAGAAACTGAACAAATGACTTTGCATTTGGGAAAGAAAAGGTAGATCTACAAGTAGAGTTAGAAAAGGGATTTTCCAAAACCACAATACAGTTTCCTGGCAGATTAAAATTGTGTCGCCAAAAGTTGTTTATTCCTGCTTCTAGCCCATGCGCTAACTAACCATATGCTATAAGCGTAACACTGAGATAATGTCAGCATAAAATCAAAGACCTGAAAGTGATTTTTATTAAGCTCCTTACAAGAGATCAAAGTAAAGATATTTTTTCTGTTACGACTGGAATTTTATCCTTCTTGGTTATTTACCCCTGCTTAAAGGCTAATATACAGAAAAAGAAGTAAATCTATAAAGTCCGGGGACAAAAGGATTTTTCTTACAAAACCTAAATTCAGCTAAGCAATCAAAGTAAAAAAAACCTTTGTGCCAAGATCAAAATTTTGCCCCACTGCTTGGCCATTCGGGATTTTTCTGGTGCTTTTCTTTTGCTCCAGGATTTCATCGGTGTTGTTTCGGATGGATCTCCAGGTGTCGCAATAGTTGTTTCTGTCGAGTCCTTATTTTGATTCATCACAGGTTTTATTCGTGATTGATTTGCTATCTGTGATGATTCATTGATGGGTTGGGTACCCTTCATGCAGACCAAATAATAACTAAATATTTTGAACCACTGCAGAAGCAGATCTAGAAAGCATGGGTTTGGAAAAATTAGTTAACTTCCCTTTTGGCTCCTCAATGTTACGTGTTCTTGTGTCCGCCTGTCTGTGGTCTTCTAGCAATATGGTTACCTTATAGCTGCCCAGTTTGCTTTCTGTTTTGTCCTATTTGAAAGACTGATAAAATAGGTAAAATAAATGTTACTATTGTTTTCAATTGGGGTAACTGAATGTCTGAGAAAGGGCTGTTCATTCGATTTACTGTGTTTGTTTGCGAATATTTGTCATTTTTGTATTTTGATTTTGAGGGAATGTGGGGTCTGATTGTATTAGTTATTGACCTCTGTCTATCATTTAACTTTACCAAAAAGTACATGCGTGGAATTATGAACATAAAAAAGCCATTAAAAACGATATTCTTAAAATAATAGTGAATTATCGAGCTGTCAATGTCTTTCGGTTGCGACTGAAATTTTCTAAACGGGCTGTCTGCCCATACCTGCACTGGGCTCTTACGGATCATCATGGTCTCCTTGGTAGTGACACTTTCAAATGCAAAATGAGGTCTTTATGACTTCGTCTTTTTTGAAAAATTCATGGATCTTATAATTTCAAAATTCCGGGTTAAAAAACTTTCTACAGCCTGAACTCTGCTATCAAAAAGTGCATTTCTTAAGACATTCAGCTCCGTAATCGATGCTTCGTCCGCCATCTTGTCCACCATTTTGTGTAAGTCGGTGCCTTAAAGTAAATTCTAACATGCTTAATGGATTCCTTGACCCCGAAAACCTATATGCAGACACCAAGATCATGTTTCTAGCTCGTATACTAAAGAAGATATGGAGATTTTTATGCTTTGGCGGCCATCTTGTCCGTAATTTTGTAACTGATTGTCTGAAATAATTTTTGACATTCTTAATCGACTCTTCGACCTCGAAAACCTATATGTAGTCACCAAAAGTATGTTTCTAGCCTACATACTTTAGAAGATATTGAGGATTTTATCCCTTGGAAGCCATCTTGGACGCCATCTTGAATATTTTAATTTCCCCAATGATGCCAAGGTGGCATCATTCAGTTTCAGTGTACGGACATGTTGGTGAATACATTGGTGCAAAAACATTTTGTGCTGACAATTTTTTTGGGTTGCACCCAAAATCTCCATTTGGCAACCAGACTATAGTAAGGATTTAGGCTTATATTACTGTTTTTGCCGTGTGTAGTATTTGCAGACACTAATGTTGGTGGTTTGACAGGAGTAACATCTGCTGCTCCGCCAGTTTTCATAAGCAGATGCTGATGTTTGTACCAGAGACCACATCATCTGTCGATATTGAAGATCAGAGGGACATCAGGTGCTGCCATTAGTACTGAGAATAACTTTTGCTGCTGCTGTAAGTAAAAGCAATAGCTGCTGATGGAGAAGTCAGTTCCTGATGCTGGTGTCATAAGCAGCTGCTAGTGTTTTTTTTATAGTTACACCACCATCTGCCGATATCGGAGAACAGAAGGACATCAGCTGCTGCCATAATATATTCAGGATAACTTTTGCTGCTGTTGTTGATGAAATCTTCAGCTGCTGATAATGTTGTCAGTTGCTGATGGTGGTGTCATAAGCAGCTCCTGATGTTGTTTATTAGTGATAGTGACACCACCATCTTTTGATATTGGAGAACAGCGGGACATTAGCTGCTGCCATAAGTATTTAGAATAACTACTGCTGTTGATGAAAGCATCAGCTGCTGATGGTGATGTCAGTTGCAAATGGTGGAGTCAGAATGAGCTGCTGATGTTATTATTAGTGACAGTGACCCTACCATCTGCTGATATCGGAGAACAGAGGGATATCAGCTACTGTCATTAGTATTGAGAATAACCATTACGGATGCTGTTGATTAAGTATTAGCTGCTAATGGTGATGTCAGTTGCTGATGGTGGTGTCATAAGCAGCCGCTGCTTTTAGTAAATGACACTATCATCTGCCTATATCGGAGATCAGAGGGATGTCAGCTGTTGCCACTAGTGTTTAGAGTACATTTTGCTGCTGCTGTAAGTAAAAGCATCTAGGCTGCTGATGGTGGTGTCAGTTACTGATGGTGGTATCATAAGCAGCTGCTGGTGTTGTTTTTAGTGGCACCACCATCTGTCGAAAGCATTAGCTGTTGATGGTGGTTTTTAATTGGTACAATTGCTAATGCCGCAGTTGCAGTTAGTACGGCTTATCGCTTTTGTCTTATTCTTTTCTGATGATAGAAGTAGCAGATTTTATGGGGTTTTTTTAATTCACACGCTGCTGCAGCTGGTTGTAAAAGAGCCGCATCCTGCAACCTAGGTGGAGAGTAAGATTTGCTGTTGTTGTCTAAGGGGAGGAATGAAATAACTTCTACTGCTGTTAATTTGAAGATACAACAGCTGCTGCTGTGGTCACAGCAAATATCACAGAAACCATCAGCATCAGCTTTCACTCGTTGATAAACAACAGCACAATATATCACTCTAGTCACGTACACCACAAGAAGTAGTAACTCTCACTAAAACTTACTGCAGATATCACTCCGTCCACTGTCAGCAGCAGCTATCACCCTCGTAACAGAAGGCAGCAGCAAAGGTTAGTTTC
Organism: Ctena decussata; assembly: GCA_963989385.1. Classification (NCBI taxonomy): domain Eukaryota; kingdom Metazoa; phylum Mollusca; class Bivalvia; order Lucinida; family Lucinidae; genus Ctena; species Ctena decussata. Next base: position 63,746,230 of record OZ022507.1, read on the forward strand.
GTCTCCAGAAGCAGCTCCTGGTATCATGAGTATAACCACCAACAGATGGTAGAAAAAAGATATAATTCAAGCAGCAGCAACTGAAGTCACTCTCACTACTTTCCTTCAACAGCAGGCAGTCCACAAACAGATGGCAGATACAGATATTTAATCCAGCAGAAGCAACACCTGCCATTCTCACTACCTATCTTCAACAGCAGGCAGTTCATCAACAGATGGCAGATACAGATATTTAATCCAGCAGCAGCAACAGCTGTCACTCTCACTACCCTTCTTCAAAAGCAGGTAGTCCACAAACAGATGGCAGATACAGATAATTTGTCCAGCAGCAGAAACAGCTGTAACTCAATACCTATCTTCAAAACGGGCAGTGCACGAACAGATGGCAGATACAGATATTTAATCCAGCAGCAGCAACAGCTGTCACTTTCATTACATATCTTCAACAGCAGGCAGTCCACCAACAGAAGGCAGATACTGATATTTAGTCCAGCAGCAGCAACAGCTGTCACTTTCACTACCTATCTTCAACAGCAGACAGTCCACCTACAGATGGTAGATACAGATATTTAATCCAGCAGCAGCAACAGCTGTCACTTTCACTACCTATCTTCAACAGCAGGCAGTCCACCTACAGATGGTAGATACAGATATTTAATCCAGCAGCAGCAACAGCTGTCACTCTCACTACCTATCTTCAACAGCAGGCAGTCCACCTACAGATGGTAGATACAGATATTTAATCCAGCAGCAGCAACAGCTGTCACTTTCACTACCTATCTTCAACAGCAGGCAGTCCACCTACAGATGGTAGATACAGATATTTAATCCAGCAGCAGCAACAGCTGTCGCTCTCACTACCTTTCTTGAACAGCAGGCAGTCCACCAACAGATGGCAGATACAGATATTTAATACAGCAGGAGCAACAGCTGTAACTCTGACCACCTGTCTTCAACAGCAGGCAGTCTATAAACAAAAGGCAGATACAGATATCTAGTACAGCAGCAGCAACAGCTGTCACCCTCACTACCTATCGTCAACAGCAAGCAGATGGCAGATATAGAAATTAAATCCAGCAGCAGCAACAGCTGTCACTCTCACTATCTATCTTCAACAGCAGGCAGTCCACCAACAGATTGCATGAACAAATATTTAATCCAGCAGCAGCAACAGCTGTCACTCTCACTATCTATCTTCAACAGCAGGCAGTCCACCAACTGCTTGCAGATACAGATATTCAATCCAGCAGCAGCAACAGCTGTCACCCTCACTACCCTTCTTCAACAGCAGGCAGTCCACAAATAGATGGCAGATACAGATATTTAATGCAGCAGCGGCAACAGCTGTCACTGTCACCACCTATCTTCAACAGCAGGCAATCCACAAGCTGCTTGCTGATACAGATATTCAATCAAGCAGCAGCAACAGCTGACACTCTCACTACCTATCTTCAACAGCAGGCAGTCCACCAATAGATGGTAGATACAGATATTTAATCCAACAGCAGCAACTGCTGACACTCAGCTGCTGCTATTAGTAGTAAGAATAGCTTCTGCAGACGCGTTTGATAAAAGCATCAGCTGCTGATGGTGGTTTAGCAGTTGCTGATGGTTGTGTCGTAAGCAGGTGCTCATTTTCGTATTAATGACAACATCATTTGGCGATATTGGAGAACAATGGGATATCAGCTGCTGCAATCATGAGAAAGAATATCTTTTGCCGCTTTTTTATGAAAACATCAGCAGCTACTGTTGGTGGTTTGGCAGCTGTTGGTGGTGATGTGGTGGTGATGTGATAAGCAGCTGCTGATGTTAATATCTGCGACCACATCATTTGCCGATATGAAAGAACAAAAGGAAACTTGCTACCTATTAGAAGTAAAAATAGCTTTTGCTGCATCTTTTGACGAAAGCATCAGCTGCTGATGGTTCTTTGGCAGCTGATGATGGCGGTAACATAAGCAGCTGCTGATGTTACTGTTAATTACACCATCATCTGCCGATATCGGAGAACAAAGGGACATTAGCTGCTGCGATCAGTAATAGGAAAAACTTTTGATGCTGATTTTGATGAAAGCATCAGCTTCTGATGGCGGTTTGGCAGCTGGTGATGGTGGCATAAGCAGCTGCTGCTGTTATTATCAGTGACCACATAATCTGCCAATATGGAAGAACAGAGGGGCATCACCCGCTGCTATTATTAGTAAGTATAGCTTCTGCTGCTATTATTAGTAAGAATAGCTTCTGCTGCTATTATTAGTAAGAATAGCTTCTGCTGCTATTATTAGTAAGAATAGCTTCTGCAGCTGCGTTTGATAAAAGCTTCAGCTGCTAATGGTGGTTTAGCAGTAGCTGATGGTGGTATCATAAGCAACAGCTCATCTCAGTATTAATGACTAATTTGCTGATCATTTGTTGATATCGGAACAGAGGGACATCAGCTGATGCCATCATGAGTAAGAATAGCTTTTGCTGCTGATCTTGATAAAAGCATCAGCAGCTACTGATGGTGGTTTTTGCAGTTGTTGGTGCTGGTGTCATAAGCAACTGCTGATTTTAATATCAGTTGTAAGGGTAGTATATAGTTGGCAAGCAGAATTCTCGGTTGGAAGAGAATTATCACATAAATGGTTTATTAGGTGTGAATCTATAGTCTCCCTTGAGCGAAATACTCAGAAAATTATGTCCGGAAAATGCTATTTATTGTGCAGTCTACAGGTTCAAAAGCCGTTCTTCAATTAGCAATATAATCTGCCTGAATTATGTATTATCTCATGTGCTTTCATTTTGTGTTGTTAGTATAATTTAGTTAAAACGGCCGAGAATCGGAAATTATGCTAAAGAAGTTGGTATTTGTCTATAATATCTGGTTTATACTTATAATAATTTATATGCTACGGTAAAGTGTGATTGTATATTCTGATACAATTAATAAGTTTTCCAATAGATACCAAGTTTTGCCTAAGAAGTCGTTCTCAGGAACACAAGTAGGCCTACCGTGTTTTACTTGATCTCAAATTTCTGAAATCTGATCTTTGCTAAATTTCCTCACCCCCTAACTCTGGGGTTGGGCTGCAAAATACGTTCACTTAAACTAAAATAAGCTTGCTAGTTAGTGATAGGCTATAGAGGAAACATTATCTGAAATCATGCCATTTTCATTAATGTAAATAAAATCATTGACGGGCCGCGTAGCGCAATCGGTAGGGCACCTGACTCATAAGTCAGAGGTCCTGTTCGAAACCCGGTCTGGCCACATACTTTCGTTTCTCCTTCCGCTGATTCAAGAAGGGTAGTTGTCAGTTACTGGCGAAAGTATGTGCACTTAGTACTGGTTAACCGCTTAGGAGGTCTAAGCCTGCCCAGGAATAGTGTGGTTAGGTTAACTGACCGTCCCGACATGACCATAGTTGTTTACCGTGGACGTTAAGCATCAAATCAATCAATCAATCAATATAAATTACTTTTTTTTCATATTCTCAGACAAGCTCAAAAGAAGAACCCGTGGGGAGAAGGTTTGCTATTGTTCGTCTGTCTGACTGTCCTCGACTGGGACTGGTCGTCCGTCTGTCTGTCCTTATCTGGGTCTGTTCGTCTGTCTGTCTGTCTGTCTGTAGGACAGTATTTGTTCGTTAGTCCATACAACACTATTGTTCGTGTTTAGTGTTAGACAGGGCTATTGACATGCCCGGGGTGCTGATTGGGGCTAAACGGACAAATACTTATGTGTATTAACTTGTACAAAGCATAAGAGAGCCAATATGATAGAAGAAATAGTGCAATATACTATTTCAGGACAGTTTAATACTTAATTTGAGAGCTAACCTATTGCGTTTTTTCCCCTTTGAATTATTGAAGGGCTCGTCCCGTTACATTTTTGGGACTCGTCCAGTTACATTTTTGCGGCTCGTCCCGTTACACAGTGACCAAATCATCTGCCGATATGGAAAAACAGAAGAACACTTGCTGCTGCCATAAGAAGAAAGAATAGCTTTTGCTGCATCTTTTGATGAAAGAAACAGCTGCTGATGGTTCTTCGGCAGCTGCTGATGGCGGTATCATAAGCAGCTGCTGATGTTACTGTTAATGACACCATCATCTGCCGATATCGGAGAACAAAGGGACATAAGCTGCTGCCATCAGTAGTAAGAAAAATCTATTGATGCTGCTTATGATGAAAGCATCAGCTGCTGATGGTGGTTTGGCAGCTGCTGATGGTTGTGTCATAAGCAGCTGCTGATGTTAATATAAGTGACCACATCGTCTGCCGATGTCGAAGAACAGAGGGACAACGGCTGCTGCCATTAGAAGTTAGAATATCTTTTGCCGCTTCTGCTGATGGAAACATCAGCTGCTGCTGATGGTTTAGCAGCTGCTGATATTGGTGTACAAAGCAACTGCTGATGATAGTTTTATTGACAACATCATCTGCCGTAATCAGAGAACAGAGGGACATCACCTGCTGCCATCATGAGTAAGAATCGTTTTTTCTGCTGCTTTGATGAAATCATCAGCTGCTGATGGTGGTTTGGCAGCTGCTGATGTTGGTGGCATAAGCAGCTGCTGCTGTTATCATCAGTGACCACATCATCTGCCGATATGAAAGAACAGAGGGGCATCAACTGCTGCTATTAGTAGTTAGAATAGCTTCTGCAGCTGCGTTTGATAAAAACATCAGCTGCTGATGGTTGTTTGACAGCTGCTGATGGTGGTGGCATAAGCAGCTTCTGTTGTTATCATCAGTAACCGCATCATCTGCCGATAAGGAAGAACAGAGGGGCATCAGCTGCTACTATAAATATAAAGAATAGTTTTTGCTGCACCTTTTGATGAACGCAACAGCTGCTAATGGTTCTTTGGCAGCTACTGATGGTAGTATCATAAGCAGCTGCTGATGTTACTGTTAATGACACCATATATCGGAGAACAAAAGGAACATAAGCTGCTGTCATCAGAAGTAGGAAAAACTTTTGATGCTGCTTTTGATGAAAGCATCAGCTTCTGCAGCTGCGTCTGATAAAAGCATCAGCTGCTGATGGTGGTTTAGTAGTTGCTGATGGTGGTTGGCGGCAGCTGATGGTGGTGGTGGCATAAGCTGCTGCTGCTGTTATCATCAGCGACCACATCATCTGCTGATAAGGAAGAACAGAGGGGCATCAGCTGCTTCTATAAATAGTAAGACTTTCTTTTGCTGCACCTTTTGATGAAAACAACAGCTGCTAATGTTTTTTTTGGCAGCTGCTGATGGTGGTAACGTAAGCAGCTGCTGATGTTACTGTTAATGACACCTCATCTGCCGATATCTGAGAACAAAAGGAGCATAAGCGGCTGCCATCAGTAGTAGGAAAAACTTTTGATGCTGCTTTGAGGAAAGCATCACCTGCTGATGGCGGTATGGCAGCTGCTGCTGCAGCCGCATCTGATAAAAGCATCAGCTGCTGATGGTGGTTTAGCAGCTGCTGTATGGTGGTTTGGCAGCTGCTGATGGTGGTGGCATAAGCAACTGCTGCTGTTATCATCAGTGACTACAACATCTGCCGATATGGAAGAACTAAGGGTCATCATCGGCTACTATGATGCTGCTTTGAGGAAACCATCACCTGCTGATGGCGGTATGACAGCTGCTGCTGTAGCTGCTTTTGAAAAATGCATCAGCTGCTGATAGTGGTTGAGCAGCTGCAGATGGTAGTTTGGCAGCTGCTGATGCTGGTGGCATAAGCAGGTGCTGCTGTTATTATCAGTGGTACAATAAGCAGCTTCTGATGTTATTGTTAATCAGCATCAGCTGCTGATGGCGGTATGGCAGCTGCTGCTGCAGCTGCGTCTGATAAAAGCATCAGCTGCTGATGTTGGTTAAGCAGCTGCTGATGGTAGTTTGGCAGAAGCTGATGGAGGTGGCTCTTTGGCAGCTGTTGCTGTTACTTTTAATAACACCATCATCTGCTGATATCGGAGAACAAAAAGGTCATAAGCTGCTGCCATCAGTAGTAGGAAAAACTTTTGATGCTGCTTTGGAGGAAAGCATCAGCTGCTGATGGCGGTATGGCAGCTGCTGCTGCAGCTGTGTCTGATAAAAGCAACAGCTGCTGATGGTTGTTTTGCAGCTGCTGATGGTGGTTTTGCAGCTGCTGACGGTGATGACATAAGCAGCTTTGCTCTTACTGTTAATGACACCATCATCTGCCGATATCGGAGAACAAAAAGGACATAAGCTGCTGCCATTAGTAGTAGGAAAAAATTTTGATGCTGCTTTTGAGGAAAGCATCAGCTGCTGATGGCGGTATGGCAGCTGCTGCTGCAGCTGCGTCTGATAAAAGCATCAGCTGCTGATGGTGGTTTTGCAGCTGCTGATGGTGATTTAGCAGCTGCTGATGGTGGTGGCATTAGCAGCTCCTGCTGTTATCATAAGTGTTATCATAAGTTACCGCATCATCTGACGATATGGAAGAACAGAGGGGCATCATCGGCTACTATAAGTAGTAAGAATAGCTTTTGCTGCATCATTTGATGAAAGCAATAGCTGCTGATGGTTCTTTGGCAGCTGCTGATGGTGGTCAGTAGCACTATCAACGGTATGTATTGTTCCAGTAGCAGCCCCTGTTATCATTACCATCACCAGATACAGATATCATTTCAGCAATAAAACTAAAGTCACTCTAATTACCTGTATTTTAACAGCAGGCCGTCCACCAACAGATGGCAGATACAGATTTCACTCCAGCAGTATCAACAGCTGTCACTCGCATTACCTATCTTTAACAGCAAGCAGTCCACCCATAGATGGCAAATACAGATATCATTACAGTAGTAGCAGCAGATACCACTATCACTACCTAACTTCAACAGCAGGCAGTCCACAAATTATGGATATCAATAATCCAAAGTATGGATATCCAATAATCTAAATGAGAAATGGATAGCACTAATTCGAATTATAAATATCACAATTTCGATTTATTGACATCAATAATTTGACTTAGTGATATCCATAAATGGGCAAATTTGTTGATATCTATAAATCGATTTATGGATATTCATGAATCGAATCGGTGATATCCATAAAGTAGTTAGACTAGTTGATATTCATACTTCGAATACTGTACATCTATAAGTCGAATCACGGATATTCATGAATAATTATGGATGTCGCTTATTTGTATAGTGGATAGCACTTTTTCACTTATCGATATCATAAAACGATAATGAATAGTTAACCGGCACCCCATAGAATTTCGGTGATATCTATCTTATATTACTTACGTAAGATATAGATAATCCGCTGGTGACAGACGGACGCATAGACTGGCGGATGGACAAAAGGTGTTGCGGAATATATTATCATATACCTCAAGAACCCTTAAGCAAGCTTCATAGTCTAGTTGACATGGTGCATTGCTGGAATTGCTTATAATTGTCAATCTTTAAATAAAGACTCTCTCAAAATCAAACTCTTACAACTGTGAGCTCTGGCCAGTTGGACATGATCAGGCGACATAGTTTCAACGTCTAAGTTCTCGCAAAAAAGTCTTTTTTAATCGTAAACGGGGTTCCATAGCCCACAACCTATCATCATCACCCTCCCATCGACCGGATACATGTACATGTATGACTGAAACCTGTTGAACAGATCGTAAAATCGCAGGTCTTTTCTGAGAAAAAAGTGGGAAAAGAATAAAAAATATAACCTAAAAATGTCATTTCTTAAGCAGATGACCCATTCGAACATTCTAAGACTTGTCTCCGAATCAATCCTTGGTCTGTGTTACGTGTATTTATCGCAAAAAGAAAGAAAAAAAAATAAATGAAATATATGCCGTGAATCCAACTCGCTGCATTTAGCTTCCCTATACGTTCCGACTGGACAGAAAAGCGTTAGCTGGGCACCTCGCGTTAAATCAACATTGACACAACCTTGATTCAATGTCACGACGTGGAATCAACGTTGATGCAGTGTTGATTCAACTCTGTGTGCCTGCTGTGAGGAGACAACCGATAGTAGGATAAACCCTTTTCACTGAAGAATTTACAGTTTGAAATTTGCAAAAACCCAATGACAACACTACTGAAAATGTTACATGACGTTTGACTCCGTATTTTTTCAGTATTTTCTTGTGTATAAATACCATAAATCATTGCAAGATATTGTTTAGCATTAATGCTTCACCCAAGCACTTAGCTGATTAAAAACATACAAAAAAAAACTCTTTCCCTACACATAAATTTGTCTTTTAAACGGTATGCCCAATGAGCGTTGGCATTTTTTTTAAAAAAGCAAATACTTGTAAAATGAACGAGAACTGCTAATGTCTCACACTTTCTATACATGCAACTGCACTCTCAAATATCAATAGATTGGCATTTTTGTTTTTGTTTCAAATCCAGGCATGTAGCAATCGCTCATTAGGTAGAATTTGCAATATACTAGAGTATGACGGCTTCACACATACTTTCCTGCATGAATTTTAGTAAAAAACTATAATTTACAGAGAAATCCTCAGCAGCAGCTATTGTCGCAGTAGCAGCTGCTGTTGGGAGATCAGCAGCTGCTGTTGGGGACAGCAGCGGCAGCTCGTGATTTGGACCCCTCTCAACTTATCAGCATTATCAAAACCAGCAGTCCTGAAAGTACAGTATACCTATGCAAAACCGCGCCAAGAGGTGATACCGATGTCAGCAACATCAATGGTTGTATTGACAGACTTGCTCTTCACTGGCAGAAACACGACGTAATGTGCATCTCCAACACCAGAGACTACTTCTACGGCAAGAACCGGGTACCAAATGAACGATATTTTTCCAAGGATGGAAAACATCTTTCGCGATCAGGAGTGAAGCGCCTGCTGGATGCTATCAACTCGATCATTAAAATAGTTGACAATTATGACTTATGTGTATGCAGCAGACCGGGATATCGGAGGAATATCGTAAATGGTAACAGCTGATCAAACCAGGGGCAGGGATATTTACAGCGTAGCGGAAGACCAGGGGCCGTATTCATAAAACGACTTAAGTGGTTGCTATGCTGTTGCTAAGGCTAAATTTCTTTGAAGGAGATTCCCTCCAACTATGAAATTTGGTCTGAAGGAACAGTCATTGTAAGACTGTTCCTCCAGAGCAAATTTCATAGTTGTAGGGAATCTCCTTCTAAGAAATTTAGCCTTAGCAACAGCATAGCAACCACTTAAGTCGTTTTATGAATACGGCCCCAGACGCCACGATCGGGACCGCATTTCACAGACAGGAGACATGCTAATAAACGCTGTTACGCCTGTCGATTGATGGGATATATATCATCGGAGTGCTGAAATTAGGGACTCGACATTACTGCCAGGAAGGCGCATAATTGTTTCTTCAAACTCATATCACATTCTTGGCTATGTATTCAATCAATGTAATTCCTTAAACTGCGCCTGTGACTATGATAATAGTGTTATACCTATTTCATCTTCAGATTTAAGTGTTGAGCATTCAAGTATTTTCCTTGAAAAGTCTTCCATACAAATTTGTAAGGCATCTAAAAGAAAACAAAGATCGAATGCATCATTTGTAGAGCGCAAAGATTCAATGAATAGTATAGATACAAATTCGTGTGGTCAGTTGCAACCAAGCGGTGTTATCAGAAACCATAGTGACATTTTTAACTTAGATCTGACAGCAAAAGGTTTTAATTTTGCGCACTTAAATGTGCAAGGACTTTTTGGGCAAATTATGAGTAACTTTTCACAATTAAAAGCCCTGTTAAAAGTCCAGTTAATATTTCATTACATCTTTTTGGTTGAAGTGAAACGAAACTTAAAGAAAAATAAATTGACAAAAAAATTTTTTGCATAGATGGTTTTCAGATGCCGTTTCGTAAAGACAACACGAGCAATGACGGTAGCGGTATTAGGGTTTATGTAAAAGAAAGGAATAAATGCTTAACATAGAGCTGACCTAGAAACCAATGGTATAGCATGTGTTTGGCTAGAAATAGCACCAGAACGGGAGAAATCGTTCCTAGTGGGAAATATGTATCGGCCTCCAAATTCTAAGGTAGAATTTAACGACAGGTTTGAAAATTCCATTAATCATGTCATGAAAGAAGAGAAAGAAATTGTTTTAATGGGAGACTTTAATAAAAACTTAATTTGCGCGGAAACAGAAACAGAATGGAGCAATTTCACCACATCTTTGGGTCTCAGCCAGTTAGTGAGTAACCCAACTGGAACTACTGAAACGTCCAGTTCATTAATTGACCACATTTATACAGATTTTGAAGAAAATATTTCGAGAGTACACGTAGGTAAATTTTCACAAAGCGACCGTTATGCAAATTTTGGTAACAGAAAATTCAACAGTCAAATACGAAATAAAGAACATCACACTATTACTTATAGATCATTTAGGCACTTTGATACAAACTCGTTTATTAAGGACTTGTCCGAGGTCCCTTGGGAAATAATTGCAGCTTTTGATGGTGTTAATGATATGGTACAAACTTGGAATGATTTATTTTTGGAAATAGTGAACAAGTATGCTCCGCTTAAAAACCATAGAATAAAACCCCGAATGGCTAACATCTGAAATATTAGATCTCATGAAAGAAAGAGATAAATATAAAATAAATGGTAAAATGGATGAATACCGAATTTTAAGAAATAAAATTTCGACAATAATAGATAAAGCTAAGACAGAAATGTATCGAAATAAACTTGAGGAGGGACAAAATGACCCAAGAACTATTTGGAAAATGTTTCAGTAGTTCGGTGCCTGCAACAAAATAGGATCAGCAGAAAATTTGTTAAGCATTAAAATTGATGAACATGTAATCACAAACAAGCAAGTGATTGCTGATCATTTCAGTGAGTTCTTTATAAATGTAGCTCCTAATCTGAAACAACCACTTAAGCTGTCAAATTTTAAAAAAAAACTAAAAAACGACATTAATTTTGATGTGACTGATGATGTTTATTTTGATATACCCCTAATAAATTGTTCATTTGTAACTTATTTTCTTTCATCGCTGGATGGAACTAAATCAACAGGCTTAGACTGCATAGGACACAGATTGTTAAAAATCGCGCCTAATATTCTGTCACCCAGTATAACCTTTATCACCAGCAAAAGTTTTATATCCGGTATTTTCCCTTCAGTTTGGAAACATGCTAAAGTAAGCCCGCTATACAAAACAGGGACAAAAGATGAATTGAATACAGACCGATTTCGATATTACTTATGCTTTCAAAAATAATTGAAAAGTGGACTCATATGAAACTTATGTCATACTTAAATCATCATCAACTTTTAAATCAAAAGCAAAGTGGATTTAGATCTGACCACTAGACCGAATTAGCTCTCATCCATATGACAGACACATGGTTAAATGCAATAAATGATGGAAATATTGTTGGTTGTGTTTTAGTAGACTTTCGCAAGGCTTTCGATCTGGTAGACCACAAATTACTTCTTCAAAAACTAAAACATTACAAAATCAATAATTTAAGTTTGCCATCATGGTTTGAATCGTATCTTAGTAACAGAACTCAACAAATGAACATCAATACAAATATGTTAAAAAGTGAAAATGTACTCTGTGGCGTACGCCGGGGGTCTATTCTAGGCCCTTTGTTATTTTTTATTTTTATAATTGATTTACCCCTATTTTTAAAAGATGCAATTCGTTCTGTGGATTTGTATGCTGATGATACGACATTGTATTCTATTGTTTCAGATAAAGATATGTTGGAAAATAATCTCAAACATGCTTTGAATTTACTCAAAACTTGGTGTCTAGAGAATGGTATGCTTATGAATACAGACAAAACAAAATTGATGTGAATATCAAGTCGGCAAAAGAGAAGCAATATGAAAGATAATAAATTGACCCTTGTTTATGATAATTTTGATTTGCGAGTAACAAGCTGTGAAAAAGTTTTAGGGATCCATATAGATGACAACTTAACATGGACCAATCATTTTCAACATGTTTCAAAATAGATATCGTCATACCTTTGGCTTTCGTTTCAAATAAAATCATACCTTCCATTACAACACAGAGTGCTATTCTACAATGCCAATATTAAGCCACATTTTGAATATTGCTGTGGGATATGGGGAAATTCGTTAAATGCTAATGTATATAAAATTGAAAAATTACAGAGAACAACCTGTAAGATGATACTTGGTAAGGATTATACATCATTGGAAGAGGCTCGTAGGCAATTAAATATGTTATCATTTGAAGAATTAATTTTCATACACAAAGCTAAAGTAATTTTTAAGGTAACTCATGACATTTCTCCAATTTATATTACGGAAATGTTCCAAATTAAAGGTTGTAATAGTGAAGATACAATGACATTGCGCTCCGATTCAAATAAGACTTTTAAGACACCAATGCCTAAATTAAACATGTGTAAAACAGCTTATCTTATTCAGGTGCTTTAATTTGGAATAGCATTCCAGTTGAAATAAGAAGTGCCAACACAATTGATTCTTTTGTTAATAAATGTTTAAAATGGATGAAAGAAGGTCTTAAGCTTTAATATTCATGCTCACATACCTCCACCGCCAAAGCAATCTTGAAAGTTTACACAGATAATGTATATAGGCATAAGGAATCAAATTTTTTTTTTTCATTCAAGCTTTTCATTTCTGTCACCCACTTTCTACCCATAATGTTCACTCGTATTTGTTAATGTTTTATGTTTGTTACCATGTTTATGCTGTACTCGTCTTACGAGGGCCTCGGGGAAGATTGGTTTTACCAACTGAGTCACCCTCGTAAAATAAAGTCATTACTTACTTACTTACTTAACTGCTTCATTTGAGGATAGTTACGGTGATTGCATGGCCCGATATACCAATTTGATGTAATGCTCGCTCTATATTAAAGCCAAGTTTGTACCGGTTTTGAGGAGACATCTAGTTATATATATTTGGTCGGTTCCTAAATCTCTGTTTTTCATTGGTCACAATGCACCACATCCCCAAGTCTGGTACCCTGTCCAGAATACTACCGTTGTTATATAGCGGAAAACTCGGTAAACGCCGGGAACCAAGATAAACACCAAGGTTGAAATTTACCGGAACAAATCTCTGTTTTTCATTGGCCACTATGCACCACACCCCAAAAATGCGGCACATAGAATAACCGAAATGCACGAAACACCGGATCGAACCTGCATTTACCGAAACGCACTTAAAATAGTACTTTCCCTTTGCCTCAAGGGCAGACTGTGCGGGCCATGCACAGCTGCAATAGCTGGTTATTTTACATATTCCAGGAGTTAAAATGTTTCAGGCAGTTACATGTATTTGCTACTTTTAAAGGGGCGTTGGCCGGAAGTGACTGTTACTATGGAGATGGAACATATCGCTACTGCAAGTATGGCTGCTGCGAAGGTGACTCGGAATCTTTCAGTTCGGAAGACGATGGCGACATCTGTTGTGATCTTGCCGGTTGGATCGTATTTGGAGTTTTAGGGGGATTATTTATAGGCGTCCCGATTGTTATTTTCTTGGTCATAGGCGTGGTCTTACTGGTGGGGGAAAGAGTTAAGAGATCCATTGGTATTATGTAACCATCATGGTAAGCATCTTAGCAGGCACACAATTCTAAATCAACATTGAATCAACATTGATTCAACGTCCTGATGTTGAATCAACGTTGATTCAATGTTGATTCGTTGTTATGTGTTTAGTGGATAATTGCCCTCAAAAATGTATTGTAAATAGAAATAATCAGCTTCAGTCATGATAAAATTCATTGCACCGGGCATGCTTTGTGTGAATAATTGTTCTAGCAACGGCCGGTTGGCATAAATCGTATCATCACTCATTAGGTTCGAATTCTGTTTACGCAAAAATATTTTACGGTGAAAGTTCTAAGTATTGGTACAGATAGGTGTGAGCAAACAGTTCAGACCCAGAACAGACCACAGTACAGATTAGAAAAGCGCGGTATGATCAGAGTCTATACTGACGTTAGTACGTAAAATCCAGCAATTTACGTCACACTTTGACTTCACTTTTTTGAGCTGGGGCATCGCAAATTTGGACGCGGCGTCAATCCGACGGCAGCAGCAAACTGCTTTCTTAAATCGCCGATTTATTTTCATCCATTCATTAAAATGACATTTTTAACCATTTTCTAGGAGCAAAATGCATTTGCACCCAATACATACCCACTAAAAGCGCTGAGTCAAGCAAAATTAACGAGAAATGACTGACTAGGAAAAAATATATTTTTGAAGCTAGGCTATCAGTTTTCCGTTATTCTCCTAAGCGGGAAATAAATTAAAAAGAAAATTTACTCTTTTGTTTATAAATACCAAAAATATTTCATCTTATATGATGAAAATATCAGCAATTTCACTCGTGCTCCGCACTCGTGAAATTGTTGATATTTTCATCACATTCGATGAAATATATTTGGTATTCGCATAAAAAAGTAAATATCCTCTATGTTACTAAAAAGAAGTTTTACATCACCATATGAGCCGCGACACGACAAAACCAACAAAGTGGTTGTGCGCCCAGCGCAGACTCAGATCAGCCTGGGCATCCGCCCAGTCTGATCAGAGTCTTCGCTGTCCGCATGAAGGTAGCTTGGACCCTTAGCTACCCTTTAAGCACTTAGCGAAGAGCCTGATCAAATTGGGCGGATTACCAGGCTAATCTGAGTCTGCACTGGGCGCACAACCACAGTGTTGGTTTTCTCGTGTCGCGGCTCAAATATCTGACAAAATGAAGGACAGAACTAATCCCCGTCGGGGTGCGAAATTTGATTTTGATTAACTAGTGGTATTGACTCTCAAGTCAAGTCAAAAATTTATTCAAGACCCCCTAACCGAGGGTATGAGAATTAAACATACATGTTTATAAAACATACATAAAACAAGTGATGAACATCAAAGTAGCATATGATATGGAGGCAAAGAATTTGGACATAAATTGCTTTTAAATGTTTAATACAGTTGATTTCCAAAGATTTTATTTATTACAATTTAATACTTAATTTATGAAGCGTAGCTGGAAAGACAAACACTGCTGTCCCTGATTATACTGCTTAATAGCCAAATTCTCAAGGTCTGCACTGATTGTCCAACTTGTGACATGTCCAAATTAATATATTAACCTAATATTCAGCTGATGTAAGATATGGGAAGGTACAAAGAGTACAATGTTATTTAAATAAAGCTAAAATGATTTTACAAAATTTTGCAATGCGGAGAATAATACTATATTCCGAAACGTTGAAGAAATCATGGTATTTTTGTGTGTTGTGTTTTTTATAGTATTCTGATGGTACAATTTTTACTCTCTCTGTTTTCAAGAAATCACATTCAAAAATATAATGGTACTCATTACCTAATTTTGCACTGTTACAAAGGTTGCAAATTCCATCATCTCTTGCGATGCCTATAAACCTGCCCTTTTCAATAGGCAATTTGTGATTTGTACATCTAAATTTACTGAAAGAAATTCTTAAATCTGTAAGCAGTACTTTTAAATAGTTTTCAAAACAGTGATTATGTTTGAAGATTCTAAAATTCAAACACTTAGAAAGTTCAAATACAGAATTATACCAATTCTGTTTAAACTGATCGATAAGACGATTTTTAACCATTTTTGCTAAACAACAATTATCAGGAACATTTTGATTGATCCAATATTCAGAATAACCATAATTATTCAATCAAGCCATTTAGAAAGGTAAAAATTTCGTGTGTGCATTTTATACATCAAATTATATAGTATTCTTGAGATTTGTCTTGCTTACCACAAACTAATCTTTTCCAAAAACCAATCATACGTGATTTGATAAGAATATCAGCAGGATAACGACCCAATTCACCATAAAGAATAGCATTTGGAGTGCTCTTTTTAAAGCACATAATAATCTTATAGAATTGTAAAAATAAGGACTCAATAATGTCAGATTTCTCATAACCATAAATTTCAGAGCCATACAGTAAGATTGGCACTACCATACAGTCAAACATTTGCAACTGCATATCAATTGGCAAATTCAACTTTTTAGTTTTTCTTAAAACACTAAACATGGCTTTTCGGCCCTGTTCTAAAAGATGATTTTTATGTTTAGTAAAAGAAACATTATGAGTAAAAAAAAACCCCTAAATACACAAAATCATCAACAGCAGCAATGTTTTCACCACTGTATGTAAAGATTGGCTTTTCTTTAACTTTTCTTTTTGCAAATATAACTACTTTAAAAAATTTGTTTTAGCAGGATTAACTTCCAGTTTCCATGTCTGGCAATATAAATACATTGAATTCAAGGCAGCTTGCAACTGTTCCTGAGATTCTGCCAATATGACCGTATCGTCAGCGTATAATAATAGGTAAAGCTTAAAATAAACTTCTACATCATCATTATCACAAAGGAAATGTATAGCTTCAGTTATGTCGGGTAAACCATCAAATCCATGAGAAATGAACTCTACCAAGTCATTCAAAAATAGTGAAAAAAGTATTGGTGATAAATGTTCACCTTGTCTGACTCCGACATTGCTAAAAAAGTAATTTGACATTTGGTGATTTTGTCTTACACATGACTTTGCACTATCATACATACTGTAAATAATCTTTAACATTTTTCTATTTATGTTTTGTTGCAATAGTTTTTGCCACAAAGCTAAACGGTTAACAGAGTCAAACGCTTTTCTATAGACAATGTATGCACAAAATAAATGTTTACTTCGATGCAGATATAAATCAGCCAAACATTTGAGAATAAAAACATGGTCCATGGTACTGTAGCCTTTACGAAAACCAGCCTGTTCTTCACATGGAACATTCATGCTTTCTAAGTAACAGTTGAGCGTATGGTTAAGTACAGCTGTAAATAATTTTCCAAAACAACTTTAAACAGTAATGCCTCTATAATTATCTGGATTGTTAGCATCCCCTTTATTTTTGTAAATAGGACAAATAATGCCCTCAGTCCAACTACTAGGTACAACCCCAGACTCAAAAACAATATTAAATAATTTGCAAAAAACATTTAACATTTTCCCTGAAGCACATTTCAAAAATTCATTCAAAATTAAGTCATTACCACAACTTTTATTGTTTTTCAGAGACTTTATAGCCTGCAAAATGTCCTGCTCAGTGAAAGACTGATTTAATTCACTATTATCATTGACATCTGCATTGTGAATGTCAAAATTGAAATCGTTTTGGTCATAATTTACATTGTTAAGGTTTTTGAAATGATCATAAAAAGTTTCCAAAGCTACTTTATTCACAACAGATTTCTTTTTGTCTGAAGAGTTATTTATTAAAGACCAGTATGATTTAGGATCTTTTGTTTTCAAACTGCGCAAATTAGAAATGAAATCATTCCTGTATACATTGTACTGTTTATTAATCTCTTTTTTGTAAGCTTTACAACAACGAACGAGATTATTTCGATTCTCTGCTGATTTTAATCTCCAATTTGTATTTCGAGCCTTAAAATACTCTTTACGTTTAAAAAAAAACAGTCCCTATTAAACCAAGGTTTTTTCACCTTTTTAGCAACTTTATCTCTCTTTTTTGTAGTGAAAGACATATCAGACTCTGACGCAGCATCTAATAATATCTTATTACAGTTTTCAACCAGTGAATCAATAATACCCTGATCAACATTAGCACAATATTAGAAGATATAATATCAGACATTTTGTGTTCAAGTTCTAACACAGATAATAAGTCAATTGCATAGGAAAATGCATCCTTTTTCTCATTTGACCATTTACATTTTGTAGAAACCTGCTCTTCAGCCTCAATTACAATTGACTTTAAAGGTTTACTTAAAACCTCTACTGCAATACCATTATGTACATCACTTAGTAAAGGATCAAATGGTAAAATTTCAAAATTTGATACATATGAGAACAATTCAGGGGACATTATGCAACAATCAACAACAGTCAAGTTTTTACAAGTGGTAGCTCCAATACCTTTGTCTTTGAACAACCTACCATTTGCAATGTGTATATCAAAACTTCTGCACAGGCTTAGGAGGCGAGATCCGTAATTATCAATTTTACTTTTATCTGATGTATGTCTAGCAGTCGTAATACCCAAGTCCTCAAGCAAACTTTTGTTTAAAACTTGCCTTGTGACATCATCAAGGCTGAAAGTGTCACATATATGCTCATTTACATATATAAAGTCCTCTGCATTTGAAGTGTGAGCATTAGATCACCTAACAAACAGATTTTGTGGTTATTTTCAGGGTTTAAACTAATTAGGTCATTTTCAATTGAATCAAAAATACTTATGTTACTGTATGAACTGCTTTCCGGAGGTATATAAACTGTACCAAATAATACTAACTCATGAAACAATGAATTATTAACAGTAAACCATAAAACATTTTCTGAACTACTGTTCAAAACCTTAACGTGTTCAAAAATGGTATCCTTAACCAGTACTGCAATTCCACCTGATCTTGATTTAGCCTTTTTTCGATTAAGCAAGTGTAAAATTTCAAAGTTCTGGATAAACCATAGAGGAAATCATCCTGAACTGAGATTTACTCCTTAAAAGCCTATATCTACCAAAACGGACGGAACCGAAGACAGACTTTTAACCTTTATAATACCGAAACATAAGGCTGTTAATCATTACAAAATAACCATGTGTTTCGTTGCTACTCAAACGACTTGTACATAGGTGAAATGTGACCTTTTTCCATTAGCTCTGTGGGAAAAAGTACGGTGATGCAAACTTCTTTTGAGTAGTGTATATCGATCGCTATTAATAAGTAAATTACTCTCCCTTTTTTCAGCCTGTGCTGAAGAAGATATCGATTTATCAAGTCATCACACCACTAGCCCCTGTTACTATTCGAACCATTAACGAGTTTAGAGATAGCTACGATCTAATGGCCATTTACGTTGTTTTCCCCACGCTAAATTGAGGATATGGAAACAATGTCAGTTTTTCATTTAGTAATTTTACTATGCTTTACCACGATAGTATGAAGTGTGAAGTATGAATTGTGAAATATGAACTATGAAGTTTGAACAATGAACTCTGAAGTGTAAAGTATGAAGTGTGAAGTATGAAGTTTTTACTGTAAATTGAGAATTCATCATCGGTCTTTCGTAATATCGTTATAGTATTACCTTCTGTTAAAACATATTTCAGACCTGAGCAGAGAAAAATAAGCAAACTATGGACATTCAATTTTCTTGCCTCTCAGTAGTTTAGTGTCCACCATGCTTGAGAAGAACTATCAACCAACCCATTTATGCCTGTTTATGCCTGTTGGACTCTTCTGTCCTTATAAATTGGATGGGTCCATTTGTCAATTAGGGGGTGTCTGGTTTAGTTTAGTTTTATCATTTTTATTTATACACATATAGTGTAAACCCTGATCAGACGCTCAATATGCGGCGTCTGGTCTGGATCTTCACTATTCCCCAATGTCCCTTTTATGGGATCATTGGCATATATGGGTTTAATAATGTTTAGAGCCAGCATCTATAATACAACAGCTGTGCGAGTTGGCATATTTGGCATAGATACTTCGAGACATCTTTGCCTGTTATGTATACTCAGCGTCAATGAAAACGCACCAGTTTGTAACTTATGATATACATTAAGTTCGTTTAATATTTGGTTTTATGTAATAAACAATTTGGTTAATCTTTATTTTCTGGTATTGAGATAGAATGTTTGCAAAATAAATTTTGTTCATCATGGGTGCTATCAAGCGTGACGTCAATACTAACGTATTTGAAAACTGTCGATATCAAATGACACATTTAAAGCTTAATAAATCCATATTTTATGCTCTGCCAGACACTTGATTGCAAATTAAATGTTTATTGGAAGGTCTCTTGACAAAAAATCCCACTTTTTTCCGCATTGAATTATTACGCGGTTCGGCAAATAAGGGTGACGTTATCCATGTAACATCATGCTCTGGCTGGATTGTGGTTGACGTTTGCCCCACAGAACTTCTGAAATTCTGTTTCTACTACTTATCTCAGCTTTTTGGGTTGCAAAAAAGTATTAAATTTACCTTTAGTTACTTTTTTCTGTCCATGTTTGATGAACGTGACAATAAAGTGACGTTCGAATCCAAGTCACTTTGTTGCATTCGGTGGTCTGGATTTCTTTTCTACGGCGATATGATAAGGTATCTATCTATACTCTAGCAAAATCCATCATTGAGGAATTTCTGCCATGTTGTTGTTGTTGATCGTAGTTCTCCACCGATGATTTTGTCGATGCACCACCCCTTACGAGGCGTAAAATGGCTGGTCCAATATAATGAGTATAAGATCATAAAAAGTTCACTTTGTACAGTTCCGTGTATACACTGCTAAAATCCTGGTGTCTTTCAAGATAAAAGTATTAAATCTCTAACTTCTGGACCCAACTGTCTTCATATCAATCTTGTTCAATAAACTAAGTCTCTCATAATGAAGTTTAGATAACAGCTCTCTGCTCCATAGCTCAACTTTATGGGAATCAATTTTCTTTAAAGAGTCTGGTTGTGCCACAACAGTATGATCCAAAATTATTTGTGTGAATATCGCCTTGTCTACCATCATATTTGGGATAATGTCTGTAAACATGTCTTCAAGTTTATGTCTGTATGGTTCTCTCACACGCTCCAGCAACTCACATATGGCAATTAAGTGCTCTCCATCCTCTGGTTCTTTCTTGCACATTTTACACGTAGGATCAACAGCATACTGGTTAAAGTTGCCCTGTTCGCTTGCAATATATATGTGCCAGTCAGTATCTTAGCTTTCAATTCTGCTCTTCTGTTATCTCGTACGTTGTGTCTCACACTTGTCCAGCATACATGTGGAGTTCCCATAACTAATGACCGAGGATTTAGATTTCTTACACCAAATTTCTTGTTCCCAACAGGATTCTACATAACAGTCCAATTTGGAATTTAGCATAGACTTCCACGCATCTTTCGAAGGTGGGTTCGAGAACAGTTCATATGCACTAGGAAGGTCATAAACTTTCAGAATACGCTTGACCCCATTACACCAGGAATTCTCCTCAAGGGATTTCATCACCAATTGCCTTTCTATGATGTCATATTCCACAGAGTTCTGTGATCTTGCAGATTTCACAAATAGATTAAGAATGTTCTTGTGTATAATGACCTTAACTGGGGGTACCCCCAGTAAAGAGAGGACAGCACAATTTGGAGTTTTATCTGGAAGACCTTGTATTTGTCGTAGGCATTTCCTTTTGAGTTTCTCTAAACCCTCAATATCAGTTCTTGTTGTTTTCTGCACTTGAAGACCATACACAAGCCGCGGGATCACATAAGTTGTCCACAAATACGCACAGAAAGGTTTAATCATGTGAAATTATGGTAGAATTCCGTTTTTCTTGATTTCAGAGCTTATGTTACATAACACACTCATAGCGAACCTCCAGGCAGATTGACATCGTGGGCATAATAAGATGGTTCGATATGATAACTATAACCTGTTGATATTGTTTGAACATTGAATTTAAGCGAAATTTTTACATTTTAAGACTGGCGCGTTTTCATTAACGCTGAGTATATTTCCTAATCGGCTTACGCTGATAGTCTGGTTAGGTTCGTTCGGTTTAGGAATAGCACACACAAACCCTGATCAAAATATCTACACACTCATATATTTATATATATATAGTTGAGAAATGAAGAAGTTCCCACTAGGACTCGAACCCACGCCGACTACGACAACTCCGCCTAGCGATTCAGAGACATGAGTTAACCGATTGCGCCACTACGCTCCCCAAAAAAAGGAGTTTCATGGAACAATGTTAAGCTTTATTTCCCTGAATGACCCATCGGATAGGGCTATTTTACTAAGTTGTGCTAACACAATCAGGTATATACATGGAATATCTGGATCATGCGATACAGAAGCTTGGAAATATTATATGATTAAATTTAAGATTTAACAAACTTCAACGGATATTCCGGCCCAGGATCATTTTACTGATGCAAGTACATCCGAAAAAAATTGTATAGTTGAGAAATGAAGAAGTACCCACTGAGACTCGAACCCACGCCGACTACCACAACTCCGCCTAGCGATTCAGAGACATGAGCTTAACCGATTGCACCACTACGCTTATATAATATATATGCTGGGCTATGCATAGACAGTTTCTACTTACGTCTTAATATCAGTTAGTGACACTATCTTGTGTGTGTGTGTGTGTGTGTGTGTGTGTGTGTGTGTGTGTGTGTGTGTCCCGTACACAGATGTTTGGCAAGTGCGTATAACTCGTAAGCTGAAACAGTGAGAAGTGTCCTTTTTATACTCCGCCACACGTTAGTGGCGTGGTATTATGTTTTCACGTTTGCTGCTCGTGTGTCTGTCCGTCCGTAGTACGTACGTCCGTCTGTCCGTCTGTCCATCCGCACTTCGTTTCCGTGCGATAACAAGTATTTATCAGCGGATTTCATTCAAATTTCGCACATGCATTTGTATCAAAAATGTCTCGCTTGGGATTGTTAATGGGCAAATTTCGATAATTTCGGACAGAGTTATTGCACTTGTCATTGTATAAAATATTGTTTTTGGCCACTAATTCCTTTACTTTTTTGAGTATCTTGATGAAACTTCACAGAAAAGATTGAAGTAACAAAAGCTTAACATTAGCATAGAAATTTTGTTCTCAAGGGGTATGTGCCCCTTCCCCGGGGCTATATACATATATTAAACTATGAAAAAATCTATATAAATTCTGAGTTCAAAGCGGTTCTTCTGAAACTTACAGCAAATGAGCAGCATAAAAAAGGCCTCCCACGCTGTTCATAATTTACTCAATTACAGGTTATCTGCCCCTGCCCCCGCATATACAAACTCATTAAAAAATCTGTATAAAATCATAGTTCAAAGCAGTGTTTCTGAAACTTACAGCAAATGATCAGAATAATAATAGTTTCCTGTGTTACTATAAATTGACGCCACAGGAATTATCTGGCCCTGCCCTTAGGTTATATGCATGCAAACAATGTTGATAAAATCTATATAGAATCATAAGCTAAATAGAATTTCCTAAAACCTACAATTGCTCTGCCCTGAGGTTATACAGCGAAACAAAAACAGATCAGGAAAACATGTATCAGTGAAAGAAGTATGCAATGGCGGGGTATCACGCAGTCGTTTGCGATGCTTTTAACTCTTTCTTCAAGTTAATGCGTGAAACTTCATGACTAAATTTGTTTGTTATGTTTTGGAATAAATATTGTTTAAACCATGTCCACAACTTCTTGTATTCAGTGGTTTTAACGGTCTCCCGACGTAGTTGAATAGGGACTATAGTAATGGCTTCCGTCAGGCTGTTCGTCCGATGTTTATGCCCCCGTCACGAAGTGGAGAGGGGCATATATGTTTGCCTTTGTCCG
Source organism: Ctena decussata (assembly GCA_963989385.1). Taxonomy (NCBI): domain Eukaryota; kingdom Metazoa; phylum Mollusca; class Bivalvia; order Lucinida; family Lucinidae; genus Ctena; species Ctena decussata. Next base: position 63,769,613 of record OZ022507.1, read on the forward strand.
TCCGTACGTGCGTCTATCACACTTTGTAGAACTACTCGTGTCTCCGTAGCTCCTCCTACGGTATTTGATACTTGCAATACAGTTCAGACATGCATTGAGAATGTGCATAAGGGAAAAGGAACTTTGATCCATGCCATTATTGCAATGACATACATATTTTGACAATTTTTCCGTGCCTTATGTACAAGCTCACCTTCAAGTTGTCGTCGATCTAGCGACCTCAATTGTTAACCAACTTTAATAACATCACAGCTATATTTAGTATTTCCATACCTCGAACGAATCCCCGTTTCAGTTTTGTAGGGTCAAGGTCAAGGTCACAGTTGCTATTTCTAGAAAAAGAAATGCCATTCCTCTGGCGCCTTTTTATGGACCGATTTTGATATAATTTCACACAAATATAAAGCATGACAATATCTGGGATAAACTCGTGTTTCAGCATTGTAGGTCTAATGTCAAGGTCACAGATGCTATTTTACGTAAAAGCCTGTCATGGTTTTAGTGCCTTAATTTGTAAACTGATTTTGGTGTGGTTTCTTACAAATGAGCCGCGACACGAGAAAACCAACAATGTGGTTGTGCGCCCTGCGCAGACTCAGATCAGCCTGGACATCCACCCAGTCTGATCAGAGTCTTCCCAAAGCGCTTAAAAGGTAGCTAAGGGTTTAAGCTACCTTCATGCGGACAGCGAAGACTCTGATCAGACTGGGCGGATGCCCAGGTTGATCTGAGTCTGCGCTGGGCGCACAACCACATTGTTGGTTTTCTCGTGTCGCGGCTCAAATGTTAAATATGACAATATCTTGGACAAGCTCGCGATTCTATGTTTACAATATATAAATGTTAGTATCCACTAATATACCATTATTCAGATTCCTTTATCTTGTAGGGAGAAGACTATCTAATGTTGTTCATAACTTGTGTCTGATCCCATTGTTTATGTAGAATGAAATTAGTATGATCTAATACAAGCTCGCGTTTCAGCGTTGTAGATCAAAGGTCAAGGTCACAGTTGCTTTTTTAAGAAAACACTTCATCATCCCTCTAGCACCTATTTATCTGTTGACAGATTTGATCAAACTTCACACAAATTTTTAGTGCGACAATATCTTGGATAAAGTCGCGATCCAGTAGTTAAGAGGCAAGGTCATGGTCACAGTTGCTGTTTTTATATATAAAAACAATGGTCATTCATATAGCACCTTTTTTTCTTGGCCGATTTAGATATAACTTCACAGAAATATTTGTAAACACCTTACTCATCTAATGACGTATATGGTGGGGACATTCATTACTTTTAGTGATTGTCTAGTTTCATCTGATTTTCATGAAACTTTTAAGATAGTGTTGTCAATATCCGACATGGATCAGAATTTATCAAAGTAAGGATCGGTCCCTTTCTCTGAAAACGTCCGCAACTTTCTACGCAACCTGGAGTAATGTGTGAATCCTGTTGGATATTTGCGCCAGCATAGAAAATAAGGGTGCTGATCGAAAATGTAAAAATGACCGCACTGTTTTACTTCCTATTTCAATAAAAATATATCAGTGAAATGCTGAATAATTGTAGTTTTCGGAATGAACACGGAAAATTTTCATTTTATGAAAAAAACTGACATATGCGGGTAAAAACTTTGATCAACGCAGTAAAAATGTCATGATTTACTATATATTCTATACATTTTGAGGGTAGTCAACTTAAACTAAAAAATGACCGCGGTATTTCTTATGCAATCTTTTCAAAAATTATATCAGGCTGTTCGCAAATTAATGCGGTTTTCGAAATGAACACGGAAAAATGGATTTGAATATAAGGAAAAATAAAATAAGAAGAAAAAGATGACTTGCCAATATCTCGTAGTGTATTTCATTACCAGCTCGATTCGCGAATATCAATTATCGATTTTTAGACAGTGGCGTGGAAAGTTATCCACGTTTGATCAAATTATGTGGCAGAAACTCATTCTTCATTTTTAAATTGATTTTCGTAAAACTTTTTGAATACTGTACTAGTAATTCACCATTTGACGCCGACCATAATGGAGGTCATGACCGGATCTTGTAATTCAAATCTTGCGGCTACACTGATTTATTTTAAATGAAACTTTCAGGATATTGCTGTCGGGGCTCGTGCATGGAAGACTCCTCTGCGCAGTCTGAACACAGTCTTTCCTCTTCGCAAGCCCAATCTACGGATGCACAGGGTATAATCGATTCCGCCAATTTTCGCTTCCTGCAGAGACTGTCCGTCATATTTGGCTTCCGCCGAGACTGTCCGCGAACTCTTGCTTCCTGCAGAGTCTACTGTCCTCGTAAAATGGCTTCCTGCCGAGACTGTCCGCGTGATTCTGCTTCCTGCCGAGAGCCTCGGCAGGAAGCAGAATCACGCGGACAGTCTCTGCAGAAAGCCATTTATCATGTACAGAAGTCTCGGCAGGAAGCAAGAGTTCGCGGACAGTCTCGGCGGAAGCCAAATATGATGTACAGTCTCTGCAGGAAGCGAAAATTGGCGGAATCGATTATACCCTGTGGGATGTGAAAATGTTGAGACTCATGAGTTTGTCTTGAAGAGCTTGCCAATATGAACTCATGTCTTAATATAAACGGGTACCAAGGGAAGCAACTCTGCAGTTTTCATTTTTTTTTTGTCCTTACATTTGGTGGTCAATTTGAAAAAATTGGCTCCTTCAGAGTAGAACCCTGTTGAAAGGATCCCAGCAGGCACATGACGTTGCATCGACGTCAGTACGACGTCATATCGACATCACGTAACCGCTGGGACTTCGTTGCCCAAGGAAACAGACAGTCGCAAAAGTTATTTTCCCTTTGTAAAAATGACGGAAAACATGACGGTCGACCCGTACATGTTTGCAGGCAACGAGTTCATCTTTATAATTCGAGAGAAGGTCTGCAAACAACAGCATTTCAGATTATTCAATCAATATTTCTCAAGTGTAACGTCCCTTCTGCACAGTAAACGATTTCCAGGAACTTTATAGCCTGGTAATACCTGTTGCTAAGGAACTGTAAGGGCCTCAGTGACATAGCGGTTAAGAGCGCTGACTCTTGAACATAGGTCTCTCGCCGTTGTGGGTTAGAACCTGCACCGGCGTACAAGTGAGAAAGCCAGGTTCTGCTTACGGAAGGTCAGCTGGGGGTTTTCTCTGAGCTCAGGGTTTTGCTCACTTTTGCTTCGTGGTCGTCTCGAAATAAGTGGAATATTCTTGAAAGGCCGAAAACCCATATGTCACAGGGTATAGGTTAGGTATAAAATACACTTGTACTGCCTTGCGGTACAAGCCGGCTTTTATAGCGACGTGGTAGAGTGCGAGACTTTAGAACGAAAGGTCCCGGGTTCGATCCTCGGCCCGGGCGTGAGATTTTTTAAGAGTCCGTGACACATATAAAAATAATGAAATGGCCAACTGCAGAACACACTGACATGGACATTAGGATAGCAAAGAAGACTGATAGAGAGTAGTCACCAGCAGGCACATGACGTTAAAATGACGTCATACTGACGTCGATGCGAAGCCATTACGTCGCATCGACGTCAGTACGACGTCATTTCAACGTCATGTGCCTGCTGGGGTTTTTCCACCATCTTTGTATAAAGCTTGTGAGACGTAGTAACAGTAACTTAAGTAGTCGGAGCTTAGCGGCTATTCTCGGAACTGTGTATAGAGTTAATGTGAGTTAGTGGTTAAAATGAACTGCTAACCAGGTTTGCACTATGCAAATCATATCCGTTTATCCCACCCACCCAAGTATGCAGGGCCGGGGACCCAAAACAAAACATTTCTACCGGAAAAAATGTTGTTTTCTTTGTATCCTAACTAAGAAAACGAATTGCGGCCAAACAGAAATGTGTCCCAAAAATTTTATGCATTAGGGCAGACAGATCTGAGCAAACAGTGCAGATCCAAATCAGACCAGTCCCAGATCCAGACCACCACGTACTGGTGTGGCTCTGGTTTATTGGTGGGGCTGGGAGATACCGAGAGTTTTGTGTGTGGGGAGGGGGTTTGAAAATATATGACATAATTAGGAATCAAATTGATGAGAATTTTTAATGCCCTTTTTTGCCTTGAAACATATGTTGTGATATCTCATTAGAATCACCCCACCGAGGCGACTCTTATGAGATGTCACAACATATATTTAATCTTAGTGCATGGATAAATTATCTCAAACTGCCATCAGATAATCCTTATTGACTATCTGGGGGCCTACATATGATGCATACCACATAGACTGATAGTGAGTAGTTTTTCTCATTTACCCCCCCCCCCCCCCCCCCCCTACACGCCACCTCCCCCCCCCACCCCACCCCGCCCTGCAAGAAATGGCTATAAAAACGAATACATGTGAGCCGCGACGCGAGAAAACCAACAATGTGGTTGTGCGCCCTGTGCTGATTCAGATCAGCCTGGGCATCCGCGCAGTCTGATCAGAGTCTTTGCTGTCCGCATGGAGGTAGCTTAGACTCTAAGCTAGCCTTTGAGCGCTTAGTGAAGAGTCTAACTGGGCAGAAGCTCAGGCTGATTTGAGTCTGCATTGGGCACACAACCACATTGTTGGTTTTCTCGTGTCGCGGCTCATGTCCCTACAACATGGAGTAACTTTTTCCCCTAATCCTTTCCCTCCTATGTGAGTCTTTGATATATATTGGTCTTCCCCATTTTCATTATAGCTGAATTCCTCTCCTCTCGCACACAAATACACATACATGTATGTTAGCCCGTACATTAGAACATATGATCATGCAGGAACATGCACAAAACATAGTCGAGCCTTGACACGAGAAAACCAACAAAGTGGTTGTGCGCCCAGCGCAGACTCAGATCAGCCTGGGCATCCGCTCAGACTGACCAGAGTCTTCGCTTTTTGCTTAAAGGCCAGCTAAGGGTCTAAGCTAGCTTCCTGCGGACAGCCAGGACTCTGATCAGACTGGGCGGATGCCCAGGTTGATCTGAGTCTTCGCTGGAACACATGCCACTTTGTTGTTTTTCTCGTGGCGTGGCTCAAATTATTACAAAGGAGTATTTCGTCTTGCCTGCGTTTAGATCTAACATCTATTCACAACTATTTCATCCCAGACAAACAGACGGACAAGCATACAGACATACCCACGCAACAATGGATTAGCCTTACACTGGACTGTGTGACAATGGAGACTTTGGTGAGGATTCTTGAGATCACTCTTCCCATTGTTATTCATACCCTTACCAACCCTGTATATTTATGCAGATAAGCGCACACATACATACATACATGCAAGCTTGCAGAAGATGCACACATTGTACTCGTAGACAAAAGTTGCACACACACACACACACACACAACACACACACACACACACACACACACACACACACACACACACACACACACACACACACACACACACACACACACACACACACACACGAAATGACAGATCAGTACGATATTTGCCAATATTACAGGGGCATTGGCCGGAAGTGACTGTTACTATGAAGACGGTAAACATATCTACTGTGAGTATGGCTGCTGTAGCTGGGATTCTGAATCTTACAGTGCGGATGACAATGACTTAGTCTGCTGTGGTGTTGGCGGTTGGATCGCTTTAGGAGTTTTTTGTGGAGTAGTTCTTATCTTCATGATCGTTGCTTGCGGGCTCGCCATATTTGGAAAAGGTCAGAACAGAGTCAGTGTTATGTAAATAATATGGTAAGAAAAAATATTTGAGCCGCGACACGAGGATTCCAACAAAATGGTTGTGCGCCCAGCGCAGACAGATGAGCCTGGGCATCCGCCCAGTCTGATCAGAGTCTCCGCTGTCCGGATTGAGCTAGCTTAGATCCTAAGCTATCCTTTGAGCACCAGCCATGACTCGGATCAGACTGGGTGGATGCACAGGCTGATCTGCGTCTTCGCTGGGCGCACTTGCCACTTTGTTGGTTTTGTCGTGTCGCGGCTCATTTTATATTGTAAGGCTGAGAAAGAATCTACTGTAAACAGAATAGACCGGCTTAAATCGTGATACGATTCATTGCACTAGCTTGCCTTGAATAAATGAATTGTTCTTGCAAAGGATTGGCATAACTCGTATCAGGACTTATTGGGATCGACTTCTGTATACATGCACGCATTTTGTAAAATTACTATTGTTCAGATGTCACTGTTGACTGCCAGCAGTCACTTGTAGCTGCTAACTCTTGTCAGTGTCTGTCACTGCGAGTGATGAGCCATGACGACTGGAAGGGTGCATCACTATCAAATTAGTGATAAGCAGTGACTGATAGTTAAGAAGCCTTTGTCACTACTAGCAGTAAGCGGTGACTGCTGGAAGAGTTTAGCACTGTTACCGATGTGCAATGTCTGCTGGAAGCGTTTGTCAGTGCTAGCGATAAGCTATGACTGCTGGAAGCGTTTGTCACTGCTAGTGATTAACGATTTCTGCCGGAAGCGTTTGTCACTGCTAGTGATTAGCTATTTCTGCTGGAAGCGTTTGTCACTGCTAGTGATAAGCTTTGATTGCTGGAAGCGTTTGTCTCTGCTAGTGATAAGCTCCGACTGCTGGAAGCGTTTGTCACGGTTAACGATCAGCGGTGACTGCTGGAAGCGTTTGTCACGGTAAACGATCAGCGGTGACTGCTGGAAGTGTTTGTCACGGTTAACAATCAGCGGTGACTTCTGGAAGCGTTTGTCTCTGCTAGTGATAAGCTCCGACTGCTGGAAGCGTTTGTCACGGTTAACGATCAGCGGTGACTGCTGGAAGCGTTTGTCACGGTAAACGATCAGCGGTGACTGCTGGAAGTGTTTGTCACGGTTAACAATCAGCGGTGACTGCTGGAAGCGTTTGTCACGGTAAACGATCAGCGGTGACTGCTGGAAGTGTTTGTCACGGTAAACGATCAGCGGTGACTGCTGGAAGCGTTTGTCTCTGCTAGTGATAAGCTCCGACTGCTGGAAGCGTTTGTCACGGTAAACGATCAGCGGTGACTGCTGGAAGTGTTTGTCACGGTTAACAATCAGCGGTGACTGCTGGAAGCGTTTGTCTCTGCTAGTGATAAGCTCCGACTGCTGGAAGCGTTTGTCACGGAAAACGATCAGCGGTGACTGCTGGAAGCGTTTGTCACGGTAAACGATCAGCGGTGACTGCTGGAAGTGTTTGTCAAGGTTAACAATCAGCGGTGACTGCTGGAAGCGTTTGTCACGGTAAACGATCAGCGGCGACTGCTGGAAGCGTTTGTCTCTGCTAGTGATAAGCTCCGACTGCTGGAAGCGTTTGTCACGGTTAACGATCAGCGGTGACTGCTGGAAGCGTTTGTCACGGTAAACGATCAGCGGTGACTGCTGGAAGCGTTTGTCACGGTTAACAATCAGCGGTGACTGCTGGAAGCGTTTGTCACGGAAAACGATCAGCGGTGACTGCTGGAAGCGTTTGTCTCTGCTAGTGATAAGCTCCGACTGCTGGAAGCGTTTGTCACGGTTAACGATCAGCGGTGACTGCTGGAAGCGTTTGTCACGGTAAACGATCAGCGGTGACTGCTGGAAGCGTTTGTCACGGTTAACAATCAGCGGTGACTGCTGGAAGCGTTTGTCACGGTTAACGATCAGCGGTGACTGCTGGAAGCGTTTGTCAGGTAAACGATCAGCGGTGACTGCTGGAAGCGTTTGTCACGGTTAACGATCAGCGGTGACTGCTGGAAGCGTTTGTCACGGTAAACGATCAGCGGTGACTGCTGGAAGCGTTTGTCACGGTAAACGATCAGCGGTGACTGCTGGAAGCGTTTGTCACGGTTAACGATCAGCGGTGACTGCTGGAAGCGTTTGTCACGGTAAACGATCAGCGGTGACTGCTGGAAGCGTTTGTCTCTGCTAGTGATAAGCTCCGACTGCTGGAAGCGTTTGTCACGGTTAACGATCAGCGGTGACTGCTGGAAGCGTTTGTCACGGTAAACGATCAGCGGTGACTGCTGGAAGCGTTTGTCACGGTTAACAATCAGCGGTGACTGCTGGAAGCGTTTGTCACGGTTAACGATCAGCGGTGACTGCTGGAAGCGTTTGTCAGGTAAACGATCAGCGGTGACTGCTGGAAGCGTTTGTCACGGTTAACGATCAGCGGTGACTGCTGGAAGCGTTTGTCACGGTAAACGATCAGCGGTGACTGCTGGAAGCGTTTGTCACGGTAAACGATCAGCGGTGACTGCTGGAAGCGTTTGTCACGGTTAACGATCAGCGGTGACTGCTGGAAGCGTTTGTCAGGTAAACGATCAGCGGTGACTGCTGGAAGCGTTTGTCTCTGCTAGTGATAAGCTCCGACTGCTGGAAGCGTTTGTCACGGTTAACGATCAGCGGTGACTGCTGGAAGCGTTTGTCACGGTAAACGATCAGCGGTGACTGCTGGAAGCGTTTGTCACGGTTAACAATCAGCGGTGACTGCTGGAAGCGTTTGTCACGGTTAACGATCAGCGGTGACTGCTGGAAGCGTTTGTCAGGTAAACGATCAGCGGTGACTGCTGGAAGCGTTTGTCACGGTTAACGATCAGCGGTGACTGCTGGAAGCGTTTGTCAGGTAAACGGTCAGCGGTGACTGCTGGAAGCGTTTGTCACGGTAAACGATCAGCGGTGACTGCTGGAAGCGTTTGTCACGGTTAACGATCAGCGGTGACTGCTGGAAGCGTTTGTCAGGTAAACGATCAGCGGTGACTGCTGGAAGCGTTTGTCACGGTAAACGATCAGCGGTGACTGCTGGAAGCGTTTGTCACTTTTAGCGATGACTGATAACTGTCGCTGTCGATTGATAAGATGTTTGAAGTTTATAATCGGATGCCTTGATAATGAAACGTCATTTAACATCGCTTCCGTGTTTTTTTTTTTTTTTTTTCAACCATACCATGACACTGAGTTGATTTGGAAATGGGATTACAGTCATTTGACCTATTCCGACGCATGTTTTAGTCGACCGTGCGCTACAGTCTAAATACACTGTCATTTTTAATTTATTTGTGTCATTAAATGAATAAAAGCCTCTTGTTTAAGGCACTTTGATTGGGTTCACAAACTATTTGGGGAAGATAGGGAAATCTGACGACAACCAGACGTTGTCTTTTATCCTATTTCGACGCACCTTCTTTTATTCCGGTGGATCTGTAAATTTTTTACAATACATAGAAAGAACCGCCGAGGGGCGCCCCAAAAGTAAACTGTCGGATTATTACTAGCTCGATGAAAGATGATTTTATGCAAACAAATGTTTATTTGACATAATTGAAATTTATAATATCTGATTATGCACACGGCTTCACTGAAAAATTATTTCGGTGACTCAGTACCCGTAAGTACAATGTTTGATATTTTATCCAGGATTCTATGATAAATGACAATTCAAAATAAAGCCTTATGGAGTTTTACTTACATATTCAAATTGCATGACGTGAATGCAGCACTAATATGGATTTTAGAACTCAGAGACATTCCCCAAATATACTATCCGCCGGAATAGGCTAAATGAGCTAATAAATTAAAATTTCAATAAACCTAAGTAACTGATTTTATTTCATTTTGATATTTATCGGTTTAGATAGCTAATAAAATGAGCAATCGACAGACATATAGGTTTACGACATATTTGTTTACACAAATATTGTCCGACCCTATTTTCACAGTTGGCCTGAAAACATCTGCCATATTTCTTGTTAAATATGCATTACCAGAAACTTTCAAACTCAGTTTTCCGTATCTTTGATTGATAAATCAGATCCTTACTATATGTGGGTTTGACAAATAAATATTGAAAGTAATTACCTAAAATCATTTCGCTTCTAGCTTGTTTCGTTGCAGAGAAAGAAACAGGATACACCGGAATAGGTGAATCCACCGGAATAGGTCAAATGAGTGTAGTGCTCTTTTCGTACAGCTGTCGCAATGCATTAATTCCATTTATCATATGAAGACGCTGTTATTCAGTGGATAACGTCATGTCATAAAAATCGTATGACCACACCTGTGATAACACTTTGGCGCATTCATGTAGCGTCATTGACAACGTTCATGTCAGCAATGCGTTTTCTTATTGAAATAATGTTAATTTTGAAGGCGATAAACGTCCAGTTTAAAGGGTCATATGATAAACAAAATCTTACACTCGTGATCATTTCATATGAAACTTATGAAACTCGCCGAAGGCTCGTTTCATAATTTTCATATGAAATGACCACTCGTAAGATCCTCTGTTCGGCATGCAACGTTTCGACAACGACATCCCAGCAGTGATGAAAAGTCTATGACGTTGCATCAATGCCCATCGCGAGAACACTGACACCATAATTGAGCCACGACGCGACAAAACCAACAATGTGGTTGTGCGCCCAGCGCAGACTCAGATCAGCCTGGGCATCCGCCCAGTCTGATCAGAGTCTTCGCTGTCCGCATGGAGGTAGCTTAGACCCTTAGCTACCCTTTATGCGCTTAGCAAAGAGTCTGAGCGGACTGAGCGGCAGCCTAGGCTGATCTGAGTCTGCGCTTGGCGCACAACCACATTGTTGGTTTTCTCGTGTCGTGGCTCAATTATTTATCCATCCAAGCATAAAACCACAGTCAAAATCTTTAAATGGCGTCGTATCTACGTCACTGCAATGTCACACCGACATCAAAACGACGTCTTTTTGCCGTTGTGAGCCATGTTATCATGTATTTGCACCGTACATTTCAGCGTTTTTTTTTTTTTTTTTTTTTTTTTTTTTTTATAAACTGTCTGCTAAAGCTTTTTCCATTACAAACCAGCAAATGTGACCTCTCCGTACAACGGTCGTGGTAAAGTGAGTGGTCGAAATCGGGTTTAACGTCCCACCAACCCAAAGGTCATACGGAGACGTTTCTCGGTTTAATGTCTCATCCGAAAGACAAGAGAAGCGGGCGATCCAACCTGCAACCCCAGGATTGGTAGTCTAGCGCGTTATTCACTACACTACGCCGCTCCTCACAACGTATACACAAGCATATACATGTATACAGTATATATTGATCGTCATTGGTATTATCATAATTCATTCAATTACTTTTGTTTTTCAGTGTGCCCAAGAACATATGTATCCATCATACCTTAAGATGTATTCGAACTATCAGCGAGTTTGGAATAACTATGATCCAATGACCATTTGTCGTTTTCCAACGCTAACTGTTTTCTAGTGATATTAACAACAACAACAAAAAAAAGAAACGAGAATCGACCAGCAGCAAATATATGGTGCTCGTGGAAAAATTCAAAATCGACATATACGGCTTGTTTAGCTTTTCAACCGATTCATTCAGAAATTTTACTTCACCACAATATTATCATCTTCATTACACGTAATTGAGCCGCGACACGAGAAAACCAACAGAGTGGCATTCCCACCCAGCGAAGACTCAGATCACCCTGGGCATCCGCCCAGTCTGATCAGAGTTTTCGCTTTGCGCTTAAAGGTAGCTAAGGGTCTAAGCTACCTCTATGCAGACAGCGAAGATTCGGATCAGACTGGGCGGATGATCAGAGTTTTCGCTTTGCGCTTAAAGGTAGCTAAGGGTCTAAGCTACCTCTATGCAGACAGCGAAGATTCGGATCAGACTGGGCGGGTGCTTACTTACTTACTTACACAACATTGAATCAACTTTGAATCAAGGTTGTTTATTCAAGGTTGATTCAAGGTTGTGTGCCTACTGGGAGCTGATCAAAATCTCCACTTATTTCTCTGCTGGGCTACGCATGTGAGGTTTCTGCTCAATAGTTATCAGTTTGTCATACCCTGTGTGTGTGTGTGTGTGTGTGTGTGTGTGTGTGTGTGTGTGTGTGTGTGTGTGTGTGTGTCCTTGACAGAGATGTTTGCCAAGTGCTTATAACTATAAAACTGAAACAGTGAGAACTGTCCTTTTAGTTCATGAAATACTTTCTCGACAAAACAAATTAATGTGTGGATCTTCATAATTAAATGTGTATGTACGAGGGGTGTTCATTAAGTAATGGAAACTAGTATTTATTTCATTAGCTATGAATAAAAACGGTATTCCAGATATATAAAAAAAGAAGCAAGCATATGACACATAGTTAAGTTCTTAAGTACTTTTTAGGAATATCGTTGCCATGGCAACGATGCCTTAAACTTCTAAAGGTTTAGTCTCTAATTTTTTGCATATTTCTATGTATATTTGCTGCTGATAAATAACAAAGAATGGATAAAGGTTTGTTATTGTATGATGGCTTGATGCAAGTCTCAGATACTAAAAGAAACGTACAGTTATTTATGCCTTGCACTCAAACCTGGCAGAAATACAGACCGTGAAAGACTTTTGATCGAGCAAAATTTGACGTTTTTCGCCGATTTGTATCGGGAGGGACCAGAATTGTGACGTCATTGCACTTAAAGAAGCAGAGTCTTGGGAAGATTGTATAGCAGAAAGAACCAAAATTATCATGTTCTTGATAACCGATCAATTAACTTTAGCATAATACTGGAAATCACGGAATAAAAAGTCAAGTTCCCTAAAAATCAATTATTTTGACCCCTGCTTTAGCTTAAATTAATGCCAGATTTCAGAACATTTTCATTAACAATCATTAGATGCGTATTTCCAAAGCCGAAACCTAACCTTAACGGAAGGTGTTCCTAAATCTTAAATGTCTCTTTACATATCGTACATAATTAGCATTATAAAAACACCTCCATACCAAAATGACGTCGAAAAAATTCACACGTGGTACCCGGGATGAACGTGACGTCATATGTTGCTATAGTAACACGTTAAAATTTCGATCTCAAACATGCATTTGAAAGCTCCAAAGACACTCTTTGGTGTTACATGAAGGATACTTATTTCTGTATAAAATCAACTAATCTACAAAGGTGTTTCCATTACTTATTGAACACCCCACGTAATATTTTGAAATAAATATTGTTTAAATCATGTTCTCAACTTCTTGTTTTCAGTAGTTTTAATTGTCTCTCGACGTTGTCGAAGCTAGGGGACTGTAGTGATGGCGGCCCTGCGTCTGCCCGCAAGTCCGTTTTTTTTTTCATCTGATTTTCATTAAACTTTCAGGATATTGTTTCATTATCTGACATGGATCATATTATATGAAAGATATTATCGGACTCCTTTTGACATAGTTAGGCCTATTTTCTATAAATCTGCTCAGATCATATGGCAAGAAGTCCTCCTTCACTTTTTAAACGATTTTTATAAAATTTGTAGGAGCATATATGGATCATATTTGAGCCGTGACACGAGAAAACCAGCAAAGTGGTTGTGCGCCCAGCGCAGACTCAGATCAGCCTGGGCATCCGCCAAATTTGATGAGAGTCTTCGCAGTGCGCTTAAAGGGTAGCTAAGGGTCTAAGCTACCTCCATGCAGACAGCAACGACTCTGATCAGACTGGGCGGATGCCGAGGTTAATCTGAGTCTGCCCTGGGCGCACAACCACTTTGTTTGTTTTCTTGTGTCGCGGCTCATTTTATCGGTGCATGGAAGGCTCAGGGGCCGTATTCATAAAACGACTTAAGTGGTTGCTAGGCTGTTGCTAAGGCAAAATTACTTTTAAGGAGATTCCCTACAACTATGAAATTTGGTCTGGATGAACAGTCTTACAAAGACTGTTGTAGGGAATCTCCTTTATAGAAATTTAGCCTTAGCAACCGCATAGCAACGACTTAAGTGGCTTTATGAATACGGCCCCTGGTCAGATGAAGTCTTTTCCGCTCGCATGCCCAGTCTATGGATTCTGAGGAAATATGAAAAAGGGAAGAATGGCGAGTTTGCGTTGCGAGTTTGCTGATATAGCTCATGTTATAAGGTAAATGGATACACTCTCAGGGGAAGCAATTATGCCATTTTTTTCCCTCTTTAAATGGGTTAGTTTTCCCCTAAAGGAAAGAATTCGCGATGCATGGAGAAAATTGTTCCATTCAGGCTTGACCCCTGTCGGAAGGATTTCCTCGCCGACGGAAACAAATGGAAAAAAGCAAAAGTATTTCCCCCTTTGTATAAATGGCGGAAAACATGGAGGTCGACCCTCACACTATAAATCTGTTTTCAAGCAAAGAAATCATCATGTTCTAAGGCAATACATTACGAGGGTTATCCAAAAAGGGTTTGCAAACGACAACCTGTCAGAAAGTAAATTAATATTTTCCAAATGTACCGTCCCTTCTCCCAAGTAACCGGTTTCTAGGAACTTCATAGCCGGGCATTACCCATTTCTAGGCAACTGCATTGTCACAGCCCTTATTCGCTATGTCACGGAGGCCGCGGAAATCTCATGCATAAGATCACAATTGCTTATGCGTTTACTGATTTAGTTTGCGTAAAATACGCAAAATACGCATTTTATTAGGTCTGGAGCCCCGGTAGGTCAGTGGGTTAAGCTCAGGCCTTGAGGCGAGAATCTTTCCTACCGTAAACGGGGTTTCGTTGCACACAGCCTTTCATTATCATCCTCCCATCGTCCTGATATAACGTGAAATCACAAGTCATCCATCCATTAGGTCTGTCACCGCTGTGGGTTCGAGCCTTTGCCGGCGTACAAGTCAGAAAGCTTACAGAAGGTCAGATGGGTTTTCTCCAAGCGCAGGTTTCCGCTCAATTTTGCTTCATGGTCGTCTCGACAAAAGTGAAATATTCTTCAAAGGACTGTAGAACCCAAATAAAAGGCGACTGTTGAACACCAGAATTAATGGCTGTCAAAGAGTTATTTTTTCCACTTCCCAGCTTTTAAGAAAGACGATTATATATTGGACTATCCCTAGCTGAATAGCCACCTTTCCGCCTAGGCCGGAGTGGAAGTTCACACACTCATTTTATTGAATTCCTTTCATACACAAACGCACATGTTATCACGAACATAAGAAGAAGTAAGCATACAGACACATGCACAAAACAAAGTATTGCATTACAATGGAGTTTTCGGCGAGACTTCTCTCGCTCCCCATAGTTACGTATACCCGTACCAAACGCAGAAAAGCACATACATACATACCCATGAAAGTTTGCAGAAGGTTCACACGTGCAGACGAAAGTTCGCAACAGCACACACACACACACACACACACACACACACACACGGAATTAAATGGGGAGAAGAATGAAAACTGAAGTTTCTGTTGAAAGAATTTCAGTTTGTTATGTAGGTGAAACTGAACTGGCGAAGCATGGCATACACCTTTACTGTATTCCATGCTCCTTTCTTTCTTTTTCATTCTATGCTCCGATACCAATGACGTCATATGTTTGCTACCATGACAACTATGGAATTACCAGCTGTTGTGTTTAATACCTGGTAGCATGACGGGTCGATGACGTAACATTTTAAACATCTCCATTTGAACTATAAGTGGCCATGGTAACCGATATACATGCTCCGCATTTTTTTTCAATGACATTACAAACTGAAATCTTTTCAACCGGAACCAGAATTTCTCAAACAAATAATTTTTCTCCAGTATTTTAATTTCGTGTTGTATGCTCACAACCACGAGCAGGCATAACCGATCATTATGATATTTTTAATATTACAGGGGTCTTGGCCGGAAGTGACTGTTACTATGGAGACGGTAAACAGATGTACTGTGAATACGGATGCTGTGAAGGGTTAGATGACGGTGGCTTAGTCTGCTGTAGTATTGGCTATTGGATCATTTTAGGAGTTCTTGGTGGAATGTTCATAATCCCCCTGATTGTTGTGTGCGTGTGTGCCCTAAAGGGGCAATATAACTGACGATGTATTAGATAACCAACACGGTAAGCGTGCTTGCCCAAAGACGCCACTGGGCACGTTCGGCATAAATCGGGTAAATCCGAGCAATACCCTAGCTATATATGTGTAATCAAGATTATTGAGGATGATTTTTTTCATTCGAACGCGGTAAGAAAACGAAGTAAGTAGAATGCCACAAAATAACTATGTTTTTGATAAATAAATAAAAAGTTGCAGATTTTTTTTTCTTTAAGGGAAGATAAAAAACACAAAAAAACACTGAAGATTCGTCATTCCGAAGTCTCTATCAATTGACATATTCTCACTTTGTCACAAAGATTCCCACTTTACGTAGAGACATTTACCTGTTTGATAAACCACAAAATCCCTTGAGCAATTCTAGAATTGTACCGGTACAATTTCGGAATTGTAACACAAAGTGAGTCCTACTTTGCACAGGACAATTCTGGAATTGTACCGATTCCCGCTTTGCGCCGAACATATGTACTCAGTTTTGTTGACAGTGAATAACAGACACAGCATTGTGATATCGTAAATTTATTACCTTCTTTGGGCTTGTCCAAAAGTCGCTCCTCACAGGATATAAAAATTGACAATAATGGCCGACGGCCTCCTTATCAATAATTGTTCGAGTAATAATATGAGCCGCGACACGAGAAAACCAACAATGTGGTTGTGCGCCCAGCGCAGACTCAGATCAGCCTGGGCATCCGCCCAGTCTGATCAGAGTCTTCGCTGTCCGCATGAAGGTAGCTTAGTCCCTTGGCTACCCTTTAAGTGCTTAGCAAAGAGTTTGACCAGACTGGGCAAATGCCCAGGCTGATCTGAGTCTGCGCTGGGCGCACGACCACATTGTTGGTTTTCTCGTGTCGCGGCTCATATGTTTATTTTAAATTGTAGGTGTGGTAGTGATAAAGGAGTAGTCGACTATGCTATTTTGTCATTTGAAGGATTGCGTCACATTTCAAATTTTCGTATTGAAGAACTTGACACAGTGTTCTCAGAGGGACATTCATTACTACAATGTAGATTTGAATTTTAAAATTAAACATTATCCTCCGAACCTGACTGCAAAACAATAAACCAAGATGGATAGAAAATAAAAAGCAAACTTTTATCTCTAATATTAATTCCGACGAAGTATTACATATTTAGCTGAATAACAAAAGTCAACTTCGGATACATAGTCCTGCCGATTATTGCAAAATATCAAGGAATACTGCATTTTATGGTACAAGCATGAAACTTGGCACAAATGCTGTTTAAAGTGATTCATTGCATTTCAGATAGGGCGGCACTCGCAAAATAATCTACTTCCGGTTCAAATCCAATATGGCCGCCGTGATTGAATTTTCCGTAAATTTACATTAGCATACATGCATGTTTGCGTATCTAGAGTCGTTTTATGCAAACGTATTCTATGTCTGTCTTCTAAACTCTATATGTGATATTTTGTTGGTAAAATTGTAAAGACTATTCCTAACTTCCGGTCGAATATGGCACTTCCGGTACAGATTTCGTCACATACAAGCTCACTACATGTACCCTTTCTCAGGTGTACTCTTTCCATCGAAGTTTATCGAATATTTGCAAAGCATATTAAAAAGGACAGTTTCAATACGTCAACAAGATTTACACGATCATTTTCTTCTGACTGCCAAGAAACAGCAGGTCATCAGTCTCTTCTGACACTTGTCAATATGCTTCTATATGGCACAGAACTGACCTCAGATGCATATTTACAGCCAGCGCTTTCTTTGAGTCAGTTAATCATGTTTAACTGCATAAATCGTTGCAGTGAAAGTTCTAAATCCCTTTATCATCCTAGATCAAGAGACCCCTTTGCTGGTTTATCTTGAAATGATGGTACATTGTCAGATAAGAAAACGAGATCTCGTTGACAAATTGTTTCAACTTGGTCTGCCCGTGTCATATGATAGGGTGTAAGCAATATCTACAAGTGTCTGACGAACAGTACAAAGAACAGGGTATTATCTGTCCTCCGGCTCTTCGAAAAAGTAACTCCACTACAGCAGCTGTTCATAACATTGACCACAACCCTAGGGCCACAACTGCGAAGGATTTATTTCATGGAACAGGGATTTCACTATTTCAGTTCCGAAGCAGTCATGCCACTGGAGAAAGCAATGTAGTATCTGTCTTTGACATTGCAAGAATGATTTTCCAATATGCCCCCTGCTGTCTTTATTGTTAAAGAACCGGCTTTACCAGATACTCCCTGCAATGCATTGCAAGGAAGAACTGATGAAAGAGTTATGTGTTCGAGGAAAGGTAGATAACATTTTGATGGAAGTTTGAATATCTCTTGGTCAGCCTTTCATGCTGATGGCGAGACAGAGAAAGACACGTCACCAGCATTAACAGCACTACTTCCACGTTTTGAAGACATCATTTTGTTTGGCGGATTATCTAACTGAAACGGCAGAATTCAAAGTACTTAGTGAATGTTTAGAAGCCTCCGGTTGGACCTATGCACTTTCTCAAGCCGATGTACCTTTGTCTGGTACTGCCGACTCTTTTCTGAAAGCAAGTCATGTAAAAAAAACTCTGTGCACACCATATCACTGTATGGGCCTTGTACATCCTTCTCCAAGCTGTAAACAACGATTACACACAATAGTGTCTGGGCGACGATTTTCTAGACTTTGAAAGTTGGTGTGACAAAATGTCAATCGGTCAATCGAAAAGCTCCGATTTTCAGTTCTGGTACATGACACTCATGCTTGAGTTGAACATACTCACTTTTGTCAGATTAGTATGGGAGGCCAACTTTACTCTACACTTGTCTTTAATGGCAAAACTTATCCCTATGTTTTTCGCTCTGAATCATACCAATTATGCTAGATGGCTTCCGGTGCATTTAAGAGATATGAAACTGTTACCTGTTCTAAGTCCAGGTACAGAAGCTAAGTTTCGAGAAGGTCAGTTGGTGGTTCACAAGACATTTAACAAATTTTCAGCTCTTGCAATAGACCATGCTCATGAGCAAAATAATGCTCTTGTCAAATCAGATGGGGGTGCAGTTGGCCTTACAGAAAATCCAGGAGCTCTGCAACGCTGGATGGTGGCTGGCCCAGAAATGTCTCGTTTATGTCAAGATTTCGAGGCTCTGTAACTACTTAAATCAAATATCAGAGACAGCCATCATGAGCAAACAGGAAGTGCGCAGCGGAATTTTCACGAAAATGTCAAGTCTCTTACAGAAACTCTCAGTGACCTGGGCAATCCGTTTACAGAATAAAGTGAAGATTTGCTCAAACTTGATACAAAGGTTATTGCAGATGCTTCTGTTGTCCAAACTGTGACACAAGTTGAACAAACTGGTCAAAGATATGTATGCAGCATTGGTATAAGAGAGATTCACCAAAACGAGAAAAAGAGGTATTTGATCCAATAAAGAAAACCTCGATCTCTTTATTTCGTACCCCAATAACAAAAATGTCACAACAAGAAAAGTCAAAGCTTAATCTTCTCAAGAATAATTGCTCTCTATCTTGTCAGACTCGAGGTGGAAATGTTCAAGAGTTCGTCAAGCATGAAAACCAACGTTTTTTACCCTCGCTAAGTCAGAATGGCTCTATCCGTCTAGAACATACATCTGAACTCTTTACTAAATGTTTAGAGCCTCTGTCAGAGGTAATAGAAGAAGCTCCGTCAGTTGATGCAATGATAATTGGCGGTGCCGGTATGGTTAACATGTTAAGACCTGGAACAAGTAAAACTTTTGATGAATATGCATCTATAGTTTTCCTCTCCTACACCTGTAGGCAGCTGGAGCTCGTTAACCGTATGGCTGTTGTCTGGGATGTCATTATTGCAGACAGTTTGGAGGTTGCTGCAAGAGAGAAAAGAGGAAAGGGCGTTCGGCGACGGGTTGAAGGTCGAAATTCTATCCCACGAAATTGGCAGATGTTCTTACGTAATGATGAAAATAAATCAGAATTGTTTGAATTCTTAGCCATGCGCATCGTTCAATTGTCAAACGCAAACGAATACATAGTGACGACATTCAGAAATGAAGTTCTGTGTAACAAAAGTGGTCAGAAGCCAAATCTCTCCCCTTGCTCACATGACGCCGTTAGCTCTGGGTGCAGTCAAACAATGATTCAAATGGTGGACACGGACGCGGTTGTTCTTGGTATCACATTCTTTTGCACATTGCAAGTACCTGAAATTTGGATCGCATTTGGAACTGGCAATCATTTCAGATATATAGCAGTTCAAGGCATTGCAAAGGCACTTGGTCCTGAAAGAGCATCAGTATTGTCTCTCTTAAATATGGCTTGTGTAAAGTTAACAGACCTATGCTTTTGCGATGATATTGAATCATGCGCCTCATTTTGATGTAATCATGCCGATCTTGCAGAGATTTGAAGCTATGATGTTCGACAGAACAAGCAGCTCTGCGGGTTGGGTGGGGGTATGGGGGTCGACGAAGCAAGGTTGCAACTGTTTGCACAAAATGGCAGGCATATAGAAACTACTCCACCTACAGAAGCTGCTTTGTTACAGCATACGAAGAGGGCTATATATCAAGGGTCATTGGTATGGGGAAACGCCTAGAGGCCAAACCCTATGCTACCAAGCCCAGCTGACTTTGGTTGGCTCAGAAACAGTGATCAGATGTGGGAACCTCTTTGGACAACAATTCCTAAAGCATCTGTGTCATGCCAAGAGCTCGAACACTGCAAATGTAAGGTGGATTGTCGTGGTGTCTGCAAGTGCTTCAGCAGTGCCTTGCCATGTACAGCGCTTTGTGAATGAAGCGGGTAATACCCTTAATTGAATGTGTTCTCATGCAGCAGTGGTTTTGTAATTGATTTAGACTACGTGCTCATGAAACATAGGCTGATATAACTACAGTATTTTACATATCAGATCCGTCATCTTGGACTAAACCGGAGGTAGATTTTTTTCAAGATGCCGTCCGAGCTAAAATAATTGAAATAGACCCCTCAGCAATCATAGCATTCAAACATCGTTTTTCACTGATTTAGACTACAGACTTTTGAAATACATTGGGTAAATCGATCTAACTGGAGTATTTTAATATCAGATCCGCCATCTTGGATTGAGCCGGAAGCAGATTCTTTTCAAGATGCCGCCCTATAAAAAAAGGTTGAGATAGTCCCCCTCAGCAATCATGTCATTCAAACATTGTTGTTTGATTGATATAGACTACAGACTTACGACATACATTAGGGTAGGTCGATCATACTAGAGTATTTTTGCATCTCAGAACCGCCATCTTGGATTAAACCGGAAGTAGATCCTTCAAGATGTCGCCCTATTAGAAATGACTGAGATAGTCCGCTTTAGCAATCATGGCATTCAAGCGTTATTGTTTGACTGATTTAGACTACAGACTTATGAAACACATTAGGGTAGGTCGATCTTACTGGAGTATTTCAACATCAGATCCGCCATCTTGGATTAAACCGGGAGCAGATTTTTCTCAAGATGCCGCCCTATCAGAAGTGTTTGAGATATTCCCCTCAGCAATCATGGCATTCAAGCATTGTTGTTTGATTGATTTAGACTACATTCTTTTGAAATACACTAGTGTAGGTCGATCTAACTGGAGGATTTTAATATCAGATCCGCCATCTTGAATTTAACCGGAAGCAGATTTTTTCAATATGCCGCCCTATCTAAACTGATTGAGATAGCCCCCTCATCATTCATGGCATTCCAACATTGTTGTTTGATTGATTTAGACAACAGACTTTTGAAATACATTAGTGTAGGTCAATCTAACTGGAATATTTTTATATCAGATCCGCCATCTTGGATTTAACCGGAGGTAGATTTTTTCTAAGATGCCGCCCTATCTAAAATGACTTAAATAGTCCCCTTCAGCAATCATGCCAAGTTTCAGGCTTATACCACAAAATGCAGTTTTCTATGAGAATCGGCCGGGCTAACAGCAGCTGTTTGCTCTGATGACATTGATAATATAACAAATCGTATCTCCAATATTTTATTAGTTCGGCACAGACTAGTTTTACGAGGAAACAGAGTATTACTAAAACCAATGAAGATAAAAAATGATTTGGGCCCGATTGTTTAAAAGCACGAAATGACTATTATTTAGCGAAAAAAAAGCATTACGTGCTAATTTTACCGATTTGAACCAAACCAAACTCAAAGAAACTAGCAAAGCTCATAAACAGACAATGAATAAATACATATTAAGACACAAATGCAAAACACAACGGCGATTAAGGTCATTGAAACAGAAATAGCCGAAAGAATTTTGGAAGTTACTCAGTAGCTTAGAAAAAAAAGAAACCTAACGAAAATATCACTCTCGACTCATTGTACCAGTACTTTAAAAATCTTAACTCAACTGACGAACTGAAGAGTAAGATAATCATATAGTTTTTGATATTAATAACGATTATGAAATTTTAAATGGTCCAATAACCTGAGACGAAATTCGTAAAGCGCCTTAAACCTTAAATAATAAAAGTCTGTCGAATGATTACATTGTAAATGAATATATTAAAAACACTATAGACAACTTTTTACCTGTCTACGAATCTTTATTTAATTTAATATTTGATGGCTTATATATAAGCACTTTGCTAATTGCCAGATCCTGTACCATTATGCTTTGTATTACATATTTATTTGAATAAAATATTGTTTAAACCTACAGTTTACGACTCTCAAATATTTACACTAACTGTATCTGCCGTGGTTCTATATCATGACAGGGTGTGGCTATACCCAGTCGGGCTGTAGTGACTCTACAGGCACTGTTTGCACTGTTTGAAGATAATGGACTAATAACGGAGACGTTCAGTATTTAGGAAGTCTGATAGTGAATATTTTGTATCCTCCTCCACGGCTCAGTCATAGCTGACATTGATAGCTCTCGTACATAGTATATATGAGCCGCGACACGACAAAACCAACAATGTGGTTGTGCGCCCAGTCTGATCAGAGTCTTCACTGTTCCCATGAGGGTAGCTTAGACCCTTAGCTACCCTTTGAGTGCTTAGTGAAGCGTCTGATCGGACTCGGCAGATGCCCAGGCTGATCTGAGCCTGCACTGGGCACTCAACCACATCGTTGGTTTTGTCGTGTCGCGGCTCATATACTGAACGTCAAAAGAAACGCATACAATGTATACGCCCAATTTATTTGACGGTATAGGTATATGCTCTTATTTAGACATTTTAAGTTACTTTGTTTATGACATTCCGACAGAATTAGCACCTGAACGCATCGATATTCCATAAACTTTAGCGACCAGAACGTTTGCTTTTGTGATGGGGTTAAACTTAAAGTCACCATACTTTCAGAAGCTGAATTTTAAAATCCATATAATGCTCAGCTAATTATTTTCTCCAGACATAATGTCTGCGGCAAGGGGAAGAAACAGCAAAAAAATCAAAGCAATCGAGCCTTGCGTTTTAGAGAAACAATCAGGTGAAAGTTAGCAGTAGAAACAGTAACACTGGCTTACCATTGGATTTCCATAGACCTTTATACACCCTGTATTTCTTGAAAAGAACAGAAACCATCCATACGAAGAGGTTAAATGAATTAACAAGAGTAAAATAAAAAGGTTTGCAAAGAAATTTTTCGTTGCACTGCAAAACTTTTGATGTAATTGGACTTCCCATTTTGCTATTTGTTTAATTGCAAGGGAGATAATTTGACAAGTGTTCAATTTCAAATTGCTTTCATGTTCCTAAGAAGAATACCATGCTAATAAAACTGACTTTTTTTTTTCATAACGACACATCAGAGTCGTGTTTTGGAAACAATTTGTTATAACACCAAAGGAAAGACAACTCTTTCAACAACTTTGAATGCTTCACGATAAATTGAGATAACTCTTTAATCCAAGTTTAAATTTGCAAGAAGATAAGTTTACATGTATATTGTTGGCAGATGTCAGTAGTGTTTTCTGCTATATATGATTTAAAACCATAAATCAGTTCCTAAACTTGTAGGCGTTTCTTTTGGCGTTCAGTATACAAAGTAATGATTTTCTATTTCACTGTTTAGATCTACTTGCCATCCGAAAATATAAACGGTATTCGCCGAGATTCTATAACATGGGAGGGTGTAGAGATATACCGGTATCTTGTCGTGTTATGTAGGATTTGGCTAATACTGCTTAAATTCTCTAGTAGATATGATGTACGAGGGATGATAAAAAAATAAGTAGACTTTTGCTGTAGAAATTTTATTATTGATAGTAAACTAATTATAAACATGTTTACTTGCTACCTGCTTCGGGATATTGTCTGTATGGGTCGTCATAGTAACCTAGGCTTATGACGGTTCTGCAGAGCACGGTAAAATTTGCCATTTTATTTCGAATTGTTGTGCCGGGCCGCGTAGCGCAATCGGTAGAGCACCTGACTCATACGTCAGAGGTCCTGGGTTCGAAACCCGGTTTGGCCACATACTTTCGTTTCTCCTTCCGCTGATTCAAGAACGGCAGTTGTCAGTTACTGGTGAAAGTATGTGCACTTAGTACGGGTTAGCCGCTTAGGAGGTATAAGCCTGCCCGGGAATGTTGTGGCTAGGTTAACTGACCGTTCCGACATCACCATAGCTGATTACCCTGGACGTTTTAAGCAACACATCAATCAATCAATCGAATTGTTTGTTTTATTTTTGGCTATGTCTAATATTTGCAGTAGAGTAAAATGCTTGACATTTGATATGCTATTTCCTTATGGTTTCCGCTTTATACTGTGTGGAAATTAATGCCGCAAACAATTGTTATGCTCGCATAAGCAGCGTAAAGTATGATCTGCGGGTCATACTTTGGCGACAAAATGACGTCATACATTATACCGTGTATTTAATGCAAGTTTCAGGTTTTGTACATAATTGAAAGAAAAATGAGGACAGAATCAAAGAAATGTTTCAAATGATCAAATTTAATATTTGATCCTTGTATGTTAGTTTTGTCTGATGCCGGTGTAACGAAGTAAAGTGACCCCCATAGAATACCGACCCCCCGGTCATTATTCTTCATTATTCCCCTTTTCTATAAAATACTGCCTCCCTTTAAAAAATAATGATCCCCCCTGATTATCATTTTTCTTTAAAGAATAGTGACCCCATCCCCACCTCGGTCACAATATTATGACTCCCCATGAGGCAATGGTGTCTTCATATATATGCTTATGGCATACAGGATGTTGTGTCCAGTCTGTTACAACTCTCTTGTTTGATAATTGATTTTAAAATAACTTGGCATAAATGTCAAGACGATGTGTTTCGCGCAAGTCCTAGGTACCTAGCTAGAAGGTCATGGTCACAGAGATCAGTCAAAGATAATGATGTCCTGTTATATGACTCTGGCAAACAGAATGTCATGTCTGACCTGTAACTTTGTCATTTGTGCGGAGACTTTCAAATAATTGGAAACAAATGTTAGCCACATGAAGACAATGTATCGCGTGCAAGATATAGATCCCGACCTCAAATATTAAAGTCAATGTCACAAATTAAGATAAATGACAGTGTGTTCAGTTTTACTTATGGTGTTAATGTTATATAAGATTTTAGCATTAACAGGTAGACTTATGCACTAAAAAGAGGTTTCGCTTTTGCTTCTGAAAAAATTATCACGTCTGCACACTTACTCTCATTGCCTTTTTCAAGAGGGGTACATGACATTTTCAGTCTTCCAAATATATTTATTTACTGAATTTATTTTGTTAAATATACTAACAATAAAGAAAATACTACAGCTGCTCATAGTATGCAATAATTTGTATATGAATAGTATGCTAGCCTTATTCTAAGATGCAGATGGTCTAATTACCCCAACCTGCTTTTCAGTTTATTTAGCTGCTATCTATACTATTTATACTATCTGCCCCTCCCCTTTGCCTGAGCATGCCACTCACATATAATGTATATATTAACAAGGAACATCTTTAAAAAAGATAATTGTCGAAGATGAAATTCGTTTTTAAAAAACAACTTTTTTTGTCATGTCAGGACGGATCCACCGCTTCCTGGGTATTATCAGTACTTTTTGGTTATCCCCTCGGGGATAACCATATTAAGATAGGAATTCGTACTCGATTGTTTGCTTTGCTTTCGCCGTTTCCTACAGGTCCCACTATCTCCCGGTACTTCTACATTTGGTACCCGGCAAATGATATCCAGATGCCTATTCGAAAAGTCTTGTGAACTGGCAACTGGCAACTGGCAATCAGATGCCAGTTCGAGCTGAGAGTGTTTAAGACAATTAAAGCTAAATAGGTAACCGGCAAATAATATCCAGATGCCTATTCGAAAAGTCTTGTGAACTGGCAACTGGCAACCGGCAGTCAGATGCAAATTCGATTTGAGACGGTTTCAGACGATTAAAGCTACACAGGAAACCGGCAAACGCCAGCCAGATGCCAATTCGCTAATTCTACTGAACTGGCAACTGCTAGCGAGATGCAAATTCGATTTGTGAGTGTTAAAGACGATTGAAGATACAGGAAAACGGTAAACTGCAGCCTGATGCCAAATCGAAATTTTTATGAATTGCCAACTGGCAACTAGCAGCCAGATTCCGATTTGATCTTGGGTTTATGCCGATTAAAGCTATATAGGAAATCGGCAAACGACATCCAGATGCCAATAAGCAAATTCCTGTGAACTGGCAACTGGCAGTCAGATGCCAAATCGATTTGAGACGGTTTCAGATGATAAAAGCTACATTGGAAACCGGAAAACGGCACCCAGATGCCAATTCACTAATTCTACTGAACTGGCAACTGCCAACTGGCAGTAGATGCAAATTCGATTCATGAGTGTTCAAGACAATTGAAGCAATGTAGGAAACACGCAAACGGAAGCCAGATGCCAATTCGCTAATGCTTGCGAATTCGCTAATGCTTGCGAATTGGCAAATGGCAACTTGCAGCCAGATGCCAATTCGATTTGAGAAGATTTAAGACGATTAAAGAAACATAGGAAACCGGCAAACGGCAGACAGATGCCAATTCGACTTGAGAGTGTTTAAGACGATTAAAGCTACATAGGAAATCGGTAAAAGGCAGCCAGATGCCAATTCGAAATTTTTATGAATTGGTAACAGATGCAGATTTGATCTGAGAGGGTGAATGCCGGTTAAAGCTTAATAGGATACCGGCAAACTACATCTAGATGCCAATTCGCTAATTCTTGTGAACTTGCAACGGGCTGTCAGATGCCAATTCGATTTGATAGGGAATCAGCTTCATAGGAAACCGACAAACGCCAGTCAGATGCAAGTTCGGTAATTCTCCTGAACTGGCAACTGGCGGTCAGATGCCAATTCGATTTGAGAGTGTTAAAGACAATTAAAGCCATGTAGGAAATCAGCAAACGTCAGCCAGATGCAAATTCGAAAATTTTTGCGAATAGGCAACTGGCAACTGTCAGCCAGATGCCAATTTAATTTGAGAGGGTTTATGCCGATTAAAGCTAGATAGGAAACCGGCAAACGACATCCAGATGCGAATTTGCAAATTCTTGTGAACTGGCAACTGGCAGTCAGTTGCCAATTCGATTTGATACGGTTTCAGCAATAAAAGATACATATGGAACCGGTAAACGGCAGCCAGATGCCAATTCGAAATTTTTTATGAATTGTCTACTGGCAACTGGCAGCCAGATGTCAATTCGAATTTAGAGTGCTAAGACGATAAAAGCTAAATAGGAAACCTGCAAACGACATCCAGATGCCAATTCGGAAATTCTTGTGAACTAGCTATTGGCAACCCACAGTCAGATGCCAATTCGACTTGAGAGTGTTTAAGACGATCTAAACTGAATAGGAAACCGACAAACGACATCCATATGCCAATTCGCAAATCCTTTGAGCTGGCAACTGGCAGTCAGATGCCAATTGGATATGAGACGCTTTCAGACGTTTTAAGCTACATAGGAAACCGGCAAACGGCAGCCAGATGCCAATTTACCAATTCTATTCAACTGCCAACTGGCAGCCAGATGCCAATTCGATTTGAGAGTGTTTAAGACAATTAAAACCAAGTCGGAAATCGGCAAACGGCAGCCAGATGCCAATTCGCTAATTCCTGTGAACTGGCAGCCAGATGCCAATTGGATTTGAGAGG
This sequence comes from Ctena decussata, assembly GCA_963989385.1. Classification (NCBI taxonomy): domain Eukaryota; kingdom Metazoa; phylum Mollusca; class Bivalvia; order Lucinida; family Lucinidae; genus Ctena; species Ctena decussata. The sequence continues at coordinate 63,797,469 of OZ022507.1, forward strand.
GTTTAAGACGATTAAAGCTGAATAGGTATCCGGCAAAAGGCAGCCAGATGCCAGTTCCCTAGTTCTTGTGAATTAGCAACTGGCAACTGGCAGCCTGATGCCAAATCGAAAAATTTTATGAATTGTAAACTGGCAACTGGTAGTTAGATGCCAATTCGATTTGAGAGTCTTTTACACGATTTAAACTTAATAGGAAATCATCAAAGACATCAAGAAGCCTATTCGCAAATTCTTAAGAACTGGCAACTGGCAGTCAGATGCTAATTCGATTTGAGACGGTTTCAGACGATTAAAGCTACATAGGAAACCGGCAAACGGCAGCCGGATGTAAATTCGCTAATTCTACTGAACTGGCAAATGGCAACTAGCAGCAAGATGTCGATTCGATTTGAGAGTGTTTAAATTGATTAAAGGTACATACTAAACCGGCAAACGGCAGCCAGATGCCAATTCGCTAATTCTTGTGAACTGGCAGCTGGCAGCCAGATGCCAATTGGAGTTGAGAGGGTTTAAGACGATTAAAGCTGAATAGGTATCCGGCAAAAGGCAGCCAGATGCCAGTTCCCTAGTTCTTGTGAATTAGCAACTGGCAACTGGCAGCCTGATGCCAAATCGAAAAATTTTATGAATTGTAAACTGGCAACTGGTAGTTAGATGCCAATTCGATTTGAGAGTCTTTTACACGATTTAAACTTAATAGGAAATCATCAAAGACATCAAGAAGCCTATTCGCAAATTCTTAAGAACTGGCAACTGGCAGTCAGATGCTAATTCGATTCGAGACGGTTTCAGACGATTAAAGCTACATAGGAAACCGGCAAACGGCAGCCAGATGTAAATTCGCTAATTCTACTGAACTGGCAAATGGCAACTGGCAGCCAGATGTCTATTCGATTTGAGAGTGTTTAAATCGATTAAAGGTACATACGAAACCGGTAAACGGCAGCCAGATGCCAATTCAAAAATTTTTATGAATTGTCAACTGGTAACTGGCAGCTAGATGCCAGTTCGAGCTGAGAGTGTTTAAGACGATAAAATCTAAATAGGTAACCGGCAAATGATATCCAGGTGCCTATTCGAAAAGTCTTGTGAGCTGGCAACTGGCAACTGGCAGTCAGATACCAATTCGATTTGAGAGGGTTTCAGACGATGAAAGCTACATCGGAAACCGGCAAACGGCAGCCAGATGCCAATTTGCTTACTCTACTGAACTGTTAACTGGCATCTGGCAGCGAGATGTCAGTTCGATTTGAGAGTGTTTAAGGCAATTTAAACTACATACGAAACCGGTAAACGGCAGCCAGATGCCAATTCGAACGTTTTTATGAAATGTCGATTGGCAACTGGCACCCAGATGCCTATTCGATTTGAGAGGGTTTATGCCGATTAAAGCTATATAGGAAACCGGCAAACGTCATCCAGCTGCCGATTCGCAAATTCTTGTGGACTGGCAACTGGCAGTCAGATGTATATTCGATTTGAGACAGTTTCAGATGATTAAAGCTACATAGGAGATCGGAAAACGGCAGCCAGATGCCAATTCGCTAATTCTCCTGAACTGGCAACTGACAGTCAGATGCCAATTCGATTCATGAGTGTTGAAGACAATTTAAACCATGTAGGAAACCGGCATACGGAACCAGATGCCAATTCGCTTATGCTTGCGAATTCGCTAATGCTTGCCAAGTTGAAAATTTTTATGAATTGGCAACTGGCAACTGGCAGCCAGATGCCAATTCGATTTGAGAGTGTTAAAGACGATTAAAGCTGCATAGGAAATCGGTAAACGGCAGCCAGATGCTATTTCAAGATTCTTTATTATTGTCAACTGGCAACTGGCAGCCAGATGCCGATTTGATTTAAGAGGTAAATGCCGGTTAAAGCTAAATACCTGCAAACGACATCCAGATGCCAATTCGATTTGATAGGGAATCAGACGAACTGAACTGGCAACTGGCAATTGGCAGTCAGATGCCAATTTGATTTGAGAGTGTTAAAGACAATAAAGCCAAGTAGGAAATCGGCAAACGGCAGCCAGATGCCAATTCGAAAATTTTTGCGAATTGGCAACTGGCAACTGCCAGCCAGATTCGATTAGAGAGGGTCTATGCCGATTAAAGCTGGATAGGAAACCGGGAAACGGCAGTCAGATGTAAATTCGTATATTCTCCTGAACTGGCAACTGGCAGTCAGATGCCAATTCGGTTTGTGATTGTTAAAGACAATTAAAGCCATGTAAGAAATCGGCAAACTGCAGCCAGATGCCAATTCGAATTTTTTTGCAAAACTGACAGCCAGATGCCAATACGATTTGAGAGGGTTTATGCCGATTAAAGCTAAATAGGAAACCGGCATACGACACCCAGAGGCGAATTCGCAAATTCTTGTGAACTGGCAACTGACAACTGGCGGTCAGATGCCAATTCGATTTGATACGGTTTCAGACGAATAATGCTTCATATGGAACCGGTAAACGGCAGCCAGATGCCATTTGCCAATTCGCTAAGTTTTGCGAATTGGCATCGGACTGCCGTTTGCCGGTTTCCTACATGGCCTTTATTGTCTTAAACACTCATGAATCGAATAGGCATCTGTCTACCAGTTGCCAGTTCAGGAGAATTAGCGAATTGGCATCTGGCTGCCATTTATCGGTTTCGACTGAAACCGTCTCAAATCGAATTTACATCTGACTGCTAGTTGCCATTTCACACGAATTTGCGAATTGGCATCTGGATGTCGATTGTTGATTTCCTATTTAGTTTAAAACGTCTTAAACACTCTCAAATCGAACTGGCATCTGTCTGCCATTTGCCAGTTTACAATTCATAAAAAGTTTTGAATTAGTTTAAACAGTATTTTATTCAACATATCAACATACACAATCAGTTCATACATGAGTAATATAAAGGATTCGATAACAAGCTAACTAGCTTATAGACATCGTCTCCTTTTTAACATGTATTTGCAACGATATATAAGTTTTGAATTGGCATCTAGCTGCCGTTCACCGGTTTGCTATGTAGCTGAAATCGTCTTAAAACCTCTCTAATCGAATTTGCATTTGGCTGCCAGTTGCCAGTTGCCAATTCACAAGAATTAGCGAACTGGCATCTGGCTACCTTTTGTGGGATACCTATTTAGCTTGAATCGTCTTAAACCCTCTCAAATCGAAGTGGCATCTGACTGCCAGTTGCCAGTTCCCAGTTCACAAGAATTTGCGAATTCGCATCTGGATGTCGTTTACCGGTTTCCTATTAGCTTTAATCGGCATAAACCTTCTCAAATCGAAATGTCATCTGGCTGCCATTTGCCAGTAACCAATTCGCAAAAAATAGCGAATTGGCATCTGACTGCCGTTTGCCGATTTCTTACAGGGCTTTAATTGTCTTAAACCCTCTTAAATCGAATTGGCGTCTGACTTCCAGTTGCCAGTACAGGAGAGTAAGCTCATTTGCATCTGACTGCCGTTTGCCTTTTTCCGAAGTAGCTTTAATCGTCTGAAACCGTCTCAAATCGAATTGGCATCTGACTGTCAGTTACCAGTTGCCAGTTCACTCGAATTAACGTATTGGCATCTGGATGCCATTGACGGTATCCTTTTTATCTTCACCGGCATTAACCCTGTAAAATCGAATTGGCATCTGGCTGCCAGTTGCCAGTGACAATTCATAAAAAAAATCGAAATGGCATCTGGCTGCCGTTTACCCGTTTCCTATGTAGCTTTAATCGTCTTTAAAGGTATACTCCCTCGTATTTCATTATGAAATAACCACAAAAGAATTAAACAGATTAGTTGTATGCAACACAATTAAGAATTGTGCATAAAATCTCTATCCAAAAAGTCTTTGGTACGGAGGCAGAGACGATATATCATTGCGGACCTTTCTTGAATATTCATGAACATTTTTCCGTCATAAATTGATTGACTCCCACATGGGAATAAAAAGGCGTTTCTGCAAGCACGCTTTGCATTTTATGAATAGTGGAGTCAATAACCTTACAGTAGCATTAATCTCTAATCCGTGCACGTGAGATCTTTTCAGCCAATAACTGTCCGATGTTGATTAAAGCACAGGCGCTTGAAGTTCTATGCTATGATTCAAATATTTCAATGCCGCTAGACATCTAGGCTATGAGCCATTTTGAAGAAATGTTGCAGAAAATACAGACGCCATTACGGTGTCCAGCTTCCGGTTTGCTGTGCTGCGCCAAAGTTGAGCATGTGCTTGTCCGCTTTGAAATTCACACATCAGCGAAATCATTCAATTACTCTTTTAGATATGACCAATGTCGTTTTATATCACCGTTTTACGAAATGACTTATAGACTGCGTCAAGTGTAAAGGGTTTTGAGGGTTTTTTGAGCATAAAACTTCAAGCGCCTGTGATTAAAGAAAGGGCTTAAAATTATTCATGATATAACTTTTCCCTGATTAACCATGAGTACTGAGCGTATCCAGTATTCGTTTTTGGCGGGAATGACGACCCGCTATTCCCGCGTTTTTATATATTTTCTTAAATTCTACTATTTCGCTTGACCAGCACAAATTATAAATTTGGTGGATAAAAGTACTTTTACTATAAATCATTTTTATGTCTTTGATACGATTTTTCGTGAGAAATTTGAAATTTAATAGAAACATATCAAGGCGTATATCTTTAACACTCTAAAATCGAATTGGCATCTGGCTGCTAGTTGCAAGTAGACAATTCATTTAAAAAAAATCGAATTGGCATCTGGCTGCCGTTTCCCGAATTCCTGTGTTGTTTTAATCGTCTTAAACGCTCTCAAATCGAATTGGCATCTGGCTGCCAGTTGCCAGTTAGCAATTCGCAAAAATATTCGAATTGGCATCTGGCTGGCGTTTGTCGGTTTCCTACATGGCTTTAATTGTCTTAAACACACATGAATCGAATTGGCATCTGGCTGCCAGTTGCTAGTTGCGAGTTCAGGAGAATTAGCGAATTGACATCTGGCTGCCGTTTGTCAGTTTCCTACATTGCTTTAATCATCTGAAACCCTCTCAAATCAAACTGGCTTCTGACTGCCAGTTGCCAGTTGCCAGTTCAAGAGAATAAGCGAACTGGCATCTGGCTACCGTTTGCCGGTTTCCTTTGTAGTTTTAATCATCTGAAACCCTCTGAATCGTATTGGCATCTCGATTCCAGTTAACCGTTGCCAGTTTAGAAGAAATAGCGAATTGGCATCTGGCTGCCGTTTGCCGGTTTTCTATGTAGCCTTAATCGCCAGAAACCGTCTCAATTCGAATTGGCATCTGACTCCCACTTGCCAGTTGCCATTCCATAAAAATTTTGAAATTGGCATCTGGCTGCCATTTGCCGGTTTCCTATGTTGCTTTAATCGTCTTAAACCTTCTGAAATCGAATTGGCGTCTGGCTGAAAGTTGCCAATTCGCAAGCATTATCGAATTCACAAACATAAGCGAATTGGCATCTGACTTCCGTTGGCCGGTTTCCTACATGGCTCAAATTGTCTTAAACACTTATGAATCAAATTGGCATCTGACTGCAAGTTGCCAGTTCAGGCGAATTAGCGAATTGGAATCTGGATGCCGTTTTCCGGTTTCCTATGTAGCTTTAATCATCTGAAACCGTCCGAAATCGAAATGGCATCTGACTGCCTGTTGCCAGTTCACAAGGATTTGCAAATTGACATCTCGATGTCGTTAGCCGGTTTCCTATATAGCTTTATTGGCATAAACCCTCTTAAATCGAATAGGCGTCTGGCTGCCAGTTGCCAGTTGACAATTCATAAAAAATTTCGAATTGGCATCTGGCTGCCGTTTACCGGTTTCTTCTGTAGCTTTAATCGACTTAAAAACTCTCAAACCGAATTGGCATCTCGCTGCCAGTTGACAGTGGCCAGTTCAGTGGAATTAGGGAATAGGCATCTTGCTGCCGTTTGCCGGTTTCCTATGTAGCTTTAATCGTCTGAAACCGTCTCAAATCGTAAAAAATTCATTGCCAGTTTACAAGAATTCGCAAATTGGCATCTGGATGTCGTTTTCCGGTTTCCCATAAAGTTTAAATCAGCATTTATCCTCTCAAATCGAATTGTCACCTGGCTGCCAGTTGCCAGTTGACAATTGATATTTTTTTACCGGTTTCCTACGTACCTTTAATCGTCTTAAACACTCACAAATCGAATTGGCATTTCGCTGGCAATTTCCAGTTGCCAGTTGCGTAGAATTAGCGAATTGTCAACTGGATGCCGTTTGCCGGTTTCCTGTGTAGCTTTAATCGTGTGAAACCGCCTCAAATCGAAATGGCATCTGACTGCCAGTTGCCAGTTCACAAGACTTTTCGGAAAGACATCTGGATATCATTTGCCGGTTACCTATATAGCTTTTATCGTCATAAACACTCTCAGCTCGAATTGGCATCTATCTGCCAGTTTCCAGTTGACAATTCATAAAAATGCATAAATATTTTTGAATTGGCATCTGGCTGCCGGTTTCGTATGTACCTTTAATCGATTTAAACACACTCAAATAGAATTGGCATCTAGCTGCCAGTTGCCATTTGCCAGTTCAGTAGAATTAGAATTAACGAATTGGCATCTGGCTGCCGTTTGCCGGTTTCGTATGTAGCTTTAATCGTCTGAAACCGTCTCAAGTCGAATTGAGATCTGACTGCCAGTTGCCAGTTCACAAGAACTTTCGAATAGGCATCGGGATGTCGTTTGATGATTTCCTATTTAGTTTATATCGTCTAAAACACTCTCAAATCGAATAGGCATCTGTCTGCCAGTTGCCAGTTTACAATTCATAAAAATTTTCGAATTGGCATCTGGCTGCCGTTTACCGGTTTCCTATGCAGCTGTAATCGTCTTAAAACCCCTCTAATCGAATTGGCATCTGGCTGCCAGTTGCCAGTTGCCAATTTCACGAGAATTAGCGAAGTGGCATCCCGTTGCGTTTTGCCGGATACCTATTTAGCTTGAATCGTCTTAAACCCTCTCAAATCGAATTGGCATCTGACTGCCAGTTGCCAGTTCTCAAGAAATAGCGAATTGGCATCTGGCTGCCGTTCCCGATTTGCGACATGGTTTTAATTGTCTTAAACACTCTCAAATCGAATTGTCATTTGGCTGCCAGTTGGCAGTTCAGTTGAATTGGTGAACTGGCTTCAGGATGCCGTTTGCCGGTTTCCTATGTAGCTTTAATCGTCTGAAAGCGTCTCAAAATCGAATTGAGATCTGACTGCCAGTTGCCAGTTCACAAGAATTTTCGAATATGCATGACATCGGGATGTCCTTTGAGGATTTTCTATTTAGTTTATATCGTCTAAAACACTCTCAAATCGAATTGGCATCTTACTGCATGTTGCCAGTTCACAAAAATTCGCAAATTGGCACCTGGATGTCGTTTTCCGGTTTCCCATAAAGTTTAAATCAGCATTTTCCCTCTCAAATCGAATTGTCACCTGGCTGCCAGTTGCCAGTTGACAATTCATTTTTTTTACCGGTTTCCTACGTACCTTTAATCGTCTTAAACACTCTCAAATCGAATTGGCATTTCGCTGGCAATTGCCAGTTGCCAGTTGAGTAGAATTAGCGAATTGTCAACTGGCTGCCGTTTGCCGGTTTCCTATGTAGCTTTAATCGTGTGAAACCGTCTCAAATCGAAATGGCATCTGACTGCCAGTTGCCAGTTCACAAGACTTTTCGAAAAGACATCTGGATATCATTTGCCGGTTACCTATTTAGCTTTTATCGTCATAAACACTCTCAGCTCGAATTGGCATCAGTCTGCCAGTTTCCAGTTGACAATTCATAAAAATTCATGAATATTTTCGAATTGGCATCTGGCTGCCGGTTTCGTATGTACCTTTAAAAGATTTAAACACACTCAAATAGAATTGGCATCTAGCTGCCAGTTGCCATTTGCCAGTTCAGTAGAATTAGAATTAACGAATTGGCATCTGGCTGCCGTTTGCCGGTTTCGTATGTAGCTTTAATCGTCTGAAACCGTCTCAAGTCGAATTGAGATCTGACTGCCAGTTGCCAGTTCACAAGAATTTTCGAATAGGCAACGGGATGTCGTTTGATGATTTCCTATTTAGTTTATATCGTCTAAAACACTCTCAAATCGAATAGGCATCTGTCTGCCAGTTGCCAGTTTACAATTCATAAAAATTTTCGAATTGGCATCTGGCTGCCGTTTACCGGTTTCCTATGCAGCTGTACTCGTCTTAAAACCTCTCTAATCGAATTGGCAACTGGCTGTCAGTTGCCAGTTGCCAATTTCACGAGAATTAGCGAAGTGGCATCCCGTTGCGTTTTGCCGGATACCTATTTAGCTTGAATCGTCTTAAACCCTCTCAAATCGAATTGGCATCTGACTGCCAGTTGCCAGTTCTCAAGAAATAGCGAATTGGCATCTGGCTGCCGTTCCCGATTTGCGACATGGTTTTAACTGTCTTAAACACTCTCAAATCGAATTGTCATTTGGCTGCCAGTTGGCAGTTCAGTTGAATTGGTGAATTGGCTTCAGGATGCCGTTTGCCGGTTTCCTATGTAGTTTAATCGTCTGAAAGCGTCTCAAAATCGAATTGGCATCTGACTGCCATTTGCCAGTTGCCAGTTCACAAGAATTGGCGAATTGGCATCTGGATGTCGTTTGTCGGTTTCCTCTATAGGTTAAATCGGCTTACACACTCTCAAGTCGAATTGGCATCTGACTGCCAGCTGCCAATTGCCAGTTCTCAAGAATTTTCTAACTGGCATCTGGATGTCGTTTGCAGGTTTTCTATTTACATTTTATCGTCTTAGACACTCTCAAATCGAATTGGCATCTGGCTGCCAGTTGCCAGTTGACAATTTATGTAAAAATTTGAATTGGCATCTGGCTGCCGTTTACCGGTTCCATATGTATCTTTTATCGTCTGAAACCGTCTCGCTGCCAGTTGCCAGTTTCCAGTTCACATGAATTAGCGAATTGGCATCTGGATGTCGTTTGTCGGTTTCCTATTCAGTTTAAATCGTCTTAAACCCTCTGAAATCGAATTGTCACCTGGCTGCCAGTTGTCAGTTGCAAATACATAAGAATTTGCGATTTGGCATCCGGCTGCCGTTTACCGGCTTCCTTTGTACCTTTAATCGTCTTAAACCATCGGAAATCAAATTGGCATCTGTCTGCCAGTTGCCAGTTGCCATACCGCAAGAATTTTCGAATTGTCATCTGGATGTCGTTTGCCGGTTTCCTATTTAGCTTTAATCGTCTTAACCCCTTTCGAATCGAATTGGCATCTGTCTGCCAGTTGCCAGTTCAGAATTAGCGATTTGTCATCTGGCTGCCGTTTGCCGGTTTCCTATGTTCCTTTAATCGTCTTAAACCCTCTCAAATCGAATTGGCACGTGGCTGCCAGTTGCCAGTTGCCAATTCACAGGAATTTGCGAACTGGCATCTGGCTGACAGTTGCCAATTGACTAGATTCTGCAAATTGGCATCTTGATGCAGTTTGCCAGTTGCCTTATCACCTGATATGCTCTAAAACGCTATCGATTCGAATTGGCATCTGGCTGCCTGTGGTCAGTTGCCAATTCACTTGAATTTGCGAATTGGCATGTGGCTGCCGTTTGCCAGTTACCTATTCAGCTGTAAAAGCATCTCAAATCGAATTGGCATCTAGTTGCCAGTTACCTGTTGCCAATTCGCGAGAATTGGCATCTAGAATGTGAAGTTAGCTGCCATTTGCCAATTGCCGATTGAATAGGCAAATGGCAACTGGCAACTGGCAGCCAACTTCACGAACATAACTTAATGAGTATTTGAAGAACTTAAGTACCAGAGGTCAAGGCCATTCTATGATGGTATTTTAACAGCTTCAGACAGCTCTGTTGAACGAAACGACTGAGCCGATTGAAGCAAAACGTCACATGGAACCTCCATGAGTCAGAGAAACAACAGTTTGCTTGTCTGATCTTGGTCTGCACGTTTGCCTCTGTCCCTTTTTAAGGACACCAGGCTTAAATGGGTAAATTAAATCGTATAAGCCATAGGTGCGTACTGTATACTCGGAAGACTTTATTTTACTTTATTTATTTAGTTTGTTTCTTATATTTTTTGTAAGGGATGCTTGTGGGGAAGAGGGGCTGTGAGACGGTGTGACGTTCTTTTCCTTATCGCGAGTTGTCATTTAACTTCGCGTAGAGGGGTAATAATATTATGACCGGTGGGGTGGGGGTCATATTTTTTAAAGAATAATGACCGGGGTTGTAGGCCTGCATTTAGACATACACCACAAAAGCCTTGTACGTGGAAACTACACTTAAAAAGCAAAAGTTCGCCTTTGATTTATGAACCAATAAAGATGAGAAGGGTATGCTATAAAATTCTTGAAAATAATCATATTGCGAGCAGATGTGTCTAAAATTGGTCAAAATCATAAACATTCGTTAGTTTTTGAAAACTGAGAAACAAAAGAACCCCAACAATCGGTTAAAACGGGACAAAACGTCAAACGTCATTAATGTGGTGCTGCGCTGTAGCTATACCTACCTAATATAAAATGGAAGAAAAGACTTATTTTTCATTGAATTTCTTCAAAAGTTCACATTACGTAATCTAAAAGATCAGTTTTTGCGGTATGAGAAAATACCTGCATTACCCTTACCGCAAAAACAATAGTCCACGCTTTTTTTAATCACCCCTCGTATGACGTCACGTTTTACATGTATGAAATTCCTCCACTCTCCCCTTATGCCACCTGCATGTGGCCTGGGGATTTATATCGAAATAAAGAACATTTATATTGTATTGTATTGTATTGTATTGTATTGTATAACAATTTCTACAGCAAAACATCTCAGTTTTCGGGCAGACAGGTCTGTACAAACAGTGGAAAATGAGATCAGACTGTTCCTTGAACCAGAATGATTAAGGTCTTCACAATTGCCATCCCATCTACGCATTTTTGTAGGGATTACTCTATGGTAGAACCGGACATAGTAGGGCAAGGACCGGCTGTGCTTGCAGCAGGTGCAGAATGTGGGGTGTGGGTCGTCTGTTTTAGGGATATTTTTTAACTTAAACATTGTTTTTCTAGGAATCGAAACGGTGATTTTTTTTCTGTAATATGCAATGTAAGATTCACTAAAATAATATGCATAAGCATGCCCCATCGATTAAGTATATTTTTCATGACGTTTTTCATGAAATTCAATTTTCTAATTTTCTTGCATTTTTTTTTTTTTTTTTTTTTTTTGGAAAAAAAAAATAAAAAAATAAATAATGTAAACATATACTTACTATCCATTCTTTTTTTAACCAGTTTGTTTGAAATAATTTATATTATAGATTATATGATCTGCAGAAATAAAAATACATCCATGTGCTAGAAATATGAATTTTAATGGAAAATGTGTAAAGAAGTAAAAAATATAAGATATTGTTTTTTTTTTTTTGTTTTTTTTTTAAACAAAATGGTGAAAAGGTTTGTTTTTTTATCCAAATGTTTTATAGCTCGTTGGGTTGTTTAGATGGTATAATGGTATAAATGTCCCGCCAATGTTTCTGTTTAATATTCATCTACCTTAAGATTGTAAAATACAGACAAATGATATGAGCCGCGACGCGAGAAAACCAACAATGTGGTTGTGCGCCCAGCGCAGACTCAGATCAGCCTGGGCATCCGCCCAGTCTGATCAGAGTCTTCGCTGTCCGCAAGGAGGTAGCTTAGAACCTTTAGCTACCCTTTAAGCGCTAAGCAAAGAGTCTGGTCAGACTGGGTGGATGCCCAGGCTGATCTGAGTCTGCGCTGGGCACACAACCACTTTGTTGGTTTTCTCGTGTCGCGGCTCATATATGTTTGCTTTAACTTATTTATGGCCGGTGGACTCTTCTGTCCTATAAATTGGATGAGTCCATCTGCCAACTAAGGGCTGTCTGGTTTACTTAAATTTAATCATTTATTTTATTTAACGAAATGATACCTATTTGTTGTATGCAAAAGTGTAGACCCGGATCAGCCGCCGCCTTTGCGACACTAGGCATAAAATATCGAATTAAAAATAATTTTTCCTTACCCGTGAATTATCGCTGTGTAACACATGTTGTTGCAGGGCAGATCACGAAATATTTATTTACGACGGCGAAGCCGAAGTGAATTAATATTCGTATCTGCTCGACAATACGTGTTACATGTTACATGTATCAGCGATAATTCACGGGTAGGGAAAAATATTTCGATTTAAACATTATACAGAACGAAAATGCAAGCATACTACAACGTTTTGTATAGGACCTTTTATTTATTTATTTATTTTATTTATTTTTTTTGAGGCGGTCGTCCACTGTAGAAATGCTTCCAATCGACGTCATCAAAGCGCGAAATTGGCACGGTTCGACGCTAGCGACGTGAATTATCATAAATTTTCACTCGACGCCGTTCCCTAAGCGTTCAGTAGGGGGGGGGGGGGGGGCACGGTTAACACCGTGTTATTGTTATTATTTTCAGTGTGCTGAAGAAGATATGTGTGAAACAAGTCATCAAATCTCCAGCTCCTCATCTATTCGAACCATGGCGAGTTTGGGATTGACCATATACGCTTTTCAGGGGCCGTATTCATAACGCAACTTAAGTCGTTGCTATGCTGTTGCTAAGGGTAAATTTCTATGTTGGAGATTCCTTACAACTATGAAATTTGGTCTGGAGGAACAGTCTTACAAAGACTGTTCCTCCAGAGCAAATTTCATAGTTGTAGGGAATCTCCTTTATAGAAATTCAGCCTTAGCAACAGCATAGCAACGACTTAAGTCGTTTTATAAATACGGCCCCTGGAAATATAACAAACGCTAAAATAAGGTGTATGGGTATACATCCATGTTTCTCCGCAATATTTACAAAGGGAAACTACTTTCGTGACTTCCTGTTTGCTTCCCTGGACGGTGAGGCCCTTCTATTCTTAAAAATGGTTTGTTCTTGAAGAAAAGAATTCGCTCCTATGGGAGCAAATTCTTTCCTTTCAGGGGGCGTATTCATAAAACTACTTAAGTCGTTGCTATGCTGTTGCTAAGGCTCAATTTCTATGAAGGAGATTTCCTACAACTATGAAATTTGCTCTGGAGGAACAGTCTTTCTCGAGAGCAAATTTCATAGTTGTAGGAAATCTCCTTCATACAAATTCACCCATAGCAACAGCATAGCAACCACTTAAGTCATTGTATGAATACGGCCCCAGGGTTGACCCCACATTGCGAAAAGAGGCAAATATGAAAATAGCAGTGTTGCTTTCCGTGAAACATTTTTTACCCAGTCACCTTACATAGTTTCAGAAAACTTTGTTTGATTCAAGGAATAAGTGTGCACATGTTGGAGAAAGCCTGCTTTCCGGATAAGCAAAGTTTATAGACTTTATGAGCAGTTCACTATTTCACTAATGATCACGTGATTTCATGGCGGTAACATGCGTTTTTGCGGACGGGACAATGAAAATATGAAAATTTGTGTCACAAAAGTATGAAAACGGACTAAAACCAATGTTTGTTCAAACTGTATTATATATTAGTGTGTTTTTGACATTGTTCAAACTGGAAATGTCTCAGGAAACGGACAATTTAGTGCGGGAAAATGCTGTCAGTTCAGGTATGCATACCCCACCCACTGTTTTAACACAGCCACAGCACGGCCAGGTACCTTTATGCGAAGATGGGGCTTCATTTATGACAACTTCGAGCCTTCTGAATCAGACTAGGGATGTTTTGTATTTACAACACCAACATAATGCTCAAGCTTCGCAGTTTATGCCAACTCAACCACAATATGTTCTGCCGAATAATAAAATATCAGCAAACAGGATGAGTGAACACAATGACCAATACACAACAAGCATACCTAGGTCACAGGTAGATGCACAACAACATCAACAGCGATTAGTTAATACGAATACTACGAATACTACAAACAGTATGAATGAATGCAGCAATAGTAATAGTATTAATAGTATTAATAGAACTGAAAATGGTAGTGCGCCGCCCTGGGTGTCTCAGATGCTGCAGGGTTTGGATTCAAGACTTCGTCAAATAGAATCTCACTTAGCCCATCAAAATACAGGATGGCAGAACATGGGACTTACACTAAAAAGTCAAAGTGAAAGAATGACAAATATTGAACAGCAAATGTCAGAAATCAATGGTTTGAAACAGAATATGGTACGATTACAAATTACAGTTGACCATTTGGATGGTGAAGTTGAACGGGCAAATCGTAAGGTGCAGGAATACGATAGTACAATTCAAACTTACAGCGACATGTGTGACGATATGCGCATTGATAAAAGGATGTCTGATTCGCTCATAGAAGATTTGCGCGTGCAAGTAGAAATGCTTCAGACTGAGCAAGATCAACTGAAATCTAAAGTAGCAAACTGCGACAGTACAATAGTGGACCTCCAGTGCCGGTCCATGCGTGAAAACTTAGTCTTTACTGGCATTGATGAACCAGAATTTGTACCAAATGAGCCAGAAGATACTGAAAATACCTTACGCAATTTCTTACAACATGAAATGAACATCAGCGAGAGAATTGCATTCCACCGTGTACATAGAATCGGGAGGTTCGAGCGTGAAAATGACGCTCCACGTCCAATTGTAGCCAAATTCGAGCGTTTTAAAGATCGTGAACTTGTCCGTACTACAGCACCTAGGACTTTGAAAGGGAAACCTTTTGGAGTTCGCGAGCAGTTCCCTAAAGTAGTCGAAGAACAACGCAAATTATTGTATCCGGAAATGAAACGCGCACGAGCAAATGAACAAAATAAAGTCAGACTTGTTAGAGACAAATTATATATCAACAACGTGGAATTTGTCCCATCAGAACAAACAAATCAACAAAAGCGCGGTCATGTGAGATACGAATATGAACAACAATCTAATTATTCGGGACAAACGGACGGACGACAGCGGCGCAATTATTACAAGTCATCAAACAGTTCAACCCAACGTCAAAATGCCGGCAGTACAAATTACAGTTACGCCAGCCGCGTGTTTCAACGATCGACAAACACTGGCGTAAAATTTACACCAAAAAATTCTAACTTTACGGTACAAACGCGAAATAGGTTTGAAAGACTGTCGAATCTTGATGACAACCCAGTAAAGTGTTCGGACACTCGAAAGAAAAAAGCGTCATCACCGCTGGACACCAATATGACGTTTAAGAAACACTGCGAACATGCAAATTCAGATTCAGAATCAAATTCCGAAAACAGTGTAATTGAAGTGAATATGTCACCCCAGTGTGACCCGCCTGCGCAAGGTCGCCTCATTCCTCAGTCGCCACAACAATCGATTGAAAGGCCTCAAAATTCGGGATCCGCACGACTTGATAACGGTAAAATACTGTCAGCAAATTCGCCACGTGACCAAGCGGGGAACCAAAACTCTAGTGAACCATAACGGTGCGCGGAGGGCGACAAATGTTCCCACAATAGTGGGATTCATTCAGAAAATGTTAACTTAAGTAATTGTAGTTCTGCTACTGTTGAAAATAAACAATTAAAAATTCTATCATTAAATGTATGCGGACTAAAATCTAAATTGATTTGTCCAGAATTTATTGACTTATTAAACGAATATGACATTATCGGTTTACAGGAGAGTAAACTCGACGATATTGACTTAGTTTCCATAAATGGATATACGATATTTAATAAAAATCGAAAATCTTGTTCAAGGTATCGATCAGGGGGGATAACTCTGTTAGTTAGAAATGAAATATCACCATATATCACCATTTTGAAAAGTGACAGCAAACTTAGTCTTTGGTTTTCTGTCTCAAAAATAATTATGCCCAATAATGCTGACTTAATAAGTGGCGTGGTCTACATTCCACCGATTGCGTCAAAATATGCCCACACTGACCCTTACCTTGAACTACAAAATGACTATGACAAATTTTGTGCGTATAGTGAAAATGTGCTGTTGTTCGGAGATTTTAACTCCAGAACAGCTAAACAAATAGACTTTGTCAAATCCGATGGGTTTATATGTGAAATTTACGGCAATGAAGATTTATGTCAAGAAAATTTAAAAATCCTACAGTGTTTTGAAAATAACGAAATACCGTTAGAGCGAAAAAATGCAGACGTAACAGCGAACGCCTATGGTCATCAATTGATCGAGTTCTGTAAAAACAATAACATCTTTATACTAAACGGCAGATTCGATCCTGATAGCTCAAAACTGACTTGCAAGAACAGTAGCACAGTGGACTACGTGTTATCAACAGCATTTAACTTTGAAATAATTTCATCATTTCGCATAGCAGATTTCGACCCATTATTTTCTGACGCACATTGCCCACTATCCCTGACAATAGACACAAGAAAAATACATACCGATAAAAACTGCAATGGAAAAGAATTTAGAAAAATCCCCAAAATTAGATTATGGGATAATGAAAAAAAAGATTTATTTGTCAATAACATAAATTTGGAAGAAATAACAAAAATAGATTTACTTTTAGATTCGATTATCACTAATGGTGACGTTGGGACAAAAGATATCAATATGGTAGTAGGCTGCATTGAAAACCTGTTTACTTCCAATTCAGAAATTACATTTGGAATAAAAAACAAGCCGAGCTCAATAAACAAATCTCAAAGTGTTAAAAAGCAGTGGTTTAACGGCGATTGTAACACTGCACGAAATACGTATCATAAAATCAGGAAACTTTATAATAAATATAAAACTACCCACTATAAAAATCTTTTAAAACAAGTAAGTAAACAATATAAAAACAAACTGACATGTAATTACAGGCGATTTAAAAATGAAAATATAACTAAATTAAGAAACTTAAAAAATGCTAGACCTAAAGAATTTTGGAAGGTAATAAATTCCCTGAATAAAAATAATGTTGAAACAGCCCCACTTAATGACTTGTATGACTTCTTTAAAGATGTAAATAACAGCCCTCCCGGTGACGAGGTAGATGATTCTTTCGAACAAGACGAAAGTTCCGGATTAGGTTATCCTGACGAAATTAATGCCAGCATAAATCAACCGTTTAGCGAGGCGGAAATACTATATGCAGTAAAAAACCTAAAAAATAATAAAAGCCACGGCATAGACAACATCGTAAACGAGCATTTAAAAAGTACAATTAGCATAATGAGTCCCATCTATGTGAAACTTTTCAATATAATTTTTGATACTGGCATTGTTCCGGGAAGCTGGACCGAAGGAAATATATTACCAATTTATAAAAATAAAGGAAATGTTAATTCCGCGGAAAATTACAGACCTATCACACTGCTAAGCTGTTTTGGTAAATTGTTTACATCTATTCTAAATACAAGACTTAATAATTTTGTGACTGAAAATGGTATAATTGATTCCTGTCAAGCCGGATTTCGTAAAGGCTTCTCAACAACAGACAATTTATTTATATTACAAAGTCTTATACAAATTGCAAAAACAAACAAAAGTAAGTTATACTGCGCATTCGTAGATTTTAAACAAGCTTTTGATACGGTTTGGAGAGACGGCCTGTGGCAAAAACTGCTAAATACTAAAATTAATGGCAAATGCTTTAACTTTATTAGAAACATGTACAGTAATATCAAATCACGAGTTATTACATCAGAAGGAGAATCGGCATTTTTCTCATGTAAAACAGGAGTCAGACAAGGTGAAAATTTATCTCCGCTGCTCTTCTCCGTTTATTTGAATGACTTGCAACATTATTTACATAGTAAAATGGCCCCCGGCGTGATATGTGAATCCGGCGAGGATGACGATATTGTTGTTTTTCTAAAATTATTCATTTTGCTTTTTGCTGATGACACAGTGCTTTTCAGTAGCAATATGAATGACCTACAGACCACATTGAATATATTTGAAAGTTACTGTGAAACTTGGAAACTCACGGTCAATACAAACAAAACTAAAATTATGATATTTTCTGGTGGTAGAATGCCAAAAAATCAAAAGTTTTATTTTAAAGGGCAAGAGATCGAAATAGTGAATGAGTATAAGTATCTTGGCATATTTTTAGCAAGAAGTGGCTCTTTTTTAAAGGCGAAAAAACATATCGTGGAACAGGCGAATAACGCTTTATTCTCTTTGCAACGTAAAATTAGATTTTTAAATTTGCCTATTGATATGCAGTTTGACCTATTCAACAAAATGATTAAACCCATTTTACTATACGGGTGTGAACTTTGGGGATTTGGCAATATAGATATAATCGAACGGGTGCAATTGAAATTTTTCAAGCAAATACTAAATTTGAAGAAGTCTACTCCATCTTTTATGATTTATGGCGAATTAGGAGCATATCCCCTGTATATAGATATTCAGTGCAGAATGGTATCGTTTTGGGCAAAACTTGGAAGTAGTGGCAGAAACGATATAGCAATTTGTCTCTATCAACTTATACATAACCTGAATGAACAAAAACGAATACAATCTAAATGGCTTGATCACATTAAAAACATAATTATTTCAAATGGCTACGGACACGTCTGGAATTCACATGACGAAATAAATAAAAAATGGTTCGTGCAATCTTTTAAGCAGAAACTAAAAGATCAATACTTGCAAACATGGAGTTCTTTAGTAGATCAGTCATCAAGCGGAAAAAACTATCGCATATTTAAGGAAGATTTTAAAATAAATCCATATTTTGCATTTCTGCCAAACCGTTATTGCCGGATCCTAACGGCATTTAGAACCAGAAACCATCGCTTACCAGTTGAAATAGGCAGGTGGACCAGCATTCCTGCAAATGAAAGACTTTGCCCGCTGTGTAACACCGATATTGGTGACGAATACCACTATATCATGAAATGCGAATTTTTCAAAGACCAACGAAAACGGTATATAAAACCATACTACATTAGAAATATAAATATCATAAAATTTAATGAACTGATGAATCACAAAAGTAAAACTGTGATTAAAAATGTTTGCATATTTGCTGACATCATTATGAAATTTTTTAAAGACGGACAAAGCAACCCATGACATTTTACTGTCAAGCTAGTGAAAATATCGATTATCTTTACAATAAGAATCTCAGTAGTAAGAAAAGTAATGATAACTGAAAGTTGTAATGACTGAACATGTTTAATGTGCTTTATAAATCGAAAATATAGTCGTTATATAAAAACCGCTCTTACTTCTGCATTTGACAACTAACCCAGCGGACACACCATATTATGGCGACGTTGATTCAGCGTTGATGGCGTTGAGTCAACGTTGATATAACGTGGTGAGCCCGCTTGGAAAGTATTGTACATATAGTAATAACTGTTCACTCGTATTTTTGTTTCTCAATGTTTTGTACTTAGTTTTGAATAAGATTTTCAATTGTACAATGGGACTTGCAAGCTGAGGTGCAATGCATCGACTTTTCAAAGCAAACGCACAACGTCGTGTCGGCACTGATTTGATGTCTGCGCATTGAATCAGTATCAATATGGTGTTGTCTTGATGTTGTGTCCCTATGTACCAGTGAATCTCTAACATAATGATGCATATGAGAATGGAAGTAACTATCTTGTTGCCAAGTATGAAAAAATGTTTTGGTACCGCGCTGTTGAGAAGTGCGCATTTGATCGGTCTAGCCTGGATCTTATCCACCGAGGTATTCCTGTTGACTCATATGTACGTGTACGGTCGGCTGAGTCACTAACCAGACTGCTGGGTCATGCAGGCTGATCCGTGCCTTTGCCGTTGCATGTGCGAGGGTGACCCCTGTGCAGGTCTTGATATACTGAGTCGTAAATTAGAAAAAAACGAAATTAGATATCAACATAATAGAATGGTATAGTTTAGTGAATTGTTATAAATGTTGTCGGTCTTGCTGTCTGTTCTTCCTGGCAGGCATGCGGCGTTGAATCAACGTACAATCAACGTTGATCCAACGTCTTGACGTTGAATCGGCGTTGATATGGTGTTCATTCAGCGCTGTAAGCCCTGAGGGTTCTTTCCGTCTACCTTTGAACATAAACTTGCTTTTACTTACCGCTCTTATATATGAAGATCCGCTCTCTTTACACGGACCCATACTTATCTCCAAATGTGACAAGTAGTAACTTAGGGAAGACTTTTATTCCATCCATAATTTAAAAATGAACTAACACATGTAGGAAGTAATACATTACTTAATGATCACTTTTATGATCCGAAGAAAACACTACGCCCATCTAACACTAGCACGTGTCTTCCTTTCAGGTTCTATCAGTCAAGTGTGAAAGTGCCAATTCTATATTTATCATAAGCATGAGTTTCATGCCAGCAGTGTTTGTAAACAATATAATGTAAACATAGGATGATTACAACTGGGAAATGTTGCCCTCCAGGTTGTTAGTAGTTTAGTTTCTTTCTCAACTCTCTCTTCTATTTTCCTCTTTCTTTCACTTTCTTTTCTCATATGCATCGCCATGAAATTGTTAGGAAGGACTGTACATTATGCTCCTTATGTTGTTATATGTATGTGTATAACCTGAGTGTATCGAATAAACTTGGACTAACAATTGTGGTTTGCAAGGGCAAACCACACTGTAAATAATTTCCGTAGATTTAACGGTAGAATAACTGGCAACCAGCTTCCAGTCCTTTTCCCGTTATTTTTACGGGCGTTTGCCTGTAAGACATTGTTAGAAATCACGAAATGGAAGTGTTATGTTAACTGGCCGCACTCGATAACTTTATATTGTTTAAGGGCTATCTGACCAAAACGACACCTGTTCTATGTTGTCCTTCTCTGCTTGATGATTCCTGCAATTTTTACGGGCGCCCGTAAAATTAACGGGAAAAGGACTGGCAGCTGGTTTCCAGTTATTTTACGGTAAAATCTACGCAAATTTCTTACAGTACAGAGCTCCAGTTTAGATGTAAGGGTTAAGATGGGTAATTTAGGGATATTTTTTCCATATTTATCAATAAAAACCTTAATTATATGACGTCGCTGTTATTCAGCGGATTATGTCGTGTCATAAAAATCGCATGACAACAGGTGTATCAATATTTTGACGCGTACATGTTACGTCATTGACAACGACCAAATGTTCATTATCTCATTTTAAAGTGTCATATGATAAACAGAATTTCACTCTCGTGGTTATTTCGTATGAAATTTATGAAACTCTCCGAAGGCCGAAGTTCTTATGAATGACCACACTGTAAAAAGTTTCCGTAGATTTTACGGTAGAATAACTGGCAACCAGCTGCCAGTCCTTTTCCCGTGATTTTTTACGGGCGTATGCCTGTAGGACATTGTTGGAAATCACGATATGGTAGTGTTATGTTAAGTGGCCGCACTCGAAATTGAAGGGCTATATGCCCAAAACAACATCTGTTCTGTACTATCCTACTATGTTTGATGATTCCTGCAATTTTTACGGGCGCCCGTAAAAAATAACGGGAAATGGACTGGAAGCTGGTTTCCAGTTATACTAGCGTAAAATCTACGATTTTTTACAGTGCAGTCGTGTAACATCCTCTGTTTCATTCATATCACAAAATCATGCTTATTTTGTGATATGTTTTGTGACATCATACATGCATTATCTTCTTCCGCAAGAAGGCATTGATTTTGTGATGTCACACAGTCAATTTTGCTATATCTCACAACTTTTAGACAATTTTATATCTGAAATAAAGTAAAAAAAAAATACAGTTACGATTTGAAAGGTCCGTTTATTTTCTAAAGGACAGAAAACGATTTTATTATTATTATAATTTTGCATCGCTTGGTTTTATGCCACCTGTTGTAATGAACTGAAACATTTTTGTACATGCCCTCAGGAACTTTCAGAGTTCAGTGCTTGGTCTGAGAAAATTTGCAAAGGTTTTCACAAGAAAAGATAAACTTGGAAGTCACTACAGATTTTCTCGAGGCTTAGTTCCGCCGATTCAGAATCGCATTCTGGCATGTTAAAGAATTATAGATTATAACAAAAGGCATGAAAACTACCTTCCAGCGGTTAGACTCCAGTAGCCCACACTGTAAAAAAATCCGTAGATTTTACGGTAGAATAACTGGAAACCAGCTGCCAGTCCATTTCCCATTTTACGGGCGTTTGCCTGTACAAGTTTACAAGTTTACAAGTTTGTTTCTATATTCTCAGGTTTACAACATAGGTAAACAACAAGAGAATCATACAATACAAAAGAGATTTTCTATGCAATGGCGGTAGCTGTAACCTATTAACTCTACAGAGTTTATTAACAAAGCTTATGATTTCTAGGAGACAGACACCAATCTAAAACGATATGAAACAAAGCTAGGCCTGTGCTCACCTGCGCCAAGCATATCGTGCACCTCAAATCAAAAGCAATGATGCGGGGGACATGTGGCGGAGCCGATGTCCAGACATCATATCCCCGCACTTATTGTCGTCGGTAATATCGCTCGCCTGTCACAGAGAGAGCACAGCCCTAGGTTTGTATCTATCAGCAGCAAAAACGTCATTTGCTACAAACTGTTGAGACTGCGGGGGATATAGCAATTCGTTTTGTTTTTTTTTTAAATAAATTCACACTTACAATCTATGGCTTATGCCTATGAGATTAACACACTGAGTAGTAAACCGGGACTGCGTTCGTCTGCATAAATTAGGGTATTCACATCGAGATCAAAGACTGGGATACAGGGAACATGTGGCGGAGCCAAAGTCCAAACATCATGCACCTGCACCCAGTCTTTCTGATAATGTCCAAAAATAATTTTGCCGGACACAGAGCGAACATAGTCCATGACTATCTGACAACAGAGAAGTCATCGTATATTTTACACTATCTGAACAGTAGCTTATATGTTACATTATACAATGTACATGAGTTTTCAAATTTACAACTTTTATAAAAGTATACAATAATCGTCGACATATATCCATATAATATGCAGTACCAGAAAAAACACCATTATAACCGAGGCTGCGCTTGTCCGTGTCGGGCACGTCATAGAATTTTAATATATGCACCGAGGCAAGAGACAAGGTAACAGGAAACATGTGGCGGTGCAAATGTCCCCTCACTGTGTCCCTGCATACTGTCTCCTCTCAAACATGCCGTTCGCAGAACAAGCTCAGACGCAATCATATTTAATCACCTAAACACCAGAAAAATGAATTAACAAATTCTGGAAAAAATGAACAATAAAAGAAAGTACTGCTTACTTCGACCGTATAAGAACCTTTTATAGAGATACAGTTTTTGTGATAATATTAATAAATTTACATAGACTTTTTAACTCGTTTTCATCCTTTATATTCATCAACTGTTCAAATTTTATGATATTTGGGCGTGTACAAAAATAATTTTTCAAATACTTAGATCTTTCAGTTTTAAAATGTTTACATACCAACAGAAAATGAAATTCATCACCGACATCTGTATTGCAATATAAACATTCATCTTTCATTTAATGGAACACTGTGCCATCGACCAACCTCCACTGGCAGTCTGTGGTTTCTTGTGCGAAAACGAATAAGCCATTTGCCAAAAATTGCCGGTAGAATATATATATATTTACTCTCTTCAAAATCTGTTTTGAAGATTTCAGACAAATTGCTATCTGATGTTGCACTAATTTGTGCAATCCAATTTTGTACAAATACATCCTTAAGCTTTTGGCCTGTTGCTTATTCAAGCCAATTTGAATTAATAAAGTTTTGGCTGTACCATATACCAGAGAACCCGTTCGAACAGAGGATATTTTTGACAGTGTCGATCCATTGGCATTTTATTTTATTTCCCTCACGCAATACATACATTGTCTGATAAATAACAGAATATAATCTAAATGATTCTGAATTTTCTATTAATTTACACCAAAAGGAAATAATTCTTTTTTGTATATCTACATATAATGGAGTTATCCCTAGCTCACCATAAATCATATAAGATGGGGTAGATTTTTTTAGATTGAAAATTAGTTTAAAGAATTTAAGTTGCACCCTTTCCAGAACGTCTATGTTACCTATACCCCATATCTCACAACATTGTTGGAAAATACAATATGACAGTGTTATGTGTACCCGCCGCACTCGAAAATAGCTTTATAGTGTTGAAGTGCAATATGACCAAAACAACACCTGTTCTATTCTAGCCTTCTCTGCTTGATAATTCCTGCGAATTTTTTCGGGCGCCCGTAAAAATAACAGGAAATGGATCGGCAGCTGGTTTCCAGTTATTCTACCGTAAAAACTACTCAATGTTTTACAGGGCTTACTGGGACTTCGCTGACAGACCATCCCATGTCCAGACATGTATCAATTCATTTCTTTTGAAAAAAAAAGGCTGTTTCTTTTCCTCGATGTTTTGTCGTGTTTTTTTTTTTTGTTTGTTTTTTTTTATGTTGCTTTTTTAATCTTCTGTCGTGTCGAGCATACGTTGTATCAGTGTTTTGTCGTGTCGATCTTTTGTCTGTATGATTGGCCTTGGAGAATATAGAGGATCTTACATGATTGAATTTATTAAACGAGTTGGGGAAAAAGATAAGATGCGAGGCTTTGCCGAGCATCTTATCGATTTTCCCCAACGAGTTTAATAAATTCAATAATACAGGAGCACGAATGCAAGATTCTATTTATCATATGACACTAATATCGCATTTTATTAGCAAGATTCGCACAAAAACGTCACGATTTGGCCATTAGAAAACGCGACGTTTTTATGGACGTCAACGTATAACGTTACGACGTAATTTGCATATTTAATCCACTAGTGGATTATCGTTTTTAATGCATGGCTTTATTACACTCTCAAATGCGACGTCATATGATAAATAGACTACCGGTATATAAGTTTTAAGTTTACGTACAGATACTCAAATTCACACTATTAAAATATGTAACATGCTATATTTTGGTATAAATATTGTTAACCAAGTCCACAACGTTTCGTTTTCAATTGTTTTAATTTCACAACGAATTGATTACTATTTGTATGGTGGCGGGTAGGCCGGCGGGTAGGCTGGATCATTATAAAGCCCCGGTCCAGGCGGTCCAGGGGACGGCTGCGTTGGGTATGGAGGTGGCACGGTCCCTGGAATAGGGGCATGCACAGGGCCACCGGGACTCATCTGTTGCATTGGCATTGTTGGGTAAGCTAGAATGAGAAAAACAAACAATAAATTGAAATAAAATAATACCGTAAACTTTCTTAACATTGGGACACATAAAACAATTACCGTAATTGGCTTGGGTTTACAATGTAGTAATGCATCCGAAAGATGCAGATGGAATGGCAAACATTGTAGACCGTGATCAGACTGCTCCTTCCTTAAGGAGCAGTCTGATCTTGGTCTGCACTGTTTGCTCAGACCTATCTGTCCCAATACTTAGATTTTTTACGGTAATAAACGATAAAGATTATAATAATTATAATGATAATTGGCATTTCGTGAAAATGCATCTCACAGCATGTGAAAAATAATGGAATGTGGAACCGCTCAGTTAGAACATACATGTAGTTTCTTTGCGAAAATACGAATAGTAAAGCCTATTTAAATGAGCTGCGTTGATGCGCAGGCTTATATGGGTATTTACTGTCCACACATGGCTTCAGGACATAGTGTATTTTTTTACTCCTTCCTCAAAGTGGGCAACATCTGAAAGGAAAGATTTGCTCCCTATGAGCAAGTTCTTCCATTTAAGAGTATGCTCCTTTAGAGAGAGTTCACCGTCAGGCCAAAAAGCATACGGAAGCTACAAAAGTTATTTCCCTTTGTGAAAATAGCGGAAAACGTGGAGGTGTAACAACACACCTTAAGGTCTGTTTGTTTCTAAGCTTACACATTACGAGTTTCCTCCAAAAGATTTGCAAACTATAGCCTTTTAGACAATTCAATATCTCTCAAATGTACCGTCCCTTCTCAACATGCTCAAGTAATATTTCTCAAATGCACAGTTCCCTCTGAAGTTAATGGTTTTCAAGTAAGTATTTCTCGAATGTACCTTCAAGTTAATAGCCGTGTTCATGTGCACTTTTTGCACCCGGGTGCAAATCAACACCTAGGCGCAAATTTGCGCCCGGGGGCAAATTTGCACCCCCTTTTGTAGCGTTCATATGCCAATAAATTGTGTCCATACGTACCTGGATTTGACATTAAACTTAACATAAGTTACCCAGTTTTGAGGAGAAATTTGCTGTGTTAAGATAATTTGTTTATTATGCAAAGTTTGGTAGATATTGCTAAAGCAAATAAAATAAACTATATTGTTGCTTTATAGACTTTAAGCAGGCGTTTGATAAGGTTTGGAGGGGTGGGTTGTGGACTAAACTTTCAGAGACTAACATAAATGGGAAATGCCTCACATTCATAATGAATATGTACGAAAACATTAAATCCAGAATTCGCACTGCTGAGGGCAATTCCGCTTTTTTCCCTTGTCAGACAGGGGTCAGGCAAGGTGAAAATCTTTCGCCAATAATGTTCTGGATCTACCTAAATGACTTGGAACAATATTTACATACACATATGGCCCCTGGTATAACATGTGGGATAGAAAATGATGCTAACTTTGTTGTTTATCTAAAATTGTTTATACTTTTATTCGCAGATGACACTGTTCTTTTCGGAAATAGTAAGGAAGACTTGCAAATAATGTTAAATATTTTTGAAAAATACTGTGATAAGTGGAAACTTACAGTAAATATTTCAAAAACAAAAGTCTTAATTTTCTCGAAAGGTAGAAATTTAAACAATCAAAAGTTTTATTTTAAAGGGATTGAATTAGAAGTAGTGAATGAGTATAAATATTTAGGAGTTTTTCTTTCACGCACTGGCTCTTACATAAAAACAAAGAAACACATTGCCGATCAAGCAAATAAAGCTTTATATTCTCTTTTGCGCAAAATAAGGGTTTTAAATCTACCAATTGATATGCAAGTGGACCTTTTTAATAAAGTCATTAAACCGATATTGCTATATGGCTGCGAGGTGTGGGGCTATGGAAATTTGGACGTAATCGAAAGAGTTCAATTAAAATTTTTCAAACAAATTCAGAACTTAAAAAAGTCTACACCGTCTTTTATGGTGTATGGAGAGCTAGGCGCTTTCCCACTTTCTATCGATATACAAAGCAGAATGGTTTCTTTTTGGACAAAACTTGGTGCTACCGGAAAAAAATAAAATTGCATCCTCACTTTATAAACTTGTACAAAATTTGAATGAACAAGGCAAAATAAATTCAAAATGGCTGGTACACGTAAAACATCTGGTTAATTAAAATGGATTTGGAAATATATGGGATACTCATAATGAAATAAATGCTAAGTGGTTTATTAAATCTTTTAAACAAAAGCTTGTGGATCAGTATTTACAAAACTGGAACTCCTTAGTTGATAAATCGTCAAGTGGTATTAATTACCGGATTTTTAAAGATAATTTCCAAATAGATAAATATTTCTCTTTCCTATCTAATCGGCAATGTAAAATTCTCACAGCTTTCAGAACCAGAAACCACCGTCTTCCAGTTGAAGTAGGAAGATGGAATAGTATTCCTTTAAACGAACGAGTCTGCATGCTCTGTACCACTGACATTGGTGATGAATATCATTACATCATGTCCTGTAATTTTTTCAACAGTCAACGGTCGAAACTTGTCAAACCTTATTACTACCGAAACCCTAATACAATAAAATTTAATGCGCTTATGAACCAGAATAATGTTAAACAAATAAAGCATTTATGTTCATTTATCGAAATCATAATGAAAGAAATACGTCAAACAAATACATAACTGTATTACGCAACTATACACAATAAAGTATCATAGGACTGTAAAATGGAATCTTGTGTTAACCGGAAAATACTTTTATCTTTCCAGGTTTTTATTATCAAGTTAACCACATATATAGTTGGTCTAGTCCATTCACTTCTCGATGAGCTGCTTAACACGATTTTGTTAACCTAACAGGATCGGTGAAGACCCTGACCAGACGGAGTGATTACACCGTCTGGTCTGGGACTACACTGAATTTGCAACGAGACGAGAATGAACTTAAATGATATGACAACTTACGGTTGCTACTATTGTACTTTCGATTATTTTGTGTCAAGTACATGATTATATACATATTGTGTCTACGCACATAACTACATAGTATACTAACCCAGCAGGCACGCAACCTTGACTTTGAATCAACGTTGACTCACCTCTATGACGTTGAAGCAACGTGGATTCAATGTTGATTTAATGTTGTGTGCCTCATGGGAATATTTCTGTACGAGGAAAATGCACCTTCAGTCGGGACCGTGGTACATGTACTGGAAATTACCACACAACGATGACGTTGAATCAACGTTGACTCTTCGTTATGACGTTGAAGCAACGTTGATTCAATGTCGATCGATGTTGTGTGCCCAATTAAAAAATTCTGCTGCTCTGTAAGAGGAAATGCATCCTTAGGTGGTTTCGTGTTTGTATAATAAATGGTATACATGTACTGGGAATAACTATTGTCTTCATGAATAAAAGATCATAAGGGTTCTTAACTGTTCCAACGAGATTTGGCGGTACACTGACATGTTAGGGTAGAAGTTGGCGATACACTGACATGTTAGAGTAGAAGTTTAAGAGGGCTATATGTTGTTGAACTGACAAATGTATTGTATTAATAATGATTGTTGTTATGACTTAAAGAATATCGACTGTTAGAAACAGAAAATATATCTTTTCACAAAAATTTAAGTCCAAGTATTAGAATCGCAACGTGTCAATTTTTTGTACTGATGTGCAATGACCGTTGTGTCCGAAGTTTGCATGAAATAGTCCAAAGTTAGGCAGTTTCAGTTATGAATGAAATGCTTGTGCGTAAACAAGATAGTACTATCGCATTACTGATAGTGTGGTAGATTTTTTACAAGCAACAAATTGTTGCCCTCTTATTTCAGCCTCCCTTCTTTTTCTTGATATTCTTTGAGTCATTAGCACCGCCATAGGTATGTTTAGTATTAATATGTAGTCTTTGATCTCATGTTGTTATATTATGTATAACCTGAGTATCAATAAACTTGTTTCTTAGAATAGAGCAGAGAAAAAGCCATTGAGAGAAACCACGTAGTCAAGAGTGGTGGACGACTATAGTGCTTGGGTCCGTTAGGATTTACACTGATGATCAGTGGCGGAACGATTTCAGCATGTCAAATGCCTCTTTTGACAATCTGTGTGACAAACTGCGCGGGCAGCTCCAACGGGATGCGCGGGTACACGTTCTGTCAGTTGAGCTGCAAGTGGCAGTCCCTCTATATCATTTAGCTGGGACTTGAGAGTATACGACGATAGGGAACCTTTTCGGGATTGCCAAGTCCACTGTGTGTGAATGTGTGAAATGGGTTTGCTCGGCAATCGTGGACGAGCTATTCAGAGCCTACGTTAAGTTTCCGGAGGGAAATGAGCCTCTTCCACCTTATTTTCAGGTTGTCACGAGCTGTTCGGTAATTTGTTTTAAGAGTTTTCATCCTCTGTGTACACTGTGTATCAGATAATTCGAAGCCTCTCTTCCATTAACTTGGAAATATTCTTATAAAAATCTGTATCGGACACCGCAGCATCGTCATTCGTTTTGCGCCGTAACATCGTTCCAGATGTCCAACAAGGCATCTGTTGTCTCGTCGTCCCAGCCGCTTCCACGTTTACGACGTTGACGGGTGGACATTTTGCTTAAGAATGACCAAAATCGTAGTGTCAGAATTTTATGCATATCTGTTTTGATAACAGTTTGATTTTCAATTTGATAAAGAGAACTTTGATATCTTATTTTTGTGTCCGATTATACAAGATCATAATAAAAAGGCAAGTCATTTCGAAAAAAAAATCCTAGATCAAAATGTATACTGATAAACACTTTTTGCGTTCATGTGCACACTTTGCACCCGAGGGCAAATTTGCACCACCTCAAAAGTAGGGTCAAATTTGCACCCGGAGGCAAATTTGCACACGGGTGCTTTTTCTTAAAACACCGTTCACGTGGCCAAAAATACACCCGGGTGCAAAAAGTGCACACGAACACGGCTTTAAAATGTACTTTCTTAAATCGATATTTCTCAAATTTACCGTCCAAACGGAAGCCTTTCAGACAATTTAACTTAAAGGCGCTGACCTTCAAGTAAACTGATTTGGGTATTCAGTTTTGGTAATTATGCAAGGCCTGGTGGTTAAGGGCACTGACTCTTTAACAGGGGATCTCCCACCGCTGAGGATTCGAACCTCGGACGGTCCACAAGCGAAAAAACCGCTTCTGCTTGCGGAATGTCAGTAGGTTCTTTCCCGGCAGCTACGTTTTTTTCTGCCAACCCTTGATCGGCTCGATATACATGAAATATTATTGAAACAGATTTAAGACACATTTCAAAAATATCAGCCTGAATACTAAATAAGATCTACGTACCTTGGTGACCAACAACTTGTTGCCCGACTACTTGTTGCCCGACTACTTGCACTGGCGTTGTGGATGCGGTGCCTATGACATGACCGGATCTTCCTTTCTTTTTAACACAGCAGCATACAACACTGATAACGATTTTGATTATGAACAGCCCGCCGACACAAGCACCAATGATGACGCCTATGGGAGCGCAACAGTGAGTCTCGAAGTCTTCTCCGCAGCAGCCCCATTCGCAGTACTCAAATTTGAACTCTTCCCATATAAAGCATTGCTCTCCTGCTAATACGACTGTAAAGAGAGAATTAAATAATGTGAGAATGAATTATAGGTTTGAGAAAATTCCCGTTGTGTGACTCACTTATGATTCGAGAAGAGCATGGCATACACTGTATGCCATGCTCCTCTCGAATTTTAAGTGAGATGATGCCATAGATCTGTTCCCATAGCAACTATGGAATAACCAACAGTGTGCTTAGTACCTTGGCAGAGTGACGCCATGATTACGTCACTTAGACATCAATATGAGCTCTTACCGCTATGAAAGCAAATATATGACGTCATTGGTTCTGGGGCAAACAATGTTTGCCATGCTCGCCAATTTTTCAATGACATTACAAACTGAAATTCTTTCAACAGA
The DNA here is from genome assembly GCA_963989385.1 of Ctena decussata. Classification (NCBI taxonomy): domain Eukaryota; kingdom Metazoa; phylum Mollusca; class Bivalvia; order Lucinida; family Lucinidae; genus Ctena; species Ctena decussata. The sequence continues at coordinate 63,828,473 of OZ022507.1, forward strand.
AACTTCATATTTTCTCAAACAAATAATTGCTCTCAAGTCATTTAATTCCGTGTTAGTAATAGAAATATCGTAGAACTTCTAACAGTTGACTCGTTATCTCAAACACGGATATCTCAAAGTAGCCTCATTTATTATATACCTATCAATGATACACCCATTTGAACTGCATGTTTTCTGGCCATCTGATACAGACAGCCGTATCAAACTGACGTTTTCTGAATCCGTATCAGTATCCCTTAAAACGAGGCTATGTCTGAGTTCCAGCTTCAAGCGCGTCATATTTTAACGTGCATCGTAGATACGAGAACCAGAGAAACGAAACGGCGACGTTTGAACGACGTTGTTACAGCGACGTGTTGCTTATAATATTTAACGATGCTTCTATACTGTGAAGAAGTTTTAGATTCGCCCTTCCATACATTTAAGATGTTACTGACGAAATGAAGTTGTAACTAAGGGTATCCAAAACAGATCTCGTGGCTTAGATTTGTATGTAAATTTCATTGAATCTTGCGTTTGGTGTGTTTCCTTACTAGGTTTACTGTTAACGCATGTACCGATAAGGTCCCAAGTATCTGGGCAGAAATCATCGAGCAAACAGTGTAGATCCGGATCAGTCCTACTGATCAGGAACTGCACGGTTCGCCGTTCGATCATAGTTTTAGTCTTGCGTTTGGTGTGTTTCCTTACTAGGTTTTACCCCGCAGACACATGGCGTTGAGGTGACGTCGTGCTGACGTCGGTGCGACGTAATGACGTCGCATCTACGTCAGTACGACGTCATTTCGACGTCATGTGACTGCTGGGTACTGTTAACGCATGTACCGATAAAGTCCCAAGTATTTGAGCAGAAATCATCGAGCAAACAGTGTAGATCCGGATCAGTCCTACTGATCAGGAGCTGCACGGTTCGCCGTTCGATCATAGTTTCTTGAGACAATTTTATAGGACTAATAAAATTTTTCGAGACACTGTCGATCAATGGGTTGTACGGACGTCTTTTCAACGTCGTTATAAAGTAAGCGACGTTGGAACGACGTTGTTACAGCGACGTGTAGCTTATAATATTCAACGATGCTTCTATACTGTGAAGAAGTTTTAGATTCGCCCTTCCATAAATTTAAAATGTTATTGACGAAATGAAGTTGTAACTAAGGGTATCTAAAACAGATCTCGTGGCTGAGATTTGTATGTAAATTTCATTGAATCTTGCGTTTGGTGTGTTTCTTTACTAGGTTTACCCCGCGGACACATGGCGTCGAAGTGGCGTCGCACTGACGTCGATGCGACGTAATGACGTCGCATCTACGTCAGTGCGACGTCATTTCGACGTCATGGGACTGCTGGGTACTGTTAACGCATGTACCGATAAGGTCCCAAGTATTTGGGCAGAAATCATTGAGCGAACAGTGTAGATCCGGATCAGTCCTACTGATCAGGAGCTGCACGGTTCGCCGTTCGATCATAGTTTCTTGAGACAATTTTGTAAGACTAACAAAATTTTTCGAGACACTGTCGATCCATGGGTTGTATGGACGTCTTTTCAACGTCGCTATAAAGTTAGCGACGTTGGAACGACGTTGTTACAGCGACGTGTAGCTTATAATATTTAACGATGCTTCTATACTGTGAAGAAGTTTTAGATTCGCCTTCCATAAATTTAAGATGTAACTGACGAAATGAAGTTGTAACTAAGGGTATCCAAAACAGATCTCGTGGCTGAGATTTGTATGTAAATTTCATTGAATCTTGCGTTTGGTGTGTTTCCTTACTAGGTTTACTGTTAACGCATGTACCGATAAGGTCCCAAGTATCTGGGCAGAAATCATCGAGCAAACAGTGTAGATCCGGATCAGTCCTACTGATCAGGAACTGCACGGTTCGCCGTTCGATCATAGTTTCTTGAGACAATTTTATAAGTTTCGAGACACTGTCGATCAATGGGTTGTATGGACGTCTTTTCAACGTCGCTATAAAGTTAGCGACGTTGGAACGACGTTGTTACAGCGACGTGTAGCTTATAATATTTAACGATGCTTCTATACTGTGAAGAAGTTTTAGATTCGCCTTCCATAAATTTAAGATAATACTGACGAAATGAAGTTGTAACTAAGGGTATCTAAAACAGATCTCGTGGCTGAGATTTGTATGTAAATTTCATCGAATCTTGCGTTTGGTGTGTTTCTTTACTAGGTTTACCCCGCGGACACATGGCGTTGAGGTGGCGTCGTGCTGACGTCGATGCGACGTAATGACGTCGCATCTACGTCAGTACGACGTCATTTCGACGTCATGTGACTGCTGGGTACTGTTAACGCATGTACCGATAAGGTCCCAAGTATTTGAGCAGAAATCATCGAGCAAACAGTGTAGATCCGGATCAGTCCTACTGATCAGGAGCTGCACGGTTCGCCGTTCGATCATAGTTTCTTGAGACAGTTTTGTAAGACTAACAAAATTTTTCGAGACACTGTCGATCAATGAGTTGTATGGACGTCTTTTCAGCGTCGCTATAAAGTTAGCGACGTTGGAACGACGTTGTTACAGCGACGTGTAGCTTATAATATTTTACGATGCTCCTATACTGTGATGAAGTTTTAGATTCGCCTTCCATAAATTTGAGATATAACTGACGAAATGAAGTTGTAACTAAGGGTATCCAAAACAGCTCTCGTGGCTGAGATTTGTATGTAAATTTCATTGAATCTTGCGTTTGGTGTGTTTCCTTACTTGTATTTTAGGCTGATATATTACAGATTTTGTTTGTAAACTTTGTTTTATTTATATGCATAACTGGTACGTTTGATACCTAATTACTTTGGTACGCTAGATTTTGGTTTTCTTCTTGCAGCCCTTGGGCCTGGTATATTGTACATAGGTTGTGTCTGGAAGGGAAGAGCTTCTTCACATTGACTTGACGGTGGTGTGGAGCTTGATGTTTCGCAATTGAGCTGCCACTTGCGAAGCACTACCGTCCAGTACAATGTTCTGATATTCTTTTTACAAGCTCTCCTCTTGACAGTCACGTTTACGTGTTTTTAGTATAATTGCCTTTAATTGGTTTTTATCAAATCTATTATCTGTATCCAGGAAAAATGTTTCATCAGTTTGTACCCTGGTGGAGGAAGAGCCCTTTCACACTGACTTGACGGTGGTGTGGAGCTTGATGTTTAGCAATTGAGCTGCCACTTGCGAAGCACTACCGTCCAGTTCAGTGTTCTGATACTCATCTGCATACTCTTCTCCCCCAGGGTATATAGATGTAAGCCGTTTTCTTCCTGTTAGGTTGTAGTAGAAGTACAAGTAAGATTTGCCTCCCTTTGATCAATCGAGTGACAATCTCAACATTGAACAATGAACCTTTTCTCGTTGCTATTTGTTTTTCACGACCGACACCTTCACACAGCCTTGCATTTCGTTTTCGGTAAGACTTGTAAAAAGGTGTAGCTGATATATTGTCAATGCTGATAAGTGTTGTGGTGGAACCAATGCCTTGTGCTAAGAGATAAGGCATATTCCACACCAATGCTTCTATGGATCTATCACTGGCGAGTAAGTCGGTCTCCTGGTTGATGTGCTATTCTAGTACATAGTATATTATAAGCCTTGGGCGATTATTACCACATACTTCGAAACAATGAAAAGCAATGCACCGGCAATGGCTCGTTTATAATTGTGATAACATTTTCCTTTTTTATTAATGTGAAAGCTGCCGTATATAATAGTGGATGGTTGCATGTGGGCCAACAGCTTGTAGGTATGGACGTGGCCTGATCACTTGTAGGCCGGCCCACAGCGTACATAAATCATTTTTATGCTTGTAAGTAGTAAGTTAACGAATTTTTGTACTTGTAAGCAGGTCAACCGTGCCTGCACCTAATTCAGTTGTTATTAGCGTCTTTCTAAGTTGTGGCGGTGCATGAATTGTCCACCTTGCAGGACTTGTTTGATAACAACAATGGCAAACAGTCGACAGCTGATCCCCTTTCTTAAACAAATGCTTTGATTAACTTCAGACGTTTTATACAAAGACCTCGATTCAGTATGCCTGTTTTTCAGGTTTAGTATTTCAGTTGGGTCCCACCGGGCACACGGAGTTGAAACAGCCTTGAATCAACCATGATTCAACACAACGTTGAACCGGGGTTGATACAGGGTTGATTTGACTGTGTGACTGCTGGGATATTATATAAGGATGATTATCAATGTCAGATAGAATTCTCCATATGAATATTACTGAACTCTATCCCAATTATCCTCATATTTCAATGTGCTACACATTTAATGTTTTACCCATGCTATTGGGTATCTAAATTTCTTATTTATTGTTGCCTGTTTGGCTTCTCATGTATGTATGTACTCCTTCTCTACTTTCTCTCTTCTCCTGCGCAATCTAGAATTCGGTTGTTGACTCCTCAAGTATGTATCAAGAGATTAAAACAACGTCGCAAATTTATTTACCTTGATCCAATTTTCGCGCCCGACAGAATCTTTCAAGCTCTTGTTGATTGTATTACCTGAAGTATGTCAGTGTCGCTAAGTATTTACAGGGCGCGTATTGGAATGCATATTTGTCGATTATTCAGTGTTAAGGGACTCGGTAAATTTAACATGTTTGAATTAATCGTATTCTTATCATTCCTATTATATCAGGCAGGTGATGTAGAAAAAAATCCAGGTCCTCAGTCCATGCACTCGAGTGACTCCTCCATATTTTCCCAATTTCCAATATTTCAAGGTAACTTCTCTATGGTCCACTACAATGTTCAGAGTTTGTTGAATAAAGTTGACATCATAGAACCTGAATTGTCTCATTTTGATGTCATTTCGCTAACTGAAACCTGGTTAAATGGAACAGTTCCAGACCAAGATTTAACGTTTAGTGATTTCCAAGTCCCATTTCGAAGAGACCGTTTAACCGATAATTACGGTGGTATAGCAGTTTATGTAAAACATGATATTCCTTGCAAACGAAGGGCAGACTTGGAATTAATCAATATCGAATGTCTTTGGTTGGAATTAACAGTTAAAAATAGAAAACTACTCTTTGGAACTTTCTATAGGCCACCTAGTTCCTCACCCCTTGTTTTGTCGGACATTGAAAATTCCATTGGTATGGCCATAGACACAGGCATAAACGACATTGTTATAACAGGTGATTTGAATTTAAACATGGCTAATTCTCAATCTAAGAAAAAAATTGACGATATATGTATACAATATAACTTGCATCAGTTAATAAACGAATCTACTCACTTCACGGAATCCTCCGCTACTATAATTGATTTGATTTTAGTTAGTAATTTGCCAAGTATTTTAATGTCTGGAGTTAGCGAGCCGTTCCTGATGCAAGATATAAGGTATCACTGCCCTGTTTATAGTATCTTTAGTTTTAAAAAGTCAGTGGCTAAACCATTCAAACGACAAATCTGGTTATATGAACAAGGGAATTATGATGCTCTTCGTCAACGGGCTACTGAATTTGACTGGAATTCCGTTCAACATGACGATATTAACACGTATGCTACGCAGTTTTCAAATAAACTCTCTGAGTTAGCAAAAGAACACATTCCTACCAAAAATATAAATGTACGACCACAAGACTTACCCTGGATGAACGGTACTATACGTAAACTGATGAGAAAGAGAAATAGATTATATAAAAAGTACAAAACTAACAAAAATGATGAAACATATAATTCCTTTAAAACGTTAAGAAACGAAATTACTAAACTTTTAAGAAAATCTAAGAAAGACTATATTGACAACCTTGCATATAAATTAAAACATTCAAGTTTATCTTCAAGTGATTACTGGAAAACGCTTAAGTCATTTATAAAACCAACACAAAATACTGCCATCCCTCCACTGCTCCATGAAGGTATATATTATTCCGAAACTTCGGACAAGGCAAATCTCTTAAATGATTATTTCGTTAATCAAACTATAATTGATGATCGAAGTGCTCATATTCCTAATATGCCAACAGAAAATGGTCCATCTCTGAACAGCTTAAACATCTCACAGGATGAAGTCAAATCAGTCTTACAAAGTTTAAAATTAGGTAAATCATCTGGCCCTGATAATATCAACAATAAAATTCTCAAGGAGCTCTCCTTCCAGCTATCGAGACCTTTATGTGATTTATTTAATTTTTCATTGACCAAAGGTGTTTGTCCTGATACTTGGAAAGAAGCTAATGTCTCTCCAGTATTTAAAAAAGATGAGCCATCTCTTGTTACAAATTACCGCCCTATATCGCTTCTAAATACAATAGGCAAAGTCATGGAGAAAATTGTACACAAACATTTATTTAACTTTCTAAGAGACCATAACGTTATAACTTCTCTGCAGTCAGGCTTCGTTCCTGGCGATTCAACGGTTAATCAGCTCGTGGATATCTATAATACTTTCTGTCATGCTTTAGATCAAGGAAAAGAAGTAAGAGCTATATTCTGTGATATCAGTAAAGCGTTTGATCGTGTTTGGCACAAAGGTCTTCTATTTAAACTTAAACGGGTGGGTATCGATGGATCTCTTCTCAGTTGGTTCTCTAATTATCTCTCGGATAGAAAGCAAAGAGTTGTTATACCAGGGGCTACATCTTCATGGGGAAATATTAAAGCTGGAGTCCCACAGGGTTCCATTTTGGGACCCATTATGTTTCTAATCTATATTAACGATATAGTTTCAGATATAAATTCGACAATTAAATTATTTGCGGATGACACAAGCTTATATTTGATTGTAGATACTCCAAACAATGCGGCAAACATCTTAAATAATGACCTGGAAACTATTCATAGATGGGCGGAAACTTGGCTTGTCAATTTTAACCCTTCCAAATCTGAATCATTATTGATATCAAGAAAAAACATCAAACTTGCTCATCCACCCTTGAAAATGAATTCTGAAAACATAAAAGAAGTTCCTCACCATAAACACTTAGGCTTATTTCTATCTAATGATGGTACCTGGCATCAGCATATCGAGTACATCTTAACAAAAGCATGGCAACGATTAAACATAATGCGAAAATTTAAATATTTACTTGATAGGGAATCCTTACAAATTATATATACTTCTTTCATCCGTCCTATTCTTGAATATGCCGATGTCGTCTGGGATAACTGTACCCAGTACGAAGTTAATGCAATGGAAAAAGTCCAGACAGAGGCAGCAAGAATAGTGACTGGAGCAACAAAATTAGTTTCTTTAGATAAACTATATCGTGAAACTGGATGGGAAACCTTAAAAGTAAGGAGAAACAAGCATAAACTTTGCCTGTTTTATAAAATGACACAAAATTTGACCCCAACATATTTAACATCATTAATTCCCCAAACTTTCGAAAGCACAGTATCATATAATTTACGTGAATCACAAAATATAAGACCAGTTTTAACAAGAACACAACTTTATTATAAATCGTTTTTGCCTTCAAGCATAAGAGAGTGGAATGAACTCCCTGATCAAATTAGAAATTCTGTTTCATTAACGAGTTTTAAATCACAATTGAACAAAGATAATGCTAAGATACCGAAATACTATTCAATAGGAAAAAGAAACTTACAAATTCAGCATACTAGATTACGCACAAATTGTAGTTCGCTAAATCAACATCTCTATTCAAAAAATATTGTGGAAAGTCCCCTTTGTCTTTGCGGAGCAGTGGAGACCACAGAACATTTTCTCCTTGAATGTCCAAGATACACTCTGAGTCGTTTAAATATGATGACTACTGTATTAACTGTAAGCAACCCGAGTCTCTCCTTACTGCTTTCAGGGGATGTCAACTTGAATTTTAATGCAAATGAACTAATTTTTTCAACAGTTCAGAAATTCATTGAAGAAACTAAACGTTTTGATATATGAGGAGCGCAGGTTCTCTCTCTCTCTCTCTCTCTCTCTCTCTCTCTCTCTCTCTCTCTCTCTCTCTTGATTCCCTTTGTTTTGTTTACCATTCCTAGTATGTATATAACTCTTATACAAAGAAGCGCATACTCTTTATGTGTTTGATGTAGCTAGTTACTTTGTTACTTTGCAAAACCGTTATTACTTGTTTAGGATATGTATATGTAACAAAATTATTTGTAGTATTGCACAATCACAACTATTTGTTTATTGCAAATTAGTACTTTGGGGAAACAGATTTATATAAGTCTTTTGACTTCTTTCTGGATCCCATTTGTATATATTGTATGTTTTGTATTTAGTTCATGTAACAGAGTTTATACAAATAAAATACGTTTAAACTAGAGAAACGAAACAAGTGACGTAACGTCAACAAACACGCCAAAATGCGCGCCTTGATAGCTCAGTCGGTAGTGTTTGCCTCACGACTTGCTACATTATACCTTTGCCGCACAGGTTCGAATCCGGATCGATGCATTAGCGCTGGCAAGTGTGAATGGTTGGCTGTTCCCTAAGATATATAATAAACATATTATTATAACAGTAACTTGATCTGGCGTACTGTATCACGTCTCGTGGATGAATTCATACCATCGGATCACCCTCGACGCAAGCGTCTCGGGTAGTCCGATGGTATGAGCTCATCCACTCGACGTGATACAGTACGCCAGATCAAGTTACTATTATAATAATGTGTATGTATCAAACAATATAGTTAACACACATTTCCTATTTTTACTTCAACTCCTCTTATCTCAAACTACTGCTATCTCAAAATACGTTTTCTTGGACCAGAAAATTTTTGTTTGGTATATCAGTAGTTTGATATGAACTTAGATTTTGGTTTAAACATATTTTATTTCATGAAAATAACATGACAACAAGCATATACATTTGTAATCTACAAGTATAAGGATCAGAACGGAAGCAATAATACTTATATAGTTCCTCTCCTTAACATATAAAAATTGTTAAATTACAGGCAGAATTTTAGAAAATCCGTTCAAAGTGTATTTTGTTCTATAATTCATCACAATCCATGCAGAAAAATGGTGCTAAACAAACAGTGAAAAAAACAGAAACATGACTATCTCTTAAAATTAACAGAAAGGCTGAGGCAAAGAAATATCATCAATAATAACAGTAACAGAAATTTCTGTAGATTCTGAAAAAAAAAAATGAAAAGAAAAATAGAACGTAAAAAAGGAGTTCGGAATTTGGATTACGTTCTATTGGGCAGAAAGGAGCAGGATGCGCACTAATAGATACAGTCAGACTCAGTCCATCGAGTGTCATGCATGTGTAGTAATTAAAATGAAATAAAGCAAAACACAGCAAGGCTGTTTGTCTCAAAAACGTTTCGTTTGGAGGATAAATTTTTGAACAGACTCAAATATAATTGTATTTGTTTGTAGCGACAAAGTTTTATCCCCATATAGAAAAAGGTCAATAGTTGGAACTTTATATTGTGAGACTACAGATAAAAGTTCTTCGCGTTGCTCTCGATAGTATCTACAGTAAAGAAAAAAGTGTTCTGTATTCTCAATACTACCGCACTGACATAATGGTGACTCGGTAATGTTTTTCAAGAAGAGATGTAAATTCAGGGAGCTGCAGTTTGTTCTTAACCTCGTGTGCAAAATCTGCGCTCTTCTACTACCAGTATAATAATGTTTTGGAACTAGTGACTGAGTATTTTTCTTTAAGGAACTCTTAAAACATTGCAAAGATACAGATTGCTTGGTCTCCAGAGGTAAGTTATTCCAAGCCCTCACAGTAGACGGTAAAAAAAGAGTTATAATATAGATTTGTTCTAGCATTTACAGACTGGAGGTCATCAGAATTACGAAGGTTATAGCGAGAAAGGTTACTAACAGGTTGAGGAACTAAGGAGATGAGATATAAGGGAGCAAGAGAGTTCATCATTTTATAAAAGAGTGTCAGTTTATGATTATTTCTTCTTTGTTCGAGTGTTTCCCAACCAATTTCTTTATAAAGGGCGTCAATAGAAACAAGTTTTGTTGCTCCCGAGGCTATTCTTGCAGCTTCATTTTGTATCTTGTCTAGTTCTGTCTTTTCCTGTTGGGTGCAATTATCCCAAATAATATCGCCGTATTCTAATAAGGGTCTAATGAATGCTATATAAATACTTTCCAACGATTTTCTATCCAATTTAAATTTTAATTTCCTTAATATATTGATCCTATACCAAGCTTTCTCTATTATGTAATCTATATGCTTATGCCAAGTACAGTCGCTAGAAAGATATAAACCAAGATGTCTGTGGGAATCGACTTCGGTAATCTGATAATCTTGCATAAAAAGAGGTGGGTGATGATGTTTAATTATTTTTCGGGAAATGAGAAGAGATTCAGTTTTAGCAGGATTAAAAGAAACAAGCCAAGTTGCAGCCCATTGTGAGATTCTGTCAAGATTTGTATTTAGTGAGCCAGCTGCTGTCAAAGGATCCTCTACAATAATAAAGAGACTTGTATCATCTGCAAATAATCGAATATTTGAACCTATATCATTAACTATATCATTGATATACAATAGAAAGAGAAGAGGACCTAATATAGAACCCTGGGGAACACCAGCTCGAATGAACTTCCAGTCGGAAACAGCACCAGGTAGTACAACTCTTTGTTTTCTATCACAGAGATAATTTTTGAACCATGCAAGGACCTCCCCTGTAACACCAGCAGCTTGCAATTTATGCAAAAGACCAGAATGCCAAACACGGTCAAACGCTTTGCTGATGTCACAGAAGACAGCCCTCACTTCTTTACCAGCATCAAGTGCTTGACAGAACGTATTATACAGGAAAGTAAGCTGGTTAATCGTTGAGTCACCAGGTATAAAACCAGACTGTAGTGAAGATAGAAGGTTGTTATCCTGTAAATGATTGAATAAGTGTTTAAATATTAACCTTTCAAATATTTTAACTTCAGCATTTAGCAGAGATATTGGTCGATAATTAGAAACCATTGATAAATCTCCCTTTCTGGGGACAGGACAAACATTAGCTTCTTTAAAGGAGGTTGGAACAATGCCTGTTTGCAGTGACTGATTAAACAGGAAACAGAATGGATAAGAAAGCTCGTGTGACAGTGCTCTAATGATACGATTGCTTAGTCCATTTGGACCCGAGGCTTTACCGATCGGCAGCGTTTCTAGAACTAATTCCACTTCGGACGGAGTGAAAACAATGTTTTGTAGATGAGATTCAACAGGAGAAGGAGGCAAATGTGGAAGAACAGCGTCTTGATCATTTAATAATGTCTGACTTTGAAAGTAATTATTCAGGACGTTAGATTTATCTCGTTCGTCTGTTATTATACTGCCATTTAATTCCATTGGCGGGATAGTTGATTTAGAGTTTGGAGCTATAAATGTTTTTAATGTAGACCACCAATCTTTAGCGCTTAATGTTCGGGACTTAAGTTTTTCTGCTATTGAATCATAATAAGACTTTTTTGAGTTACGGATCATATTTACAGCCTTGTTACGCAGTTTCCTAAATTTTTCCCAGTGAAAGTCAACGTCTGTCCGTTTTGCTCTCCTAAAGGCCCTTTTACGTTTACGAATATAAAGTTTTATTTCTGAAGTTATCCAAGGAGGATCGGAAGGTCGTATTCTTACATATCGATTGGGTATGCATTCAGAAGCTATAGTGTTTATAGTTTTATTTATGTTATTTGCATAAATATTAATATCATCATCTTGGAGGGATGCCCATTCAACGGATTCAGCTTGGCTCCGCAGCAAATTAAAATCGCCGTGATCATAGTGCCATACATGGCGCATAAATGAAGTAACCTTAGTCTTCGAAAATTTGAAAATGCCGTAAATAGGGCAATGATATCTTAACTCTTGGCCTAGAAATGGCTCACCAACACCACTAAGTATTAAATTATCTTTGTTACTGACAAACAGAATATCTATTATTGATGAAGATGTTTCAGTGAAATGGGTAGGTTGGTTTATTGACTGGTGAAGAGAGAACTGAGTGCAGAGGGTATCAATTTTTCTCGAAGTAAGAGGATTCAACAGATTTAAATTGAAATCGCCAGTGACAATAATATCACTGATGTCTATATCAATAGCAAGGGATAAAGAGTCTTCCATATTTGAAAAATGGTTAGCATTGGAATTTGGAGGCCGGTAAAATAGTCCAAATAATATACGTTTGTGATTATTAGCAACCTCAATCCATATGCTTTCTACAGCCCTGATTTCTAGATCTCTACGGCGCTCATAATGAATTCCCTCTTTGACATATAACATTACACCGCCGTGGTTATCATCGACACGGTCCTTCCTTTTAGGTGCGTTATACGACTGCAGCAATACGTCGTCTATGTCAACAGCGGGAGCAAGCCAGGTTTCTGTGAACGCTAAGATATCGAAGTCAAATAACTCCGTATGTAATATATCTAGTTTAGAAAAAATACTCTGTACATTATAATGCACAAAGGACAAATTGTGTTGAAAGTTTAGAGAGCTAAAAATATTGGTGGACATACTTGAAGAAGAACTTATCATGGTGTCTGCTGAGGATGTTGATAGTGGGCCTGGGTTTTGGTGAATATCTCCCGAGCAGAGCAACAGAATTGAGAGCCATGAAGAAAATAAAATACTGAAAAAGCAGAAGGAAATAATTGATGTGAAGGCACCATTTGCTCTAGTCGATATCCCCGGTATAAACTCTTCCTGTAACCATGTCTACAAATATTGTGCGCTAGAACCTCTTTTTCTCGCAATGCAATAAGTGTTGTATATGAACAAATGAAATACTTATGAATGGTAATCAATACGAGTAAATGTACAGTCAGATTGAATCTACACATGCGTCGATATATTGGCATGACAGACGCTTTATTTTTTCCAGCATTGAGTATCATGTAACTGTCATTTGAAGAAGCAGGAACCAATCAAGCACCGTCAAACCAAAACTTGGACACACGGAAAAGGCCGAAACTAACCGCCCGCTGCACACATCCTCCTCCTTTAAGCCCCAAGAAAAAATAAAAACTGAACACATTATAAAATCATAAAATAAAATGGAGGTAGTACATTTTTAGAAAATGATATCGATGGAGGTAGTTTTGACTGAGCTATAACAGTAACCAGTAAGTGGAAAGCGTAGTTCAATATCAATCGTTAAACAATTATTATCAATCGTTTAACAAAGTGATATGATTGTGGAACTTATATGTTAAATTAGTATTTGCTGTATATTTGAATTGTTGCGTGGATACACAGAGATATAAATTTGTAGATCTACATGTGGTATAAGTGTCAAAATTGCTCAAGCAACAATATCGATAAGAAAAAACACCTTTATAGAGCCTCTAATACTGCTTAGTTGAACTTATCGTTTAACTTAACTCAAGATATCCCTTGGTCAATATAATACGAAGGCCGTGGGTAATATAACGTTATTCATGAAGCTAGGAAACTGGAATAACAGGTTTTACTGACGTACTATAGTAGTTAGATACTCAAAATGGACACTGGAAGACACTAAAGTAGTCTCTCTATAGTAGATGTTGCTTATTTAAACATTAAACATTAGTATTTGCGTTTTGAATAGTAGTAGTACTTATTTCCAATAGACATTTTGCCAAGTATAATTTTTGCATTCAGAATAGTTAAGGGACTGAGGTAATAGTTCGTTGATACAATCAGATAAGGCAACAATTTCACAGCGCCATGAGATATTACCGCAAAACAGTAAATAAATAAATAAACCTGTTGTAAATTGTTATACCATACCCATAGTAAATATGCATCCTCTGCATCTCATGGAAGCGCCCTAAACCACTGCAAGAGCCGGAGGCCCAGGGACATGTGGCGGACCAATGTCCAGACAAGCATGTCCTAGGCATCCTTTTCCTGCAGGGCGCTGGCAGAGATGCAGACTGCACATGCGAAGCTGATATAAGGAAGTTTACTAAAGGGATGGCAACAACTTACACTGCATTACAATCCCATGAATAAGTCATATCAATGGTTAACCTGTCTGCATTATCTGATACTGATGTCTAACAAAATTTTGAAGTGTCATACATACTGCTGTGAAATAACCAGAATATGCTATATCAACATCAAACTGTTTCATGTTTTAAAGTTTTTCAATAATGTTAATAATAGCAGTAACAAACACGTGGACTGCGTCCGCCGAGTACTTTTAACCACATATGTCATGACCATTACATTTTCTCAGTTCAAACAGGGTCCGCACCTTTCGTTAATGAGGACTTAAAAATGTCATGCAAAGCATCATATCAGTCTGGTCGGGATCCGCATTATTCGCTGTGTATATTTATGAAGGTTAAAATGTGTTAATGCAAATTGCGCAGCCCCCAACCAGACCGTATGAAACCATGAGCTGGTCCGGGCCACCACCGTTTGAAAGGGGAAAACTCCATTGGCGCAGCCTTTATAAATATAACTGCAACTGTACACGTTGCCGACTAGTTGTGCCGATGAAAATCTGAATGAATGCACACACTATGATGTTCGACTTGCTATTGGCAGTGAGCAATACCGTTACTTTACTATACAATAGTTGAGCATCAAAATAGAAAATAAAGAACAATGAAGAAATGACAAAATTTTCGTCTGCAAAATTTCAAAAATGCCTTGTCCAAGATAATATTGAGAATTCAAAGACTAGAGGGCAAACAGTGTAGATCCAGATGAGGCGGCTCACGATGAGCCGCCTCATCAGGATTTACGTTGTTTGCAAGTACTGCTATTTTCATCTCCGGTGTTGAAAGTGTTCAAGATTGTCTATGATTAGCGTAGTATTTAGATGTGAGTACGTCATAACCATAATCACTACAGTCACAAGGTATAGTATACTGGAGAAAATTAATTATGCACTAGAAAGTACTTGTCAGTTCAATGTACACGACTAACGAGGCTGTTCATTCGGAAGTGGTATGTATGGAGGTAAGTCACTTTCAGAAGTTATCCGCTTCACGGTGCCGTCAAAGTTGATATCAGGATTGGCGTCATTGAGCTTTATCATAATAGCGCCATCCATTGACCAGGCACTCTTCAGCTGCCTACTCTTAACTCTCCGTCGAGCTTCATACAACAGCGCACCACGTGACCTCGTCAAGTGTTCATTAATGTACACGCCTCTATACCCCTTGTTTTTCGTCAAAACTCTAGCTTTATAAAACTTTGCGCGTGCTCTATAAGAAACAAACTTGACGATAATGTCACGCGGCCTGCTTCTCTGATCAGCTGCAGAAGAGGGCCTGCCAAAACGATGGCTCCTATCAATGTCTTCCACCCTGATATCAACGTCAATAGCTCGTGCCAATTCGCATACGTATTCATCAGTGCTGTTCTCGATGTTCTCTGGAACACCAGATATTTTGAGGCAGTTTCGTCGACTGTATTGATCAGCACTCTCCAATGCTGCCTCCAGTTTGTCAACCCGATTTTTCAGCGCAGCATTTTCTGTTTCCAAGACTCCAACTTTAGTTTGTAATCCCGCTAACACCCCCTGCACAATAGAGCTAACAAGCTCCGAAACCTGGGACCTGAATGATTCTTGAACAATCTCTGTAAGCTGGGGTTGAAAAGACGCTTGCACCAGAGCCGCCATCTGCTGTAAGTGTGTGTCAGACAAGGTTACTTGTGCAGACCTATCGCCATCGTCGCCACCAGTGGCACCACCAGTGGCACCTGTAGGTTCCATATTTTCAGCAATTGATAGATCTGATATGTCTGATTCAGTTTCAGACTGAGATCCCGAGACTCTGTTCTTCTTTAGATCAATGGTAAACTCAGGAGACGTAAGTTCACGCTTTTTACTAAACAGTATAGAAGATTTTGGTGTTTCACTCATATTATTAAAGAGGACACTTTATATTTTGCTCAGTATACTTTTGTTTAAGTCTAGCGAGGGTCATTCATACAGCACAGTAGTATCTTTCATTCATAAGAGTTGTGAGTTTAGTTCAGTTTGACAATAGAGGTAAGTATTGTGAACGAAGAGCCCTC
The DNA here is from genome assembly GCA_963989385.1 of Ctena decussata. Lineage (NCBI taxonomy): Eukaryota > Metazoa > Mollusca > Bivalvia > Lucinida > Lucinidae > Ctena > Ctena decussata. The sequence goes on from OZ022507.1 coordinate 63,844,412, forward strand.
GAGGCGATGAAGATGATAAAGTTACCTCATATTTTACAAATCCCAAATTCTATATTGCCAGAACACACATAGAACACACATAGAATATACTCCATCAAATGGAAGACACAGAACAAAGAGTTAGTCCTCCATAATAAAGTATTTAGCTACATTTCACATATTTTGATCAGAGCGACAAAAACATGACCCATCTGCCATAAGCATCACGTGACCCTTTTTGATTTTGAGATATCGAGAGTTGACTAATGAAATATCAAAGAAACAGTGCAGACCAAATCAGACTGTTACGGTTTGCCATACCATGTGCATCGTTTGGAAGCACTTCACTCTGTCCCAAACATTTGGACATTTGCATTCATTTTAACATAAGGATAACACATTCTTTTCCGTGTTTTAACGTTTGCCAAGCCCGATTGTATTAACATGTTGTTGCAGCCCGAACCGCGCAGCGGTGAGGGCTGCAACATGTTAATACAAGTGGGGTTGGGCAAACGTTAACACACAGGAAAATAATGTTTGATCGTCATTGTTATATAGCCATCCTGATTCCAGAGCTCTGCAGACGACACGAAAGCGGGCTTCAATGGTGTTTAAACCCTGGCGCACCCGTATTTTAACGGTGTTGAAACCCTGTGTCAGCGATTCTGTCGTATTGCGACAATTAAAAATTGAAGGAAACCAACGCAAAATGCTGTCGATTACAACACGGCTGTTTTCTATAGTAAAGTCTCATTAGGTATATAACAATACGAAATAAAACCTGGCACAAAGTCTAGAATGGAGATAACTGCCGAGAAGACCAAACTACGGTGTAATAAACAACCCCAATGGCACCCAGGGTGAGATCAAGATTGAAGAACAGAAGCTTCGAACAGCAATTACAAGCTTCAAGTACCTTGAAACAATTGTCAAAGATATAGACTCAAAATCGAAGGTTGGGTTGATGGATGAATTGAGATTTTAAACAGTATTCCAGTCATATCCGAACAATGGGAGGCTGAAAATTAAAGGCTGCGTGTAACGGAACCCCGATTCCGATTGAAAAGATTTCCGCCTCCGGGAATGGAACTCGGAACCGCTAGATCAGCAGGCCAGCGCTAAACGCACTGAGCTACCGGGGCTCCTCAAAACCGGAGGTCCTATCAAGATTGCGCCAGCCACCGCAGCTCCGACAAAGCTGAAGCCAATAAGGAGGGATAAATACTGATGCGCTCCCTTGCCATATCCATATTTCTGTAGAGCGAAAGGTATTATCGACAGGTAGTAGTTATCGACACCCCCTTGTGAACTTTTCCAGTCCTTGACATTTTTTCTATGCCTGTAGTCATAGTCCTAGTCAGCAGAGTTAGAGAAAATGACGCAGGTCTTCGAGATGAGATGCTACCGAAGGTTCAGAATTGTTTACGTAATTGTTTAAGCCTGTTTCACATCAGCCGTGCGATTTTTTGTTCGTACGATTTTTGAGGCCATGGGTGCCGTAGGCAGATCGCAGACAAAATCGCAGTGTATCTGGGCGGGTCCATCGTGGTCTCAGAGATCGTAAGGCAGCCGTACGATGTTCGTACGTCTGTCTCACGGGTCGCACGATTTTGCAGCTTAAAAGTAGAAAAAATAAACAACATTTCGTACGGCTGTCGCAAGACGGCCGTGTAGCAGCCGTAAGACTGCCGCAAGACTGCCGTGAGACGGTCGTAAGAATTTGTCAAAACTCTTGCGGGCACCGTACGACGAAAAAGAATCCGCAAGGCTGTCTCACGAATGTCTTACGATGACCCTACGTTCATCGTACGAATTCGCCTCGAATGACGAATAAAATGCAAGAGCACCACCCACAACCCTCATAGCTTCACCATCGATTGTCGACACCACATTAGAGCCTGATGGCTATCCCACAGCAGCGTATTGTCCTTCAAAGAAGGAGGCTCCGTGATGAAGAAGAGCGTCACGCCGCCATCCTGGTGCTGCTCATCCGAGCACGGCAAGGTAGAAGAGGACATGCGAGGCGTTGGTGGGACAAACCCCGGGGACATGCTTCTTTTCTGGAGTCAAGACTATGACTACCGATTTACTTTTAAGAGAGACGCAAGTGACGCAAAAATCGTAGGACTGTCGTGCGCTTGCCGTGCGGCTGTCGTGCAGCTGCCGTGCAACTTGCGCGATTGTCTTACGATTCGCAACATTCTTGCGATAGCATTCTGTCAGGACGCACGACTGTCGTGAGATGCTCGTGCGGCTGTCTTGCGACCGTCGCAAGACAAACGCAAGCAATGATTGACAGCAACCCCGCCTACAAACTTGCGAACTCCCGAAAAATCGTGAGTCAATCGTGCGGTTGTCTCAAGACTGTCGTGCGGCAGCCTTGCGGCGTCCACAGATTGCCAAAAAATCGCAGAAATAATGTGCATGTTGAGAATTTAGTTTGCGACGTTGCGACGACCTTGCGACGTCTAAAATTCGTACGACGATCTTGCGGCTGCCGCACGAAACCCAGCGATTTTTGCCAGAAATGTGATCGCAGAGGGCCGTACGGCTGCCGTAAGGCTGATGTGAAACAGGTTTAACTGGTGATACGTCCAAGAACAATCATTCATCGGAACAAGGTTAATGAATATCTCATACATAGACCACAGGCGCTTGAGGTTTAGACCGCAAAACTCTTCAAAGTGTCGAAAATCGGCAAGAACCTATGTCATTTAAAAATATTATTATATAGATTTTGAGGTTTCTGACACGAGGCATGGAGAAACAGGCGAAATTTCTACAGATAGAAAATCACGATGAACTGTTTTGAGTATTGTTTTGAGTATTGCTTTCAGAACTTATTTTCATTTTCAGTAAAAAAGAATATAAACAAACCTTTCAGAAAGGCCGACCAAATAAGAAGACTAATCAACAGCGCTGATGCCATTTTGAATGAATTTGGTCCGGTTTTCAGAAGGCGATTTGTCCAGGAAGTAGGGTTTTTACTGTTTCCTGTGTCGGTTTCGGAACTGCCTTTGACGTCGCTTGTTTACGCGATTGTCCGCGTAAACAGTGCCTATCCTTTAGCGTCAAAAATGTTTGGCAGAAGTTAAGATGCGTTTGTATACCTTCATGTTTTCTCGCTATTTTTCAGATGAAGAACGTTTGTGGCTATCTGTTTGCATCTCTGATTAATAATGCCCTTCCAATGAGGGTCTACTCTTAAAGGAAAGAATTTGCTCCTCTAGGAGCAAATTCTTTCCTTTGAGAGTTGACCCTAATTCACGGGCAAGGCAAACTGGAAATGTCAGATTGCTTCCCCTGAAAGTGAACGACTCGATATACACTAAAGTGCTGTCTCAAAGGGCCGTTAAACCCAAAACAATCAACCACACACCGGATAGGCGGCATTTGAAAACACTTATGCAGTCGACGAACGCGGATCAAAAACCATAAGAAACAGAGTTTTAAATTCGAAAACGTTGTTTTTAACGGTTTTTGATCCGCGTTAATCGATTGTTAATCGGTTTTCGATATCCGCCTATCCGGTGTGAACCAACCAGCTGAAGGCGTATCCATTCATCTTAACGCTGAAGACGAGCAGGATGTCATCTAAGCCTCCCTTAATAGTAGGTTCCAGCGGGTAGTGGTCCGTGGTGAGGAATCCCAATCAATAGCGGTTGTATCGGGTGTATCTCAGGGCTTTGTTCTTGTCCCGATTCTGTTAAGGCGGGTTTACAAGGTAACACATGTTGCATGACACACATGTCATGCAACATGTTTCACCTAGTAAACACACGAAAACCGTATGTTTCATGACACAAATTTGTTGCATGCAACTTGTATTATTGTTTGAAAATATTGAAAATAATCTAATTGGTTGCAAGGCACGTGTCATGCAACATATTTGGCAGTGTATACCTCGGCACCTGCACTCATCAATATAAAACACCAACAGTCTTGAAATCATTGCTAACAGTGATACTCATCGTGCTCCCTATATTTTCTTGTTCTCTGCGTAAGCGTGCGCATGTGCCCGTGTATCGTTGGTGTGCGTCCGTGTGTATGGGTTTGTGTTTGTGCGTGCCTATGCGTATATGTAAGCGTTGTGCGTGAGCGCGTGCGTGTGTGTGCGTATGGATGTGTGTTTTTTTCGTGCGTGTATGTGTTTGCGTGTCTTTATGTGCGTGTATCTGTGTATGTGCATGTGTTTGTTGTAAATATGTTTGTGCGAGTATTTGTGTGTGCATGTATGCGTGCGTAAGTATGTGTATGACGGAAAAATCTTCTACTTATATAAAGCCTATTTCTGACGTGAAAGATTAGCTGCGTTTTGTCTGTGTAGGAATAATCACAATATCTGGGTTTTGTAGGTAGTCAATATTTACTATTAGATTTGGGTAGACAAACAATATCGACTCTTTAAAGTTTTCGGCATGTTGATACTGGAATATTTCCAAATACTGTCCTACCTTATAAAGGCTTAATAATATAATAACATTTGAGTTTTTCAATGACAGTGGTAAGAGGAAGATTAAACTAAGCAGAATGACGCTCTTGTATTTCATTTCTATATTTATATGGACTACTTTGTTTGAAGGTATGTTTTAATGGTTTAACTTTCAAAGGAGGAACTCTGACATTTTCAGGTTTGCCTCCCTTCCTAATAACGGTAAAAAAGTAAGAGAAAGAATTTACTGCACTTTCTCCATTTGGAGCAAATTCTTTCTTTGAAGAGTAAATCTCCTTTTGGAGCGGTTTGTTTGTCCAGTGAAAAAAACAGAGGCAGACAGGAAGCCGCAGAAGTTGTATACCTTTGAGGGAAATGGAGAAAAACGGCGGTCTCCATACAATGTAATATTCAGACACATTGTCGACAGCCATATGTTTCCACTTTTTTTTTTATTTATTTTTATTTTTTGAAAAGGAGACAATTTTTGTAACTTCATGATTGCTTCCCCTGGCCGACAAACAGCTTCTTAAAAGGCGTCTATTTTTAAGGCAAGAATTTGTTCCAAAAGGAGCAGAATCTTTGTATTAGGAGTTGACCCTCATTTAGGAAGGCCTCCCATAATGGGGCCTATTCTTAAAGGAAGAAAATTTGCCCTTACGCCTTAAGAGGTGGATATTCCACCATATACATGATACAGTAGCATATCCTGTAGGCATTGTCCGGAAGGGAAAGGGGGGAAACTACAGACAAAGCCTGATAATTTTCTTTGCCTGATAATATGACGGTGATGGTTATAACTTTCAGTGCCGAGGCGTCCTACTTATTTGGACTAAAGTAGGACAAGGGCGTACCGTGCTTGCAATTGGTGAGGGCGGGGGTCGTTTGGATATTTTTACTCTCACCTATCATTTCTCTTTTCTTTCTCCCTCTCTCGGAGAGGACCCGATATAGACTGAAATAGTCTCAAAGGGCCGTTTAACCCCCCAAAACAACTAACCAATTGCACAGAAAAGTAGGAAGACAATGTAAAGAAAATAGGGGGAAAGCCTCAAAATGTCCATCCTATATAAAGTTTAGATATCGGCAGTCAATATTAACTACGCAAAGTACTTTTGTAAGTAATACCGCAAACGTTTATTGACATAGTCAAGGTGATCTTAATAACATCAAACAAGAGATTGGAAAAATCATATGAGGGTATATTCTATTTCCGTGTTTCGATTACACACCCCGTAATTGTTGGCAAAAACACCGAAGTCTTATGATTATTACGTCTTGCCTATTATTATAAACCTGATAAAAACTGCCTTGCGCATGGGCGAAACTCATCCATCCGTCAGTGTTCTGGGATGCGCAGACTCATCTGAGTCTTATTGAAGCGCCAATAAAGCCGACGACAAAATTTAGGTCTTTCAAAGAAATGAGCCGCGACACGAGAAAACCAACATTGTGGTTGTGCGCCCAGCGCAGACTCAGATCAGCCTGGGCATTCACCCAGTCTGATCAGACTCTTTGCTAAGCGCTTAAAGGGTAGCTGAGGGACTAAGCTACCTTCATGCGGAAAGCGAAGACTCTGATCAGACTGGGCGGATGCCCAGGCTGATCTGAGTCTGCGCTGGACGTACGACCACATTGTTCGTTTTGTCACGTCGCGGCTCATTTAGGTCTTTCAAAGAAATGTTTCGTACGGGCCATCTGAGCCATTGGGCATCCGCAAGAGGTCAAAACAGTGTTGAACCAGATGAGGCGGCTTATATAGATCTACTTTGTTTGCAAATTTAACTACTTTAATTTCTGGCATTTTAAGTGTTGAGATACCTTTTCTCATGATTTAGCAAGATAGCTCGAACCACTTCTATTCCTAGAAAAATGAAATAGGGGATATGGGCAAGAGTATCAAAGGTCTAACTTCTAAAAGCTCGGAAACAATTTTGTTGCCCAATATATCACTGGTTGGAGGTCAGTCGTAAAGTGATATGTCACGAGCGCGAAGCGCGAGTGATATAGTCACTGACGACTGATCGACAACCAGTGATATATTGGGCAACAAATCCTCTGTTAGCAAGAATCTATTTCGATTCTAACACGCAAGAAACGATGAAAACGCAAATGTTTCCTTCAGATTTTTCCAGTTTTCCGCCATGATTACATGAAATCCCGCCAACAACTTTGACTGTAACGGAGGCGTTCACATGTATTTCGTAAGTTTTTGATACGAGCAAACGACGTTACACCGTCTATCCTCATGGAAATGAAAATTGACGTCACCGAACGAATAAAAATGAGGTCCAATGGCGCTAAATAACGTCACGCTAATCCGCCCAGTGATTTGTTATATCACTAGATTTTAGCATTGGCTATATAGGCGACCAGTGTTAGAATAAAGCACAATAATAATAAAAAAAATAATTATGATAATAATAATGTTCTTTTTTCTCTCTATACTGCAGGCGTGTTTGCTGGCGAGTATTGTTACAACTGGTACTACTCAACCACCGAGTACTGTCACTATGGTTGCTGCGGAGATGACTGGGACAGGGGCTGCTGCAGTCTTGTCGGCATCATCGTCGGCGCCTGCCTTGGCGGACTGGCTCTGATAGCATTTATCATTGTCGTTGTATGTTGTTGTGTAAAACAGAAAGGAAAATCTGGACGAGTCATAGGCACTACAAATACTGCGTCGGTGGCAGTTGTCGGACAAAACAGTAAGTTCGATATTGTTTTTACTCTTCAATATTTTATGTCTTTTTGACCAGTGTACTTGTCCATCCTTATGAGTCGGATGAGTCCATTTCTAGTTTTATGGGTTTCTTTCTAATTGTATTTAAGATAGAAATTCCTGCAATGAAATCAGGATATGTATACTGAACAAAAAAAAAAAGAAACGTTACATAGAGTATTCATGAATTTTAAGCTAAAGAACAAGATTTCCAAATATTGCTGCTTTATTCTCTCACAGGCCAGACCACAGGGTATAATCGATTCCGCTAATTTTCGCTTCCTGCAGAGACTGTACATCATATTTGGCTTCCACTGAGACTGTCCGCGAACTCTTGCTTCCTGCAGAGACAACTGTCCTCGAATAATGGCTTCCTGCCGAGACTGTCCGCGTGACTCTGCTTCCTGCCGAGAGCCTCGGCAGGAAGCAGAATCTCGCGGACAGTCTCTGCAGGAAGCCATTTATCATGTACAGAAGTCTTGGCAGGAAGCAAGAGTTCGCGGACAGTCTCGGCGGAAGCCAAATATGATGTACAGTCTCTGCAGGAAGCGAAAATTAGCGGAATCGATTTTACGCTGTGCAGACGTCCAACAGCATTATGTACTAATCGGTATTCGATTTGCATCAACCGTTACAGATTTATTCCTCTTTGACTGAACACATCAATGACAATGTGAAGCACTTTAATGCGCATATGCAAGCGCTCAAATTTTTACACTTTCGAACTTGCCATGCAACCGCCCATAAGAAACCCTATGAACCGTATGACCATGATGACATTTAACCAGCAGATCAAAGAATTAAGACGTTAAAGATTTTGTGTCTTTGAAATTGTCTCCCTTGCATTTAAAAGTATACACTCCGATTAACCAGTACGTTTCCATAAAATGTTCAAGTTTAATTCATTGATCTTATTCCAGATTCTCCAGACAATGGTTCTTGATCAAAAAATTGATCAAACTGGTTAATTGTCCGTGGTGTGTCGCCTTGCATTGTCTATGGGATTTTCAGCGTTAAGCATGAAAGTTAAGAGTCGAGTGTACTGAAAAGCGATAATCCAAGCCTTGTACTCCTCTGATCGACTCTTAGGAAGCAGCGATTTGACCGTTTTCGTAACCACTTGTGCCTGATAAACGTCTCAGAAATGACTTGCCTACATTGGCTAACAACTTGAGTGAAATACGGGTCTTCAAAAAGCACCTCAAAATTGCATTTTATAATTAAAACCTCTCATTGAATCAAACTAATCTGGAGACACTAATCTCGCATTTTTGGTTGTGATATTCATTTTCTGAACTTCGAGTACATTTTGTTAGTTTGGTATTAAATAAAATTGGCAAAACCTTAATTCAATTCAAAGAAAACATGTATTGAAAATACATGGAACGTTTCTTTTTTTTTTCTATTTTTGTTCAGTATATAAAGAGTACCCAGTAGGCCTCTATACCTCTTTCTATTTAATTTTCTTGTCTTATTTCTAATTCTTACATACTTGCTAAAGACACAAATTCATGATTGATAAACCTAACCTCAGTCACATTTGGGCCTCGTAATGAGTATATACTAAATGTGCATTTCCTTACCATCCTGTGCACATGCGCAGTCGGATCCGGGATTGTGCAGTTTCTTTTTTGAATCCTTATCAGAGTTGACTGTGTAGACGGGTATTATCGTTTATAGCTCACGTATGTTCCATGATGCGATTTATGTACATAACCAGGAAAATATCCCTTTTTCCCACTTGTTTAGATAACGACTCTTCTTTTTCAGACTACACCACGATGCAAACGCAGCCCATGGGTTACAGCGGACAGACATACGGACAGCCGTACCCATCAGGATCAGTGCCTCCACCAACATATCCCGCACAGTATCCCCCTGGACCTCCGCCTAGCGCAGGGATGTACAATGATCCAGCCTACCCGCCTATGACAGCCCCGCCCCCATATAAACAATGATCAGTCTGGAAATATGAGCCGCGACACGACAAAACCAACAGTGTGGCTGTGCGCCCAGCGCAGACTCAGATCAGCCTGGGCATCCGCCCAGTCTGATCAGAGTCTTCGCTGTTCGCATGGAGGTAGCATAGACCCTTAGCTACCATTTAAGCGTTTGAAAGCGAAGAGTCTGATCAGACTGGGCGGGTGCCCAGACTGATCTGAGTCTGTGCTGGGCGCACAACCACATTGTTGGTTTTCTCGCGTCGCGGCTCATATGGAAATTTACACGCTTAGCTTTCAGATAGTTTTGCAATTGAACTTGACCAGCAAAAGTTTCAGAAAAAGCAAGCTAGAAGAAACTCATTTGTCTTAAACTGGGAACTGTTTGTGAAAAATATGATGAGTGAATATAGGTTCTTGTTTTTCCGTCATTTTTAACAAAGGAAAACGGCATTTTGACTTCCTATTTATTTTCCTCGAAAGGGGTCTACTCTTAACAGAAAAATTTTGCGCTCATAAGAACAGATTCTTTCCTCTAAGAACTGACCCCTATTCTTTATTTTCAGCAATTACATGAGAATCGAACGAAAGGACCTCTGACGGTCGTAATGTTAATTTGCCTATAAAATTAGTCAAAATTAAATTTTTGATATACCCAAGAATTTCTCTTGAAATTTGTTGTTCTCAACTTCCCCTAACTGCCTATGAATTTAATTTCTGATTTTTTAACACATAGACTTCAATTTTTGGTGGAAAATGCCAAATTTTATAATTTAACGTAACGGAAACAGGAAAAGTTTTTTAAAGATACTTTCCCCCCCCCCCCCCCCCCGTGCCTCAGCTAGCCACTTCGCATGTATGTGTGTACTATCATAATACACATTATATGTGAGTGGCTTGCTGAGGCACGGGGGGGGGGGGGGGGGGAGATAGTCTACAGCTGAAAAACTGAAAAAGTGGGTGGGGTATTTACCCCCTTTATATATATAAATAGTCTAAAGTCCTTGTTATTGAAAAGATATTGCTTAATATCAGTAACAGTATAGTGTGTACGTCAGTTTAAGCATAGTTATCAATTAAAATTTCGATAGATTAGAAAACCAAAAAACTGACTTATTTTCAGAGACTGAAAAATCCACGTACGCCTCCTCTTGATAAAATCGGTTTAAGTTAGTCTACAGGCATGATAATTTTTCAAAATCACCGTTAAAGTGTCTTCACAGTACACAAATCTACATAGTAATGCCAAATATTTCAACTTTTGCTGCCCGAGGAAGGTGCAATTTTTTATCGAAAAATAGGCAAATATGCATTGATACTGTCAGAGGTCCTTTTGGAATTTAGAATTCTCCTAAAGGGTCATGTCATTAATAGGACATTAGTGTTTAGCTAAAGTTTATTTCCGCAAAATTTTGCTTTCGCGGAAAACCGCGAAAAAATGGCGAATACAATAACACTATGGGATACCTCATATTATACTGGACAGCGCTGGCGCGGTCCAAAATCTTGAAACTGGTGGCCTGGTGCTGTCTGTTTAATTGTTTATATGTTTTTGTGTGAATGTTGCTCGATTGTATGATTTCAACTACTTAAATCATGCTAGAATAAAGTTTCAGCTTTGTAAAAGATAAACTGGTTAAGTTCTCTCAAAACTCATGAAAAAGGCCAAACAAAAATGAGCCGCGACACGAGAAAACCAACAAAGTGGTTGTGCGCCCAGCGCAGACTCAGATCAGCCTGGGCTGTCCGCATGTAGGTAGCTTAGATTCTTAGTTACCCTTTAAGCGCTTAGCGAAGAGTCTGTTCAGACTGGGCTGATGCCCAGGCTGATCTGAGTCTGCACTGGGCGCACAACCACATTGTTGGTTTTCTCGCGTCGCGGCTCAAAAATATCGATATGGCGACTCTCATTAGTTTTAAGGTGAGGTGGGAGTAATTGACAAAACACATGATTTTATTCATACTTCCTTATATTGTAGATTTTGAGTCCCTCTTTCAGAAAATGTAATAAAAAAGGGGGGTCGCCGATGTCGTTTTCAAGATATCTGACCTCGAAAACGTCAAATTTTCTACTTTTTCGAGCCGACGTTATAATGGCGTTCTATGGAAAACGCACTTTTTTGTTCGTCACTCTTGGATAAAAACCTACATTCTGAGAAAACAAAACACATTTTTTTCTTCAAAAACTAACACAGTATGGCCGAATGATGTAAGTTTACATTAAAGCAATAAAAACAGTAGGTCGCCGACTTAACTTTCGAGCTAATGTGCAAAAAATGCCCGGCTTGCCGTCTCTTTAGACTGAAATCTTAACGTTGTGCATGGTGACGTTAACGTAACTTAACTTTTCGCGCCACATATCAACTATCGCTTTTTGTAGGCTTTCGGCAAATTTGTCTGGGATTTTCATCACTCATGATTGTCATCGTCGGGAAAGTGCAAGATGAAGGCAGATGTAATACTTTTCTCTCAATTTCTGCATACTGCCGTCTTAACCACCTATTTTTTAATTAAAAAAACCCCGAAAACATTGCCATTATGCCCTCCCATACAGCTGATGCGCACCCAAGTTGACAAACTCTCAGAAACGACGGCTTTAGGACAGGCTTCTGCGTGTTGTGACATTCGATCAATTCCCTTGTCCACTTGTCGTTCGTACAGTGTAAGCGAGTCAAGTTTTCCAGTTCTGGACCCGACCCAAGAAAGGATCTATTATATTTTGCACAATAACCTAGCGTTCCAACGACTGGACTTTGGCGACTTTCTCTCTGTAAAAATAATAGGCAGCTTGGATTCACTTTAGTGTCTAGGAGAAACAATAAAACGACTCTTTGATATACACATGAAACAGAGAGAAGAAATGAAAGACAGACAAGTGAAAGAAAGGCAAGGAAAAAGAAATGATGCCACATTGTTTTTAGCTTATTGACAGAACAGATCGTTGAATTATCGTATCAACGTCGATATAAGATTCTGACGACTTTGCATCGGCGTTGATACGACTGTCTGGCGTTGTTCAAAGCTAGGGACAGTCTAAAAAAATAATGTAATTGAAATTTGGCATAACTTTTGCTGATTAGTATGTTAAGTCTGGGTGGTATGAAAACGACTGTCTATGGCTGCCACCATATTAACTGTAAAGTGCGTGGTCGAAGTGTAGACAGTGATCTGACTACTGATCTGAAAACTAGCTATACATTTTTTTCAGTTTCTTCTCTACGACACTTTCTATTCGTATGAAATTTGTAATAAAATTATTGCGACTCAACAGCTGCGAACTCCGTCTTATAAACCGATAAGAAACTGTCAGCTATCCCGCAAGTAGTCTTCCGCACGGAAAACTAACTTTAATTTTTTCAGTTTCTTCTGCACGGCACTTTCTACTTCCTTTAAATTTCACCCAGCGCTCAGCCTCCTTACATTTTGTGAGCAGACCATGAAGTGATCACAGAAGCGACTAACGTTGACGCCATCTTGTTTTTATCAAACGGAACGTTTGACGTCATTACGTAACGTTGCGACAGAAACTGCCGCACGGCGGCGCTGAATTACTCCCACCTCACCTTAAGAGTGCTCTCCCTTGACAAAATCCTGAACTTCAAAGCAAATTCTTAGGAGTTGAAAGGCATTGCTATAATTTTGCTACTTGCAGAAGTTTGAATGAGGGAACGGAAATGCGCACTTGTTATTCAATGTATTTCTGTTAAAGATTTTTACCCATTGTTGCACGATAATATTCCTCCACAAAGAGAACATTCTTTTAGCCTCGCATGAAAACTGATTCTCACTCCGACTTAAAAACTATAAAGCTGAGTTCCACTCCGACTAACAGGCTATACAACTGACTCTCACTCCAACTTAAAAGCTATATACAACTGAGTTTCACTCCGACTTACAAGCTATACAACTGACTCTCACTCCAACTGAAAAGCTATATACAACTGAGTTTCACTCCGACTTACAAGCTATAAAACTGACTCTCACTCCAACTGAAAAGCTATATACAACTGAGTTTCACTCCGACTTACAAGCTATACAACTGACTCTCACTCCAACTGAAAAGCTATGCAACTCAGTCTATTTCCGACTTACAAGCTATACAACCGAGTTTCACGCCGACTTACAGACTATTCAAGTGAGTCCGACTTAAAAGCTACACAACTGAATCTCACTCCGACCTACAAGCTATACAACTGAGTCTCACTCCGACTTACTAGTATAAGCTATACAGCTGATTGTAACTCCGACTTACAAGTTATAAAATTGCGTTTCAGTCTGACTTACAAGCTATACATCTGACTCTGATTCCGACTCAAAAGCTATACAGCTCAGTTTCAGTCCGACTTACAAGCTTACTGAGTTTCACTCCGACTGACAGGCTATACAACTAAGACTCACTCAGCCTCACTAGCGATACAACTGAGTCTCATTCTGAGTTACATGCTGTACAACTGAGTTTTACTCCGAATTCAGAGCTCTAGATAAGAGGGAGTATTTGATGATAATTAAGGATAATTTTTCTTATTTCTCATCGAAACCATATGTTGTGACCACTCATCTGAACCGTCTCGTCGAGACGGTTCAGATGAGAGGTCACAACATATGTTTTTATGCAAAATTAACAAAAATTATCCCTAATTATCACTAAATACTCCATCTTATCTAGAGCTCTGGAATTAAAAGCTACTGATGCAACTGAGTCTCACTCCAACATAAAAGCTACACAACTAAGTCTCACTCCAACTTACAAGCCATGCCACTGAGTCTCTGTCGACTGAAACACTATACAATTGTTTCTCAGTCCAACTTAAAAACTATACAACTGAGTGTTACCCTGACTTACAAGCTATACATCTGAGTCTCACTCGACTTAAACAGTATACAGTTTTCCCTCTGTTTGACTTAAAATCTATAAAACTGAGTGTTACTCCGACTGAGTCTCACATCGACTTAAAAGCTATGCAACTGTGTCTCAGTCCTACATACAAGCTGTACAACCGAGTTTCGCTTTGCATTAAAAACTATACCATTATAACTGTATACCTTATTTAAAAATTCGAGTGAGTAACGTGGTCTCACTCCAATTAACAAGCTACACATTTAAAATGTATAGTAAGCTTGTAAGACAGTGTGAGATGCTTTAGTATTCGTCCATCCCCACCCCCCTCCCCTTTGTCTCTTCTTCTAGTTTGTGTCTTATTTGTCAGATTTGAGGATGAATTTCTGGAAATAAAACACATAAGAGTATAATCAAAATAAGATTAGATACAACTTTCATTGGATCTAGACTTGTCCAACCAAATCCATATAACACTTATGGGTTATGCGTTTATGTTGAAATTAAGTAGCCAAACATTTGTGTGAATATCCAAGCAATCTGTAAACAAACCTTTCAATGCAATCTATTGTCTGACCATTCATAATTGATCAAGTAACGAAGTATTGACCACTTTTATTAGCATGACCTGACCACTACCATTAATGGAGTTCTTTATACTGTCCATTACATATCTGGGCAAAACCTTGAAAAGAATGGCAACGATTTTCATCGCTTTTCTTGTAATATGGAATTGTTTGATTGAAGGTAATAGCTCTAGACATTATACAGAAACAAGTATGTTCGTCTTTTCTACATTTGTTTCTCTAAAAGACGGTACCATAGTGTTTGAACAAGAGACTGCTGAGTCCTTGGCCATTTTTGACCTGTAGACTTGGTTTAAACTTTTATTTTTCATATATTTAACACAATCACGTACATACAAAATACATATATAGTGACAAATATATATAAATATATGAAGGGATCTGAAAAAAGCCATTCGGCTTATATGAATTCATCTCCCAATATATGAATTCATCTCCCAAGACCTGTAGACTTGTCCATCCTTATTCTTTGGATGAGTCCATTACTAGTTTTAGGGGATTACTGTGAATGTTTCCATTTTGTATTTTGCATAGAAATTTCTGTAGCAAACAGTGTAGACCCAATTCAGACGCCGCGTTCTGCAGCGTCTGAATTGGGTCTGCACTGTTTACAAATGTCATCAAAGCTGGTTTCCAGGCTAACAAGGGTTAAAACTGAATTCACATCTACTAGTATCTGATTTTGCATTGAATGTAATGATTCTACGTACTGTTTAAACGTTTAAAAGATGTATGTATGGGTTGTGCAATTTCCTATAAACTTTCTTTCTCTTTCTCGTTTTTCCTGTGTTTTTTTTTTTTTTTTTTCTTTTTTTTTTTTTTTTGCACCCCTTCTTTCCGATTTATGTGAGTAAACGGATTTTCTTTGAACGTTACTTCGCTGAAATTAAAATGAGGATTTTGCAAACAGTGCACACCCAGATCAGTGTTTACTCTGTTTGCTTTCATAAATATGAGAGCTGATAACATATGAGTGCGTGAGTAAGATCGGGTTTAACGTCCAACAAACACATAAGCGTCACGCGAACATAAACTGTGAAATATCGTATGGATGGATGGATGACTTGCGATTTTACGTCCTTTTCAACAGTACTTCAGTCATATCAGGACGATGGGAGGATGATAATGGAAGGCTGTGTGCAATGGGAGCCTCGATTACGTTTGAAAAGATTTTCGCCTCAAGCGGGATCGAACCCGGGACCGCTAGATCAACAGGCCAGCGCTTAACCTACTGAGCTACCGGGTCTCCTCGTGAAATATCGTAAATATAGTTGAGCCACGACACGAGAAAACCAACAAAGTGGTTGTGCGTTCAGCACAGACTCAGATCAGCCTGGGCATCCGCCCAGTCTGACCAGAGTCTTCGCTGTCCGCATGGAACTAGCTAAGACCCGTAGCTACCCTTTAAGCGCTTAGCGAAGAGTCTGATCAGACGAGGCCGATGCCGATGCTAATCTAAATCTGCGCTGGGCGCACACCACTTTGCTGGTTTTCTTGTGTCGCAGCTCACATTTGAAAATCGGGCACGAAGTTTGAGCTGAAACCATCAAGGGGAGCTAATCAAAAGCAGGAATATGCAGAGAAGACGTAACTCTGAAAATGTAATGGATGAGTTGCGGATTTACGACCCTTCCTATTGTATTCCAGACATATCAAGCTGATGGAAGACAACGTTCGGAGACTAAGAACCATAATTCTATTTTAATTTTGACAGAATTATCTCCCTTTCTAGAATTCCCTCTTTAACTCCAAAACACTTGAATGTATTTTCATGAAAATAACAAGCCAGAATCTCATAGATTCTATGAACATTTCACAATCAATTTCGGTTAGAAAGGGCATACCGTAATAATTTTAAAAAATGGGACGCCTGAAATAATACCCGTAAAGGAACGTTTTGGTTTGATCAAAGGCGCTTGAAGTTTTATGCTATTAAGTATATTCCAGTGATGCCGCTAAATATCTAGGCTATGAACTATTTTGAAGAAATGCCATTTCTTACACTTCGTCAAGTTTAAAGGGTTTTGAGTTCGTTTTTGTTTTTTTCAGCATAGAACTTCAAGCGCCTGTGGTTTGACAAGTTGCATATGGAATGGCATAAAGTGTAGACCCTGACCACAGTGCTCCACTTGGAACAGGCTGGTCTGCGTTTGTGCTGTTTGCTCAAACCTATATCTGACCCAAGTTTTAGATTTCTACAGTGCATTCTATAATTTTGCAGACCGAAAAGATAGTGAAATAGTATCATGAAATTTGTATACCCAGTTTTGAAGTTTGATTAATCAAATAATTTTCCTAAATAGTTTAAGGTATATGAGTACACCTTTAATCATTTATAATTTAGCCATTTCTACGAAGGGGGGGCAAATTTTGTGACCTCCTGTTTGCTTCTCTGGAAAACGAACCCCCTTTCAAGTGGGGTCTACTCTTAAAGAAAAGAATTTGCTCCAGAAAAGAAATTGCTTCTACTCTTAAAGAAAAGAATTTGCTCTTAAAGAAAAGAATTTGCTCCAGAAAAGAAATTGCTTCTACTCTTAAAGAAAAGAATTTGCTCTTAAAGAAAAGAATTTGCTCCAGAAAAGAAATTGCTTCTACTCTTAAAGAAAAGAATTTGCTCCTCTAGGAGCAAATTCTTAAAGGAACAAATTCTTTTATTTAAGAGTAGACCCCATTTGAAAAGAGAAGCAAAATGAACTTGAATAGCAGCGTTGCTTCCCCTGAGAGTGTACCCAGGATCACCTTATTTCAATATTCTATTTCTAACAGGAGCAAAGGCAGCGGAATATTGTTTCAGTTGGGTGCACTTGCGCACTTACTACTGTGAGTGGGGCTGTTGCGGAGACAATTTGAATAAGTACTGCTGCGCCTACAGTCTCGTCGGACTGATCGTCGGGATATGTGTCGGCGTCGTCGCCCTTATAGTCATAGTCGTCGTTGCCATTGTTGTTTATATGAAACAGAGAGGACATTCTGGTCGTGTTATAGGACCGACGCAGCAGACGACAGTGGCAGTTCTCAGCCGTCCAAGTCAACAAAGTAAGATAATTCTTTTTTTTTTTATTCGTTCACGTGATCACATCCTAGTAGGCATACAACGTTGAATCAACCGTTTGATTCAACGTCATAAACTTGAATCAACGTTGATTTGACACTGTGTGCCCAGTGGGACTGGTCCAGTTTTCTACACAGGCAACGACCGCAGCACTTTCTACAAAACTCGATTGTTTTCGCATTCATCGTAATTCAGTGTCAAATTTTCATTCTTACGGGTCCGACAGTTTGTTATACCTCTAAACATGCTAAATCAGAAATATCCGTCAGGTAAAACACTGTGCTAAAATAAGTTTCTTCACCAATTCCTTGTCATGGCCGTTGTAGCCCAAAAATTTTGTTTGCAAGCATTCTTGAATGTGCATATCAATTCAGCAAAGCTTTCAATTCGATTCCTACTTAAAGAATCGGCGGTCGGATGGTCCGTGAGGCCTATACTATCCTGATGAGAGGGAAAATAAAGTTTTCTGGAGATTGTCTTCGTTGTCTGTGTTGAATCCTAGACGAGTCCTAATGCGATTTTACGTCCTTTTCAGTATTTCAGTCACAACAGGTCGATGGGAGGGTGATAATGAAAGGGTGTGTGAGTTGGGACCCTGATTACGGTTGAAAATATTTCGGCCTTCAGAAGGAATCGAACCCGGGCCGCTAGCTTAGCAGGCTACCGCTTAAGCCATTAAGCTACCGGGCTCCATTTGACGGTAAGCAGCTGTGCCACTTTTATCTCTTCCTCTCCGCTCCATGGGGGTGGGGCAATTCTTTATTAAGAGTAACGTTAGAACTATTTTGGGGAGAGTTTTGTTATCCATGCAGGGAAGCAAACAGCCCACTGGGTACACAACATTGATTCAACACTGAATCAACGTTGATTCAACGTCATGACGTTGAATCAGCGTTGATTCAGTGTTGATTCAAAGATGTTTGTCTGCTGAGAGGAAACTATAAAAGTGTCTCCTTTGTAAAAATGGTGAAACAAAGAGGAGAGTGTGTACCCTGTTATTTCGCAATCCCTTTTATCATTTCAGATCATCCATCAAACCAAATGGTCTCAAATGTCAGAGTACAAAGCTATCCTGCAGCGACATACCCACAAGCAGCTTACGGACAGGCTTACACACAGGCAGCATATGGACAGGGGTACCCTACAGCAACTTACGGACCGGCGTACCCACCAACAGGGCCGGTGACCCACAGTACCGGTCAGGCGTTGTTTCCGCCTGTGGAACAGACTACTAGTCAAGGACAGTATCCCCCGGGACCACCTCCTGATGCCAGCATTTACAATAACTCCGACCCCCAACAGAAGACTCAATAGAGATAACGAAAAATGATAAAAATCATCACATTCATTAGAGATTCAAACACTTGTACACACACATGCACGAACATATGCATAAATGCAAATTGTATTTGTTGGGCAATGTTGCATTTGTGAGAGGGCGCGGGGAAGAAAAGGCGGACAAAATAAAATACAGAGCCTTCACTGCGCCTATAAAACAAACTAAAAAAAAAGTTCGTGTGGCTCTATAGTTGCGCATACGAAGACTTATCGGAGCTTTCGGCTATTTGTAAACACACCCTTCACATTCGAATGTCAATCGAACACCGCTCGGTCAATTCCGTGAATCAATTTGATTCACGGAAATGATCGAGCGGTGTTCCGAATGATTCGAATGTAAAACTTGCATCCATAATTCTACGATCCATGCCAGTTCGTTCGTTTTCCAAACCGACTAACATAAAAAAAAAGCTGTTACGAAACGAAAAAATAACCATAGTTCCAAAACTACTAGGTCATCGTGGCTAAACAAATTTAAGCCACAATAACTAGGTCGTTTGGAAACTATGACTCTTTTTCGTTTCGTAACAGCTTTTTTTCATTTCATATCAGCCTTTGTATATATGAATAGTTAACCAGGGATGATAATGTTTTCAACTTTTTTTCAACCTTTGTTCTCATCAGGTGAATGGGAACGTCTCTCTGTTACAAAAGTAAACAATGACATCCTGGGCCCAGTTGTTCTGTGGCACTACAGTAAAACAATTCACATAGCTCACAGTGCAAAATGGGTCAAAGTCAATGCACTGCCAATTTTCTCCTGGTCTAAACTTTCCAAATTGAGGCATGGCATTGAATAGACAACACCTTTACCTACCAGTGATAGGTAAAAAAGTTGGGGGTTGTGCAGCATATATTTGACTTATTGTACTTTCAGTTCTGACAGGCCTAGTTTGCAGTAAATAAATCTCGAAACTTTCACTGGCACCCCTCTGTATTTTTCAACCCCAACAAAAATGTAGCAAAACTGGTTTGTAAATAAGCTCCATTTTTTATAATAATTAATAAGCATAACATTCAGAAAAATGTTCAACTTTCATAATAAAACCAATCAGGGGCCTGCAAATTTTCATTATACTCCTGAAAGCTCTCCCCAAAAGAGGCGGGGCTGGCATAATTAGCATTTTTACTGTAGTGCAACCGTTCAAAACTAACGACGTCATGAGTTAACGAGACGTTAAAAATTTCAAATGTTAATATGTCAAATAAGCAAATATTTTTTTTGAAAAAAAAATGTCAGAGTATTTGGCTATAAAGTCACAAAACACTCAACGAGTTGACCTATTAACAAGCTCATTAGGCTAACGATGCTTTGAACAACTAGGCCCTGCTTTTCTAGACAACATAGGCCTCCTAAAAAGGGGCCTACTCAATTAGAAATGAAATGACATTTTGGGGAGCAATTCCTACTCTTTAAGACTTGACCCTTAAAAGAGAGGCAAAAATGAGAATGACAGAGTTGCTTCCCCTAAAAATGAAATCCATTCACCTAGACGGTGGTTCCATAGCATGAAGTCATAATGTTTAGAACATTTACTGGCCAGAAAAGCATTTTGCTCCATAAGAATACTCAGTTCCAACTCGTGTACAATTGGATGAATGCGACCGCGGGCTCTAGAGCAGAGGCCATCTACTAAAAGAGCACTTCAACAACCCATACATACTGGCTACGAGAAAACGCGTTGAGCACGGCTTAGTGCACCCGTAAATCGTTGAGCACGGAGCAACAAGATGGAACACAATTTTTTGGTTGGTTGATTTGATGCTTAACGTCCACGGTAAACAACTAAGGTCATGTCGGGACGGTCAGTTAACCTAACCACACTATTCCTGGGCAGGCTTAGACCTCCTAAGCGGTTAACCAGTACTAAGTGCACATACTTTCGCCAGTAACTGACAACTGCCCTTCTTGAATCAGCGGAAGGAGAAACGAAAGTATGTGGCCAGACCGGGATTCGAACCCAGGACCTCTGACTTACGAGTCAGGTGCCCTACCGATTGCGCTACCCGGCGGAGCACGAAGTATGTTTACAACGGGTAGATCACTCCAGTCTCGAATGACAGAAAGGAAAGAGGTAGGTGGACATGTTGTTTTACTTAACTTAGTTTGGTATACCTTGTAGAGTATGTACATCAAATTTTAAACCCAGAATTTATGCCCATACTGTATTCTAGAGCTACTGAAGTCATAAATGCGTTTAAAATTTACCACACCTACGATGTTTATTCTAACTTAAGGTCAATAAAATCTTGATATAACACATACTATAGATATGTATTGAGCATTTGTCCATTAAAGTTTCACCAAGATTTTTTTATGATGCCACCATGATTTGGATTATTGCAAGACACCACCCATTTTCAAAGTCACAGTGTAGTAACAGATACCTTTCTAGGACGATTACGGCTTTACCCGGGGCAGGCACACCCGCGTTATTCCGCAGCGCCCACTGAGGTATATTCGTAATTTATGTTTGATTCTGGTCAGTTCAACGTAGGAGTTCTAACTAGCTGAATGAAGATGCTAATGCATGATTGACATGCAAAAAAAATTGTCGAGAGTATTGCCTCAAAGGAGCTGTTATCAAGTTTTGAGGTTGACTTTGTGGGATCATACTTAAAAATGTGGTTAGTTTTGTCAAATAAATCATTGTTAGCATATGTAAGATATATTGGTTGATATTGATAAGTATATACTTACATCTTAATTTGTCAATGACATCCAACATTTTCTGGAAAAAAAAAAACAGTCACTTGTAAACAATCGCCATGCTACGCCGTGTTTCTCCGTGATCAACGATTTACGAGTATACTGGCCCGTACTTAACGCGTTTCCACGTAGCCAGTCCGTACGGGTTGTTCAAGAGTCACGTTTATCCCGGCACTCCAGTAAAGGTGCTGTCACGGCGACACATGTTGCGTGACGCAAAGCAAGATTTGTACCATGAAACGTGTGTTTTTCGAGGTGTTTACTCGGTGACACATGTTGCAAAACACGTGTGTCATGCAACCTTTTAGGTAATGTTTAGGCGAGTAGACATGTTGCATGCACCAGATTTGTGTCATGAAACATGTTTTTTGGGTTTTTACATGGCGACACATGTTGCATGACACATGTCAGGGGTGCAACCAGGGGTGATTGCATGATACGCAAAAGTATGAAGGCAAGAATAAGAGCTTAGCCTCGAATATGTTTCACGTAGTCACGTCTGTTTGCAGTTACTATTGAAATATTGTCCAATTTACACAATGTCAGTATCATCAAATATGCAGGTGCGTGTTGAAATTTTGTCAGTTTGACAAAATTTCATTACGCACCTGCGTATTTGCATATAGGCAGTTACGCCCTTGTATAATGTCATGCAACATGTGTCACTGTGTAAACCCACTTTTGATATGATGCATCAAAAAGGCATTGCAAACGTAACCATAACTTGCTGTAGGCCAAATGTGAAAGTTTGAGAAACAACGAAGATCCCAATAAGAGCCCTCCGAATTGGTTCTAAACCTATTCGCTTTTCTTCCTTTGAAACAGACATGACTGACAAGTCCAAATTCAAAGAACCCGGATTCCATTTAGGTGAAAGTAGGCTATCCCGTGAATGCCCAAGGGACTCATCTATCTCATAAGGAAAAAAGAAAAATGAACTAACTTTATGCTCATCTCACTTTGGGCTTGTTCATTTCCAATATACACAGAGTGACTAATTTGAAATGAATCTCTGCCCCGTACCGTTCCGCTGAGATGAGAGAGAGAGAGAGAGAGAGAGAGAGAGAGAGAGAGAGAGAGAGAGACAGAACATCGTTACGAGAATTGAAATACACACTGAATTGAATCTCAACTTATTTGTAATTTACATGCAAACAATATCAGCCCTGTTCGATCGCTGCATTCTGAGGCGTCTGATCTGGGTCTTTATTGTTTGTCTAGACATATTTTAGGACATGCTATACATTTAAGAGTTAAAGGAGTGCAGTAAAAAAATCAAAACCAGAAAAGATTTCTATAGATGATTCGTAACTCATTTTTTTTTTTCATTTATTTATTTACTTATTTGGCTTTTCTTCCTTTTTTTCATTTTTGTTGACCATGTCCCTTTCTCCATCCCCTCCCATACACAAACCGCCATTTTTCAAAGACAGACAACTCTAGGGTATTTGTGGTTTGTATCCTGGAAGAAGCACCTGCATTCCAAAGGGTTCTGCTCTTAAAAAAAAGAATATGTTGCATGAGGTTGAAATTCTTTTAAGAGTTGCACCAACTGAGAAAAGGCCTTAAAATGAAAACGACAGAGTTGTTTCCCCTAGTGTTTTCCTACATATGAGCCGCGACACGAGAAAACCAACAATGTGGTTGTGCGCCCAGCGTAGACTCAAATCAGCCTGAGCATTCGCCCAACCTGATCGGAGTCTTCGCTTTGCGCTTGAAGTGTAGCTTAGGGCCTAAGCTACCTCCATGCGGACTGCGAAGACTCTGATCAGACTGGGCGGATGCCCAGGCTGATCTGAGTCTGCGCTGGGCGCACAAACATATTGTTGGTTTTTTCGTGTCGCGGCTCATATTAGGTTCAAGTCAGGTAAATTCAGACAGCAGGTAACTTCGGACATACTATTGCAAACAGTAAAAATCCAGATGAGAAGGCTCATCATGAGCCGTCTCTTCAGGATTTTCACTGTTTGCTCAGTTAATTTAGTTTTAATTCCAAACAACTGACATATAAAGGAAACAATGTCACTGTCCGAATTTACCTGCTGTCCGAATTTACCCAATTTGACCCTATATAAAATCATTTAAATCGATTCTATCTATCTATCTATCTATCTATCTCTTCATACGGCATACACCCTCAAATGAGTATTACGTGCCGGGTTCCCGCAACATGCGATTAAAGTAGGGAATAAAAACAAAGCGGACAGTGAGGAAATGAGTAAAAGTGCATAGTGTTAGTGTATTATACAGAAGAAAAAAGGAAAGTGAGGATAAAAACAGCAGTGGTCAAATTATGGTTTCATGTGGCACACCTGACTGACAGCTCGTTTGAAGCTGTCAAGATCTGTCAAGGTGGCAATAGGGGCAGGGAGGCTATTCCACTGAACAATTGCTAAGGGAAAGAATGAGTATTTGTAGTAGTCTGTCCGAGTGTAAATTTGTCTGAAAGCCAATGGGTGGGATGTCCGAGATGTGCGGGTAAGAGGGATGACGTACATTGGTAGCGGAACTGCGACAAGACCATGGACTATCTTATAAAAAAGGCCAGTCGTGAGTCAGCACGCCGCTGTTCCAAGGTGCGCCAGCCGAGTCTCTCCAGCATGTCTGAGACACTTGAGTATGGTGAGAAGTCACCTAGAACCCATCGAGCCGCCCGTCTCTGGACCATCTCAATTCTGTATATGTCTTCCTGGATGTAGGGGTCCCAGACTGGAGCAGCATACTCCAGTTGGGGGCGAACAATGGCTTTATAAGCTTTCTCTCTAAGATCAGGGTTTTTGGCCTTAAGGTTCCTATGAAGGAAACCAAGGGATTTGTTGGCATTATTAGTTATCCTGGTGATATGGGGTTTCCATGACAAATCATTTGTGATGTCTGCACCCAGGTACTTAGCAGAAGATACCACCTCCAGTGCTTGACCGTGCAAAGTGTATAGAGTTGGGAGAGGTGATCTTGACCGTGTTACACGGATTACCTGGCATTTACCTGGGTTAAACTCCATATCCCAGTCCTTTTCCCAATTTTGAAGGGTGTCAAGGTCGTCTTGGAGTTTTTTAGACTCAGCAAGTTTGGTTATTGCAAGGTAGGCTGCTGTATCATCAGCAAAAAGTCTTACTTGGGACTTAACCTTGTCAGGCAGGTCATTTATATATACCAAGAAGAGGATTGGTCCAAGGACAGATCCCTGAGGGACACCTGAAGTTACTGGCACCTCCCTGGAACAATCCCCTTCGAGGACTACAGTCTGTGACCTGCCATTAAGGAAAGCTTTAATCCAAGAGAGAGTTCTGCCTCGAATACCATAGCCATGAAGTTTATAAACTAACTTTTCGTGACTTACCTTGTCAAAGGCTTTGCTAAAGTCTAGCAATATGACGTCTGTTTGTTTGCCCTCTTTCAGGTTTTGGTGAAGTTCCTCAATAAGCATGGTCAACTGGGTCTCACATGACCTCTTTGCACGGAAACCATGCTGTAATTCATAGAGGATCTTGTTTTGATCCAAATGTTTCACCACGTTGTCTTGCAGTTTTACAAGAAAAGTGGCTTAAAACAACACTTTCGATAAGCTACTAGACTAACTTAACCTTTTTATTTGCACAGAAAGCCTGATTTCTTTTCTTTTTTCGAATCCCCATTAACCTTCATGTAAACGAAGAAGACTACTCACACTGCGTGTGTGTGCAGGCTGATCTGATTTTTAACTTCACATATTCCACAAGGCATTTTGAAAATGGTCAAATGGACATAGGTCAGCTATGTTTTCATTAGTCCCAATTCATACAATGAGGGATTACAGAGAATTATAATTCTTAAGCAAAGTGTCAAAAGAGTTGAAAATGGCGACCTCACTAAAGTTTGTCTTTCTCTCTATAATATGGACATGTTTAAAAAGTGGTAAGTACTGTTCAGTTTACCTTCAGCAGGCCCGGATCCACACCACCCCGCACTGGTGGGGCTCTGGATAACTGGTGGGGTGGGGGTGAAAAATATATGACATAATCAGGGATCAATTTGATGAGGATTTTCGCTATTGTCTTCTTCTGCCTTGAAATATATGTTGTGATATCTGATTAGAATCGCCTCGCCGAGGCGATTCTAATCAGATGTCACAACATATATTTTAATCTTATCAGACCCAGATGGCGGGGCTCAAGCCCAAAAGCTCATCCCCTGGATCCGGGGCTGTTCAGAAGCATTTTTGCCAAAGTTCCCATATACAGAACCAGTAATGGAATTATAGATACTTGTACATAGATTTCCCTAAACCCTTTCTTATTAACATGACCTCTGGACGTACTGGTATAACGCCATGTTTTCCTGCCAAGTTTATAACGGGAAGTTTGTGACTTCCTGTCATTTTTGCTTCCTTGGATACCTAACTCTTCCAAAATGGGTTCTATTCTTAAAAGAATTTGCTCCTATGAGAGTAAATTCTGTCCTAAAGAGTTGTTTACGTTCGAAGCTACCTCGATGAGGCCGCCACATAAACTGGTATGAGCCGCGACAACACAAAACCAACAAAGTGGCGTGTGCGCCCAGCGAAGACTCGGATCTTTTACTCTTTCTGATTAATATGACCTCTGGGTGAATGGGTATAATTTCATTTTGCCGTCCAATTTTACAACGGTAAAAGTTTGTGATTCCCAGCCGTTTCCCTGGATGTCATAGATCTATTAGATCTTTTCTTAAAAGAATTTGCTCCTAGGACTAGGAGAGTAAATTCTTTCCTAAAGAGTTGATTCCCCTTTTTAGAATTGACTTCCTGTTTGCTTCCATGGATGTTGAAGCCCTTCCAAAATGGGGTCTACTCTAAAGGGAGAGAACTCTTTTTCTTCACGATTTGACCACTATTAAGTGGAAAATGAAGATGATCATCAGGACGGTGTTCCTTCCCCCTGAATCTTTATACGAGCCGCGACACGACAAAACCAACAAAGTGGCACGTGCGCCCAGCAAAGACTCAGATCAGCCCGTGCAGCCGCCCAGTCTGATCAGAGTCTTTGTTGTGCACTTACAGGATAGCTAAGAGCTTATGCTAGCTCCATGCGGACAGCGAAGACTCTGATCAGACTGGGCGGATGCCAAGTCTGATCCGAGTCACCGCTGGGTGCACATGCCACTTTGTTGATTATGTATTGTCGCGGCTCAATTACCGCTTTATGTGGCGGCCCTATCGAGCTGGCTTCGAACGTAAACAATTTTCAGCTGACTGTCTTATATGAAATGTCTTTCTTTTTTAATCATTAACAATTTTCAGCTGACTGTCTTATGTGAAATGTCCTTCCTTTTTCACACAGTATGTCCAGAGTATCTTGCCTTCTTTGCCTCAGATTACCGTAAGTATCTCGAGAGAGCGTAAGAGGGATACTCATATATTAGAACTCTCGTCTCTTCTTAAATCAGACTCATGGAATGTTTTGAAAATACTCGAGTAATGAGGATGTATGGTTACAATGGCTGTACAAGATCCATAACCACCTTGTAGCCACAAAGTATGAGACCTGGATGAATGGCGTGGATGAATGGATGTTTTACGTCCTTTTCAACAGTATTTTAGTCGTATCTGAACGATGAGACTGTGAAACTGAAAGGCGGTGTGCAATAGAATCCCGTTTACGTTTGAAAAGAATTTACTCTCTAATCTGGTTTATTTCTTCATTTTCTCATTAAAATGTTTCTTCTCACACTCATCTGGAGATAATCCTCAAAGCGGAGGGCAAACCGGTGTTTGGGTATACAAGCAAAGTAAATAAATCAGATCTAAAGCATATACGAGGAGGTATGCATTCGTTTCTGCACAAACAAAATAACGGATGAAAGACATTATCTAAGAAATACATGAAGTTAGTTAGAATTGGTGTTGATAATCCAAGATTTGTTTTAACTTTCATTAATTTTGTTACTTATTTTTCTAAGATAGTTTGTGGAAGATGAGACCTGGAGAACCTGAGAGCCTAACGAACACCCCCCACCCCCCTCCACAAAAAAAAAAAAAGAAAAAAAAGAGCTTCGCAAGCGACACACAATACGCCCGTTTCGGTGTCATGAAGGAGTTACAGAACGAACATGGTTGTTTATAGGATTGACAGGCAGACAAACAGGGGAAACAACTCTGTAATTAATGACTGAAATGTTATTAAAACATCTAACACATCAAATACTATTAGTATACCAACAAATCAGCTTCCAGGGTGAAGCAGGCTCAGAAGTTGAGAAATGCCAAAGTCAAACAAGGGATATAATTCATAAACTAAGTAAACTAGAGTAACATTCTTGGTCATAATACAATGCCTTGACAATATACACATCACCATAAAGTTTTGTTAAAATATTTCCAACGGTTAAGGAGTTACAGAGTAAAACGGAAATTGATGCAAGGGCAGATAATTCAGGAAGTAAGTAAGCGAGAGTTGTGGTTCATGCTCATGATACATTGCCCCATTGTTATACACATTCCTACAAAGTTGCATTAAAATATTTCAAAGGGTTAAAGTGCAATTGAGTGAATGGGGCTAGCCTAAAACACTAATCAAAGGGCGATTTCTCCTACTTCTTTTATTTCAGGAGCGCTAGCGGCCGAGTACTGCTACAACTGGTATACATATGAGACCCACTACTGTGATTGGGGTTGCTGTGGGGACGGCTATGACAGGGGCTGCTGTGCCTACAACAGCGTGGGAGCAATCGCTGGCGGCGTAATCGCTGGTATCGTTGTGATAGCGGTTATCGTTGTCGTGGCATGTTGGTTTGTACAGCAGAAGAAGAGGTCTGGTCGAGTTATTGGGACTACGAACACGCAGACAATAGCAGTGGCACATACTCCAGGCCAACAAAGTAAGAACAATCGGAATACCGCTCGGCCAATTTCGTGAATTCACGGAATTGGCCGAGCGGTGTCTTACCGTTAAAATTCTTAGAACTGGGACATCAGAAATTTTAACCATAGTTGTCCTAAAATGGAACAGTTTGTTTTCTATAATGCAGTAATGCGTCCAAAAGATGTAAATGGAATAGCAAACCGCGTAGGCCTGACCAGATAGCTCCTTCAAGCTGGGTCTACACTATTTGCTGAGACCTATTTGTCCCAATACTTTGAATTTTTGGTATGAATGAACATTTCAGTGGTAGGAGTGTAATTATAACAGGGGTGGTCGGGTGGTGCGAAGGTGCTGTGTATAACTTCCAGTGCCGGGGCGTCCTACTTATTTGAATAGTAGTAGGGCAAGGGCTTACTGTGCTTGCAGTAGGTGCTGGTGGGGGTTGTTTTGACATTTTTTCTCTCGTCTATCGTTTCTCTCTTCTTTCTCCCGCTCTTTGGGAGACGGCCCGATATAGACTGAAATACTGTCTCAAAGGGCCGTTAAACCAGCCCCAAACAACCAACCAACCAAATGTAATTATAAAGGCTCATCGCAATGAAGTGCTGTTTAGATTCACCTGTAAACTCTAGCTGAATGCTGGGCCGCGTAGCGCAGTCTGACTCAAAAGCGAGATGTCAAGGGTTCGATACCCGTTCGGGCCACATACTAGCGAAAACATGCGCACTTAGGAGGCCTAGGCCTGCCCAGGAACAGTGTGGTTAGTGTAACTGACCGTCCTGACATGGCCATACCTGTTTTCCGTGGACGTGAAGCAATAAAACAACTGCAGCAATACTTGAACGATAAATATTTTTCATTTTCAAGAAGTTATCCTCATATATAAGAGCCCCATTAGGTTAAGCATTGACTGCTTACCGCCAGGGTTCAAACCATGAAACAGGGTTCCCCTGATACACGCCTGGTAAACTATCACAGGTACCTCCGGCGGAGGTACCGATAAAAAGTTGTGACAGGCACCTGGAGCTGCCTGTGACTGTCCAAAAATGACAACAAACGATAGGTTTTCCTCTTTTTTTTGACAAAATATAAAATAACCAGGGAGTTTATTAAAAATCAAAAAGTGCTATTCGACCCCTATAGACGTAAAGTTTTGTCACACATTATATCCCCCTGAACTTTCCATATTAACCAAAGATACGACTTTTGAAGTGGCTTTGATGTCAGCCCACAGTACTCAAAACATAAAGAATTCGGCCGTTTTTGGTCTTAAATGCAGTGATCTTGCATACGAATCTGTTTTTCTTGGTACACTGGTGTTAAGGTAACCTCCTTGCTCAAATGTAAATGTCGATTGACTACAAATAAGGCTTGATTTTTTCAAAACAACAGCTGGAGAGGCCTGCAATGGTGTGGAGGTGCCTGTGATGTAAGCAAATATAGTGAAAATCTGAATAGTTATTGCAGCTGGAAATACTGACATCTCTAAACCACACTGTAAAAAGAATCCGTAGATTTTACTGTAAAATAACTGGCAACCAGCTGCCAGTCATTTTACCGTTATTTTTACGGGCGCCCGTAAAAAGTGCAGGAATCATCAAGCAGAGTGGGACAGAAAAGAGTAAGTGTCGCTTTGGTGAGATAGCCCTTCAACAATATAAAGTAATTTTCGAGAGCGTCCAGTTATTATAAAACTTCCATTTCGTGATTTCCAACAATGTCTTACAGGCAAACGCCCGAAAAAATAACGGGAAAAGGACTGGCAGCTGGTTTCCAGTTATTCTACCGTAATATCTACAGTATTTTTTTTTACAGTGCACTGCCTGGAAAGAATCATTCATTCAACGTCCCATTAAGCTATCACAATGCGTGTATCATGAAATTCCATGTTAAAATTTCTAAAACACCATCTCAATGAGTTATTGCCCAATTTGTTTCCGCTTCTGTTAGTCAAACATGGGCGAATTTCACATAGTTGCTGAAAATTAACTGCCTTATTCAGTGTTAGAATCGTTATGAAATGTGCGCTTAAATAAGAGTCAACATTTTGTGACTGGTGATGACTGTGATCGGGATGTGCTGGCTATGAGACGTTCCAACTTGTCAGAAATTGCCGAGGTCACACGTCATGCCAGCTACACGTATGGTGTGTCAAATTGTCAAAATTGCCGATACCCGTCAACAGGCATACACGTACAGGTATTTATAGTGTTGATCCTTTTGGTACCTCACATGTGTCGCTCGCATGTGTCGTATGACGCTCGCTGTATGTGTTAACTTTGTGGTAACTGGGGTGATAGGTGCTACAAGTGATTCAGTCTGGCTAGTTTTGAATTGTTGGCGCTAGAATCCAAATACATCCGTAAGGCCTACAGATTACATCATCGGCAGGTGACATGTTCTCAATATTACACCGTTAAGTATATTGAAGTGATCGGAATCTTACTGTAAATAACGTGTAATTCTAAGTCTCCGAATAGCCACTGCATCAAATTTGGTTACAAAAGAGCACTTTTACTACATAAAAGTCATCTTCTGATACGTTGTTTTTGCAAACGTTTCGAGTAGCTAGCATGGCGTGTGACCTCGACAATTTCTAACGATTTGGAATGACTAACAGGCAGTCATCACCATTCACAAAAACGCTGCCTCTTATTTAAGCGCATTTCATAACTATTCTAACACTGAATTAGGCAGTAAATTTTCAACAGCTACGTAACACTCGTCAATGTTTGACTAACAGATACGGAAACTAAACGGACAATAACTCTTTGAGATGATCTGCTTTGGATTTTGGATTTCTGTTGTGAAGCATCAATGTTACGTGTTCTTATGTCCGCTTGTCTGTAGTCTTCTGGCAGTAAGGTCCTGTACAGCTGCCCACTTATATAAGATAGGTAAAACAGAAGTTAGCGTTGTTTTCATTTGGGGTAGGTGAATTTCCACCTGTCTGGGAAAGAGCTCTTTATTCGGTTTACCAAGCGTGTCTTTTGTGAACTATTGTCAACGTATACTTACTTCCATCTTGGTTTTGAGAGCAGGATGTAGAATCTGATTGTATAAGTTCACGACCATTGTCTGTCGTTTTAACAAAACTATGCTTGATATTCGCATTATGATAGATTAAATTGCGACGTTGAATGAACGATTCTTTCAAGGCAGTGGTCTAGAGATGAAGAATATCAATATTTGCAACCGCTATAAATCTTCAGATTTTCGCTATATTTTCTTACATCACAGGCACCTCCATTCCGTCACAGGCACCTCCAGTTGTTTTTTTACCGATCCAGCCTTATTTGGAGTTTATCGGCATTTATATTTGGGCAAGGAGGTTTACTTTACGTCAGTGTATCCAGATCAACAGATTCTTATGCAAGAAAAGTGCATTTAGGACCTAAAACAACCGATTTGTTCTTGTTTTGAGTACTTTTGCCTGACCTTAAAGCCACTTCAAAAGTCATATCTTCTGTATATATGTAAAGTTCCCGGGGATATACATGTACTGTGTAACAAAACTTAATGTATATAAGGGTCGAATAGCATTCTTTGATTTTCAATAACATCCCTGGTTATAATGTATTTTATCAAAAAAGACGAATACCTACCATTTTTTTGTTTATTTTTGGTCCGTCACAGGTAGCTCCGGATGCCTGTCACAACATTTTATCGGTACCTCCGCGGAGGTACCTGTGATAGTTTACCAGGCGTGTGATACAGCCTTTCATTTTCACCCTTCCATTGGCTACACATGAATGGAATACTGTTGAAAGAGCCACAAGCTGCAAGTCATCATAGAAATTCATGTTACCATTTTATTGTCAATGACAGTTTGCAAGGTTGGAGTGATACCGGTCCTACTAAAAACCGAAAAGGACGTTTGCCACCGAAAAGGACCGAAAAGAACTTTCGGGCACCGAAAAGGACTTTTATATGCCATTAAATGCCATATAAAACATATGTTTTTGAAATTTTAATATCATTATGACATTAATCAGCGCTTGAATGGTCCTTTTATGAATTTTAGTATCTTTTTATCCTAAAATTACATCACCGAAAAGGACTCCATTCCTGGTCAGTGAAGAAATGCCATATACCGAAAAGGACATTTCAAATGCCGAATTTCGGGCACCGAAAAGGGCATTTTTTCCCTTGATGTACTAGAAAATTATGTTTGGAAATAAGATATTTTACCCAATATATTTTTCCAACATATTTATAGCATAAAATGACATTTAAAAAGTCCTTTTCGGTCCTTTTCGGTGGCAAAAGTCCTTTTCTGTCTTTAGTAGGACCCGAGTGATACCAAAGTATCGTTACCACAGCAAACGAATTGTTTCAGACTTGGTGTTTTTTGGCAACTTTGTTGAGGTTAACTCTTTAAGTTCAAAAAAAGCAGACGACAAAATTTACGTCTGCAAATATTGAAAATGCTTTGTCCAAGACATTTCATATTGAGAATTCAAAGACTGGAGAGCAAACATTGTAGATCTAGATGAGGCGGCTCATTATGAGCCGCCTTATCAGGATCTACACTGTTTGTAAATTTTGCTAATTTCGTCACTGATGTTTAATAAAGAGTTAATGGGTACATTTTAGGGAGCACCACTTTCATTTCATATTTGCATCCCTTCTCAATCTGGTCAACTTTCAGGACATTAGCTCCCCTAAGATCAAATCCCTTCATTTATGAGTAGATTCCAGTTTAGAAGGATTTTAATACCCTGAGAAGCAAACAGGGTAACAAAAGTTGTATGGCAGAAAGCACATACATATAGGTGTACTGATACACATCATTCGGGTATGATTGAAATATTGTTGAAAAGGATGTAAGACTAACCTGTCCTCCTGAAATCTTTTTTTAGGTTTTTGGGATAATTTTCTGAATACTGCATTTATTTGGTTATATGCCTGGGATTTCCTTTCAAAAATGGCCCCCAATATGTAAATAAGTCAAGTGTAATTCAGCTTTAAAAGGGATTTTTCTCTTCCAGATGGGATATTTCAAAAGGACACCCCCCCCCCCCCAACACAGGTTTTAACCATTTCCTTTTTTCTTCAGATGTACATGTACAACAAGCTGGTCAGCCATATGGACAATACCCAACAGGACAAGCTTATCCCCCTGGAGCCTATGGACAGCAAGCCAATCCTTCAGGATATGGACAATACCCAACAGGAAATATAGCCCCACCCCCACCTGCCTATCAACAACAGTACCCTCCAGGGGGGTATCCCAGTACTGGAACCACTTCAGATCCAGCCTACCCACCTAAATATTAAATGAAATAATAGTCAGTGTTGCTATAGTCAACTCAATATCTTAAATTCCAAGTTTATCTCACACTACTGATATCTCAAAGAAAATTTTCTGGTCTCAAAGGGCCTTATGTTAAGTTTGTGAGGAATTCACCGGCGTTTACACATCGATAAAATCCCCAAAAAAAGAAATTCATTTCATATAATTCCAACTTTATCCATCTTAAAGTTTTTCTTGCATTGTCCATCAGTTTGCTACATTGGATGGTTTAGGTGACTTGTGTTTGACAAAATCAAAGGCATAAGCATTCCAAGCACAGTTCCCTTTGAAATTATAAATTCTATTTGAAATTACAAATGTTTTTTTCCTCAATTTTCATTTTTAACCTGTTTCGTTGAAGGAAAAGCTTGAAACACTCAAAAAAAGTCAACGATGCAACCAAAATCACTGTCAAGGGCGCTGCCATTTTTAAAACGCTACCAGCTGACGTTTGTTATGTCGCTGATATTATGTCATAAATAACGTCATACAAGCACTTGTCTTGGTCGTTAAGACAAATTTTGTTCTTCCATCTAAAATACAATTAATAAAATGCAAAACGTCTGATTCATTACACAAAAGGTGAAAAAAAAGAGAAAAAAACTTAGTCGGAAGAGAATGCCGTGTATGGATACATCGCAAACAGGATTTATCTATGTATAAACGCCTCTATGCAGATGCTGTAGACAATCATTTGTTCGGAACTTGTGCCAAAGAGAGGCTGTTGGAATTACATAAAATTGACAGTACTGACATAGGCTTTTATTGTATGTTTTTGCCAGACAAAAATACTCACCATATTATTTCAGCTATAAGACACGATTTCCTTTTCCAATATATGTGAACCAGTCTTGTGTAATTCAGTTATAAGATTTTTTCTTCAAAAACAATCCCAAAAATCTGTATCTGTCTTGATAGACAGGGTTCGAGGTTATAAAATTTGAGAATAATCTTACTCAAAATAAAGCACACTGATTGGCTGCTTCCAAGCATGTGCTCGGAAGCAGCCAATCAGTGTGCTTTATTTTGAGTTTGAGAATGTACTCAAGTTTTATTACCTCTGGGCCAGATCCAGATGTTTGGGATTGTTCAGGAATGGGGAAGAAATGTCCTATAATTAAATAAATTGGGAATTGGCATATAAGCATTATTTGTACCATTGCTTGATTGAATATGTTGTTTTTTATCAATCTGCCAGTATCAGCTTGGATATGGTGCTGAAGGTTGCAGGTTTGAATTGCGTTGGACCAGCCGACAACTGGAAAGCTCTCCTGTTAACCCAACACTAAATGTGTACATTTTTGAATCAGGGTAGACTGGATAGTGTGTTCTTTCTTTCTTTTATCACCAGTATCAAAAGACTATTTCAACCAGTTGCTGTTCAATATATTTCTATGCGAGTATTACTGTAAAAATTCCCAATATTGGGACTCCTAAAACAGCTACTGTGAATGTCCTAAAAATTGAACAGTTTGGTTTTTCGTTGCAAGAATGTGTCTAAAATGTACAAATGGAATAGCCAACAGTGTAGACCCTGGTCTTATGTAAGTCTGCACTGTTTGTTCTGTGTTCGATGTTATGAAACTTGAGAATAATCTCAAACTCAAAATAAAGCACACTGATTGGCTGCTTCCGAGCATGTGCTCGGATGCAGCCAATCAGAGTGCTTTATTTTGAGTTTGAGAATGTTTTCAGGTTTTATTGCCTCTGTCTGTCCCAATATTTAGAACTTTGAATATATGATTCTGTATATGATATGATGCACATAAAATGCAAAGGTGGTATATGGTGATAAGGCTCAGACTGTTAAAATAAATGTGTGAAGTTTTAACCTGTTTTATTTATAATTTTAGAATTCATAATCCTTTCATCCCTTAAAGTCTGAAATTAAATCATCGGGGTCTGGTTGTTCAAAACTAACAACACCGTTAGTTAATGAGACTTTACATTTTCTAAACACTTTACCCAAACTGAACTACATGTTTATTTTGCCAAAAAATGTGAGAAGCTTTTGCTAAAGCTCCTCACTATTTTTTTTAGCAAACA
Organism: Ctena decussata; assembly: GCA_963989385.1. Taxonomy (NCBI): domain Eukaryota; kingdom Metazoa; phylum Mollusca; class Bivalvia; order Lucinida; family Lucinidae; genus Ctena; species Ctena decussata. The sequence goes on from OZ022507.1 coordinate 63,880,169, forward strand.
ACAGCAGAAAATTTGATTTTTTATTTGGCTAGCATACTTGATCCGTGGTTATTAATGATGCTTTGAACGACTGGGCTCGGGCCAATAAAGAGAACTAAAGCACAAATAAGTATGTTCTGTTTTTCTTCATACATGGTAATAAATAGATAAAAAAACATAAAGTCCATCACAGTTGGATTCTAATATCAATATTGCAGTTGTTAGTATATAAAACTACATGATAAAAATATGGCCTATTTTTTCAGTTTCCTACTTAAGAATCTACAGCTACATATATGAGCTATGATTTTGTGAAGAAAAATTAAAAGTTCCATAGACCTAAGGACAACTGGCCCCGAGGTTATAAAACTTTTTTCATGCTCAACTCAGCTGAGCATAAAACTTTCTCTGCTGATACATACGAAAATGCCACTTAATGTTGGCATTTTCATATTCATAATCAGAGAAAATTTCACACTCAGCTAAACTGAGCAAGAAAAGAACTGTTCTTATCAGTAATTTGGTATTTATTAACAAGTAAAATTTCATGCTCAGCTGAGTTGACCATGAAAGAAGTTTTACAACCTTGGGGCCTGATCATAACAAGAATTTTGTGGAAGGCATTGTCTCGTCTGTTGAAGCACGGTCACAAAACAGTGCTAAAGCAGAAAACTTGACAAAAGTCTATGCCATCTCAAAAAACACTGACACTGGAAAAGCAATACTTATGTCTTGTTTCTGCTAGTTGCAGGCAACACAAAAATATTTGTCAGACAAACAACATTAACATGGCAACATACTATTTGAAGGCACACTTGAGTTGAATACCTGGGCCCTGTTGTTCAAACTAACGAAATCGTAAGTTGATGTTCCGTTAAAATTTCAAACAATAATATCTCAAATATGCCAATATTTTTTTATGAAAAAAGTGAAGCTTTTGCATTGGAAAAGCTTCTCATGTTTTCATAAAAAAATATCAGTGTATTTGGTTATAAAGTCATAAAACACTTAATGAGTTGACCTCTTAACGAGCTTGTTAGGCTAAGGATGCTTTGAATAACTGGGCCCTGTTGTTTTAGACACCTGAGAAACATGCAATTCCATTCCTACTTGGAAAAAAAATGTTCAAGACAAAGCCAACAAAATGGCATGTGCGCCCAGTGCCAATTACCTTACACAAATTACTTCAGCCAAAATTCATTAACAAATATTATTGTTTCAATAATCAACAGCTGAAAGATCTATAATGGCAAAGAGGTAGGAATAAGATAGAATACTTTACAAACTTCATTCTTTTCATTGACTTCCCAAGACCTCAGATAAGGGCCAAGACCTCAGATAAGGGTGATTTTTATGAGAATTTATGGGCGAGTCTATTAATATATGCCATAATCTCCTTAAAAACTGTCACTGTGAGATAGTTCTAGTGAGGAGCTATAACATAATTGAGCTGCACCATGACAAAACCAACAATGTGGTTGTGCGACCAACGCACTCAGATCAGCCTGGGCATCTGCCCAGTCTGATCAGAGTCTTCACTGTCCACATGGAGGTAGCTAGGACCCTTAGCTACCTTTTGAGCTCTTAAACAACATCTGACAAACTGGGCGGATGCCCAGGCTGATCTAAATCTGCGCTGGGCGCACAACCACATTGTTGGTTTTGTCTTGTAGCGGCTCATATGTTCTTCAACTGTTGGTACACCTGCATGTTTTTTTTTTTTGTTTTGTGGTTTCAAAAGGTCACAACTTTTGTGACTTCCCATTTGCTTCCATGGATGACTAGTTCTTCCAAAATGGGGTCTACTCTTAAAGGAAAGAACTGACTCCTAGGGGAGCAAATTCTTATCAAAGTTGACCTCCAATGGAAAGGGGGCAAGAAAGAAAATGGTAATTGCTTCCCTTGTAAGTGTACCCAATCACCTTTAGAAGAATGTGGATAGATAATCTTGAAATAATCACCCTGAGTCATGACATGACAAAACCAACAAAGTGAAATGTGTGCCATGCTAAGACTTAACTCAGCCTGGGCCCAGTCTGATCAGTCTAACTGTCGTACATGCCACTTTGTTTGTTTTGTCATGTTGCCGCTCACTCTAATTTTGAGCTCTGTAAGGCTTTTGACAATCACAGTCTAAATTTGCAACATAAGATTGATTTTTATTCGATTACTAAGATGGCTCCACTGCTAATGCTTTTTCAATGTCAATTTTCTCTTTGCTACACTCCTGGACATTGTCTGTCTCAATGACACTGTTTCTCAGAGTACTGTGAGCAATTTCCTGAAACTCCTCTAGCTGCTGTTGTTGATTATCATCTAAAAGATCTAACCGTTGACGGAGTAACTTCAGGTCCTCTTGATGACGTCGTTCCTGACAAACAAAATAGCTATACTAGGAATGCATGAAGACTAGTGTTCCATTCCTGATTTAATATAATTTTCTTGCATACCAACATTTACTAAGGTGAGGAACTAAAGCCATTGCTTCTGTTCTAATCCTATCATGTTTATGTATATATAACAATATTGTTACTGCCATGAATGTTTGATTTTTAAAAAAAAATGTGTTTAAACAAAATTTCCATATTGTCCATCCATCCATGGCTTTTGAACACTTTACAAAAGCAGGCTAATATATTTTTTCTTCAATCTCTCACAGCTGTAAAAACTAGCATTTAATCATCTTGCAGTAATTTTTTCCTTACATCATGTACATGAAATCAAGAATTCGAAACCTACCGGTATGTATCAGATGCTTCAGACACACCAAAAAAAGTGCTTTTACATATCATGACCAAGTGTTATTAAACTAATAAATTATGCTGCTCAATGAATAATATTAAGCTGCCGCAAAAATCAGACATCAATTGATGAAAGCTGACTGTGTGATAAAACAATTTACATGCAAGGAATTTTAACGAACATGAACAGAGACATGCATTTTGGATTTTAAAGCCATGTAAAATATAAAATGAGCCGCAAATCAAGAAAACCAACAAAGTGGTTGTGCGCCCAGCGCAGACTCAGATCAGCGGATGCCCAGTCTGATCAGAGTCTTCGCTGTCCGCATGTAAGTAGCTTAGATGCTTAGCTACCTTTTAAGCACTCAGAGTAGTGTCTAATCATACTGGGCGAATGCCAAGGCTGATTCGAGTCTGCGCTGGGCGCACACCCATTCTGTTGGTTTTCTTGTGTCGCAGCTCTAATATAATTGAACATTCCAGATAGTACCAGGATGGGTGATTATAAATTATATCTATATGGGTATGATTACAAAAACCTCAACCCAAATATTTTGGACAGAAAACAGTAATAAGCTTATAAAGTCTACTTGTTGTGCAAACATAAATCAGAGTTGCCACTTATCCACCCATTCAAAATTTCCTGACTATTCCCTGATTTTCCCTGTCATTTTACAGTTTTCAATACCTTTTCAGGATCCGATATTTGATTTTACTCTTTAACAGTGCTAAATGTATCAGTAAGTAAGTAATGACTTTATTTTACGAGGGTGACTGAGTTGGTAAAACCAATCTTCCCCGAGGCCCTCTTAAGAAGAGCACAGTATATACTTGGTAACAAACATAAAACATTAACAAATACAAGTAAACATTGTATCACTTGAAAACTGGGAGTAACTCTTAACATAAAAATTCCCTCCCCAAAAGAGCAAATTCTCTCCTTTACCAGTAGGCCCAAATAAGCAGGGAGGCTAGCCTGATCTCTCTAGAAAGTACATATATGTAATTACTTTCCCCTTGAACAGAAAAAGTATATTTTCTGAGGACTGCCATAACCGGTAATTATAAAGTTTCCTGACTTTCCCCTGACTTTTCAAGTCCTTTAAAAATTTCCCTGACCAACGACAGAATTCCATGACTTATTCCTGCTCTTGAAAAAAAATCATTTCCAGATGTTTTCCCTGTCAGACTGTGGCAACCCTGATCATATCTGATACATACCAAATAAGATTACTTTCTCTGAAAGATCCATTGAGATGAATTTAATACTACAGCTTGTTAAAGTTTGAAAAATGAAGACTGAATTACACCTAATAAACAATAAATCATTCCAAAATTCAAAATTTATATTACTTTTTCTTGTATAATTCTGAAATTCTTCAGACATGCAGGGCATAAAAACTAATTCTGATAGATCAGAAGCCACTCATTTGGTTTAATTTTACAACTGATAGTGGATAAGAAGAACAATATTTTGCATATGCTTTAAGATATTTTTTTCACAAAGCTAATTACTCATCCCAAGAAAGTTAAAAAGCTGTAAGCCATACCCAGTCTGTTAGGCTCTGAAGTTCTGACAGCATAACACTATTTTATTATGCTACTTTAGGACCAGTTTTTACAGAAATACAGAAAAAAAGCATGTTGTACAGAATTTTTTTTCCTGCAATTTTGGCTCACTGCTGCAAACTCATATCACAGCTATAGGAAATCCACTTTGCAACAAGTGATTTCTGTATGTAACTTAAAAGCAGTGGCAATATTTTTGTTCTCAGACAGCTCCATATAAGGTAGTTCTAACTAGGGGCCAACACACACATAATTGAGCCGCGACACGAGAAAACCAACAAAGTGATTGTGCACCAAGCGCAGACTCTGATCAGCCTGAGAATCTGCTCATTCTGATCAGAATCTTCTCTTTGCACTTAAAGGGTAGCTATGGGTCTAAGCTACCTCTATGTGGCCAGCGAAGACTCTGATCAGACTGGGCGGATGCCCAGGCTGATCTGAGTCTGCTCTGGACGCACAACCACTTTGTTGGTTTTCTAGTGTCCCAGCTCATATACATTATATGAATGAAGACAGGAATCTTTTAAAATCACCTTTTTTGTGCATAGAATTAATTTTTTCTGAAGTAATATGTATCTCAAGAGTATGTATGTGTCAAGAAACTTAAACGAATAGTCAGCAGAATTTACTTGCCCCAAAAGAGAAATGCATCAAGCAATTTTCCCCCCAAGTATCAGGGTATAGAGGAGAAGTGAGAGAAATAGTCTCCCTAAGCTGACTGACTTCCTCCTATTTTGAGCTGAGGGAGAGGTCGAAATGTATAAAACATTTAGAAAATCCAACATTTGGGATAAAACTTCTCCCTGATATTCTGAAAATGTCGCAAAACTTCTCCCTGTCTGAGAACCCTAGGCTGACCTCTGAGTTCGTCAAAAATACAAACAAGAATTCCAAAGAAGATGGTGTCTTGCACGTCAGTGTACTGATGTACATGTATGTCTCACTTCTGTTAATCACAGGCCAGACAAAAAATCACTGGATTACAGACTGATGTTAATAGTACCAGAGCTCTAGATAAGAGGGAGTATTTGGTAATAATTAGGGATAATTTTTATCAATCCTGCATTAAAACATATGTTGTGACCCCTCATCAGAACCGTCTCGATGAGACGGTTCAGATGAGGGGTCACAACATATGTTTTCAATGAGAAATAAAAAAATGATCCCTCAATTATCATCAAATACCCTTCTTATCTAGAGCTCTGTAGAACAATTAGGAGTTAATTAGGAAGAAACATGAACAGGTTAACATGAGAAACACTTACCCATAACTGAAGAACAAACAATACAGTAAGTGTTACTATTTGTGAATTTCAATATATTACATGTACACAGAAAACAATGAACATCAATTAGATCATGTGGAAACCTGTCTGAAGTCATTTGTGCATGTTTTGTATAAGTTGCCACGAGTCTACAATGTGCAGGTTGAAAAGAGCAGATGCAGCTCACTTTTCATCCTTTAAGGCCAAAAATGAAAATACAGTTGACTCTTGTTTGTTATCTCACTGATATCTCAAAGTATCCTCTTATATCAAAGAATATACTGTAGTTCTAACACTTTTTCTTTTTTCTTCTTCTTTTTTTTTCACAATTCAATTTCTGTTATCTCATAAAAATGGTATCTCTCAGTAAATTTTCTGGAACCAGAAAATTTACTTAGAGGTACATGTATCAGTAGTTTAAACTGAGTTTGAACATACATCAAGATATCCAGAGCTGTCTGTAGATGAACTTGCAAACAGCACAGATCCTGATAAGGTGGCTCATAGTTTGGATCCACACTGCATATCCTCTTTTCTTTGCATTCTCAGTACGAAATATTTTACTGTGCATCTGCTTACATGTGCATATGTGAGTTGCAGAACAATGTCTTGTTTAAGCACTGTAAAACTAAAATAAGCGCAAGTAAAATGCAAATAAAATAAAGCCTAGTAAAAGTGTTTATTCAGTGACATCAAGGCACAATATACCATACTCATTTGGTTACTAGCTTTTCACTTCCAAAAAATCCCCAAAATCTAGATCTGTCTTTAAAGACAAATCTAGATATTTGGGACTTTTGGAGAGGGAAAATGCCCCATCCATACTATAAAGACTCTTCAAGATCTATATAGTGCTGGTGCAAAACAAAATCTCTGATTAATCTGTGTGGAAGAGCATGGTGATCCTAACTATATCTATATGTACAAGCTATAATGTACCTTTAAAAAATTTCAATCCAAAATTTTTGTCTTTGAAGTTTTTCAGTAAAAACAAGGCTTAATTGGAGTGTTTAAAAACCGAAAAAAACAACAACAAAAACTATTCAGCAAAATATTTTGGACTGAATTTTAAAGGCACTTAATACTTCTGAACGTCAGATATGAACATTTTCTCATAAAATTTACCTGGTCATTGTAGCTGACGTTCGGAAGTAATGTTGCATCCATGTTTACTGAAGCAAATGACATCTCCCCTATAGGCACATGCTGAACTCCGCTGGAAACCAGAACCTTACGGAACTCATTGTGTCGCCGATACAAGTCCTTCCACTGTTTCTTGAGATTATTATAGGTATCTTGAGGTACACAGGCTCTGTTGATATATAATACATCTTAAGGTGAATACTGTAATAATTCTATACATTGCCACAAACTGGTCTGAGCAACAGTGCAGACCCAGATCAGACTGCTCATAAAGAAGCAGTCTGATCAAGGTCAACACAGTTTGCCATTGCATCTGCATCTTTTGTATGTATTACTGCACGGTAAAACCAAACTGTTCCATTTTATAAGATAATTTTGGTAATTATTTTTGGTGTCCCTATTATTAGAATTTTTATGGTAGACCCAACTCCAAGGATGATCAATCTGACCTGGAAGTAACTGCTCTCCTTCTTTTGATAATGGATGGATGGATGACTTGCTATTTTAAGGCCCTTTCACAGTATTTCGGATATAGTGAGCCAATGGAAGGATGATAAAGGAAAGCTGTGTGTGCAATGAACCCTGTTTAAAGTTAAAAAGAATTCCGCCTCCAGCACAGGGATTCGAGCTAGACCGCTATCTTTAATAGCAGGCAAAGGCATAACCCAGTGAGCTACTGAGGCTCTTTTCTAATATATAAAAGAAAGTATTTTGTCAAATATTGAGCCCATTTCCATTAAAATTTAATGTAATATTGGATTTGAGTATCTGCTGATGCTTCAAAATCATCTATTTATTATATCAGAAACAATATCATATCTAAAATAAGACCCACCACCAGGGCTACAGAAATCCGAATTTTTGTCGGTTCTGACCGATTTTGAGTTCGAAAAAACCGATTCAGATGTCATGCAATTCCGAAAAGACACAATTTGCCGATTCATGAAGACATAATTACTTGGATTTTAGCCATGTGTCATATTATTAATTTAATAATCACGCACTGCTGTCAAAAGTTATCACAGATAAACAAAGTGTCTATTGTCTTGCCAAGGTGTCAACACTGATTATCTTTTTAGAAATCTTCAATAATTAGCACGTGTCACAATTTTGGCCAGCAGCGAAGGTTTTGCACAACTCGTAATACACACATACACATGCCGACGCACGGAAAAAGGCTGTGCAACGTTAGGTTACTGTATACTTTCAAAGATAGCATAAGGAAAGAATTTGACTAGCAAAAAGAAAATTTAAACCGGACCTAATTATGTGCAGGCTGGTCAGGTTTATTTAAGCCGACGTCATTTTCTCGCCCAGAAAAATATTTTTTTTATTCGTCCGAAGGTACATTTTCAATCGTAATACTTCGGCCATTTCCGTAAATGAAGATCGGCGAGGATGTCCAATTGGTACGGCATGTACTTTCACTTTCGGTCTGACTGATTCTGCGCTTAAAAGCGCATTTTTCACGATAAGTAAGAACATGTGGACTAAATGGCTACTTCAGCGATGATTTCCTTTGTGACAGGCAAGCAGTATATATGTTTTTTCTACCTGGTTATGAATAAATGAGCGCTACAAACAATGTAAACATGCGGTTGTCATTAGTGGGTGGGGGATTCAGGGCCGATGTCGTTAGACCGCGTTATCACTTATAACGCAGTTTGATTTTATGTCTCCGGGCACCTGCGTTATAACGGCGCTCCAGTGTAGTCATTAGTTTTCGTGACTTTTTTTTGGATTGTGGAATACACTGTGTAGTCATTAGTTTTGGTGTATATTTTTGATTCGTGTGACATCATCGGCCACCCGGACCGATTTGGATTTTCTGTAGCCCTGCCCACCACAGTATTTGAACACTTTCTAATGATTCTAAAAATTTTCAACAACATGACTATTTTATATTGTTAAGAATGTTTAGATTATATATAAAGCTAAAATTTCTGCAGGTGTCTAAACATAAAGTAGGAAGGACACAAAGTATGTCCTTCCTACAGTCAACAGGATATTGATGACACAAAGTTTGGAGGAAATATCCACATGATCTGGTTACTGATCCATTCAGATTGCATTATGATCAAATTACTGATCAATTTTAGAGTATGCATTAAATTTGTAACCTACGTCAGAGCATCTTAACACTGAATGTAATACAAATGGTGCTTTTACCTTCTGACAATGTGTTAATGAAACTTACTGTAAAGCTTTCTTCTCCAACTGTAGTTCTTCGTTTTTAGCATCAAGAATCTGATTTTTATACTTTAAATTCTCCAAAATCTTCTGACTCCTTCTTTTGTACTGAAAGATCACAGGAATTCACTGACTAACAAAAATTTCAACCATCACATATCTATGGCCAATTATCCCATTCACTAAATGAACACTCTATAAATTTGCACTTTTGGCATCCAGAAATGTGAATATTTTATGTAAAAAAAAAATCCATCTTAAAAATTAACCAAATCATATATGAATATTAAACTTATTGAAATTCATATTGCCATATCCTACAAACAGGGAAAAGACTTTCAAAAAATATACAGCGTAAAATATTTTGTAACAGAGCTGCACACATGATAAAGGTATTTCTTTGACTATAAGACAAAGTTTTTCCTCACCAAAAGAACTCCAAAGATCCAAATCTATCTTTTCAGATGTTCAGGATTGTTTTAGAAGGATTGAAACCATCTTATAGCAGAATTAATACAACTAATTTACACATCTGGGTTCATTTATGGGGGGGGGGGGGGGGGGGGGGGGGGAGGGGGATTACCACCTACATATAGCTGATCAAATACTCTTCTTCCATCTTGCAGAGACTTATCATGAGCTGTAGATGGTGCTAGTGCATACAAACCTTTTTATATATACTGACAGCCTTGGCATATTTCTTCGTAGCATCTGACAATTTATCCTCTAACTCATGACACCTTAACTCTAACTGTGTCTTTTCGTCAACCAGCGCAGCTTTAGACTGTGCCACAATTCTATCATGATTGTCATGTGCTTTCTGATATTGTCCCTTTGTAAGTTTTAATTCTTCTCGTAACAATTCCACTTGATTTCTCATTCTTATATTTTCGTCTGTCATGTCGTGTTCGTTGCCTAGGAAACTGTTGAGCTCAGTCTCGAGTTTTGTTATTTTAGTTTTTAACTCAGAATTTTCCATTCTCTCCCTTTCTAACTGGTCCAGTAAGGACTGCTGGTGAGATAACTGTGATCTGAAAGAAACATGGAATCCGTCATCAGAAAACCTGTCTTAAGGTGAATGGGTATGCTTTCAGGGGAGGCAACTATGCAGATTTCATTTTTGCCTTGCTTGTCAATGTATGTCAACTCTTAAAGGAAAGAATTTGCTCCCATAGGAGCAAATTCTTCCCTTTAAGAGTAGACTTCCTTATGGAAGAAGCAAACAGAAAGTCACAGAAGTTGTTCCCCTTTGTAAAACTGGCTAGAAAATATGGAGTGTACATTAGGTGTATGGCTGCACCTCTGAGGGCAATCATTCAATTTAGTCGTATTTGCCTCCCTATTATCACAGGGGACTACTGTCAAAATAAGAATTTGCTCTCCTACAGAGCAAATTTTTATCATTAAAAGCCACCCATTTTGCATTAGCAAACAATCAAAACACATTATTCAGCCAAACAATGCATTTTTTTTCAATCTTACTTGATGACTAGAAGTTCCTTCTCAGCACTGTCTTTGGCATCCATAGCTGCTGCTACTCGTTCTTCAATTTTCTCTCTCTCAGCTTGTCTCCGAGCTTCTTCATCTATTTTTCTTCTCTCATTCTCTTGAATTTTAGTTTCAAGTTCTAGCCTGCAAGATAAATAAAAGGTCCTGCAATCAACAGAGCTGCCACTAATCCTCCACTTCCAATTCCCTGGCTTTTCCCTGATGTTTTGCTATTCCCATACCCTTTAACTGACCCCAAATTCGGTTATATTCTTTACTTTAATAGCAGTAAAAGTATAACTTGAAAGCTGGAGGGTATTCTCAGAGCTCTAGATAAGAGGGAGTATTTGAAGATAATTCAGGATAATTTTTCTTATTTCTCATCAAAACCATATGTTGTGACCCCTCATCTGAACCGTCTCGTTGTTGAGATGGTTCAGATGAGGGGTCACAACATATGATTTTATGCAGAATTAACAAAAATTATCCATAATTTTCACTCAGTACTCCCTCTTATCTAGAGCTCTGTATTCTAAAAGGAAAGAATTTGTTCCCCCACCTTCAGCAGCAAACTGTTTTCTTTAGGAGCAGCCTCCTCTGGGGGCAAATTCTTTTCTGAAAAGATATATGAGCTGCGACACGTGAAAACCAACAATGTGGTTGAGCGCCCAGTGCTGACTCAGATCAGCCTGGGCATCCCCCTGGTCAGCTCAGACTTTTTGCTAAGCGCTTAAAAGGTAGCTAAGGGTCTAAGCTACCTCCATGCAGACAGTGAAGACTCTGATCAGACTGGGCAGATGCCCAGGCTGATCTGAGTCTGTGCTGGGAGCACAACCACATTGTTGGTTTTCACATGTCGCGGCTCATATATTTCATGAAAAAATAATATCAGCTGCATGATAACAATCAATATTTAAAGGACTTCCATCTACCAAATTTATGATTTGTCAAACACAGCCATACTTCTCGTTTTCAACTTTGGCAAATTTCTCAAACTCCTCCTCCCGCGCTGCTTGTACCCGTCTCACAGCTTCCCGCTCCTTCTCAACCAGAGCTTGGTCTTGCTGCTGTATTGTGTGTTTGGATATATCAAGTTTCACATTCAAATCTGAAAATACATACCAGTCATAATATTTGTTTATAAGACAGGGGCTTTCTCTTCTTCCAAAAACACCAAAATGACTCGCCTTTCTGTCCATTTTTATGAAACAGAGCTTAACCAGAAAACTCAATGCCAAGTTTACACTTCTAACACTGACAGAAAAGTTATACCTATGTCTGCTTTTTTCACTGGCGATCCCTATCAATAAGCGGAAATTTATTTTTGGTGTTGGATTTGGAAGGGAAATTCCCATCTTACAGCAAAATTATACAACAGTGACATGGGGAGAGGGCATTGGGGAGAAGAAGGGGGGGGGGGGGGGGGGGGCATTTTATAACCAGGTAAAAGATCATACACAAAGCTGAATTCAAATATCATATCTACTGGTAAATGTTTGCACACCTTAGGGTTTAATGTTGGTTACATTTTTATTCAGTTATAAGATTTTTTTCCCTTCCAAAACAATCTCCAAGATCTAGATCCATCTTCAAAGATGGATCTAGATCTTTGGGCTTCTTTTGGAAGAGAAAATCCAATTTCAGCTAAATCACATAAGACTAATTTACTATTTGCAGTTACTTTGGAACGGTAAACTTCTTGTCTTATAACCAAATATGGTAACCAGAATCAAATAATTTCATACACCTGTTTTTACTGTCTTTGCTAAAGAGCAGTTATAAAATGCTGAAAAGTGTGTATTATCTAAACTGTAAACATACCTTCTACAAGATTGGCCAGCTTGTCTCTATCTCTTTCTAAGTCTCCCCTCTGTTTTAACATGTCCATTTTCATATTGGTGACTTCCACTTTACTTTTGTGTGACACTTCATCATAACGATTCTTATACACCATACTTTCTTTCTCAAGTTCATGTATTTTTATTGTTAATTTATTCTGGGCATCAGCAGTTCCGGAAATATCTCGGGATAAATTCTCAACTTGCCTTCGTAATGACTCTCTTTCAGCCTGTCATGGAGAAATAAAGAATAAACAGCAAGTTTGTACAGCACAGAGTTTTCATAGTTCAAGGTAAGAATGGGTCTTGAAAATAATTTTGGGGTTATTTTTGCTTTTTTCTGCATGGAAACATTTGTTATAGTCTTTCTTGCCTTGTGTAGTGAATAAAGGTATAAAATGGTAAATTGGTACACTACTACACTTGCAGGGGAAGCAACTCTGCCATATTCAGTTTTGCCTTCCTTCTCAATGGGGCCAATTCTAACAGAAAGAATTTGCTCCCAAGGAGCATTTCTTTCATGTAGGGGTTGACCTAATTTTGGTCGGGCTTCTCTCAGGGAAGTAAGAAAATTGTTCTTTTTTTCCATTACAGTCCGGGAATTATCATGCAGTAAAGTGCAGATACTTCATGTCTTTGTTTGCAGCAAATGCCTAGTCAAGTGTTTTTATGCGACACAATGTATTTTTCAATTTTGCTTGGAGCAAAGACTGATTATGCTTAAGATAGTGTGGCAAAATACAGCGTGCATTAAATCGGCTCTCAAATAATGGCTTGCTGCAAGACTGACGAGGTATCTGCCCTCCACCACATGAAAATTTACTGAGTACAGGGATACAGACTAGCGGCCGCCCACTCGGAGTAAAAAATCAGGTGGGCGCCTAAAATTAAAATGACAGTGGCCCAGCTTGCGATCATCATCTGTCAGCGAGTGTTTCGCGTGTTTTCGGCTTGGAGAAAAAACCGCCATCTCAAAGCGCATTGCCAACTTCCGCGCCGATGTCTGTGTTGAATATTCGGTGTTCCGTCATACTTGTGTGTTGGAGTTTACTCACTATCGAAAAAAAACATGGCCGCCTCCTCCGTTTGACAGCTAAAAATCTTGACAATTTGTAAATTTTTTGCACATAGTGTGGCGTTACATCGTTTGAGTTTCACACCCGGTAGCTAAAAGGAAGCAAAACCCTGAAGAAAGGAGGGTTTACGAGAAAGCCTACGGAAACGATGCAAATCTCGCGTAGATTCTGAATGAAAAATTCTCATGTTTCTGACGTTTTAAATGTGGGCCCCTAAATTTCTGGCTGGGCGACTAATTTTCAGTTTTTAGGGGCCCAGCTTGCTCCTTTGAAAAATGAGTTAGTCTGTATCCCTGTGAGTATGACGAAATAATTAAAAAATTTCTTACCCGCTCTGTCTGAATAAAGGTACAAAATATCATGACTCTCCACCGTGCACATGATAAATGTTAGTCTATATGTAATTTGCACACTTATTCTGTCAGGGTTAAACAGTATTCACAATAAAAGATCCAAGTCAATAAGACTTTCTTTGACAGAAACTTACTTCTAGAGATTTAATGCTTGACTGATGCTCAGCAATTTGTTTGGCCTGTACCCGCACAAGACTCTCAGACTCAGTCCCTATCTTCTCCCTCTGGGCTCGAACCTCATCCATCTCAGTCATCAACCCTTTGATCTTGAGATGAAGCTGAGCATTCTCTCTCTGTAGGACCCTAACCCTCTGTGAGTCTTGTGTACCCTCGGACTGAATCTTGATGATAGTTGCCTCACGCTCCTTTCTCAAGTTAGTCACCTGAAATAATAAAATATCTGCTATAAAAATTCTTAGACAGGCAAAAGCATCAGATCAAGAAGTGCAGACCAAGATAAGACTGCTCCTGAAAAGCAGTCTGATCAGAATCTGCACTACTTGTCATTCAGAAAGACGTTTTAAAGAACATCCCCTGAAACGAAAGCAGGGCTGATATAAAATATTTTTACTATACTGCCAATGGACGAGTGACCTGAAAATAAACTCACTTGTTCTGAACATTTACAAAATTATTATTTTCCCAATACACCTATCGTAACAATTCTAAATACGAGCAAAAATATGTCAGAGTAGCAACATACCTTTTTTCATCAAATTTGAAAGTATTCCTCTTATCAAATGATAAAAATGCTGATATTTTATACACTTAAGTCCTCTTTAACTGTCAACAATTAGCCCAGTTTAATTCAAACAAACCTCTGCATCATGCTGTAACTTCATCTCAGCTAAAATCTGTCGACTCTCAGTCTGTTCATGCTCGTATTCTGACTTGAGAAAGAAGAGCTCGTGTTTCAGTTTATTACACGTCGTCCGAAATTCTTCCATCTCCATTTCCTGTTTCTGAAACTTCTCCCGGTATGACCTTTCGATCTCTTCGTTAAGCTGCATCTTCAAGACATCAAGCTTCTGTGGCGTTACTATCTGTAAGGTCAGTAAAGATTAAATTTAACATTAATTCTGCATTTATGATAAGCTCAAACAAATGTTTTATTTTGATCATGCTTTCTTCATTTAACATTGAATGACTGCATCTTCACAATTATATATAGAGAATCTTACATGAGTGCTCATGTATTAATGAATTTATTAAACGAGTTGGGGAAAATGATAAGATGCGAGGCTATGCCGAGCATCTTATCGTTTTCACCGACGAGTTTAATAAATTCAATAATACAGGAGCACGAATGCAAGATTCTGTATATCATATGACACTAATATTGCGTTTTATTAGCAAATTTTGCACTAAAACGTCACAATTTCGCCATTAGAAAACCCGACGTTTTATGGACGTCAACGCATAACGTTACGACGTAATTTGCATATTTAATCCACTAGTGGATTATCGTTTTTAATGCATGGCTTTATTACACTCTCAGATGCGACGTCATATGATAAATTGTACTTCTTTGCTACAAGACAGTATTTTTCCACGTCTAGGATGACCTGAAACATCTAAATCCGCCTAATGAAATCGTGCTATGAGACGGGTTTAATTACAAGTACAGGCTGATCTCTTTTAATATGTGACTATTTTTTCAGTTTTGGGGTAAGTTTAAAATTTTAACCATTTACCTTACTCCTGAGTTCTTCCATCTGAGCATGTCTCTCAGCCACCTCTCTCCTGCTGTCCTCGTACATTGTCTTGTATTTCTCCTGTACTATCTTACTCTCTTCTATTGTTCTTTTTATCTCTTCTTCCAGCTTATTGTACTCATCTTGTAATCTAGATAAACAGAAGGTATTGTTATACCACTAAGGCTTTAAAAACATTTTCAGGGATGAATGGATAAATATCTTGCAATTTATTGTCCTTTTGTACAGCATTAAGTCATATCAGAACAAAGGGAGGGTGATAACGGAAGGTGTATGAACTGCCATTGAAGCCCTTTTAACTGTTGGAAAGATTTTTGCCTTCAGGGGGTCTCAAACAGGGGACCACTACATCAGCAGGACATCACTAAACCTATTGAGCTACCAGTGCTCCCAACAGGGATGGGACTGTTTTGCTGAAACACCCTGACACTACTGGCACCAAATCAAAAAATTTCAAATTCTTGCTTAACAAACTGAGAAAGAAGCATAATTTTTTGGTCATTTGACGCAAAAGTTAAACCACTAATATCAGCATATCATTCTCACCCATACATACATGTACATGTATTGTTTCAAAATGGATGCATGCAAAATGTTGCAAATATGGAAAATTCTCCCTTAATCATTTCTCTCACTCCTTCTTATCTGGAGCACCAATGTATGGTATCATCAGTAAGCAAGCACACTGAAAGTGACCTTTTTCTTTATTTTGTAAAAGACAATGCACTGTCTAGACTTCATAATTTGTGAAATATTATGTCATAATACATTGATTCAAAGCACCTGAGCCTCTATATTTTAGGTATCTAATGATCAATATTGAGTCTGCCACTGTCTGTGACATTTTAACCACGTGTACACATTCAAGAATTCTTTAGTGTCTGAGGTTAAGATGGGTTCTACTTGGAAAACTATGAGATACATGTACATGTAAATGTTTTCAGAACAGAACATTGTATGTTATGCCACTGTCACTGTCAGGGGTTTCATTAACAGGCGGGAGGCGGGGATTTTCCCCTTCTACTTTGTCAAAATATTAGGCATTTTCCCCCTGCTACTTTTGATAAATTTGTACGGGGGTAATAGGGAAAACCTAGAAAATCCCCCGCCTACTTCCCCTTGAATGCCGGCTGTCAAAAATTTTAGTGAATTCCATGCTGGCACCTCATTACAAATGTCGTTGAAAAGATTTCTGCCTCCAGCCAGAGTAGAAACTGGGCTCCACTACTCTAGATCAGCAGGCCAGCATTTAACTCAAACCCACTGAGCTACTAGGGCTGCTATAATTTAAGAAGTAAGTGATTGGACTTTTTGTCCGAATATTTAGTGCAGGCTTCTCATTAGTTCCATATCTGGAGACCTTCAGGCCTCATTTTTATTTTTGGACTGGAGACTCTTTATCAGTGAAATTCATTACCATAAAAATTTCTTAATATTCATAACTGGGACAGTTAGGTCTAAGGAAACAGTGTAGACCCAGATCAGACTGCTCCTAGAGGAGCAGTCTGATCTGTGTGTACACTGTTTGCCATTCCATCTGCATCTTTTGGATGCATAATTTTTTGTAAAACCAAACTGTTCTATATCTAGCACAATACAGTGGACCCTTTTACAACAACAGCATTTGTTAAAAAAAATTGACGTTAAACTGAATTTGCTATCTAAAGAATGCATATTTAGCCATTTCGTGGATATCAAAATGACGTTATAAAGAATTTTGCTGTTGTAAAGAGTGTCTTTGTAAAGAGGGTTGACTGAAAAGTACTTTAGGAGCCAGTCGGTAGCGCATCTGACTCACCCGCCAGAGGTACCAGGTTCAATACTAGAGGTGCAACGATTCACTTCGATGCATCGAAAATCCGGTTCACAAGGGCCGATTCGATTCCAATAACAACTCCACTAATTTCGATTCGATTCACAATCCCCCGCATGGACCCTCAATTCAAACGGAAGTCCGTGTTTTAGACCCGCTCTTAATATTATAGCGCTGTTTATAACGTAACGTACGATTGGTCAGTAATAATTAGGTCATCCAATCAATTATGGGTGTTTCGTTTCCTTATCGGTAGGGTTATCAAAATGGGGTCTAACGATGACTCGCAGAAACCTGTGCTCAAAGATGCATCCAAAGATAAATAGAAGTGTAAATATAACAAAATAAAGTGATAAACATGATGAATTAAGGTAGCATAAAATCAATCTTGAATCGAATCGAATTAATCGAATCGAGGTGTCTGAAATCGAAATCGAATCGGTCGTTGGGTGAATCGTTGCAGCTCTATCAATACCAGTCTGGCCAAATACTTCCATTTCTCCTGGCGAAAGTATGTGCACTTAGTAGTGGTTAATCACTTAGGCTGTCTAAGCCCAGTGCTGGAAACTCACAAAATTTATGTGGTGGCCCAAAAGCTTAACTGGCCTAACTTTCACTGGCCCAAATTATCCACCACCTAAAGTTCCCATTCATTTAGTATTGCCAGAAAGATAAATTTGGGCCACTAAAGGTAATATTTTGGAGATTTCTGGTAGCCCGAGACAAAAATTAGGAGCATTTGGCAACTAGTATTGGCCACCGGGCCACTGGCCGTTTCCAACACTGTAAGCCTGCCCAGGAATAGTGTGGTTAAGGTAACTGACTGTCCCGACATGATCATAGCTGTTTACTGTGGGCGTAAATTTACTAAAACAATAAAACAACAAAAACAAAAACAACAAGTATTTTAGGTGTCCCAATATCCAGATTTTTACAGTTATATTCAAGTTGCAAGTTTCTTTACAGGAACTATCATCCTGAAAAAGTCTCTGAGACTCAGACAACTATTTTAAAAAATCCTAGTGACAGCCCCTTGAAGGGTCATTAAGGGTTTCTTGGTTAGAGCTTCACATAGAATGGGTTTTTGAGAATAATTCTGAGATTTGTCTTATTTCAAACATACTGTGAGCCCTCATTAGAACAGCCTTATTCAGGCAAACTGCCTCAACCGGGAAGTTCTAATGAGGGGACATAATATACCTTAATGGCATATAAACAGATTATCCGATACTCATCCTAAAACACCCATTCTTATCTGAATCTTTAAGATACCTTCTATGTTCATCTTTCAGCTGTTCATAATTGGTCTTATGAAGCTGACTTCTCATTCTCTCGTCGGCCAACATCTTCTGTAGTTCTGTCTCCTGGGCAAGCTTTGGCAGTTGTTGAGCAGCAGGGGACAGAGGTGGGCGGCCTAGCCCAGTGCTCCCGGTGAAACTTGTGTTAGCCATGGTCAGATCAGCCTGGAAAGACAAATTAGATGTTAATGTTTATCGTCAATATTTCAAGTATTGGGACAGATAGGTCTGAGAAAACAGTGCAGACCCTGATCAGGTTGCTCCTAAAGGAGCAGTCTGATCAAAGTCTGCACTATTTTCCATTTCATTTGCATGTTTTGGAAGCATTACTGCATTGTAAAACTAAGCTGTTCCATATTCAGGACAACTTCTGTAGTAGTTTCCTCAGGCGTCACAACTTTAAGAACTTTTATGGTAATCTCATAATCCATATTCAGCTGAGTCATGTGCTTAGTAAACCTCATTTTCACTCTTAGTAGAGGCAATGTTGTGTTGAAAAGAAAACTCTATACTGGATCCGACAGAGCACATTCTGATCTGACTGCTCCTTTTTTTAATTTACTTGGATGGGTGACCCGATAAGCCAGGGCCTATCAAGTCACATCATTTCTTTGAGAATTAAGGAGTGGCTGTAGTGTAGTGGATAACACGCTGGACTGCCAATCCAGGGGCTGTAAGATCAATTCCCCTCTCCTCCAGCCTTTCAGATTAGACTTTAAACCTGGTCCCATCTCCATAAGACCTTTGTTGTTGGTGGAACCTTAAACCCAAGTTGAGCGGCAAGTTCACTCATACAGTGACCTATATGTAGAGTGACTCGCATCTCCAGTTAAATTTTGGTATTTTTCCAATAGACGCTTGTCGCGCCGCTGGATAGGTGAGTGGCTGAAAAAATCGATAATTCTATCGACCGCTTACTTTGCATCTAGAAATACTTTAATATTATCATTGTTTTATTTTATCTGTATAAATAATGTGTTCTTACAAACTTTTGCATTAAATTGTGAAGTTAATTTCCGAAATTTTGATACCAAACTTGCCAAGTTTTTATACGATAGTTCTTGGCTCTCTCTTACTTAGGAGAATATGCATGCATTGAAAACTGAAGTAAGTCAGTGACATAGATTTTAATTAAGCTGAGGAAGTTGGAATTTCTATCAGAAGTTATCGACGTGAATTGCCCATTTTATTAATGTTTACGTAATCAAATTACTATTCAACGTTAAGGTAAGCTTTGAATTTTATGATGCTGTATTAGAATAGTAAGTTTTGTGATTATTTGCTTGGTTTTGGAGTTAATTTTTATTGATGTGAAATAAGAAACTTTGGTCCCTGACAAATTCTTCAATGCATAACTAACCAACCCTATTAACTCATTGTTGTATGGCGAAAACAGTGAAAAACAGTTTTATTTCAAGATTATTTTGGTCCATTAAATCAGCACAAAATTGCATAAAATAGCACTCAAACAATTTAAAAGGCATTCAACTTTATGAAAAATATCATTGCGAGGCTCAAAAATAGTTATTTTGGGAGCCTTATTCAAAAACGGGGGAGTGGGGTTTTGAACATCCTGAATTGCCGTTTTTCGCTACTTTCCTAAATAAGCCTATTTCTATACTGTCATAAGACCATCAAAATAGTAAATAATTGTCATGAAAATGATATTAAACAACATTTTGGTCCTTCCCCTTTCGTTCTCTAATGCTAAAATATTACCACAAACCTTATTAACGACTGAGTAGTGAGTACATCGTAAAAGAGGTGATGGCTTTTACAGCGGCGGCGCCATTTTCTTTCGAGTGACGAAAGTTTCTCAATTTACATCGTTAAAAATGAACTCCAAAACCACGCAAAATCATCACAAAACTTATATTCTAATACATCATTATAAAATTCGAAGCTTACCATCGTTGCATAATAATTCCACAGTGAAAACACCGATAAAATGGGCGATGCACGCCGCTTTACTTTTGACAGAAATTCAAGCTTTTTCAGCTTGTATTAAAAATGGCGCTCCGGAAGGAGGCGCTGCAGTCGCATGCGCGACACGCCTTTTTGGACCGAAAGGTGAAGACACAAATCACTGTATTTATAGGTCACTGACTCATATGAGCCCTGGTAGCTAAGTGGGTTAGGCCTACTGATCTAGCTGACCCAGGTTCCAGTCCCGCTTGAGGCGAGAATCTTTGCTACGGGGTTCCATTGCACACAGCCTTCCATTATCACCCTGCCGTCGTCCTGATATGACTGAAACACTGTTGAAAAGGATGTAAAATTGCAAGTCATCCATCCATCCATCCATCAAGTTGCCAAAATGGTTTGCCCTCAGCCTTAAGGATAACCACAGTTAAGATTCAGCGCCCTAGAGCATATACAGAGCCAAATATTCTGCCGTAATGGCGAAATTCGACATGCAAATACCCCACCCACTCCAAAAACGTGTTTGAACAAGTAGCGAATCAGCCCGGGACGTTGATTATTCAATACACAGAATCCACAGCATGCAAAAATCTTGATCTATGAAAAAAGTGTTAAATTCTTATTATAACCTGTCTGCTTTGAGTGCTTTGAGATGAACAGTGTTGACGTAAAACGAAACTTTGACAGCTTTTCCGACCACCCGTCCCGTTCAAACTTGACAGCTATTGATTGACGCATGCGTTGTCAATTTGTTTTGTCACGTGAGGTGGTAAACCGAAAGTAGGGACCATTCATTATTTCAGCGTAGGTATAACGAAACACCGAAAACCATTTGTGACGATAAAGATAAAGATAAAGAAGCTTTATTTAACGTCGCATATTAGAAACAGACAACATAAGCTCTGTAGAGCTTTTATTGCGACAAACAAGGTATCCAGTAACAAATTATACCTACCTGATGACGTAACCTATATGAAAAAAGAAGGAAGTGTCTCCGGGTACGGTACCGTATCCCCAGACCCTGGGTCTCCAGGTACGGAACCGTACCCGGAGACAGTCCTATGAGGATTGGCTCCGGGTACGGCAGTAAGTTTTCAAAACCAGAATTAGAATTTATTTATTTATTTTGCTCAACTACACCCAAATGATGGGTTAAAGGCAAATAATACATATATATACATGAACATATATAACACAAAGACAATCACAAACATTAATAGTCTCGAAATGGTTTGGAGTATATGTCAGAGGCCACAATGGTAATTAACTAGACAATGTTGCACTGCTGCAAAAATTTACCTATCGCTTTAATAACTTTGACATTAGTATGACCCATTAATTCGTTAAAATCCTCTTTGTTATCAAATCCTAAAAGACATCCAGACTCTTTAATCAGGCCGATCATACTTTTTCTTTGTTCAACATATTTTATACATGAAAATAAACAATGGACTTCATCCTCAATAGTGATACAAGTTGTACAAAGTCTCTCTTCCAATTTCAAACCAGAATATCCCCCTTTCAATTTTTAGCCTATGTGCACTGATTCTAAAAAATAACCATGTATTAAGTAGTTTTTGGTGATCCCCTCGGGGATAACCATATTAAGTTTGGAATTCGTACTCGATTGGTACGCCGTTTCCTTTCGCTGAAATAGGGTCCTACTATTTCCCGGTACTTCTACATTTGGCGGACCCTACTGCCAGAATACTCGCCAGCATCGCAAATGCATGATCTTTATAGCTTATCTTGAACACTTTATCTCGCCCTATAGCCTACAAGCAATTACCCGAGAGTTCAGTACAGCTCTTCAGTACAAAAGTTGTCACTTAAGGGTACAGATCAATAACAAGTTGTACTCGATTATGCGCCGTTTCGTTTCGCTAAATGCGGGTCCCACTATATCCCGGTATTTGTTCCCATATTTTTGCGCATCCAGCTGCAGCGTCCCTCCTAGCATCGCTGAGGCATGAGCTGTAAAACTTGTCCTGACACTTCGTCTCACATAATACAAGCATCTCACCTAATACAAGCAATTACCAGAGAGTACAGTCCACTTAGGAAGAGCTGTCACTAAACAGTACAGGTCACCTAACAAAAGTTAATAGCACTGAAGCTCACCTGTTACAAGCAATCACTCGACATTAGGAAAAAGCTGTCAAACCCGCCCTTTACCTACAAAGTCAACAAAGTCCAAGAATACAATAAAATTAACTTGCATTGCTGCCAATTTTCTACTGTACCACTTGCATCCTATAGATTCATTGCTAAGGAATAGCCTCTCAAACTTTTTCAAAAGCTAAACTTGTACCCATTTAATACATAGTTAATCCGGCAATATTTTTACTCCTTAAGTCGCCATCTGTTGTGTTCTGTTCAGTTCCTTAGTGATCCACCGCTTACTTAGTTCGGCGCACCCTCATATGAGGTAGTATTAATACCGAAGGTTCCTTTTTACTTTTAAGAATTTGAGCGCAATACTGGTGATAATTTATATACATGTATGTGCTGTAACTTATTTACACACAGGACTGCTGGTTAAGTATTGTTTCACTTGTTAATTCCCGGAAATCTGTCTCAGAGCCACTACAGTCTCTTCAGATGTATTGTGTATATATACTCTTCAGATGTATTGTGTATATATACTCCCTCGAATACAGCTCCAGCAACCCCAACTCCTCGGATTCAAAAGCTTGTAGGTCAATACAAGCTGAACAGTCCAGTGTCAACTGGGTAAGATACTCTGGGTCTTGAAGCTGGACGATATCCTTGTCTGATAGAATAGCACTGTCTGCTAGCTACTTGGTGTAGACTTTTCTGTACTGTTCGAGGAAAGCACACTCGGCAATAAAATGCTGGCGAGTCTCTGGTAGTGCTGAGCACAGTTTACAAGTAGAGTTCAAAGAAAATTGATTAAAAGCGGCACGATTAGCTTGCAAAATATATGTTCCAGTAAGCAACCTACACTTTATTTGTGCCCTTCTACTGTCGTGAACATTATTCCTGACTGTAGACCATACATGATGTGAAATACCTACTTTCAACACGTCAGCATTTATGTACCTAGTGGAAGATTTGTTCGTGATATCTGATTTCCAGAACGACTCTACCATCTCATGTATTTTGCGGTTAAGTGTATTTTTCCACTCGAGCTTGGGTGGGGTGTTGCACATTAGTTCAAAGACCGAAGGCAGGTCATAATTATCAAGAATGCATTGTATATGAGTGAACATACTGTTTTGAGACAGGTCTCTCATTACTATTTGTCTTTGAGCTATTTCATATTCAATTGAATTTGGATCTCGAATCATAGTTACAAACAGGTTAAGTAAGGTTTTGTGTACAACAGATTCAATTGGTAATATGCCATTTAAAGCTAAGCAGGCAGAATTAGAGGTATTATCAGGGAGTCCCTGGAGTTGTTTCAAACATTTTCTCTGAAACTTCTCCAAAGACTCAAGATCTTTCTTTTTGAGTAGCTGGCATTCTATACCATACAGCAGCCTAGGTATGACAAAGGTCGACCAGATATGTCCATTCTTTGCGACTTTTAAACCACCACCCCCATGGAACCCAGCTCCCATCAGTGAATAGGCAGTTTTCCTCCCCAAAGATAATTTCCCCTCAATATCAACTGTTTGGGATGTTGACCTCTTTATTCCCAGATGTGTGGCGGAGCTAGTCACATCCATCCTATCCTCACCTATGAATATGTCCAAATCAGAGTTGTTCCTCCCCCCAAACTTGTACCATAAGATGTGGCTCTTAGCTGGATGAACACAGTATCTTTCACGGCTAGCACTGTCCTCAACATCCCAGACCATCACTTGCATTTCTGACTTATTTCCAGCTAGTAAGGCCAAGTCATCTGCTACTGTTATGTGGGGGATACTTATTGAGCCGATCTTGATGCCTGTGTACCTGTCTTCTAGTTGAAGAAGCAACGGGTTTTTGTGCCTCTTATAATGGCCTGTTGAAAGCACTCCACCCTGTCTGACACCTTGTCTGATATTGATGGGATCCGAGAGCTCACCTGTCCATTTAATCCTTGAAGAACAGTCTGAGTAGAGGTCTTTCAGCAGCAACCAGTCACTACCATAAATACCGTCTAGATACAGTTTTCTGAGAAGAGAATTCTGATCCACCACATCGAATGCCTTCTGGGTATCGAGGGTAGTAAAAAACAGATCCTGTTTGTTAATAGCAGACTCCAGGATACATTCTGTTAAAATAAATGCCGCATTCAGCGAGGAGCAACCAGGAGTGAATCCTTTCTGTAGTCTGGACTGGGTAATTTGGAGAGTCGAACAATGCCTGGCACTGAGTATGTGTTCCAATATCTTTAGCAGACATGGGGTGACTGTTATTCCTCTGTAGTTGCCTGGATTACTAGGGTCTCCTTTCTTGAAGATCGGTGTGAGGATGCCTTCTTTCAGAATCACTGAGACAGACTCTGTATCAGTCAGATAGTCCAAGAAGTATGTAAGGAATTCTGAGAGTTCATGACCAGCCAGCTTGAAGTACTCGGCTGTAAGTCCCATGATATCCACTGCTTTGTTGTTGTTTAGCCGTTTCAGAGCTGCTTTGACTTTTATGACGGAGACGGGGTCCATAGGAGTATATTCCTCTTTGCAGAGCCGTTCTATGACCTCCACATCATCATCAACCATCTGTTTATACTGCTGGTCAAATCTAGGGTTAGCCAATGGCGTGGCTAGCTCCTGGAAATGCTCTGCCCACCCTCTGCGTATTTCAGCCGGAGTCCCTCTCTCTGTACCATTCACCGTCAGCGTCTGAAGGAGAGTATTTGAGCTTTTCCGTTGTTCACCAATCAGCTTGTAGAACACCCTGGAGTCGTTGCCGGAATTCATAATTTCTTCCACTTTCTCCCGTCGAGACTTAGCTGCTTCCTGCCTCTGTTCCTTCCGCTGATTTCTTTTTGCTATTCTCCTTTGCTCCACTGTTGGATCGGTCTTGTCTGTTGGTGTACTAGCTTTACGCCACTCCCACCATGCTAGATGACAGGCTCTTACGGCCTCATGAATCTTCGCTGACCATGGTCTGTTCTTCATCTCCTTGGCTATGATCTCCGGCTTGAACTTTGGCATGCTATCAGAAGTAGCCTGCTTAAGCACAGCGTTTAAATGGCTAAGAGGTTCTAATATGTCTATGCTGCTCTTCATACTGGGTAGAAATGTGTCAAAGGGTAGCAGATTCTCTCTGACGTACAGTCGGTATATATCCCTATCACACTTGTCCCACCTTGGCTTACACATAATTCTTGTTGTATGCTTGTCTCTTGCCCTTGAGGTAAGATTAAGGGTGCCAATGACGGGGAGATGATCCGAGGTGTTCAGGGAAGCTCTGCTATATGTTTCGTTTTCTGCTCCTCATGTTGTTTACTTATGTAAGCCTGAGTGTAAATAAAGAATTGAAATTGAAAAAATTAAATACACCTCAGCGGAATGTATCCATAGCCGTAGTACCGGGGCGCCGTTCGTCCGTCCAATGAATAAAAACTCTGTTCTGTTCTGTTCTGTTCAATTCTCGTATCGACGTTACCCAAGTGGCTCAACGGTACGTAACCATAGTTGCACACACTTGGCGCCGTGTGTCCGTCCAAGAATAAAAACTCTTACTCATTGTTGAATTTTATAATTATTTTGCACAAAACAGGTGTGAAAAACATCACTTATTGGTGTGAGCGCGAAAACGTCATGTTTGTTTGTTGTTATCTTTTTATGTAAAATAAACACATTTTGACCGCATTATCATTAATTATTTTCCTTAGCAAGATGGCGACTTAATGAAATTTTAACAAGGAGTAATTTTTACAAGGAGTAATTTTATTGCTGGATTAACTATATATTAAATGGGTAAAACTACTTAATAATTGGTATTGAAAACTTGCTGCCGTACCCGGAGCCAATCCTTATAGGACTGTCTCCAGGTACAGTTCCGTACCTGGAGACCCAGAGTCTCGGGGTAGGGTTCCGTACCTGGAGACCCAGGGTCCCGTACCCGGAGACACTTCCAAAAAAGAATGGACCAAAACACTCAACCAAGACACTATGAAAACACAGTGTTTTGATGGTGCATTGATAGTGCAAAATTTCACATGCAAATGAGCTACCAAGGCACTAACGAAGACACCATCGAGACACTTTGACCAAAACACTATCAAGACACTTTGTTCAAAACACTATCAAGGCACTTTAACCAAAACACCATCAAGACACTTTGACCAAAACATATCAAGACACTTTGACCAAAACACTATCAAGACACTAGCAATTTCAAAGGTGAACTGAAGGTCAGGTCAGTATACAATTACACATGCATATGCCTTTAAACCATGTCAACTGAAATAATGCCCTACCTTTTATTTGATACCCTAAATATAAAAAAATTGCAACTCAACATACAATGAAAACAGCTTGTAGTGAATACATAAGACTGTTCTTTGTAAATATTTAGTCCCTTAATTGTTTTATATGCCGATGACTTTTGACACTTGGCTGTACTCTCTCTCTCTCTCTCTCTCTCTCTCTCATCTTTTGACACTTGGCTGAAATTAATCTCTCTCTCTCTCTCTCTCTCTCTCTCTTATTAATGCAAATAAGTACTAATTTTTCGCGTGGCGTGAGTTTGCTATGTGCTATGTAATAACCTACCCCATGATTGACATTTTCAACGTAATAATCTACAATTAGCAAATGGAACAAAATATCATAAATGTGTTAATTTATCCACTAGTTGAGTACTTAACTCGTGAACTATATGAAATGTTGTAAATCAATGAAAGCTAAAGCTTATACTTCTGTCAGTTCGACCAATATGTGATGCTTTTTAAGTGCCATCAGCCAATTCACCAAGTTAATTATGCAATTTTATATGGCCAGTACAACGTATCATTATTAGATTTTATAAGATTTCTACGATTTTAAGCAAAGTACATGACACTCGTTCTCATAAACATACATTTTTCTTCTTCTTTTTTTCTTCTTTTTCATTTCCATTTTCCCTTTTTTTGTTTTGTTTAGCAGCCTACCCATCATGGCAAATATATAATATAAGCAATTCGGCTAATATCATGAAACATCGACAAATGCCAGCTTCATTCAATAACGTCTCGCCAGAACTGGTCCCAAAATTCAAAAGGGGCCTTACTTAAGGAACTCATCTATTATTGCTATGCCCTTTGTCTTAAAGTTTCTATATTGGCATTTCTACACCGACTGATCCAATTACTAAGGACTTCTTTGATTAAGGCGTGAATTTTCCCCATGATTAAAAAGTTATACGGAACACTGACTTCTGCTTTGCATTTATGACTATGACATGTAACTTGCATAACAAATGAATTTTCAAGTGTTTGTGTCTATGTAAAGTACGTTAAACATACGTTGACGTTGACGTCATTGTTGAGATAAATTGTAAATTATCCTCAAATTGATCGTTGAAATAATGATTTTCTGTATATATTTCACCCTTTTTTGATTTACATTACTTACATAACAGACAGCACTGGATAGTTTTGACTATATGTATGTGACCTTGACCTCATTTCAAGGTCATGGTACACAATATAATCCTTGAAGATCACAGTGCTATTGTTGACCATTCTTATTCTTTGGCTTACTGAGTATCGTTCCCCCCCCCGTGACCCAGCTTCCCACTCATACTTGCATCGCATAAGTCTCCTGCATGAAGGAAATGCTGGGTCACGGGGGGAGGGGGGGGGGGGGGAAGTACTTGTATTTTAATTGTAGTGAAGCGTTCTCTTTTGGCCGTTTTGACCGGAAGTACAACTGTGGTTTTGCATGTTTAAATGCCGATCAGGCGTAACAAGAAGAAAATCATTGCTTTGTATTGTGAGATGCGTGTATTTAGCATGCATGTATGACAAAAATGTATGAAATGAATGACTGATTTCAATATTTTTATTACCTCAAAAAATGAGGTATGCGAAAACCTTGAATTTAGGGTAGGTAGGGTCAGACTGGATTATCTCCCCATGTCTTTGGGTCTGAATCACAAATGATCTGATTTCATACGGTTTACATATTTGTGGAAGCTATGCAAAGAAAAATTTGAGAACTTTATACTTTTGAAAATTCGGACCTGTCGCACCGGTATAATGGGGAAAATCCTCGCCTTAATCATAGAAGTCCTTGAGAAAGTCAAAGATCTTCGTTACTATTATAAGATGTTGGAATGCTGTCGCCGTTGAGACCCTCTTTCAGAATACTCACGAACTTCTTGCTCCTCTTTCAGTTCTCAAGAAGTTCTCAACACCTGAGTGTTTTATCATGTTAATCTCCTAAAGACATCCTTGCTCAAATTAAACTATTTTGTCCTTTTTTTTGTATCTTCTGTAATGAGGCCAATGAAGTAAGGGTCTCTTTCTCAGTGAGGAGTGTGTTACATGTTGCTCCTCTGTCTTATCATCATCGGTTTATTTTTCTCGTTAGAGTCCCCATTTTATTGCTAACCATCTTTTTTTATATTTGGTCATATGCTAAAACATCTCAGTGAAAGAGATCTAAGTCCATGAGCCGTGACACGATGAAACAAATAAAGTGGTTGTGCGCCCAGCGTAGACTCAGATCAGCCTGGGCATCCACCCAGTCTGATCAGAGTCTTTGCTGGCTATATGGAGGTAGCTAAGACCCTTAGCTAGCCTTTAAGCACTTTGTTGGTTGGTTGATTTGATGCTTAACGTCCACGGTAAACAACTAAGGTCATGTCGGGACGGTCAGTTAACCTAACCACACTATTCCTGGGCAGGTTTAGACCTCCTAAGCGGTTAACCAGTACTAAGTGCACATACTTTCGCCAGTAACTGACAACTGCCCTTCTTGAATCAGCGGAAGAAGAAACGAAAGTATGTGGCCAGACCGGGATTCGAACCCAGGACCTCTGACTTACGAGTCAGGTGCCCTACCGACTGCGCTACCCGGCCCGGCTAAGCACTTAGAAAAGAGTCTGAACTGATTGGGCGATCTGCGCTGGGCACACAACCACTTTGTTGTTTTTTTCGTGTTGCGGTTCGTGTAGTTGCAATGCAGACATGTCAGTGTTTGCGTCAAGGTCTGCTTGAAGCAGGGGCTCTTCTTCTGTCACTTCAATTTGAGGCTGACTATCATCTTGACCGATTAGTGGTGTATTCAACCCGAGCATCATTTCAAGAAACATATCCAACATTTTTAATACCTATCTGCTCTGCGTGTCCCCCAGCCTTTTTCGTGATGGGCTAAAATGCCCTCGAGTATAAGTCAGTACTGGCAGCCTTTCTGAATTTACATTCCTAAATATCTTCATCATTCGCTTTCATTATCTGTTCAGCCCTTTTCTTTATTTAGTCTATCCGTTCCATTTTATAAGTGACATATATTATATAATAAGTAACACTAATAACTCACAAGATAATGCTTTAAAGGTAGGTTCCTGGACTAGCGATAACAATTATGTCCACAAAATAATTTCGTCTTTTTCTGAGCAGTATTGAATTCTCTTATTTTTCTGAATTTGTTGCTACTGAGAAACTCGTCAGATGTTGAAGAAAATAGTCGTTTTCCCCTTTGGTTTATTTTCTTTCGTTGGAATTCCAGTTCTAAAAATAACTATGTTTATTATGTCTATAAGTGCGCAATTTCTGGTGCCATACTCCAAAGGTCAATTTCCCCTAGCCGTGAGCTCTCCTAGAGGTCCTGACATGGCGGATGGGTTAAAACTATCCCAAAATGCAATGCAGCATGACGTCAGCTGCGTTATCTATTTTTGGCGCGAACTAAAAATAGCGCTAACTGGTGTGCGAAGCAGAGTTAGAAAATCCCTTGCAAAACAACTTTTCTAATATTTTTTTGATTTACACTTTTTAGTGAAACTTATTCATTCCCTTTTATAAGTGCTTTTCAACAACTTGGATGAAAGATCATCAAAATTATGATACATTCCAAAGTACAGGAACCTACCTTTAACTATTGACATACTGGCATAACTTTACTGCAATGATAGTACTGAAATACGTGTATACGTTTTGTGATATATTATGTGATTAAGGATGAAGTGAAATTAACTCTAGTTGATTTATTTCTATGCAGGAAAACTGTGCTGTAAATACAGCATAATGAGAACAATAGTAGTATATAGACGGGGGAGCGATTTTTTTCAAAGATTGAATATTTAAGGTACCATTTTATTTTTTGGTCAAAATTGGGTCGAGGTTTTCACAGAAATTGTTTATTAAAGCGTTCGTTGTCCTCGTCTATACACACAGGGTATACATCAGTCCGCCAATTTTCGCTTCCTGCAGAGACTGTCCGTCACATTTGGCTTCCACCGAGACTGTCCGCGATCTCTTGCTTCCTGCCGAGACTTTTGTACATGATGAATGGCTTCCTGCAGAGACTGTCCGCGTGACTCTGCTTCCTGCCGAGGTTCTCGGCAGGAAGAAGAGTCACGCGGACAGTCTCGGCAGGAAGCCATTTTTCGAGGACGGTAGTCCCGCAGGAAGCAAGAGATCGCGGACAGTCTCGGCGGAAGCCATATATGACGGACAGTCTCTGCAAGAAGCGAAAATTGGCGGATTGGTTTATACCCTGTGATATACTACTTTTGTCGATGGCAGCATTTACCGACTTAATACAAATTTACCATAAAATTCTAAATATTGGGACAGATAGGTCGGACCAAACAGTGCAGACCCAGTTTAGAATGCTCCTAAGGAGCAGTCTGATCAGGATATACACTGTTTGCCATTCCATCTGCATCTTTAAGTCGCAATGCCCAAGTCTTAGAACAGTTATGGTAATTGTTTTGATGTGTCCCAATTTTTTAGAATTGTTTAGGTATTAATAACATACATATATATGAGCTGCGACACGAGAAAACTAACAAAGTTGTTGTGCGCCCAGCGCAGACTCAGATCAACCTGGGCATCCGCCCAGTCTGATCAGAATCTTCGCTGTCCGCATGGAGGTAGCTTAGTCCCTTAGCTATCCTTTAAGCGCCTAGCGAAGAGTCTGATCAGCTGAGCGGATGCACAGGCTGATCTGAGTCTTCGCTGGGCGCACAACCACTTTGTTGGATTTCTCGTATTGCGGCTCAATTCTGTTACCTTAATTACAAAGAATTTCTTTGAAGAAATGTTTCTTAGGTCCCGCTCTTCTATCCATCACTAATCTAGTCATCAATGGCCATGTAGATTCTTAAAAGTCAAGCTATATCAGATAAAGCGCTTAGACTCCGTAACGAAGCTAATGACAGCATATACATTTTCTGTACTGCAGAATAACATTAATTAGCATGTCTGCAAGGCTGGATAAGAAAGCGGCATTACCATGATTACAGCAGTTTTCATTTTTCCGTACAGCCGCTGAACATTGACAATATTTTGTCTCGAAATCCTCATTTAATTTCGAACATAGTTTTCGCTATGATATACTTGTCCGAAGCATATTCTGAAAGTAGTGAATGGATTGATTGATTGATTGATTGATTGATTGATTGATTGATTGATTGATTTGATGCTTAACGTCCACGGTAAACAGCTATGGTCATGTCGGGACGGTCAGTTAAACCTAACCACACTATTCCTGGGCAGGCTTAGACCTCCTAAGCGGTTAACCAGTACCGTACGTGTACATGCTTTCGCCAGTAACTGACAACTGCCCTTCTTGAATCAGCGGAAGGAGAAACGAAAGTATGTGGCCAGACCGGGTTTCGAACCCAGGACATCTGACTTATGAGTCAGGTGCCCTATCGATTGCGCTACGCGGCACGGATGGAATCAAATGAAATCTGACACACTGATAGAAGGTTTCCAGCGGGCATATGACGTCAAAATGACATTGTACTGACGTCGATGAGACGTCATCATGTCGCATCGACGTCAGTCCGACGTCATTTCAGAGGAAGTACAGAATGGACAAACCATAACCCCATCACAAATAATTACATTGTTATTTTCCGTTCTGTGAAACCTGACACACTGGTAGAGGACAATGAGCGAAAGTGCAGAGTACAAGAACCATAACCCTATAGCAAGTGATCATAGAGTTATTTCCCTTCCTTTTTGCAGTCATATGCTTGTCTTGTCCTAAGCGTATCTTTAAAAGTAATGAAGAGAATCAAAGCGAACTTGCTACATTGGTACAGGATCAATGATATGCTGCAAAAAACAAACAAACAAACAAAAAAGCTACTCGGCCTTATTTATTTTCTGAATTCACAGTTATCGCTTACGCCATTTCAGATAACGTCTGGTAAGCGTGCCATTCCGTTCTCACTGTAGCCTAGTGGTTAAGCACTGGCCTTCTGAGCTAGCACTCCCGAATTCGATTCCCGACAAGGGCAGAAATTCTTTACCGTAAATGGGATGCCATGGCACATAAAGCCTTTAGTATCATCCTCCCTTCGTCCTAATTCGACTGAAATACACATTGAAAAGGGTGTAAAATCGCAAAGTCGGCCATCCATCCATTCTGCAAAATGTTAGACAAAATTAATCAATACATTTCGACTTATTTATGGTGCTGTCATTTAACTCCTAAAAGTGGCAAAATCGAGATTTTAGGTTTCTGTAATACTCCACAAGTTCTCTTACTCAAAAGTAAAAAGTGTGCACAAATATGCTATATATATATATTATACGATTCTAACTGTATTGCTGGTTAACTACATGCAAAAGCTTAAATTTTAATCACCAAAAGGGAACGTTTTACCAGGCGTGCAAATGTTGAATTGAAACAAACGTAGGAATGAGTACATGATGTGCCATGTAAACCCGTGGCAAGGTCTTTTCTATGTGTATTTACAGCTGCTCTAGTTTGATTTCTTTTTCTGGGGCATAACTTATCTTGTTTTATATCTATATTAAAGACAAAGCATATGCTTTTATCTCAGACACAATGAAGATTTTCATTTGTGTTTATCTGTGTCTTGCAAGTGTGAGTAATGCGCAATTATTAGAAGAATTCCGCCAACAAATAACAACAGAACTGAAAGATTACTTTAAAGAAGAACTAAAAAGAATTGAAAACAAATATGCAGAGGAAAACGGTGCACTTAGAAAGGAAGTAGCTACCAGCCGACAAGAACTGACTGAACTCAGACTGAAACTGGACAATGAACTCCAGGAAAGAACTCATGAAATCGCGAAGATGCAACATAAGCATAGTGCCGTGATTAAGGAATTACATGACCTGAAACTTCAGCTTAACGCACAGCACACTATGAAAAGAAAAATGAAAGAACGTCTCAAAAATGAAATAGCCCAGCATAATCGCATATTTGAAGACGATCAAAATTTGAAAACAAATCCAAATATGGTAGAGAATGATATAAAACCTTTTGCTGCAAAGACAAGCACAGTCAGAATCGGGAACCACACTTATAAGAGCACTTTGCAGAATAAGGCGAATATGAGAGTTACTTGGAAACAACCATCAAGATTCGCTGATGCCAGTTTAGATTCTGTGCCACGTTGGAATAAAAAGCGTCAAGCTGAAGGTAAATACTACAACGTTGATCGTTCGAAGTAGTTTGGGTAATAATGATCTATCATTGTTTAGGGTAAATAAATAAATAGAATTTTTAAATTTTCCCTACTATTGTTTGGTGTAAAAAGGTGTAGCAAAATGCATGCGACGTAACATGCTTAGGGCCCTAGGCCCATGAGGGATGCAACTTAAAACTATCTATTTCCTGTATGACAGAGAAACTTTAAAAGAACTTCCTTTTCCCTAAGCCCCGGCATTTCGAGCCGAAATTTGCTTTGATGACTTAAATAATCTGAATATAAATCTTTTCTCAGTCATGATGCGCTGAGAGCACCTTATATCAAGTGAAATACGTGTAACTGAGTCTTTGAAAGTCTTAATTGTTTATCAGCTCATTTTACAGTGCAACCGTTGGTGTCAAAGGCAATACCTTTGCTCAGTTTGTGATTCATGTGTCAGACCAACAATGACTTCGGTGACAGATACGCATTTCCGTAGTTGCTCAACAGACGTGAAACAATAGTACAGTTGACGACAGTTGGTTCACAGAAATTGGCAAAGGACCAAAATGCTAATTATTTTACATAAACAAAAAAAACTTTGACCTAATGACGCAGAATTGAAATTTGCATATAAAGCGCCTTGAAAGAAATCTTTCACATAATTATACAATCATTGGTTGAAACACAGAAACGTTCATTACAATACTGGCATTGCATTAGAGCAGAAAGCTTTGTCTAAAAAGGACCAATTTGACAAAATATGACAAAAAGATAAAAGGTAATTTTTTCTGTAAATGATTTTTGTCGCACCTGCTTTAGCAAGGTGCGATATAGGAGTTCACTTTTCCGTCCGTCCGTCCGTCCGTTAGTCCGTCAGTCATTCCGTTCGTCCGTACGTCCGTCCGTCAACAATTACGTCGACCCTAGCGTCGACCCTAGTGTTAAGTCCATTTCTCGCAAACTATGATACCTACAATCATCAAACCTGGCATAAAGCTTCTCCTTAGAATGTTCTCGAGGGCTGTTGCTCTATTCTTTATCCTTGTACTATATTTCGTGGTCTGCTGACTTCGTAAAATTTTATATTCAAAATTACATCCATCCTAGCGTCGACCCTAGCGTTTAAGTCTATTTCTCGCAAACTAAGATTCCTACAATCATCAAACCTGGCATGAATCTTCTTCTTAGAATGTTCTCAAGGGCTGTTGCTTTTATTTTCACTCTTGACATATATTTCATGGTCTGGTGACTTCATAAAATTTTATATTCAAAAAATTACGTCGACCCTAGCGTTTAAGTCCATTTCTCACAAACTATGATACCTAGAATCATCAAACTTGGCATCAAGTTTCTTCTTAAAATGCTCTCGAGGGCTGTTGCAATTAATTTTACCATTGATCTATATTTGATGCTCTACTGACTTCGTAAAATTTTGCATTCAAAATTGTGTCAACCCCAGCCTTTTTAGTCCCTCTGTCTCAAAGTATGATACCTACAGTCATCACACCAGGCATAAAGTTTCTTCTTAGAATAGTCATGAGGGATGTTGCAGTTATTCCTACCATTGACCTATATTTCACGCGCTGCTGACTTACTAAAAAATTTTATCCAAAATTGTGTTTACCCTAGCATTTTAGTCCATTTCTCATACGCTTTCATCAAACTATAGTCTTTACTACTGTGGAGATGCAACAACAAGTTTTCAACAACAAGTTTTTATTTACTCCAGGCCCATTACGGGCATAAGAGCTAAAATGAAAGATGAAACAAACATATAAACAAACATATAAATGGCATGTGAAGTACATAATTATGCAAAGTTTTAAATGTCACAACACTTAAGCATGAAAATCCCGAGAATACGGACCCCAGTTATTTGCTGAATAAGCAGTAAAAGTACTTTAACATGACTTAAAGCGAACAGTGTAAACCCCAAGCAGCCTGCTCCACTTGAAGCAGACCACTCCGGGATCACACCTCCTCTATACTGAGGTCCGAAAACTAAGGACAATCACAACAAAAGTCAGGAAAAGATTATACTATAAGAGAAACAAAACTGCTTATAAATGTTTTTAAGAGGAAGGCTTGAGCATATTGAAGTGCTTGAAAGTGTCGAAGAATCCTTACCTTCGTTGGCTATAAAAGCGATCCAGATTACTGAAAACAGTTGTTTTGTGACACTGAGATCAAGGGAAGATAAAGAAAAATTAATTACTGAAGGGATTAATATCCGTGGTACATACAACAATGTCTTTGATGTGGACAAGCTTGTTACAAATGTAACCATCAAAGACGCTCCCTATGAACTAGGTGATTCTTTTCTGCTCCATCATATGAAACCATATGGAGATATTGTTGAGCACAGTTTAAAAAGGGGTAAAATCAAAGGGACAGATATAGACACTGGCACTAGATACTTACAAATGGTAAATGTACGTGAGGTCTTACCAAATAAAGTTAATTTAGGGCGATTCAAGGTGCGCATTTTTTCAGATAACAAAACGGAATGCAGATTCTGTAAAAAAGTAGGTCACCCTTATTATCAATGTCCAGAGAAAGATAAACCTGCTCAACGGCTTTGCAACCGTTGTAAAAGCCCTAATCATATAGCTAGAGATTGTACAAATGATATAGTCTGCAATTTCTGTTCTTTTACTGGTCATGTACAGAAAGAATGCGAGGAATATAAACTCTCACTAGCTCGTAATACATATAGCGAGTATGCAGATGAGATAATCGAAGGGAGAAAGGCAGAGGCAGAGGCCCAGCTCGACATGATAACTCAAATATCAAGTACTCAACATGCTGAACTAAATCTATTCAGCACTGAAATTATGAAAACTCTTGACTTTGATGAAAAAGATGTAAACGATGACAGTGAGATACAGTGCGGTCAAAATGAAACACAGTCGACACCAAAACAACATGACAACAAAAATGATTCACAGATAAATCAGGCTGAGCGATCAAAAGATTCAGGGAAAGATCTCAGGGTTGAAAATAATACAAATGTTGATCAAACTCAGAGTGAGAAAGAGCCATGCTCAAGTACTTTTCACTTGGTGTCTAAGGACAAAGTAAACTTAGTTATTGGTGATTCTAATGCTAAGAGAGTCCATTTTAAGGACCCTGATGTTAAAAACCTTTCTGTTTCAGGAGCTAAGGCAGGTGATATCGACCGTATACTTGAAAAGGCTATAGCAGCAGCTGGTCAAAAGTCAGTTAAGCGCATTGCTATACATCTTGGGACAAATGATATCACAAGAAATAAGGTAGATGCAAATCAAGTTATCTTAGAGGTGTCAACAGCAATAAACAAACTCCACAATCAATTTCCGAATGCTGGAATAGCCTTTTCAAGCATTCCGCAAAGAAGGGGTAAATCACCGGCTATAGGTATTATGAATAAAAATACAAAAGCTGTGAATGAGTTTGTATTGAAAATGTCACGAAAAGAAGTTTATCTACATTATCTAGATAACGATGAAGACCTTCTTGATAAAGATACTCCAATCAAATCCTTCTATGATAGCAGTGACGCTTCTGGCGTTCATCTCAGCGCAAAAGGCGCAAGTGTTTTAGAAGAAAACATTCAGACTTTCTTTGACAGCGGGTCTTCAACGGAATTTGACTTTGAAACACCAATGGGTAAAAAAAGAAATCGCAGTGTGTTGTCGAATACACCCCCTTCCGATAAGCAATCAAATATCTCCAATAAATTAGTACCATAGCTAATTGTTTCAGCAGATGGTTTTATTGGCATCAGTTAATGTTAATGGGTTTCGAAATATAAATAAAAGACAAAACATATTAAACTGGTTTGATCAAAAACGTTTTGATGTCGTCTTTATTCAAGAAACCCATTGTGAAAATAAAGAAACAGAACTTGACTGGGTTAAGGACTGGAATGGTTCGAGCATATGGAATTATGGTACGAACCTATCGAAAGGGGTGTGTGTCCTGTTCAATAAAAAGTTCGATTTTGTTCTCACCTCAAAGCATATAGCTGATGGGGGGAGAACAATATCGATTAAAGTAGAAGTCAACAAACATAAAATCCAGTTGACTAACATATATGCTCCGAACAACCCAACCGAGCGTAAGCAATTTAACTCTGATTTGAGTACTCTTTTCGATAACAACTACCTTCAGATCATTGGAGGTGATTTCAACTGCACTCAAGACAATAGATATGATAGAAAACCGCAATCAACTCATAAAGATCAAGGATACAAAGAACTTAATGATATCATGAAAGAATTTTACCTTGAAGATATATTTCGAAAACGTCAGCCAAATAAATCTAATTATACATTCTCACGTGGCTTCTCGAAATCTAGAATAGACTATTTTTTAACATCAAATACTTTGGATTGCTGTATTAAGAATAGTTCAATTGTTCATTTTCCCTTTAGTGACCATGATGCGGTACTATTAGATATTGAATTAACAAATGCTGTAAGAGGACCAGGCGTCTGGAAGATGAATGTACAAACAATTCAAACCGATATATATAGGGAAAGTATTGAGAAGTTATGGCCAACTTGGACGCACCAGATAAATCAGTATCAAAATATCCTACAGTGGTGGGAAATAACAAAATATAATATAAAACAACTTACAATGGAAATAAGTAAATTTCTAAATATCAGTAAAAGTAAGCTTATTAAGATAGAAAAAAGAATGAATGAAATAAAAGACTCTGACTTAAATGTTCATAAAGAAGAATGTAAAATACTAAAAGCAACGTTAAAAGAATATTATGAAAAACAGTTACAGGCTATTAAAATTCGATCACGCGTAAAATATTTTGAAGAAGGGGAAAAGTCAACTAAATATTTTTATAACCTCGAAAAAAAGAACGTAAGTGACAAAACATGGACGAAGATTAAATGTAAGGATGGAACTTATAAATCAGATATACATTCAATATTAAGGGAGCAAAAAGACTTTTATAAAGAACTTTTTACTTCAGAAAAATCTAATGAAACAAAAGGAACTTACTTACTACAAACAGTTGATAAAACTTTGAACCAAAACGAAAAGGAATTTTGTGATAAAGATGTCTCTGAAAATGAAATACACAATGTGATAAAACTACTTAAAACAAACAAATCTCCTGGGGACGACGGAATAGTGGCTGAGTTTTATCAAATATTTTGGTATCTTATTAAAAATGAATTATTGATGGTCATTCAACAAATTTTCGAACTAAAAACATTAACAAATAGTCAGTATAACGCAGTTTTAACACTTCTTTACAAAAAAGGTGAAAGAGCAGATATAACTAACTGGAGACCGATCTCTTTATTAAACACGGATTATAAAATAATAACTAAAGTTCTTGCGGAAAGACTTAAGATATTACTACCCAAATTAATTCACCCCGATCAAAAAGGTTTTGTAAGAGGCCGAAACATATCAGAAGCTAATCGTATGTTACAAGACATAGTTACTTATTCAGATGAAAATCATGTAGATTCATCTATTATTTTCCTTGACTATTCAAAGGCTTTTGATAGAGTTGAATGGAATTGGACTCAGAATTGTTTATTGAAATTCGGATTTGGCGAAAAATTTCGAACATGGATCGATATGATATTTAAAGGCGCAAAAACGGCAATCTTGACAAACGGATTTAGGAGTACGTATTTTAGTATAACTCGTTCTATGCGCCAAGGTTGTCCAATAAGTCCTTTACTTTATATATTACAAGCTGAGCCATTAGCTTGTGCGATAAGAAAAAACAATAAAATTATTGGAATACCGTTACCCTTCATTGATAATGAAACGAAAAGAAGAGCTGAGGCTAAAATCAGTAGTTTTGTAGATGATACTCAAATTTTTAATTCCACAGAAGAATCGATTAAGGAATCATTTAAAACTATAGCTTCATATGAAGAAGCGTCAGGGGCAAGAATCAATAAAACAAAGACCGTGGGGTTATTTTTAGGAGCATGGAAAAATAAAAACCCAACATATAAAGATATTACATGGACTAAAACAAATGTAAAAACATTAGGTATACACCATGGTTATGAAATCGACGAAAATGCAATTTGGATGGAAAAAATTAATAAAATCAAGAACTGTATCCAGGTATGGAAGAGTAGGGATTTGACCCTAAAAGGGAAAGTTTTAATTATTAAAACAATGTTAATATCGCAAATAGGATTTTTAGTTGAAACAAATATTATGCCAAAATATGTTGCTAAAACAATAGAAACGCTTTTGTGGGATTTCCTTTGGAATAATAAACAACCATTAGTTAATCGTAACACATTGTATCTAGATGCAAAATCAGGGGGGATAAACATGGTAAATATTAAACATTTTGTAGAATCAAAACAAATAAAATTTATTTATAAAATCGTTTCATCAGAGTACGCTAACTGGAACATGATAGGTAAAAGTTGGTTGAAAAAACTAGATAGACAATATAATATAGAACATTTTTTATGTAAATGCTCGTGTACAAAAGGTTTAGATTTAAAGATCTTTCCCGAATTTTATCGTGATTCTGTAATTTCTTGGTCGAATTTTCTTTGCCATTTTCAAATGGAAACTAAAGAGGACATTCTAAGCTCTCAGTTATATGGCAACAAAAACATTGTATCCCGAACTTCTCCAATTTTTGTCCAATCCTTTAGTAAAAGTCATATAACTACAATTAGAGATATTTGGAATACTGAACTCAACTCGTTTCATTCAAGAGAATATATTCGTACTAAGCTCTCAGACTATTCAGACTGGGTCAGAAAATTTGAAAAGATAAAAACAAGTATTCCTAATCACTGGATTGACTTACTGATATCAGATTCTAACATTACACAGCCTGGTGCTATTTTGTCTATTAAAGCAGACTTAAAATTATATCACAGAGATAATTATATAGAGCCTCAAACTTTGAAATTAAAACAAATACAGAACATGTTATTGGACAAAACATTTCAACCAAAATGTGTCATAAAGTGGGAATCAATTTTTAATCAAACTTTTGACTGGGAAAACATCTGGGTATTGTCTTTAGAAACCCCCTGTAGTAATAAAGAAAAACAATATCACTGGAAAATAATACACAATGCAATATTAACGGAACATAGACTACACTTAATGAATATGTCTAATGGATTATGCCATTTTTGTAAAGAGGAGAGTGAAACATTACTGCACTTGTTTTTTCACTGTAGAGTTATTCATAGAGTCATTACAAGTATACAATATAAAGCAGACCAGGTCATGAACAGAGAGTTTAAACTTAGAGTTGTATTTCATCCGTATCATTTAATACTTGGTTATAAACATGAAAAGAAACAAATAAGAATATTCATAAATTTTATCTTACAGCAAGCTAAGTGGACAATATGGAAAATAAGAAATAAGATAAAATTCGAAAATCAATCATTTACATATATAAATATTATTGGGAAAGTATTATACAAAATAAGACAAGCTGCAAAATTTATAGAAAATACAAACATATCAAACAAATTTAAAACTGAAACAAAACTATGGAGTAAATTGGAATAGCAGTTGATTTACATCGTTAATTATGACGTTTTGAAACAATTGGTAAAAAATATATCTTTTATAAAGTTTATTGTAAATATCAGTGTGTATATATGTGTGTTTCATTTACTCGTTTCGAAGTCATTTTCCTTTCCTTGTGTGTATTTATGTGTATGTTTACTGACACATTTAGAAATTATTTCATCCTGTATGTATCAATGTATGTTCATTAACTCGTTTCAAAGACCTTTCTCCTTGCTCATCTTCCCTCTTGCTTGTCATGAATGAATATACCCAAGCATAAAGGACCTGTATGACAGTCTTCAGACCTTCTCCTGCATTCATGGTCTATGGGCGGGTATTTCATCACTTCTTCTCTTCCTTCCTGTGCTTATATCAATTGCTAGAATTGTTAAATACATGTAGTTAATAGTAAAAAGAAAAAATCTATCAAACAGTCTGAACTTGTAAAATAAGCAGTCTCAACGTGAAACTAGGGTGGCTTGAAAAGAGTGGAACATTTGTAGGTAGGGACAGACCCGATCACAATTTTCGACTCTTGGCAACCCACTCTTAGTACTCTAAAATACAGCATTATCAATAAGACAAAAAATCAAAGTAAGCCGGATATTTAGTATATATGTGCAAATGTTTGTGTGTATAACTTATGTAAAATGCTTATATGTATATGTGATTTGTTGCTAAGTATGTGTATAAAAAATTGATGTGTAGATGTATATATATTTGTAAAGGCAAATTTATACTGGTGATTGGTGTTAAGATTGAATATCAATATTCATAATAAAATTAATAATGAGATATAATCATTCTGTCATCAAATCATCTTCTTCTACCTTTCATATCATACATCCTTCGGAGAAGCTTGACAAAAAAAAAAAAAAAAAGGAAGATGGTAGTTTCTGTATTATTTGAATTTAGTAAGTATTATCTTTATAAAAAATGCTAATTTAGTCAAGACTGTTCTATCATCAGAGGTCAGTAATTTCTCAAATTTTATAGTATTAGGTGATTGAAAGCTCCACAGAGGGAGGAGTTTAAGCCTGCTTCTGTTAAAGTACTCACAGTTAAACAGATAATGAAACTCGTCTCCTAACTCATTTTTATTACACAATTGGCAAATACGTTCATTTCTTTCAATGTTTAAAAAGCGGCCCTTCTCAATGGGTAGTTTATGACTGAGACATCTGAATTTACATATATATTTAGATAATGGTAATGGAATAATGTTGAAATATTTCTCAAAGCAAAAATCTTTTTTGTATAACCTATAATTCAAACATTTTTCAGCTTCATCAATGCTGC
Source organism: Ctena decussata (assembly GCA_963989385.1). NCBI lineage: Eukaryota > Metazoa > Mollusca > Bivalvia > Lucinida > Lucinidae > Ctena > Ctena decussata. Next base: position 63,922,899 of record OZ022507.1, read on the forward strand.
TTTTCCATGCTTGCTTAAATTGATCAGTTATCCTAGTTTTAATTTTGTTTTTAAAGGCTGCCTGAGAATAGAAGGTATCATGATTCAACCAAATATCTGAAAATCCCAACGTATCTAGTGTATCATGTACTGTTTGTATCCAATCAGAATGAAATAAGTCATTTACATGTAGATAGTGCATAAGCTGATATAATTTATAACAGATTTTGTCCTTTTTACCACTAACTATTCTATACCAAAAACTTAGAACTCTGCTTTTTACCTTCAAATGCAGTGGCATAGTACCAAGCTCTAAGGCAGGTGCGACATAGCATTCCGCGGAATTCTTGTTTCTTTTAAAAGCCATAAGCGCCTTATTGATAATTCGAATAGTGTTTAATTGGCTACTTTATATTGATTCATGCAAAATATATTCAGGTAGTCAAAAATCCACTGTTGCAAATATAGTAGTCAATATGTGATGTTTAAATAGGTATAGAGTGTAATTACTGAGCAGGCTAACTGGTCCAGACGTTTTAGTATATTGGTTACATGTGTTCGCTTTGTAATATTGTGGTCGTGAGATCTATCCCCGGTCGGGCGCTCGACAAAATTTTATTTACAAATTTTACTCCTACTACTACACATATGATTACATCTAATATTTTCTTTTACTCAGGTAATAAGCGTCAAGTCAACAACCTAAATGACATGGGAGTCGCTTTCTTTGCCACAATGAACAACCACTCCCTGAATACAAACCCGAACCGAGACATCATTTTTGAAAACGTTGTTACAAATATCGCAGGGGCATACCACGAAGCTCACGGGATATTCGTGGCCCCAAGGCCTGGTGTATATGTTTTCAGCACTAGTATCCTAACCCAAGGACAGCACGCGCACGTCAAAATTGTTAAAAATGGACAGATGCTTGCAAGACTGGATCCCGACGACTGGGAACAAACAAGTCAGATGGTTGTAGTCCAACTGAAAACCGGAGATGACATCGCCATAAAAAATGATGACATCGCCGGTATCAACTTCCACGGAGAGCAGTATTCGTCCTTTTCTGGCTTCTTACTTTATGACTATACAGAACTGATACCAATTGTTGGGTAACCTGATATGCGTACTTTTCAGTCGACACTTTCATTCGTAAAAAATCATTGAAACCATAGGCATCTAATGAAAGGATCCTGTTTGTGAGCTTCTGGGCTCGCTATTTCATTGTCTATTGTCATTAAATTATTGTCCCCCGCCTTTTCGAAGAAAAGCGGAGGGACATAGTTTTCGGCATTCCGTCCTTCCGTCCTTCCGTCCTTCCGTCCGTCCGTCCGTCCGTCCTTCCGTCCTTCCGTCCTTGTTTCCGTCCTTCCGTCCCCCTAATGTAGTAGGTACCTTGTGTGCGCAACTCCTCCTACAGTTTTATGCCGATTCTTTCGAAACTTTACAGATGTTTTTGTCATGGTCTGAAGATACGCATGTGGTTTGGATATAATCCTGAGATTATTTTTTGTCACTTTTTCCACAAGTTGAACTTAGTAATTTTTTAGGCATTTTTACTATCAAAGTGACTAGATAGTGGGTACCTTGTGTGCGCAACTCCTCCAACAGTTTTATGCTGATGCCTTTGAAACTTCACAGGTGTTTTGGTCATGGTCTGAAGATACGCATGTGGTTTGGATATATTCCTGAGATTATTTTTTGTCACTTTTTCCACAGGTTGAACTTAGTAATTTTTTAGGCGTTTTTACTATCATAGTGACTAGATAGTAGGTACCTTGTGTGCGCAACTCCTCATACAGTTTTATGTCGATGCCTTTGAAACTTCACAGGTGTTTTGGTCATGGTCTGAAGATACGCATGTGGTTTGGATATAATCCTGAGATTTTTTTTTGTCACTTTTTCCACAAGTTGAACTTAGTAATTTTTTAGGCATTTTTACTATCATAGTGACTAGACAGTGGGTACCTTGTGTGCGCAACTCCTCATACAGTTTTATGCCGATTCCTTTGAAACTTCACAGGTGTTTTGATCATTGTCTGAAGATATGCATGTGGTTTGGATATAATCCTGAAATTATTTTTTATTACTTTTTTCGCAAATTGAACTTAGCCATTTTTCATACATTTTTACTATCAAAGTGAATAGATAGTTGGTACCTTGTGTGTGCAACTCCTCCTACAGTTTTATGCCAATTCCTTTGAAACTTCACAGGCGTTTTGATCATGGTCTGAAGATATGCATGTGGTTTGGATATAATCCTCACATTATTTTTTTATTACTTTTTTCACATTTTTAACTTAGCCGCTTTTCCAGCTCAAACACTTAAGTGTATATACAGTGGAGACCTAGTTTCCAAGGCGGGGGACATAAATTCGTCGAATTTGCTTGTTAATATAATTATTGGTGCTATTCATTTCTGCATGTTTTCACGTCCATAAGTCGGGGTGAAATGAAAAGATTTAAGAGGGCATTTTCCTGACAAAGTGGAAACCGCTTGTCACGGTTACTTGCTAATAACGATAAGGAGCTGTAATAGTTACCGGATGAGTGTGAGGGGTGCATGGATTGGAAAGACCTGAGCACCGGGAAATGGGAAACCGAGCGGCTTTAGCTACGAGGTGTTTTCATTTCCCCGTGCTCAGGTCTTTCCTATGCATGCACCACGAGCATGAATCCGGTAACTGACCTATACTTCGACATAGTAATGCCATCATCTCGTGCAGGTGTTTCTTTGAGAAACTACCTGGGCACGAGCATTTTGTATGGGAGTCTATGGAGAAAACATCTCACGGTTACGCAATTTTCGGGTGTTCATGTTGGCTACTAACCAGAAGGAAACAAAGGAAGCGAAGTGTATTACATGTATTTGTAACTTGTACATAACTTGTAGAAAATTGAAATTAAATGTGTTTACACTAATAACGGTAAATAACTTGTGTTTCAAAAGAAAAAAGTCTTAGACCATGTAAGAAAATAAGTAATATCTCGGATCTTACATGGCCGAAATCAATCTGTAAAAAGCAGTTACTCCGTTCTAATGTCAGTTGTCTGAAGCATGTCATTGGTTGGTGAAATGAAGCCATTTACCAGGACACTTCGGAAAACTGACCTTGGGGTCAGTTTTCCGAAGTGTCCTGGTAAATGGCTTCACCAAGGTCAGTTTTCCGAAGTGTCCTGGTAAATGGCTTCATTTCATGAAATGGTAGCATTTGATATAGACAAAGGCGATTAATACTGGATAACTGCACTTAACGACATAAAAAAAGAGAGCTATAGCTAATCTTCTTATTTTGTTCGAGATTATTTTCTTCTGAAATACAAGCTACATGTATTTACCATTGAAACCACGTGTTCGTGAAGTACTGCATACTAAAAGAAACAAACAGTATTCTGTTAAAATTATCTTCCTTGTAATGATCGATAATTGGATCCTTAATCGTAGTTGAGGGTAGCAGCACTCCACGCCTGGTTATATGATTTATGTGAGAAAGCCGAAAAGGCAGAGTCTCAAATTCAAGACACCAAGAGAAGGAAATAGAGATGTGACACACAAAACATTAAGATTATTTAAGAAATAGATCAGCTCTAGCAGTGAATTGTTGAGTAATAATTCACTGTTAGGAGGTCAGTTGTAAAGTAGATCATATCATGAGCGCGTAGCGCGAGTGATATATCTACTTACAACTGACCGACAAACAGTGAATTATTACTTAACAATTCAATGACAGAGCTGAACTATTTCGATTCTAACACTCAAAAGACACTGAAAAAGTATTCTTTTCATTCAAACTCTCTCAACCTTCCTGCCAGCGCGTCCATGCTCCCGCCGATATTCTTAACAGTATCTAACGAAAAAAATGATGGTTATATCATGAAGGGTGCTAGTAGTGCAAGCAGATGGCCATTATTATACACTGTTAATATCGCATATTTGTACTACAATACTAGATTGTCATGTACTGTTATATGTCGATCTTCTACAAATATTTTGATAATGGCAAAGTGGCTTCAGAAGACTTCGGCAAACAAAAAAGACTGCTAAATGCTTTCTTTAGTTTGCTAACTGCTACATATGGGAAGTAACCGTATTTAATAAAACACAAATGGATAAAATGGAACAATCTGCAATACACCACGGACTTCTTTCTACAAGTTTGAAAAATCAAAGCGTGAAAGGTATAACAGATGATAATAGAACATAGAATATAATCAACTGATTTCAGATGTTGTTAATCTCGCTATCTTTATCCTCTGATGCTTAAATGACATATGACCAATGTCACAGGAACAACATTTGAGCTCAAGCATGTCTCCGGTTAACTTGTTGGTCTATCACACTAACCACGCTCAGTAGATATCTTAGAAACAGATTTTTCATGCGAATAGGGAAAACTGTGATCAGACTGCGCATGCGCAGTCTGATCTGAGTTTTCTCTATTCGCATATGCTATAAAATATTTTCTCACGGAAAGGCACATGCCGTCTTGAACGTATATATCAATACGTGATTACCATGATTACTTAGGTTAATATACAATGAAAATCAATTAAGTAAGGCAGCGTTATTTAGCATCGTTAGAGGGATTTTAAAGACTAAGAAACTGAAATGTTACCAGGCGACTATCTGCCAAATCGTTTTGTTAATTACTTGTACATGTATAACGAGAATGAATGGTTCTACTTGAACGCAGACACGATTTGTACTTTAAGAAATTTAGAAGGACAGTCTTTGATAACTCAGAAAAAAAAACATAAAATTACTTAGGAAAGACAGTGTGTGTATTTCAGTTCTCGTAACGACGTTAGCCGCCGCACCTCAACTGAACGTATCAGTAGCCGCCTGAGTAACTGGGCGCCCGGTTCGTCCGTCCATTTAGGAAAGGCAGCCCTCAAAAAGTGCTGTTTATACTTCATACAGTGGGGTCATAAAACTCCAGGAACTGACCTGATTGGTTATTGGTTAGTGACTATGTAAAGAATTTACCTGGGAAAAGACTGACAGCTATAGACCAATACATTGTTCCGAGCCACAACTCTCAAAAGTCACCTGATAGTGTATATCTGGTCAATGCAACGAGATCTTACCCACAAACAAATGGGTAAGATGTTTATTGGTAGCATAAAACTGTTATGTGCTATTTCATAAATTGAAAACAGATAAGGTCATAGTCACTTTTCAGAAGTAAATTTTTCAAGTTTTTTTCGGCATTTGACAGCTTTTAGTGTCCTCCAAGTATGTGTTGTAGGATTGATACTAAGAGAATGCAATGCCATGGTTCTGGCATATGAGCCGCGACACGACAAAACCAACAAACTGGTTGTGCGCCCGGCGCAGACTCAGATCAGCCCGGGCATCCGCCCAGTCTGATCAGAGTCTTCGCTATCCGCATGGAGCTAGCTTATACCCTTAGCTACCCTTTAAGCGCTTAGCGGAGAGTCTGATCAGACTGTGTGCATGCACAGGCTGATCTGAGTCTGCACTGGGCGCATAACCACATTGTTGGTTTTGTCGTGTCGCGGCTCAACAGAGAACTCAACATTAACAGAATCCTTGTATATGCGAGGTCGTAAGGGTCGTTCAAAAAGTCATTGTCAGCAATAACGCAAATACGCTACGGCTGTGAAAAGGATATAATACTATCACAAACAAATGTCACACTTCGGTATAAGCATTTTCATTTCTGAAAGAACTGTACTTAATTTCTATAATATTGATGAATCACATAGAAAGAATTGTCCTTAATTACGCATCTGAACTAAAAAATATATCTATAAAATAATAATAATTTTATTAATTGTGAAACCGTGTCTCCACTAATGCCCGTTGCTTGTGTAGGTTAATTATTAAATATAAAACAGTCAACCTCTTACCCCTTTAAAGAAATTAAAGGTTTCCCTTATGAGGTGGTAGTAAAAACTTTCTTTGTCAGAGTCATCACCCTTGAAGGTGAGTTCATACACATTAACAAGGGCGTAGCTACCTATACGGCAAATACGCAAGTGCGTATTGAAATTTTGTCAAAATTGACAAAATTTCAAAACGCACCTGCATATTTGCATGCTGAATATTTATAAATTAGACAAGATTTCAATACCAATTACCAAAGTGGCTGAAATACTAGCTTTCCCTTCAAGAAGTAGAGACTAAAACATGGTTGTGCGTATTATGAAATTGCCCCTAGTTACGCCCCTGCACGTGAAGATTGGTTTGAGCGCACTAGATCTTTCTTGCAGTTGAAATGCACCATTCAGTTTAATTGCAGACTTCTATTTGTATCTATGATGATTTATTCGTTTCTTCATGGTGAAAATTTGCCCTGTATCACCAGAAAATGAGCCGTACAGCCAAAACTCAGAGTTGGTCGCAGCCGCCTTTCACCTTTTAACCCTGAAAGCGCCAAAAGCAGACGACAAAATAAACGTCTGCAAAATTTCAAAAATATTTCGTCAAAGCTATATCATTCTGAAAAATCAAAGGCTATTTGGGCAAACAATGTAGAGTCAGATGAGGCGGTTCTTATTGAGCCGCCTCATCTGGACATTCGCTGTTTGCAAATTCACCTGTTTTCGTTTTGTCGCTTTAGGGATATTTGTGCAATAACTGAATATTCCAAGTGAACATGATACTCTCTCCAGACTGCACTGATGTGTAGGCTTATCTGAGTCTATGCAGTTTACACATGCCGCGAGGTGTAGTTCGCGTGTCGCGGCTGACCTGTCTAGCAATGTCATATTGCCTTCAGAAGCAGACAAATATATATCCAGACATTGAAATAAAGCTTATAACATCATGTATGGTCACGATCCTTTGGATCAGTAGTTAGTAGGCCTACAGTCATATATTCAACTACAGATGCCTCTGATATCATGTGTAACTCGAGGGGGGAAAGGTATACTTTCAAGGGAAGCAACTCTGCCATTTGCATTATTGCCTCTCTTCTTCATGGGGCCAAACTCTTAAAGACAGGAGTTCTCTGCCGGTGGGTCTGGTTCCCAGCAATAGCATAAGTTATTTATACAGGTAAAGGTGTGAAAATTTATTCAACCAGTCAGTGGACCTGAATTACCAGTTATAATAATTTCATTGGTTGTCTGGCGGTGTTAGAGGCAGAATGACACTATGAAAGTTAACCCTCCTGATAGAGTACCACTCCTGTCTTTAAAGAGAAAAGTTTGCTTCCCTAGGGAATTTTTTTTCTTTATGAGTAAACTCCATTTTGCAAGGGCGACACCGGCTAGAAAAGCAAACAGGAAGTCACAGAAGTTGTTTCCCTTTGTAAAATGGCGGAAAACATGTACGTGTATCCATATACACCTCAAATTAAATACAAATATGTTGACAAAACAAATGAACAAAACCTTCAACATCCAAAGGCGACAAGATGGGCAGTCAGATGCAACTTTCCGCTGAATATAGGAATAGCGTGTGTGTGTGTGTGTGTGTGTGTGTGTGTGTGTGTGTGTGTGGTGGGGGAGGGGCACGGGGGGTGGCGGGTGATTAAAACTGGATATGGGGGAGAGGTTGGGTTTAAAAGATATTTTCACTCACGGGCATATGACGCCGATCTTGGGCACACGAGTTATGTCGAAATATTCACAGCTTGTGTTTTTGGACACAATCTTTATATTTCTCGGCCTGCATAAATGGACCCCTTTATATTGCGCAAGCACCTGGTCCTGCTTTTATGTGTGAGGTGGATCTTTGTTTCACTACAATAGTACGTACCGTTAATTCTATGAAAATGCTATCGGGGTTCCAGGTCTTGCTTTTAAGGCTCCTTGTGAGTTTTAAATGCTTTTGCAGATATTCTTGGTAGTTAATTTTTCGAGTATCTTACATGAGTGCTCATGTATTATCGAATTTATTAAACGAGTTGGGGAAAACGATAAGATGCGAGGCTTTGCCGAGCATCTTATCGTTTTCCCCAACGAGTTTAATAAATTCAATAATACAGGAGCACGAATGCAAGATTCTATTTATCATATGACACTAAAATCGCATTTTATTAGCAAAATTTGCACTAAAACGTCACGATTTCGCCATTAGAAAACGCAACGTTTTTTTTGGACGTCAACGTATAATGTTACGACGTAATTTGCATATTTAATCCCCTAGTGGATTATCGTTTTTAATGCATGGCTTTATTACACTCTCAGGTGCGACGTCATATGATAAATCTTTGTACATTCACATTATCCAGAAAGCTTTTTATTCCGAATATTGTTTGGATCCTCAGCCTCCCTCCGCCCCCCCCCCCCCTCCCGCCCCCTCTTTATCAAAAGTCTTTTCAAACAATTCTAAATTGACCTTTAGTCGATCTGGGTTTTGTATAGATCATTAATCATCATGCAATCCTTTATTTTTTTTTTGCAAATCGACAATAAACGTAAAATAAAGCAAAGTTAAAAAAAAAGACTTAATCTGTATTCGTGCATGACGTAGGCCACATTTTATCTTTTCAGCTTAAGGTGGAAGGATACACCGCCAAGTTTTCCGGTCATTATTGCATAGGGCAACAACTTTCGTGACTTCTTGTTTACTTCCCTAGATGACGTAGCCTTTCCGAAATGGGATCTGCTCGTAAGGAAAGAATTTGCTCCTGCAGGAACAATTTTTCCCCCTTTCAGTGTCCACCCAAATGAAGAAAGGAGGCAAAAATTGAATCGCAGAGTTGCTTTCCATGAAAGTGTACCCATTTACCTTAAAATATCGATCTATGTAAAACAGCTAACTTTTATATCGTTGTAGGGATTTTATAAAAAGAATAAAATGTTACCAAGAGACTATCTGATTAATTGATCGTTTCCCTAATTACGAGTCTAAGACTGAAGTATCAGAAAGAGGGGTTTAACAGAAGATAAAAAAAAAAAAAAAAAAAAAAAAAAAAATTAAAAACAACTTTCAGTGGAACTGTTTTTTTTAACAAATGAGACATATAGAAAACGCAAAGATCACTTTTTTTCTTTTCTTGAGAAACAGGAAAAAGTCGTAGTTGGGAGATGGTGCAAGTGTATTTTACATGTGATTTTATGCGACTCGACTTCAGTGTGAATAGTATCACAATTTTCAATGAATATGCAACAACAGCATGACCAATGCCTTCATTCTACTGTGTTTCTCTGTTCCACAAATCTCAAATTTTACGAAAAACAGTAGCGCAACCTCATCAAACCGTCTTGTGTATACGAAAGTCGGTATAAACATTGAACCGCAAAAGAACTATATTCTAACTGAAGATTTCTAGGAAAAACACAACCCATCCACTTGACATTGACAAGAAGTGAAGAAGCAACTACAAACGACAAAACAAAACAGTTATTTTCGATAAATGACACAGTGGGCACGATCAGCATAATTACTTGAAAATTGTGATACTATTCACACTGAAGTCGAGTCGCATAAAATCACATGTAACATACACTTGCTCATTCCTCTCACCATCTCCCAACTACGACTTTTTAAATGTCGCAATATTGCCGTTGCATAGATATGAACGCCGCACGGCTAAAAGAGATAAATCACTGCTGAAAATCGAGTTCCATTATTAAATTCAGGAGATTTCTTACATATTTCCCCGCTTAAACAATATCCAAAGGGTAGTTTTTGCTACGAAATGAGACTGAGAACTAATGTCGCAAATTTTATGTAACCTACGTCACAGCGGTAAATTCGTGACACATGTATTAACTAAAATGGCCCGGCATCATAAAACTTACAAGATCACACGAAGAAATATGTGTTCCTCAATATCTTATATCATTTGTGCAAATTTGCTCAATTTTGTATATTTTATTCGACTTCAAAATACAGATTTGAAGCAGATATAATAAGCATTATGTTCGTGATTTTTTCTTGAATTCTGGAATGGTTGTATATATGGCCATTTTTGTCCGCGAATGGCCCAGCTTAACTGAGAACGTCTCTTATATACAACTCTGGAAAAAATTGAATTTAAAAACAAAGTGAAAAATAAATAAATAAAAAAATAATAAAAAAATTGAAACTATTACCTTGGAAAGAATTTCTCTAAAGAAATGTTTTCTATGTCCTATCTTTGTATCCATAATAATTCCAGACACACTATTCTGAGAACATAACAGTTCTGTCTATCGGCTTTGTGGTCTCACGAAGCTGGATTATCTAGATACACTTACTGTCTCTAGATTCATACGGCGACAATAGTTGATGCAAGTACCATAAAAAATCTAAAATTGGGACACCAACATTAATTACCTTAATTTTTCTAAAAGTTGAACAGTTTGGTTTTTCGATGCAGTAGGCTAATCTAGAATTCTGGAATTCTGGAACGTTTTGCGTTGACGTCCATAAAACGTTGCGTTTTTAATGGCAAAATCGTGACGTTTTGGTGCAAAAGCTAATAAAATGCGATTTTAGTGTCATATGATAAATAGAATCTTGCATTCGTGCTCCTGTATTATTGAATTTATTAAACTCGTTGATGAAAACGATAAGATGCTCGGCAGAGCCTCGCATCTTATCTCTTTCCCCAACTCGTTTAATAAATTCAATAATACATGAACACTCTTGCAAGATCCTCTATATATATGAATTAGAATGACTGGCAAAAAAGTTCTGAAATATCATATACGGTAACGTTACAAAGTCTCAATTGTATGAAAGGTAACTTATTGTATTTTTTTTCCAAAACGAATTCTTCACATCAAGTAACGTTGATAAATCTTATGATCGTAAAAAATCTTTTTTTTTATTTTTTATTTTTTTTTTTTTTTGAACATTGACCTTGTCCGTCTTTTATGCATAAATTTTCACGCCTCTCTTAAAAATTCGATAAACCTCTGTTGATTTTATTTTTCTTTATATTCATCTATTTTCCATATTCATTTCGAAAAAAAGCATTTAATTTGAAGAGCCTGATATAGTTTTTGAAAAAAAATGTAGAAGAAATACTGTGGTCATTTTTTAGTTTATGTGGACTTTTTTTTTTTTGCCGAAGTATTTCTCTCTTTACTTTTCTTTTCACCAAAATGATCAGTTTCCGTGTTCATTCAGAAAAATACAATCATTCAGAATTTCGTTCATAACATTTTTTTTATTTAAATAGGAAGGAAAACAGTGCGGTCATATTTTTTTTTTTTTTTTTTTTTTTTTTTACATTTTCGATTAGCACTCTTATTTCCTGTGTTGATCGCATATGGAAACACTGGTCTGGCATTCAACACAGGCAACGAATGTAATGTGCATGCCAATGAAAATTTCTGGCTATAAAATTCGATTGTTTTCGCATACTACTTGATTTAATTTCAAATCAACTGATGGTAATGTGCACACCGTGGTGAATGTAGAATAATCAGTTTCTGGTGCCAGAAGGAATGTATGGAAATGAAATTGGTCATTTCTTGTAGAATGATGCATATTTTTATCAAACTACACCATGTGGTTAAGAGTTATGAGCAATTTCACTCACTGACTACAGCGGAAGGACAAACAGACTGATGGACTTGCACAGCGATTAAAGTGCACACCTGTGGGTCGTGCAATACTGTTTAGACTTTCGTCACCGTTTTGCATGCCGGTGGCTGGACAATGTTAAAATACATAAGTATACAAAATTTGAACCATATATACCACGGGGTTCAAGAGTTATGGGCTTTTTCACTACTTGGCCGTAAATTTTCAACTTGTGTTCAGCAAAGCCTCGTCCATCAAAAAAGACGGTTATGCATGCGAGTCGTTAGATAATGTTGACATGTATAAGTATGCAAAATTTTATCAAAATATAGAATGCGGTTCAAGAGTTATAAGCGTTTTCGCTAACTGATAACGGACGGACGGACTCTCACAGTGATTATAGTGCAAACTTGTGGGTCGTGCAATAAGAAGTTTTGCATACCAGTGGCTGGGCAATGTTTAATTACATAAGTATACAAAATTTGAAGCAAATATACCAAGCGGTCCAAGAGTTATGAGCGTTTTCAATAAAAGAGCTCGACCGGCCAAATTGATGCTCGGTGAAGCCTCGTCACTGTTTTGCATACCGGTGGCTGGACTATGTTAAAATACATAAGTATACAAAATTTGAACCATATATACCACGGGGTGCAAGAGTTATGAGCATTTTCAGTAGTTGGCCGTAAATTTTCAAGTTGTGCTCAGCAAAGCCTCGTCCATCAAATTAGGTTGTTATGCATGCGAGTCGTTAGACAATGTTGACATGTATAAGTATGCAAAATTTTGTCAAAATATACCATGCGGTTCAAGAGTTATAAGCGTTTTTGCTAACTGAAACGGTTTTCGCTTATTGATAACGGACGGGCGGCCTCACACAGTGATTATAGTGCAAACCTGCACGATTGTTAAGTTAGTTCCTTTTTCCTTTTTCCTTATTCCTTTTTCCTTATTCCTTTTTCCTTTTTCCTTATTCCTTATTCCTTTTTCCTTATTCGATTTTCAGGCTCATAGAACTTTGCGAAACTGTGCCGAAGAAGATTCGCATATAGCACATTCATGATCATTTTTACTTCTAAGAATAATGGTATAGATTTCCAAAGCTCAACGGTACAAACTGCGAATAAGGAAAAAGGAAATGAACGAAAAATTCCTTTTTCCTTATTCGATTTTCTGGCTCATAGAACTTTGCAGATCTATGCAATAGAAGCTTTGCATATAGCACATTCATGATCATTTTTACTTCTAAGGATAATGGTATAGATTTCCAAAGCTCAACGCTACAAACTGCGAATAAGGAAAAAGGAAATGAACAAACAATTCCTTTTTCCTTATTCGATTTTCAAAGTCATAGAACTTTGCGGATCTGTGCAAAAGAAGATTCGCATATAGCACATTCATGATCATTTTTACTTCTAAGAATAATGACATAGATTTCCAAAGCTCAACCTACAAACTGCCAATAAGGAAAAAGGAAATGAACGAAAAATTCCTTTGTCCTTATTCGATTTTCAAACCCATAGAACTTTGCAGATCTTTGCAATAGAAGATTCGCATATAGCACATTCATGATCATTTTTACTTCTTAGAATAATTGTACAGACTTCCAAAGCTCAACGGTACAAACTGCGAATAAGGAAAAAGGAAATGAACGAACAATTCCTTTTTCCTTATTCGAAATGAGACTCATAGAACTTTGCGGATCTGTGCAATAGAAGATTTGCATAAAGCACATTCAAGATCATTCTTACTTCTAAGAATAATGGTATAGATTTCCAAACCTCAACGGTACAAACTTCGAATAAGGAAAAAGGAAATGAACGAAAAATTCCTTTTTCCTTATTCGATTTTCAGGCTCATAGAACTTTGCAGATCTGTGCAATAGAAGCTTCGCATATAGCACATTCATGATCATTTTTACTTCTAAGAATAATGGTATAGATTCCAAAGCTCAACGCTACAAACTGTGAAAAAGGAAAAAGGAAATGAACGAACAATTCCTTTTTCCTTATTCGATTTCAGACTCATAGAACTTTGCGGATCTGTGCAAAAGAAGATTTGCATGTAGCACATTCATGCTCATTTTTACTTCTCAGGATAATGGAATACTCTTCCAAAGCTCAATGGTACAAACTGCGGATAAGGAAAAGGGAAATGAACGAACAATTCCTTTTCCTTATTCGATTTCGAGATTCATAGAACTTTGCGGATCTGTGCAATAGAAGATTTGCATATAGCACATTCATGATCATTTTTACTTCTTATAATAATGGTATATATTTCCAAAGTTCAACGGTACAAACTGCGAACAAGGAAAGAGTAAATGAACGAACAAATCCTTTTTCCTTATTCGATTTTCAAACTCATAGATCTTTGCAGATCTGTGCAATAGAAGATTCGCATATAGCACATTCATGATAATTTTTACTTCTAAGAATAATGGTATAGATTTCCAAAGCTCAACGGTACAAACTGCGAATAAGGAAAAAGGAAATGAACTTAAAATTCCTTTTTCCTTATTCGATTTTCAAAATCATAGAACTCAGCGGATCTGTGCAATAGAAGATTTGCATATAGCACATTCTTGATCATTTATACTTCTAAGAATAATGGTATAGATTTCCAAAGCCCAACGGTACAAACTGCGAATAAGGAAAAAGGAAATGAACGAACAATTCCTTTTTAGTTATTCGATTTTGAGACTCGTAGAACTTTGCGGATCTGTGCAATAGAAGATTTGCATATAGCACATTCATTATCATTTTTACTTCTAAGATAAATGGTATAGATCTCCAAAGCTTAACGGTACAAACTGCAAATAAGGAAAACGAAAATGAACGAACAATGCTTATTTCCTTATTCGATTTTGAGACTCTTAGAACTTTGCGGATCTTTGCAATAGAAGATTTGCATATAGCACATTCATTATCATTTTTACTTCTAAGAATAATGGTATAGATTTCCAAAGCTCAACGGTACAAGCTGTGAATAAGAAAAAAGGAATAAACGAACAATTCCTTTTTCCTTATTCGATTTTCAAACTCCTAGAACTTTGCAGATCTGTGCAATAGAAGATTCGCAGGTAGCACATTCATGATCATTTTTACTTCTAAGAATAATGGTATAGACTTCCAAAGCCCAACGCTACAACCTGCGAATAAGGAAAAAGGAAATGAACGAACAATTTTTTTTCCTTATTCGATTTTGAGACTCATAGAACTCTGCGCATCTGTGCAATAGAAGATTTGCATATAGCACATTAATGATCATTTTTACTTCTTAAAATAATGGTATAGATTTCCAAAGCTGAACGGTACAACCTGCGAATAAGGAAAAAGGAAATGAACGAAAAATTCCTTTTTCCTTATTCGATTTTCAGGCTCATAGAACTTTGCAGATCTGTGCAATAGAAGATTCGCATATAGCACATTCATGATCATTTATACTTCTAAGAATAATGGTATAGATTTCCAAAGCTCAACGGTACAAACTGCGAAAAAGGAAAAAGGAAATGAACGAAAATTTCCCTTTTCCTTATTCGATTTTCTGGCTCATAGAACTTTGCGGATCTGTGCAATAGAAGATTCGCATATAGCACATTCACGATCATTTTTACTTCTAAGAATAATGGTATAGATTTCCAAACCTCAACGGTACAACTTGCGAATAAGGAAAAAGGAAATGAATCAAAATTTCTTTTTTCCTAAGTCGATTTTGATTTTGGGTTCCATAGATGTTAGCCAAGCTTTGCAGTAGAATAAAGCGCATTCATGATTATTTTTACTTCAAAGCATAGTGGTGCATGTATGGTTCTCGCATCACGCGTTATCAAACTCCTGCAGCATGTGTTCATGAGCATAGGGTAAAACCAATCCGCCAATTTTCGTTTCCTGCTGAGGCTGTCCATCATTTTCTGTTTTCCCTAAGACTGTCCGCGACTTCTTGCTTCCTACCGAGACCACTTTCCAGGATAAATGGCTTCCAACCGAGACTGAACGCCTGATTCTGCTTTCTGCCGAGAGTCTCGACCGGAAGCAGAATCACTCGTACAGTCTCATTAAGAAGCATTTTCTACGGAGGAAAGTCTCGGAGGAAGCAGAATCACGCGGTCAGAATCAACAGAAGCACGAATGACGGGCTTCTCGGCAGGAAGCGAAAATTGGCAGACTAGTTAATAGCCTGTGATGAGATTTTACGAACTCTCAGTCTGTGTTATCGACCTGGCAAATCTTTCATTCTGCAGTATTGTATTTTCGTAGAAGAGATAATTGCTGACGAACAGGCTGGTGTCAGAGCCGGAAGGAGCACCACGTACAGATTTTTAACCTCAGAATACTGTGTGAAAAGGAATTGTTCGTTCATTTCCTTTTTCCTCATTCGCAGTTTGTACTGTTGAGCATTGAAAATCTATACAATTATTTTTAGAAGTAAAAATGATCATGAATGTGCTATATGTGAATCTTCTATTGCAAAGATCTGCAAAGTTCTATGAGTTTGAAAATCGAATAAAGAAAAAGGATTTTTTCGTTCATTTCCTTTTCCCTTATTTGCAGATTGTAGGTTGAGCTTTGGAAATCTATGCCATTATTCTTAGAAGTAAAAATGATCATGAATGTGCTATATGTGAATCTTCTATTGCACAGATCCGCAATGTTCTATGAGTCTCAAAATCGAATAAGGAAAAAGGAATTGTTCGTTCATTTCCTTTTTCCTTATTCGCAGTTTGTGGCGTTGAGCTTTGGAAATCTATACCATTATTCTTAGAAGTAAGAATGATCATGAATGTGCTATATGCAAATCTTCTATTGCACAGATCCGCAAAGTTCTATGAGTCTCATAATCGAATAAGGAAAAAGGAATTTTTCGTTTATTTCCTTTTTCCTTATTCGCAGTTTGTACCGTAGAGGTTTGGAAGTCTATACAATTATTCTTAGAAGTAAAAATGATCATGAATGTGCTATATGCGAATCTTCTATTGCACAGGTCCGCGCAGTTCTATGAGTTTGCAAATCGAATAAGGAAAAAGGAATTTTTCGTTCATTTCCTTTTTCCTTATTCGCAGTTTGTACCGTTGAGCTTTGGAAGTCTGTACAATTATTCTTAGAAGTAAAAATGATCATGAATGTGCTATATGCAAATCTTCTATTGCAAAGATCTGCAATTGCTATCGAATCCTTTATATCATCCATGTATGAATTGATTGTGTATGATTATATGTTGAATAAAATACTGTTTACACTAAAGATCTGCAAAGTTCTATGGGTTTGAATATCGAATAAGGAAAAAGGAATTTTTCGTTCATTTCCTTTTTCCTTATTCGCAGTTTGTAGGTTGAGCTTTGGAAATCTGTGCCATTATTCTTAGAAGTAAAAATGATGAAGAATGTGCTATATGCGAATCTTTTATTGCACAGATCCGCAAAGTTCTATGTGTTTGAAAATCGAATAAGGAAAAAGGAATTGTTCGTCCATTTCCTTTTTCCTTATTCGCAGTTTGTAGCGTTGAGCTTTGGAAATCTATACCATTATCCTTAGACGTAAAACTGTTCATGAATGTGCTATATGCGAAGCTTCTGTTGCACAGATCTGCACAGTTCTATGAGCCTGAAAATCAAATAAGGAAAAAGGAATTTTTCGTTCATTTCCTTTTTCCTTATTCGCAGTTTGTACCGTTGAGCTTTGGAAATCTATACAATTATTCTTAGAAGTAAGAATGATCATGAATATGCTATATGCAAATCTTCTATTGCACAGATCCGCGCAGTTCTATGAGTCTCAAAATCGAATAAGGAAAAAGGAATTGTTCGTTCATTTCCTTTTTCCTTATTCGCAGTTTGTACCGTTGAGCTTTGGAAGTCTGTACAATTATTCTTATAAGTAAAAATGATCATGAATGTGCTATATGCGAATCTTCTATTGCAAAGATCTGCAAAGTTCTATGGGTTTGAATATCGAATAAGGAAAAAGGAATTTTTCGTTCATTTCCTTTTTCCTTATTCGCAGTTTGTACCGTTGAGCTTTGGAAATCTATACCATTATTTTTAGAAGTAAGACTGATCATGAATGTGCTATATGCAAATCTTCTATTGCACAGATCCGCAAAGTTCTATGAGTCTCAAAATCGAATAAGGAAAAAGGAATTGTTCGTTCATTTCCTTTTTCCTTATTCGCAGTTTGAACCGTTGAGCTTTGGAAATCTATACCATTATTCTTAGAAGTAAAAATGATCATGAATGTGCTATATGCAAATCTTCTTCGGCACAGTTTCGCAAAGTTCTATGAGCCTGAAAATCGAATAAGGAAAAAGGAATAAGGAATAAGGAAAAAGGAAAAAGGAAAAAGGAATAAGGAAAAAGGAAAAAAGGAATAAGGAAAAATGAAAAAGGAATAAGGAAAAAGGAACTAACTTAACAATCGTCAAACCTGCTGGTTGTGCAATCATCATTCTTACGGACCCGATAGTTTGTTATACCTCTTAGCCAGACCAGTTTATCGAACAATTACCGTCTTGTAAAAATGCAATGCAAAAAAAAAAGTTTCTTCACCCATTCGTTGTCATGATCGTTGTAGCCCAAAAAGTATTTTTAGGCACTCCCTGGATATGACATAAATGAAAGTGGTCATCAAAGTACCCAAATCATAAGTCTGGATATACAGACATGGACCCAAAAACAGAGGTGTGATCAGGTGCTCGCGAGTTATAAGCATCACCTGCCTATTATAATACACCCGCAATATCTATGTATTCATGAGTGGAAATAGTCAGTGAAAATGAAAGTCCGGTATTTGAAAGCGTTACTAAGCTACGGCTGAGGCTAAACAATTTTGGTACTTTTACCACTATACTTTTTTATTCGTAAAGCTTTTTTCTAAGCCTTATCGCCGACAAAAAGAATTAATCAGCACTTTGAAAAGGGAACAAAAATGAAAATGGCAGTATGTCTTTCTCTAATATTTTTACAAGTATATAAACAACAGTATGCAGGTCTTCAAATTGGCGAGAACATGGAAAGACTCGGTGCATGGACATGCATATTACGGATTTGTCCCTTCAGCCTCCTGAGAAACATCGTCATGACATGAGAATTGTATGAATAAAGTATGTGCATTTAATATACAGACTTTCTAATTAATTATTGGTCAGTGCACTTTTCTCATAAGGTTATTTGTCTAGCAGTGTATTAACGCGGGGTTAAAGTAGGACAATAATATAGCCAGACATTATAATAAAGCTAATAACATATATATGTATAATCACGCAAGTCTGTCTCTTCATTCGATCAATGTTTATTTTAGGATACAGAATTATCTAATTGCTACTGCTTTATGACATGCTGTTTTCTCTATAGTTGTATGTCTTTCCAACCGTCTATCTGTCTGTCTGTCCGTCACAAACCGTTTCTGCTCCGTTACTTTAAAGATTGAAACCATTTTCACAAGATCTTGGTATAAACCTACACTGCAAAAATAAACGGTAGATTTTAGGGTAAAATAACTGGCAACCAGCTGCCAGTCCTTTTACCGTTATTTTTACGGGCGCCCGTAAAAATTGCAGGAATCATCAAGCAGAATGGGACAGAAAAGAGCAGATGTCGTTTTGGTTAGATAGCCCCTCAACAATACAAAGTTATTTTCAAGTGCGCCAAGTTAACATAAAACTTCCATTTCGTGATTTCCAACAATGTCTTACACGCAAAAACCCGTAAAAATAACGGGAAAATGACTGGCAGCCGGTTTCCAGTTATTCTACAGTAAAATCTACAGTATTGTTTTACAGTGTACAGCATCATCAGCAAATGCACAGAGAGCAAGAACCATAATTTGATTTACATATTTTTACCAAACATGGCCGCTGTTAACTTTTAACATGGAAATCATTTCTGTTCTGTCCCCGTTTTCAATGGATTCATTCCCACTCATAGATTCGTTTCTATGGTCTGCTGAGGACTACAATTAAATTGAGCCGCGACACGAGAAAACCAACAAAGTGGTTGTGCGCCCAGCGCTGACTCAGATCTGCCTGGGCATTCCCCAAGTTTGATTAGAATCTTTGCTAAGCGCTTAAAGGGTAGCTAAGGGTCTAAGCTACCTCCATGCGGACACCGAAGACTGATCAGACAGGGCGGATCTGAATCTGCGCTGGGCGCACAACCACTTTGTTGGCTTTCTCGTGTCGCGGCTCAATTGATCAATTCTTTTGATGAAAAAGGTTGAGAAAACATTTATTATAAAAAAAACTGGTTGTCAGTGTTAAATAGAATTTTGGTTAGAAAATGATTTTTGGGGAAAAAGTCCTTTATTTTTTTTTTTCAGTATTAAAATACCATGTTATAAAACTACCAGTTTTACTTATAATACATTATATTGTGGACTAGTCTTTATATAATAAAACCGTTTTGAAAATTTGGCTGTCGATTCTAGAGCATAAATTCAATGAGACACTGCTTTTCAAATTTTGCTCCAAGGGATAGTCTAAGACATTGCCCTATATTATTATATAATCAAAATAAAAATTCATAGCAGTTTAATAACTTGATGAACTGTCAGAGGGCTTTTTTGCAGGTTTCGAATGCAAAATCAATTTACCGGTTCCTAAATTTCTAAAAAAAAAAGCAGGCAAATTATAGTAAAAGGCACGAATCAACGAGAAAGCAGCATACAACTTTAAAATGGTTGAAGATTTTAGAAAATTAGCACAAATATCCAATCATCAGACAATTTGCAAAAAGCAAGAACCGTAGATTTTTTTTGATGGAAATATGCTTCTTTTTAATATTTAATCGGTAAATCGATTCCGCACCGTAACTTTAAAGCGTTGAAGGTATTTTTACAAGCTTGATATAAATCCAAAATGTCATAAAAAAATATCATCCTTTTCTTTTGATAGGGTTCTGCCCATTTTTTATTTTGTACGCGGACGTCGTTCGCACCTTAAACTTCAAGACTGTTGATTGTACATGTATTTTAACGAAACTTGGTACAAGTCTAAAGCATCATCAGGCAATGAACTGTAAATCAACTTTCAGTTTTGATGGATTATGCAGATGTCAGCATTATCAGACGAGGTAGCAAAATACGCGAAGTATGGGAAATTATAATGTTTGATTCAGCAATATGCTGTTTCTGATGAATTTATCCAGCGACTGTGTTAAATGATGGATTGACGATCATTTCTTTTATTAATAGCATAGCTCCGGGCATTTCGAATTGACATTATCATAAAGCATTCTGTCACTTGTTGTGCTTTCCAAAGCGGAAACTGATGCGTATTCTAGTACTTGTAATTGTAACTTTGCTATTTTCTGTAGATCTGCAAAGTTTACTTTCTGTTTCGTATACCTGTCCCTTGCAATTCTAGCATTTTGGTCACCTGACCTCTTAGGAAGTGCCCACTCTGCTTTATGTGTATGTAACTATGTATTTGTGCTCTTGTGTTATGTACTAACAATTTCGGAAAAAAGAATCAGGCTGCAGTCATGTGAAACCGATTAAGGCAAAGGGATGCCCTTTCATCGGGGAAAGCGACTCTACCATTTATTTTTGCCTTCATTGTAAGTGGGATCGGCTCTTACAGAAAACAATTTGCTCCTAGAGGAGCAAATTGTTTCTTTTACGAGTAGACCCTTTCGGAGGGAAGCAAACAAGAAGTCACACAAATTGTCTCCCCTAGTAAAAATGGTTGGAAAACATGGCAGTATATACATCGTACACCTTAACAATTCCAGCAGCCTTTCTATTGACCGTAACAAAAATGGTTCCTCTTTGTTAGAATAGGTACAAGGATGATAGGTATTATAGATTGTACAGTTCTGTTGTGATGTTATTACTTCTTCTTTCGGTTGTTTGGGTGAGCCGTGCTGCTTCGTGATTTGTGCTTTTCTGGGATCAGAGTAATTGTACTTCTATTTCTGATGAATTAGTAGGCCATGTTTACTTGATATTTGGGGCCAGAGCAGAAACTAGGTAAGGTTTAAAGCGTGAAGACAGTTTCAACCTCAATGAGTTTTCCCGATGATTGTTCAAAGCCTGGCCCCGAGGTTATAAAACTTGAGTACATTCTCAAACTCAAAATAAAGCACACTGATTGGCTGCTTCCGAGCACATGCTCGGAAGCAGCCAATCAGTGTGGTTTATTTTGAGTTTGAGAATATTCTCAAGTTTTAAAACCTTGAACCCTGGTCTTTTATGTTCTCTTTTTGGACCGGCAGTATCTTATCGTAAATCCAATATTTGCTTACTCTCCACATATGATCACCAATGTAGGCCTACTAAAGTGGTGGCTACGTCCATCACTCTTGTCGTCGTGAAGATCACATTTTTGTGGACGGGAAGCCGTCGCTTTTGTTTATGGTGACAAAAGTGGTTGCTTTGTTTACAATTTTTAATGACAGATTTTGTCTGTCATTATAGGCTGCCACAAGTGTATTTTTGGAAAGTTAACTACACAGTTGTATTCTTCCGTCCTGAAATGAAATGACCGTAAGATCATTTGCATGTCTCTAAGAACGTGTATGTGCGATGTTAAATGAGAACTTTTATAACGTATTTTTGTGCATGTTGAATAATATATAATCACAAAGTATCTAAATAATGACATCAGTGGCCAGATAAAGTATCGAAAACAAAACATATAATAGAAATCAATCCGCCAACTGTGGATATATTAACGTATTTGTCCCTTTAAGCTCCTATGCCCCTTTAAGCGCCCACTTTATATTTGTCCAGTAAACTAAATAAGCTGCACCATAAAAAAGATGATAAAAGTTGTAAAACTACCTACATTAGCATTCTGAGTTCGTCAGCCCTTTCAGAGAGCGTAATGCAGAAGTTATTCATCATGTTTTCTTACCAGTGTTTACTGGACATCTTACGATAGTTAAGTAAAGGTTTATCGGTTGTTACTTAAAGAACAATACACATGGCATATTAAAAACACGGAGTGGACATCCTCTTGTAGCGTCGTCTATCGGTAAGACGAAGTACCGCAAACACTCATTCAGTGAAAACTAGATATTGTTGTCGGGATTCAGAAATTACAGGCACCTTTTGACAGGCGTACGAACTGATTTGTGTGCTAAATGCCTCATTCACATAATCGACTTTACGAATTTGAGCTGAACCATGCGTCGAATATGGCTGCAGTTTGAAATTTTTTGGAACAACTCACCATGCATTTATATCATGACTTTATTTGGATAGAATCTGTCATTTCAGCACTGTCGGCTCTTTGATTTATCCCGGGGAACAAAAGGGGGCTTTGTCTTCATCACATTTGGCTTAATCAGCAATTAAGCTTGCCTTTTTCCTTGCATATACTCTGTCATATTCTGAGAGCATCTATCAAAAATCATTTCCAAGTTCATTATTAAGACAGACATTGTAGAAATAATTGCTTGTACATTTCTTTTGTTAACTGTTTCCTGAAAGGACCAAGGTTTCTATTGTCAACATTCTTTTGTATTTTCTTTTACATACCTAACTGAAAAGACTCTGACTGCGACAATCTTCATATGACCCGCGACACAAGAAAACCAACAAAGTGGTAGTGCGCCCAGCGCAGACTCAGATCAGCCGGGGCATCCGCCCAGTCTGATCAGAGTCTTCGCTGTCCGCATGGAGGTAGTTTAGATTCTTAGCTACCTTTTAAGCGCTTAGCGAAGAGTTTGATCGGACTGGGCGGATGCCCAGGCTGATCTGAGTCTGCGCTGGGCGCACAACCACATTGTTGGTTTTCTCGTGTCGCGGCTCATATAGTCGATTGAATGGGCCTTAATTAGAAAGTCCGTCTTTCTAGTAATAATGCCAGACAGAATTAATATTCCAGTCGCAAGGGTACAAGAGATCCTTTTTGCATGCTTTATACGCTCTTAATAATTTTTGCTGCTAAGTTTTCTACTCATAATTATCACAAATACTGTATTACAAACTGAAGCAAACTTACAGATATGAGACTAATATGCAAAAATCAATCATCTGCTTCCCAATGTAGTCATTATTTTGTAATCCTGTTTTACGCTGAATCCTATAGATATTAATTCCGGGTTTATTCAGCATCAGTGATAAGCAGTGATATATATAGAATGATACACATTATAGTTCTTAGAGAAATACGTCACTTAGGCAAGTCTTAATCAGTGTTTCCACTTGTTTGAATTTTTTAAAGGTAGCAGTCACTAGTTCCATTAAAATTCCTTCAGTACCTTCAGCCGCTGAATGCACAGCTTCAGATCGGCTGGAATATGAAATACCACGATTGCATGGGGTGAGCAACGGATCTGGGTCTTCGCTACTGCGCTTCCGGTGATCACAAGAATTTTCTGGTACATATTTGATTGTCAAAGCTATCAAAACAAGCTTTGTCTGCACTGTAAAAAAAACTCCCGTACAGTTGGAACGCAGACTCATCACATTTGAGTAATTCATTTTCTGAGCAGTCGTCTACGCACAAAGAAATAATCCCCAACAAAATGGCGGCGAAAATTCAGTAAAAACTGCACCTAATTATGCCACTTGTTATTGTCACTACGATGACTGACACTACTAGGAACACGAATCAGGGAAATCTTTTGGCTATTATTGTGAGCTTGAACTCATTGCACGACTCCAGTAAACTTCCAAAAATAGAAATTAATGGTCACAATCTGATGCACCCAGTTCGTATAAACCGAAACCCCCAAAACCCTGCGATCAATTATTTTGCAAAGAAAATTGTCCCAAAAACCGATTTCGGGGACATTGTGAAAATTTCATAGTTGAGATACTCGTCGTCATTCATGCTAGTTAATACGGCAGGAGAAGATCTGTTTACGCAGAAATCGATCAATATCTTGGGTGTTGGAAATTCCGTAAGTTAAACGTCACGCGTAGCACGCGTGCTCTCTTGGATGTTTTACGTGATAACCTTTGGCGGAACAACAATATTTTTTGCTTTCTTGAGCTCTTAAAGATTAAAAGAAGGAAGGAAAGAATGAATTATACTGTAAATTGTAAGTGTCTATTTGTTTATAAGAGCTGACAACCTCGCCTTTAGCTCCCCCCCCCTTACCCCCACCCAACGCCACAAAAACACTCCTCCTCAGGCTCCTGTGCATCTCCACCCCTACCCCACAGGCACACACATACAACCACATGGTGAGAAAGTCAAATCTCGTGCAACCAGCTCAGTTACAACTGCATAGGGCCCTACGTACGAGTACAATGGCTCAAGTGCTCCAGGCTTCGCCTATTTGTGAGATGCAAAAAAAAAAAAAAACAGAAAGAGCCCAGGCCCACGTGCATAAAAAATGATAGTCGCCTCTTCAGTCTCATGTGAACTGGTTTTAAACCGTTTTACAAGAAACAAACTAAAACAGTCCTCTTTAAATGTCAAACAAGATGAAATATGGGCCGACCCCTTTACGGGAGGATGGGGTTGGTGGTTGGGGTGGGTGTGTGGTGGTGGTGGTGGTGGGGGGGGGGGGGGTAACATGAAAAATATATTCAGTAAAATTAAATGCCAAAAATTATACTTTAGCATGAATCCCATTACAAATTAAAATGCTTAAAAATATACCAATAGAAATACCACAAAGGCACAAACTGAGAAAAAAACATATTTTTATTCCATTTAACCCAGCTAAAAGAAACTTTTACAAATTTGCATTATATATCTAGATCTATGTAAATTGAAACTCCTCCTATCAAGAGAGTAAGAGTAAACTATCAGTTAATAGACAGAAAACCTTGATGACAGACATTGGCTGATAGCCATGAATGTAAAGGAGTGCAGTTGAGTGAGGGAAAGCCCACTCCTGTCTACACCCCCTCCCCCCAAACCCAAGGTCACACCCCTAAAGAAGCCATTTCATTGATCACAGAGTATTATGTCAGAAAGATCTTTATAATATAGACCATAGTGTCCATACACAGAAAAAATGAATACCCTGCTGACTGCTAGATCCAGCACTTTATCATGTGTTTGTCCTAAGTATGCAGATATGTTAGGATGAAAAATTAAAAACACAGTCCCATTATAAATGTTGCACCAGCATTAATGGGCTTCATGAACACCTGTTGTGCTCCCTCATTTGAACCACTTCAGCAAGATGGTTCTAATAATAGATCACAACATATGTATTTATGGCTGAATAAGATAGAATTTCCAGAATTGCTTTCAAATACAGAAAAACATGCCCCAGCTGAGTCTTTGTGAAATCTTGTAAAATCATTTCATAAAACCATCACTTGTGGAAATGTCCCCAGAAACATTTTTTTCTTATACTGCCCATCACTTTAATTATTTTTTATTTATAAATATATATTTTTACATTTTTATGGAAAACACTGAAAGGCAAGGCCAGACTGCATGTGAATATATTTAGAGCTTTATTCATGTACAATACCTATATAGTAGATAATTGTTCAGCTGAAATTTGTGGAATCTTTAATTTTATTAAAAGTTGTTCCTTTTGACCCAAAGCACCAGTGAGACACCACAATATACAATGCACATATTAATACTTGAAGAGAAATGATAAAAAATAATTCCATTTTGGTTCACCAAATATTGGCCTCTTATTTATTTACTTTTTTTTTTCATGTATAATATTTTGTTTAATCATGATCATATCCTATTATTATATCTTAGAAAAAAACAAATGGATTACGGTTGTGAGTCCATAGATTTTGCTACATATTAAATCAAGTTTGCTGGACAGCTGTTTTTTTTTTTTTGTTACTCTAACTCAGAATCATATTAGAGAAATATGTCTCATTTAACCAAAATTTGGGAAAAACATCTCCATTCTCAGAGGTACCATTCATTCTTAAATTATACAATTTTTGCATAAGATTTGCCCCTACCTTACAGATTTCTCTTTTTCCATGAGAATTTTGGCAACAGTTAGAGTAAATCTCTAAAAAAAAGATCACTGAGAACTATATAAACACACTGGCGTCTAAATCTATGAACCAAGGGTATTCCAGAGCTGACAACCACTCCCCCCCCCCCACCCCATATGCTTGTATTTGACAAACATGGCATTTCATTATAAATGTTTATGTTGTGACACCTCATTAGAACTCCTCATTAAGCAGGTTCAAAACATATGTCATAAAAGATGCAAACTGCAGTTTTAATGCCTATATAAAGGCTCATCTTACAGTAGATATGCTGCGTTTCAGTTTAGTCTGAACTCATAAGGAGTTTAAAGTAGTGAGGAGTGTGTGTGTGTGTGTGTGGCTTTGTCATTTCCAAGCTTAAAGTTGAAACCAAATCTCCATTTAATGCTGCAATTGTCCTAAAATAATGCCACTTTTACCATCTGAGTGTGTCAAAACTTCTTGGAAAATAAAATAGTGCATACCCTGATTAGACTGCTGTTTTTGGGAGTAGTCTGACCCAGGTCTACACTGCACTTTTTATCCAAGGATTTACAGTCATTGCAGCTCTGCAAGTATTTGAGGTTGGTTAAACATCATTTATATTTTTCTTTTCTTAAAAAAAAAGATTTGTGTGTGTGGGGGGAGGGGGGGGAGGTCGGGGGTGTTAGTTGGACAGGGTGGTTGTGTAGGTTGTGGGAGTGGCTTTGACATATTGGCGCGTGCAGGATTAATTGGATGGCAAAATTACTTTTTCTAGCAACCCCAATGATTTGACCACAACTTACCGGTGTTATAACTTTTAAGCTAGTAAATGCGAAAGCCGAACTGGTTGACGCTAGTTTAGTTGTTGCGTCACACATCAACTGTCAAAAATCAATTTGTTTACATTCTTTATGGTGTAGGCTACAGATCAGTTTTATTTGTCCAAACTTTCTGAATAATGAAGAGAAAAAAATAAGTTGTGTATCGATGTGAAAGTTGCGTTCCTCGTCGTGTGTCGAATATCAGGATTCAAGAAAATCTCCGTGGGAGTTGAATTTATTACAGACTGTTTTGTTGACAAAACTGTCTAACTTCAATCGCTACCGATCAGGTAAATTATCCGCCATTTTGTTGAGAAAATGCATAGGGCCTTAACATTATTTTGCAAAGGAAATTGTCCCAAACACCGAATTACTTGAATTTTTACATGGAGAAAGGGCAGACACCATGGTTTTTCATGCCATATGTCCACCGACGGGAGAAAGTCGATTTACTTTTAAAATTGCTACTGAAGTTGACGGAAAAGAGACGCCTCTACGTGATCGTGTAAAACGTTCGATTGCCGAATATCGCGGGTGTTTAGTTCTGCCCTCAAAGGCATAAAGAATTACATAAAGGTGTAAGGAATAAAACCATATATTATTTTCGGCTGTGTGTAATTTCATTCGCCGACAAAGCAGCACTGAAATGGCGACACGTTCGTCGATTGAATCTGACTTCCAGAAATTTAGAATGTTTTTCGGTTGCTATCTGTATAAAAATATCACTCCGCCATGGATACGCGTTCCCACTGGTAGATTTTATGGTAGACGACATGGCAGCTGACTGCCAGACTGTCATCCGTAATAAAAGTACGTTATAGTTTTTAATATGGATACTGACAGCGCTGTAAAGAACCTGGCTTTAAATCCGTATTTGATTTCTTTTAAATCAATAAAAAAAGAACAAATGCGGAATTTAAACAAGTTTACACAACGCAATCATATTCCATCTTAAAAAGCTGTTTACGATAAAGGTCATGGCAGCCAGATGCTAGGTCTTTTTTCTGTAAAATTTACGGGATGTTTTTAAAGTGTATCATCATAATCCAACATGGTAATGTGCCAAATACGCAAAGTCATACTCGGCATTGTTTGACTCTCTTAGGAATGCTAATAGTGGCATGCCTATATAAAGTAAAGTGTAATGTGATTTTCCGCCTATTTGTGCCAAAATACATAGACGCATGTTCATGTTGTTGTTGTTGTTAGAATTCTGTATAGACGTTCCCCAAGTGGCTCAGCGGTACGTAACCATAGTTATATATAGACGCAGCATTTTTCATACCGGTTATAAAGCTCAGATTCATCTATTAATGGTAAATAACACTACATAAGAGTAGCGATAATTGTTATGTCTGAGTTATATTTTTGAAACTGGAACCTAATTTTGGATATATTGTTTAATTTCTTTTTGTGCTTTTTCACAGAGCAACAGTTAGTATTACGGTATCTTCCAGTGATAAATGAATGTGTCACAGGTAATGGCGCCTCAAAGAGTGTGGGGCAAAATATTGTGGCTTTGTAAACGAAAATTGCAACCTGATTAGACCGCACAGAATCGTAGGCTGATCATTTTTAAAATGATCAGCCTATGATTTTGCGCTGTCTGATCAGTTTACATGCTACTACGAGTATATAATGCGTCTTTACATGATACAGGAAACTAGGAAACCGGAAGAAGAAGAAGAAAAAAAGAAGAAAAAAAAGATAGGAACCCCGATTTCACTGTGAGAAAAGACCGAATTCTAGATTTTAGGTCATACATTCAGGATTTCTGGCACAGATAGCTCCGTCCAAGTCTGAAAGAAGTATCTGCATTATTGGAATTAAAATGATGCATCTGTACTGTTTTCATATTTAATTAAATATTAATACGTTTTCAATTTAAGAACCCACAAGCGAATATAGTTGACACGAACATCAATCTCGGCTTGAAATGATTGACTATTTATTTTCCGATGTTTGTGCGATGGGGCTGGTTATAACTTCTAGTGCCGAGGCGTAGGTAAATAGTCCTACTGTGCTTGCAGTAGGTGTGGGCGGGGTTGTTTGGATTTTTTCTCTCGTCTATCAATTCTCTTTTCTTTCTCCCGCTCTCTGGGAGACGGCCCGATATAGACTGAAATACTGTCTCAAAGGGCCGTTAAAGCCAAAACATCCGACCAACCGATGTTTGCGATATTTTAAAGCATAATGAGCCTACACATACGACACAACTGTGCTCACATTATGTATTTGCTTGGAACATCTTTCAACAGACTTAACCAATCCGTGCAAATAGTTTTCGTGTCTTCCCATCTTCTCTTTAATCTGCCCCGAAGTCACTAAGAACCGAGAGCTGAGCCTATGCAACGCAACCACAGACACTTTTCCCTGCATGCCTTGATCAGGAGATGATGGTCTTGGCGTCCCACCGCTGTCACCAAATGTAGCGTTTGCCGGGTCTTCCACAAAGTCAAGCCACCAGTCATCCATCCAGGTTCTAACCGCTATATCCGTTCTGTAGATTATTAAACAAGATGGCCACGAGGCCCTGAATCGCTCACCTGAGCAATTGGCTTATGTTTGAAATTGTCAAAATGTGAGACTGGGTTCAAAAGTCAAAGAATGTCCATGAACTCTTGTACTCGTAAAGCTTCATGTACTCATTAAGACACCGTATAAACCATTTTAGGCCAAAATCTTCAAAACTTTCCATGAAATCTTATGTTCAAGCATTTTCCCATATTTGACCATGCCATAAAAAAGTCAAGGTAAACCAAAGGTCATTGTTTGAACAGTCTTGGTAGTACTCCATGCGACTTACCAAGTTTCAAGGCCATAGGTGTATTGGTTCTGGAGAAGAAAACATATTAAAAGTTTATACTATAAATGGGTATGGCGGCCATGTTCGTCATGTCACCTGGACCGTTTGAACAAATTTTCGATCCCTGAACTATCTGAAATTTGGTTACAATTTGGCTTTTGAGGAAATGTTTGAAAATGTCAAAATATGAGAGACCTGGGTCAAAAGTCAAAGAATGACCTTGACTTCTTGTACTCATAATTCTTCATGACCTCATTAAGACAACTGTATATACCAATTTTTAGGCCAAAATATTGAAAATTCCCATAAAATCTTATGTTCTAGCTTTTCCCATATTTGACCTTGCCGTAAAAAAGGTCAAGGTCAATCCAAGCTATTCATTTTGGAAGAATTGGAAGAATTTGAGTACCCGGTCAACTGATTCTTAAGAAGGATGTTTTAAAGGTTTTTACCATATACGGGCATAGTGGCCATGTTGGTTATGTGACATGGACCGTTTAAACCAACTTTCATTCCCTCATCCCCTGGAGGCTCACATATGAAATTTTGTTACAATTGGCCCAGTGGCTTTCGAGATGATGTTTGAATATGTCAAAATATGGGAGAACTGGGTCAAAGGTCAAAGAATGACCTTGACCTTTTGTTCTCGTAAGTCTTCATGTACTCATTAAAATGACTGTATATACCAATTTTAGGCCAAAATCTTCAAAACTTACCACGAAACCCTATGTTCTATCATTTTCCCATATTTGACCTTGACGTAAAAAAGGTCAAGGTCAATCAAAAGTTCGTCATTTGAACAACCTAAGTAGTACTTGAGTATCATATGCTACATACCAAGTTTCAAGGCCATTGGTCTATTGGTTCTGCAGAAGAAGATTTTTGAAGCTTTTCACCATATATGGTCCTGGTGGCCATGTTGGTGATGTGACCTTGTATGTTTGAATAAATATTTGTTTCATAAACCCCTGGAGACTATGCAATTTGGTTACAATAATTGCCCCAGTGGCTTTTGAGATGATGTTTGAAAATGTCAAAATATAAGAGACCTGGGTCAAAGGTCAAAGAATGACCTTGACCTGTTGTACTTACAATTCTTCATGACCTCATTAAGACGACTGTATATACCATTTTTGGGCCAAAATCTTCAAAGCTTTCCATGAAAACTTCTGTTCTAGCATGTTCCCATATTTGACCTTGCCGTAAAAAGGTCAAGGTCAACCCAAGGTCATCATTTGATCAACCTTGGTAGTACTCGAGTATTTTACGTTACATACCAAAGTTCAAGGCCATTGGTCTATTGGTTCTGGAGAAGAAGATTTTTAAAGGTTTTACCATATATAGGCGCGGCGGCCATATTGGTCACGTGACCCAGACCAATTTTATAAATTTTCATTCCCTCAGTCCCTGAAAGTTCTATGTGAAGTTTGGTTAGAACTGACTTAGCGGTTTTTGAGAAGATTGTTTGAAATTGTCAAAATATGAGAGACCTGAGTCGAAGGTCAAAGAATGACCTTGACCTTTTGTACTCACTAGTCTTCATGAACTCATTAAGATGACTTTATTTATCTATTTTTAGGCAAAAACCTTCAACAGTTTCCATGAAATCTTACGTTGTAGCCTTTTCCCATTTAGAAGCACCAAATACCAAATTTGACCTTACCATAAAATAGGTCAAGGTCAACTCAAGATAATAATTTGAATAATCTTGGTATAACTCACTTACCCAATGGTACATACCAAGTTTCAAGGCCATCGGCCTATTGGTTCTGGAGAAGAAGATTTTTAAGGTTTTTAACATACATGTATATGGGCATGGCGGCCATGTTGGTCATGTGACCAGGGCCATTTAAACATCTTTTCATTCCCGTGACACTTAGAGGCTACATATGCAATTTGGTTACAATGGGCCCAGTACATTCGGTTTCAGAGGAGAAATTGTTTGAAATTAAATTGTTGACGGACGACGGACAGTCGGACGACGACGGACGACGGAGCCTGCCTATCCTATAAGCTCCCCCGGAGCCGTCAGCTCAGGTGAGCTAAACAGTCGAACAGATATAGAAACTATGGCATCCTAAATTCTCTATAAATAAAATTCAAAGGAAGATATTTTGAGAGTTTTGAATCTTTAAACATTATTTTCAGGGTGTGATTACAATCAACAAATATACTACACTTAATGTGTTTCTAGAATGTATAATATATCATACCAGTCGATTTTTATTGGCTCGAAGGGCAATAAGGATGTTTACATACATACCCTACTTATCGGTTACACCCGTATAAGAGGGTAGTTTACCCTTCCAATAATACAATAAATATGTAAATCAGTCTAGTGCAATTACGCTTTAAAATGGGATTTTCTCTAAAATAAAAAATAAAAAATACAAGACGGATTGGATGGATGGATTACTTGCGATTTTACGTCCTTTTCAACAGTATTTCAGTCATATCAGGACGATGGGAAGTTTATAATGAAAGGCTGTGTGCAGTGGAACCCTGTTTATGGTAGGAAAGATTCTCGCCTCCAGCGGGATTCGAACCCGGTCCGCTAGATCAGTAGACCAGCGCTTAACCCACTGAGCTACCGGGGCTCCTAAATACAAGACGGACCTAGGTTTATGAATCAGTTTTGGAAGTGGAAACTCCCGGTCTTATAATCGAAGAAACACGATTAAAGTGTCAAATATAAGGAGGATGTCCTGCATCTTCATTAAATACCAGCCATGATAACACCTTAGTCTAGATCAAGACAGTGCATACATGTATTATATAGTTTGCATTCCATGTAAGATGGAAAGATACTTTATTATACTGTAAAAAATCCTTAGAGTTTATGATAAAATAGCTGGAAACCAGCTGCCAGTCCATTTCCCGTTATTTTTACGGGGCCCGTAAACGTTTGCAGGAATCTGTAGAATGGGACTTGTATTGTTTTGGTCATATAGCCCTTCAACACTAAATGTTTACTCAGAGGAAAACGAAAGTATACACTTTTTTAATGTCCATATTTTATTTATGTTTCACTGCTCATGTCTGAAATTGTGTATGATTTACTTTTACTCAAGATAAATCAATGTGGCATAGCAAATTACTGATTGAAACGCTTGACTACTGTACGTACATGCCGGTTTTGCACGTTTTTCACGTGCAGCAAAATGGACGATAAGATTTTGTTGTAAAAAATCTGCATTCGAAATTTCGGGTGTTGTTCTAAACAAATCACAACGTTTGTGTTTCATTTGCACGATGAAAAGGCTCTCTGTGACCAGCAGAAATCATACACAGAGAGGCAAAAGAAAGCATACAGTTTAAATGCCCGTATTTTTCTTATTGTTCATTGCTCAGGTCTAAAACACTGCATGATATATCTTTTACCAAAGTGCAATAATTTGGTATTGTCAGATTTCTAAATGACTTGCTTGACTAGCGACACTATACGTACATGTTGGTTTTGTCCTTTTAGCACCTGCATCATATTAAATAATTCGATTTTGCTGCAAAAACAGCATTTGCATTTTCGGTTGTTTTCTGAACAAACCACAGTATATGCGATTCATTTACAGGACGACAATGGTTTTAGTGCAGACAGAAGTCGTTATAGGCTGACCGCTCAAAGCGCTTCGTGACTGGCTTAATAACGACTGATTGGCGATGAAGTGTATACTTTCTTTCTGCCTCTGACTACTTTTTCCTCTGCATGTCTGATTTCTATCTGCCACAGAGAGCCTTGTCATCGTGCAAATGAAACGCAAACGTTGTGGTTCGTTCAAATAAACAACCGAAATTTCAAATACAGATTTACAGCAAATTTGTTTTTTCCATTTTGCTGCACGTTAGAAACGTGCAAAACCGGCACGTACGTTCAATGCCGCTAGTCAAGCGTTTTAAAAAGTAATTTTACTATATTATATGAGCCAGTCTCTGTGAAAACCGGGCTTAATGACATAGCAATTAAATTTTAGAAAACAACATCATTAAAAAGTACTATTTTTTATAAACGTTTCCTGAAAATTTGAGACGGTTTCCACTATTTGTTTCGAAGATATGGTCTTTAGAATCATACAGGTAATGCAGTTTCTTTATATGACGTTGTAAACGTCATGCAAGTATGTTTTGACGTAAACGTCATAACGTTTGTTTGTACGAGCTTTTGGCGCGTGTTAGGCAAAATAACTCGGACAAAAAGCGTGTTTGCTCATGTTTAATGTGTATATGATAGCACACAAGTGATAATTTGCATGATTCAACATTCTTTCACAAGTTATAGGTCATGGTATTGATATACCACATGTTTTCAAGGCTTCAGGGTTACCACGCATTAAGCGTTGTCATGGCAACATCTATCATATGAATGACTAAATTTTGCCAGAATTCATAAGCATCCTGTTATATTTCAACGACTGAGGTATTTTCATGAAAATAAAGAGAGGTCATAAAAATCATTATTTTTCGTGTTTTTCAAATGTTAACAACGTCATTATTACGTAATTGCATTAAGCCCGGTTTTCACAGAGAACGGCTCATATTGATGTACCTTCAGTACAAATAAGTCGTGCAAAATTTCAGACGTGAACCATGAGAAATGAGTAAAATATATGCATTCAACTAGACCTGTCACCGGGACAGGATAGCTCGCCTGACAGCGCCTTGCCCATCACCTAAAGAACTTTAACGTAAAACTTTAACATTTTGCTAACGCCGACGCCGTCGACGCCGCCGCCGCCAACACCGACGCCGGGGGTAGTACAATAGCTCTTCCAGAACTTTGTTCAGGCGCGCTAAAAAGTGTATACTTTCTTTTGCCTCTCAGTACATTTCTGAGTGCGGTCAGATAACATTACCCTACCAAATCGCGATTTCCACAAATGATCTACAGGCAGAAGATGCTCGTAAAAATAACGGTCAACAAACTGGCAGCCACATGCCAGGTATTTTACCGTTAAATCTACGGATTCTTTATACAATGTGGTCTTAGCCTGACTATTCCAGTGAATATAAACTTATTATGAAACTTTAACGTTGTGACCTTGACGAAGTTCGGCAACAGCATACAGATGATGTCAGATATATAGTCTGCATGAACCTAAAAGTAAACTACCCACATATCAAAAGGTTCCATCAAAGGATACAGGAAATAAAAGCAAAGAATATAAACTGGACGCAAAACTTTAACGCAAATGTATAAGTCTGTGACCTTGACTTAGGCTATCAGCAGCACGCAGCTGATATCATCTACTCTGTATGAACGTAGAAGTATACCTCGTCAAATATCAAAATATTAACGTGGCCCTGACCTTAGGTCAGCAGCAGCATCCAGATGATGTTGAATAATATACATTGAATAATAATGTACATTTATCTAGAAGTAAGTCTAGTCATATACCTACAGGTTCCATCATGTCAGCAAAACATAAAAACTTAATACGAAAGCTTAACGTAAATGTTAACGGATGGAAGGTCGGACGGACGGACGGACGAACGAAAAGCGAAAAATATATACCCTTGACCACAGATGATAGCAAAACCTCTGATGAGGCTGCACAGCTGCACTGACTGAGCTGGGTCTTCACGTTTTGTCTTGACATCTTTAAAAGCTCGTATGTTTTATTTGCATCACACAAAAAAGGTGCTTAGCATATTTGTGAACAACAAAGACTCAGGTCTAGCTTAATTTTGTGCCTATATTTTCCGCCGAGTGCTAATACTACTTATAAGCTGTGTGCAAATAGCAAATGCTCTGACCAGACTGTGCTCTGAACAGGCTTGTCTTAGTATTTGCTGTTCGAAAAGGCCATCAGCACTCTTGTTGCGTATCGCAGCTATTTACATGTATTTTACCATTCAGAAATTTTGTTTTGTTTAAAAAGCAGTCGTAAATTTCTATTACTCACAAATTCTTATCACCACTGACGTGTTGTCGCTGATTTAAGATTCCTTAAGGTCACTTAAGGTCAAACAAACAATTTTAGTTCATTTTAAGAATGACGTACAAACTTAAACATTTATGATTAATTATCGATAGGATGTGTGAGCTAATCCTATGTCATAACTATCCGGTAACAGAGGAAACATGGACATTTCTCCTTTATTCTCAAATTTCGTTAAGGTTTTATTAATTCTTACATCCTGCAGTGGTAAGTGACTTTGGAATTGTAATTATAATTTATTTTGTTCTTTATGTTTTTTAGATTTAATTTTGTGTGTGTTAAATTTGTCAGAAGAGACTCTATGCAAGCACATGCAGACCCGGATCCAGGGGGTGGGCTTTGGGGCTGCAGCCCCGCCATTTAACCTCTGTGTTATACATAATATGTAGGCCTCCAGATAATAAAAAGTGTCTGATGACAGTTTGAGAAAAAATATCCAATGTGGTTAGATCAAAATAGTCAAAATAGATGTTGTGACACCTCATCAGAATCGCCTCGGGGAGGCGATTCTAATGAGATATCACAACATATATTTCAAGGGAAAAAAATATAAAAAAATCTCTTGAAATTGAACTATAAATTTTTTCAAGCCCCCTCCCCCCACACATACATTTGGGCACCTCCCAGCCCCACCAGTTATCCAGAGCCCCACCAGTATGTGATGGTCTGGATCCGGGCCTGCACATGTTGAACACAAACCAATAGCACAAACTCAAGAAATACAGAATTTGACAAAAGCAAATGCCATCCAACCTCATGTTCCCAGCAGTGTCATTTTCTCAACATGTTGCTAGGTTAACATGACGACCTGATGGCCGGTTACAATTTTAGTCCTCGTGTGACCTTAAAAATAAGATCAGTATCACTAAAACTTAAAGATTGTCTCCCTCGTTTATTTCATGTTTTCAGAAACAAATATTTTAACAAAATTTCGTTTGACAATATGTAATAGTGTCATAATTAATCGTACAAGTTTAGAGAAAATACGTTTTTTCGATAAATGTGGAATGAAAAATAACCTTCAAATTAAAATGCAAATTACCTGTTTTCTCACGGCCTGTAAGAATATCGATTTTGACCACGTGTTTTATGTGATCATTTTCTGGTATTTTTCTGATTTGCTCACGTGATTGTTACGTATGAATAAATTATTTTTGTCCAATAATGCGATTTCGACCGCGGTCCGCCATCGTTTTAAAATTTAACTTATTTTTTGTTTAAAGCCACTTTTATCAATTATTATTATCTAAACTCTATTTCAAATGTACAGTTAGACCAAGCCGGAGGTATTGCATGAAATATTTCATCAAATCATTTTTTTATTATTATTATCAAGGGAGTAAATCTTTAAGCAGGTCTTCAGCCTAATCATCGCATGTGTCTGGTGCAACGCAATATCTTATTTTTAAGAAAAACCCACCTTTGACATTGAAGCCAAATTAAGTATTTGGCTTCTCCAAATGACACACCTTTCCAAACTGACTAAAATTTCGTCCACGGTCCAAGAGATATCGTCATTTAAAATGAGTATCCTCTTGTGACCTTGAAAATGAAGTCAAGATCACCATACTTTAAGTTAGGCTTAGGCTTGTTACATTCTGTGTCGTTCTTTGACCTTGAAAATGAGATGAAGTTCACCAAAATATATCAGTTATGTGCCTTTGGTTATGGATGATTCAATGCTAGTTTGATACAAATCCAGTTATGTTCGGGAGATACTGGGCTCAGAGAAGCCGTATTTGGTATAATGCTAAGCCCTAGCTTCCATGACCTTGGAGATGGAATCAAGGCCTCCAAACCTAATCAGCTCTTCACTCTCTCCAAATGATGATTCGTACTAATTTGGTACGAATCCAAGTCATATTCAGAGGATAGGGTGCAGACAAGCAATTTTCGCCATTTTACGACCTCCTGCATGTGACAATAAGCATATAGTCAGTATCAGCAAAACCTAATCATTTCTCCATTTTTTAAGGAGGTTAGGTGCAGTAAATTTAAACAATTCTTTAACATTCTATGACATCCTGTGAGTTTGGAAAATATGGTGATTTGTTCGGAAGATATTATGCAGACAAGGGGCCAACGCCGATACTAATGCCGAGGAATGCATACCCCAAAACAATAAGCCCACCCTTCCTCTTTCCTAAAATTGTGAAGAAATATAAGTATACAACATATTTTAAGTGCTCCTGTCCCAGTAGACCTTAGAGTCTCTATAGTTCTACCTATAGTTCTACCTGTGGTAAAACGTCTACACACAACTCATTATGAAAAGGGGTTCAACTTTCGCCTTTGGTGATGAGATGTGGGTTTATATGCATTTAAATATCATTTAACTGGCAAAAATCAGAGGGAACGAGCACTTGAAAACTGGCAAATCTTTCCACAAAATAGAATTTCTTTTTCTGGTTCTCCGTCTCAATGAAATATAAACATAAGCGGGACAACGAATTGGGGGCCAACACCTGTACATTATATCTTTAGCTTTTTATTCAAGTTTATGATGTAAAAAGTATTGTCAACTAAAATGACCTAAATCATTTTTCAAAACCTGTTTTTTGTGTGTGAAACTTAAGGATGTTTTATTTGTTTAAAGTTGGCTAAGCATTTACTGTGAGGAAATTGTAGTGGGAAGCTCGCGGTTAAATATTTCATGGATTTATACCACTGATAGAGCAATAGGTCCTTTAAAACAGTTTTGGGGGTAGCATGTGAGCGCTTTTGGTTTATGTATTTCTTTTTATTTTTTCCTATATTTAGCTGTCGGTCAGACTAAACGATTATCTGTCCAAACATAGAATTAGAAATCAGTGTTACTTTCAAATCTCTCCGCATGTTCTTTTTTCAGCGGTTGCAGGCAAAACTCCTCCGAAAATCTTATTTCAGTCTTCTCATAGGACAGTGTATTTCACAGAGCAACATGAGGTGGAAATACCATGCGTTGCGTATGGGACTCCATTACCAAGGTATTTCTGTTTTTATCCAGCATCTGCTATCTTCAGAGAGTCAGACTACCGCAAAAAAAAAAATTAAAAATTTGGACACCTAAAATTACAGTTATTGTCCTATGTCTTGAAATTTTTCATTTTGAAAAATGCAATTACTCAGCATTTCGTTGACACATTCTTATTCAAATAGGAAGAAAAACAGTGCGGTCATTTTTACATTTTCGATCAGCACCCTTATTTTCTATGCCGCACATGGATCACACGTTTCTCCAAGTTTCGTAAACGGTTGCGGACGAGAAGCAAAATTTATTTAAGAAAAAAGAATGGTAGGTAGATACGTAACAATGACAAAAATATAAATTAGGTTTTCTTTCTTTCTTTAAAAAAAGACAGCATGTTTCTGTTTCAGCTACCGATGGACATTAAATGGGGTTGACTTTGTTCCTTCTGGTATTGATGGGAGGGTTGAGATGAAAGCTGGACTAGGAACCTTGGTATTTCACAGGTCGTATAAGTATTTATTCTCAGTTATATATGGCACACGGTGTGTTGACATCTACCGTTATTTTAAAGCCTTGTTTTGCTTGTTATGAAAGATGGGTTATTTCCTTCGATAAGATAGCAGTTTAAATGGGCTTTTCATAATTGGAATTGGAATTAAATTGAATAAAACCTAAACCTAAAACATAATATGAGCCGCGACACGACAAAACCACCAAAGTGGTTGTGCGCCCAGCGAAGACTCAGATCAGCCTGGGCATCCGCCCAGTCTGATCAGAGTCTTCACTGTCCGCATGGAGGTAGCTTAGATCCTTCGCTACCCTTTGAGCACTTAACGAAGAGTCTGATCGCACTGGGTGAATGCCCAGGCTGATCAGAGTCTGCGCTGGGCGCACAACCACATTGTTGGTTTTCTCGTGTCGCGGCTCATATGATTTTGGCACAATTAAACAAGAATATTTATCATTAAGGTGCATGGATATATCTCAAACCTGAATCACTCTGATTTATAATTATTTCTCTCCATTCTTGTTTGCTTGGTCCGCTCGGATCTGTTCTAGTAGTTTCTCTTAAAACGGTTCCCTGTTGTTGTTGTTGTTGTTGTGTGTGTGTGTGTGTGTGTGTGTGTGTGTGTGTGTGTGTGTGTGTGTGTGTGTGTGATTCCATTTCCAGCTTTAGGTGCAAGTGGAAATATTCCGGCAACATTATCTACTCGATATCGAGTGATGTAAAAGCTAATGTCAAAGTCCTATATTATGTCTACGTTCTCTGTAGCGGCATATTAATAAATTTTATATTTATCACATAAATGGAAACTGCTTCTATATTAATTGTTTACACCACCGGTCAATGTATATTTTCCCCTCTCTCAATATAATTATTATTATTACCATTATCGATTTTGAAATATCTTCCACTTTCGAACTTTTGTTGCAAGTCCCTGATATATATTTTCAAATCTTGCCATTCCTTTAAAATAGTTTAACATTACTGAGGGTCTCAATGGGGTTTACTGATTAGCGAATTTTGGCCCCAAAAATTACTGACTAGCGGAATTTTAGAGGAAATTTTACCGGTTAGCGGCGTCGGCTATGCTAAGTGATTAACGGAATCGGCCGTAAATATACTGATTAGCGAAATTTGACCGAAAAAATTACCGGTTAGCGGCGTCACACGTGCTTAGCGGTTACCGGAATCGGCGAAAAGAATCGTTATTAGTCCATTCAAATATTACGATGTTCGCATAAAGTTTCATCAGAATGGCATCAGTACTCACTGAAATACCAAAAAGAAATTCTTTAACTTCGCAAGCCATTCCGCCTAAGAAAAAAGTTCTTTAAATGTAACCCTCCAGATTTCAAATTTCATTCCGATAGGTTTAGCAATAAATATTTTCCCCAATTACACAAGCTAGTAAACATGATGTACAATGTATGTATTTTGTCATGCTGCATGCTGCCTGTCTTACTTAAATGCTGACTAGTCAAATTAGGTAAACAACCCCTATGCAACAATATTTATTTCTGTTCATTGGTAGTTCCAATATATATTTAATGGTATAAATGATGATTTTTTTTCATTAAAATAGATTGGATGTGTCAAAAGACTACACGAATTCACTTTCAACACAACACTTAAAATTAAAGGACTCCAAATATGCATAAAATGAAGAAATAATGTACATGTATCCTCCTGAAAACTCCCGCTTTATAAAAGTGGGGTATGATGGGGTCTAAATTACATAGGCGTGTTACTAGGGGTACATGGAAGATGTATTTGCAATTATATCATGATACACCAGTAATGTCGGTATGATACTCAGTATAATAAAATCGTAATGATTGACCACAAGACTAAAATGTCAGTGCTTTCATACGGTCTGCCACCACTTTTGGGTAAAGTAACTTCTGGACTCATTTTAGACTGACCTCTATTTACAGCAGATAAATTGACACTGTGTGACAAAAGATCAAGATCATGTCCTGCTTATCCTACAATATAATGTAGATTGCTACATTGCATGCCACTACCATTTTTGTCAAGCTGATGCGCAGTCTCTGTCTTATGTTTGTCATGTTATATTGCATGCATTTCTGGGATATAATACTGCCTCTGTATCATATATACATAGAAAAACTGTCCTTCTATCAAGTATGTGTTCAATTAACAACTTGGGATAAAACGAGTATTATGATACTAAGTCAGTAGTCTTAAAAATATGCAACTCTGGCTTAAGGTACAGAGGACGGTTGCGGTATGTAATTTTACTGATTTGACCAAAAATTTACTGATTACTGATTTTTGCCCTTAGAATTTACTGATTACTGATTTTGGGGCTGAAATTTTACTGATTACTGATTTCAGACCCTCATTAATGTTTCTGCCCTATGAAAGATTTTCAGTATTTCCTTCGTCGGTAACCTGAGTGCTAATGCCAGCGAGTATCGCTATTTTGTAAAGGCTGCAATCCCTCAGGTCATAAATCTTGTTGAATTTTTTTGTACATTGTCTTTGTATGATATGAAGATGCGCATTTGTTGTCTATGCAAAATGCGCATGCGCAGATCAGCCTGTGTCACCAGTCTGTACGCACAGGCTGGTTTGCGCTTGCGCATTTCGCCAACGCTAAAAAACTACTGAACTTTTTTTTATTGCAGTCCACTTGATAAATACGAAGGACAATATCAGTGTTATGCTGACAATGGAGTAGGTACAGCAGTGTCAGATATTGTTACTCTTAAAAGAGCTTTTATTAGAAATAGCTCTGGTCAAGCCCAAACTCAGGTAAATAGAGAATACCATCATGATGTTAGTGTCTTTTAAATCAAGTTTATCAAGCCAGACCAGAAACAGCGTAGGAATGGTGAGGCTTGCCGAACCAATCCGACGTGTTTCTGGTCGAGCCTGATATCAAAAGACACTTTTACATGGCTTTCTATTTATTATGCTTCAGATTTCAAATTAACAAATGAAAAGCAAACACAGTTTTTGCTCGAACTTGCTATTTAAAACGGTTTCCCATGCGTCTGCTGAAAATTCCCCCTGATAACAGGCGTATGATAAAAATGTGATATCATGTCACTTTAGAATTGCGCTTGCGC
The DNA here is from genome assembly GCA_963989385.1 of Ctena decussata. NCBI lineage: Eukaryota > Metazoa > Mollusca > Bivalvia > Lucinida > Lucinidae > Ctena > Ctena decussata. The sequence continues at coordinate 63,965,265 of OZ022507.1, forward strand.
GAATGTTATCAGGCAGTGCCTTTAGCAGCGATTTCTGAAGACAATCGTCTACATACTTAAGTTGGACGCGATAACAACGTCTGCTTGGTTAATTAAGTACTGTTCCATCTAAGGATCAGGCAGATGGTGGAAAGTGACATGTCTCAGATATCGCTGAAACTTATTGTATAGTTGAGTATTGATGAAAAAATAATCCATGCAAAATATTTCCAGTTTCTTTCAAACCGCTGCCATGGTAACCAGTATAACACATTTTGAGCAAAAATCACACAATTTTATAAAATAATTCATGTTTTTGGCACAATTTCAAGCCAATGTCTACTCATATATATTTCATGTTCAAACATACAGTTTATACACTCTAAATATTTTAGGTATCCCGCAATTATTCAAATTGAAACTTATACTTTTTCACAGTGTGGGTTGGCCTTATCTTTGAAAGAAACATGGTAGGGTCAGCGTTTTTTGCCAAATCCTCAAAAATGAGATTTTTTAGCATTTTGGAATGCATTTATCTTCTGTCAGCAACACTATATAGCAAAGCAGCTGTTACCTGAGTAAAGTCAGTTGTCACCACAAACAAAATGTAGATTCAGATGTCTGTGTTTTGTGGGTATCTTTTAAAATAACTGGCTTTGAATTTCACCACTTTTACAAAAGTGAAAAACTTTCTGATTTCACAAACCTTGTGGAATGCACTGGTAGCTTGCATAAATAGTGTGTAAAAGTGCATAGAAACATTCATAAATACACATGAAAGAACCAGGAAATCTGGTTACCTTCGGAAATGAATGTAATGCATATTCTAAGGGGTCTAAGTACCCCACCCACTTATGAAGCACTGTAAAATCAATGTGAAACTTAGATGGTTAGTCAAAACTAGCATGGCTAAGATATGGCTGGTAAAATGTGTAAGAACTTATTTTAATTAAAAATGTAACTGAAATAAAGTATGTATAGTGTCTTTTAAAACCGTTGCCATGGTAACTGGGATAACAAATTTTGAAAAAAAACCCATGTAATTCTTAGGTAAAAATCTACTTTTTGGCATATTTTCAAGCCAGTGTTTACTTATACAAAATATATTACTTACTCTAAAGATTGTTTATACCTTAACCTTATAAATGTACATATGAAATCAATTTTATCACAATCTAGATATAAAATTAGATGTCTTTGTATATGAGTAATGTTTACTGAATAAATGGCCGTGATATTTATTAAATTCAAAAGGTTTGAAAACTTGAAAATTTCTCAAAATTTAAGAACTGAACAAGTATAGTGCATGTTAATGTTTAACAATTGCATTTAAATAGTCATAAATAATTCCAGTAGAACTATGACTGCTGATAGCCCTCAGAGAGGAATGAATATTCTTTGGGGTCTAACTATCCCACCCACTGTAATTATTACACCAATAAATGTGATCCTCAGTCAGTCAGTGTAACTCAACATGTTTCAGCTATGGCTTATATTTCATGTATGTCTGCACTTGACAAACCATTTGCAAAGTGTAACTGGTTATTGAATATAGAATAACTTTTTATATGGGCTTGCATGACCAGTCAGGATTACTTCACTCATTTTGAGCCGAGTCTGTTGTTAGGTGGTGAGGAAACGGTAGAACCCGAGAAAAGCCACCTGACTACTCGCAAGCAGAACTTGACTTGTCTCGTATATGACCAGAGTTTGGCTCGATTCCGCAGCGGAGAGATTACAAGCGATTTAAAGTGCTAAAGCGGCCTTAACCACACAGACAGGATGGCACCTAAGGTAGATTGAAAAATGAAATAAATTGTAACTTCTTCACATTTTAAGCAATGGTCTTGTACAGACTTCTTCACCATTTAAAGCAATGGTCCAGTCCAGAACAATCATACTCAGAAGAATTACTTGTACTCTGTAAATATCTGATGCATCAAGATAATACATGTATTCAAATTTTAACCTGTGCCAATCCTTGTGTTTGATTCGTGCAACACTGTATCAAACATGGTTGGTTCGATATTTTTGTCAAATATTCTTTAAAATGATTTTAGCATTTTACTGCATTTTTGCATCTGTCAGGCAATACAATAGCAAGAGTGTAACTTTCCGCAAAAGGTCAGTCATCAGAAATATTGCTTATTCAGATTTCTGTGTGATTCTGACAACAAACACACATAAAAAGTTTAGTTTCATTTGGTTAAACGGTTTAAGCTTTTGACAAAATTAAATATGGCCATTTTCGGCTATCAAGGTCAATAACTCTGCGTTGGCGGAATGTAAGTTGTTGTAGACTTAATGCATGTTCTGTTCATCTAAAAGAATGGTGACAATCAAATCAAAGATGAATGAGATATCCTTTGAGACATTTCCCTAACTATAAAAAAAATGTCAATAATTTTATGAAATGAAACGGCAATGCTTTTAAGCCGCTATCATAACATGTCTCATCTTCAGTTAACAACAAGGCTGGAAGGGAACAAAAACAATTAAGCCACCAGCACCCCCCCCCCCCCCCCCCCCCCGAAAAACAAGTGTCAGCTCTTTCGCAGCAGGTTGCCATAATGTAAATAGCCAAAGAATACAAGAAAACGGTTGAACAATAAAAAAATAAAACCAAATCACCCCAGAAGCACCACCAAAATTAAATTACATAGTTTGTTTGTGTTAAGGATTTCTATCTTAAAGCTTATCAGGCTATGCTCCATACACAAATACATATTTGCACTCATGGTCAAACTAACTACAAAATGAAAAATCTGGTCTGGATGGATCTGTCTGAGATTTTATGGTGTCAGTTTACTTGCAAGTTTGATGAAGATCAGGTTCAATCAGCCGGACAACAATCAAACAGTACATTTGTTCCTGAACAGAAGGGGTTTGTGATTAGACTTAAACACCAAGTTTCGAGGTTATTTGCTCGTTGGTTCCAAAGAACAATTTCAATGAGGAGAAGGTTCATAGGTTAGCTCATTACATAGGCAGTCATCCGTTGTCGATCCGTCCGACTATTATCAACATATTCAAATGATATCTTCTCTGAAGCCATGAAGCTGTTCCTTGTCATACTTTACATATAAATATTACATATAACATGTATAGGAAGTGGTGGTATGGTTGTGCGGGTAAGGTGTGGGGGCAGGGTTGGTCATTGGGGGAGGGGGGGGCACCACAATTGACTTGACAACAATACCCTTCCACCTAGTCCTGCCTTCAGCTGCCCTAGTTGTGCTAGCAAAGTCCATCTCTGAACACTCCTTAATATTGTCTTCCCATCTCTTTCTCAGTATACCTCTTTTTCTATTTCCTTTCACTGTGCCCTGTAGAATTGTCTTTGCTAAGCCAGAACACATTCAGATGTGGCAATACCACCTCAGTTTCCGTTTCTTGACAATAGTCAGGAGTTCATCATATTCTTAAATGGATGCTTGGATCTTTCTTAGCATTTACTCATTTGTTGCTTGGTCCTTATATGTGATTCACAGTAACCTTCGGTAGCTCTTTATCCCAAAGGCCCGCATTGTTTTCACTAACTCTGCTGTCAAGGTCCATGACTTCAAAAGCAACATATATGACAAGGGAGCACATAAGTTTTACTTTTGATCCCAGAGATACGCTGTTATCTCCCATATTGGCATCAGCTTTGTCAGAGCTGCAGTGGCTTGGGCAATTCCTGAGGAAACCTCAGGTTTTGAGCGATCATCTTGGACATTGCTACAAGGCATTAGAAGCGTTTTACCATTCTAAGCTACTGTCCTTTTACCTTAATCTCTCTCTGGATGTTATTGGCCATGTTTATCATTACCAACATGGAGACCTTAACTTGGAAATTTAGCTTATATGGTAGTTGTTCCCACCCCGTATAAAGAACTGACAAATCAGATTCAATTCTGGTTGTCGGCCATTACACGCTTCAAGGAAAAGCTTGAAACCAGCTACAGCTTCAGTTTTCACGGCTCGATGCATGGTAACTTTAGCATGGTCACGTGATATTACTTTAGTCCGTACTGCTGGTGTTCATTTGCAAATGTACGTACTATAGGACGAGCAATAGTTCGAAGTTAAGTCAGCCCATGGTGTATCTTGGGCAAAATTCATCCTGACGGAGCCTATCCCTCTCCAGTATGTTGATCACAGCCGAATTCCATCGTAACTATATGGTTCGCTTTGTTCATGAATTTATGGCCGTTGACTTAAGATTTCTTCCGCATTGACCGTTGACTTCTTCTAACTGACCTCTACGGTTGGGATCTCGTGTAGGTGAGAACGTCTTATTTCCTTCCAGCAAGTCACTGACTTAATCACTGCCTTAGATACTAGAAATGTTTTTGACAAAAACAGATGTACCCACCTGTGCTTTCCCAGCAGTACTAATACTGCCATGTTAAGACCTCCTGTGACCTTGAAAAACAGGGTCAGGGCACCAAAATTCAATAAGTTTTTCCCTCTCTGGATTATACACTTGTCTCAGTTTGGTCATAATACATAAATCCCTTCTGGAGGTATGTTGCAGACAAGCCATTTTTCATCCTTTGACCTCTTGTGACCTTGAAAATGAAACCTTGAAATTTAATCAGTTTTTTTTCCATTCCCAGTGATATATGGTGATATATGGTGCGAGTTAGGTTAAAATCCCCCCATCCATTCACGGGATATGGTGCAAACAAGCCACTTGTAACATTCTTTGACTTCCTGTGACCTTGAAAATAGGGTAATGGTCACTAAAATATAATCAGTACTTTTGCATCTCTCAGTGAAATATCTGTGAAAGTTTGGCCCGGTTTAAATCCATTCATACATTCAGAAGACAAAGGACAGACAAGGCATTTTCAACACTCTTAGACCTCTTGTGACCTTGAAAATGAAATCAAGGTCACCAAAACCTAATCCGTTCTTTTCCATTTCCCAATGATATAATTATGCAAATTTGGTTTAAATCCATCCATTCATTCAGGAACAGTGCAGACAAACCATTTTCAACATTCTTGGACCTCCTGTGATCTTAAAAAAAGGGTCAAGGTCACCAAAATCTAATCAGATTTTTCCCCTTACCTAGTAGTATATCTATGCAAGTTTGGTAAAAATCTACTTATCCCTTCAGGAGATAGAATGCAGACAAGAAGCTACGCAGACGCTTAGCCGACAGGATCTGCACCAAAAACAATATGAAAAAATAAAGAAATAAATAAATAACCAAACTCAAAGGTTCCTGTTAACTGGGCCTATCCCTACCAACATTGATCCCTGAAATCTAGATGGTATACCAAGCTGGGCAAGCTTGGCTCACTCGAGTCTTTCCCGTAACATATGACTGTTGAACTCAAGTTGGAGCTCTATACAGGCCGCTGACTTCTTCTAGGAAGACTTCCGCACGTTGATGCTATCTTCACAGTTGATCAAAAGGATGTAACTCCAAAAATAAGGAAGGAGGAGCAAATATTCATAAACCTGACATACCCTCTTAACCTATTTCACTCAAGTTTCACAAGATGTACCAAAAGCTTACGTATTTATGGTGCCCACGAGAAAAGCCTTAAAAGTAGGCAAAGGAATATAACTCCAAAAATAAGGAAGGGAAAGCATTTATATATATGTGACACACCAATTCAACTGAATACTTTCATCAAGACATTCCATACAGTTACCTTGTTATGGCTTGCAGACGAACAGCCTCAGAAATTAGACGAAGGCACGTTATTCCAAAAATATGTAAGACAAAGCAATCATTGTTACATGCGACGTCGTCTTAATCTCATATACATTGCTGTCAAGTTTCTTATGACTACCCAAGGGTTTCTTAGTTATGGGGAGTACAAAAATAGTCTAGAAATAATCAAAGGGGAGTAACTCCGAAAGTAAGTAAAGGATAGCAACAATTCTTGTATGAGACACACTGTCTATACCCAAGCTTCATTATTACATTCCAAAGAGTAACCTAGTAATGGAATGCACAACAATAACCTTACAAACTGCCATAGTCTTTTTTTCTAAAGGGTGTAACTCTGCTAAAAATCATCGGAGTGAAACCTCCAAACAACATGCCCTACTCCACACCATAGCTTGATTATTTACAAAATTTAAACTTGATATTGGATAAAAACTGTGAGGGAAGTTATCCGGAAATGAACATGCTAAAAATCCAAGTAAAGAGCTATAACTCTCCTGTAAATCATTGGAGCATAACCTCGAACCAATATGCGCTGCTCCATTACATAGTCTTACCGTATACAAAGTTTCAGCTCAATCGGATTAAACTGTAAAAGGAGTTATCCAGAAACGAAAAGTCGAGGGCGAACGGATGCCAGCGCCATAGCCTAATACGTCTCGTTTTTGCAAACGGCACAAACATGTTTATTTACTGGTCCTCTACAAAATATACCGTTTACGTTGTAGCCACTTAATTTGGCCAGACCGAAAATTTCCCGCAAGAAGATGTTTCTAGAATGGTTATGGCCGGACAACAAGCAAAATGCTTAAACAAAATTCGCCTATGCATATAAAATGTTCGGGTGTGTTAAACAAAAGTGAATGTCATATTTACATAAAATGGTAAAGAAGTGACTCATAATTAATGATAGTACTTTGTATGTTAATCTAAATATTCATATTTCAATTTTAAAATATTTGAGTAAGTGGGTGGGGTATTTAGACCCCGTTGCATATGTAAATGTCTTAAACATTGATTAAACACAGGTATACATATTCTCCAGATATGTTTTTGCTTATTAATACTTTAGGAAATGAATAAATGCGTTATATCATCTGCTTTAATTTGCACAGATAAAACTGCCAATGCCTCTTAAACTGATATCCATAATCTTTTTGAATTAAACTTAATTCTCTGAGGCTATACAGCCCCGATTTTTATAAGTTCCCATTTAAGTAAATTATTGGTTGTAAAGTGTCTAAAGTCAGACTACCAAATGATGAAAACTTACTTCTAGTTTGTATCAAAATTGATAGGTTAAAGGATCATTGTATCATGCTTAAGAGGTATAATGCATGTGTATACCATGGTTACCATGGTAACGACATTTGCACTGTTCAAACTGTGTACCAATGTTTAAACCCACCTCCACGTTAAAGTGTTTCATGCATAAAATTTCATCAGAAATGAAAACATATCATTTTTATGAAGAAGGCTTTGCAATTATATTCCAGTGTAAGAAAGTGGGTGGGGTAATCAGACCCCATTTCAAGTCTTTTTCATGTATTTCTGAAGTTCCCAAAGGGTATTTATTCTTAAACATGTATTAATAAATGTTTATATGCATTTTTACACATTCATCATATAAAATACCTATAAATCACCTAAGGTTAATAAAATAAAGAAGTTTTCATTTATTTGTTATGGTAGTAAAATGCAAGGGGATTTATCTTTGAACATTGACACAAAACACAGATATCTGAATGTGGTCCTTTTTTGTGCTGACAACTGACATTATGCGTACAGTTGCCATTTTGCTGTGTTGTGTTGCTGACGGAAGATAATTTCGTTTAAAAACATTACTTTTTGTGATTTTTGAAAAAGTGCTGACCCCACCACATTCCAAACTCTTAGTTCACTCAAAAAGAATGATGGCTGACCTTTATTTTAATTTCAATTTTCACTCCACACATCAAATATTTACATGAGACAAATCATTATTTTTAAGTACGGGACGTTAAGGAGTAGACAGTTGCTTAAATATGTCCAAAAAAGCGATTTTTCGAGCAACAAAACCCAGAGTTTTGTGAAAAATGTGTTATCTTGGTTACCATGGCAACGGTTCGAAAGAAACCGGAAATATTTTGCTTGAGTTACTTTTTCATCAAAAGGCAACCATACATGGAATATGAGTCAAATCTGAGAGATGTCACTTTCCACGGTTTTCACTACAGCTGCCTGAGCCTTATATGGAATGCTACTTAAATGGCATCACCGATTTACGTCATAACGCATTCGCGACGTCAGCAAGAGCAGACAAAACATTTCTTTGGCGCTTTTCACCTCTTAAAATCTTCTAGTGATACATGATAAATAGAAAATCATATAAGTGTCGTTTGATATCAAGTTTTTCTCACCTACCACAGGGTACAGGATAGTGATCCGTGTTCTTTCAAAACAGTAGCAAATCTTAAGCCACGCGTCTAGCCATGTGGGATGAGCTACACGTGAATTCATTCGAATTTCTTTGCTCAATGGCTTCCAAGACAGGATTTAGAAACATTCATTTTACATATTAATTGTCATTTATTAATCTTCTTCTAGCTTACCAGCTATTGTACCAGTTCTTTGGCTTTGTTCGATTTCCTATCTGAGACGACCATGTTAGATTAATGATGTTACTCTTTAAGTCACTCATAAATGACGTCAGAATAGCTCGTTTTAAGGTAGAAGCAAACAGTCAGCCATATAATGTTTTTTTTTTTAATATTGGTAGGTGAGAAAAATAATCAATCATTGGTGTTCAGTGGGGATAGGGAGCCTCGTGGTAGACCCTCGGTTTGGGATCACCTTATCTCCACAGGGCACCAGATTCTACATGCATTTATCATGCTCGACTAGAGACACGCCGGACTGGCTGGGCAACCCTCGCCATTCCTAAGCTGTGCCTGGTCTCGCATGATGAGCTTGATATTAAAAGACACTAACATGGTATTCTCTCTATATATATTATACCGCTAACAATAATGATAACAATTCAACAAAGTATTACATTTCACATGCCAAATGAAAAAACCCAGTGAAAGCCACCGTCACAAAGAACTACCCACCAAAGCCAGATTTTCCTGACAGTTATGCTTATAGGTTTGATTATTCAAAACTCCCCCATGGATTTTCAACTCCTCATGGAGTACTTCACACTTTTCCCTTAATTCATTGCACCTTCCTGTTATTATCCAGTATTTTAGAGTTGCGAAATAACTGTCTTTAGAACTGAGCCAAGAGTATGCTTAACACGAAATAAGTTTATCATTTTCGCACCACACAAAGGTCATATCAAATACTGCTGACCTTGGATTTGGCTGATAAATATTCAGCTACTATGCCATGGAAATCAGAAACTGCATGATTAAAAATCTGCTTAATGTGCAATCATAACATAACCAACAGATACTTAAATGTATACTTAGCAAAAATAAAACCTTGACAGTCGCTATTTTTCATCCTACCGTAGCCGGAAAAGTGACACAAAAATTCTTTTGATTTAAGAAAAAGTAATCATTTGGTAATAATATTGCAACACAAAAATCAAGGTTTGTTAAATACAGCAATATTGAGTCTATTGTAAACGTCACAAGGGTACTTTTCTGTTTTCTACGCTCAAAACCAAACAATTACCGAATTTAAAATTGTTGAAGTCTGCTTAAATGATAAAAAATCTGTTGGCAATGCCTATCCATTTTTAAATCCAATCTGTATGGACTAATATGCTAAATTCATGCCAATGCACGGTGAACTAGGCGGCCGTGAGGACCAGACGAAAAACCTCAGTCCATGCCATTATGAAGTCGGAAATTCAGTTTCAATGGAATTCCCATTACACTTTTAAATCCTTATGGCAGTTTAAGAAATGACTTTCAAATAAATTTAGTAATAAAGGCATTGAGTATGCAAGACAAGGAAACAAATCTCGAAGAAAATGATAAAAGCGACACACTGGTATAGAAAATATGACATCTCAAAAATCGCTATATGTTTAATTCAAAGGGAGATAATCTGAAAGTTTTGAATTTTTAAACGTTATTTTCAGGTTGTGATTACAATCAACATAAGCGTTTAAAGTGTTTTCTGTGCGTACAGGAACTACTGTTTATTGCGTACAAGAAAACTTTCTTCTGCGCATACGCAAATTAAAGTTCTGGTCTGATTTATTAAAATTGGAAAAAGTTAGATAACTCCAGACAGGACAAAAATTACCAGTAATTTTTCATGATTTAGGTAATCAGACGACTGTCCAACTCGAAAAAAAAACAAAAAAGCAATACATATTTGTTCGTTTAGCCGGAATTAAGAAATAAAAACCGTCAAGTTTTTACTTTTGTTAGTATACATTATCTTTTTTATTTAAACCTGAATGTTAGAGTCTCTCATTGACTGGACTTTGTTGTCTTGACCACATTTTGATTTAGAGTTTGCAATCATTCTTTTTTTAATTTAATAATTTCTATTTCCTTTTAAAGAGAAGTGTCCATTTTTTTCTCATGCGAACAGTGTTCTGCGGCGTCTAATTAGGGTCCGCACTATTGGTAATGTCCATTTTGTGAGACACTATGCATAGCTGTATTGATCAGTTTCCTCTTGCTTTAATTGCCTCTATGTGTATATTTAAATATTAAGAAGAAAACATGACCGCAAAAGCTGGTGTAATTAAAAAGTATTTTATTTTGATAGGTGCATCAAGTGTACCTTGACTTTCCTTTGACACTTAGCTGTCCAGTGGCCATCAGTCGACCACCTCCCGCTGTCCACTGGGAGATCAAAGGCACGGACGGGTCGAGCCAGCCGGTAAAACTAAGCAGCAGAGTGACCATCAACCTAGAAGGTAATCAGCAATCCAATTCTTATCGTGGTGGCATACATTTTCTGGATACACATGAACAGACTGCGCGAGTGTACACAGCATGGTCTCTGCTTTCCCTGTCGGCTTGTACTACGCATACGACCCCTGTCACATCAAACTTTCCAGTATTCGTCGACTAACATTCTGCTTAAGACATTTATTATCTGCTACAAAGAATACACACTGTAAAGAGCTACTTTATAGTCCTGGTATGTGAAAACATATATGAGATGGGATGATTCGTTGGAATTTCAAATTTCGCCGGACTGTCGCATAATAGAACCACGGCATCCAATAAACAAGAACATGCGTCTACATATATTGTTTGATTATTACAGGTCTAAATGTTATCATGTCATTTAACCTTGTAAGATTTTTTTATATCAAATGCCACCTGTGAGTGCATATGGCCTGAAATATGTTTTCCAAATAAAGTTCAGTTAAGTAGAGTTGTAAATTTGAATAACCACAAGCCGTTTCTCAACGAGCGCACAACTTACTGACTCTGTAGTTTACAGGCAATATATCAAACAGAAATGCACTTACGCGTGATGGGGGATTTTAACTAACAACTATTTCATTTACTTCACTGTACTTCCAGTACAACTATCATTAGCTCTTTAAATGTTTTATGAGGGAGGTTTGCTCACATTATAATGTATATGTCAGTGGAAATATGAAGTAATAGAGCATGTATTCAAAATGCGTTTAACAGAGTAATACGAGTATATTTCTGCATTGTATGTTATCAGGCAGTCTTCAGTTCACCAACGTAATTCAAGCCGATTCCCAAAATGGGAGCATGTATATCTGCGTATCTACTAATCCGGTAACGCAACAGAGAGAGCCCAGCCCTGGACACAAGATAATAATACATGGAAGTAAGTTTCCCTATAAATGGAATACCTGACATAAACAAAAGATCTACTCTTGTACATTATATACCAAACAAAAAGGAGTACACACTTGTATGTTATGCACCAAATGCAGAAAAAGGTATACACTTGTAATTTATGTGTCAAAATGCAAAGTGTTACACTTATTCATTATATGGCAAATGCAAAAGGGTTTACACTTGTCTCTGATGTGCCAAATGCAAAAGAGTATACTATTGAACATTATGTGAAAAATGCAGAGGAGTGTAGTCTTGTATAGTATGTGCCAAACACAAAAATGTATATTCTTGTATATCACATGCAAAATACAAAATTACATACTCTTGAATGTTATGTGCCAAATGCATAAGATTTCACTCTTTTATATTATGTGCAAATTACAAATGAGTAAACTCCTGCAAATTATATGCCTCAAACATAAGAGTATGATCTTGTATATTATGTGCAATACACAAACGAGTATACTCTTGCATATTGTGAGGCGGTGCAAAATAGTATACTCTTGCATATTGTGTGCCAAAGCAAAATAAAATAGTCTTGCGTACTGTGTGCCGAAGCAAAATAGTATACTCTTGTATATTGTGTGCCAGTGCAAAATAGTATACCCTTGCATATTGTGTGCCGAATACGAAATAGTATACACTTGCATATTGTGTGCCAAATGCAAGATTGTATACTGTTGCATATTGTGTGCCAAAGCAAAACACAATGTGTGCCGAAGCAAAATAGTATACTCTTGCACATTGTGTGCCAGTGCAAAATAGTTTACTCTTGCATAGTGTGCGCCAAAGCAAAATAGTATACTCTTGCATATTGTGTGCCAGTGCAAAAGAAAATACTCTTGTATTTTATGTGCCAAAGCAAAAGAGAACACTCTTGCATATTCTTTGCCAAAGCAAAATACTATACTCTTGCATATTGTGTGCCAAAGCAACAGACAATACTCTTGCATATTGTGTGCCAGTGCAAAATAGTATACTCTTGCATATTGTGTTCAAAGCATCATAGTATACTCTTGCATATTGTGTGCCAAAGCAAAAGAGACTACTCCTGCGTATTGTGTGCCAAAGCAAAAGAGACTACTCCCGCGTATTGTGTGCCAGTGCAAAATAGTACATGTATACTCTTGCATATTGTGTGCCAAATGCAAAAGAGAATACTCTTGCATATTATGTGCCAAAGCAAAATACTATACTCTTGCATATTGTGTGCCAAAGCAACAGACAGTACTCTTGCATATTGTGTGCTAGAGCAAAATAGTATACTCTTGCATATTGTGTGCCAAAGCAAAAGAGAAAACTCTTGCATATTGTATGCTAAGCAAAATAGTATCCTCTTGCATATTGTGTGTCAAAGCAAGAGAGTATCCTCTTGCATATTGTGTGTCAAAGCAAGAGAGTATACTCTTGCATATTGTGTGCCAAAGCAAGAGAGTATCCTCTTGCATATTGTGTGCCAAAGCAAGAGAGTATACTCTTGCGTATTGTGTGCCAAAGTAAAAGAGAATGCTCTTGCATATTGTGTGCCAAAGCAAAATAGTATACTCCTACATACTGTGTGCCAAAGCAAAAGCCACTACTCTTGCATATTGCGTGCAATTGCAAAATAGTATACTCTTGCATATTGTGTGCCAGTGCAAAATAGTATACTCTTGCATATTGTGTGCCAGTGCGAAATAGTATACTCTTGCATATTGTGTGCCAGTGCAAAATAGTAAACTCTTGCATATTGTGTGCCAGTGCAAGAGCGTATACTCTTGTATGTGCCAAATGCAAAAGAGTATACAAAATGTAAAAGTGTATACAAAAAGTGAAAAATGCTGAAAAACACGATTGTATTACTTTTGTATTTGGTTTAATAATGTTTGTATTTTAGCTCCGTTATTCTAAGAGAATTCCAATTGTCAACCAGTTTCTATAACCATTATCAATATATTCCTGTCAAGCTTCGCTCTCTTTTTCCCTCTCCCTCTTTCTCTGTCTCTCTCTAAATGAGCTGAGGGGTGGGGGGATTAATGCGTATTACGAATATATATTTGATATTATTTTAATGATCAGATATATCTAACATTTTAATTAGTGTCCTACCTTATATGTCCCTATGCTTATATTGACTTTTGTATCTGTTTCAGCCACAACGCATTTGTTTCCGGCCAGCTTGATGTGGTCTTCCCCTTCCGTGCAGTTTGCCTTAACAGGGGATAACGTCACGCTTAAATGCATCTTTTCAGGAAAGTGAGTATATTTAATATCTGTGTGAAAATTGGTAGTTTCATGTGCTTTATTTGCTAATTTATAGAAAATGATTGATGACATTTTCTTATTGGAGTCTGCTTCTGTGGCACGAGTCTGCTTCTGTGGCACTGTAGAACACGATCCTTTATCATTGTACATAACTATAAATCGATCAGTATAAGAGTTTTAGTTTCGCAAATACGATTCACCAATCTTTTTGCTCAAGAGTTCGGGAATCTATTTACACAGTTGACGATCAAACGAAAACAGCTGATTGCCATTGTTGTTTGTAGCCAGTTTAAGAACTCCAAATAATGCCAAAAAAAAAGGAAAAAAGAGTACTCGTAAATATTACATCCGTTTTCCCCCATCACCATGCTATATATAAAAAAAATGGCCCTATCATAAACTTAATAATTTGTCAGATGAAGATGATTGTCAGGATCACTGCTGTCGATATACGGATGTATGTCTCTTTCACATGAAAGAATGCAATTGATATCCCATGTTTTATTCTGAGTATAGCCTGAGTTTCGAATAATCTTGTAAACTTTCAAACTACATTGCAGGAGCCGTGTCGCAACAGCCTGTCTGTGGCTTATAGCAACGGCAATCGGCAAATCCTTAGAGAAAGAGGAATTCGACAAGTACTTTTTGTTCTGCCCCAATAATTAAACAGTTAGATCTGTATCTTCTCAGTTGACAAATGAAATAAAACTGGTTTTCAGAAAAGTCGAAGGGCAAACAAATGGGAACTTGTTATTATCACCCCACCCCCTTCCCCCATTGTCCTAATATGACACTAGGGAAAAGTAAAAGTTTTTAGAAATCCTTATTCAAATGCCAATGCTCTTAGTTTCTTAATGCAGTCATATCATTTGCTTGATCTCTTAATTTTAACTAACAAATGCATTTTTCGAATGTATGTCTGATGTTTATGTATAAATGGGTTTGAGAATATTTGCGCTGTTTTATTCTATAAATATGTTTGTGTTTTATTCTATATGTATGTATCATGTTTGTAGAGGGCCACTTGGTAGAATGGCTATTTTTAGTTAAATGTGTCACCCTCTTAAAATATTGTGTAAATAAAAAAAAATAAAAAAAAAAATAAACCATTATTAAGCACAATGCATACAGTTTGTCACATAAAATTATGCTGGTACTTTTCTTATTATATCGCGATATTATCTGTTGACTTACAATCATTTCGAATTTGCAAATGAAGTTATCAGAAAACTCACCTTCCAAAAGGTTATAACAGTATTCATAGACTTTTGTAAGTCTAAGCTGTTATACATTCACATTTGAGCCGCGACACGAGAAAACCAACAAAGTGGTTGTGCGTCCAGCACAGACTCAGATCAGCCTGGGCATCTGCCCAGTCTGATCAGACTCTCCGCTTTGCGTTCAAAGGGTAGCTGAGGGTCTAGGCTACCTTCATGCGGACAGCGAAGACTCTGATCAGACTGGGCGGATGCCCAGGCTGATCTGAGTCTGCGCTGGACGCACGACCACATTGTTGGTTTTCTCGCGTCGCGGCTCATTTTCAATTCTTATTTGCCTCCTGATATTGGAGTCCGGTGTCTGATAAAATTTCTGAGAGAAGAACTTTTTAGTATGATTACTATGGCTAAGAGAATTTCTAACATCTTTGACTGAAATCAGTCTACAATATTTAGAATGGCAATGATTAAACTTCACTTTTACGGCTTGTGATACCGATGTAGGATAAGGCAGAAAAGAATTCAGACTGTGTGTGTACAAAACTTTCACAATGGCGACGAATTCTTTAATCTCTTCTTTTTGTTACCATTTCAGTCCCACGCCAACCGTTTACTGGACACGTGACAATTTTACTAGTCTCCCTTCAAAGGTTATACAACGCAGCTGGGGTCATGAAATGTTAATTCCAAACGTGAATCAATCAGATGAGGGCATATACGAATGTATAGGGGTTAACTCGGAAACCTACCAGCCGGTTATCCATCGAGTGAATATAAGGATACAATGTAAGTTGAATGTGACGTTGCACCAAATAGTGTCCTTTCCTCTACTGGCGTGCGACTCGTGGTGGCCATTTTTGTAACACTTTATTGCCCTGTAACCTACTTAAGGCATTTTGTTAGGCTATATCAAAAGGCCATTGGTATTTTCGCTACTAGCCTCCTCCTCCCCCGTACTCACCCAGCCTCCAATAATTATCGATTATTATAATACAATTGGTTGCTAAATTTTTACGGAATAAAGCGCAATGATAATCTCCATTGGCAATCTTATAAATTAACATTGCGTTTTATATCGTAAAAGTCTATGTTCCGTCCGCAAAATACCAATAGCCATATAAAAGAGGTAACTGTCGTTATTACATAGATTTATTTTTAAAGTAGGGGAAATTACTCTTCTTTGTAAAATGTACCCGTGTCAGGTCCTCGAAATAGGTCACGAAAAAGCAGCAAAACATGCACGTGCTGTTCAAGTGGCGGCCATCGCGGTTGCCATGCGCTGAATTATGCGTCTTCCAAAAACCGTTACGTGAATTTATACTTTAAAAAGTCATTTTTGTGGTGCTGAGACCGCGGTCTTTGTCACATCTTTTACCGTTTGAATGCATTCTGTATACTAGGCCGGCAACCCGACCGTAGGTATTCAGACAAGCAGAACCTCCGGCCGGATTCACAGCATTCGCTTTTTCATGATTTTACGGTAGTACTCGTTAGCAACCGTCCATATCGTGCAACAGACGCTCGTCTGATAAATATCTGAGTAACTTTTCACTCAAAATATGATTTTTCTACAAATCAGTCTTAACAGCGACAAACCTGCGCTTTATATAAGACCCTTTTTCCCTTTGTTTGTAAGAAAAACTGTCGTCGAAGTAAACAAATCGCATTGCGCATGACGAGATTTGCTGTCGGTGTCGTATTAAAATTACTACCCATTGAATTGTCTGTTTTTCAGCATAAAACCTGTAACTATGATTCCGTACCAGCACTTTAATGGACTACATTTTATTTTCGTCGCATTTTGTTGAAGAAATGAAAATACAAATTTATGCTGTCTGTATGGAACACAGAGAATGATGGTACAATCTATTTCCATCATGGGTCGCTTGATTCTTTAAATGGCTGGGCCTATGGGGACACACAGAAAATGGCTGCTTCAAGTCAAGTACTCATTTATAACAGGGTCAATTCAACAAGGGAATCCAAACTGGTGCGACCCCTTCATAGAGTGACAACTCTCTACAGTTACCGTTTATACTGATACATGGCTATCAAATCGTTTTCTTACTTTCTTTTCTTTCTTTCTTTTTTTTTTTTTTTTTTTTTTTTGGGTGACAAACTTTTTGTCAGCAGCCCAGAGGCTGGGTGACAACTGAATGTCAGCAGCAAAGACTGTTTGACAATAGCTAGTTTTCTCCGAGGAAAAACAGTAATATTTTTATCCTCAAGTCCTTGTTGAAGATGCCTCCGCATGGCAGGCACTGTAAAGGTAACGCCACTAGGATCTATTCAATGAAGTATACTGACCATATTTGCAATGGCATAGACGCCACACTCATTTCCATTGGTGTGTGTTGGGCATTTCATATGTCGTACAAAGATTTTAGGTAGGGGTGAGCACATGATCTTTTCTATTGCTCTTTCAGTAGCACTTGAAAAAAAATGTGCATACAGGTTGACAATACCATCGTCGCAATTGAAATTTGAGAAACAAATCCAGTGTAGTCCGCCGTCATTAGGATGGGTGTTGATCAGCTGAACAAATCTTCCAGATACTGGCTGAAACTCGGGTTTTGCTGCGTAAAGCACAGATTGCATACCCTGCTCGTGGGGAAACTGCTGCCTTAATATAGCGTGGCTTGCATCCATGATAGTGTCATTCAGCCACCCACTGTCAAAACTTCCATCTATTCGTCTTTTATCCTCCTGTGATAGGTTAAGGTTAACTCCGTCAACACTGAGCAATCAAATAGCATCACTGATCAGTTATTCAGATCCTTCCGTGCATCAACTATCCTCAGTCTCCCTACGTTGGTATCTATGACGACGTCTCGACGTAACGTTCGGCGTATAACGCTATTGTTCTCAAAGCGTTTTTGGACCGTAAATGTTTCAATCTGGACAACATTTTAAGTTACATTATTTCTTATCTAAGTCCGTAAATGGTCTGTCCGTCCGTAAGTAATATGGTCCGTTGGTCCGTGTTTTGTCTATGTGTCCGTGTTTTGTCAATCAGTCCGTGAATATTGGTCCGTTGGTCCCTGTTTTGTCTACGAGTCCGTGTTTTGTCAATTAGTCCTTAACCAGTCCGTGAGTCTGTGACGGTCCGTGTTTTGTCAACCACCGTCTTTGAGGATGGTGATAACCAGCTAATAATGGTACCTCTTTTCTCTTTCCGATTATACTTATATGATAAAAGAAACAATACAAAAAAGAACTATACTGGAGTGATTGTTCTCATGATCAAACTTAATGCTTCTCGTTAACTAAATTTATCTAGTGTGAGTTCATTCCCGTTTCACACGTTATGTCTAAATAGATATATTGTACCATAAAAATAGTTTCGTGAAACAAGTATACCTGTTGTAATGTCTGCAAATACAGTCAAACCTGTCTTAAGGGGTCACCCCATGGGACCCACAAAAATTGGCTGCTTAAGACAGGTGACCCCTTAATACACGTTCATTTGCACTGTATTTTGGTCTAAGGGACCCCCCAAAAAGTGGCTGCTAAAGACAGGTGACCCCTTAATACAGTGACCCCTTAAGACAGGTTCGACTGTAATAATTTTCTAAAAGATGGTTGTCCCCAGTCTGTGAGGCTGCATGTTGATAACTGGTTGTCAGTCTTACATAAACATGAAATGCCATTTTACACTAGAGGCCTATTCTCTATAATTCATTTTGGATATCTAATACTTTATTTTGTGATAATACATAAAAACAGTGAATATTCCACATTTTTGTTTCATATTCAAGATAAAATAATACGTCCGTTTTATTGATATTACTATTAATATTTTCTTAAACGGTCATATAAAAAATTAGGATCTGATCCTTGTGGCCCAACTTGGACCGAGTCCGTCCAAGTAATGTTTAGACCCCCCAGGAACTTTGACAAACATGCATTAATCCAGGAACTTGGTCCAATTTGGACAAAGTTCTATAAACGTGTAACCGGGGCTTAACTGCATAGAGGCAGGAAGTCCATGCTAACTAAATGAAATGGGAAAATAAATTAAAAAAATAGTATCTGCCAAAGTTTAAATTGTATCACAATTGTCAGCTTTATTGATACCAAAAAAGAAAGAAAAAAAACCTTACATGTTCAGCACGGGTAGACCTACAATAATGCGAATACATATAGTCAAATGACAAAGAAAATATCTTTTAAAGTTACTGTATTACATACGGGATTTTTCTCTCTTTCAATTCTTGCAAAGATACTTTCCCAGAAGGAACAAATCCATAAACTTATCGTACTTCTTCGTACCGAGTTAGTTCAACGGAGAGAGAGAGAGAGAGAGAGAGAGAGAGAGAGAGCGTGTGTGTTTTAATGATAGCGGGAAAATAAAACTTACAGATCAAACCATGCTGATGGTAGCACTGTTTTCACAATATATTTTATTGAAAACTGTTGTCTTGAACAGATAAGGAAACAACGTGCGCAGGAAGGACTGAAACTATTCCGCTTTACTTTTTTTGAAAAGCAATAATCCATATCCGTTGAAGTACCAAAACTATACAGTAAAAAAAAAAAAGAAATGTTACATTGTTACATGTACTTCAACTTTCAAATATTTTTTCTTCAGAAAAACATGCAAATTTCAAATTAAACTAAGGCTTCAACCCCTTGCCAGGTATTCTCTTCAAATACCAAAAGACGCAGATACGCTACCAAACAGTTTTAAATTCATTTTAGAATCTTTGCATACCGTGATGTATAGAATTTTAAGCGTTAATGTATAAAACGTTTCTTTTTCCTATTATTATTAATTGTTCAGTATATTAATTTAAAAGGATTCGTGAAAAAATGGGCTATAGGTACTTGCACAATGGATTACAAAATACGCCGTATGATGAATTTTTCAGGTGAAGCAGGAACACTTGTTGAAATACAAGTCATACATTTAATGCAGAATACACTGTAAAAATGAAATCTGTAGATTTTATTGTAAAATAACTTGCAACACATGCCAGTCCATTTTCCGTTATTTTCTACGGGAGCCCGTAAATACTTGCTCACTGTAAAAAGTAGGTAGATTTTACGGTAGAATACCGTGCAACCAGCTGCCAGTCCACTTCCCGTTATTTTTACGGGCGCCCGTAAACATTAGCAGAGTACACTGTAAAAAAAATCTGTAGATTTTACGGTAGAATAACTGGAAACCAGCTGCCAGTCCTTTTCCCTTTATTTTTA
The DNA here is from genome assembly GCA_963989385.1 of Ctena decussata. Lineage (NCBI taxonomy): Eukaryota > Metazoa > Mollusca > Bivalvia > Lucinida > Lucinidae > Ctena > Ctena decussata. Next base: position 63,985,352 of record OZ022507.1, read on the forward strand.
CGGGCGTTTGCCTGTAAGAAATTGTTGGAAATCACGAAATGGAAGTTTTATGTTAGCTTTGCGCACTCGAAAATAACTTTGTATTGTTGAAAGGCTATTTGACCAAAACGACACCTGCTCTATTCTGTCCCACTCTGCTTGATGATTCCTGCCATTTTTACGGGCACCCGTAAAAAATTACGGTAAAAGGACTGGCAGCTGGTTGCCAGTTATTTTACCGTAAAATCTACCGTTTATTTTTGCAGTGTAGGAATGAGAAAGGTATTGTTTTGATTCAGACCGTTAACACTATAAAGTTATTTTCGAGTGCGGTCAGTTAACACACTGCAAAAATAAACGGTCGATTTTACGGTAAAATAACATCTGTACAGTTCGATCACAATCCTTACTGCTATTAAATCTATAAGGGGAGAAGTAAAGATTCTAGCCAGAATTTGCGATGGCACAGGTGAGTTTTAGTTCAATCATATTTTATTGCCAAAAGGGGTGAATTGAGTTTTGTACTACATGTACGTTGTGTGCGCATTTCTCTAGATCCCTTCTCACGTTACTGCTACATATATGCTAAACGTTTTCCCTGTAAGCAGGAAACCCGCAGCTCAATGGGAAAAGAGCTGGCCTGCTGAGCTAACTGTCTCCGGTTCGAATCTGGCTGGAGGCGGAATTCTGTCAAACCGTAAGGGACGAGTCATTTATAATCATGCGTGTGTGTGTGTGTGTGTGTTGGGGTGGGGGAGGGGGCGTACATGACACCCCCAGTGCACACGCACACACACATACACAACCACCGTCCTTACCTCCCCCCCCCCCCCCACACACACACACACACATTCCAACAAACACACACGAAATGAAACACTGAAACACAAAGATGAACTTTTTTTCGAAACAGTTTTACGTTTAATTAATTGTGTATCTCTCACAAGAGTAAAAAATACAAAAACTATTAAACTTTCCCTTGTAGTAGTATTTTTATAAATAATATAAAACACAACCTTGGAATTTGACTTTAAGGTCAAAGTGACACAAACGATTGTGAATTCTGGGCCCTGATGCCACAAGCGCAGCATTAACATTAATTTTATAGACTACTTTATTCTGTTCTATTAGCAAATCACAGATTTTTTTTTCTGGATATGAAGTGAGTTTTTTTTTTTTTTTTTTTTTTTTTCGACGCAAATGTTTTGAAGACTTTTGAAAGCATAGAATCGGAAAATGTAGGAGAAGTGGGGGTCTGGGAGGTGCAGCCACATAAGCTGAGACTTTTTTTTCCAAATGAAGACTGGTGGAAAAATTCTGCCCCCATATGCCTAACAAACTATATGCCCCTCCCCTACGCTCATTGGATTTGGGTTGATTTCGAACCCCCTCCCCGTCTCTTCCACAGATCACCAAAATAAATTCCGTCCAAAAGAAAGTACCCGGCCCCTCCACCTGATAATAAACTTGTCCCTAAACGGCAAATGTGCATTTAAGTTTTGTCACTATGACAAAAAATTCAATAGGCACCTACATATTGGCGTATTTGCAATGGAGTTGTCAAATGTAATGAAATTGAAGGTAGTAAAATCTACGGGGTGCACCGGTCGCTAGTGTCACGTGATTGTCAAGCGTTAAATGTCTCCGCCCGTCGCTCTAGTTGCAGAAACCGCACAGGGTCGGTACATTTGAAGACCCATTGGAAAGATAATAATGGGTCTCAGGAACGAAACTTATATCAAATCTGTAGATAAAAGACGTCTACAGTCAAAAAGATCCTCGATAAGGTCAAAACAGGCCAAGTAAATGCACCAGCGGGTCGCGACTCAAAATTGCGCCGCGAATTTCCAGTTTTTAAATGGGACTGAACCGTGAGGGTGTTCTCGCGCAAGGGTCATACTAAACACCGAAGAGAAAGGAACACCCGAACGGTTCCGGGGTTATCTGTATACAAACGCAAGTGGTCCTACTATGTGACGCACAATGGCCATAATATCCCGAAAGCAAAACGACGCTAGTATGACAGCAGCTAGTGGGAGTTGCTTATCTTTTTCCTCCTATGTTGCAATTTTGCCATCTTATTTGTAGGTATTCCTTTTGGGTTTCTTGACAAAAAATTCGGAAAATATTCGGTAACGATGACGCAACAGATACGAAACTGCGCATGCAAAGCGAAAACGGCCACCATCGGTCCGCTGCTTCCACTGGTCTCTAGACAGTGACCCTAGAATTAATCAATAAAATATCTCTAGAGACATACACATGCACAACGTACGATCCTTGTGGTGTCTTAGGTTGAATATATATTTATATTTCGTAAGAAAACTGGTAAAAAAACGTACAGATGACAGTTCACCTTAAAGTGTGAGATTTCTTTATGCGTATTGCAATGCCGCAGAACTTGTAACACTACTTCCTTGAAGAAATACCATGGCTGCCTCCTAAGCTAGTGGGTATTCAGTTGAAAGCACCAGTGTGTGCTATTCCAAACAGGAGTGTTAGATGAATAAAACATCAGACAACTTATAGGTGCTTGAAATTTGCTTACTCTTGGTAAGACATTTTCGAAAATAAAAATCACGCATGGACCGGAACTACATGTATAGACTCTTAACCTGCGCTTTTCACGTGTCTTATAACAGGTACGTTTCGTAAGAGTTTTTTTTTCAAGCGGGTACTAACTTAAAGATAACATTCTAAAACCTGTATTAGAAAACTGTAAAGGCAACAATAAACGTAAGCATACAGGTTTTAAATATAAAGAGTTTTTATAGACAAGCAAAGATTTATGCGTATTAGATTCTTCTGTCCTTAATATTTGAATGATTCCATTTATCATAATTGAGCCGCGACACGAGAAAAGCAACAATGTGGTTGTGCGCCCGATGATTCAGATCAGCCTGGGCATCCACAAAGTCTGATCAGACTCTTCGTTAGCGGCTTAAAGGGTAGCTAAGGATCTCAGCTACCTCCATGCGGACAGCGAAGACCGTCTGATCAGACTGGACGGATGTCCAGGCTGATCTGAGTGCGCGCTGGGCGCACAACCACTTTGTTGGTTTTCTCGTGTCGCGGCTCATATAAGATTTGTCTGGTTTAGTTATTGTTTTTATTTATTTTAATAGCATTTGCTGTAAATTTCATAAAAAAAAAGTGTAGACCATGACAAGACGCCGCGCTTTGCGGCGGTCTGCACTGTTTGCCTTTGTCCTGGAACGCTAGACATTTAACCCATTGCATTCTGGGTATTTTTTGTCGTCTGCTGAAATTGTCGTCTGCATAAAAAATCAAGAATATTTTAACAATATTTGTCTAACTCTTGTAGAAATGACGTCTAGGCAGCAAACAGTTTGGATCTCAGATCAGGCCCCACGTTTGTGGGGCCTGATCTGGATCCAAACTGTTTGCCCAGATACCCCTAAAGGGGTATCCCGAATAGAATGGGTTAAAGGTTAAATGCCACTGATCTTTTGACATAATACTTTTAGGAGAAATGTTCTAATTTATCAACGTATATACATTCACTATATTGTAATCCCTTGTTAGAACCACTGTTAGAACCGCTTTGTGGGGGTCGTTCCGTAATAAGGGGTTATAGGATTTGTCTATGAGAAATGAGCAAAACTTGTCTGGGTATTATAATCTGCACTGCTACTTTAATTACCAGTGATCAGACGAACTTTGCCAAGTTGTTAGACTGGCTCCACACTCCAGTAATAACTATTTGCCAGACAAAAAAACAAAGAACATCAGATTTTTGTTCTATTCTAAATAGAGCCATCATTAAATTCAGCTATCAGAAAATGTAAAATTAGTATGATTGTTAAATTGTTTGTTAAATTTTGCAATTTTTTTGTCACATTATCATTTAATAGACTGATGCCAGTCTACCAAGTTGTCTACAATCTTGTTTCAGCTAAGCCTGTCTGGATACAGCCACCGAGAGACATTGAGGCTTTACCCTCAGAGACAGTCACAATCAACTGCACGGCACATGCAGCTCCGTCACCTGTTTACAGATGGTACATTAACGGCGTGGAAATTACCAGTAATCATTATTCATATTTGAATGTAGATCCCGTCTGATAGCCAATTAATGCAATGTTTCATCCTTTCGCAAAGGTCAAACACTTGTGACGTAGTTACCATGTACGTATGGTTGTGTTGAAGATGTGTAAAGATCAGAGTGACTTAACTAGTAATGGGGGGTAATCTTCTTGTGATTTCAGACAATAAATATTGTTAGGGACGAGTCATTTATTGTCAGGTGGGGGGGGGGCCGGGTACATTTAGGGGGGGTCGGAATTTTTTTTTTGTGATGTACTGGGGGGTAAGAAGAAATAAAAAAGCCATGGAGCAGGGGGGGGGGGGGTCATATATTATATTCGGCATATTGGGGGGGGTCAGAATTCTTCCATCAGTCTTCTTTTTTAAAAAATGTCTCAGCTTCTGGGGGGCTTTGCCCCCCAGACCCCCTATTACTTATGTTCTTGTAAACTTAAAGTCAAGCTTAGAGACATAAAATTTATAAATTTGACACACAATACTTGGGCGCTTCAGATCCAAAAAAGATATTTTTTCATAAATTTGCTTGTAAGACAGTATGCAATGATATAAAATCATGTCGAGCAGATGGTTTTGTTCTGGATTAAATTTATTGCCTGCATTTGTGATATCAGCTCTCCAGTTGCCTTGTCATGAGCAAAGCTATTGTGGCTTCTGGGGGCTGTGCCCCCAGACCCCCATTCATTACTATTATTAACAGTTTTATTGAACATTCAACATCAGATTTCTGGATGGCCATATGCAGGAAGAAAAGTGCAAAATATCAAAGTATGCTGACAAAATTTACAGACCATTAACCTGCATGATTTATTAACCTGTCAAAGTAAGAAAATGTTATTTGTGTTTCATACAGGTTGAATTAAGGTCAGCCTGACTTTAAAAAAGGTAATACAGTATGTGGGTGAAGGGTAGCTGGGGAGTTGGGATGGTGGGGGGGTCATTAACTTTTTTGTCACCTATCTGGGGGGGTCGGAAAAAAATTCTGGTGAGACTGGGGGGGTCAGAAAAATTTGGGACTCGTATCAAAATGTACCCGACCCCCCCCCCCCCCCCCCCCCCCCCCCCCCCCCCCCCCCCCCCCCCCCCCCCCACCTGATAATAAATGACTTGTCCCTTAAGCTTTTAACTTGTAAAATACTTTCTCTCTATAAAATGCAGCAATGTACTGTAATAATCTTATGTTACGCAGTTACATGATGATGATTGTTTAATTTGAGCTGATTCGAAACCACAGAGGATTTTTATGACACTTAAAGGTAGGTTCCTGGCCTAGCGATAACAATTACGTTCACAAAATAATTTTGTCTTTTTCTGGGTAGTATTGAATTCTCTTATTTTTCTGAAACTGTTGCCACTGGGAAAATCGTCAGATGTTGTAGAAAATAGTCGTTTTCCCTTTGGTTTATTTTCTTTTGTTGGAATTCCAGTTCTATAAATAAATATGTAAATATGTCAACAAGTCCGCAGTTTCTGATGTCATTTGCCAACGGTTAATTTTCTCATGCTGTGAGCTCTTCCAGAGGTCCTGGCATGGCGGATGGGTTAAAACTATCCTGAAATGCAATGCATGTCAGCTATGTTATCTATTTTTGGCGCGAACTAAAAATAGCGCTAACTAGTGTGCAAAGCAGAGTTAGGAAATCCCTTGCAAAACGACTTTTCTACGATTTTTTTATGTACACTTTTTAGTGAAACTTATTCAATTCCTCTTTATAAGTGCTTTCCAACAACTTGGATAAAAAATCATCAAAATTATGATGCATTCCATAGTACAGGAACCTACCTTTAAATCATGTGCAAAGAATTCGTTTACGTGTACTGAGTGGCATGCAGAAATTACATTAGTCAACCGGTGTTTAACATATTTCAGATAAAATTGTTATTCAAAATTTCCAATGTCAAGCAGCCGAGCCGCGTAGCGCAGTCGGCAGCGCGTCTGACTCATGAGCTGGAGGTCCCGGGTTCGATACCCGGTCCGGCCACATACTTTCATTTCTCATTCCGCTGATTCAAGAAGGGCAGTTGTCAGTTACTGGCGAAAGTATGTGCACTTAGTACTGGTTAACCGTTTAGGACAGGAATAGTGTGGTTAGGTTAACTGACTGTCCCGACATGACCATAGCTGTTTACCGAGGACGTAAAGCAATAACACAACAACAACAATCCAATGTCAAGCAAATAGAGTAGTTTGTTTAATGTTACGAAAGTCAAATGGGTGCGTATTTATAGTTCATCAATATCACAAGCATGTTTGCTATTGCAACTAAGAGTAATGCATTTGCACCAGAAGGAATGCTTATTATGAAGGTTTGAGTATCTACTATTTCAACAAAAACACATTAATAGTAACTTGATTGGCAGTTGGATATAACAACAGGAGGATGGACGTGGGTATGGAAATGCTTGGAATGTGATGGTTTCTTATATATTTACATTATCAGTGCAGAGCTCCCTGTTAACCCAATTAAGTGATTCGGGAGTCAATGTTGTTTAAAAGTCAATAATTACATTGTGCCACGTGCTTCAGAGTGACAGCTCATCTCACTAACTAGAACGTGAAATCTACAGCATGCCATGTGGCTAGTAAACTTTGAGTGACAGCTCTCTACGCCTACTTGCACGTGAAATCTACAGCCGGAGGTGGAATTCAGTGGTAGGCAGTGACAATGCGGCTGTTCCAAACTATCGCAAAATTCGGCCGATAATGTTTTTAAAACGATTCTTATATATGTATTCCTTCTAGAGAATGAACGTTATTTTTTTAAACGTTTACTGAAGTATAAACTTCATCGGGTCACGAGCAAAATTTACGTAAACCCCTTCGAGGTTCACTTACTTTGCTCGTGATCCGATGTACTTTATACTTCAGTAAACGTTAAAAAAATAACATTCATTTCTTAAATAATATCCAGTGTCGGCCTTTTTCTTCGCTTTTGTGGTTATGCTTTCAGAGAGTGCTACATAACGCCAGTTGTCGCGGAGAATTAAATTGTAAAAGTTTTAATTCCTAGCTAGAAAGCGAAAAACTAAAACACTATACGACTCCGTTATAAGTTCGCTACCGTTACACTTTCTTAGTCAGATAATGATCAAATTCGTTTTGTCTTTTCTATTTTCGTCTTCAGTGAAACGATCATCTGTAGGAGTCGCCCATTTCCAAGAGCTGACATTGAAGCTCAGCGCATTGTTGACTGGCTTAAGTCATATAATGGCAATCTTAGTACAGTTACAGGATCTCTTCAAATACCTGCATGTTACTTCTCTATTTGATTTTTGATATTGGTATAACTTATAGTTCTGGGGTCGTATTTATAAAAGCACTTAAGTCGTTGCTATGCTGTTGCTAGGGCTTAATTTCTATGAAGGAGAATCTCTACAACTACGAAATTTGCTCTGGAGGAACAGTCTCAAAAGACTGTTCCTCCAGAGCAAATTTCATAGTTGTAGAGAATCTCCTTCATAGAAATGTAGCCTTAGCAACAGCATAGCAACCACTTACGTCGTTTTATAAATACGACCCCTGTACTTTCAGACTTGAATGTCAGCCATATTATAAACAATGTAGTCCTGCATGCCTCTGAACCATCAATACTTACAATAAACAACGTAACAGCGCTGGACCAGATGAATGTACAGTGTAACGTAACAAACAAATATGGATATATATTCGCTGACATAGCTTTGAATGTGAGAGGTAAGTGTTGTCGGAGTGCTCCAGATAAGAAGGGGGTAATAGGGGTTATTTAGGTGTGCTTTCCATACTTTTTGTAAAAATATATGTTGTGACCACGTATCACACTCGTAATGTTCGCGTTGTTGTTGTTTTTTACCACACATCGTATATTATGTATACGCTATTTATGATGCAGTTTCGTTGCCCCAGTGTTATTTATCACAAAGTTAAGACAACATTAATTTTGCAAGTCTTATTGGATTAAACTCGTGTTTCCGACACTATCATAGCCAAATCCATTTATTCACTCTGAGTAAGACGAGCGCAAACACAAAGAAAATTTAGCAATACATACGGAAATCCTGTATAAATCATATGTTACCAACACGCAGTTTTGTAAGTTGTTGCAGCGTATGAAAGTAATATGCTCAACAAATACCTTCAATACACCACTGATAAAAGCGTAGTATTTGCATATGATTTCACTTTGATTTTATTAGTGTAGATCATTCATGTATAATTTAACTTAGTTTCAGAAAGAAGCGTATAGTGTATCACAAAAAAGACTTTTTTGAACTTGTGTGGTTTGCCGAGACTTGCAAAGTGCTACAGTCATTTGACCTAATCCGACGCACGTTTCAGTCGACCGAGCGCTACAGTCTAAATACACAGTCATTTTTGAATTTATTTGTGTCAGTAAATAAATAAAAGCCTCTTGTTTAAGGCACTTTGTTTGGGTTCACAAACTATTTGAGGAAGATAGGCAAATCTGACGGCAACCAGACGTTGTCTTTTATCCTATTTCGACACACCTTCTTCTATTCCGGTGGATCTGTATATTTTTTACAATACATCGAAAGAACCACCGAGGGGCGCCCCAAAAGTAAACTGGCGGATTATTACTAGCTCGATGAAAGACGATTTTATGCAAACAAATGTCTATTTGACATAATTGATTATTTAAAACACCTGACTATACTCACGGCTTCGCTGAAAAACTATTTCGGTGGTTCAGTGCCCGTAAGTACAATGTTTGATATCTTTATCCAGGATTCTATGATAAATGACAATTCAAAATAAAGCCTTATGGAGTTTTACTTACATATGCAAATTGCATGACAAGAATGCAGCACTAATATGGATTTCGGAACTCAGAGACATTACCCAAATATACTATCCGCCGGAATAGGCTAAATGAGCTAATAAATTAAAATTTCAATAAAACTAAGTAACTGATTTTATTTCATTTTGATATTAATCGGTTTAGATAGCTAATAAAATGAGCAATCGACAGACATATAGGTTTACGACATATTTGTTTACACAAATATTGTCCGACCCTATTTTCAGTTGGCCTGAAAACATCTGTCATTTTTCTTGTTAAATGTGCATTACCAGCCACTTTTAAACTCAGTTTTCCGTATCTTTGATTGATAAATGAGATCCTTACTATATGTGGGTTTGACAAATAAATATTGAAAGTAATTACCTAAAAATCATTTCGCTTCTAGCTTGTTTCGTTGCAGAGAAAGAAACAGGATACACCGGAATAGGTGAATCCACCGGAATAGGTCAAATGAGTGTAGTGTATTGCTTCCTTTGATTTTCCACCAACCAGTACTCATAATCTGGGCAGCGACACATCTAATGACTCATTTCCTGTTTTGAGAGCTGCTTTATTATTATTGGGCCAGAGTGTGAAATTCTTCTTTTGATCAAATACAAATTATATCTAAGGGACTGGTTTTCTGAACTTTTTTTGAAGCAAAAGTAAGTATTTATCTTATTTCAAGCAAAAGTAAGTATTTTGAATATATTTATATTTGACAAAACTTGCTTCTCCTCCAAAACCTTCTTACATGCACGGATGCCATCTTCATGTGGAATGTTAGTATACAGAGATGTAAAAACCCATTGAGACAAGGAGTGTTCAAAGGAGATCGGGCATGTTTCTTTGAGTTTCCTCACGTAATCAGGAGTGGTCTTCAAGTAAGAAGCTGAGTTGTTTACGTGAGACTATAGATGTTGGTCCACGAACTCTGAAATCTCAGTGGGATGCCCATTGGCTTTAACTATAGGGCGTCCACGGTTTCCAGCTTTGTGTATTTTTGGGAGCAAATAAATTCTGCCGGGTTTTGGCTGGTCTACAATGAGGTATCTCATGTTCTTTTCGGTGATGTGGCCATCGTCAGACATCTCCTCAACTGCCTCAGGCCTCTTTGGCAAACTGATCTGTTGGGTCATGATATAAAAGTTTGTAATAAGTCGAATCATTTAAATGTCTTCCTGCCTCTGAGACATAGTGATCTCAATCAGTGACCTATATAGATGCATAGGCCACTGTCTCTGTCCATGACAACGACTGCGGATCCTTTGTCGGCCATCTTTATGGCTGTAAGGATTTCAGTGCATTGCGTTCACTTTAAGTGAGATTGTCGTGTCTTGATTTGAGAGACTTGTGGGAGGCAATGTCAGATTCGACGCTATTTACAAACGTTTCGAGGTCGTGTCCCTTTTGGGGGGTTGACGATAGCTCTTGGGAATGAATGTGGACTATTTCTCCCCACAGTCTGAAGTATGATTAATTTTAGCGGTTTGAGAAGGGTTATCGGGATCATTATCAGGGTCAGTGTAGTCTGGTTGCCAAATGGAGATTTTTGGTGCAACCCAAAAAAATAGTCCGCACAAAATGTTTTTGCACAAATGTGTTCACCAACATGCCCGTACACTGAAACTGAATGATGCCACCCTGGCATCATTGGGGAAATTAAATTATTCAAGATGGCGTCCAAGATGGCTGCCAAGGGATAAAATCCTCAATATCTTCTAAAGTATGTGGTCTAGAAACATACTTTTGGTGACTACGCATAGGTTTTCAAGGTCGAAGAATCGATTAAGAATGTCAAAAATTATTTCAGACAAATCAGTTACAAAATGGCGGACAAGATGGCCGCCAAAGCATAAAAATCTCCATATCTTCTTTAGTATACGGGCTAGAAACATGATTTTGGTGTCTGCGTACAGGGCCCAGGTTCACAATCATTCTTAAAGTTAAGGACCACCTTAAAGTTAAGGTGGAAAATTTCGCCCTCAGAAAATCCATATTTAAACCATATTAAAAACTGCAGTTTTTGCGTGAATCTACTGACAATTGTCATAGAAATGTAATACGAAAGAAAAATCAAACACATTTAGTTTTTGTAAGCATTTATTTACACATGAAATTTTACACCTTAACTTTAAGGCCGTCCTTAAGTTTAAGGAATGGTTGTGAACCTGGCCCCCGGTTTTCGGGGTTAAGGAATCCATTAAGCATGTTAGAATTTACTTTAAGGCACCAACTTACACAAAATGGCGGACAAGATGGCGGACGAAGCATCGATTACGGAGCTGAATGTCTTAAGAAATGCACTTTTTGATAGCAGAATTCAGGCTTTAGAAAGTTTTTTAACCCGGAATTTTGAAATTATAATATCTATGTATTTTTTAAAAAGACAACGTCATAAAGACCTCGTTTTGCATCTGATGGAGATCATGCTGATCCATAAGAGCCGAGCTCAGTCCAGGTATGGGCAGACAGCCCCGTTTAGAAAATTTCAGTCGCAACCGAAAGACATTGACAGCTCGATAATTCAATATTATTCTAAGAATGTCGTGTTTAATGGCTTTTTTATGTTCATAATTCCATGCATGTACGTTTTGGTAAAGTAAAATGATAGACAGAGATCAAGTACTAATACAATCAGACCCCACATTCTCTCAAAACCAAAATACAAAAATGACAAATATGCGCGAAAGAAGCACAGTAAATCGAATGAACAGCCCTTTCTCAGACATTCAGTTACCCCAATTGAAAACAACAGTAACATTTATTTTACCTATTTTATCAGTGTTTCAAATAGGACAAAACAGAATGCAAATTGCTAGAAGACCACAGACAAGAGGACACAAGAACACGCAACATTGAGGAACCAAAAAGGAAGTTAACTGGTTTTACTTGGTCCAAACCCATGCTTTCTGCTTCTGCAGTGGTTCAAAACATTTAGTTAACATTTGGTCTGCATGAAGGGTACCCAACCCATCAACGAATCATCACAGATAGCAAATCAATCACGGATAAAACCGGTGATGAATCAAAAATGAGGACTCGACAGAAACAACTATTGCGACACCTGGAGATCCCTCCGAAACAACACCGATGAAATCCTGGAGCAAACGAAAAGCACCAGAAGAACCCCGAATGGCCAAGCACTGGGGCAAAATTTTGATCTTGGCACAAAGGTTTTTTTTACTTTGATTGCGTAGCTGAATTTAAGTTTTGTAAGAAAAATCCTTTTGTCCCCTGACTTTATAGATTTACTTAATTTTCTGTTTATTAGCCTTTAAGCAGGGGTAAATAACCCAGAAAGATAAAATTCCAGTCGTAACAGAAAAAAATATCTTTATATTTTGATCTTTTGTCAGGAGCTTAATAAAAAATCACTTTCAAGTCTTTGATTTTATGCTGACATTATCTCAGTGTTACGCTTATAGCATATGGTTAGTTAGCGTGGACTAGAAGCAGGAATAAACAACTTTTGGCGACACAAAATCTGCCAGGAAACTGTATTGTAGTTTTGGAAAATCCATTTTAGAGATGGTTCTAACTCTACTTGTAGTTCCACCTTTTCTTTTCCAAATGCAAAGTCATTTATTCAGTTTCTATAAAGTACGTGCCCCGAGTTTGGGAGCATACGTGACCCAACGTTTACATATTTAAAACTTTTGAGGAATGTGAAATATTACAAGACAATACCAACTTATGTGTACTTCAGTGGTTCAGGAGAAGGAGACCTTTTAGATGAAACGGTGACATATTGGGCCGCAAGCATTTATACCAATTTTCGTTCTCTCAAACAAATGGAAGTATAGCTATATATCAAATTATCCCGTAGCCTTTGTGCCATTGGAGCAATGGGTTGTTAGATTCTCATTGTGTCTCTGGCATAGAGCTATTATTAAAGGTCGGGCTAAATCTATCCTTTTGACCATCCTTGATTCTAGTCCGGTACGAGTACATATTTAAGTTAAGTCGACAGATAGCCTTTTTCAGAGATAGGATTCATAGGCCATGAGCCAGATATGGTTTACCCCAGGGGGAGTTTTGTAGACCGTACTTTTCTTAAAGACCAGCATCTTAGAAGTATTTTGCAGCATGTTAGCCCTCTGGCGAGTGGGGCGTTAAGCTCTAACAGCCTGTTACATTACGTTACCCATTAAAATAATAAACATAAAATAAAAATTATCAAAAATTATAAAAAATGAAAGTCACTTTCCTATGTTTAAAATTATAATGGAATCTAATAGAACAATCCAAGAGCTAAAAGTTATGATGTTTGAAACGTCACTTTAGCCTACGTGGTGTAATATACGTGATGTTTTTCTTTACTCTCCATTAAAATTGCAATTTCCATCCAAAATACTTTCTTTTTTTAAGTTATTCCTTTTAGATTAGACCAAATGTTTGTTAATGTGTTAAAGAAAATTGATTGATCTTTTCAGATCTGCAAAAATTATTATCCTATCTTGTATACATTGGGAGAAATAGAACGTTGAACATAGTAACCCCTTATGAATGTTCCATATTACAATTATCACTTTCCGTATAATTCAAGCGCTTGAACTACACTATTGGAATTGAAAACAACAGTAAAAGGTTATTTTGAATATGCCAGCCTATTTAAACAGCAAGGAGCAGTTCAACAATATTTTGAATGCATTTTAGTCGGCCATAATGATCGATTATATACGCTACCTATGGCTACTTTTGTTAAAATCATATCATTTGAAGATAGAATCATTTTATCTTCTTTGGTAGCAGTTTCTTCATAAAAGAATCTTTTAATATAAGAGAAAAATGCATTCTGGTTTATTTTCTATGATAAGCTATTACTAGTAGTAACGTAAATAACATTAACATTTAAAATATTTTATTATAATACCTTTAATCAGGTTTTTTCCACTGTCACATTAAAAAATAATACATATAAATCTGGGTGTTCTTATGATATATTGTGTACTTGGACCTATCAACAATTCTCTCAGTTATTACTTTTAGGGATTGAGGTGTGTTTTATACGTGATTAAACACAGTATACTTCAAATTGTAATGTTAAGGGCACTGCACATGTAAAACAGGTTTTGCTGTTTACTTTGTTATCATATCAAAAATAAAAGTATTTCATAATGACATTGGCCAGTTTGTTTCTTTTACAAATTGTACATCTGAGTTCTAAAGACAGTAACATACCTGAAATTTTGTTATATACAGCTGAAAAATCCAAAAAATCCCCCCCCCCCCCCAAAAAAAAAATAATAAATAAATCAAAAATAAAATAAAATAAAATAAAAGATAAACATAAAAAAATACTGCAGAAAAGATAAAGCCGCAGCTATTAAAAGCCAGCACTGATTTTGCATATAGGGCTCGAATAAAATAATATGCAATCAGTTTGATACCTTTAAAAGCTAAGCGGTTTTGAAGTGTTTAGTTTAAAATATAAAATAATCAGTAATCAACAATGCAAACTGGAGTTCCACCATGTATATTGACATGATTTGTTATAGCTTTTACGTGCACACTGAAAAACTATAAAACAGAACAGTAACCTGAAGTTTAAAGGCTTAAGCCAAATACAGTTCTGCATCAAAGCTAATGTAGATATTTGCTGGCAGCGTATACTTACTTTTGTAAGACTATCGTATATTTTACGTTACCAGAGAAAACAACATTGCTGATTTACAGTTAAGAAACAAACACACTTTTGAAAATAATTAATGGTAGTGTCAATACATTGCTTTACTTAGTTCATTCATGTAACTAACACTTATGTGTCAACCAGGAGTTTGAGAGAATAGTATCAGAAATATTTAATACAGGAAAAAGACACTGGCAGTTTACTAGTATACTGTAGCGATATATAAATCTATAAATGCTGTGTTTAAGATGATCTATATTTCTATGCTTTTGTTTCCTGCTCTTTAAAGTCTAACTACGTTAAAAATCTCCTTAAGAATCTAACTACTTTCAATCATCTCTTATAGAATCTATTCACTAAAGAACGTAAAGACACGTTTAGTTGGACAAAACTGTTATTTTTTTTTTCAGGGACAGTGTTTCAGTAGCTCTGCACACATAATAAAATGGCAAATGAAAATGACAGAATATATTAATGTTGGTCATCGCTGTTCAGATATTTATGAGCAAATCTTAGTTGTTCTCCTTCAGAATGTATTTGTCTACACTGTAGTTATATGCTTTGCAACATAATATTGAGAAAAACAGAAAGACCAAACAAGTAACGTATACAACGTATTTATTGAGAGTTTATGAATTCTTCATTTCCGATATCCTTAACTAGTAATACAGTATTTTTGAAGAGCAAATAATCAAACAATAGAAATAGTGTATACCTATACATGCCAAGGAAGGACTAACCTAAGTAACTTACTGCATTTGATCTCCGTGACCTTGTATTACCATATTGTTTACTTTTTAGCAATAAATGTGATTGTAAACTGCTTATTTATGATATCTTACTGCTTATCAAATCATCCTTGTCCAAATATGTTAAATACTGTTAGAGAATAAAGCCCCAATTTTAGTTGTTACATTATTGAAAACTGTCTGACTGAAATTTGTATTTCGCAACACATTTAGTCCTTGATAGTAACAACAAGTGGGAATAAAACCATAGGGGTTTGCAAAAATAACCTGACCATTTGGATATTTGTAACAACATAATGAAAAATAGAACTCCTGAACAGGCTGAAGACAGAATGTTGTATGCGTTATAAAGTATGTCACTTTCTATACTCCTTAAATTTTCACATTGTTAACATTTTGTAATGTATTTGATGGCCGGGAGCTGCATAAACAGATCACGTAGATCACAAATTAACATATAAGTTATGATCACGGGAGCCACACATATTTGTTAATCCATGTAAAGCAGTTTCTGTGCAAAGAGGCTCGTGGCTGACGATTCGACTGACAGCATAGAAAATGGTGTTAATGCATGCTGGCAGAGTTGGTACTGCTTTTGATTGCCTCGGCTGGTAGTCACTGTTGCATATTTGTATGTAGAATAACTGAATAGCTCAGCCAGCAGCACAGGTAGCGAAACTGGTTTTATCCCCATCATAACGAGAACCTAAATATTAATCAGTTGCAGTATATATCAACTTATACTTACTTCATTTAATGCATAAATTTAAAAAAAAATCATTTTTATGAAGTCACTTTTAAGTGAGAATAAATTGAAGTCAAGGTCGAAATGCTTCAGCTGTAACAATCTATGTGCGTCTTGCTGAACTCTTGTGTATTTCAAAGAGCTAAATTTGCCATCTGACTACCAGTGGTAAGCTTATACTACAGCAATAAATACTTCATGCCGCCAGGGAACTAAATGTTTGATAACAGATAACTCACAAATCTTATTCCTCGACATATTATAATTATGTAACGTAATGTTACTGTTAGATTGCTTTTCAAATATCCACTATTAGATGTTTTTTTGATATAGTTTGAGGACACATAACATTGACATTTCTTCATATTTACATATACAACAGTATCTACTGAAGACAAAGATAACATTGAAATATAAAATGCAGCTAATGTTGGCTTTCGTAACTTTTCTCGTCATTTTGTAGGTTAAATTCTTCAAAAATAAGATAGTTTCTGTCCCCATTTAATGTATCCACTGCTAATTTAACTGCTGCCTAAATTATCTAAGCTGGGCATGAATAAAAGAAGATTGATGGAGCACGTATAAACTTCAGTCCACCAATTCAGCAATTTAGTCTGTTTCTGTTTTTTTTTTTTTCTTTTTTTCCGTATTTTTGTTGTGGTTATATACGTTACATGTTTATCGTGACTGCTGACGAGTTTTGTAAGACATTAGATTGTTTTTTTTTTATACTAGAATATTGAAACAGTCATATATATGACATTAACTTTTCGCTACACTTAAATTCTTAAAATTTGCTCCTTTTATTACGTGTATTTAGACACTGAAGGGGAAAAAACGTCAAACGCAATGTAAACTACGTTATACGGGTTAGTCAACTTATCCTTGACAATGTCAATAACTTTTAAACAGTGATTTATGTACTAGCAGACAAAACCCAACATTATTTAGGGCGAATATTAACATGTGTACAACAATGCGTATCTTCTATTATAAAGTGAATATGTAAATTTGGGTAGTGTAATTGACGTTGACGTCATACGTTAACGCCCCAACGTACAGAGGGCTAACATGTGTCATTTTGTTTCTTATATAATGTAGTTTTAGAAAATTATAGGGTACAAAACTCCCCCTGGGGGGGAGGGGGGTCTATTGTCAGCTCAAGGTCTATCAAACCCCCTGTTTTCTGTACTTAAGCCAACTACTATAGTAACTCAAAAAGTGATTTTGATCGGCCTAGCAGCTTTGGAGAAGAATCTGTTTGAATGTTATGGTGATCTAAGCTGACGGGTCTATGAAGCCAGTTTATGCTATTAACTTTCCCGTAGAATTGCTCGGTCTATGAAGTCATTTTATGCTATTAACTTTCCCGTAGCATTGCTCGGAAGATTTAGTCAGGTGAGAATACTTGCACAAACTGGCGTGACAGCTATGCTCTTTTGAAGTTAAAACATTTTAAATATGCATATACAATTTGTAGTCAACTGTCTATAATCATGGGTAGTACTGTCTCCTTTATACTTGAAAGAACTGGGAAAATACGGAGAAAAAAACAAAAGCTGTTTACAAAATTTGTTACTTCTTTGAAGTAAGTATGATCTTTTCTGACTTGTAAATTTTCCATACCGGCCAATGCTAAAAATCTGACTGTGGCATGGCACGAACCTGCGACACTCACACCACTAGTGCCAACCACGAGCTATAATTTTGAACGACGCAAGCAACCAACAAATATTTTGTAAATTTTCCATACCGCCCAGATGCTAAAAATCTGGCTGTGCCATGGCACGAACCTCCGACACTCACACCACTCATTGATTGCCGACCATGAGCTGTAATTTTAAACGACGCAAGCAACCAACAAATATATCAGAGTTTCTTAACCTGAATTTTAATTGAAGAAAGTAAAACAGATAATAGAATATAACACTTTTCTTGTAACCTTTAGATTGTTACTCGTAACAATAGCTTTCTGTAATGACTAAAGCTTTGTCAACGGGTTATCTGCCCTTGCCTGCACTAGGTTCTTGTGAACCATCTTGGTCCTCTTGTTAAAATACTGTTAGAATGGGACTTTCATAACTTCATTTTTATATTTAACAATCTTATACATGCAAAATCTGGGTTTCTAATATACCAACCAGAATTCTGCTATCGGAAAGTCCATTTCTCCGACAATTAGTGCCGTGACCGTTGCTTTGTCCGCCATCTTTCCCGCCATTTTGGTAACCGGTTTGCTTTTAAGTCAATTTTAACATGTCAAACCAATTCCTTGGCCCCAAAAACCCATATGTAGACACCAAAATTATGTTTCTAGCCCGTATACTAAGGAAGATATAGAGATTTTTTTATGTTTTTGGCGGCCATCTTGTCCACCATTTTGTAACTGATATGTCTGAAATAATTTTTAACATGCTTAATCGATTCCTCGACCTCAAAAACCTATAGGTAGCCACCAAAGTATGTTTCTAGCCCTTATATTTAAGAAGATATTATGAATTTTATCCCTTGGCGGCCATCTTGGGCGCCATCTTGAATATTTTAATTTCCCCAAGGATGCCAAGGTGGCATCATTTTGTTTCTGGTTAAGGACATCCTAAATAATAAGAATCTGCATCAAACATCTATGCGGACTATTTTTTCGGGTTCTCGTCCAGGCACCCAGACTAGTGGTGTTCTTTTGTGAAATTAGACTTCAGTCTCATGCGCCTGCTAAATGACAATGTGTCCTCAATGGGCTTTCCGCGATCGTAGCTTAGGAAGTGGGCAGAAGCCGAGGCCTCTGGAGAGTAAAGTTTTTTCCGATTCGGTGAAATGTATTAGCATATACATGTATTTGTATTTTTCTTTTTTCTAATATTGCTGCACAGCTGTTTATTTTCGGTCTTTCTACCTTTCCCCTCACTCCTACACACTGAGAATTATCTTTGTTTTTAATCTTGATCTCCTACCCCTTGAACTATCACCTTGAAGACAAGCTGTGCTGGGTTGGTTCTATATTGCCGGAAATACCTGTTCCTTATTTGTTGAGAGCATGAGTTAGTTTATTTTTATCTTCTGTGAGAAAGCGTTGTAACAGGAAATATAGTAGCATTATTTGTCATCATCAGTGGGTTGGTGTTTGGAAGCGTAGTAGCCATATTTGGGAGAAGTCGCATGTATGAAAGAGCATGTTGTGAGAAAGTGTATTTCATTCATTCATTCAGAGTTGTTAGTTAGTAAGATCTAAGAAGAATTAGCAACATCTACATTAAATAATATTTAGGCTTTTACCATCTTAAATTTTGATAGTTTAAATTATTGAAAGAACATAAAATAAAATTGGAAACATTATAGTGACTTTTTAATGAGTTAATTCCCCAGGTGTTAGTTGTGTATATTAACACTGTACAGGACTATTACATCGGTCAAATCATGGCTTGACAAATTAACAACAAAGTTGTCACTGCATTCTCCCCCACTCTTCAGAGGCCTTTCCCTGCGTTTAAAACGCCTACTTCTAGCAGTAACATCCAAATCACGAGCTGCCGCTGCTAGCCTCAGCAGCAGCTGCTGATAGCCTCGCAGCAGCTGCTGATAGCCTCGCAGCAGCTGATGACGTTTTACCCCATTTAGTTTGGTTTTAGCCCACTTTCTAGGAACGATCGGCTCGATATAGGTAAGTGTTCTTGTAAGGGCTGTAAAGCCCAAAATAATAATGACAAATGATAATAATAATAATAATAATAATAATAATAATAACGTCTGTGTTTAAAATGAATAACTGTAGTTGCAGTTATACAATAATAGGATTTATCTTTCGCAGGCTTCTCCCTTGTGCCTATATATAGTTTACAGACATGTTAACTTATTTCCTTTGCGAGAATAATATATACTAGAATGTAATAGCTACAAAAATAAATAAAAAAAAAATAAATACAAAACAAAAAAAATTATTTCCTTGGCAAAGATTAAAACATGGTACATATAAGAGACTGAATTGGAATAGTTTGCTTCCCTTACATACCAACAAAATATAATAAGCTTCTAAATTATAAATAAAAAAATAAAGGTGTACCGTATTCGACCCGTTTAGCGCACTGTGCGCTGTGCGCTAAACATTAAATACTTTCAGTCGACATTCTTCCTAATAAACGCACATTTCAAAGAATGATATATAGAAATAAACTGAATCATTAGAGAAAAGCTGCATATAGTCATGCAGGATGGAGATGCTTTGTAAGTGAAAACTGTAAGATTTTATAGTGTTTTCAGCACTTGTAACAAGCAATCAAAGGGATAAACCAGTAAAAATATGTGCGCTAAAAATCATATGCCTCAGAACTTCCCATGATCTGCGCTTATTGGGTCACGTGCGCTAATAGGGTCGATTACAAAATATAAATTTGGACGGCTGTGTGCAACTATAGTCATAGTTACGTATCGCTGACCACATGGTGAACGTCGTTAGGAGAAGAGAACAGAACAAAACAATATACATAGGACTTGGACGAACACTCGGCGCCAGGGGTGTGCAACTATAGTTACGTACGCACTTGGCGAACGTCGTTAGGAGAACTGAAACAGAACAGTACATAAAATCCAATGTCGTTACGAGAATTGAAATACACATACAATAAAATCCAACAGATGGAAACCGCTGAGCCACTTCGGGAACATCGTTACGAGAGATGAAAAAAAATCAGCAGTGCGAATGCAGGTTGGGGTGGGGAAGGAGACATTTTCAGCACTCTTTTATTTGGTTGATACATGTAAAAAATGCTGAAAAATAAAGTTTATCATATATCTCAGCCCTGTCTCGTAGATCACACCTGTAATCTCTTTCATCGGAAAATTTGTGTTACAACAATAATTCTGGAGAAGCAAGAAATTTTGCTGGTCAAATAAAAGTATTTGCTTTCCCAGTGCGCAGTGAGCAAGTAGAAAATTGTTACATTTGTCAGGTCTTGGTCAGCCCATTTATTGATATCACTTATTCAAAGAATGGATATCACAACTTCGAATTATGGATGTCAAATATCCGATTTTATGGATATCACCAATTCGAATTATGATATCACTAATTCGATTTATGGATAGCCATAATTAGAGTTATTGATAGCTATGGGCAGTATTATGGAAATACATATGAGCCGCGACACGAGAAAACCAACAATGTGGTTATGCAACCAGTGCAGATTCAGATCAGCCTGGGCATTCGCCAAGTTTGATCAGGCTCTTCGTTTAGTGCCCAAAGGGTAGCTAAGGGTCTTAGCTACCTCCATGCGGACAGCGAAGACTCTGATCAGACTGGGCGGATGCCCAGGCTGATCTGAGTCTGCGCTGGGTGCACAACCAGATTGTTGGTTTTCCCGTGTCGCGGCTAATATATGTAATTCGAAGTAGGGATATCCATATTTTAAATAAGTTATATCAAGAAATCGGGCTAAATAATTGATATCCATAATTTGAATAGTAAATATCCATAAATAATCGCAGAGCAGTCGTTATTTAAACTTATTATTTGTAACGAAGAATATATGATATCCATAATTCTAATTACTGTTATACATAAACGGGCCCAAATATTGATATCCGTAACCCAAATTATGGATTTTACTTAATATTTGAATTATGGATATCTAATAATCTTAATGATTAATGGATATCACTAATTCGACATTGGTATCACCTATTTGATTTATTGATATCCATTAGTAATAAGTGATATCCGATATCCATAATTCGATTTATGACCATCCATAAATCAAATTATGAATATCCAAAAATCGGATTTGTGATATCCATGATACAAATTATATCTATTAATAATTATGCTTTTCGGATATCCTGAGTTCGAATTATGGATATCGATAATTCGAATTATGGATATCTATAAAAATATTGATGTTCATAATTCGAATTATCACTAAGATACGTGTACAGTGTTTGAGAGTCAGCGTATTTTTAATGTTATTAATTATTATAAATGAAATAAACTCAGAGTTAAATATGACCATTAACATCTTAAACAGCGTTGAATTTCGGAGTTAAAGTACTTATTACAGAAAACGTATCTTAAAAAAAACAAGTTGTCTCACAATACCGTGATACCGATATATCGCAAATCCGTTTTCGCTCAGCTTGCAAGTTAATTTAAGGTAGGTCAATAGTACCTCTGGCATCAACTATCAACTGCAGCTGTACAGAAAGAAACAACTGCTGCTGCCTCTGAGACAACACCAGGTCCGCAACTTCAGCTGAGACTCCCGCAGAAGATACTATAATTAGCTATTCAACATGACATTTATTTTTTCTCATCGTTTTTAAATTTTCCTACAGATCTTGGCCACTCTTTTCTCTTTTTCCCTCTCTTCTTATTTGCCTTTTTATTGCTCATTTATCCCCTGTTTTTAGTTTGGCTCTACTTGTTGGCTAAGATCAGCAAGATGTTTGAGAAAAAAGACAAGGTCAAAGTTGATTTTCAGAAGTTAATTTTTCAAGTTTATTTATTTAATTACAATTATTTTTTCCTGCATTTAGAGCTTCTAGTGTCATCTCAATGTATGTGTTCGAGGACTGATACTAAGAGCATGCAAGACCATGGTACTGGTATAAACAGAGAAATAAAAACAACAGAATCCTTGAATATGCAAGGTCGTTAGGGTTGTTCAGAAAGCCATTGTCAGCATCAACGAAAAAAAATATATAGCAGCTGATGTCCCTCTGCTGCCATATATTTACGTAAGGTTTATTTTCTCTTTTTTCCTTCAAATATGTGTTTTCAGTGTAGACACAAAACTGTTTTGTTTGTTTAGGTACTCAAACTGGTGTTTGCTTTTTCACATAGCCACTTTGGGTGTTTTGCATGACAGATATGCGTTATATGTAGTTTAGGGCTCGCAACGAATTAAGTTACCTTTCAAATATCCCTTCGGGCACATGGGGTTTGATCAGCTTTGAGCCAACGTCGATTCGACGTCATGATATCGAATCGGCGTTGGTTCAATGCTGGCTAATCATAGTGCCCGAAGGGATATTACAAGAAGAAGCGTCACACAGTTCTCTTCAATTTGCATAACAGATGTGCCTTATATGTAGTTAATGGCTCGCAACGAGTTAAGTTACCTAACAAATATCCCGTCGGGCACATGGGGGTTTGATCAGCTTTGAACCAGCGTCGGTTCGACGTCATGATATCGAATCGACGTTGGTTCAATGCTGGCTAAACATAGTGCCCGAAGGGATATTACAAGAAGAGTCGCACAGTTCTCTCCATTTTGCGTAAGAGATGTGCGTTATTTGTAGTTTAGGGCTCACAACGAATTAAGTTACCTTACAAATATCCCGTCGGGCACATGGGGTTTGATCAAGTTTGGACCAGCGTCGGTTCGACGTCATGATATCGAATCGACGTTGGTCAAATGCTGGCTAAGCATAGTGCCGAATGGATATTACAAGAAGAGTCACACAGTTCTCTCCAATTAGCATGACAGATGTGCCTTATATGTAGTTTAGGGCTCGCAACGAATTAAGTTACCTTACAAATAACCCGTCGGCACATGGGGGCTTGATCAGCTTTGGACCAACGTCGATTCGACGTCATGATATCGCATCGACGTTGGTCCGATGCTGGCTAAGCATAATGCTCGAAGGGATATTACAAGAAGAGTCACACAGTTCTCTCCAATTCGCATGACAGATGTGCCTTATATGTAGTTTAGGGATCGCAAAGAATTAAGGTGGTGATTTATGGTAAATGTAAAAATCTGCATAAAACCATAAAAAAGTAACGTATCTCCCTGAAAGTTAGCAGACTTCTTATTGTCGTTTTTCTTTACAGTTTAGAATACAAAATAGACGTACATGCTGCTTAAAAAAGTGTTTTTATAAGGAAAGATCAAAGGGTTATTTTCTGCGAATAAATCTGAAAAAATAATATCGTTATTGAAAATTTATGCAGTGCTGAAGGTGCATTATTGCATAATGAAGAGCGTCCTAGCAATTATTTGTTACAACTCTTTCTCAAATTGTAATGTAGACCAGATGAAAACGGTAGCTTTTTCTCAATGTTCAACCATGTACAAAGTAAATGTACACTGGACGCATTTATAAATTATAGGGTAGGCAAGCATACCTATGTTTACACCTACAATATAAATAATACATTACTGACATGGTCAGTGGTGTGTAGATGAAATTGTTCAACCTTGTTATAATAGTCTCACCTGTCTCACCTGTGTGTTTTGACAAAAAAATTTGGACACAGACTGCATCTTTTTTCATCTGCTCTGCCTGATAATGTGTGAAAGAGTTTGAAAAAATAATTGCTAGGACGCTCTCCATTATGCAACAAGGTACTCTAAGCACTAAGTATATTTTCAATAATGATATTATTTTTTCAGATTTATTCGCAGAAAATTACCCTTTGATCTTTCCTTATAAAACCACTTTTTAATGTCAACAAATGCTGCATATTGGGATTCTAAATTATGAGAAACAACATAAAGAAGTCATCTGCTAAGTTTTGGAGAGATCAGTGTTATTTTGAGTATTTTATGCAGATTTTTGTCTTTGTCCCAAATCATTGATTATCACCACCTTAAGTTACCTCACAAATAACCCGTCGGGCACATGGGGTTTGATCAGCTTTGAACCGAAGACGATTCGTCGTCATGATGTCGAATCGACGTTGGTTCAATGCAGGTTAGGCATAGTGCCCGAAGGGATATTACAAGAAGAGTCACACAGTTTTCACCAAGCAAAGATAAGGTCTAAGTGGGATAGGTTAGGATATAGCTCAGAGGAAAGAAATTAATAGCTTTAAGTATTAATGATTCTTGACTCACATATTATTCTGTATTTATTAAGGTGATATTATGCACTTATTGTACTACCTGTCACACCGTTTATATTTGTATTGCATGTATGTACATGTATATGCTCAAGGGCTACATAACCTATATAGCGCTTGAATAAACATTCTTCTTCATAAACATATATATATATATATATATATATATATATATATATATATATATATATATATATATATATATATATATATATATATATATGGTAGGATTAAATCATCAACAGCGCAAAACAATATTTACTGAGCGCTTTCGGCTTTCGCCTTCTTCAGAGTTTACAGGTACAAGAAAAAAAATCAAAATTTCAACATTTCTACAGGTAAATCAAGAAAAAACAAAATAATCATGAAAACGTTTCTCAATTTACTATTCAAATTCACATTAAACGACCAAAGAAATTGAAAAAAGGTCGTTTAACAAAGCAAAATTGCTACAAGGCGGCCGTTTCACGGCCCCAGTTCGAATTTGAAATTGCAAATGGCTGCCAAAATGAGAAAAATCGTATTATGCGATTTGTAGCGGTGTATTTATAGCGATATACATACATTCTGTATACTGTCCATTCAGCTGTGATGCAAAACTCACCATAATGAAGGAAAAAGAGAATTTTACATGTAATTACATCGCTACAAAAGCAAGAGTGGAACACTGTATGTCTGGAATAATGCAAGATGCCCCTGCAGAAATAGACTGAAGGTGGGACCGAGGCTAATCTCCGATGTAGCGATGTAATTACATGTAAAATTCTCTTTTTCCTTCATTATGGTGAGTTTTGCATCACAGCTGAATGGACAGTATACAAGCGATGTAATTACATGTAAAATTCTCTTTTTCCTTCATTATGGTGAGTTTTGCATCACAGCTGAATGGACAGTATACAGAATGTATGTATATCGCTATAAATACACCGCTACAAATCGCATAATACGATTTTTCTCATTTTGGCAGCCATTTGCAATTTCAAATTCGAACTGGGGCCGTGAAACGGCCGCCTTGTAGCAATTTTGCTTTGTTAAACGACCTTTTTTCAATTTCTTTGGTCGTTTAATGTGAATTTGAATAGTAAATTGAGAAACGTTTTCATGATTATTTTGTTTTTTCTTGATTTACCTGTAGAAATGTTGAAATTTTGATTTTTTTTCTTGTACCTGTAAACTCTGAAGAAGGCGAAAGCCGAAAGCGCTCAGTAAATATTGTTTTGCGCTGTTGATGATTTAATCCTACCATATACTTATTTCAATCATTTTGAATCCATTTGTTGGATCCAGTGCTACCGGGAAGATTTTTGTTTGATGTTTGTCTCATTTCTCCCTATATATATATATATATATATATATATATATATATATATAAATGCTACGGGTGTGAAAAGAATTTGTGATGCAACATTTGGTGGTGAGAGAGACACTTCCTGACACTCTTTTTATTGCAAGACTGACATCTTCTTTTGATACATTGTGCTGGGGCCTAATATTTGTTGTTTTCCAGTTTTCATAAGCAGATGCTGATGTTTGTACCAGAGACCACATCATCTGTCGATATTGAAGATCAGAGGGACATCAGGTGCTGCCATTAGTACTGAGAATAACTTTTGCTGCTGCTGTAAGTAAAAGCAATAGCTGCTGAT
This sequence comes from Ctena decussata, assembly GCA_963989385.1. Lineage (NCBI taxonomy): Eukaryota > Metazoa > Mollusca > Bivalvia > Lucinida > Lucinidae > Ctena > Ctena decussata. The sequence continues at coordinate 64,011,779 of OZ022507.1, forward strand.
GGAGAAGTCAGTTCCTGATGCTGGTGTCATAAGCAGCTTCTAGTGTTTTTTATAGTTACACCACCATCTGCCGATATCGGAGAACAGAAGGACATCAGCTGCTGCCATAATGTATTCAGGATAACTTTTGCTGCTGTTGTAGATGAAATCTTCAGCTGCTGATAATGTAGTCAGTTGCTGATGGTGGTGTCATAAGCAGCTCCTGATGTTGTTTATTAGTGATAGTGACACCACCATCTTTTGATATTGGAGAACAGCGGGACATTAGCTGCTGCCATAAGTATTTAGAATAACTACTGCTGTTGATGAAAGCATCAGCTGCTGATGGTGATGTCAGTTGCAAATGGTGGAGTCAGAATGAGCTGCTGATGTTATTATTAGTGACAGTGACCCTTCCATCTGCCGATATCGGAGAACAGAGGGATATCAGCTACTGTCATTAGTATTGAGAATAACCATTACGGTTGCTGTTGATTAAGTATTAGCTGCTAATGGTGATGTCAGTTGCTGATGGTGGTGTCATAAGCTGCCGATGCTTTTAGTAAATGACACTATCATCTGCCTATATCGGAGATCAGAGGGATGTCAGCTGTTGCCACTAGTGTTTAGAGTACGTTTTGCTGCTGCTGTAAGAAAAGCATAGGCTGCTGATGGTGGTGTCAGTTACTGATGGTGGTATCATAAGCAGCTGCTGGTGTTGTTTTTAGTGACACCACCAACTGTCGAAAGCATTAGCTGTTGATGGTGGTTTTTAATTGGTACAATTGCTAATGCCGCAGTTGCAGTTAGTACGGCTTATCGCTTTTGTCTTATTCTTTTTCGATGATAGAAGTAGCAGATTTTGTGGGTTTTTAGCTCACCTGAGCCGAAGGCTCCGGGGGCAGCTTATAGGATAGGCAGGCTCCGGCGTCCGTCGTCGTCGTCGTCCGTCGTCCGTCCACAATTTCAAACGACTTCTCCTCTGAAACCGCTGGGCCAATTGTAACCAAATTTCATATGTGGCCTCCAGGGGACTTAGGAACGAAAAGTTGTTCAAACGGTCCTGGTCACATGACCAACATGGCCGCCACGCCCATATATGGTAAAAAGCTTAAAAATCTTCTTCTTCCGAACCAGTAGGCCGATGGCCTTGAAACTTGGTATGTAGCATTGGGTAGGCGAGTACTACCAAGATTGTTCAAATTATGACCTTGGGTTGACCTTGACCTTTTTTTACGGCAAGGTCAAATTTGTTTTCTGAAGCTTTTATATGGGAAAATGCTAGAACATTAGATTTCATGGAATCTATTGAAGATTTTGGCCTAAAAATTAGTATATACATTCATCTTAATGAGTACATGAAGATTTATGAGTACAAGAGGTCAAGGTCATTCTTTGACCTTTGACCCAGAACTCTCATATTTTGACAATTTCAAACAATCTACTCAAAAGCCACTAGGCCAATTGTAACCAAATTTCATATGTAGCCTCCAGGGGTTGAGGGAACAAAAATTGTTCAAATGGTCCAGGTCACATGACCAACATGCCCACCACGCCCATATATGTTAAAAAGCTTTAAAAATCTTCTTCTCCAGAACCAATTGACTGATGACCTTGAAACTTGGTATGTAGCATTGGGTACTCAAGTACTATCAAGATTGTTCAAATTATGACCTTTGGTTGACCTTTTTAACGGCAAGTTCAAATATGGGAAAATGCTAGAACATAAGATTTCATGGAAAGTTTTGAAGATTAAGGACTAAAAATTTGTAAATACATTCATCTAAATGAGTACATGAAGATTTGTGAGTACAAGAGGTCAAGGTCATTCTTTGACCTTTGACCCTGAATTCTCATATTTTGACAATTTCAAACAATCTCCTCAAAAGCCATAGGGCCATTTGAAACCAGATTTCATATAGAGCCGCCAGGGGTCTTAGGAATGAAAATTTGTTTAAGTGGTCCAGGTCACATGACCAACATGGCAACCTCACCCATATATGGTAAAAAGCTTTAAAAATCTTCTTCTCCAGAACCAATTGACCAGATGGCCTGGAAACTTGGTATGTAGCTTTGGGCACTCAAATACTATTAAGATTGTTCAAAATGATGACCTGGGATTGACCTTGACCATTTTACGGCAAGATCAAATATGGGAAAATGCTAGAACATAAGATTTCATGCAAAGTTTTGAAGATTTAGGCCTGAAATTAGTATATACATTCATCTTAATGAGTACATGAAGATTTGTGAGAACAAGAGGTCAAGGTCATTCTTTGACCTTTGACCCTGAACTCTCATATTTTGACAATTTCAAACAATCTCCTCAAAAGCCACTAGGCCAGTTGTAACCAAATTTCATATAAAGCCTCCAGGGGTTGAGGGAATAAAAATTTGTTCAAACGGGCCAGTCACATGACCAACATGGCTGCCACACCCATATTTGGTAAAAAGTTTTAAAAAATCTAATTCTCCAGAACCAATAGACCAGATAGCCTTGAAACTTTGTAAGTAGCATTTGGTACTCGAGTACTATCAAGACTGTTCAAATGATGACCTTGGGTTAACCTTGACCATTTTAAGGCTAGGTCAAATATGGGAAATGCTAGAACATAAGATTTCATGGAAAGTTTTGAAGATTAAGTCCTAAAAATTGGTATATACATTCATCATAATGAGTACATGAAAATTTATGATTAAAGGAGGTCAAGGTCATTCTTTGACCTTTGACCCTGAACTCTCATATTTTGACAATTTCAAACTTATTTTCAAAAGCTACTGGGCCAGTTGTAACCAGATTTCATATAGAGCCTCCAGGGGTTGAGGGAATGGATTTTTTTCAACTGGTCCAGGTCACATGACCAACATGGTCCCTATGCCCAATTGTGGTAAAAACCTTTAGAAATCTTCTTCTCCAGAACCAATTGACCGATGACCTTGAAACTTGTATGTAGCATTGGGTACTCCAGTAATACCAAGATCATTCAAATGCATGACCTTGAGTTGACCTTGACCTATTTACAGCATGGTCAAATATGAGAAAATGCTAGAACACAAGATTTCATGGAAAGTTTTGAAGATTTTGGCCCAAGATAGTTCAAATTATGACCTTGGGTTGACTTTGACAATTTTTTGGGCAAGGCCAGATTTGCTTTCTGGTGCTTTTTTATGGGAAAATGGTAAATATAAGAGTTCGTGAAACTTGTAGAACATTTTGGTACAGAAGTAAATAAATACATTCTAATAAAAGAGTACCATGTACTTGAATTATTTTTAGCAATAGAGGTCAAGTTCATTTTTTAAGCTCTAACCAATGTCTGTTATAACTTGACAGTTTAAACTATCAGGTTTGTTCAAATGATGACCCTAGTTTGACCTTTGACCTTTTTTAATCAGGTGAGCGATTCAGGGCCTCATGGCCCTCTTGTTTTAATTCACACGCTGCTGCAGCTGGTTGTAAAAGAGCCGCATCCTGCAACCTAGGTGGAGAGTAAGATTTGCTGTTGTTGTCTAAGGGGAGGAATGAAATAACTTCTACTGCTGTTAATTTGAAGATACAACAGCTGCTGCTGTTGTCACAGCAAATATCACAGAATCCATCAGCATCAGTTTTCACTCGTTGATAAACAACAGCACAATATATCACTCTAGTCACGTACACCACAAGAAGTAGTAACTCTCACTAAAACTTACTGCAGATATCACTCCGTCCACTGTCAGCAGCAGCTATCACCCTCGTAACAGAAGGCAGCAGCAAAGGTTAGTTTCGTCTCCAGAAGCAGCTCCTGGTATCATGAGTATAACCACCAACAGATGGTAGGAAACAGATATAATTCAAGCAGCAGCAACTGAAGTCACTCTCACTACTTTCCTTTAACAGCAGGCAGTCCACAAATAGATGACATATACAGATATTTAATCCAGCAGAAGCAACACCTGCCATTCTCACTACCTATCTTCAACAGCAGGCAGTTCATCAACAGATGGCAGATACAGATATTTAATCCAGCAGCAGCAACAGCTGTCACTCTCACTACCCTTCTTCAAAAGCAGATAGTCCACAAGCAGATGGCAGATACAGATAATTTGTCCAGCAGCAGCAACAGCTGTAACTCAATACCTATCTTCAAAACGGGCAGTGCACAAACAGATGGCAGATACAGATATTTGATCCAGCAGCAGCAACAGCTGTCACTCTCATTACATATCTTCAACAGCAGGCAGTCCACCAACAGAAGGTAGATACTGATATTTAGTCCAGCAGCAGCAACAGCTGTCACTTTCACTACCTATCTTCAACAGCAGGCAGTCCACCTACAGATGGTAGATACAGATATTTAATCCAGCAGCAGCAACAGCTGTCACTCTCACTACCTATCTTCAACAGCAGGCAGTCCACCTACAGATGGTAGATACAGATATTTAATCCAGCAGCAGCAACAGCTGTCGCTCTCACTACCTTTCTTGAACAGCAGGCAGTCCACCAACAGATGGCAGATACAGATATTCAATACAGCAGGAGCAACAGCTGTAACTCGTACCACCTGTCTTCAACAGCAGGCAGTCCATAAACAGAAGGCAGATACAGATATCTAGTACAGCAGCAGCAACAGCTGTCACCCTCACTACCTATCGTCAACAACAAGCAGATGGCAGATATAGAAATTTAATCCAGCAGCAGCAACAGCTGTCACTCTCACTATCTATCTTCAACAGCAGGCAGTCCACCAACAGATTGTATGAACAAATATTTAATCCAGCAGCAGCAACAGCTGTCACTCTCACTATCTATCTTCAACAGCAGGCAGTCCACCAACTGCTTGCAGCTACAGATATTCAATCCAGCATCAGCAACAGCTGTCACCCTCACTACCCTTCTTCAGCAGCAGGCAGTCCACAAACAGATGGCAGATACAGATATTTAATGCTGCAGCGGCAACAGCTGTCACTGTCACCACCTATCTTCAACAGTAGGCAATCCACAAGCTGCTTGCTGATACAGATATTCAATCCAGCAGCAGCAACAGCTGACACTCTCACTACCTATCTTCAACAGCAGGCAGTCCACCAACAGATGGTAGATACAGATATTTAATCCAACAGCAGCAACAGCTGACACTCAGCTGCTGCTATTAGTAGTAAGAATAGCTTCTGCAGATGCGTTTGATAAAAGCATCAGCTGCTGATGGTGGTTTAGCTGTTGCTGATGGTTGTGTCGTAAGCAGGTGCTCATTTTCGTATTAATGACAACATCATTTGGCGATATTGGAGAACAATGGGATATCAGCTGCTGCAATCATGAGAAAGAATAGCTTTTGCTGCTTTTTTTATGAAAACATCAGCAGCTACTGTTGGTGGTTTGGCAGCTGTTGGTGGTGATGTGGTGGTGATGTGATAAGCAGCGGCTGATGTTAATATCTGCGACCACATCATTTGCCGATATGAAAGAACAAAAGGACACTTGCTACCTATTAGAAGTAAAAATAGCTTTTGCTGCATCTTTTGACGAAAGCATCAGCTGCTGATGGTTCTTTGGCAGCTGATGATGGCGGTAACATAAGCAGCTGTTGATGTTACTGTTAATTACACCATCATCTGCCGATATCGGAGAGCAAAGGGACATTAGCTGCTGCGATCAGTAATATGAAAAACTTTTGATGCTGATTTTGATGAAAGCATCAGCTGCTGATGGCGGTTTGGCAGCTGGTGATGGTGGCATAAGCAGCTGCTGCTGTTATTATCAGTGACCACATAATCTGCCAATATGGAAGAAGAGAGGGGCATCACCCGCTGCTATTATTAGTAAGAATAGCTTCTGCTGCTGCGTTTGATAAAAGCATCAGCTGCTAATTGTGGTTTAGCAGTAGCTGATGGTGGTATCATAAGCAACAGCTCATCTCAGTATTAATGACTAATTTGCTGATCATTTGCTGATATCGGATCAGGGGGACATCAACTGATGCCATCATGAGTAAGAATAGCTTTTGCTGCTGATCTTGATAAAAGCATCAGCAGCTACTGATGGTGGTTTTTGCAGCTGCTGGTGCTGGTGTCATAAGCAACTGCTGATTTTAATATCAGTTGTAAGGGTAGTATATACTTGGCAAGCAGAATTCTCGGTTGGAAGAGAATTATCACATAAATGGTTTATTAGGTGTGAATCTATAGTCTCCCTTGAAGCGAAATACTCAGAAAATTATGTCCGGAAAATGCTATTTATTGTGCAGTCTACAGGTTCAAAAGCCGTTCTTCAATTAGCAATATAATCTGCCTGAATTATGTATTATCTCGTGTGCTTTCATTTTGTGTTGTTAGTATAATTTAGTTAAAACGGCTGAGAATTGGAAATTATGCTAATGAAGTTGGTATTTGTCTATAATATCTGGTTTATACTTATAATAATTTATATGCTACGGTAAAGTGTGGTTGTATATTCTGACACAATTAATAAGTTTTCCAATAGATACCAAGTTTTTCCTAAGAAGTCGTTCTCAGGCACACAAGTAGGCCTACCATGTTTTACTTGATCTCAAATTTCTGAAATCTGATCTTTGCTAAATTTCCTCGCCCCCTAACTCTGGGGTTGGGCTGCAAAATACGTTCACTTAAACTAAAATCAGCTTGCTAGTTAGTGTTAGGCTATAGAGGAAACATCTGAAATCATGCCATTTTTCATTAATGTAAATAAAATCATTGAATGCAAATTACTTTTTTTTTCATATTCTCAGACAAGCTCAAAAGAAGAACCCGTGGGGAGAAGGTTTGCTATTGTTCGTCTGTCTGACTGTCCTCGACTGGGACTGGTCGTCCGTCTGTCTGTCCTTATCTGGGTCTGTTTGTCTGTCTGTCTGTCTGTCTGTAGGACAGTATTTGTTCGTTGGTCCGTACAACACTATTGTTCGTGTTTAGTGTTAGACAGGGCTATTGACCTGCCCGGGGGTGCTGATTGGGGCTAACCGGACAAATACTTATGTGTAGAAACTTGTACAAAGCATAAGAGAGCCAATATGATAGAAGAAATAGTGCGATATACTATTTCAGGACAGTTTAATACTTAAGTTGAGAGCTAACCTATTGCGGTTTTTTTCCCTTTGAATTATTAAAGGGCGCGTCCCGTTACATTTTTGGGGCTCGTCCAGTTACATTTTTGGGGCTCGTCCCGTTACACAGTGACCAAATTATCTGCCGATATGGAAAAACAGAAGAACACTTGCTGTTGCCATAAGAAGAAAGAATAGCTTTTGCTGCATCTTTTGATGAAAGAAACAGCTGCTGATGGTTCTTCGGCAGCTGCTGATGGCGGTATCATAAGCAGCTGCTGATGTTACTGTAAATGACTCCATCATCTGCTGATATCGGAGAACAAAGGGACATAAGCTGCTGCCATCAGTAGTAAGAAAAATCTTTTGATGCTGCTTATGATGAAAGCATCAGCTGCTGATGGTGGTTTGGCAGCTGCTGATGGTTGTGTCATAAGCAGCTGCTGATGTTAATATAAGTGACCACATCGTCTGCCGATGTCGAAGACCAGAGGGACAGCAGCTGCTGCCATTTGAAGTTAGAATATCTTTTGCCGCTTCTGCTGATGGAAACATCAGCTGCTGCTGATGGTTTGGCAGCTGCTGATATTGGTGTACAAAGCAACTGCTGATGATAGTTTTATTGACAACATCATCTGCCGTAATCAGAGAACAGAGGGACATCACCTGCTGCCATCATGAGTAAGAATCGTTTTTTCTGCTGCTTTTGATGAAATCATCAGCTGCTGATGGTGGTTTGGCAGCTGCTGATGTTGGTGGAATAAGCAGCTGCTGCTGTTATCATCAGTGACCACATCATCTGCCGATATGAAAGAACAGAGGGGCATCAACTGCTGCAATTAGTAGTTAGAATAGCTTCTGCAGCTGCGTTTGATAAAAACATAAGCTGCTGATGGTGGTTTGGCAGCTGCTGATGGTGGTGGCATAAGCAGCTGCTGTTGTTATCATCAGTAACCACATCATCTGCCGATAAGGAAGAACAGAGGGGCATCAGCTGCTACTATAAATATAAAGAATAGTGATAGTATAAAGAAAAACTGCACCTTTTGATGAACGCAACAGCTGCTAATGGTTCTTTGGCAGCTACTGATGGTAGTATCATAAGCAGCTGCTGATGTTACTGTTAATGACACCATATATCAGAGAACAAAAGGAACATAAGCTGCTGTCATCAGAAGTAGGAAAAACTTTTGATGCTGCTTTTGATGAAAGCATCAGCTTCTGCAGCTGCGTCTGATAAAAGCATCAGCTGCTGATGGTGGTTTAGTAGTTGCTGATGGTGGTTGGCAGCTGCTGATGGTGGTGGCATAAGCTGCTGCTGCTGTTATTATCAGCGACCACATCATCTGCTGATATGGAAGAACAGAGGGACATCAACTGCTTCTATAAGTAGTAAGACTTTCTTTTGCTACACCTTTTGATGAAAACAACAGCTGCTAATGTTTTTTTTTGGCAGCAGCTGATGGTGGTAACGTAAGCAGCTGCTGATGTTACTGTTAATGACACCATCGTCTGCCGATATCTGAGAACAAAAGGAGCATAAGCTGCTACCATCAGTAGTAGGAAAAACTTTTCATGCTGCTTTGAGGAAAGCATCACCTGCTGATGGCGGTATGGCAGCTGCTGCTGCAGCCGCATCTGATAAAAGCATCAGCGGCTGATGGTGGTTTAGCAGCTGCTGTATGGTGGTTTGGCAGCTGCTGATGTAGTTGGCATAAGCAACTGCTGCTGTTATCATCAGTGACTACAACATCTGCCGATATGGAAGAACAGAGGGGCATCATCGGCTACTATAAGTAGTAAAAATAGTTTTTGCTGCATCTTTTGATGAAAGAAACAGCTGCTTATGGTTCTTGGCAGCTGCTGATAGAGTTAACGTAAGCAGCTGCTGATGTTACTGTAAATGTCACCATCATCTGCCGATATCAGAGAACAAAAGGGACATAAGCTGCTGACATCAGTAGTAGGAAAAACTTTTGATGCTGCTTTTAGGAAAGCATCACCTGCTGATGGCGGTATGGCAGCTGCTGCAGCTGCTTTTGAAAAATGCATCAGCTGCTGATGGTGGTTGAGCAGCTGCAGATGGTAGTTTGGCAGCTGCTGATGCTGGTGGCATAAGCAGGTGCTGCTGTTATTATCAGTGGTACAATAAGCAGCTTCTGATGTTACTGTTAATCAGCATCAGCTGCTGATGGCGGTATGGCTGTTGCTGCAGCTGCGTCTGATAAAAGCATCAGCTGCTGATGTTGGTTAAGCAGCTGCTGATGGTGGTTTGGCAGGAGCTGATGGAGGTGGCTCTTTGGCAGCTGCTGCTGTTACTTTTAATGACACCATCATCTGCTGATATCGGAGAACAAAAAGGACATAAGCTGCTGCCATCAGTAGTAGGAAAAACTTTTGATGCTGCTTTTGAGGAAAGCATCAGCTGCTGATTGCGGTATGGCAGCTGCTGCTGCAGCTGTGTCTGATAAAAGCAACAGCTGCTGATGGTTGTTTTGCCGCTGCTGATGGTTGTTTTGCAGCTGCTGACGGTGGTGACAGAAGCAGCTTTGCTCTTACTGTTAATGACACCATCATCTGCCGATATCGGAGAATAAAAAGGACATAAGCTGCTGCCATTAGTGGTAGGAAAAACTTTTGATGCTGCCTTTGAGGAAAGCATCAGCTCTTGATGGCGGTATGGTAGCTGCTGCTGCAGCTGCGTCTGATAAAAGCATCAGCTGCTGATGGTGGTTTTGCAGCTGCTGATGGTGGTTTGGCAGCTGCTGATGGTGGTGGCATTAGCAGCTCCTGCTGTTATCATAAGTTACCGCATCATCTGACGATATGGAAGAACAGAGGGGCATCATCGGCTACTATAAGGAGTAAGAATAGTTTTGCTGCATCATTTGATGAAAGCAACAGCTGCTGATGGTTCTTTGGCAGCTGCTGATGGTGGTCAGTAGCACTATCAACGGTAAGTTTTGTTCCAGTAGCAGCCCCTGTTATCATTACCATCACCAGATACAGATATCATTTCAGCAATAAAACTAAAGTCACTCTAATTACCTATATTTTAACAGCAGGCCGTCCACCAACAGATGGCAGATACAGATATCACTCCAGCAGTATCAACAGCTGTCACTCGCATTACCTATCTTTAACAGCAAGCAGTCCACCAATAGATGGCAAATACAGATATCATTACAGTAGTAGCAGCAGATACCACTATCACTACCTAACTTCAACAGCAGGCAGTCCACAAATTATGGATATCAATAATCCAAAGTGGGGATATCCAATAATCTAAATGAGAAATGGATAGCACTCATTCGAATTATAAATATCACAATTTCGATTTATTGACATCAATAATTTGACTTAGTGATATCCATAAATGGGCAAATTTGTTGATATCTATAAATCGATTTATGGATATTCATGTATCGAATCGGTGATATCCATAAAGTAGTTAGAGTAGTTGATATTCATACTTCGAATACTGTACATCTATAAGTCGAATCACGGATATTCATGAATAATTATGGATGTCGCTTATTTGTATAGTGGATAGCACTTTTTCACTTATCGATATCATAAAACGATAATGAATAGTTAACCGGCACCCCATAGAATTTCGGTGATATCTATCTTATATTACTTACGTAAGATATAGGAAATCCGCTGGTGACAGACGAACGCATAGACTGGCGGATGGACAAAAGGTGTTGCGGAATATATTATCATATACCTCAAGAGCCCTTAAGCAAGCTTCATAGTCTAGTTGACATGGTGCATTGCTGGAATTGCTTATAATTGTCAATCTTTAAATAAAGACTCTCTCAAAATCAAACTCTTACAACTGTGAGCTCTGGCCAGTTGGACATGATCAGGCGACATAGTTTCAACGTCTAAGTTCTCGCAAAAAAAAGTCTTTTTTAATCGTAAACGGGGTTCCATAGCCCACAACCTATCATCATCACCCTCCAATCGACCGGATACATGTACATGTATGACTGAAACCTGTTGAACAGATCGTAAAATCGCAGGTCTTTTCTGAGAAAAAAAGTGGGAAAAGAATAAAAAATATAACCTGAAAATGTCATTTCTTAAGCAGATGACCCATTCGAACTTTCTAAGACTTGTCTCCGAATCAATCCTTGGTCTGTGTTACGTGTATTTATCGCAAAAAGAAAGAAAAAAAAATAAATGAAATATATGCCGTGAATCCAACTCGCTGCATTTAGCTTCCCTATACGTTCCGACTGGACAGAAAAGCGTTAGCTGGGCACCTCGCGTTAAATCAACATTGACACAACCTTGATTCAATGTCACGACGTGGAATCAACGTTGAGTCAGTGTTGATTCAACTCTGTGTGCCTGCTGTGAGGAGACAACCGATGGTAGGATAAACCCTTTTCACTGAAGAATTTACAGTTTGAAATTTGCAAAAACCCAATGACAACACTACTGAAAATGTTACATGACGTTTGACTCTCCGTATTTTTTCAGTATTTTCTTGTGTATAAATACCATAAATCATTGCAAGATATTGTTTAGCATTAATGCTTCACCCAAGCACTTAGCTGATTAAAAACACACACAAAAAACTCTTTCCCTACACATAAATTTGTCTTTTAAACGGTATGCCCAATGAGCGTTGGCATTTTTTTTAAAAAAAGCGAATACTTGTAAAATGAACGAGAACTGCTAATGTCTCACACTTTCTATACATGCAGCTGCACTCTCAAATATCAGTAGATTTGTTTCAAATCCAGGCATGTAGCAATCGTTCATTAGGTAGAATTTGCAATATATTAGAGTATGACGGCTTCACACATACTTTCCTGCATGAATTTTAGTCAAAAACTATAATTTACAGAGAAATCCTCAGCAGCAGCTATTGTCGCAGTAGCAGCTGCTGTTGGGAGATCAGCAGCTGCTGTTGGGGACAGCAGCGGCAGCTCGTGATTTGGACCCCTCTCACTTCTAGGTATCTTGCTTTAGCAGACTCATTCTTGGTGACTGCAGCAACATAGCGGAAATCCAAGGTAGTCAGTTTTTTCTAGCGTTTTGCAGTGAGATGTCGGTCAAATTTTAAGGACTCCACACTCAGTCTCGACAGTATCCTGTTGAATGCGTCACCGCTGGCCGATGTCTTCAGTTTTTCACTGATTTCAGATATTGAGGAGTTTCAAATGCTCATTGAAAATGTGAACTGGCCTAGCAAGTCTCATGAAATCGCCTGACGCAAGATGCCCCCTGTACATTTCTGAAAGCGAGGCGAGGGATTTCCTTGCGCATTTATGCTCACATTTGTGGTAATTCCTTCCGGAGTTACTGTATGATGTATGCACTGTGTCAAGTACTCACAATGGTATTGATACCTGACTTTTGTGAGTGTCTAAGATACAAGTGACTGTTCTAGAACGGATGAATGCATAATGGTTGTGTCAGTGCATGGGGGGCTATTGACCTCTAGTCGTCCTCGTATTGTCCCTGAAGTGTTGGTAGGGAGCAGCGAGGATACCGTGAATCTGTCACAACAGTTGTTAATGCCGCACATAGGTCTGCTGTACTTGTAGGTGCGGTATGTGGTTGTTTGGATTAACTCTTCCTGTCTGTCCAGTTACACTTTTCTCTCCCTCTCTCTCTCTCTCTCTCTCTCTCAGTGAAACGGTCTGAAATCGACTTAAACAATGCTTCATAGGACAGGTCGACTCCCGTAAACCTTCCTGGGGATAGTTGGCTGGATGCATCTCCGATGTCCCTCCGATATTGACTACAACCTGACAGATGACTGTTGTGCTTGCGTAAGTGCGGGACATCTCTTGTCCCTCTTTGTTCTTTGGACGTAGGCGCCGTAAACACTGACCTACCGATAAGATAGTCAAGGGCCTGCTGTGCTTGCAGCAGGTGCGGTATTCCTTTTTTTTTCTTTTCCAAAACAATCTTAAACTTCATTTCCCTTCATCCAGGTAGGGAAGAATGTGCCGTCTCTGACCATTTAATCATATACAACCAACAATCCACTAAATATTACTTCAGTTGCAATGCAGTTTCGTGGTTTCACAAGCTGCAACACAGCCAGATCCGACTCTTGTACATATCCATGTTTTCTACTTTGATTGTTGTAGCGTTGTTTATTCTGTATGTGCAAGACAAAAGCATAATATTTACTTTAGTTTTATAATTTGAAAAACATGGTCCCCGCTAAGAGATTTTTTTTTTCATTTTGGTTTTTGGAAGCATCTCTTTTTTATGTTCAGATTTCTTTCTCAAAAAGTAAACCAAAAAGTAAATATTTTTGCTTATAGGAGGTTTTTTCGTGACGCACTTCCGGTTCTATAAATAGACTCGGGATAGCCCTGGCCGTCAACCTGGCCGAGAGTTACTATTGAAAACCAATGTTTCTATGCCAATTTAATGTGGTGAAGTGATGTTTTTTTTATAATAAATGGTAAAAATGGATAGTTTATATTAAAATATTGCATGATAAACTACTTTATTATGATTTTGATATATATTAGCATTTTTAATTTTTTTTTATTTTTATTATTTTTAGGATCTATATCAGTATTTCTGAAATTTATTTATTTAATCTTTTTCGATAAAGGTATTCATTAATAGGTCGCTTTAGGTGCTAATTTTGACATGTGAATAGTGTAAATAATAATGATAATAATAATAATGATGAGAATAATAATAATAATCTAGTGGCCAACGAGAAATATCGTCAATGTCAGTCTTTAAACAATGAAGGCGACGAGCTACCCGGAAAATTCTAGGGCGTGCGCTAGAAAAATCCTTTCAAAATATATTTTTTAACCCAGCTCGTAATTAATATACATTTTAAAAAGAAAATAATTTATTGTCATTTGTGCTTTTTTACATGTGTATTTGTAAAAGCTGATCGCCGGGAAAAGTAATACGAAAAAGTTGGGTGTAATCGGATTTGGCGGCTCGGCGCTGATTTCCTCCAAAAACATGATTAAGTATATGAAATAGAAGTTGTTTATATCAATTAAAATGTAACAGATGTCTTAAACATTCAGTTATGACTGATTGAATAGGCGGTTTCAAAGTGTCTAATTAGATAATCTTTAATTGTTACCTTAACTGAGGATTTTAATATACGAGTAAGTATTTTTTTTAAGTATTTCACACTTCGTAGATATATGTGTCCTGTCGGTGCTTTGATGTACATGTATGACACGGGAAAATCCGTCTCAGAATGTGGCCTTGGAATAGATTTACTGGGCAATGAATTGCCGATGCGACTAATTATGTGCACACTCTACTGTTCACAAAGTAATCTATTATTCTTTTAATTTTAAAACTGTATGTTTTTAGTGGATTACATTTACTGTAAGTTAATTTAGTTCTGTTCTTGCGTTTTCATTTTCTCAACTTATACAGCGACAAATCCTGTGAATTTAGCAAGTGAAGTCTTTCCTATCGGCAGTGTCGTGCCCATTTTTACATTCCTGTCTGAACGTGATTGAATTCTTTTTATAAAGTTTCATTATTTATTTTACACTTTTGTTTCAAACTTATTAATAAATTTGTAATGACAAGAAATAAATAAGCTATACAAAACAGCATGTTTATCTCTCTAAGTTAGAAAAATTCCGGCGTTTACCGAAAGAATTTCTACCTTGGATTATCATGCGCCGTGATAGAATACCGTATGAAATAAGATCAAATTCTGTGATTTTCTGTCGAAATATTTTGAAAATGCGGAAAAACATATTAAAAGATAAGAGTCTCAATATTCTTTTAAAAAAATAATACGGTTTACTACCTCAGAAAAACTGATTTTTGCATGATGAAAATCTGCATTTTACACTGTGACACATAGTGCTGGCCGATGGATTGACGGCCAGCTCTGTGCACATGCGCCAGATTTACGTCATAATGGGAGTCCCTAAAACCTCCTATGAAACCTCTGAAGAAGCCGAAAGGCGAAAGCGCTTATATAACATATTGACAAATTATGCACGGCTAATGATTATCTCTCCATAGGGACATATTCTTCCCCAGAGCTATTGTCCACTGGAGCGCCCTACTTGCCCATTCAGCTATGCTGAGTGACAGGTATTTTTAATATTGCATGCATTTCATGTATTTTTAATATTGCATGCATTTCTGTTGTTTTACTTTTGTTTGTCGAAGGAAAAGCGCTACTGGGCTTATGTTATGTTATTCATGTTCGACAAAAAATAAAGTTTCTATGTCTATGTCTAGGTAGTTAGTTCACACTTTTTATCTCCAAATCTGTATCAACTCACTACTTTCACTGTACAAATCTACTAACCACCACCCTAGCACCCCGCCCCACCCCTACAACGGGTCCTACTAAAGACAGAAAAGGACTTCTGCCACCGAAAAGAGCTTTCGGGCACCGAAAAGGACTTTTTAAATGCCATTTTATGATATAAAAACCTTTGAAAAAAATATATAGGGTAAAATATTTTATTTCTCAAAATAATTTCCTGGAACATTAAGTGAAAAATGCCCTTTTCGGTACCCGAAAATCGGCATTTGCGATGCCCTTTTCGGTACGACATCTCTTCACTAACCAGCAGTGGAGTCCTTTTCGGTGCTGTAATATTTTTGTGAAAGGGGAGGTGCCTATAAGGCCCTTTTTCTGCCCAAGAGCAAATTGTTTTATTTTCAGCTGATGATTAGACTATAGTGTCCCCTATACTGAATCAATAGTGGTTAAGCTCCGTAAGCCCTACTTTTGGAATAATGGGGTTATTAAAATGGGTGGGGTAAATCAACATGAACCAGGGGTGTCATATTTTAAGCTATATTTCTCCTTCAAATTTAATGGCATTCATAAATACCTTCCTTTATAAGTTGAAGTAATGTCTTTGGTGACATCTTTTCTCAAATTCTATCTTTTAAAATAAAATCTTATGTCTGCAATTTCATTTAGAGACACTGTCAATTTTCATTAATTTTGGTACTCTGAATTCAATATATTCTACCATATCTCTAGAACCAATGGATGACTTCTTACCAAACTAACATGGGCTCGCCGCTGGGAGAGTGCAAACTGTTGATTAAATTTTGGTGACCTTGACCTTTGTTTCAAGGTCACAGTAAGACTTATAATGTCAATTTTAAGTCAAGTTTTGGTCATTGTCTACACAGCAGCTCCTGAATTGATGTGGAATTGTTCTCAAAGTGGCCTAAATTAAACATTATGAGGAGTTAGAGCACTAGTTATGATTAAATGGCCATGACATCATGATTAAATGGCCATGACATCATCTTCAAGGTCAAGGTCATGGCTAGACTAAACAGAGTTTAATCATAGATTTCATCAATCAGGTGGCAGAAATGTACCAAATCTGAGTGTTTTCTTCTGAAAATCAATGTTTAATGTGCAAAGAATGACTTTGACCTTGGTCTGAAGGTCAGTATTAGCCAAACATGATGAAACAGAAATGCGTTAAACTTAAAGGTTATAGAAAAGTCTGTTGTAAAATAATGAACTTCTGAATGTATTGGTGACCTTCAGATCAAGGTCAAGGTCATTATATGCATATTAAGCATTGAATTACAAATAGAAACATACATATTTGTTAAATTTCTGCTTTCTAGCTGTGTGAGATCTTTGGTCAAACTCTGTCTAGTCTAACCTTGACCTTGACCTTGAAGATGAAGTCATGGCCATTTGATCATAAGTAGTGCTCTAACTCCTCATAATGTTTAATTTAGGCCACTTTGGTCATGATTTCATGTCAGTTTAGGAGCTACTGTGTAGACAATGGCCAAAACTTGACTTAAAATTAACATTATGTCTTACTGTGACCTTGAAACAAAGGTCAAGGTCACCAAAATTTAATCAACAGTTTGCACTCTCCCAAGGGTGAACCCATGTTAGTTTGGTAAGAAGTCATCCATTGGTTCTAGGGATATGGTAGAATATATTGAATTCAAAGTACCAAAATTAATGAAAATTGACAGTGTCTCTAAAAGAAATTCTGCAGACATAAGATTTTATTTTAAAAGATAGAATTTGAGAAAAGATGTCACCAAAGACATTACTTCAACTTATAAAGGAAGGTATTTATGAATGCCATTAAATTTGAAGGAGAAATATAGCATAAAATATGACACCCCTGGTTCATGCTGATTTACCCCACCCACTTTAATAACCCCATTATTCCAAAAGTAGGGCTTACGGAGCTTAATCACTATTGATTCAGTATAGCGGACACTATAGTCTAATCATCAGCTGAAAATAAAACATTTTGCTCTTGGGCAGAAAAAGGGCCTTATAGGCACCTCCCCTTTTAGGATGAAGATACTACAATTCACAAAATTATTTTTCAAGTGCTGATTAACATCATGATGATGTTAAAATTTCTAAAACATATGTTTATTATGGCATTTAACGGCAAATAAAAGTCCTTTTCGGTGCCCGCAAGTTCTTTTCGGTGGCAAAAGTCCTTTTCTGTCTTTAGTAGGACCGCCCTACAACCTCTTCTGACAATAATAAGTAGTCTGGTAGACCAGTCCAGTTTGCTTTGTTAGTTGCACCAGCCGGTGGGGAGGGGGTGGCAGGGGTGGGGATCAGATGACATCTGGGCATGTTTGGTTATCCGTTGTATGTAGTATCTGATTGATGTCTAGTCTGCTTCGATCGGCTCAGGTCCGCTTCGATCCTGTCAGTTCGACTTTGTCTGATGACTAAATTTTACACCACACCCCTGAATTATGAAATTCATATAATATACATGTACTGAAACGTTGAAAATTCTGGACCCAGTTGTTCAAAGCATCTTTAGACTAACACGATCGTTAAGAGGTCAACTTGTTAAGCTCTTTATGACTTTATTACCAAATACACTGATATTTTTGTTAAAAAATAAGCTTCTCACATTTTTTAACCAAAAATATTGGCCTATTTTAGATATTAACGTTTAAAATTTTAACGAACGTTAACTAACGTCATTAGTTTTGAACAACCGGGCCCTGGTGTCTTTAATTTCTCATCATATTTTGCAGATGCTGCTTCAGTTCAGTCTTTCAACGGCACCACCACATCTTCACCATTATGTACGGACAGACTAGGAACAGAGTGTGTCAAAGTGAAAGCTGCTGGCTATTGTCATGACGTCAGAGTTTCCAGGTTTTGTAGGCACTCCTGTGGAAAATGTGCCTCAGCATTTCTAATAGGCTAAAACAGATTTTCTGGCTTTATTTTCTTTCCACTTGCCTGTTTCTTGTTCCTGTTCTTTATGAATATTTCTGTGTATTATGAAGGACTGGTTTTATATATTACTGTTACAATTTGGTTAAATTCTTTTTCTCGTGTGTATGCGAGTATGTGTGTGTGTGTGTGTGCATGTGTGTGTGTGTTAATTTCAAATATGAATTATGACAACTGCATAATAGCTTGATACTATTCAGCCAGTACAATGTACCGATGGTAGTCTGTAAACAGGCCCTAATGTCCAGTTATTTCAGGTGAAACCAAAAAATAGGCAAACAAACTTGGGTCGCATTCTAGCTCACCTGCTAGGCTTATGGTCACTTCTGATAGTATCATTCCCACTTTCACATGGTAATACCAACCACAGTGTAGAAGTGCTACCATGGCCTGTAGATGGCTAGGATAAGAAACAAAATGAAGCAGTCTTCTCCCTCAATTTGGCCTTTAGTACACGAGGAAAGCTAAATCGGAGATAAAAGAAGAAATGACCTACCATGTAAATTTTTGTTAAGATATGATGTACATGTAATTTGTATGTTAATTAATGACATCATATAATCCCTAATACGAATCGTTTACAATGTCAGACAGCCTTGACGTCATAATGGTGTAAGTTGCTATGGGTGAATAAACTCCCCATTCACTTTTCTCATGAGAAGAGGCCATAGGCACCCAAAATTGGCTGTGGACCACCATTTTTTCATTAATTCCCCAGATCCTGTCTCAAGAATGCAATTTATAGGGTATGTGAATTGCAAAGCATCTGGGGTGTTTATCAGAAGATATACGGTATACAGAAGCTCATTTAGCAAAAAGTCCTTGTTAAACTGGGCCAAGATGGAAACTAATCATCAGATGCAGGCTTAACCCAAAAACAAATGAGCCGCGACACGACATAACCAACAATGTGGTTGTGCGCCCAGCGCAGACTCAGATCAGCCTGGGCATCCGCCCAGTCTGATCAGAGTCTTCGCTGTCCGCATGAAGGTAGCTCAGACCCTTACCTCCCCTTTGAGCACTAAACAAAGAGTTTGATCAAACTGGGCGGCTGCCCAGGTTGATCTAAGTCTTCGCTGGGCACACAACCACATTGTTGGTTTTGTCGTGTCGCGGCTCAAATAACCGAAGTCTGAATAAATGTAGAGGCTGCTTTGTTTTGCATAATGTTTGCTGAAGGTGTATAAGTACACCACGAATTTTCTGCAAATTATAGCTATGAGAAACAACTTTTGTGACTTCATGACCGCTTCCCTAACAACAAAGCCCGACCCTCCACAATGTTTTATTTAAGAAATAAATTTTCCTTACCAGTGAATTATTGCTGATTAACACATGTTGTTGGAGGGCAGATCACGAAATACTAATTCTCAATGGCCGCAGGCCGGAGTGAAATAATATTCGTATATGCCCGACAACACGTTTTAATCTGCAATAATTTACCGGGAAGGAAAAATTATTTTGATTGTAACATCACATAAAATCAAACTGCATGGATACTGCGTTGTTTTCTAATAACCTCTTTTGAAGCGGACCACGCCAGAAGTTAAATGTTTACGTCCGATGTCATCAAAGCGCGAAATACGCACACCGAGCATTAACAACGTGATTTATCATAATTTTCACACTACGCCTTATCCTATTGTTTAATGAGGAAAATGTTAAAAGTCATTTTAGAAATAGTCTTAAAGGAAAGAATTTGCTCCCCAAGGAAAAATTATTCCCATAAACATTGGATTCATTTGGAAAAGGCGACAGAAAAGAAAATGGCAGTGCTGCTACACTCAGATATGTGCATACACCTTGTCAATTAAAAAAGCCAGAACTGAAAATACAGTCAACTCTTGATTTCTCAAACACTGATATCTAAAAGTATTCTCCTATATAAAAGAATATAGTTTGGACACATTTCCTATTTTTCTTTGTATTTCAATCAACTACTGTTATCCTAAACTACAAATATCTCAAAATAAATTTTCTGGGACCAGAAAATTTACTTTGAGATGTCAGTAGTTTGAGATTAAAGTCTCCATAGTCCTGCCAGTGGTAAAAATCATCAAAATACAAATCATTATGAAACCTGTACAGGCCACATAATTGATGAAAATATGTCGGCTGATGTCCTTTTTTTGTATCATATAGCTGGCAAAAAAGAAGGAACAAGGTATTTTGAAAAAAATGCTAAGCCTCTCCATAAAAATACGGTTTTCGTCTCTGGTTCCCCGTTAAGCAATGAAATAATGCAACAGAGGCACAATCAATGACCCTTGCCTTACATATCTGTACATTGTATTTTATTTTCATCACCTTTTAAAAGCCTGTACCTTGTATTTTTACCTCCTATACCTTGTGTTTTTACCATGAAACAAAGCTTGTGAAATCGAAAGTAGGTCATTTTAGTTGGCAACTAAAATGACCTAGTTATTTTTTCAAATCTATTTTATGGTAAACTCAAGGACGTCGTGACTTTTTAAAGCCGGCCAATCACGATAATAATCAATGGCAAAACTGTAGTGAGAAGTTTGCAGAAATACCTCACGATAAAATATTTCATGCTGATAGAGCTATGGGGCCTTTAACTTTTAGAGATATCGAGAGATGCCTGTAGTTGAATTATCAAACAGAGTAGCTCCAAGTGAGGTGGCTCATAACGAGCACCTCACCTGGGTCTTCAATGTTTGCCATCTAGTGTTTGAATTCTCAGCATAATATAACAAAGACGATTAACTAAGACTAAATATTCTTTTTTTTTTTTTAATTTTGCAGCTGTTAATATTATCATCTTTTTGTGCTTTATGGATTAAGTTTATGTAACTGGGGAGAAAAAAAATGACAATAGACAGAAGAAAATATATGTTTATAACTACATTGCTAATAAATGTTCAATCATACAACCCATTCAAAGTAAGGTCAAACTGAACTGTGAGAATGACACATTTTGATTTTATAAGCTTTCGAAAACAGATTCAAATACCTAAAAACAAAACAATACAAAACATTTAAAAAAAATATCATACTTTAACAACATTTCTCTGGGTTATCATTTATTTAGTTAAGCCTTAAAGTTATCCTAAATTACAAAGTTCATGTTTAAAACGAGAAATAAATTTACAAAACATTATGCTTGTAACCATAGCTTGGCTCTGAAAAAGACTCATCCCTGAGTCCATAAGTCAGAAGAGGGGCCTAACTCAACCAAATACAGTCAAACCAGTCTTAAAGGCCACCTCTAAGAAGCAAAAACCTGTCGAAAAAGGCCAAATTCTCACATTTCAGGGTAAACTGACCTGTTATAATCAAGCACCTGCTTTGAGCAAGCCGTTTTGGCCCTTCCCTAGTGTGCTTGCTTAAGACAGGTTTAAATGTAAACTAAGATCAAAAGCTCACAAGGCCCCAAGGTTATAAAACTTTTTTCATGCTCAACTCAGCTGAGCATGAACTTTAAAATGCCCATTAATATAAAATACCAAGAAATTCAGCATTTTCAGGCTCAGATAAGCCAAGAAGGCTATTTTTCTGCCCTTAAATATTAAAATGCCAACAATTGTTGGCATTTTAAGAGTTATGAGCAGAAAAAATTTCATGAGCTGAGTTGAGCAAGCAAAGAGTTTTATAACTTTGGGGCCCAGTCAACTACACCTCTACCTCTCAGTCTGTAACTGTATTCTAGACGTACAAATCCTAGCTCGAACAGTTCTTCAGACATTTTGTTCACAAGGTTTTTGCCTATGTAAAATGCCTAGAAAAAAAGCCTAACTCAACCGAATATTTATTCAATTAGAAAAAGAGCTTAACTCAACTAAATATTTATCCAATAAGCAGAGCTCTAGATAAGAGGGGTATTTGATGATAATTGAGGGATAATTTTCTTTATTTCTCATTGAAACCATATGTTGTGACCCCTCATCTGAACCGTCTCGACGAGACGGTTCAGATGAGGGGTCATAACATATGGTTTTATGCAGAATTAACAAAAATTATCCCTAATTATCATCAAATACTCCCTCTTATCTAGGGCTTTGATAAGCTGAGCCTAACTCAACCAAATTCAATCAGATCATCTATACAAGTCACGTCCTTCAAGTTTTGTTCACAAGGTTGATCCTAAAACGCCTAAGTTGGAAAAGAGTCATAACTCAACCAAATAGTTATAAAAGTGGCTCAATAATTAATCAGGTAATCTGCCTCTTAGTATGTAACTACAATATAGAGACAAGCTCAAGCTTTTACTTGAACACTAGGATTTACACAACAATCAGCAGAATCAATAAAGTATGAAATATAGCTAAAGAAGGCCCTCCTGGGATGATACTTTTTGCCTGATTTGATAAATGTAGGTCAAGGTTGGCCGGGAAATACCGGTGGTGGGAATTCCCAGTGGTAATTACCGGTAATTACCGTCCTGGGAAATACTCCAAATTTGGCCAAACTGGGAAATACTGGGAAATATGAAATTTTAGAGCTGTTTTTCTTAAAATATTCTGTCATATTTCCTTAAATTTAAGTTGATAGCACTTATTTGTTATCACCTATAGGCACATCATGCAAATAAGGTTGTAAATTCCAGGACTGGTCCATGCTAGAGGACACAGCAGATGATTCTTGGTTATGTCAAAGGCTATAATTTCAAAGAAAATTGCCTTTAAAATTCTTTTTTAATAAAAAAACAGACTGTAAAATCCCTTCTTTAATCACTTAACAGTGGTGTTTCAACACTGTATAAATTTGTAAACACAAGATCTTATTATCATTTAGTTCTCATGCAAATATATATACTAAACTGAGCTACAGTTTTACCTGGTTCAGGGGTCAGCCTAGGGTTCTCAGACAAGGCGAAGTTTTGCAACATTTTCTGAATTTCAGGGACAGGTTTTATTCCAAATTTCGGATTTTCTATACATAATACACTTTGACTTCTCACTCAGCTCAAAATGGGGAGAAAACAATCAGCATAAATGACACAATTTCTCCCACTAGGCTGACCCTACTGCTAAAGACTAGAGCTTTCTGCAGAATAACTTAATCTGTTCTTAAGTTTGATCATACCAAAATTTGACAGAACCTTGTGAAGGTTTTCGAAGCTGGGCATAGATTCACAACTTCAACAAAAAGAGTGTGTACTCCAGTTTCTTGCATGTATCACTGAGTTTGTCACCTGACTAATTAAACAATGGTGTGTGGACATTGTGGTCCAAAGGTTACTTGATGAAGTCCTGTAAAGTCTTTTTCTTCCCCAAAGGGCATCTCAAGAGAATATATATCTCAGGGCTCTCACACCCCTTTTTGGGAATGGGGCCGGGGCCTTTAGAATTGGGAAAAATAGCGTCGTTTTGTCTAAAATTGGGAAAATTTACATTGTTTTATGTGTGAAGTTTTCATTGTCAGACCAACACAACTTACATATGGTATTATTATATTTTCAGAGGAATCCAGTCAATAAGCAGACATAGTAGATAGTGAAGCATAATAAACTTTATCAAATAGTTGGGATATTAGATAATAACAAAACTGTTTGTGTGTGTTGAGTTATTCTTTCTTTCCTTTGAACTGGCAACTTCCCTATCTTGCCACTCTCAAATTGAAGAGAAGATCGACTGGGACCTAGAAAAAAAGTGTTAGGTTTGAAGTATCTTTGAACTAAGTAAGCATATAATTCATTAAGACTTTAAACTTAGAATTTATCCATTGTTAGCTGTGGTAAATATGCATATCATCATTCACTGATCATTTTATGCAAGTTCAAGAACAATATGGATGTTTAATTTTTAATTTTATTCAAAATAGTGTTCACCACAACAAAATTGGCCCATAAAGCAAAGATCATATTAACATAATGCAGCCAAAATCGCTAGGCTATTCGCCCTCAATTGAAAGGGAAGTAACTCTAACAGTACATGATAAAACCCAGTACCGGTTTCCAATAACAAAACATGACGATCGTAATTGAAAATGTAATTGATTCCTGATTTTTAAAGTTATAAATTATGTTAACATTTTAAGTTTTAGGTGGTTTTTAATACAACTGCAGTATTCTTGGACCAAACAGACTTAGTCAGATTGGGAATTTTTCATCTGGAATTGGGGAAAAAACATACTTTTTGGCATTGGGAATGGGGCCGAATTTCGGCCCCAAATTTCGGAGATCGAGAGCCCTGTATCTTATTGATTCACTATGCTTCCTATTGAAAGTAATGACCAAATACACTGAAGGAGTGAAAAACAGTTTGTCTTTATTTAACTGTCAGGTGACAATTACTGGAGGTACTTTTAATCTCAGTGATTTATAACAGCTTACTGATAGACAGAGACAACTGTACATGCAAATTCATCTTTTGACAGTTCGTATAAGAAAATTATTTGATTGCATATGCAGATCTACACAATACTTTATCTGTACTCTTGTTTGATGTTTAAATAAAGGGATGTTTAATTATTTTTTGCTATGCATATATAGTTTTATGGCTGTTATAATGCATATTTAAAATTTTCTAGGTGAAGACAGACCAATTTCCCAGTAATTCCCGGGAATTACCAGTAATTCCCGGGAATTACCAGTATTTCCCGCCGTCCTGGGAAATATGTGTATTTCCCGCCTTTTTGCCAACCTTGATGTAGGTATTGAGAAAAACTAGGTACAAAAATGACTGAATAGCCAGGACTGAAATGCCTTCCCATGTCTCTGAATAGCCAGGACTGAAATGCCTTCCCATGTCTCTGAATAGCCAGGACAGAAATGCCTTCCCATGTCTCTGAATAGCTAGGACTGAAATGCCTTCCCATGTCTCTGAATAGCCAGGACTGAAATGCCTTCCCATGTCTCTGAATAGCCAGGACTGAAATTGCCTTCCCATGTCTCTGAATAGCCAGGACTGAACTCTGAATAGCCAGGACTGAAATGCCTTCCCATGTCTCTGAATAGCCAGGACTGAAATGCCTTCCCATGTCTCTAATAGCCAGGACTGAAATGCCTTCCCATGTCCCATGGAAGATGACAGCAAACTTCAGTCATTTTTATTATCCTATTGAGAAAAACTAGGTTCAAGCAAAAAACTGGCACAGTCAAGAGAGCATGAAATATAGATAAAGGCTATGCTTAAGTGTAACATGAAACAAGACCACCCTAAGATAAAATATGGACCAGGCCCCGAGGTTATAAAACTTTTTTCATGCTCAACTCAGTTGAGTATGAATTTTTTTCTGCTCATAAATTTTAAAATGCCAACAATTGTTGGCATTTTAATATTTATCAGCAGAAAAATAGCCTTCTTGGCTTAACTAAGGGAAAAATGCTGAATTCCTTGGTATTTTTATATTAATGGGTATTTTAAATTTAATGCTCAGCTGAGTTGAGCATGAAAAAAGCTTTATAACCTCGGGGCCAGGTTTAATGATTGTAAGCATTACAGTTTTTGTAAAAGGGCTTTAATCTTATGGTTGTCATGAGAAACAGACTGATGGAAGAATGGAAAACTAGATACATATACTGCACCTTGCCAAAGCAGGTGCGAATGACTAGCATAATTTTTTATGTGCAGGTGTTCACAGAAAATACAAATTAGTGTATGCAGTTACACATTTTACCATTTTAAAATTAAAAACTTTCTCTAATATCAGAATAATTCTATATGTTACATTCTTAGCAAAGAAATACAGAGGGTGGACAAAAGTGTTCGTTAAATCGTGATGTTGCCATTAACTTCAGTGCATTTCCACTTTTGCTGAAAAATTAATCATATGAGAAGCATAAAATATACCATCATAAAAATTATACTAATGTGTAGATAATGATTTATGCAATATACCAAATA
Source organism: Ctena decussata (assembly GCA_963989385.1). Classification (NCBI taxonomy): domain Eukaryota; kingdom Metazoa; phylum Mollusca; class Bivalvia; order Lucinida; family Lucinidae; genus Ctena; species Ctena decussata. Next base: position 64,037,815 of record OZ022507.1, read on the forward strand.
TTTTTGTATGTTTGTGATCTCTAGTTGCAGAGAAGTGATTATTTAAAGATCACGTAAATTTTTAGAAAACCCTGTTTCCATTGACGTCAATGGTGACGTTAGCAAAATTTACCGCGAGAAAATACCTAAATGAGGTTCAAGTCGTGCCAAATAGAAGTATAGATACCAGGAAAGCAAGAAATTTAATAATATTGCACAAATAATTTAGCTAGACATTGGTGCAATTTTCATGTAAATATCTTTGATACTTTTCTCACAATATTTCTTGCGCTAAAAGAAAAACTGCATTAAAGACAATGGAAACGTCACGATTTAACAAACACTTCTGTCCACCCTCTGTACAAGGATTTCTTGCGAATATAAATATGCTATTTCCCAGTTCTCTAAGATAATTTATTTCTTCTAGGGAAATAAATCCCTGTAGAGTGGTTACATAAAAATCTCCATAATATTCAGATATTGGTTATTAATGTATGGTCGGATACCGGCTTTTAGAACTACTTTTCAAAGTTTATCTTTCGACTGCAGTTGAGGCTATAAAAACACTGTCAGGATCTAGAGAAAACAACAGATGCTTAATTACGAAATGTCAAACCTATAACAAACTTTGGTGTCTATTTCTGGCATGTTCAACTGAATAATTCTATGAATCGTCAGTTTTATGCAGGACTACATTGCCATTTATAACACACGCTCCTTCAAACTCATTTCTTTATCTGATCTTTAAACCTCCCTCAGTTTATAAATCCCAAATTTTCAATGGGACGATTAACTAGACCAAGTGAGCAGGGACTCACGTATACCCCCAACCAGTGCCACTTCCTAATGAAACCACCGCCTTATGAAACTACTGCCTAATGAAACCAATCTTATATGAAGTAAACTTAGTCACCTATTAAATGATTCCATCAAAGTATATTACAAATATCAGCAAAGAGTACCAACTCAACACAAAACTTTAATGTAAACATACAAGTCCGTGCCCATGATCTTGGTCAGCAGCAGCATCCAGATGATCAATGTCAACTAATCTGCATGAACATAGAAGTAAACTTAGTCATATATCAAAAAGGATTCATAAAAGGATGTTAGAAATATAAACAAAGAATATAAACTTAATACAAAACTTTAACGCAAATACACAAGTCTGTGACCTTGACCTTTTTGGTAAGCAGCAGCATCCAGATGATGTAAACTAATCTGTATGAACCTAAAAGTAACCCTAGTCATATATCGAACGGTTCCATCAAAGAATATAAGAAATATAAAAGAAGACTATAAACTTAACGCAAAACTTTAACACGAATGTTTTAAGTCTGTGACCTTGACCTTAGGTCAGCAGCAGCATCCAGATGATGATAAGTATTCTGCTTGAGCCTATAAGTAGATTGAGGTACATACCAACATGCTTCATCAAAGGATATTGGAAACATAAGCAAAATTAAAAACTTAACACAAAACTTTAACGCAAATGTTTAAGTCTGTGGCCTTGATCTTAGGTCAGCAGCAGCATCCAAATGATGATAAGTATTCTGCTTGAACCTGTAAGTAAATCTAGGCACATACCAACAGGCTTCATCAAAGGATATTGGAAACATAAGCAAACATTAAAAACTTAACGCAAAACTTTAACGCAAATGTTAACGGACGGACGCATGCATGCACGCACGGACGAACGGACGGACGGACAGACGGACTGAAAGACAAAACTATATACCCCTCGACATACTTCGTATGTCGGGGGTATAATAAACTCTATTTAATTACAGATACCAGCTGCTACAATTTTAAGACAGATGTACCATCACACAACTTCTGCTCATACCATTTTACAAAACATAGGCAACGCACAAGCCTTTATTTGGTGGCTTAAGCAACAGCAAGCATTTTGTATGCACTGAACGCTTTTACAAATTTATTTGGGTAAAAAATGGGAGGGTGACTGACCCTTGGGGTATGAACTCTTACATATTAATAAACAAACTTAGTTCTGCTATACCATGGATTTCCCCTTCAAAAAAAACAACAAAAATATTAATATTTTTGGGGTTCAACTGCAGTGCTCCAGATAAGAGGGGGTAACTGGAATAATTCAGGGATAATTTTTTTCCATATTTCTCCATGAAAACATATCTAGTGACCCCTCATTAGAACCGTCTCCCAGAGATGGTTCTAATGAGGGGTCACAACTTATGTTTTTGTTGAGAAATAAGAAAAATTTTCTTTGAATTCTCCTCAATACCCCCTCTTATCTGGAGCTCTGGGTTGTTTTGGAAGGGGAAAACCTTATTATAGCCGAACATATATGGTACTATACCAATATCTGATACATTATTCACTACTAGAGAGAAACTGACCTGATAGTCCAGATATGAGCCGCGACACGACAAAACCAACAATGTGGTTGTGCACCCAGCGCCGACTCAGGTCAGCCTGGACAGCCGCCTAGTTTCCCCAGACTCTCTTTTAAGTGCTCAAAGGGTAGCTAAGGGTCTAAGCTACCTGGATGCGGACAGCGAAGACTCTGATCAGACTGGGCGGATGCCCAGGCTGATCTGAGTCTGCGCTGAGCGCACAACCACATTGTTGGTTTTGTGGTGTCGCGGCTCATATAATTCCTCCTGAAGATGGAAATTTTTTCAACCATTATGGGCTCAAATGCACACTTTTTCATTGTCACCCTCCTCACCCCTGGTTAACTTATATGTATATACCAGGGCTGTGATGAAACGACAAAGAGGGGTTACGAAATGTAAAAGGGTCATAGTTACCAAGCAACCTGATGACTAGATTGTTTGGTAACTATGACTCTTTTTTGTTTCATAACAGCTCTTTTTCGTTTCGCAACATCCTTGAAAACATAGTTCACCAGGTGTGCTCTTACTGTCCTGATATGACTAAAATGCTATTGAAAAGGGCATAAAATCACAGGCTGACCAACAACTATTCAACTAGCACCATGACAATGAACCAATATTGGCACAATGTTGTTTCATTGAATATTACATGTACATGCCCCCCAGATTCTTTATTGCAAATTCTACAACATGTCAGAAGTCCTGGTAGCTGAGTGGCTTAAGTGATGGCTTGTTAATCTAGCAGTCTCTGGTTCAAATTTGGCGAGAGGAAGAATTGTTTTCAACCCTAAACAAGGTTCCATTGCATACAGCCTTTCAGTATCACCCTCCTATCATCCTGATATGACTGAAATACTGCTAAAAAGGAAGTAAAATCACAAGTCATCCACCCATCTACTACATGTAACCCCAATATAAGCACTTGGCTAAACTTAGAACACTCCAAAATAAAGTGACCTACAGTTATCGCCTTTACCTTTTTACGTGAATGGATACACTTCCATGTTTTCCTGCCATTTTTACAAGGGGAAACAACTTTTGTGACTTCCTGTGTGCTTCTTTGGTGGACAAATCCCTTCAAAAAGGTGATCTACTCTTAAAGGAAAGAATTTGTTCCTGTAGGAACAATTGAAAAAGGAGGTAAAATGAAAATGTCAGAGTTGCTCCCCCTGCACAAGAACCCATTCTCCTTAAGCAACATTTAGTAACCCATAGGTCTCAATGCATTATGAGTTGCACAATGAGACAATCTGTTTTCATGAACATGAAATATAAAGAGCTGTAGACTAGCTTTCATGTGTGTGAGGTGCAAATAGAAAATCTCATTATGAGAGTCCCTGTTAAGCATCACAAGGCTTGCCACATCATGCCAAACAGTGATCCCAAGGACAAATATTTTATTTGCAAAATTCATCACAAGGGTCACTAGCTATTCAGCATCATGCGGCTTACCAGTGATGCTGGGGAATAGGTTTTCCTATCTGCACAGCTTTTGATTTGCAATATTTGATTTTAAAACATAAAACTTGCTTAAAATGCATAATTTCAGCATTTCGGTCAGACTTTTTTATTTATGGTAAAAAAGCTGACAAAGTCAACAAATGGCATTTAATACTTTACTCTGGCCTCTGGTTTGACATACACTGCAGCCATTTTCACTGTCCTCATGATGTCAAAGTCTGTTCTGACAATGCAGTTATGTGACCTCCTATACACAACTGCATTGACTACATATATTTTTTTTTTCTCTTTTTTTTTTTTTTTTTTTTTTTTTAACCAAGCCCCATAAGAATAAGAGACGATAAGCTAAGGTCTACCAACAGCCGCTAAAACAAGAGAAAACCTTGTCTGGTATGCAAACAAAGGGATTATCAGATAATTTGGGGGCCATTTACTTATTTCTCTACACAAATATATTGCGAAACCTCATCAAAACTGTTTCAATAAGAAATTCTAATGAAGGGTAACAAAAGAGTATATATGAATATAATTACAACATGGCAGTTCTAAAAGAGTCACAATATTATGCTATGACAGAGAACATACCAAAAGTTATCTCTAAATGTGTATGGGCATACCCCCTCATTTTCCCGCCAATTTTCTTTCAGCAGAGCAAATTCTTTCTTTTAAGAGTTGAACCCCATTGAAAAGAGACATAAATGAAAATAGATATGTCCATTTTCCTTGGATGCATACCCATTTACCTTCATACCCCCACTAATTTAGAGCCCTGAAATACCCAGTCCTACCTGCACATGTGCTCTTAACAAGGACAGTAACAAATCTATTTTTAAACATAGAAGTAGTAGAAGGTAACATTACCATATTTATTTGGTTATAAGGTGAGAGTTTATCTTCCAAAAATTACAGCAAATAGTGTAAATGGGTTTTTCTCTTCGAAAATAATCCCAAAGATCTAGATCCATCTTACATGCCTTCATAAATGAGGTTGTGAGGGTCGTTCAAAAAGTCATTGACAGCAAGTACGTATAAATACGCTAGGTCAAAAGGATATGTAAACGCTCTAAAAATGGTATAACTGGGAGTTTAAACACAATAAATCACCATTTCTTGTCACTTTAAGTTGAAATATGAGCAAATCCAGACTAAAAAGCAACTTTTCACTTTCATACCATATCCTTTCGATGACCAGAGGTTTCAAGTTGTAAAGAGCGGGAGGAGGGCGGGGGTGGGGGGATGGGGGGGGGGGGGGGGGGGGGGGGGGGAGGGGAGGTAGAATATTTGACCCTAAATTTTGACTTGCTTAATTGATGGGTAAAATCAAAATACAATCAATAGGAGACATATTTAGCTTCACAATAAATGACACTTGTTTTTCTCATGACGTCCAAGTTTCAGATTTTTTCAAATAAATAATTATTCTTAAGTCATTTAATTCCGTGTTTTATATGAAATAAATGAGAAACTTTGTTTGAGAGTCTCGCTTATGTATGTCAAATCACAATAAAACTATATCAGATCTCACAGATTCCACTTCAGAGCTTATGGAACATATCCAGAAATATAGACTGCTAACCTGCAAAATTTTCATGTTGTGAAACTACATTTTGAACATTTTATAAGTGCCTAAAGCAGTAACCATTTCTTTAATAGTAAAATCCCTAAAGACAGAATATTATGGCATCCAGCCAATGTCATTGTCCGTTTTAAAACTTTTATCATGTCAATACTGAAAAACAGTTTGTATTTCATGATATCTATTTTAAACGCCTCTAAACATACAGGAAGAGACAGTATCTTAAGGTATACAGATTTTTTTGAATGCCAACATTTAAAACTTAGAGCCCATGCCCTGAAATGCATTTGGTTTCAAAATCACACCTGGCTAACTATGTTTTCAAGGATGTTACAAAACAAAAAAGAGCTGTTACGAAACAAGAAAAAATCATAGTTACCAAACGACCTGGTCATCAGGTTGTTTGGTAACTATGACTCTTTTTCGTTTCGTAACAGCTCTTTTTTCGTTTCCTAACAGCCCTCGTATATACATGGTTAACCAGGGGTGTAAATCAGTCCAAGCAATTCTTTTCAGGCTAGTGTAATTGTACCTGAGGGTTTTGTGTTGGTGTACAAAGATCATGTTTGAACCTGACCTCTTCTACCCCGACCTCTACCTCTACCTCGTGCTCTTCCAAAGCGTGAACGTCTAACACCCCTTGAACCTCTTTTTGGTGTTGTTTTATCTGTACTAGATATTGCAGCCGGGCGCCTGACAGATGTTTTTACAGCCTCAGCGATAGAAGCAGCACCTGAGAACCCTCTACTTCCTCTAGATCTTGTTTTTGTCCGTGAAAACCCCACTCTCCCTCTTTTATAGAATGAAAATGTCCCTGACTTTTGAGGTGATCCCTCTGAGGTACTCACTGGCCGATCACGAGCCCCTGTCACACTTGTTCCTCTGTGTGACCTACCCCTTCCTCTTGTTGCTGAAGAACTCCTTCCTCTTGATACTGAAGAACCCCTTCCTCTTGCTACTGATGAACCCCTTCCTCTTGCTACTGAAACACCTCTTCCTCTTGCTAAGCCCCTTCCACGTTGTCCCCTCCTTCTTAACCACCTTCCTCTACCTCTCCTGCCCCTTGCCGATTTCTTCTCCTCCTCAGAATTTGCATCACTTTCTAGTGAATCATGAACACCTATATCGTCTAATGACACTCCAACAGTTTCTGTCTGAACAATAGTTTCTGACATATCTTCTCCTGAGAAAGGGGGTGGATTAATGTCTGAGATACTTTTGTAGCTTTGAAACCACATGGCCCACTCTGTATCTGAACCCCTTGCTCCACTGTCATTCCAGCTGGGCTGCATCATTTTCATGGCATTTGACGGTGGGGCAATATACTGAAATACAATCATAATGAAACTAAAATGTACAACAAGTTACACAATAATACCATAGTGCATATCTTTATGTCCACAATATATGTACAAAGTTTTTAAGGGATCCATTGAAAACTGTTGGAGAAGTTGATTACACAAACTCTATACCCTAAAGTGTGATGGACGGAGAGACAGGAACAGGAACAACTCTTAATGCCCCCTGTCTTTTATCATGGGGTTTTTTTTTTTTTTTGGTTTACAGTGTTTATTTTTATTATTTTTTAAAATGCAAATCCCGAAGAATAAAAAGTTATTAATAAATAGGTGTGTTCCTGCAAACAAATATCATGATAATGAATCTGCCAGTCTAATAATGCAATCTGAGTTACTGTAATGTGCCTACATTTTGGGACACCTAAAATCGTTAATTTTCCATTTGGAACAAATGGAAAATTAATTATTTTAAGTGTCCCAATACTTGCACACATAATGGTACTTTTACCGTGTTGGAAAACCAACTGCTTACCCTTTCTTGTCCTCTGCTGCTCGAAGGTCCTTCATGCCACTTCCTGTCAAAATCTAGAAGACGCCTCTTGTTTGGTGGTGACACAGTGTCCACAGATGACCCTCTCTTCCTACCCTGTTAATTTATACAAGTATATACACACCGGGTAGGCAGCAATCAAAAGTGTTCATGCGATTGACGAACGCCGATCAAAAACAGTTAGACACAGCGTTTTCGATTGCAAATTGTCACCAATTTGCAATCGAAAACGCTATTTCTAACGTTTTTTATCCGCATTAATCGACTGTTAAGCTCATTTTCGATTGCCGCCTACCCGGTGTGATATAGGCAAAATGAAACTGGCAGAAGTATTTCCCATTAAAATGTATATAATCATAAAGGTACTTCTTAATGTCAATATGACTTGGTGGCTAAAATATACGAGTGCTTTGTATTTTGAGGTGTCATAAGAACAATGTGCACTCTTGTCATGAATTACAGAAATAATAAAAAAATATGCGCATTATAGAATGTATTTTTGTTGCAGAATGAAAAATAAACATCAATTAAATTAGTAAAATATTACCTTGAACTCTGCCAAATTTTGGAAATCCAGAACTCCATTTTCCTTCTTCAGAAATTTAGATTTTTTGCACCAACATGCAGTGTAATCTGTGATCTAACACAGTCTAAATGTTAAATTTCCAAAATCTATTTTACAAGCTCACTATTTCTGCTTATTTGATAGCACCCAACACTCATCTGTAGCCACTAGCAAGTAAATATATGAGGGGTAGTTACATAGGTAGATAACATGTACACCTGACTGTCAATGTGTGTTGTATAAACAAGTTGGGTGGGGTTCTTTAAACCATGAAAATTGGTTTTTAATGACCTTTTGTCCAAAAAATACATTTCGACTATATTAGTTCATGGATAATGCTATATATTGGTGCAATCTGATGAAGAACAAGTAGCCCAAAGGGCAACAATTGCTCACCTGAGAGACATTGTAAACCTATAGGGATATTTAAGATGCTCAAGGGCAGCTAACTCCACAGTCAGTGGTCCAATCAGGCTGAAAATTAAACTCATCCAAAACATTATGTATGCCCTCATTTAATATATGCAAGTTTAAAAAGTATCCGATCAAGAGCACAATAGACAGAGCTGTCAAGGGCAGCTAACTTCGTAGCGGTTGGCCTGATCTGGCGAAAATTTGAACTTGTTTAAGATATTATGCATTTCCTCATTACCTGCAAGTTTGAAAAGGATTGGATAAGTAGAAAGTACTAGAAACCAAGAAAAAGTGGCGACATTGATTTTTTGGATGCTCAGGGCAGGTACTCCATAGTCAGTGGTGGGATCTAGCCGAAGTGCTAACTAATCCAAGCTTTTATGCATATCCTCATTACCTGCAAGTAGGATCCGATGAAAAATGAAAATGTGATGACGTTTTCTCCATTATAAGACTATGGGATTTTTTTCCAACGCTCAAGGGCATCTAACTCCGAAGTCTGTGCTCGAATCCGGCCAAATTTCGAACTAATCCAAGCTCTTATGTATGTCATCATTACCTGCAAGTATGATAAGGATCTAATCAAAAACCTTGATTGCAGCACCCTGAAAGTCAAATTTGCTCGAGATATTGTCATGCCCTACATTTGTGTGAATTTATTTCAAAATCCGTTGAGAAATGTAGGTGCTAGAGCAATGACAAAGTTTTTCTAAAAATAGCCACAGTGACCTTGACCTTGGGCACAGCATCCTGAAAGTCGAACTTGCTCGAGATATTGTCATACCCTACATTTGTGTCAAGTTATTTAAAAAGTCCATGGAGAAATGAAGGTGCTAGGGCGATGACAAAGTTTTTCTAAAAATAGCCACAGTGACCTTGACCTTGGGCACAGCACCCTGAAAGTTGAACTTGCTCGAGATATTGTCATGCCCTACATTTGTGTGAATTTATTTTAAAATCCATTGAAAATGTAGGTGCTAGAGCGCTGACAAAGTTTTTCTAAAAATAGCCACAGTGACCTTGACCTTGGGCGCAGCATCCTAGAAGTCGAACTTGCTTGAGATATTGTCATGCCCTACATTTGTGTGAAGTTATTTTAAAATCCATTGAGAAATGTAGGTGCAAGAGCGCTGACAAAGTTTTTCTAAAAATAGCCACAGTGACCTTGACCTTGGGCGCAGCATCCTGAAAGTCGAACTAGCTCGAGATATTGTCATGCCCTACATTTGTCTGAAGTTTTTTCAAAATCCGTTAAGAAATGTAGGCAATAGAGCGATGACAAACTTTTTCTAGAAATATGTGATGACGTTGTTTTCTCCATTATAACACTATGGGATTTTTTTCAAACGCTCAAGGGCAGCTAACTCCGTAGTCTGTGCTCGAATCCGGCCAAATTTCGAACTCATCCAAGCTCTTATGTATGTCATCATTACCTGCAAGTATGATAAGGATCTAAGCAAAAACAGTTGAGAAAACGTGATGACGCCATTTTCCCCATTATAACCCTATGGGATTTTTTTCAAACGCTCAAGGGCAGCAAACTCCGTAGTCTGTGCTCGAATCCGACCAAATTTCGAACTCATCCAAGCTCTTGTGTATGTCATCATTACCAGCAAGTATGATAAGGATCTAATCAAAAACAGTTGAGAAAACGTGATGACGCCGTTTTCCCCATTATAACCCTATGGGGGCTATCTGTTGCCATGGAAACCAGAGTTCTGAGCTGATTGGCACCAAAACCTAATGCAGCCTTTCCCCTACCCAAATGATGCTTCAGATAAAATTTGATTGCGATTGGCCCACTGGTCTCTGAGATATTTATGTTTGAAAGTGTTGACGCACCCACCCACGCACCCACTAACCCACGGACGGACGACGGCTCAACTCCCATCCTATAAGCTCACCTCTGAGCCTTCGGCTCAGGTGAGCTAAAAATGGAGTTCTACGTTAACTTTCCAAACTTTGGCCACGTTCAAGGTATTATATGACTAATTTAATAAATGTTTATTTTTCATATAAACTAGGGCTATACCTAGTAACTGGGTCAATACAAAATTTCTTGATTAATGACAATTTTATTAAGGACAATGATATTGGCTGAGTTTGACATCACTGATATTGGCTGACTTTGGCTTGTAAACGGCCGAGTTGCCCAGTATTGGCTGAGTTTGTCAAAATAAGCCCAGTTTATGACTGATATGACGTGGACTGCTTTTGCCATATAAGTACATATTACAATTAGTTGATTAATAATATAAAGTTACTAATCATGAGATTCTGTAATTGCCCAGTTACTGGTACCAGGTCTGCTGTATTGGCTGAAGGCAGAGGGCCGATACCACAGTCCAAGGACCTGTAACTGGGCCAATAGGAAATCTGGCAGATTTGAGGCACTGGTATTGGCAGAGTTTTGCCTGTAGTGGCCGAGTTTGGCCTGTATTGGCCGAGTTTGGCCTGTATTGGCTGAGTTTGTCATAATAAGGCAAGTTTATATTTGTTATGATGTGGACTGCTTTTGTCATATTAGTACTATATTACTATTAGTTATTTAATAATATATTCAATTATTGCAGCCAGTACAAATGAAAATGCAGCATACAAGACCTGGGTTCGAGGTTATAAAACTTGAGAATAATCTCAAACTCAAAATAAAGCACACTGATTGGTTGTTTCCGAGCATGTGCTTGGAAGCAGCCAATCAGTGTGCTTTATTTTGAGTTTGAGAATGTACTCAAGTTTTATAACCTCGGGGCCAGAATTCTGCGAAAAGCTACGTCTTGTGTAGCAGTGGTGCCTATAGGGTTCACAGGGCCCAACCAGTAAACTTGCAAAACTTTATGTTGCCGACCTTGATGCCTCCAGAAAAGTTACACTACATGTGTATTGCTTCTGATAGTCTCAGGCAAGATAAAAAAACAACCTCAATGTTCTCCCCAGAAATTTCGGAAGGCATGGCGCTCTTAGCACTAAAATCAGATTTTGACTTGTTAATCAATTTTTATAATCCTAATATAGCAATGCTTTGTCAAAATTAGCCTGAATTTACATTACAAATAATTTATTGATGATCCTTAATGCATTTAAAACAACTTAACTGGCTAAGAAACGAAAATACATGTAGTAGCACTTTTGTAACTTTTCATTAGAAATTAAGGCAAGTTGCAAAGGGAAATTGAAGAGGAAGGCATGTTGCAAGCGACATGCCTTAATGGTCTGGGGAGATCCCTGAACCTAACTTCCGCTTCTGATGGCATTTTTCTTTTTCTTTTTTTTTTGTTAAATCAGGACTAAAGTATATGAGTATGAGTATCTACATGACATTGTACCTTCAGTCTGATATCTTGGTTTGGGCTGATGAGCTCACCATCTTGCTGCTGGAATCTTGGATCAAAATATCCTGCAACACATATAGACAGTGCTCCATATAAGAAGGGTTACCAGGGATAACTTTGGGATAATTTTCCTTATTTTTCCATAAAAACATATGTTGTGGCCACTCATTAGAATCGTCTCGATGAGACAATTCTAATGAGAGGTCACAATATATGTTTTCAGTGAGAAATATGAAAAAATTATCTCTAAATTATTTCTGTAATTCCTTATCAGGAGCGATGATAGAGACATTCATGTACATGTAATAGCATACAGATGTAACATAACAACCTAACCTAATTCTGTTGTTTCCACCCTTTCGGGTATTCATTAGTGTTCATTGCGCACAAGAGATGTATTCTTTATAAAATTTGTAAGATCTATTTAAAAGTGAATGGTACACTTTCAGAAAAAGAAATCTCCCATTATCAATTACTGCTTCCCTTTTCAATAAGGGTCAACTCTTATTAAAGGAATCAGAAAGATCAGAGGTGGAAGATCAAACCTGCAACCCCTGAATTGGTAGTCCAGGTTATTATCCACTACACTATCATCACTTCTCCCATTGTTGCAATATAGGGCAAAAGCTCTAGATAAGAGGGAATTCAGTATTTGGTGATAATTGGGGACAATTTTTGCTTATTCTGCATAAAACATATGTTGTGACCCCTCATCTGAACCGTCTCAACGAGACGGTTCAGATGAGGGGTCACAACAAATGGTTACATTGAGAAATTAAACATTATCCCTCAATTATCATCAAATACCCCTCTTATCTAGAGCTCTGAGGGCGAAATCAGAAAACTTGATGCAAAGTTAATACTACTATCATTGACACCCGGATGATAATACCTATATATGTTCTGCTTCTGTTAGTCAAAGGTGAAGAACAAATGAGCCTCGACACAAGAAAACCAACAATGTGGTTGTGAGCATTTTGCAGACACAGATCAGCCTGGGCATCCACCCAGTCTGATCAGACTCTTCACTAAGTGCTCAAAGGCTAGCTAAGGGTCTAAGCTACCTCCATGCGGACTGCAAAGACTCTGATCAGACTGGGCAGATGCCCAGACTGATCCGAGTCTGCGCAAGCCACACAACCACTTTGGTGGTTTTCTCGTGTCGTGGATCAAATGGCGGAAAAACATGGTGTACCCATACACCTTAATATGAAAAATTTGTAAAATATCAAGAAAATCCTTCTCACCTGACAATGCTCCACTTGCCCTAGAACCATGTAAACCTGGAACAATTTCTGTTGTGGAACTGTATGGGTATGTTAAAGCACCTGAGGAAAGAGATGATAATGACACTGGCTCTGTGTTGACTGGTACGTATGGCTGACTAGCAAACAAAGGATCTTGGTATGACTCCACTTGTCTTGGGTCCTCAAACATGTACCCTGGTGGCTGACCCACTCTTTGTGATGGCCCAGAACAAATTTCAGTCTTCACATCTGCTAGTGTGGCACTAACTAGCTGGTGTTGAACTAAGAACTGATGTTGATCATTTAACATGTCATTGGCAACTGGACAAACAAAACTGGAACCCATGTTTAATGTACCAGGATCATTTACAGGTAATGTATTATTTGATGCAATGTTACTCTGAGAAGGCCCTGGCTGATGCAATGAGTTCATTTGTCCTACTTCACTTGACAAATTTTGATTAAAAGATGAAACTGTGTCACTGTCGGTATGTTGTGTGTCAGTTAATCCCATATCAGTTTCATTCTGAGAAAGCACAGAAGAATATGAAAGTGCAATACTTTCCACTGGTCCTTCGTTTACAATTTTGTCAGCCACATTTGCAGTCAAAGCAGTAGGAAACGGAGGTGTCTTATTTTTATCTGAATTTGATTTTTCATTTTTATCACACTGATGTGGTGATTTCTGATTAGTATCAGTATGAGAGTTTACTTCCCCTGAAGCTACATCATCATCCATTATAACATTCACTTCACCTTTCTCCTCTGTACTCTTTTCTTTTGAGTCTTTCCTAGTACTGCGTTTCTTGATTTTCTTACTTTTAGCTTCTTCTTTTGTACTTTTTGATTCACCAGCTGTTTCTTTTGGCTGATGTGTTGCCTCATCATCTGAAATAATTGTTATTTCCTGATCCTGCTCCGTAGTTACATGAGTATCCACGGTTTTATCATGCTTTGTCTCTGACTCAGTTTTATTTATATGTTCTTGTTCTTCATCTATTTCATCACAGTCCATATCAAATAGATCATCAGTATCTGATGCTATGACTGTCTGTGTTTCTGTACTGTTACCTCTTTTATTTGATTCAACAGTTTTGTTTGCAGGTAACAAAGCTGTTTTAGCTGTCTCTTTTTGTGTGTTGTTAGTTTCGTCTTTTGTTTTTGATTTTTTATTGTCTGTTTTTTCTACTACTTCATCTGTATCATCAATCTCAATGATGCAAACATCAGAGTCACTGCTATTTCTTCTCTCTTTGGTACTATTTACTTTATCAGTTGCACCTTTTGTTACTAGATTATTATTAATGGTTTTAGGCATTGTGGAAGTAGGTGGAGCTGTTTTCTTTTCAGCAACTGACACACTTTTCAGCTTTTTATCATCTTTCAACCCCTTGTCAACACCTTTTGGGGATGCAGTTAATTTTGGTACTGTGATGACTGTGTTGGAGTTGGATGTTTGTTTACTCAATATATCATTAAGCCGTTTACACTTCTGCTGTTCTTCTTTCAGACAGTACCAAACAGCTGTTACAAGAAGCTGAAACAGAGTAAGGAGAATGCATAAAGGTCTCGGACCCAAAGTACCAAATAATCAGGGGGTGGGCCTAGGGTTAGAACTCAGACAGGGAGAAGTCTTATCCCAAATTTTCCATTTTCAGTATGTTCTATACATTTTATCATCTCCCCCAGCTCAGGATAGGGACAAGTCATCAGCCAAGGGAGACTATTTCTCCCACTTCTCCCGCTAGGCTGACCAGGGGTCACCCTAGAGGACGAAGTGGGAGAAATATTCTCCCTAAACTGCTTGACTTCTCCCTGTTTTGAGATGAGGGAGAAGTCAAAATGAATAAAAAAAAACAACAGAAAATACAAAATTTGGGATAAAACTTCTCCCTGAAATTCAGAAGATGTTGCAAAACTTCTCCCTGTCTCAGTACTGGAAACTCGCCCAAAAGCTTAGCAGGCCTAACTTTCAGTGGCCCAAATTATCCACTAGCTAAAGTTTCCATTCATTTAGTATTGCCAGAAAGATAAATTTGGTTCACTAAAGGCCATATTTTGGTGATTTCTGGTGGCCCGAAACAAAAATTAGGAGCATTTGGTGACCGGGCCACTGGCCGTTTCCAGCACTGCTGTCTGAGAACCCTAGGCTGACCTCTAGGCTGATCCCTGAATATGAAAATAGCATTTCAGATAAGGTGGAGCTGAGATTATTTTTCATTTTTCTTATTCCTGAATGAACACATACATTATGACTCCTCAATAGAGCTGGTTTTAATAGGGGTCAAAACATATGTTTTAAGGAGAAATGTAGATAAACTTATTATCACTGTTGCCTTTCCTTACCTGGAGAACTGGAACCCCATTCAATACCACCTAACACCAACATTCTACACTGCTGTAGCAAACTTGTTTATTTCCAGCATAAACTGACAAATATATAACATATTTCTTCTGCTATAATATGGGGAACCTGAGTCTTGCACGTGCCATCATTATGCTTTACTTTTCTGTGACGTTTAAATGCACTTCAGAAGATTAAGAGGAACCATAGGACTTAATTCAACCATTAACCAAAATGTGTTGTCCTTGACATTGGGTGTGGGAACCTAAATGTCGCACCTGACATAACTTATCTTTATACTTTAAAGTTATCATTTTATCTTGCTTTACCTTTCTGTGAAATTTGATGAAATTCCCTTCAGCAGTTTTGAGTCAGTTCAGAGACATGATTTGACCTCTGAGCCCTGACTGTGACCCTGACCTTGGGCAACAGAACCATAATTTGTTTGTGACATAATTTGTTTGTGACATATTACCTCATCATTTTTTACCTTTTTATGAAGTTTAAGTTTGCTTCAGTAGTTATTATGTAACTGAAGATAAATGAGTTGCCCATTGACCTCTGGCTATGACCCTGTCTTTGAGTGTACTGAAGCAAATTTAATGAAAATTCACAGAGAGATCAAACATATTGAGAAAGCGTGTCCCACATAAAATTTGGGTTACCGTGTTCAATGTCAAGGTCACAATCAGGGATCAAAGGTCAAATCTTGTCTCCGCCATAACTTAAAACCTGCAGAAGCAAATTTCATCAGACTTCACAGAAAGGTCTACCATAACGAGAAGATATGCCACACACAATATTTATGATCCCAAATTCAAGGTCAAGGTCACAATCTGGGGTCAGAGATCAAATCATGTCTTGGTAGTTGCTTAGAAAAGTACCTAAGCAAACCTTAGAGAAAGATGAAGTCTAATGAGAAGATTTGCACAAGACATTGGTTCCCAGTTTTAAAGTTATCGCTGAGACACGATTTTGAGACACAAATTGATCGCTGACCCATTTGTAACCTTTACCTTGGGAGTACGGACCTAAGTCTTGTGCCCGACACTTTCTCATTATGCTTAATCTATCTGTGAAGTTTGCTTCAGTAGTTTTAAAGTTATCCCTCAGACTTGATTAGTAACGGATGGACGGACTGATGGAAGGAGGTAAAAAGAGAGAAAGATAAACCAGATAGAAGATGTGTCTTAGAAATTACACAAGCCTAGAGAGCTGGGTCTTCAAGACCTGAGCTTTGAAGACCTTCACCGACTCTGCCGGGCAAGTCCGACTGGGGAGCTGATTCCACTGCAGTGTTAGAAAAAAGGCCCAGACAGCAACTTGCAAGAGGGCAACCGGAAATGAATTTCAACTTGCCCCCTGTATTTCATTGAAATTAAACTGTTTACATGTCATTTTCTTCCAAAGTCACATGTATAAGTAAACATAGTCCAAAAATGCTCTCCCTTTCTAAGACACTAATGACTATTACTAAACATGGATTCATGAACTTCAGAGATAACTGACCAACAGTTTTGATCACAGCTGCCTAATCATTTTCATAGCGCTACTTTGACTGAGATTCTTTGTATTTTTCTCCTTCAAAACACAATATTTGTGGGTTTCAAACTTCTCATGCAAAACTTTAAAAAAGACATGAAACAATTTTTTTCCCATAATTTTATCTCCCAGAATTTCAGGTTGTCCAGGGGGCAACCTTCTAAGACTATCAGCTTGCCCCCAGCAAAATTAACCTGTGTCGGGCAAGTGGGCAATTGCTTATTTCTTACACTGCCACTGCATGACTGTCCTGGGAAAAAAAGAAAATGTGTGTAGAACCTGTCTGCCCTTAGCTGGTGATATTAGTAATGACGTCTTCCTTGCCTCTCCGTAAGTAAATATCTTCATCCATGGCCACAAGGTGGCTATGGATCTTGTACAGCATGCACAACCTGGAATCAGCCCATTTTTGTTTCAGGGTGACATAATTTGATTGTTTGTTCAACTGTGTTTGTTCACACCAATGCACTGTTGATAATTATCTGTGTTTGATAGACGCTTTAATTAGGAGACAAAACGCCTAAATACGGTTCAAAATCACAGGAAAAGGACTAAAAGTCTGGATCTGCAATCTTGCATAGTTTCAGGTGGTTACAACATAGAGCGTATTTTTAAGCCAAAAAGCATTAGAAAATATGATACGCCAAAATCGTAGTTGTCAACAGGTCTGAATATTGTTTGGGCATTGCAAACATGTCTAAATCACTTTAAGTTAATACAAAATAAGAAAAAGAATGATTTGGAGTGATTTCATCTGGGCGGTTTCGGGTGTTTTTGGAGTATTTGGGGTATGCGATGAAAGCTGTCGAACTATGGTTTTGTCTGGTTTCTAGTTCGATTTTAGTCTACGCATTACGAGATAAGTTTGCGCTAAAAATATTATTTACATCACTTCTGAGTAAATCAAAGGTCGCAGAAAGGGTTCCGCTATATTCAAGGAGTTTTTCAGCTGCTTTCTTCATGTTTTCATCGTGGAAAGGCAACATTTTGCAGACCTTTATGGTTTGCAATTTGTGTATTTTCTTTTTGGTCTAGTCGTATTTTCGTCGTGGTGCCTGGTACTACTAAACACCCAATTGCATTAAGGTATATGATTTTATTGATTGATTTGTTGCTTTACGTCCACGGTATCAGAATCAGAATCAGAATTGTTTACTGGTGATACGTCCAAAGACAATCATTCACCAGGACCTGTGAATCAGGGAAGCTAGTCCCTAGCCCTTATAAGAGAAGTAAACTTAGTAACTGAATCCTCTGCACACTCAGCAGCAGAAATAAGTGAATCTTCCAGGGTATTCCAATCTCTAATAGTCTGGGGGAAGAAACTGGACTTGTAAATGTCAGTCCCAGCCAATGGGGTTTGAAATGTCAGGGAATGGTGATTCCTGGTACGCCTATTTGGGGGAACAAGGTCATTTATGGGTATACTGGCTGCACCCCTCAGACCTTTGTAAAGCATTATAAGTCTACTATCTTTCCTTCTCTTTTTTAGGGATTCCCACTTAAGTTTCTCCAGAATGCCAGTCATACTTCCAGTTTCATATGTGTAATTTCCCGTTACAAATCTAGCTGTAAACAGCTATGGTCATGTCATACCTAGCCACACTGTTCCTGGGCAGGCTTAGACCTCCTAAGCGGTTAACCAATACTAAGTGCACATACTTTCGCCAGTAACTAACAACTGCCCTTCTTGAATCAGAGGAAGGAGAAACGAAAGTATGTGGCCAGATCGGGTATAACCAGGACCTCTGACTTATGAGTCAGGTGCCCTACCGACTGCGCTACGCGGCCCGGCATTAAGTTATATGAACACGCTTTCAGGGGAAGCGATTCTGTCAATGTTAATTTTGCCTTCCATTAAAGGAAAGAATTTGCTACCATAGTGAAAATTCTTTTCTTTCAAGGGAGACCCCCAGGGGGTTCTCTGATATTTTCGAGCAACATAGGCTAGGCCTATTTTTTGGGGTTCAAAATTTCGATTTTCACTGTTTTTTTTTTTTTTTTTTTTTTTTTTTTTTTTTTGGGGGTGGGGGTGGGGGGGGGGGGGGGGCAGAAAACGAGTATTTTGGGGTGTATGGACATTATGGTGGTTATTTTTTTTTTTGGGGGGGGGGACACCTCCAACTTTGACTTTATCTTTTTTTTTGGGGGGGGGGGCTTATTTGTATAGTGATATGTTGTCCTGGAGAGGAAAACAGGAAGTAACAAAAGTTACCCTCTTCATCTGAAGAAAATCATAACTGCAATCTTTTAAAAAAAATATTCGTTGCCAAACTGGAGTTTTTTTTTTATCAGATTTTGCTGCAGTGACTACCACCAAACCAGCAGTGTAACCCCAATGCTACAAGAACTTGGCTGGAATACCTTCAGTCAAGGCGAGAACAAAACAAAGTCGTGTTGAAATCATGCCAGTACCTGACGGTCACAAGTGTAGTAGTTAGAGGACACCAACAACGATTTCTGCCAATATATTGTTCCATCAGCGCAGTGCCGGACTCAGAGTGGGGCAATGCCCCTGTCCCAAAATTATAATATGTATCAAGACTAAAAGTCGTGATGAAGAAAAAGGGGAAAGTCTAAAGTGCATAGAATGCTGTTAAGAGAGTGCTGAAAACTCTTTCCATTTCAGCTTAATTAAGTGTTTTACATTTAAGCAGTTGGTGGACTGTATTCAGAGTAGTCTGCACGGGTAAAAGTGGGAAGATTATTCTCCCTACATAAACTATAGGAAAATGAAAATTTCAGTAAATACTGGAAATCAGATTTTCAGTATAAGAGATCCCATGAGTCTATTGGACACTAAAGTAACACTGTGAAAGTAACATTCTGTTTCTAATGAAATATGTATCAAAAAAGACTAAAAGTCATGGTAAAAAATGTTTTAATGTACATGATAAAAGTGCCTAAATGCTGTTAAGAGATTCCAGAAAATCAAAAATTTTCTCGGGGAGGCTCCCAGTCCCCCCCCCCCCACACACACACATCCTCGCACCTTCGGTGATCGGCTCATGTCTTCGATATGACCTGCCCCCACCCCCTTAATTCCCACCCCGGAAATTGGGGAGTGAACGATCTGCCCTGCCTTCCACTGCTATATCAGAATCAACTTTAGACGGCTTCAAGCTCTTTGTCGGTTCAGGTAACATCAGACTGTGACCGTGCTTGTGAACAACCGATTTAATATCAAGGCTACTCACAGTGCGACTGTGCCAGTCTTGGCCATGCACTTACCGGGTAATTGGTATATATAGATGTAGGGACGGTTTAACTCATACCTCATCAGCTAAATAAACTTTCCCAGCAGCGACATGACGTTGAAATGACGTCGCACCGACGTCGATGCGACGTGATGACGTCGCATCGACGTTGGTGCGACGTCATTTTGACGTCATGTGCCCGCTGGGTTTGCTGTAATCTAAACGATTCGAAGTTTCAGAAGCTAACCCAGTTATGCTCAGTATCCTGATCAAACGAATGGGTGTCAATTAAGGGGTGGCTTGTTTAGTTTGTCTTGATCATTTTAATTTTATTTCAAGGAGAAATGCCCATTTGTCCTATGCAAATAGTGTACAGCCTGATCGGTCTCCGCGTGATCTGCACTTACTTATGGGAGCTAGGCATTGGTAGGTTAATGTGATCTTCAAATTAGGACCCTAACATTTATGGCATATATGAACATCCTGGCACACACTCTTATTTCAAACTATCTGGAATACACTTGCATCTTTATTTTTCAAAATAAAGGGGCATAGCTTTGCATGTAAGTAGCCTAAATACATACATGTACCGTATTAATCCTAATTAACGCCCCTGCCTCTTTTCCGAAAATAATTTTATATTAACTTGCATGAATTCCTGTTTGCTGCACTTGTTGAGCGAATAGCTCCCATGGGGGCTACTCATTAAGGAAAGAATTAAATTCATTCCTTTAACAGTTGGCCCCTACTGAAAAGGGAGTCAAAAATAGTAGAGTCCCCCCCCCCCCCCCCCCTTGCAAATACATGTATACCAGTTCACCTTAAATTGCTTATTAGAGGTATTTTGCAGTGGCCGATTTACTACATTTAAGACTCCAAATGACGCCCCCTTTCGCTAAATGCAACGCTCCCGGAGCGTTTAATAGGATTAATACTGTATATGAAATTTCAGCTTCTATAGTTATTTGTTTATCTTTTAATTTATTTGTTCATTCATTCATTCGTTTATTTGCTTATTTTCTAAGGCAAATGCATTTATGAAGTTTTCAGCCTCCATACATCAACATTTCTCAGTTCGGGGATCTTTTTTTTTTGATACACGACGATGCTGCGCGCGAATCTTGGTTTATGTCAGCTTATTCTTTTATTTGTGACGCACAAGACAAATATTCCTCCGTAAAATAAATTTAAAATGATAAAAAGAAACTAAACCGGACAAACCCCTTAGTTACAAAAAGGACACATCCATTCGATAAGGCTAGAATAGTCCACTAGGAATAAATGGGTCATAGCTGATATCATCTTCGCAAGCCGAGGGTACTAAGTCCACTTTGTTCCTTACATACATAAGGAACAAAGTGGACTTAGTACAATAAGCTGATCTACTAAAGCTGGTTTTCTCACGGCATGGTTGCCAATCGATAATATTTTCTGTTCGATCAGGATACATTAATAACTGCCATTGTCATATCTAAAAATAACTCTTGTTGCACAACGTTTTGTCAATATTGAATAAAACAGACGGCGAAAAAAATAGCATTAGTAGAGAAAGAGGCAATGTAAAATGGTGTTGAAGAAAGGTAAACACGGAGTTAGGACGGGGAATACGCTGAAAAAGAGCAACACTCAATATGTCCGACAGTACAGGTAATATTAAGAATAATATGTTATAATATACGGTTCACAAAAAGTAGGGGATATTCAGGTATGAAAAATTGTAGCATCTACAACAAATGTGATATCCATATGAAACGCTAAATATTGATAAGATAAATATCTGTTAAGACACTTTTCATGAAAGTTTAGACGATATATCCTGTCACGTGATCTGCATACAATCTGTTTCATACAGGGGGTCAGGACTAAAATGTGGTAAATTCGAACAAAAATTTATTCAAATTCTTCAACTAAACTAACCATTTTATGCACTTTTAAGTTTTGTATGCTAAAAGATTTTTTTTTCTTCTTCAAAACTGTTATGTTGGGAAGAAAACCAGAAAACAAAATTCGTACAGGTGCATCGAGTTACCGAAAAATTTAGACGTTTATGGCTTGCACTCATTATTATGTTGAAAGAGTGTGTAAACCCAATTTTCAGTTTGTTAAATGAAGCATGACGAGTGTTTCTGTGTAAATTTTGTAATCTGAAAACAATCTGTTTCCACACCAGATTCGTGTGAAATTTGGGTGTCGACCCCCTGTCTAAAACGAATGACACACAGGTCACGTGACAGGATATACCATCCAAATTGTAATGCAAAATGTCTTATCGAATGTTTGTCTGATTGAAACTTGCCGTTTCAGATGGATTTGGTATTTTTTCTAATTTATACGATTTTTAATACCTTAATATCCCCTACTTTTTGTGAACAGTATATATACATAGTAGACTACAGTTGCTAGTCTATTTTTATATCAACACTTATATCTCAAAGTACCCTCTTGTACCCAAGAATATAGTTTGGACGCATTTTATATTTTTCTGCATTTCAACGTAAATCTCATATTATTGGGATTTCGAAGTAAATTTTCTGGTCCCAGAAAATTTACTTCGAGATATCAGTAGTTTCAGAGAGATACCGAAAGTTCACTGTGTATACATGTATTAAACAAGACGGACTAGTTAGTGTATGTGAGCCTTTTCTAACTGCTCTGGCCCTATACGTGCGACTGTAAGCAGAAATAATCAGTCGTGATACTATTTATGCCAGCCGTCATTTATAATACATGTACTCAATATGTGATCGTATAAAGAAATATTCAGTAAAGAATGACGGGTCATAATTGTATCTGATACATTCGAATGCGTAGGGTGGCCCTGCCATGATTGGTTGGTTGGTTGTTTTGGTCTGGGTTTTACGGCTCTTTGTGACAGTATTTCAGTCTATATCGACCCTATACCCCCAAAAAGAGGGAGAAAGAGGAGTGAGAAAAATGTCCAAATAATCCACACCCGCACCTACTGCAATCACAGTAAGCCCTTGCCCTACTAATATCCAAATTAGTAGTACCCGTTGGCACTGAAAGTTACCCAGCACCATCCCCCGACCCTGCCATGAAAAAAATGTTTTATATGATATAAGAACAGCAAATATGCTGGTAGGCGCAGCCAGGCCGCGTAGCGCAATCGGTAGGGCACCTGACTCATAAGTCAGAAGTCCTGGGTTCGAAACCCGGTCTGGCCACATACTTTCGTTTCTCTTTCTGCTGATTCAAGAAGGGCATTGGTCAGTTACTGGCGAAAGTATGTGCACTTAGTACTGGTTAACCGCTTAGGAGGTCTAAGCCTGCCCAGGAATGGTGTGGTTAGGTTAACTGACCGTCCCGACATGACCATTGCTGTTTACCGTGGAAGTTAAGCACCAAATCAAGCAAGCAAGCTGGTAGGCGCAGCGTGATCAGGGCCACCCCTTCACGCACCGAGCACATATGCAGAATGCTGTAGGGGAAAACAAAAGAACTGTACCCGCATTTATTAGAGCTTGGGCGTTTATTAGAATCAATACGTGCATTTAAAAGGAAACCAGAAATTTCAGGAAAATGTCTGGCAACTTACTCGTACATGGAGATTATAGATTATGAGCACCAAGTTAAAAAACATTCAAAATCAACTTTTCAGTCATTCTATACGGAGGCAGAGGGTTGGGTGGAGGCGGGGGGTTGCAGGGGTAGTAGAGGGCTATAAAGAGATTCATTCTCCTGTTTTCTTAAACTGATCAGTATTTCAGTCCTACATGAATCAAATCAAATCTTTATTTGGTTTAAAAACTCATACAAATGTTGGATTGTCACCAAAACATGAACAATAACTGGACTAAATAAATATACATGTACCAGACATTAACACACGTGAATAAAAGAAGAAAACTACGCAGAAGAATTCCAACTCATTGATCCACCAATATGACTTGTACGCTTACACAGCAAACCCACAAGTCATATTTTAGATCATAAGATGCTTGGATAAGGAGCCTATATGGCAAGCCCTATTACTATTTATTATCCATGGTAAATATCTTATATAGTATTAGATATCTAATATGCCAATTAAGATATCTTATATAACATATGATATCTTATATAACATATAAGATATCTGATATAGGACAAGATATCTTATATAGGGTATGAGATATTTGATTTTTCATATCAGATATCAAATATAATATATCAGATATCTTATATCGCATATAAGATATATAATATATTAGATATCTTATATAGCATATAAGATATCTTATATGATATCTTATTTTATTTCACATATAAAATATCTTATATAAGATATCAGATATCTGATATATTATATAAGATATCTTATATGCTATCTGATATATAAGATATCTTATATGTAAAATCAAATTAGATATCTCATATCCTATATAAGATATCTTATATCCCATATCAGATATCTTATATTTGATATAAGATATATAGGATATAAGATATCTTATATGTTATATTAGATATCTTATATGTTATATTAGATTTCTTTATTGGCATATTAGATTTCTTAATTGGCATATTAGATATCTAATATAGTATATAAGATATCTTATTTATTATATAAGATATTTAATATATATATATATAAGATATCTAATTTATTATATAAGATATCTTATACATATATTAGATATCTGATTTAATAAATGAGATATCTTCATTCCATAATAAATAGTAAATGGCTTGCCATAAACCTATCAGAAACTGAATTAAATTATGGTATTATTAATTAGTTTTGGGTGTAAATTTTATTTACGGGACAAGAGGAAACTGAGAAAGGTTATATCATTTCTGTATAAAACCCAATACACCAGTATAAAATTAATGGAATGATTGCGATACCACGGAAGTCAGTGTATTACTGCTTCCCTTGGACCATAAAGTTGATGTTCTTAGGAATTCATGCGCTATCTGTTTAAAATGTCGCGAAAAATGTCGAACGACGCATGTTCTTCTTAATATTGTTTGGATTTAGCGTAGGTCTACCCCCATTAGACAATGATCCGAAGTTGGAAGGAAATTTGGATGAGACGCCGACTCCAGTGGCGCGGTTCAGCTGTCAGTTTTACTGCATTAACCCATTGATGCCTCGTGGACTCTTCTTTCCATATATTTTCGAGCAGTCCATTTGTCATTAAATGGGTGTCTGGTTTAGTTAATTTCTACCGTTTTCATTTTGTTTTACGGAGAAATACTCATTTGTCTTATGCAAATAATACAGGCTCTAATCAAACGCTGCACTCTTTGCCAATATTCCGATTATGGGACACTAGGCATAAATGGGTTACATGTACTTTTCTATAGAAATTTATTAACCTATGCACGAATGAGTTCACTAGTTGATCTGAGCTTCCCAGTAACTGGAAGTTTTTGTTACTGCTTGTTTCTAGAATTAAAGTTCATTTAAGGACAAAACATTTGCGGAAACTTCATAATAACTGGAAAGCTTATGATTTTTCGGTTATGTTTTACAAGGTTGGAATTCAAGAGTGAAACGGAAGCCAGGTTGGTCTGAGCTATCGATGTTGGCACTTTTGCATTAAAAAGGATAGATCTATTTTTACACTTTCTAAATTTTTTTAAAGTAAAGTCTTTCACAATATTTTCCAGTTTCCTACTAAGGATCGTATTTGAGAGTCGCGAATTCCAAACTTTGGGAATTTAAATTTGCTTCTACATGTACTTTGATTTGGGAATAAGCTTATACCAAAATATGCCAGTAACTGGGGAGTTTATACGATCGCTTATTTGAGCCGCGACACGAGAAAACCAACAAAGTGGTTGTGCGCCCAGCGTAGACTCAGATCAGCCTGGGCATCCGCCCAGTCCGAGC
This sequence comes from Ctena decussata, assembly GCA_963989385.1. Taxonomy (NCBI): domain Eukaryota; kingdom Metazoa; phylum Mollusca; class Bivalvia; order Lucinida; family Lucinidae; genus Ctena; species Ctena decussata. Next base: position 64,063,537 of record OZ022507.1, read on the forward strand.
ATACTCTTCGTTAAGCGCTTAAAGGGTAACTGAGGGTCTAAGCTACCTTCATGCGGACAGCGAAGACTCTGATCAGACTGGGCGGATGCCCAGGCTGATCTGAGTCTTCGCTGTGCGCACAACCACTTTGTTGGTTTTCTCACGTCGCTGCTCATTTTCTCGACTCAAAGTTCAACAGAGAAAAAAAAAGCATTTGCAAAATATTCACAATGATTGGAAAGTTTCTGAATTTATTTTGTTTCTGATTGTACTTTTTTTTATGTTTTACAAGGTTGGAATCGTGTATTCTCCGTCAGTTTCTCCCAAATGAAGACCATGTCGACGAAACACTATCAGATGATCTTGGCGAGCTGAGTTTCAGAAACCAGCATGTAGCCTACTCTTTGAAGAAGAAAAAGAGATGGTTGTTACCAGAAAAGATCTGTAGTCAGATTCTCGACAGTTCCGACACCGACGACGAAACAAACCTACAGCTGGCGGAATACCATAAATTGCACTCTTTAAAAACCGCTAAATGCGTTCGTTTTGCATCATCAACTTGCAAAACATCCAAATCAGAACAACGTAAAATCAAACACAAAAGAAAAGAAAGAGGATATTTTGATGTTTCTAGTGTCACAGATGAAAACAAACCCAATACCAACAGAAACAGAACGAGGACTCATCCCCGTAATACGAACTTTGATAATGACGGGGATGAGTCTGATCAAGCGACAAGAGTTCCATGTCAGCTTAATTATAAAGTCCTATACCCCAGCCCGGCTACAAGCTACACAAGCCATTGCCAAAAATATATAAAGTATTATAACGATCCTTTGGATTACAACTGGTGCCGACCATCCGCTCGCAGGCTTAGGACAAAGCTGTCTGGACACATCCGTGAATCTGTTGAAGACATGTATGACGACGAATTTGATGAGTATCTTGATGACGATTTTCTCTATGATTGTCCAGGTTCTGACGCATCTAAAGATAAGATCACCGTAGAACTGCATGATATATTAAACCACAAGAAAAGAGCGGGCTCGTGTGCTGAGGAAAGACATAAAAGCAAATTAAAGAAGAACAACATCGGCAGGAAACCAGCAACAGAATACCCTGATAATAGTCATATTATTTACATTGATGCGGAAACTAAGAAGGTCTGCAACGAGAAGGCTAAACCAAGTTCTGAGAATGAACAACCTAGCTCAGCTGAAGGTAAGAGGAGTTATACAATCGTGGAACCAGCTTCTGTTAATCTTCCAAATGCGGAAATCACTGCGGACGTGCTGAAGCAAAAGTTTGGCAACACGTATATAGAGTGTGAATGTTTTCCTCGAAAATTTATTCTTGACATCTCTGAACAACTTTCAGAGCAAGTCATCCCACAATTTCAGAAAGACTCATCTGCTATTGGATTTACATTTGCTTGTCTCACATTTGTTCAGGATGTTGTAACTGAAGATGTTTCTGACACTACGAGCAAGTTTTTGGTATACTTCAATATGAGATTCAATGCGAGTGTCGATTATGTGTACCTTGGTTCAGTTTTTGATGACACGTCTACCAACATTGACACTGTAGTACAGAAAGCCGTTTCATATGTCCTAGAATCTGGAGACGCTATAATTCATGAGAAAAAGCAGTATGTTCGTAACATTAGATGTCCCTCAAAGACAACGTTAGAAAACTGCGCAAATTGGGAGTCTGATACGTACCGCCCCGACCTGAAACTATTGTTTGACAACTTTGTTCGGACTCAAAACAGTACTATAGCAGTTCGTGATTTAGGATTCGAAATTGTATATAAGGCTGAAAGTTCGTGTGAAAATCTATCAGATATCACCACATCTAGCGACAAGTTTTGTTCAGTTTGTTATGTCATGTTCGGAGAAAGTGTCCCAGCTACTGCTCTGGTGTCTTGTGGCCACTGGTTCTGTGACTGCTGCTGGAGAGAACATCTCGTGACCTGTGTGAAAGATGGGAGAACATCACTGCTGTGTCCTGAGTTTGATTGTGATCAACGTGTTGATAATGGTACATTACTGTCTCTCTTAGAACTAAATCACGTGATTCTTTATCTGTTGCGGTGTCATGACAATGGAGTGGAAGAGTTTGAACTTGCTAAATGGTGTCCTAATTCTGCTTGCGGACGAGTGTTAAAGGTGAATTCCCCCGATGTGAAGACGGCATTTTGCATGTGCGGGAAAAGAATATGTTTCGAATGTCTTAATGAAGTCCATTGGCCAACAAAATGCTCAGATGCTGCTGCATATAGACAAAAGCTGCTTGATAATAAAGATGACAAGATCTTGCCAGTAGAAGAAGTTGAGACAGTTGTCGTCAATGGTAAAAACTGTCCAGTCTGCAAACGGTTTGTAGAAAAGAATGGTGGGTGTCCATACATGACATGTGTTTGCCGAAATGCTTTCTGCTGGGGCTGCGGGAAGGCGTGGGATACGAAAAATCATGGCCCGGAGTGTTACAAAAATGGATCATTAAACACACACGGAACCAAAGAGTTTTACATTGAACCAGAGGACAGAAGTATGTCATTACGTTACAAGCGCTTAACAAGGTGGTATAAAAGTGCTCAGTGGTATAAAATTGCAGTAGAACATCGTGCTTGTAGGCAAATCATCAAGTTTCGCAACCTACTCAATTCAGTGAATAAGCTTGCTTCAAATTTAACTCGGCATGGTGTCATGGCTCAGAAAAAGAAAGTACCAGTGTCATTTGACTTTGAAGAGGCTGATAAACTCAACACATGTATAGCAGCTAAAGTAAGGGACTTTTTAAAGAGCACAATGGATTTATACGCAGAACTTCACCAGATTGTTGAGCATGTGGCAATTTTCTTGGACAGCTCCCGCATTGAGAGAAAGTCCGTTCTACCCATACAGAATACTATAAACAAAATGACTGCGCTGGCCAGCTTTCTGTACAATTTGCTATTAAACGGACACTCCATGGACACACAATATGTCTTTCAGAAACTGAAAGAAACAAGACACAATTCGAGGAGATGCATTAAAGGACTTGTGAAATACTTTAGTCAGAATTAACCCAGCGGGCAAGTGACGTCGTACTGACGTCGACGCGACGTCATTACGTCGCATCGACGTCAGCACGACGTCATCTGGCCTTAAGTGCCTGCTGGGAAGATGAATAGCTAAATCTTCATGGTTTTTCCACCAGTTTTACAAAGGGGGGCAACTTTGTGACTGCCTGTTTGGTTCTCTGGATGAAGTAGCTCTTCTGAAAATGGGGTCGTCTTAGTGGAAAAAAAATTGCTTCTAGAGGAACAATTCTGCTTCAAAGAGTTGACCCCAGTTGAGAAGGATGGCAACAAAACCTGTCACAGGGACAGGATAGCTCGCCTGACAGTGCCTTGCCCATCACATAAAAAACTTTAACGTAAAAATTTTAACATTTTGCTAACGCCGACGCCGCCGCCGCCGCCAACGCCGACGGTAGTACAATAGCTCTTTCTGAACTTCGTTCAGGCGAGCTAAAAATGATCATGAAAGAGTTGCTTCCCCTGAAAATGTAGCATTCACTTCAAAGGAGCAATTGAGCTGCAATACAATTAATTGTGAGATAAAATGTGTAAATAATGATTCAGATTAGTCTGCGCAGTGGTAGCTTATCTGAGTTTAGGCTGTTAGCTGCCGGAACGTCTGGCACACATATAGTTGGAACCGTTTTAGTTTTTCTCCATAGCCACAAGATTTTTCAAACCACCCCTTACAGAAAAGTAAACAAGTTATTTTGTAACCAACTTTTTGCGATGCCGAATGATGCCGATTTCAATGCTACTGATAGCTAGAAATGTGTATTGAAGTAGTCCTATTCCACTGATTTCCGAACTGATGGACCAACAAGGTAATGCATGCGTGCATCTACACTCGGTCATGATCTACGTCTTGTGATATCACTTTGCATGACAGATTTATGCCAGTGGTTGTGAATCTCAGCAGCATGTCTGTTGTTATGCTGGAATGTGCTGCGATGGTTAAAACATGAAGAACACACAGGATATTGTGTGACTTTCAAAATTTAGGTATTGGTGCTAGCAGTGCCCAGCAGGCAAATCACTTTGAAATGACATCGATGCAACATTGTGTAGAATCGACGTCAGTAGGACTTCATTTCGACGTCATGTGCCTGCTGCGTGTTTTCATTGGCGCTATATGTTCATCAAATGGATTTCTGTTTAGTGCATACTATTGCTGAATAATCGGTTATTGAAGCAAAACGTTTGAATAAAATGACTGCATGCGTTCGGAATTAACAGGCACAAATGTAAAGCGGACATTTCTTGTTTGTGTCAGTATATATTTATTGTGGGAAAGAAAACAAAGATGCTGAGATTTATTTTGGCCTTCTTTTTCCATCTCTTACTCCAATGTAATAAAATGGGAAAATTTGTCAAAGATTTCTCAGTTTGCTATGTTACTAAGTTTACATATAGGTTGAAACTGATTAGTTGACATCATCTGGATGCTGCTGCTGACTGGTCTGTGTCACAGACATAGAAGTTTATGTATTTTTATCATATGCCGTCTCATCTGAGTGTGTAATAAAGCCATGCATTAAAAACGATAATCCACTACTGGATTAAATATGCAAATTACATCGTAACGTTATACACTGACTTCCATTAAAACGTCGCGTATTCTAATGTCGAAATCGTGACGTTTTAGTGCAAATTTTGCTAATAAAATGCGATTTTAGTGTCATATGATAAATAGAATCTTGCATTCGTGCTCCTGTATTATTGAATTTATTAAACTATTTGGGGAAAACGGATAAGATGCTCGGCAAAGCTTCGCAGCTTATCTTTTTCCCAAACTCGTTTAATAAATTCAGTAATACATGAGCACTCACGTAAGATCCTCTATGTGTTGAAATTTTGTGTCTATTGCTTATTGTAAATTTTTAATGGAACCTTCTGGTATTTGTCTATAGCCCTTTCACTGGGTTTGTGATAGACTGTCCATCTGTGTGTCTGTTGTGGTATTTAACATTTGCTTTAAAGAATTGTATTAAGTGTTTTTATTAGGCAGTGGGGATGACCTGGGGCATACATGAGCCCCTGCTAACATGCTCTCGTTTTCTGCAAAATTATACCATATCCCTTTAAATACACTGCTCAAAATATTTAAAGGAGCAGCTGATACTTTCCCATAGACACTACTACAACACATACCCAGTTCCACGGCCCATAAATTTGATCGCTAAAGACCAAGAATTCACTATTCCTTTGCAGGAGTTGCAAGAACAATCACAGTTTTAGACAACAATAAAAGCACCGCAGGCACTGCATGATACCCCGCCACTGCTGTGCATCCTAACTTATTTTTTGAGATATATAATAGCTAAAGAGCCACAGAACTGAGATAGACAGAGATATGATGTCCTTACTGTAAATAAATAAACCACCCAACAACGTGGAGCATTCTGACCAGTGTAGATTTAGATCAGGCTGTAAAGCATTTCTTTGAGCTGAGAGACTCTGTTTCCTATTCTATGGTGTTAAACATATCAGTGAAGTTTCATTCAGATATTCCATATAGTATAGGAACTACAAGTCAAAAAACATTTTTCAGATCTATCAAGGGGGAATACTCATTAACTGGAAAGGTAAGAGTGATGGTTCTTTGTCACAATATGTAACCTTTGATGTGAAACATACCTATGAAGTATCGTTCAGATATTCCATATAGTAAAGGAACTACAGATAAAAAAACGTTTTTCAGATCAATCAAGGGCGGATAACTCACAAACCAGAAAGATCAGAGTGACAGTTCCTAGTCACTATATGAAGCCTTTGATGTGAAACATATCTGTGAAGTTTTATTCAGATATTTCATATAGAAAGGGAACTACAGGTCAAAAACCATTTTTCAGACCTATCAAGGGCAGATAACTCATGAAGTGGAAAGGTAAGAGTGATGGTTCTTTGTCACAGTATGTAACCTTTGATGTGAAACATATCTGTAAAGTTTCATTAAAATATTACACATAGTAAAGGAACTACGGGTAAAAAACATTTTTTAATTCAATCAAGGGCGGATAACTCACAAACGGGAAAGGTAAGAGTGACGGTTCTTAGTCACAATATGTTAACCTTTTTTCAGACCTATCAGAAATAACCTTTTTTCAGACCTATCAAGGGGGGATAACTCACAAACTGGGAAGGTCAGAGTGACGGTCCTTAGTCACAATATGTAACCTTTGATGTGCAACATATCTGTGAAGTTTCATTCAGATATCATGAACAGTAAAGGAATAACAGGCCAGAAACCATTTTTCCAATACGAAAAAGGGCAGTAACTCCGTTAAAAATGGACGGATTTTGCCCATTAACAATCCCATACCACTCATCGCCGATAACAATATGTATGCAAAATTTGAAAAAATTCCGTGAATAAATACTCAAGTTATCGATCGGAAATGGTGAGCACGGACGGACGGACGGACACCGAAAGGTATAACATAATACCCCGCCACTAAAGTGTGGCGGGGTATAAAAATTTCAATACAACTGTTACCCAGATCATTTCCACGGAACAGATTTTGCAGTTTTCGATTTTTCTGAAAATGAGGCATTTTTCTGGAAGTCTATAAAATCTCATAAACTTGAGTTCAAAGTGATCCTTTCAAACAGGTCACCTTGTAAGGCATTCAGCTTCATAGGCAAACTGATTGTGTTGATTTTGGTTGTAATTTTCATGCTCTTCCCCTGTTCTGAAATAATGCAATTTTTTACCAAAATTTCATTTGTACAAAAACAGTCCATGGGCATGAGCAGGGCAAATATTGGATCAAAACTTGTGCTGTCAGTAACCTCGACCCTCTTTAAGAAAACTGGCAAAAAATGGAAAAAATTGTCTTTGTCGAACAAAAGTAAATGGCCCTCAAAGTGGGAATGCGTTGCACTGTCGTCTACGGAAAAATATTTGGCATTCCTTCAAATGTTTTGAGCAGTGTATATCCCTCTATCTCTGAATAACTTTCAAGGGCCTTAGTAGTGTATTATAATCCAAGATTAGTTTACCGGAGAATATAAGGCAGAGCAGCCCTAAATCATGGCTCCCCAATATTATGCCTTATATTCCAAATGTTTATATTCTAGCATTATAACCAAAATAGCATCATATTAAATAGTGTTATAAAGAGGCTCTGCTTTAGTATTTAACTTGAGATGCATAATGAGAGCAGCTTTGTGGATAATTTCTTTAGTTTCCAAATAATACGAGCCACATGAGAAAACCAACAAAGTGGTTGTGCGCCCAGCGCAGACTCAGATCAGCCTGCCCATCCACTTAGTCCAATCAGACTCTTTGCTAAGGGTTTAAAGGGTAGCTTAGGGTCTAAGCTACCTCCATGCAGACAGTGAAGACACTGATCAGATTGGGCGGATGCCCAGGCTGATCTGAGTGTGCTTGGCACGCAACCACTTTGTTGGATTCTCGTGTCATGGCTCAATTATGGTGTGACCACTCATCAGAACTGCCTCTGCCTCATCAAGGCAGCTCTAAATAACGGGAGGTGACAACATATATTTTTATGAAGTATTTACAGAAATTAACTCAATATTACCATAATGTGCTTAAGTATTGGGACACATAAAAATAATTAATTTTCCATTTGTTCCAAATGGAAAATTAATTATTTTCAGGTGTCCCAAAATTTAGGCACAGTACAGTATTTCAATTCTCTCTCTTTCATTTCTTTCCATACTGGTATAAAAGAAATAAATACAACACAAAAACAGATATAAAGTTTGTTTTATTCAAACATTTCATCTTTAACACATAAACAAGTGTGCAGACATTTTATGCCTAAGTCAGAAAATTTACATCAAAGCAAATATTGCTATCTGAGCTGCAAGCCAAAATTTTGAGGAAGAAAAATGAAATTTTGTCTAGGTCCCCCATCAAAGATATCATCAAAGTTATTTAGAAGGATATCTCTAGCAGCAGTCTGATCTGAGTCTAAACTGTTTAATCAAGCATGTCTGTCTTCCTATTAAGCATGCTAAGGTTAAATACACAGAAGTAATGTTGAAATCAAACATTTCAACCAATAAAAGTGTTTTCTTTCTGTTTTTCCTTTTTTCAATTTTTTTTTTTGCAAAATGCTTGGGGATCAATTTGACAACTTCTTTAAAGAACTAATTTTTTCAAACCACTGTGATACCCAAAGAGCAGAAAATGTACAACCTGAGCTCTACATATGAGGTAACTCCATATTTTTCCACCATTTTATCCGAGGGAAACACCTGTTGTGCCTTCCCATTTGCTTCCCTGGACTCATGTAGTAAAGAATTTGCTCCCTAGGAGAGCATATTCTTTCCTAAAAGAGTTTGTCTTCATGGAGTTTGGATGTGAATATGAAAACAGTTGAGCTGCTTTGCTTAAATTAAAAGTTTACCCATTAACCTTAATGATAGTTCCTAGATCATTTCTGCTCATTCCCCATAAAATGAGCTGAAACACAATAAAACCAACAAAGTGGCATATGCACCCATTCTGGGGTTAGTAACAAGTACATTTCGTTAGTTGTCTGTTTACGACGGCTTTACGAAGAGAATAACGAATGGTTAACGAAGACATAACGAAAACGACATGGCATTAACAAGAAGCTTTCGTTATCCCTTCGTTAGTAGTTGCTTCGTTAGTCAAGTAACGAAGACGCTGTGTAAATTAATAGCCGTGTAGAAGCCGTGTAATAAATATCTTAAACATGCAAACGTATTTCTCCGATAGCTCACAGCTGCTATCCAGAAATACAAAAAGGCTCAAATATGCACAGACGCCCTTAATATTCTCAAGAAGAGCTAGAGAAATTTTAAGCAAATTTATGGAAATTTGAAGAACGGCATATGTACAGGTGGTCATTTTAATGACTTCGCCATTTCCCATGTTCCTTGAAACAATACTGAACTGGTTCTTTAGTTCCCTGAAAACCACGGACAGGGCCCCATGATATCGAAGTCGTCAAATTACTGCACTTGAATTTTTAAATGGGACAGTTTACTCCATAATACCATCTGGATGTAGGGCGGCCCGTTTGGATTTTTTTATTCATGTAATGCAGATATCTTTATTTCAAATACAAACATCTATATTAAGAAAAACCTATATCTGTAGTTTTTTTTAATTAAGGATATCTTTAATTGAAATGCAAATGTTTGTTATAGAATTAGAGGTGTCTCTTATTGAAATGCAGATATCTATATTACAAATACAGATATCTCTTTTTCGATCACAATATAGATATCTGCATTTCAGTTAAAGATATCTACATTTGAAATACAGCTGTTTCTAATTAAGCTGAAATTCAGATATCTACATTTAAATACAGATACCTGTATTTGAAAGTGAGATATCTGAATTTATAATCTTAATACAGATGTATGCATTTCGAAAACAGATATCTGAATTTCAATTACAGATATCTGTATTTATGGTTGAAATAGATAATCTCTACTTCATGCATTTTTTGATTAAATGATGCCTCCCTCGCCGATTTTTACACACGCACCGGAGTGGTTTATTCAAGCTTTTGATTGCTGTAAACTAATCCAATTTCTCAGTAATATTAAAGGCCCCATTGCTCTATCGGCATGAAAAATTTTATCATGAGGTATCGCTGCAAGCTTCTCACTATCGTTTCTTTATTCTATATGACGGTGATTAGCCAGCTTTAAAAAAATAAAACATCTTTGAGTTTCACATAAAAAGGGTTTGAATACCTATTTGGGTCATTTTAGTTGGCAACTAAAATGACCTACTTTCGATTTCATAAAATGGTAAAAATACAATGTACAGGCGAGGAGTCCCAATCACTATCCCGCTTATGTTGGTATAGCATTGCTGGGCGGGAAACCAGAACAGGAAATTGTATTTTGTTGAGCAATTTGTTATTTTTCAAAAACTTGTTTTCTCTACTTTTTGCCAGTAATATGACTGGTTATTTGCACGCCAACCTACATTTTATCACAAAACGTGAAGATTGAACCGCTTTTTACAATGATTTCAGTTTAGGCGTTTTACCGTTGATAGGACTATGGCGACTTTAAGTGAACCAGTATTTGTACAGAGCTGTGTAGGAACATGCTGTCATACATCTTTTCCAATCTTTCTAGGCACATATACATTTTAGTCCTCGTTTGTAGAATGAAAGTCCACCAGTGATTCGATTATCGAATGAGGGTTCTTTAACCTGCGCATTGGTAGTTGATATAAGATATCTACATCGGATGAGATATCTTATACATTACATAAGATACTTTATTTAGCATATAACATATTTCATATGATTAATATCTTATATCGGATAGAGCTATCTGCTTTGATAAATAAGATGTACCGGTTATAAGGTATCTAATATGGGATATAAGATATCTAATATAATATATCTTAATGAACAGATACTGATAATTATTAAAATAGATATCTTATATAGGAATTAAGATATTCTATTTAAGGGGTTGAGGTGGCTTGTTGGTGGACGCCTGCGTTCGCGAGCTAATAATACGTAGGCGTCTCTTACCTGATGTCTGCAGCTACTGTGTCTCGCGGAATGCATCAGTTAGTGTGGTAATTATAGGGCTGCTCATTGCCTACTGAGACCTGCTCATGACTTTTTTCTTTCAAACTTTTGGGTTTTAGCGACGCTGAAGAAGTTAAATTTGGAAAGGCGCGTCTGTCGCTCTAAATTTTGTATAGTTATGTTTATATTATCAATGAATAAAGATATTAAATTATGTTAAATAAGATATCTGATATGATAAATAAGATCTTTTATATATAAGAATATAAAAGGTATCTTATTCAATATATCAAAATCGATATCTTACATGAGATATAACAGATTTTTTTTACGAAATAAATATCTGGTATGGAATCTTATTTCTCAAAGTGGATATATTATATGTCATATATGTTATGTATGTTAGATAAGATAGCTAATGCAATTTATATCTAATTTAAGGTAGATATCTTATAAAGTGTATAAAATATATTTTATACTATATAAGATATCAAATATACTTTGTACATATCTTATTCTACATTTCAAATATCTAATTTAGTATAAAGGATAGCTTATATGTTATATCAGATATTTTATTCTCTTGGATCAAACATATATCTATTGTATTTTATCAGATATCTTTTAAATTATATAAGATATCTGATATAACATATTAGTATAAGTATATAAGATATATTATGTTACATTAAATATATATTATATATTGAATTAAATAAGACATTTTATATAATATATAAGATGTCTGATATGTTATATTTGATATCAAAAATATATTAAATATATTATATGTCATATAAGGTATCTAAATTAAGAAATTTGATATCTTAAATAGTATATTTTTTTAATAAAATTAATAGAAAATTGCTTGCCAAACATTTCCATGTCCTTGTACGCTCTTAGTATCAGTTATAAATCACATACTGGGAGGACAGGGAGGACTCTGGAAGTTTTCAAATGCCGAAAACTAACTTGAAAATTTACTCTGACCTTGTCTTTTTTCGAACGCCCTACTCAACTTATACCATACAAGCAGGACTAAAACAAAAATATGGGATACATGCGCAATAAAAAGGCAAATAGAGAGAGAGAGAGAGAGAGAGAGAGAGAGAGGACCCTTTCGCCGTGACATCTGACGTCATCACAAAATAAGTGCCATATGTTAGGTAATTAATTAAATCTCCTACCGATTGCACTTTCGATTTGTCTTGCAAAGTAGATAAGTCAAAATTTAGGGTCAAGTGATCGACCCTTACCCCCTTTTATGCGATTTGCTGTCGAAAGGGTAGAGTTACAAACCACTAATATCAGTGCCTTAGGGAGTATTTAAACGAATTCGCAACAAATTTCTGCAAAGTTGAAGTTAAACAAAAGGTTTCTATTTCTTTTTCTTATAAAAGTCACTTTGCCTAAGCATTTCAAGCCTCAAACTAAGATGAAAATGACAAGCTCAGCAGCATTTTGCTTAACGAAGGCTTAACGACGACCCCAGAGTCGTCGTAAAATCTTGTTGTCTTTACGAAAATTCGTTACCTCTTCGTTATTAACGAGGGGTACTTGTTAATCAAGAATTTGCTAACGAGGGCTTAACGAAGACTTAACGAACAAGTTTTGGCTAACGAACTTTCTTGTTACTAACCCCAGGTCTTTGCTGTCGGCATGGAGGTGGCTGAGACCCTTAGCTAGTCTTTAAGTGCACAGTGAAGACTCTGATCAGACTGGGTGGATGCCCAGGCTGATCTGAGTCTTCACTGGGCACACATGCCACTTTGTCAGTTTTGTTGTGTTGAGTCTCGAATCGAGTATCAAAGCCACCCCAACAAAACAATTATGATGTTTTATGGTGAAGTACGAGAACTTAGCCCTGAATGAACATCAAAAACCCAATTTTTGTAAAATGCAGAAGTAATAACCTTCATATTAAAAGTATAAAATTTAATAAAAGTCTAGGCAGTCCAATTTTCATTTGATCTATATTTGAATACAATCTGGCAAAAATGCTGAACACAAAGAGATTCATACTAGATAATGTAAGTAATGACTGATATGCATACAACTTAACATAGTAATACCAATATTAACAAACAGATGAGCCATGCTACAGAAAATTTCAATAAACTTTGGAGCCTGAAAAATCTATACCTCCAACAGCAGTAACTGTCTGACCATTCTTATTTCTTGTATCATGGCTCCTATTATAACAATGAGAAGCAGAGCTCTCGATAAGAGGGGTATTTGATGATAATTGAGGGATAATTTTTCTTATTCCTCATTGAAACCATATGTTGTGACCCCTCATCTGAACTGTCTCGTTGAGATGGTTCAGATGAGGGGTCACATCATACATTGAAACCATATGCTGTGACCGCTCATCTGAACCGTCTCGGGGTCACATCAAATGTTTTTATGCAGAAATAACAAAAATTATCCTTAATTATTACCAAATACTCCCTTTTATCTAAAGCTCTGATGAGAAGATCATCATGACTCTTATAAATGCTAATGAGCAGGTACACTGACAAGCAGGGCCTGGTTGTTCAAAACTGAAAATGCTGTTAGTTAACAAGGCATTATATTTTCACATGTATTGTATGCCTATACATTGCCGTTTGTTGCTGGAAAAAAAATACTAACTGCATATGCAGTGCAAAAGCTCTTCACATTTTTTGTTTTTCAGCCAAACTATCTGCACAGTTTATTTTACCTGTGCTAGAAAACAAAACGTATCAATGGCTAACAACCTCAAGAAGCTAACAATGCTTTGAACAACTGGGCCCAAATCTTCTGTAACATTTACCAAAAGGAATAGGGACATCAATTTTCACTGGGACCAGATAAAAGGGCTTTACCCATATCTACAGTCAATAACTTTCATTCTTAACCTTGTACCAGAGAGTATAATGGTGAATCATACATTCATAAATATGGTTAAATGCTATATGAAGACAAATAAATATGGTTAATGCTATATGAAAACAAATTGCATATGTATTGAAACGAGAAATATTGAGACAGTAAGGGGCCATAGACCATGCTTATAAAGCCTTTGTTTGCTCTGTCCAGACAAAATTTCGGATGTGATGAATGGAAGGAAATATTGTGAATGCATATCTAAGGTTAGCATGTAGCAGGGTTTTTTTTCCATTTTCCTTTCTTTTTTTTTTTTTCTTTTCCAATATTTCCAGTTTCAAGAAAGACAACCAAATAAAACAAAAGACAAAAACTTTTATATTTGTTAAGAAAATAACTTTTTTTCTTTTTTTTTTTTTTTTGCATGTTCTCTGAACTTTTAAATACGTGAAGCTTTGAGTGTTAAAGGTACAGCAATACTAGAGACTTAAGGCATGGCCTCATGAAGAAGAAACAGGCTCACCACTAGGCTGATGACCAGTTGGTAAAATTATTTCTATCTAACACCTTGAAGAGCAGTAAGTTTTGAACTGTAAAAAGCTCTAATAATTTGCAACTTTTCAAACATGTTCTTTTTTAAAACAATGGTGTAATAGTGTCAGTTTCTAACTGTATTAATCATTGTTTGTTCCTTTTATGTTTTTTTTTTCTTTATCATGCACCATACAGCAAATCTATAATAAATTTCAATGCTTTTTCTAATTTCAGACATGCATGTACAGGTTGTTTTCCACATGTCAACAAGGGCCCAGTTTAAGCATTGTTAGCTTGACGAAGTTGTTAGTCAAAGATTTAAGAATTCTAATGCGCCTAAAGTCAAGTGTGCTTATACCTTTTTTTAGTTTTTTTTTTTTTTTTTTTTTTGAAAATATGACAGAGAAAGCTTCTCACATTATTTTGGCCAAAAAAGGCAGCATTTTTTCTGTACAATCTGTTTGACACTGCAATGTCTTATAAACCAATGATGTCATTACAACTGGCCCATGGTTTTCACCTAGTAGCTAGCCTGTCTCAAGAAAATATGTACATGATACATATGATACTGTCAGGATATATCTGATACGTGTTAAAGGGACTGAGTATATGACAGAATGACACAGTGGTCCAGGTATGGATGGGTTTAAAAGGTAATTACTAAATAATTTCTGGTCACAGTCCAGTAAACCATATGATATGACTCCTCATAAGAATAAAACTATTCTAATGAGGTGCCACATGCTTTTGATGAGAAATATGAAAAGTTATTCAGAATTTGACTCAAATCCACCCTTATTTGGAGCACTGATGATATAGTTAAAAATAATACATTATATATAAGAGGTACACCATTAACCCTGTATATTGTATAAAATAATGACAACAGAACTTAAAATATCTACAGTAATGAAGTATATAAAACGATACAGTTTCTTATTTTTCTTAATTGAAGCTCAGTAATATTTTTAAGTGTAGAAAGTATCTAAATTGTTTATTTCATAAAAGATGTAGTTGTCAAATGTATTTATTTACATCTTCAGATCACACCTTTTTTAAAGACATGAATATATTTAATGCAAACAAAGTGGGCCCTGATCAAATTTCTTATTTGCCAGACACCTTTTCTAAAATATGATGCAGTAACCGGTTAACTCAATTCACATGCTAATGATAAACTTTACTTAGTGCATTTCCGAAAAAAGCATACTGTAGTTCATTTAACATGAAGCCAAGAATATGAAGTTGTGACTAGGCTTGACAGTGATGATTAAATTTTGAAATTATAGCACAAGATATTTTTCTTTTAAAATCTTGTCTGTATATTGCTGCTGAAATCATTGATCAAAAACTTAAAACACTCATAGACAGAAGTGGTAACTACATGAAAACAGTGAGACAGTCAAGATTCTGACTATGAAAATTGATTGCATTTCTCAAAATGAACCCATTTGAATTTTTGTCAGTAAAAATTCTTGCTTTGCCTAGTGGAGCTACTTAGTACTAGTTCCAGGATCCATACAATATATTGTCAGGTAAGTTAAAGAAAATAAAACTAGAAAATGTGTTTATGAAACACTATGCCCCCAACTGTATCCTTGTCTCTAAGGAAGGTTCATCCCATTATGTTTAGGTCAGAAAGGGGTTTTAATCAACTCATCTACATCTTAGCCTGTAACTGTATGTTCCTATATCTTATGGTTCTTGACTGTAACGGTACCTTTGTACCATAGGCTTAAAATGCACTAAGTCGAAAAAGGGGCATAACTCAGTAAAAAATTCACCAATGTATTTCAAAAGTTAATCAAGTCATCTACACCTTAGGCAATGTTTTCCTGCAAAAAAACATGATCCTAGCATCAGGGGTTCTTGAGATATTTTGTTCACAAGGTTCCATAGGCTTACAATGCACTAAGCCGAAAAGGGGCATAACTCGGTCAAAAATTCACCAATGTTTTTCAAAAGTTAATCAGGTCATCTACATCTTAGGCAATATCTTCCTGCAAAAAAAACACGATCCTAGCATCAGGGGTTCTTGAGATATTTTGTTCACAAAGTTCTATAGGCTTATAATGCACTAAGTCGAAAAAGGGGCATAACTCCGTCAAAAATTCACCAATGTTTTTCAAAAGTTAATCAGGTCATCTATACCTTAAGCAGTGTTATCCTGCAAAAAAATCATGATCCTAGCATCAGGGGTTCTGGAGGTATTTTGTTCACAAGGTTCCATAGGCTTACAATGCACTAAGTCGAAAAAGGGGCATAACTCGGTCAAAAATTCACGAATTTTCTTCAAAAGTTAATCAGTTCATCTACACCTTGGGCAATGTTATCCTGCGAAAAATCATGATCCTAGCATCAGGGGTTCTTGAGATATTTTGTTCACAAGGTTCCATAGACTAAGTCCAAAAAGGGGCATAACTCTGAAAATACCTGACCGACGGGAAAAAGAAAAAATACGGGTCCACTTATTTTTCATGTACATGCCACATAAAAAATTTCAAGATCCTAGCATAAGCCGTTCCTAAGTTTCCTAGCTGCCAAAAAGCGTTACGGACAGACGGACGGACAGACGGACGGACAGACAGACGGACGGACAGGCCCAAACCAATATGCCCCCTCAACTTCTCCGAAGTTGGGGGCATAAAAATAGTTTTCAACCAGAATTGATGCAAAAATCCTTATCTAAATAAAAATGCATATCTAATAGTAAGAAACTTATATAAATAACTGCAGGAGTCAACACAATAAACAGTGAAATTCACTGTATAAAATTATCAAAAATGCAAACAATGAAATAAATTTCTGAAATAAAAGCTAGTAATGAACCAACCATACAAGTTCCAGGGGGTTTTAAGATTGTCAGTATGCAATAACAAAATTCAGCAACTAAACAAGCTATAATAAGCAACAAATAATTACCACTCTAAAAATAAAAATAGCCATTTAAGATTGAAGTATAGCCATTTAAGATATCAAAGTTACCATAAAAGTTCTATGTATTGGGATAGGCACTTCTGAGCAAACAGTGCAGACCCAGATCAGACTGCTCCCAAAGGAGCAGTCTGATCAGGGTCTATACTGTTTGCCATTCTATCTGCATCTTTTGTATGCTTCATAACTGCAGCAAAACCAAACTGTTACATTTCAGGACAATTAAGGCATTTACCTTTGGTGTCCCAATTTTTAGAATATTTATGGTATCCTGTTTAGAAAAACTACAAGTCACTAACTATTCAGGTAAACAGGTAATAATCTATGCAAATCTGATAAAACGTAATCTAGTTTTAGAAATTACAGAAAACAAATTTCAATAAAATTCCACTGATTCTGACAGTCAACTTTTATTTTTCTGTCTTTTGCAGTTCTGCCAGAACTTTTTTACAGTTATCATTCTATTCTGTGCTATTGCACAACTCTAAAATGTCTGGAAACCATCAGTCTGACAATCCTCATTAATAACAAGTTCTGTATCTGTCAGTTCATACCATTGTTTGTATATCTGACATCAAAGTATCAAGGACGGTGTGTTATTAACACTAGAAAACTCTATCAATGCTCTGTTCAATTTCATATATGTGCGTCCAAACTTCCTGAAAAGGGTGGATTTTGATGAAAATTCTGAGATACAAATAATTGTGTTCATTTCAGTGTTGATATTAACAAATTAATGTCAACCTTTACATATGTTGTGACCCTTATAAAAACACATTTTGTGCCAGTCATTAGAATGGCCTCACAGAGGCCATCCTAATGACTGACACAAAATGTGTGTTTTTTTATTTTTGTTTTACACAAAAATATGAAATTTATCTCAAAATTACCAACAAAACCCATTCCAACCTCGTGCTCTGATAAATCTGTACATCTAAGTAATGGCACAACCATTGTTTTCATATATAGCACTTTGCATCATGTTACTTCTCTCTCCTTTTCGACTCAACAGCCTCATCAAAAGCCAGCCTCATCACTTCAGCAATAAAATTCCTCACGACCCCGACCACTGGTAATACATTTACAACTGAATTCTTTGAGGCGCTGACCACTGTTAATACATTTACAATTGTAAGTAGCTTGGTTTACTGGCCCACAATATACATCTACAGCCCTCCTCTTCAAGTTGTAACAGATCCGTAACCCGTATTCCAAATCTGGTAAAACTGGTAAGCCAACAAGTATTGGGTTTACAGCTTTCAATCTCCAGTTTTTGCCGGCTCTTCCATGGCTAGGTTGAAACAATGAAGCCACTGTCGTTTGTCGTGCTCATCATGTGACATGAGTGTATGTGACTGGCCTTTGTTTGAATCTCGGAATGATACTCGCATCAAGTTTTTAGCTGAAATATATGTAGATAACAGCTGAATATTACTGAAAATGCATAAATACAATGGACACATAAACAAAACTGTATTTCAGTAATATCACAATCTAGAAATCCTTATGGTTTATTTTGTTTCATGGAATCTTATAGGAATTGCTTCTGCCTACACAGGTGTTTAGACAGACACTCAGGGGGAGCAACTTTGCCATTTTCCTTTATGCCATTCTTCCAATCCCCCTGAGTAACTTTGCCTTTTCTTTTATGCCATTCTTCCAATAAAGGGTTCAGCATATAAAGAAAATAATTTGCCCCCCCCCCCCCAACTCCCCCCGAGAGCAAATTTTATCCTTTAAGAATAGACCCCATTTTGGAAGGGCTGATCATCCAAAGACAAACAGGAAGTCACAAAAAATATTGGAAAAACATGGCAGAGCACTCATACCCTTTAGATGTCAATCAAGAATTAAAGCTACAAAAGACAGACATAAGCCGCAACACGACAAAACAAACAATGAGGCATGTGCGCCCAGCCAAGACTCAGATCAGCCTGGGCATCTGCCCAGTCTGATGAGAGTCTTCACTGTCCACACTGAGCTAGCTTATACCCTTAGCTACCCTTTAAATGCACAGCAGTCCGATCAGACTGGGCGGATGACCAGGCTGACCTGAGTCTTTGCTGGGCACATATTCCACTTTGTTGGTTTTGTCTCGTCACAGCTCACATATTTTAAAATACTTACATGTTTGTGAGGAGCCAAAAGCTGACCTGAATGAGCCCATCTTGACCTCCCCATCCTTCAAGTCTTCAACAACCAGCTCTGAGATGGGGATTGGGTCTCTGTACACCTGGAAACACTGATGGCTGTTCTGAGTGACAAGGCGTGTTAGCACAAGAATGTTATCAAACAGGAATAACTGTAGTTTCTGAAAATAGAATTGATCATTGAAGATAATAGATCTGGGGCCGTATTCATAAAGCCACTTAAGTTGTTGCTATGCTGTTGCTAAGGCTAAATATCTAGAAAGGAGATTTCCTACGACAATGAAATTTGCTCTGGAGGAACAGTCTTACAAAGACTGTTCCTCCAGAGCAAATTTCATAGTTGTAGGGAATCTCCTTCAAAGAAATTTAGCCTTAGCAACAGCATAGCAACCACTTAAGTCGTTTTATGAATACGGCCCCTGGAGTTGCCATATTTTTGTTTGAAGTACAGTCCAGTAACACAGTATGAAACCACACTGAACAACATAATCTCTAATATAGCTCAACTATACTAGAGAGACTGTACCTGAGAGTCCTAGTAGTTATACCAGTGAGATTGTTTGGCCAGATGGCTGGTAAACCACTTATTATTCAACATCAGAAAGTATACATTCTCAAAACAAAATGGTGCTCTACAGAATATGCAAACAACACATGCACAGGCAGATCAGTTTTCATTTTTCTCACTGCCCATCAAGATTCATACCATATCCCAAAAGACAGCTTGCCTGATGATGAGTTTGCCCATATTATGCGTACAACTTTGATATTGGTGTTGAAGCCCCCTCCAATGCTGACACTGCTGCCAAATGCAGTAAAACAGCTCTTCCTCTATGTTCCTATAGGAGATCTGCATTTAAGCTTACACCAGGATCAGGATTAAGCAGGTTTTATCAGCTAATTTTGGCTTGATCAATTGTTCAAATTTTAGATAAAACTGCATTAGCAAGCATTTCTCCCACTAATATAGAAGAAAACTTACACTGCCTTTATTATTCTTCAATGTTCCATTACACAACAACAGAGTCGAGGATTCCAGTGCTGGATGTCGTTGATCCTCGTATAGATATGTTATTCTTGATCTGTAGTAAATGCACTTAGCTTCACCAGTTTTCTTGTCAGCTTCTGCCATAACTTCCTCTGCTAGTCGTATCTGAAAAAAAGATGCCTGGGTGTAAAAGCAACTACCATTTTCTGAAACCCTAAATACAGTCAACTCTCGATATCTCAGTCAAATTTTATTCCAAACTACGAATATCTCAAAGTAAATTTTCTGGTTCCAGAAAATTTACTTTGTGATATCAGTAGTTTGAGATAAAAAGATTGAAAAGTAAAGAAAAATTGGAATTATGTCTTAACTATATTCTTTGATACAAGATGGTACTTTGAGATATTAGTATTTGAGATATTGAGAGTTGACTGTACTGTACAATCTCAAGTTTTCAGGGTTGCCACTTATCCTCAACCTAAATATTCCCTGATTTTTCCCCTGATTTTTCCCTGACAGTTTACCAGTTTTCCATATCCTTTTTACCAATCCAAAAGTTAATTTAACTCTTTACTTCAAAAGAGTAACTGTATCACTAGTAAATTGGGATTAACTCCTGAACAGAAGAATTTGCTCCCCCAGGGAACAAATTCTTTCCTTTAAGAGTACCCCTAAATGAGGAAGATAAGCCTGGGCTATCTCTCTAGAAAGTACATTCTTTCAGAATTTTCTGTAGACTGCTTTAGTCATTAATTTTCAAATTTCTGACATTTCCTTGACTTTACAAGTCCTTTCCAATTTTGCCTAAACCAACCACAACATTCCTTGACTTTTCCCTGACCTGAAAAAAAAGTTTTCCTGATGTTTTTTTTTTTTACTTTTTCCCCTGACCATGGCAACCTGGGGTCGTATTTATATAAGCACTTAAGCCGTTGCTATGCTGTTGCTAAGGTTTTAATTTCTACGAAGGAGATTTCCTACAACTATGAAATTTGCTCTGGAGGAACAGTCTTTTTCAGACTGTTCCTCCAGAGCAATTTCATAGTTGTAGGGAATCTCCTCCATAGAAATTTAGCCCTAGCAACAGCATAGCGACCACTTAAGTCGTTTTATAAATACAGCCCCTGTAAACTGTTGCCAGATTTGCAAACACAGTCTCATCAGAATCTCTGTTTGTCCCTGTACTTTGGTATTTAAAACTGTTCTCTCAAAAGTTCCGGTATAGATACGATCAAATGTCTGGGATAAAAGTATTTATATTTTAGAATATGCCCTAGAACCCTTGTTAGAATTTTCTGGTATATAATGCTATGACTCAACAATTTTGTCTAACTATAAATAGTCAATAACCAATATCAACTAAATTGCACTGCATGTTTTAGAAACTTAATTAGGGATGAATGGGTCGATTTACAACCTTAAGTGCCAATTAGGCAGCAGACAGACTAGCAGAAGTACCAATTAGGTGTTGTATATTTTCTCCTTACAAATACTATTAAACTTAAATTCCTCATTAAGGTATCTAGGCTACAGGTCAGACATTTGAAGCCACAACACGAGAAAACCAACAATGTGGTTGAGCGCTCAGCACAGACTCAGATCAGCCTGGGCATCCGCTAAGTCTGACCAGACTCTTTGCTAAGCGCTTTAAGGGAGCTAAGGGTCTAAGCTACCTCCATGCGGACAGCGAAGACACTGATCAGACTGGGCGGATGCCCAGGCTGATCTGAGTCTGCGCTGGGCGCACAACCACATTGTTGGTTTTGTCGTGTCGCGGCTCATTTACCAAAAATAGCATTTGTATTGTTTGTGAGGCAGGTGTATATCTTGACAACGGCTCTTAGAGTGGTGATTTCAAGTAAAAGTTTCCTTGAAATATCAATATGAACTCTTTAATATACTTGTATTAGGTACAAACATAGTTTACTTCATTTTCAGCAAATGTGAATTTCAGTATGTGAACAAAATGCAGCTCAGGGATGAGAATGTGGTATAAGAGTAAATCAGGAAAATGGATTTTATTAATTTTTGAGACCCACAGAATGCTTCTCCATAGCCTTATTTAACATCTGAAATTTGTATAAATTTATGCTTGAAAAAAAGTCTCCTGTGCAAAAATAAAATGATCATCTGAAGAAAACTTTTTTTTGTATTCTTACAGGCCTGAAAATTAACTTTGCATGTATCTTGAGATTGATTTCCAAAACACTAAAATCCAGAATTCTGGACAAATCCAGAACATTCTCATCCCTGGCAATTATAACTTCCACATTTGGCAAACAAAATCTTTACAATAATTGACAGATCATTTTGGGCTACCATCACATCAAGATCAAAACAGCTGCCATTCCATTTGCTGTTGTTGTTTTTTTTTTTTGTTGTTGTTGTTTGTTTTGTTTTCAGTTTCTTATTCATTTATTTACTTTTTATTGTAAAATATACATTTGTCAGATACTTGGATTGTCAAAATTAACAGCTGGAATAGTCAATTTCAAATATTTAGGAATTAAAGGATTAACTAATTGATATACTTACAGCATTAGCCAGACTACTGGTCTCTGATGCTTCTTTTGCTGTCTGAAAGTATAATAAAGATAATGTCATCAAAGCCCAGTTGTTCAAAACTAATGACACTGTTAATTAATACAGCATTATATTTCCAAACGTAATGTATGCAAAACACTGTCTTCTTTTGCCGGAAAAACGTGAGGAGCTTTTGTACTGCAAAAGCATCTCATATTTTGCCACCAAAAGAATTAGCACACTTGATTTTAGTCATACTTGAAGACTTAACAAATCATTGACTAACGACTTTGATTAGCTAACTATTCTTCGAACAGGTCACAAAATACTAGCAATTTGGGAATATTAAAGAGCATAAATTTGGCAAAACTTGGCATTTGCTAAATTTTTTCAAAAATAAAGCTATCGGAAAATGTTTCTAGCCTGCATCATAGCAAAGATTCACTAAGGTATTTCAACACTTTATGAATATTGCCTTCAAGGCAGCTCTCACAAGGAGATAATACATTTTTATCAGTAATTAAGGTACATGGGTACACTTTAAGGGGCAACAATTCTGCCATTTTTATTTTCACTTTCCTCCCTCATAGGGATCAACTCTTAAAGGAAAGAATTTGCTCCCTTTGGAGCAAATTCTTTCATTTAAGAGTTGATCCCTAATTGGAAAGGCTACATCACACAGGGAAGTAAAACAAAAGGTCACAAAAGTTGTCTCCATTTGAACAAATACCAGAAAAAACATTTATCTTTGAAATATTATCAATATTTTCATCTGCAGCTCTGCATTAAAGTAAATTAGACCAGCCCCCGAGGTTATAAAACTTTTTCATGCTCAACTCAGCTGAGCATGAAATTTTACCTGCGAATAAATAGCAAATTACTGATAAGTACGGTTGTCTTCATGCTCAGTTTGACTGAGTATGAAATTTTCTCTGCTTATGAATATGAAAATGCCAACATTAGTTGGCATTTTCATATTTATCAGCAGAGAAAATTTCATGCTCAGCTGAGTTGAGCACGAAAAAAGTTTTATAACCTCGGGGCCAGATTAAAAGGAGATAAGACTCTAAATATATCTCTGTAAATGAAGAGCTAAATGATCTTGACAATCTCTGCGTCACGATAAAGGCATTCAGAAGAGATAAATTACAGCATACAAAGGTTGATTTTTTTGTTTTCAAAATCACAAATTAAAGGCTGAAAGCTGGATGACCTTGGCTCATTTTTTGAACTGCTGAAAAATATCTAATTGGCATCATGTCATAAAATAAGATGCATTTTGTCATGTGTACAAAGTGTAGATGTGGATCCATCTGCAGACCCATGATCGACGAAACCTGGTCCACACTGAAGTAATTGGCTGCACCTTCATGATTTTTCGGTCTTTTTTAGGTAAAAGACAACTTTTGTGACTCTCAGTTAGCTAACCTGGACATAAAAGCCCTTCCAAACTATGCTCCTACAGGAGCAAATTCTTTCTTTTTATACAGTCTTAGACACAGGGTAAACTCTATAGCTCTCCATCAAGCTGCTGCAGTAAGATCTACCTACAAATGCCCTTGAGTAACAGGGTATAATTTGAGTGAATTTTCATTGAGAATTGATTTTCATTGAGAAAAAATAGGCAAGATAGAAAATGGCAGAGTTGCTGCCCCTGAAAGACTGACCCATTCACCATAGCTCTGCACAAAATCCTAGATCTTACAGACTTGTTTGGCTAAAAACAAATTCTTTAGACTGTACAGGTGCAATGCTGATCAGGGCCCGGTTGTTCATAGCAATTTTTATACAGCTTAATACTGTTTGTAGTCAAGGATTTATCAAGTCTTCTAGTACATATACAATCAAGTGTGCTAATATTTTTTGCAGAAAAAAAGGCAGTGTTTTTGTATGTATTATGTCTGAAAATATAAAGCCTCGTTAACAAACTACGTCATTACTTTTGAACGTATCAGCCTTGAATACTATTTCCTTTAACATGGATGGGAGTCTTTCCTATAATAATTCTGTTGATTGACCTTTATTATATTAGAAAGAATCTCCAAAGCAAAACTCTCGAGCATAAAGCTGGCATTTGTTTCAATTATTTTAATCTTCGTTTAAGTGGGCTGAAATTCCCACGTAATTTGAAATGCATCATATGAAATGTACCTAAGGTTTGTGGGTTGCAGGCTTGAATCCCCAATGGGCCAGCTAGCAAATGAAAAACTCTCTAGTAAGGTTCCAGCAGTAAATGGGTACATTTTTAGAATTAGGGAAGGTTAAAGGCAGTATACTGACTCGGATGGGCCCCATCTTTAATATACTGTGCCCAAGATATAGAGGGCCTCTTACACCCATTGTCCCTATGGCCACAAAACTACAAGAAACCAGTACCTTTACCTATCATCAAAATTACTCTATTTAAAGAGTTCTAGATAAGAGGGAGTATCTGATGATAATTGAGAGATAATTTTTCTTATTTCTCATCTAAACCATACATTGTGACCCCTCATCTGAACCGTCTTGTCAAGATGGTTCAGATGAGGGGTCACAATGTATGTTTCTATGCAAAGTTAATAAAAAATTATCCCAAATTAACATCAAATACTCCCTCTTATCTAGAGCTCTGTTACTCAAAAAGGCAACTTTTCCCCTGAGACAGCTCATTTCTCCTTGAAAGATGACATCATAATGCTTGTCCTTACACAGTAAATCAATTAATCAGCCTATGTCAGACCACTCAAACAAGGTCTTTCTCATACGATCTATTGTTTGACTCTGATCAAGTGAGGAAATTAAACAGCTTCAGGAAGGCATCTGACAACGGAATCCCTACGCTTTTGTTTTGACTACTGGAATCACGCGGCGGTCACGTCGCCACTATATGTAAGGTTTAGACTGTGCAGAACGACCAAAATTTTGGAGTAAAATTTTTCATTTTTTCTCATTTCTCCACAAAAGCCATGGTTGAGGATTTAACAGGCATTTGTCTATTAAGCAACATGATTTTATGAAATACTTCAATGTAATGTTTTTATGGAAAATTACTAATTTTCCATAACTAATTATTAGTTATTATGCAGTTTGCTCCTCAAAACTTTGGCTTTATACTTGAAGCATGTATGAGGTCAAATTATAGTCTCAAGGCCAAAAACGTATGGTAGGAAGTTTCTGTCAAACTTCTGATATTTTTATAATTTCTTCACAAAATGAAAGAGCTCCAGAGGTGGGGTTTTGAGGATAATAATAAGAATTTTTTTCTTATTTCTCAACAACACCATGTATTTTGACCCCTCATTAGAACCATCTCAATGACATTATGTTTTTATGCAAAAATATAAGCTTAACCCTTAAAGCATCAAAACAGCAGACAACAAATTTACGTCTGCAAAATTTAAAAAACAAGAGGCCCACTGGCCACAAAGCTCACCAGATCTCTAGCTAACAAGACCTGTCACAGGGACAGGATAGCTTGCCTGACAGCGCCTTGCCCATCACATAAAAAACTTTAACGTAAAACTTTAACATTTTCCTAATGCCGATGCCGCCGCAAACGCCAACTCCGATGCCCACGCCGCCGCTGACGCGACGCCAGGGGTAGTGCAATAGCTCTTCCTGAACTTTGTTCAGGCGAGCTAAAAACTGCTTTCAAAACTGCTGTCACATTTGTACAGGCTAATACAAAATACACTACTACAAAGTCTCAGTCTGACAGTCTGTTGAGTTGATAACAAAATATATAACTATTTTCCATATTTTGATTGCAGTAAATGCCATTTTTTTAATTTTCCCCATCGTAAGTCAATGCAACTCTAATTTGCCATAGCAACCAAACAAAAGAGCTGATTTTCATAAAACAAAAACATAAATTTTCACTTCCCCAGCTCAAGGATACCAAAGATAAAATCTGAGCCCAATCGGCCTAGTGGCTTCAGAAGAGAGAATTTTTTTAAGGCATGTTTTTCCTTCTTTTGCTTTATGGCTTCCATGACAACCAATAATAAAAAGTGAAGTGGACCGAAAACATATAGCTGATAGAAGACTTCTCAAGGAACATTTGTATAAAAGTTTCGTCAACATATCTGCAATGGCTTGGCAGTAAATGCCATTTTTCAATTTTCTCCATTATAAGTCTATGGGAACTCTTAAGTTGCCATAGCAACCAAACTCAAGAGCAGATTTTCATAAAAAACACAAACTTTCAATCCCCCACCCTAAGGATACTACAAACGAAATCTGGGCCTTATTGGCCCAGTGGTTTCAGAGGAGATACTTTTTAAGCCTTCCTTTTCCTTTTTGATTGCATTTTGGTTTCCATGGCAACCAATAAAAGGGGCAGTGGACCAAAAAAAATACAGCTGATAGAAGACTTCTTAAGGAACATTTCTATAAAAGTTTTGTCAACATATCTGCAATGTCTTGGAAGAAAATGCCATTTTTCAATTTTCCCCATTGCAAGTCTATAGGAACTCTAAGTTGCCATAGAAACCAAACTAAAGGGCAGATTCTCATAAAAAACACAAACTTTCAATCCCCCAGCCCAAGGATGCTACAGATGAAATTTGGGCCCAATCGGCCTGGTGGTTTCAGAGGAGATGTTGTTTAAAAGTGTTGACGGACGACGACATACGACAGACGACAGACGACATACGACGGACGACATACGACATACGACGACGACGGACAACTGCCTATCCTAAAAGCTCCCTCGGAGCCTTCGGCTCTGGTGAGCTAAAAATGTTTGGTTCAAGCTATTATTACATTCATCATTGAGATACTAGAGGACAAAACAGTGTAGATCCAGATGAGGCGGCTCAATATGAGCTGCCTCATCCAGATCAACAATGTTTGCAAATGTAACTATTTTTGTTTTTGTCGCTTTTCAGGGATGGATTGATGACTTGCTATTTTACTTCCTTTTTAACAGTATTTCAGTCATATAACACCAATGGGTGGGTAACAATGAAAGGCTGTGTGCAATGGAACCCTGTTTAGGATTGAAAATATTCCTGCCTACAGTGGGGCTCGAACCCTTGACTGCTAGATCAGCAGGCCAGAGCTTAACCTACAGAGCCAGGGCTCTCGATCACCGAAATTTGGGGCCAAATTTCGGCCCCATTCCCAATGCCAAAAAGTATGTTTTTTTCCCAATTCCAGATGAAAAATTCCCAATCTGACTAAGCCTGTTTGGTCCAAGAATACTGCAGTTGCATCAATGCAAAATGTATTTAAAACCACCTAAAACCAAAAATGTTAACATAATTTATAACTTTAAAAATCGGGAAGTGATTACATTTTCAATCACGATCGTCATGTTTTGTTACTGGAAAGTGGTACCGGGTTTTATCAAGTAGTCATGTACTGTTAGAGTTACTTCCCTTTCCTGTACTGTTAGAGTTACTTCCCTTTCATTAGCGGACGAATAGCCTAGCAAATTTTGCTGCAATATGTTAATATTTTCTTTGCTTCAAGGGCCAATATTGTTGTGATGAACAATATTTTGGCTTATTCTTTAATTTAATGCCTTCCAATGCTAAAATTTGATCGGAGTTTTCACCTTTGGTGGATGATTCTGCTGTTTTTGCGTTTCGTACCTGAATCAATTTTCACAGACATTTTCGGCCATAGCCAAAATCATAAACAGGATTACCGGGACATTCAAGAGTTAGTATAGTGATAGTGACATACAGTGGATGTTTTGTACTTGCAGGACTCAAAGTTTTGTCATGTTCTGCATTGTGACAGTCCACTTTCTCTCAACTTCACATTATGCTTAGTTCACAGATGCTTCAACCTAGAGTGTTATACTGTTGTTATATTGAAACACTCTTTTTCTATGTCCCAGTCTTGTCTCCAATTTGAGAGTGGCAAGATAGGGAAGTTTCCAGTTCAAAGGTAAGAAAGAAAAAACTCAACACACACAAATAGTTTTGTTATTATCTAATATCCCAACTATTTGATAAAGTTTATTATGATTCACTATCTGCTAGATTTATGTCTGCTTATTGACTCGATTCCTCTGAAAATATATAACAATACCATATGTAAGTTGTGTTGGTCTGACAATGAAAACGTCACACATAAAATGGAAATTTTCCCAATTTTAGACAAAACGACGCTATTTTCCCAATTCTAAAGGCCCCGGCCCCATTCCCAAAAAGGGGTGTGAGAGCCCTGAGAGCTACCAGGGCTCTGGCGCTTTAAGGGTTAATAGCAAAATTTTGTGGGAATATAATTTGAATTAACACTTACATATTTCTGTATGCTTTTCAATAACAGTGGGTACTTCATAAACCTTCCCCTTGCACCATCTGTAAAACAACAAAACAAACAAGTTGGATAAACAGAGTATCAAATAAATAACATCAAATGCAGCTGAAAACAAAAGACAGGTTGTTACTGAAATACTTGTGTCATGCATTGCAAAAGTCATTTGTGACTTGCAAACTCTGTCTTCACTGAAACTGAAATTTTCTTGAGGTGTTTATTCACAAGGGATGGATTGTTATCATTAATAACATGTTGCTTGTAAAGTCTTAACAACTTACTACTCTACAAAGTATCTTTTTCTTTTTTTTTCCCACAGAGAAACAGTTTCATAGTTTCAGTTCAACTTTGTTAACATCTGTAATGTCCATCACATACCATTTTCACAATTGACTTATGGAATGACTTCTAATTAATGTCCCTTCCCACACAAGAACAATGTATGTTTTAATGCGAAGTTAACAAAAATTATCCCTAATTGACACCAAATACTCCCTCTTATCTAGAGCTCTGTTACTCTAAATGACAAGTGTTTGCGTACAGGATAGCCGGCCAAACAGTGCCTTGCCCATCATATAAAAAAAACTTTGTCGTAAAACTTTAAAGTGTGACGCTGAGGCCAAAGCCGACGTAAGGGGAACAACTATAGCTCCCTGTACTTTTGTACATGCAAGCTAAAAAGTGGCCAAATTCCAACAAGACTGGCTTAACCACAAATGAGCTGCGACATAACAAAACCAAGAATGTGGTTGTGCGCCCAGCGCAGACTCAGATCAGCCTGGGCATCCGCCCAGTCTGATCAGAGTCTTCGCTGTCCGCATGAAGGTAGCATAGTCCCTTAGCTACCCTTTAAGCGCGAAGTGAGGATTCTGATTAGACTGGGCGGACATCAAGGCTGATCTGAGTCTGCGCTGGGCACACAACCACATTGTTGGTTTTGTCGTGTCGCGGGTCAAATAGTTGTTATTTATTTGACCAAATTTTGCCTTAAATAAGAGCTGGCCCCTCATTGTAAAGTTATACAAGGAAGCAAACAGGAATTCTCAAATGTTGCCTCCGTTTGAAAACATGGGGTAAAGACATGACAGAGTACCGGTACAATCTAAGCTAAACCTAGAAGTCAAATGCATTAGATTGTCTTCCTGACCTTCCTTACAATCTGTTTACAGCAGTGGACAATAATTATTATTAGGCCATGACACGACAAAACCAACAAAGTGGCATAAACAATTCTTGTTGATGTGTAAGGATAAACTATACTGTCTTAGATAACCATCAAATGAGCTGCGGCACGAGAAAATCAATCAAATGGCATGTGTGACCATTGAAGACTCAGATCAGCCTGGGCATCCGCCCAGTCTGATCAGACACTTAAAGGGTAACTAAGGGTCTAAGCTACCTCCATGCGGAAAGCAAAGACTCTAATCAGACTAGGCGGGCACCCAGGCTGATTTGAATCTTTGCTGGACACACATGCTACTTTGTTGGTTTTGTCTTGTCACAGCTCATTTGATGGTTATCTAAGACAGTATGGTTTATCTTACACATCAGCAAGAATTGTTTATGAAATATCCATTGCCAGAGCAAAAATCATATGACAAACTTTGTTTACCTAGTCTTGTAATTCAGTCAGTTAAATCTGTTAGAATTAATTACAACACAGCTACTGAGCAAGTCATATGACAAACTTTGTTTATCTAGTTTCGTAATTCAGTCAATATGGCCTATTTGTAACAATAAGAATGAACTGTTGTAAAGGGTCATATACGGAGAGGATCTAAGAATAATTCTGTAGTATTTTTTCTTGTTTCTCAATAGCCCCAATAGCTCCGTGGCTTAGGGACTGGCCTGCTAAGCTAGGGGCCTAGGTTTGATATTCCACTGGAGGTCGAATCCTTTTTCTTTCCAACCATAAACAGGGTTCTATTGCACACAGCCTTCATTATCATCCTTCCACTGGCTCAGTACAAAGCAAAATTCTGAGAACTTGCTCTCTACAGAGTGAAAATCTGTTCTTTAAGAGAAGCCATGCAAATTGTTTCATGTCAAGAATGATCTCCCTTGTAATTTACACAACTTGAAAGTGATTTCCCTTGTAATTTACAATATGAGAGTGATCTCCCTTGCAATTTACAGCCTGATACATACCAAGAAGGCCCCAGAGGTCAAGTTTTCGGCTAAAAGGTGAATCTTGGCATCGCTGGAGAAAATCGTCGACGGCAGGGTCATTTTTCTTCTCATCTAGCAATGCTTTACCAAACACTTGGTTGGCACAAAATGATATGTATTCTGACAGGTTTGGAACCTACAAAAATGAAATGGATAATATGAGACCAGTGATTCAACATTTCCAAACTCAGTGCCCCCTCCAACCCATGCCCTTCCCCTTTGTTAGCTTGGAATCTCCTTTTGTTCTAATATATAAGGTGTAATGGTGGAGGGAATAAATCTTTTGCTAAATGGTAGTTTCACTTTTCAAGATCATGTGCTAAATAAGCAGCATATGAAGTTGGTGGCTTTCTTCTTTTCCACAAATTTCGCTAAAATAAAGTGACCCCAAATATAAGTGTTTAACAGTATCACATGTATTTCCCGATTTACAGCGGCACTGTGAACACAGCTTTATGTGAGCCGCGACATGACAAAACCAACAAAATGGCATGCATGTGCGCCTTGCAAAGACTCAGATCAGCCTGGGAATGCCCAGTCTGAGCAGAGTCTTCAGTGTCAGCACAGAGATAATTTACACTCTTGGCCACGCTTTAAGCAAATAGCCCAGACTCTGATCAGGCTGGGTGGATGCCACTTTGCTTTCTTGAGCAAGATCTCATGTCAGTGTTTAAAATCAACAGAATTCTTAGTAATTTCTTACCCATTCTTCCAGTTCCTTCCCGACTTCATGTGTTGTACCATCTGGGTGCCTCTGGCTCTGTAGTCGACATACTAAATCTGTAATGATAAGCGACAGTTTAAGGATTACCATAAGAATTCTAAATATTGGGACACCAAAAATAATTACCATAATTGTCCTAAAATTGGAACAGTTTGGTTTTATAGTGCAGTAATGTTTCCAAAAAATGCAAATGGGATGGCAAATAGTGTAAACCCTGATCAGACTGCTCCTTCCTTCAGGAGCAGTCTGATCTGGGTTTGCACTATTTGCACATACCTAACTGTCCCAATATATAGAATTTTTACGGTAATCATCATGCTAAGCTCCCTCTACGGTAAATGAGTAGTGAGTAAACTTTCAGGGGAGGTACTATTATTTTCTTTTTCCTATTTGTCTCCTTTTTCAATTTGGGTCAATTTTTAAAGGGTAGAGACTAGACCCGAAGTTGGAAGGGCTAAACTATCCAGAAAAGCTAAGAAAAAAATTTTCCAAGTTGTTTCCCTTTGTAAAAGTTGCTGTGATTTTATACACTGTTTGCAGATTTAACTATTTCCATTTTTGGTCCTAACACTTAAAGCGCCAGAGATGAAAATGGCAGAATTTGCAAACAGTGCAGATCCTGATGAGGTGGCTCATAATGAGCCACCTCATAGATCTACACTGTTCGCCCTCTAGTTTTTGAATTTTCAATATGATATAGCTTGGATGAAACATATTTTGAAATTTTTGCAGACGTAAATTTTGTCGTCTGCTTTTTGGAGCTTGAAGGGCTAAGTGTTAAGAAAGTTAAGGGTAATCTTCAGGTGAATTACAGCGGCCTAGCTATTTTAAGAAACTAATTAATACATATAATTACTGACCATGCCATTTCCCAATAAGAATATTGAGTAGCTTACACCAAATAATAATTATTATCAGCGGGCAGCTATGATTACCAGACCAGTTATGTTTCCCAATAAGGAGGCAGCTGCAAAATAAATAAACCTATCACCCTCAAGACAGCATGAGAGTAAATGCCTTGTAGATTGCACGTGAGAAAATGCCTTCTTTTTTCCCGATACAGCTTATTTTAGCAAAACCCCAGTTTCAGCTACTTTTAAGAAATGATATTAGCATACCTTCATGTAATGGAATGATCTTGTCTACCGGACCAAATATTTGCTCTAATTCTCCGTCGGTCATTAGCTGAAGTTTCTGGAGGGAATCTCGATATGTCTGCAAAAAAGGAAAACATTTCTTAGGGCACTATTAAAGGAAATAATCTCGCCAGAGGGCATATTATCTAGTCTTAAAGGAAGCAGCTGGCTCTCTCAAGGCAGTGAATTCTGTTCTTTTATATCTAAGCCCCTAGGAGTAGGCAAGAATTGGCTCTTTTGACAGCAAGTCCCTTTTAGTAGGAACTAGCCCCAAGGGACAAGGCATTCATCTATGATCAGGGTACCAAAATTATTCTGCTAAATATTATTGTGCTAAAGTTTGCTCCCTTTCAAAGATGGCTTTCAAACAAACCATGGCAGAACGGCCAAACATATTAGCACAGCTTATAAATCTTTGTCTCAAGAGACTCTTTAACCATACTAAAACAAATCCGATTAATTTGCTGGGGAAATTTCAAAGCTCCAAACAAGCCAAAAATTTTTGGGAGTTTTTGTCTCTACAAACATACCCAGTAAGATCTTAACTGGCCCACAGGTTATAAAACTTGAGTACATTCTCAAACTCAAAATAAAGCACACTGATTGGCTGCTTCCGAGCACATGCTCGGAAGCAGCCAATCAGTGTGCTTTATTTTGAGTTTGAGATTATACTCAAGTTTTATAACCTGGAACCCAGGTTTTTTAGTGTATCATTAGAACTGACCCTGCTTTAAATGGAAATGGGTACAATTTCAGAGGATTTCGTTTTTGCCTCCCTCTTCAACAGAGGTTGACTCTTAAAGGAAAGAATTTGCTCCTCTATATGCCATTTTAGACAGGCTACGTCATCTTGGGAATCAAACAGGAAGTCACAAAAGTTTTTCTCCTCTATAAAGATGGTGAAAAAAAAACATAAACATGTACCCATCCACCTGAATTCTTGTGAAATCTCATTTCTATGGAAAAATAAAAACAGATAAACAAGAATTCTGCAGGAGGCCGTGTCTCTGCTGTCTGCCACAAAACAGAGCTAATTAAGCCAGAAAACTCGACAAATGTTTGTGCCACTGCCCCTGACACTGGAGAAGTACTACATCTGAGCCATGACATGACAAAACCAACAAAGTGGTTGTGCACCCAGCCCAGACTCAGCTCAGCCTGGGCATTTGCCCAGTCTGATCAGAGTCTTCGCAGTCCGCATGGAGGTAGTTTAGACTCTTCTTAGCTACCCTTTAAGCACTTAACGAAGAGTCTGATCAGACCAGCCGAATGCCCTGGGTGATCTGAGTATTCTCTGGGCGCACAACCACTTTGTTGGTTTTCTAGTGGCGAGGCTCATGTCTTGCTTCTACCATTCGCACATGAGACAATAAAATCACCACAAAATCTTGAACTTCTTTCGAGCTCTGATTTTGATCGGATTAATTTTCATTTTTGTTCATTAGTCGCTTTTATTGCAAAAAGCCTTTTATATGACATTTACCACCATAGCGTAGCATAATATTGCTAACTAGAGACTGTTGCGGTGTGCAAATTGACAATATCACTTCAAATGACATGCTCCCCTCTAAAAATCTTGTCTGATAGAACTAATCAAGCCATTAATAGTACATGGAATTTTAATGTTATAAAACGTGACAGCGGCCCAGATAAGGTACTTGTTCATAATTCTGGGAGGGAATTTTCTTGTTAGAAGACAAGGATTTCCCCTTCCCAAAACAATCTCAAAGATCTAGATCTGTCCTGTAAGACAGATCTAGATCTTTGGGATTTTTTTTGGAAGAGAAAACCCATTTCATAGATGAATTATACGAGACTGATTTGCATATATGCATTAATTTTGGAAGGATACATTCCAGACTTATAACCAAATAAATATGGTATTTCTCCTTAGCAACCTATGTTGTGACCCCTCAAACTTTCTCGACAATGAGGGGTCACAAAAATTTGATATGGGGAGTTACAGAAATTATCAAAGGATTTTCTTTTATACTTTTCAATGAATTATAGAGATTTCTCGGTGAAATCGAAACTGATAATCTCACTGTTTCAAACAGTGAAATTATCACCTTCGATTTCACTGTTTCAGATATTGGCTTTTTGTGAAATAGCCTCAAGTTTTTTGTTGATTAATTGGCCATAACTTATCTGGCTTGACAAAAATTACGTCACTCATGTTTGCACGCCATTACGACGTTTTAAAGCGCCGATGTAACACTGTTACTGCACGAGACTTCAGGCCGCCTAAGTCTCCTGTAGGCATTCTTTCTTGGCAAATTTTTTGACATCTGTTTATCAAAATGATATTTGAAGCTATTTTTTCAGTTGCAAACCTTGTTTCCAACCAATATCATACCCAATAAACACGCTGAAAGCATCAAATTTGACGCAAAACGGATAGAAAAAAAGTTGTGTTCCTGTCGTGATGGCTGACGCTCTTGAATAAACAGAATTATTGCGATTTTCAAGCATAATGAAATAGAAAATTTGACTTTTTCAGTGTAAGATGGATGAATTTTTATTTCACTCATGAACACCAAAGTGATATTTTCCTTCGTGGCTTCGCCACTCGTGAAAATACTGCTTTTGGTGTTAATTTGGTGAAATAAAAATCTATCTTACACTGGAAAAGTCAAATATCCTCTATATCTTCACATGGGAAGGGCCTTTACATTTTTACGAAAACTGAACAACTGCACAAGCTGCTTGATTCTATGTTATTCTCATAAAAGACAGCTATACTGGAAGCTTTACGCAAAGTTTATGCTGCATCTGAAAAGTATTGTCGTGCGACAAAAACCCTTCATTATTTTAAGCTCTGGCTACACATTTTAGAGACATGATCCTTGTCAATTTACATCAGGTTCATTGAACCAGCAGTGTGATTAATTTAATTTTTATCATATTAATCATCATAAAATCTTTATGTTTTTGTTCCAATCCATGCTGAAGAAAGCTTATACTTTGCAGACATGCGATCTTTTCAAAATAATAAGTTTGTGCTGGATTTCTATTTGAGAATTGAAAGCACTATTTTCAGCTTCATCTCCCAATGAAACTTCAAAATAGTGATTTCAATACTTTTATTTACATTTATGTACATTTTTATCTTATTCATTCTAATTTAATACTTTTCTCAGCTATAAACAGATATATGTTATTTAAAGAACAGAGACTAAGTACCCTGAAAGTCAGACTGAGAACAGCAAAGTTGAGATTTCTCTACGTCAACTGGCACCCAACAGCAGGTAACATCAAGCCAACTTTTCAAAACATCATTTATTGGCCGATGCGCCAGAAAAGGATGCTTTGTCTCCATCCACTTTTCATCCAG
Source organism: Ctena decussata (assembly GCA_963989385.1). NCBI lineage: Eukaryota > Metazoa > Mollusca > Bivalvia > Lucinida > Lucinidae > Ctena > Ctena decussata. The sequence continues at coordinate 64,099,676 of OZ022507.1, forward strand.
AAAAGAAATGCAATAAGTCTAATGACTTCATTTTAGGCATTGCAATAAGAATGTAAATAATGTAAAATCTTTTGTTTAGAATAAAATTTCTGAATTACCTTTTTCACAACATTCAAGTCTTCAATGAGGTCCACCTCTCCCTGATATAGTTCATATATTGCCTGAAAAACAAGTAGAATAAATTAATAAAACTCAGACGGCTCAAGACAAAATGTTCATCACTTTGAGAGCCAGCTACTATACTTCTATAAAATGGATGATTTATAAAAACAAAACAGTAAAAAAACATAATACCCCGCCACTAACATGTGGCGGGGTATAACAAAAAAAAACTACTGTTCATAATACAAGTGCTATTATTTGGGAAGTAACAGGATCACAATATTTGATGGACCAAAATACAGTGCAAATGAACCTATAATAAAGGGTCACATGTCTTAAGCAGCCAGCTTTTGACTTTCCTCTGGGTGACCCTTTAAGACAGGTTTAACTGTAAGTATTAGAAACTTAACAGTATGACACAGCTACTAAATGGCCATAAAGTAGTGCAATATTTCCCACATGGCCAAAGCCTCTATACTTTTGAAGTAACTCTGTGCTCTACAAGTTTTCAATAAAATAGCTGACACTGCTGTGAGTATGCTGGTCTGAGTACATCTAGTCTAATTATTTGGCACCAAAATAACCATTTCCAGACAGTTTTATACAGGACTTTATTGCAAAGGAACCCATTGTTCTCAGGGGGTCTAATTATTGGGTTATAAAACACACACCATGTCATAACCACTCGGCACTTATGGCAGTGAAAATCTCCAACTCATACTCTATATGGGAAAACACAAAAGTTGGCATGTTTCAACAGCAAAGGATCTGATCAGACTGCACAGGTGTGCAGTCTGAACACAGCCTTTGCTGTATGTCAAATATTTTCAGTAAAGTTCAGACTAATGCTAAAACTGAAGACTTGGCCAGACTGCAAGAAAGCTTAGGCTGGTCCAAACAGAACCTGTTAAATTTGTGGGGTATTTTTTTTTGGTTTTGCTTTTTTCTATGCCATGGCTCTCTTCTGAGATTGCCGCCTTATAACTCCAATGACTCCTTCAGCTTATTCGCAACAGTGCATAATTACAATCATTTTTTCATTAACCTATGATATTTAGTGCAAAATTTAATAAATAAGAAAATATCAATAATTAATCTGTTTTTCTTTCATTTGTTAGACAGTGCATAGATCTGTCTCAATATTAAGGTGAATGGTTAAACTATCAGGGGAAGCAACTCCGTTGTTTTCATTTCTGCGCCTCTTCCCAAAGGGAGTCAACTCTTAAAGGAAAGAATTTGCTCCCCTAGGAGCAAATTCTTTCCTTTAAGAGTAGACCCCTAATTGGAAGGGCTTTATTTGTCACTCAGGGAAGCAAACAGAAAATCAAGTAGGTTCTCTCCCTTTGTAAAAGTGGCAGAAAAACATGGAGGTGTACCCATACACCTTATTAATTATTATGTTATGTCATCAACAGGTAACTCTGTCTTAGAAAATGAACTCTGAAGTACAAGGTGTCTTTTTATTGTGCTAATCCCTTGATCTCTTTGCACTGCTTGATAAGCCTATTTTCACCAACAGAGACAATGGTCACTGAATATCAGTAAATGAAATGCCATAACAAGACCTGTCTGCATACAGGATAGCTCACCTGACCATGTCTTGCCCATCACAAAAATACTTGAAATTTTAACATTTTGCAAATGCCGACTCCGCCACCAATGCCAAAACCATGTGAAGTACAATAGGTCTTCCTGTACATTCATACAGGCGAGCTAAAAAAGACTGCATCACAACCTTGTACCGTAAAAATTCTATATATTGGGACAGTAAGGCCTGAGCAAAAAGTGCAAACCCAGATCAGACTGCTCCTGCAGGAGCAGTCTGATCAGGGTTTACACTATTTGCCATCCCATTTGCATTTTGGGTCACAATAACTGCACTGTAAAACCAAACTGTTCCAATTTTAGGACAAATATGGTAATTATTTTAAGCGTCCCAATTTTTAGAATTTTTACGGTAATGCAGTAAAACCAAACTGTTCCAATTTTAGGACAATTATGGTAATTATTTTAAGCGTCCCAATTTGTAGAATTTTTACTGTAATGCATTTTTTTTTAGCTCGCCTGTATGCATGTACAGGAAGGTTAACACCAATCACATTACCAAGGCCAGATGTAATTAAGTCTCTCTGACATATCATGCTATGAAAGGCTTACATAGTCTTTCGTAAAAGCATGCTTAGTTGGCATAATAATGTTTTTTTTTAAGTCTAATTAAAGTACATGTTGGTACGATAATGCCTTGTCAGGCTTACAAGTGGCTTTTCATGAAAAAGTAGGAAAAAAGTAGGAATCATTTCAAGAGAAAAGTAGGAAAAAAGTAGGAATTTTATGATAAAAAGTAGGAATTATTTGTACAAACTTACCAATAAATCTCGTATATATTAACTCGATTTAACCCTGCCTAACAGTTTAGAAAAACTCCAGTCACAAGATATAAGGGCTGTTTAGCTTCAGGAGGCTCTGAAATCTTACTGTACATGCTGCTGTCAACCTGAATTTTTTTTATTTATTAATCAAATTGAACATCTAAACAAACCATAAAACATAGCGAAAGAACGGTTCAATGTTGTTCCAGAGAGAAAGAGAACCAGGTGGTAAGATGCTTGTATGAAATTGTTGCTTTGAACAAGATATAATGGTAGTTTATATGAAATAGGAGGGCCTGAGTTTGATCTGTCAGGGAACAGGTAATGAGAGCAGTCAGAAATTCAATTTCAGAGCTGAATGGACAGTGTCCCAATATCTTTCTCTGAAACATGCTTTAGAATGAGTATATGATTAAAAACACCTTACTTTGATTAATAAGCACAATTACTGCAAGATAGTAAAAGCAGTCATTTCCACCTAGCATTTGCAAGTCTGAATGCCCACCAGAAGTCATTTTTGCTTAAAAAGAATGACTAAAATGATATTATTCATGTATAAATGGGGGGTCTGGGGGGCACAGCCCCCCAGAAGCCAAAAACAATTTAGAAAATCACATTCTAACAGTGCTTCCCAGCTCCTCAAAATTAAGAGCTGCTCCCTAGCTCCCTGAAAATAATTGCTAGTGCTCCCCCAGCTCCCTGAAATAAATGGCCATTCTCCCCAGCTACCCCAAACCCCTGGGAGGGCCTCATCCTTCATATTAAGCAACATGCATGTCCAAATGGTTCAACACATTTCCCAGAAAGGCACCATGCAGCTTGCATAAGAGGTCAACAGTAGCATGTTCAAAGACTCTGTAAGTACCTCATCAGTAGTATATGCCATCAGTCCTTATATCATGTAGCATGTTTCATTCTGTAACAGACTAAAATATTTTGAAATATACATTTTTTTATTTTCATTTTCATTCAAAAAGTAGGAATAGTAGGAATATTTTTGAAAAAAGTAGGAAAAAAGTAGGAACAGGGCAAAAAAGTAGGAAAAGTAGGAAAAAGTAGGAAAAAGTAGGACTACTTGTAAGCCTGCCTTGTAACAATATATAGCTGCATAAGTTTCGTGGATGAGTGGCTTGGCAATTTTACTGCCTTCTCAAATTTATTTCAATCATCTTGGGACAATTTTAGGGTGATTATGAGGGGCTCAGTGCAAAAGGGCATTTAGGTTCTGGCAGAATCTCTCCGCCAGTGGAACTCAAACCTGTGACCCTGTGATCCAAAGTTGTGAGTGCTAACCATTTGGCTACAGGGATGCTTACAGGAAAGAATTTGCTAACAAAAATGATAAACCAAAGATAATGATGACGTCCCCATAAAAGTGCTACAGTAGAAGTTTAAGTATTAAGTCTGTAGAATCTATAGATACAGGAGTCCATTATTTGAAACTTGTCCCTTGTCTAAGAGCATTAAGCTGAGCCATGAGACCTGTTGACAGGTCAGCATATAGTCATATCAGCTTGTTCTAGTTTTAGGATAATCAGGCACCAAGGTGTTCCACTATTCAAGGTATTAGCAGTACTCTGTAATCCCTGTGCCGTAAAAATTTTAACTTGGTAGACCGAAAATAATTACCATAAAAAAAGTCCTAAAAATGGAATATTTTGATTTTTTAAACATAATTGGTCTAAAAGATACAGATGGAATGGCAAACAGTGTAGACCCTGATCAGACTGCTCCTTAAGGAGCAGTCTGATCTGGGCCTGCACTGTTTACTCAGACCTATGAGTCTCAATACTTAAAATTTTTATGGCAACCATTCTCGGTAATCCCTGTAATAAAGGGATTTTTTTCTTTAATAGTACTAAACACTACTGTAGTACTAAACACTACTGTTAGTTCAGATTGGGTCAATGTCTTTCAGCATCTGTCATTAAGATGACTTTGTGATGATTTCTGTCATGTACATGACTATAGGGGGTAGAGTAGTGCCAACAAACTTCAACAGGCCAGTGGCACCTATTGCATTTGCCTCTAAACCTGTCCTATGAACTATATGTCATAGAACTAATTGGGGATTGGCCTTTCGTTCTTTCCTCACTGCCCAATACTCCAGCTAACTACTGCCCTAGCCCCCCTTCACCCCCACCACTTAGTGCAATGCTTTTACCTTTTCTAACAGAGCCCACAGGGGTAATACCAAATTCTCTACCAGGTCCTCTGGTGTTGAATATTTAGCCAATTGATTACACTGCATGCAAAAGTGGCTGTCAGCTGAGACAATCTACAGCAGAATCAGCCCAGTCGACAGTCGTAAACATTATACCCTAATGTGCTTAAGTATTGGGACACCTGAAATAATAAATTTTCCATTTGTCCCAAATGGAAAATTCATTATTTTTAGGTGTCCCAATATATAGGCACATTACGGTAATCATTTACCATTATTGGTATGCTGTCAACTGAATTATCCATCTACAGCCACTTTGCACAGTAACGAAATGGTTAACAGCATCGGTAATGACATTGGTGTTATACATGTGGGGATGTAACAGAAGAAAAGTACCATAATGTGCCTATATATTGGAACACCTAAAAATAATAAATTTTCCATTTGGGACAAATGGAAAATTTATTTTTTAGGTGTCCCAATACTTAAGCACATTAGGGTAGAAATGTCTCTGCTATTCCCTAGACCAGAAATGGTAATGGCAACCTATTCCCTAGACCAGAGATGGTAATGGTAACTAATAACTTATACACACTAATAAGTGCTACATACCTCTTGTCTCTTGATATCTAAATGACTGAGTTTTGATAAATTGTTGCCATCCGTCATCACCATGTCACTCCACGTCTTGCTGAGTCGGCGTTTCCCCGGGGACGGCAGTGGAGCTTTATATGGCGAGAGGTTGGCTCTGGGTGGTGTGGGACAGCTAGGCACTTTGAAACTTAATGATCTCTGAAAAAAGAATAAAAGCTCTTATCATATGATGTCACTGTTATTCAGCGGAAAACATTGTGTTATAAAAATCGTATGACCACACCTGTAATAACTCTTTGGCGCTTGCACGTAGCATCACTGACAAAATTCATGTCAACAATTATTTTTTTAATTGAAATAATGTTCATTTTGAAGGAGTTAAAATCCCTTTTTAAATGATCATATGATAATAAAATCCCTTTTTTAAAGGGTCATATGATAAACAAAATCCTACACTTGTGGTAAATTCATATCAAATGTATGAAACTCGCTGAAGGCTCGTTTCATATATTTCATATGAAATGACCACTCATATAAGATCCTCTATATGCATGCTTCATGTAGCTAGGTACACTTTCAGGGAAAGCTTTGCAATATTTATTTGTGCCAAAGTGTGGCAACTCTTAAAGGAAAAAATTTGCTCCAGGAGGAGAAATCATTTTCCTGTAAAAGTAGACCACAGTTTGGGAGAGCTTTGTTATCAAGAGAAGCAAACAGAAAGGTATAAAGGTAGTGACCAAAAAATATCCCCCCCCCCCCCCCCAAAAAAAAATAATGATAATCTCCAGACACGCTCCAGTGTGGCTCTTTCTTTGCAAAAGCATGTTTTGGTTTTTCAGAATTGTCTTTTAAAGCACCCATTATATGTGTGTATTTGCAGAGAAAAAAAATCTTAAACTTACCCTGTACTGACTTACTTCAGAATTCACATGAAACACAATTACAGCCATTTTTGTCTGACAGACTTACACGTTATACTACCATATCAGACAAAGTCACAATAAGCACTGAATATTAAAGCCAGAAATGCTACCAAATCGGGTAATATAGTCATGCACAACTTTCCTCAATGTTATCATAGTCACTGATTACTAATTTCCATAACTTATCAACAAAAACAGCCATGTCAGATTTGAATAAACATTGCCTCTTATTGTGTCAGCCTCGTTTGACAGGCATCATGTAAAAGGAACCTTATAATTTAGGCTTGGGCAAAAACTGAAGACTCAGATAAGCCCCTGCATCTGTGCAGTCTGATCTAGGTTTTACGTTTACCAATCAGAATTTTGCCAACAAAGTCTGACTAATTTCAGCATAGACAAAATTTCTCCAATAATCTAATTCAAATTTTATGGCATCCAAACATTCAGAGCAATGATTGTACGGCCAATCAAAAGCTACCCATAAACAACAGTTAGCTAATTAGTGTTTACAAATATAGAATATCTGGGAAGGCACTGGACAATTAACCAAGAAATTGACCTGGTCTGTCTAATTACTGCAGTATCATTAGAGACAATAATCTTCTATAATCATGATAATTGGACAAGATAGCCAAAGAGACTGATTAGTATTCTTCAAGAATATTTTCATGAATGGAAGGTCTCAAAAGGGCATCACTTGTTTACTTTTGCAATCAAAGCCAAACACTGTCATATGCAAATGAGCCGGGACACAAGAAAACCAACAAAGTGGTTGTGCGCCCAGTGCAGAATCAGCTCAGCCTGATCAGCAGCCCAGTTTGATCAGACTCTTCGTTAAGTGCTCAAAGGGTAACTAAGGGTCTAAGCTACCTCCATGCAGACAGGGAAGACTCTGATCAGACTGGGCGGATGCCCAAGCTGATCTGAGCCTGCCCTGGGCGCATAACCACATTGTTGGTTTTCTCGTGTCGCGGCTCAAATATGGTTGACTTAGTTACTTTGAGATATAAGTGTTTGAGATAATGATCATTATCTCAAACACTTAAATCTTAAAGTAACTTCTTACATCAAAGAATATAGTTTGGACACATTTTCAATTTTTATTAACACTTCAACTCTGGACATCTCAAACTACTGGTTATCTCAAAGTCAATTTTCTGGGACCAGAAAATTGACTTTGAGATATCAGTAGTTTGAAATGAATTTTGACTTATAGATAACGAGTCGAGTTGACTGTAGATGATAATGATGTTGATACAAATATATCCACATAATGCCATACCTACTGGCCATGCAACAGCATGGATGGTATTATGGGGAAGGGAGGAAAATGGTATTCTCTTGCATATGTCTTTAAGAACCTATGTCCAACTGTCGTACCATACCAAGTTTTGATGGCTTGTTTTGCTGTTTTTAATTATGATTTATGAAACAACAGAGATGACAGAAAGCAAAACGAAAGTTACCGTAAGTTGCAAAAGCCGCCGTCGGAAAATGATCCACGTTTTTATAAAAACGGCCTTGATCATGTTGATCAGACTGGTAGTGTTACGTCACAAATAATCTAAAATCTGCCCCCAGTGAAGACTCAGATCAGCCTGGGCATCCACCCAGTCTGCTCAGTTGCTTCGCTGTCCCCATGGAGCTAGCTTAGACCCTTGGCTACCCTTTAAGCAGAAAGCAAAGACTCTGATCAGACTGGGCAGATGCCCAGGCTGATCTGAGTATGTGCTGAGGGCCCATGCCACTTTGTTGGGTGCACATGCCACTTTGTTGGTTTTCTCATGTCGCGACTCAAATTATTTCCATACCCAACCTCACCAGCAAATCTAGCAGTAAGTCAACCTTCTGTTCCACGAACATGTACTTTATACACAATGAACTTAGAGGAGTTCTAGATGCTCTCAGAGTAATACCAATTTCTTCAACCAAGTCAATCAGCTACCCATACATGGAAAACTGGCTGACGATCGAGGAAATCAACAACAGCAGCATACTACTTGTAAATGATCACTAGGAAATCATCATTTGCCATTACTGTTTGCCTGACAGCTGCAATCCTCGGTCGACAGCCATTTACACATAATGGCTTGATCGACAGCATAGGTAAGCAATTGATATTATCCCAATAAAACCATATTTCTTTGGTTATAAGACAGGTTTTTTTCTCTCCTATAACAATCCCAAAAACTGAGATCTGTCTTCTAATAATCCCAAAAATTAAGATCTGTCTTCTAACAATCCAAAAAATTGAGATCTGTCTTCTAACAATCCCAAAAACTGAGATCTGTCTTCTAAGATCTCCATTTTCTGGGTTGTTTTGGAAGAGAAAAATCCCATTCTATAGCTGAATAACACAAGACTGATTTACATATTTACAGTAATTTTGGAAGGGTAAACTCCCGTCTAATATAACTGAAAAATGTGGTACTATTAACAAAGAACAAAAAAGTCCTAAAATCAGCAAAATTTTAATTCAGAATGCCACAAGACAGCCACGTGAAAACAGTTTTGTTTGTACAACACATGAGTTTAACTCGTTGTTTTGATTGTTTCTTAACGACCTTCACATGAGGCCAATGAGAAACTTCTAGAACTTTATATATAATGGACAAAAAAAGTTAGGGATCAAAATTATAATGTGCGATTTCTGATGCAAGTTGGTAAATATCAAAGCTGATCCAGAACTAATGTCACTGCAGCTATAAAATTGTGTAGAATAAAAAGAGGGCAACAAAATTTCATATCCAAGTACCTTAACTCTTTAAGCATCTAAAAGCAGACGACAAAATTTACGTCTGCAAAAATTCAAAAAGTGCCTTGTCCAAGACATTTCATATTGAGAATTCAAAGACTACAGAGCTCTAGATAAGAGGGAGTATTTGATGATAATTAGAGATAATTTTTCTTATTTCTCATCGAAACCATATGTTGTGACCACTCATCTGAACCGTCTCGTTGAGACGGTTCAGATGAGGGGTCACAACATATGTTTTTATGCAGAATTAACAAAAATTATCCCTAATTATCACCAAATACTCCCTCTGATCTAGAGCTCTGGACTAGAGGGCAAACAATGCATGCTGCAGGAGACATTATTCTTTACATGCTACAGAGACCCAGAAAAATCATTTCATAATTCAGGGGCCGTATTCATAAAACGACTTAAGTCATTGCTATGCTGTTGCTAAGGCTAAATTTCTTTGAAGGAGATTCCCTACAACTATGAAATTTGCTCTGGAGGAACAGTCTTACAAAGACTGTTCCTCCAGAGCAAACTTCATTGTTGTAGGAAATCTCCTATATATAAATTTAGCCTTAGCAACAGCATAGCAACCACTTAAGTCGTTTTATGAATACGACCCCTGATCCCTAACTTTTTTTGCTCAGTATATTTCAATACATTCGAAAAATAAATTAAAATAAAAAAAAATAATAATGTTTCATTACTTTCAAAATTTTGAGAAATTTCTAGAAGTTTTCTAGAGTACCTTGCAATAAAAGCGATATCATACAGCCACTTATTTGAGCCACGACATGAGAAAACCAACAAAGTGGTTGTGGGCCCAGCGCAGTCTCAGATCAGCTTGGGCATCCGCTCAGTCTGATCAGATTATTCTCTAAGTGCTTAATGGGTAGCTAAGGGCCTAAGCCACCTTCATGCAGACAGCGAAGACTCTGATCAGACCGGGTGAATGCCCAGGCTGATCTGAGTGCGTTGGTCACACAACCACTTTGTTGGTTTTCTCGTATCATGACTCAAAATTAATGCAGTTACAGCAGATTTTAACAAGCCACAATTTACCATAAACTGCTGTGAATGTGTCTTTAGTCCTTCCAATAATGATGTAAAATTTCTCCGGTTTCAATTAATTCCCGTAAGAAATGCAGTTAAAACTCAATCTGTTCTCGAATATTCTTTACTAGTCACCTGACGACACACACACAAAACTCCAGTCTGTACGAAGTTTTATGTCTTTAGATACCGGTAAGCTTACAGAGCTCTAGATAAGAGGGCGTATTTGGTGATAATTAGGGATAATTTTTGTTAATTCTGCATAAAAACATATGTTGTGACCCCTCATCTGAACCGTCTCGATGAGACGGTTCAGATGAGGGGTCACAACATATGGTTTCGATGAGAAATAAGAAAAATTATCCTTAATTATCATCGAATACGCCGTCTTATCTAGAGCTCTGAAGCTTAGAAGATGTGTTTGAGAGTCTCACTCAAAGTAACTGTCATAAAATCTCACTAGAATACAAAACTAATCTGATCCCACAGATCTGGTATGTCATGGGCTGATGACACTTGTGCAATTTAAAAGAAAACTCACACAAATCGTCTTTTTATAGAGCCAAAAAAAAACATATCCTGCACAGATTTCGGTCATGAGACTTGATTCTTATCATGTCTTAAGTTTTAACTCTTTAAGCCCCAGTGATGCATTTAGCAAAATTTGCAAACAGCGTAGATCCTGATGAGGCGGCTCATAATGAGCCGCCTCATCTAGATCTACACTGTTTGCCCTCTAGTCTTTGAATTCTCAATATAAAAAGTCTTGGACAAGGCATTTTTTTAATTTTTGCAGACGTAAATTTTGTCGTCTGCTTTTTGGTAGTGAAAGAGTTAACAATCCTTTCTACGCTAATGTAAATCATTAGGTTACTACCCATTTAAGAGCCAAAAAAGCAGTCTTAAAAATTTATAACTGCAAATTTTCAAAAGTATTAAGTCCAAGCTATATCATATTGAGAATTCAAAGACTAGAGGGCAAACAATGTAGATCCAGATGAGGCGACTCATAAAGAGCCGCCCCATCTGGATCTACACTGTTTGTGAATTCAACTATTGTCTTTCCTAGCGCTTTAAACCAAAAATTTACGACCCAGACAAAGTTCATACTGTGAGCCTTGACTCATTAGTAGCTTGTCAAAATACTATGACAAATCGTTAATGGACAAAATTAGCAGGGGAGCCGTCAAAATTAAAACGAAACCATCCCTAAGCTTCTTTATGACCTGAATGATGCAACTAAAGCTAAGATGTCTTGGCATCTATTTGGACGAGAAAATAAATTTGGTCAATCATTGGTCAACTTGCAGTTAACATATTTCCCTGGTCATGATGCGGAAATATCTATATCTGTCATGAAAAATCTTAATCCTTAATGTAATTCCTTTGGTAATGTGTTCAACAGCCTCAGAATTCGGACATCTGCTAAGGGGTATGTGTCATGAACTGTAAGCTGAAAAGAATACAGTGCAGACCCCAATCAGATGGTTTTTAAGGTGAAATGGTACTTTTTCAGGAGAAGCAACACTGCCATTTCCATTTTCCCCTCCCCTCTAATAAGGATCCATTTTCATTTTTGCCTCCCCTCTAATAAGGATCCATTTTCATTTTTGCCTCCCCTCTAATAATTTCAATTGGTAGTAATAAAATCAGGTTCTGAAGATCAGAAAAGTTTTCCAGACATAGAAGCTGTCACCAAGCTTTTCTGGTCAGGCATGTCAGAAATGGTTCTCAGATGTAGGTGAATGATACACTTTAGGGAAAACAGTGCTGCAATTTTCAATAAGCCATCTCAACTCAACTATCAACTAGGCATTATCATGGCATCTTTTAGGAGCTGAATAAGACCAGCCTGCATTATGGCAAGCTAACTTTCTGAAACTGTGAATATATTTATGTCACATTTCAATGCTCTTACCTTGAACATGTAGCATCTGCAACTGTCTTTATTTTTTGTCAGACTTTTTATGAAAATTTCTCTAAAATATACAGTTTTGCATACTGAGAAGAAAACAGAGTATAAGGGGGAGCAGAATATGTTAGATGGGAGGCCTGCCCCTGTGTACAGGGCTACTGAAGCACTGGCATGTTTGCAGTCACAATGGCATCAGACTTATTCGTTTAGAAACTTTTTCGAAACTTGAAGTTACCCAGTTTGAAATCAGATATGTAAGTTCGACTTCATCTAAACAGGTTGCTTTGATGATTAACGTCCACGGTAAACATCTATGGTCATGTCGGGACGGTCAGTTAACCTAACCACACTATTCCTGGGCAGGCTTAGACCTCCTAAGCGATTAACCAGTACTAAGTGCACATACTTTCGCCAGTAACTGACAACTGCCCTTCTTGAGTCAGTGGAAGGAGAAACGAAAGTATGTGGCCAGACCGGGTTTCGAACCCAGGACCTCTGACTTATGAGTCAGGTGCCCTACCAATTGCGCTACGCGGCCCGGCTCTCATCTAAACAGGTCTTTTATTTATTTATGTCCTATTTTTTTACATTTAACTTCATGGCAAAATTCATGAAAAAAACTTTTGCAAAATGGTAATAAATGGCTTTTAAGCACTCTTTTGCACTGACAAAGGTGCACTAAAAATTCAGACAAAAACGTTTCCCATGTTATAGTATCTGAAGCTTAACAATAAAGTCTGCCATTAAGGTGAATAAACATACACTTTCAAGGGAAGCAACTCCATCATTTTAATTTTTGCTTCCCTTATCAATGAGGGTCAACTCTTAAAGAAAAGAATTTGCGCCTCTAGGAGCAAATTCTTTCCTTTAAGAGCTGACCCCTTTCTGAAAGGGTATTGTCACTCAGGAAAGCAAACCAGAATTAACAAAAGTTGTTCCCCTTTCCAAAAACTGAAGAAAAACATGGAACTGTACACTAACACCTTAAATATGGTTTCAAGACTTTTTGACCTGACCAATAACTTACTGTCAGAATAATTCCAAAGATGGTAAACAAACTCTGCTGGACTTGTTTACATTAATTTTGCTGCCTCTGACAGAAGAAAGTTGGTTAATGTATCATAAATCTGTATTAATGTGACAGATTACATCAGTTTGAAATTAGTGATCTTGTCACCCAGCTTTCAAAGAAGTGCGCAATGGTCTCGATGTCACAAAGATGATTTTACTAATGAGGTTTGGTGAAAAAAACATATTGATGCTAAATATACTGACACCTTTAGGGAATCTGTACCATACTCTTTCATCTTTGAATTTGGAGAAAAAGTATCTTTTACAAAATTGTTGTCAAAGACTGTGTACCATGATTAGACTGCTTCTGAGAGGCAATCCTATCTGGGTCTATGACGTTTGCTTCGGCGTTTCTGAATTAGCGTATAAATGATTCAGAAATTTTCAGTGCAATTAACCAATATCTCTAATGGTGAAATGTGTGTGATTAAAGGTCTGAATAAGCACTGTATTGTTAGTTTATAATTTCATCATCTTATCGATACACATATTTTATTTTATTTATTTTTATTTATTAGAACTTTCTATTTTTATTTCTTTACTTTATAAGGACAGCCATTTAAAAAAATGCCGGTAAGCTTATTGGGAGTTTTCTTTTTAATTTACCGTATTCTACCTAATTAGCGCACATGCCTCTATAAGCGCATGCCGTGGCAATTTGTAAGGCATAGGACTATTAATGCACATATTTTTACTGGTTTATCCCTTTGCTTTCTCTTTTACAAGAGCTGAAAATGCAATAGAATATTTAAGTTTTTACTTCTAGATCTTCTCTATCCTTCTACATGTATATCCATACGAATTTAAAGGTTAAGCATCAGAGAAAGGCTGCTTATAAGCAGCTTTTCTCTGATGCTTTACCTTTAAATTTGTTCCTTTCAATATATAATAACCTATATCAAAATGTGCGCTTATATGAAAGAAAGTTTACTACAAGTATTTGCCGCCATTTTGAAAAAGTTGAGCGCACAGGGCGCTAATAAGGTCGATTACGGTACTTCAATTATCTATGGTTTATTTGCAGGAATATTTGATGGATATTTTTTTTTTTTTTGAATTTGTGTATTAGAAGACTTTCATTTTTTCATTTTTGTGGGAAAGCTCAATGCAAGTTCAAAATATCATCTTCATAGTGTTCTCAGATTAAGGTGTATGGGTACACTCATATGTTTTTGTGCCACTGGTACCACGGGAAACAACTTTCTGACCTCCTGTTGCTTCCTTGGTCAGTTAGCCAGTACTAAGTGCATGTACTTTCCCCAGTAACTGACAACTGCCCTTCTTGAATCAGCGGAAGGAGAAACAAAAGTATGTGGCCAGATTGGGTATCTAACCCAGTACCTCTGGCTCAAGTCAGATGTGCTACAGACTGCACTACACGGCCTGGCAGTTCAATAATGTTAAACTATGTCTTTCAATTACCCCCCTCCCCCCACCCCCACCCCCCTTTATTACTGACAATGAAAAAATGTTATCTGCATTACTTACATGGAAGTTTTCAGCTTTCCTGACAGCCTTGGGGGACAAAAGATTGGCAAGTGATGACACTCTTAGCAAAGTCTTTCTCCTGCTCTTTTTCTGAAAACAGACAAAATCACTGCTATCAATACTGGGCAAAATTTATAAAAATTATTAAAACCAATTTCTCATTTCATTAAGGTGAATATGTATACTTTCAGGGGAAGCCACTCTGTCATTTTCAATATTGCTTCCCTTCTCTATAGGGTCAATTCTTCAAGGAAGGAATTTGCTCCACTAGGAGCAAATTTGTTCCTTTTTAGACCCCATTTTGGAATGACTATATTAGCCAGGGAAGTAAATAGGAAGTCACGTACTTATTTCCCTTTGCAGCAAAACATGGAGGTGTAGGGGAGAGTCGGGTAACTTCGGACAGGCGGGTAAATTCGGACACTGACATTTTTTCATTTATATGTCAGTTGTTTGGAACTTAAACAAAAATTATCTGGCCAAACAGAGAAAATCCTGATGAGACGGCTCATTATGAGCCGTCTCATCTGGATTTTCACTGTTTGCACTTGTATGTCTGAATTTACCCGCCTGTCCGAAGTTACCGACTCTCCCCTACCCATACTCTAATAATAAGCACACACTGATTTTTTTAACAATGTTTTTAACCTTTATTTTAAGTGCATAGCACATACTATTCTTCTTCTTCTCTCTCTCATATAAACACTTAACTTCACCTTTTCTGTAAAAGAGTAACCAAACTTTATCAGGAGTGCCTTATGATCACTAAAATTTGCTATTGACTGCCCCAATTTTGTCACAAGAATGCCACTGTGATCCTTACCAAACAATCCAAAAATCTAGACTTTTGGGACTGTTCAGAGGGAGAAAACCTAGTCTTATAACTCAATGAATATGATAATATATCGTACCTGTAGTTCAGTCTGTATGGGCCAACTAAACTCTGCCTCAGTGTCTGTATCAATAACACAAATACTAACACTACAGTTTATACAAGTACTAAAGCTAGAGAAAATCAAGTGATCCATATACAGAGAAATCGTCCAAAGAATTCTAAAGTTCCTTCATTTCCTCAACCATGCAATTTAGTAAAGCATTTATTTGCTCTGTTCAGTTACTTTTCATTCTAACCACTATCACCTAGATACGGTCGTTTCATCAACTCAAGTCCAACTCAAATTAAAAAACTCCTCCAAGAAATCCATATTCAATTAATCCTAATGTCAAATAAAATGTCCTGGAACTTTCTGGCATCAAAAATTGTTCTCAACCAACTTCAAATAATCAAAATGCTTATATTTCTACAACTTCTAAAAATGTCATCTATGTAGTCGTTTATCACTATTCCAGTTTCATAATGTACCCAACAATTTACGTCTTTCATATTTTAAAATGCAGTTTTTCAGACACGAAAAATATCAGGTAATAAGATAGATGTCTTGTATCGACTGCTAATTAGTAACTAAAGCACCACTTTTAAAGTCTGCACACTGTTTCATGTTTCTAAGCAATACACTGTTTGAGCGTTGTCCAAGAAAAGCTTCCAATTAGACTGCTCGTACTGGTTGCTAACGTCAAGTCACCAAGATGCTTCCCTAACAACGATGACAATCTCAGTCACAAGATGCTTGTTGCTAAAATGGGCAGAGCGTTTGAGTCAGCATCCAGCAAAGGGACCTTAAACCCTGCAGTTAGCCAAGAATTTTAAGGCGAACTGGTACACTTTCAGGGGAAGCAATTCTTCCCTTTCTTGTTTTCACCTCCTTTCTCAACAGGGATCAAATCTTCAAGGAAAGAATTTGCTCCCCTAGGAGAAGCAGGGCTCTCACACAGTCACGGCTGAGCAGCCTGATACAGCTTTCACTGTCAAACTATGGATACAACCGCTCCAAGTAAGAAGGGGTAACAGATAATTTGGAGATGATTTTTCTTATTTCTCATTGAAAACATGTGTTGTGACTCCTCATTCGAACCTTCTCAGTGATACGGTTCTAATGACGGGTCACAATGTATGATTTAATGGAAATATAAGAGAAACTATCTAATTTATCTATGTTACCCTTTCTTATCTGGAGCTCTGATGGATACACAGCCATTCCTACAAGGGAGGCAACTGAAACAGAACTGGAAAGTTAATTCCATCTCCAAACAGGGCGAGGGTGTGCGGGTGGGAGTGCGAGGGATGTGGTTGGGGATGGTGGGGGCACCCTTGAAGAAAAGGATTTTCTTCCTAGACAGCAAATTAGTTCTCTAACAAGTAGCCCCTTTCCCCCCTCCCCACCCAAACAAGAACGGAGGCAAATATTTTCATGTATGAGTGATATCACGAGGAAGTGTATACATATCCATTAAGGTGAATTGGTACACTTTCAAGGTACTAATCTGCCATTTTTATTTTTGCCTCCCTTTTCAATGGGGGTCAACTCTTAAAGCAAAGAATTTGCTCCCTTTGGGGCAAATTCTTCCCTTTTAAAAGTAGAGCCCCTTGTGGAAGAGCTTCATTGCCCAGGAAAGCAATAATATGAGCTGCGACACGACAAAACCAACAATGTGGTTCTGCTCCCAGTGTAGACTCAGATTAGCCTGGTCATCCGCCCAGTCTGACCAGTCTCTTCGTTAAGTGCTCAAAGGGTAGCTAAGGTTCTAAGCTACCACCATACGGACAGCGAAGACTCTGATCAGACTGGGCGGATGCCCAGGCTGATCTGAGTCTGCGCTGGGCGCACAACCACATTGTTGGTTTTGTCGTGTCGCGGCTCACATTATAGAAAGGTATAAGTACACCGCAATCTCTGCTTAATGCTTCTGTCCGTAAGTCCCTTTTACTGTCCAATGCCACTAAGAAAGATCATTTAACTGATATTTAGTGTCTGATAATGCTTTCAATAATGATTACCATACTGATTCTCACTATTAAAACAAAAGAATCTCCACAAGCAGAGCAAACCCAGATCAGACTGCTCCTAAAATGTATGTACTGTTTGCCATTTCACCTACAATTTAATGTGGCGCATCTCGAAGGATAGTAAATTCATTTGCAGTCATTTACAAATTCAGGGATATTTACATACATTTCTTAAGGTGTCCCAATGTTGGGATAATTATGGTAAAAGCTCAGTATAAATGGAGATCAATTATTCAATACTGATTGCCTGTACTGTCAGAAGTTGCCAATTAAATCTTAACAAGACAAAAGACAGTTTTCACATGGACAGCTTAAAAATAAGCCAATGTCAGTTACTTTGTGCCATTGTCCGCGTAATGCAACAACAGGATTTCTAGAATTTTCCACTGAAGGACGTTTTTTTTTTTTTTTTTTTGCAATACTGGGCCCAGTTGTTCAAAACTAACGACAT
Organism: Ctena decussata; assembly: GCA_963989385.1. NCBI lineage: Eukaryota > Metazoa > Mollusca > Bivalvia > Lucinida > Lucinidae > Ctena > Ctena decussata. The sequence goes on from OZ022507.1 coordinate 64,117,454, forward strand.
CGTTAGTTAACGTAACGTTAAAATTTCAAACGTTAACTAGAAATGTTTTTCAGAGAAAAACTGATGTCCCCCCACCAGCCCATTTCCCATCCCCTCTAATGAATAAAAAGCCTGAACAAGTAAAATATCTAGACAAGTTTGGAGAAAATCCATCCATTGGTTTTTAAGATATCCTGCATAGATGACTATGACCTTGAAAATGAGGTCAAGGTCACCAAAATCAAAACACCTCTTAAACTTGTCCAAATGAAGTATCCATGCAAGTTTGGTGAAATTCCATCCATTGGTTCAGGAGATATAGTGGGTACAAGAAAATGTCATGTAAGACCTCCAGTGACCTTGAATATGAGATCAAGGTCACCGAAATCTAATTAGCTCTTAAACTTGTCTCAATGACGTATGCATGCAAGTTTGGTGAAATTCCATCCATTGGTTCAGGAGATTTTAGTGGGTACAAGAAATTGTCATCTAAGTCCTCCAGTCCTTGCAAATGAGGTCAAGGTCACCAAAATTTGACCAGCTCTTAAATTTGTCGCAATGATGTATCCCTGAAATTTTGGAGAAATTCCATTCATTGGTTCAGGAGATATAGTGGTTACAAGAAATTGTCATCTAAGTCCTCCAATGACCTTGAAAATAAGGTCAAGGTCACAAAAATCTAGATATCTCTTGAACTTGTCCCAATGATGTATCCATGCAAATTTGGTGAAATTCCATCCATTGGTTCAAGAGATATCACTGGTACAAGAAATTTTCATCTAAGTACTCCGGTGACCTTGAAAATGAGGTCAAGGTCACCAAAATCTAATCACCTCTTAAACTTGTCCCAATAATGTATCCATGCCAGTTTGGTAAAATTCCATCCAATGGTTCAGGAGATATAGTGGGTACAAGAAATTGTCATCTATGTCCTACAGTGACCTTGAAAATGAGGTCAAGGTCACCAAAATCTAATCAGCTCTTAAACTTGTCCCAATAATGTATCCATGCCAGTTTGGTGAAATTCCATCCATTAATTCAAGAGATATCACTGGTACAAGAAATTTTCATCTAAGTCCTCCAGTGACCTTGAAAATTAGGTCAAGGTCACCAAAATCTAATCAGCTCTTAAACTTGTCCCAATAATGTATCCATGCAAGTTTGGTGAAATTCCATCCATTGGTTCAGGAGATATAGTGGGTACAAGAAACTCTCATCTATGTCCTCCAGTGACCTTGAAAATGAGGTCAAGGTCACCAAAATCTAATCAGCTCTTAAACTTGTCCCAATAATGTATCCATGCAAGTTTGGTGAAATTCCATTCATTGGTTCAAGAGATATCGTGCATACAAGAAATTGTCATCTATGTCCTCCAGTGACCTTGAAAATGAGGTCAAGGTCACCAAAATCTAATCAGCTCTTAAACTTGTCCCAATAATGTATCCATGCAAGTTTGGTGAAATTCCATCCATTGGTTCAAGAGATATCGCGCATACAAGAAATCTGTCACAGGGACGCCGACGCTGACGCCGACGCCGACGCCGACGCCGACGCCCGGGATCCGCACTGAAAACAATATGTCCCCCCTCACCTTTGGTGGGGGGACATAATATCACAAATATGCCAATATTTTTTGTTGTAAAAATGTGAGAAGCTTTTGCATTGCAAACGCTTCTCACATATTTTCAACATAAAATATCAGTGTATTTGGCTATAAAGTCTTAAAACACTTAACGAGTTGACCTCTTAACGAGCTCGTTAGGCTAACGATGCTTTGAACAACTGGGCCCTGGTCTATTTGACAAATGCATTTTCCAAGATAAGCTAAAGGAGAAAACTAGTCAGCTCTCTATATCCTGAACACTGAAATCCCAAAGTACCCTCTTATACAGTAGAACTTATATGGCCTGAACAGGCTTGGGACCATGAAAATTAGTTCCAGCCAGCATCAAGGGTTTAAGTTTCTATATAAAGTGACCTCTAGGGACCCAGGAAGGAGTTTTAGCCAGGCAGGGCTATTGAGCCATCAGGCTTCGAGCTACTGAAGTTCTACTGTATATGAGAAAAAAGATTTGACATATTTCCTATTTTTCTTAACATTTCAACTGCTGTTATATCAGGCATACCAGAAAATTCACTATGAGATATCAGTAGCTTGGGATGAACTTCCACTTTGAGATACCGAGAGTTGACTGTATTTAAAACTTAGGTTGTGAAACAGACCTAAATGACCTGCAGGTACGTTTGAAGGTTGAATCATTATTTACCAAGGAGCATGATTGATTGATTGATTGTTGTTTAACGTCCAGGGTAAACAGCTATGGTCATTAACCTAACCACACTATTCCTGGGCAGGCTTAGACCTCCTAAGCGGTTTAACCAGTACTAAGTGCATATACTTTCGCCAGTAACTGACAACTGCCCTTCTTGAATCAGCGGAAGGAAAAACGGAAGTATGTGGCCAGACCGGGTATCAAACCCAGGACCTCTGACTTATGAGTCAGGTGCCCTACTGATTGTGCTATGTGGCTCGGCCATTTACCAAAGAGCAAGATAAAAGTCAAATCTAAAATGGTTTGGAAGATATGAGCTTTTAAAACAGCGCCAAAAACTTCAACATAATTTTCTTACAAAGATCTATGTCTTCCCTGCAAGAAGAACTGAGTCCCCCACCACGAACATGTCAGCAACTCAAAATTTGTTTTTGAAAGGAGTCATATGGCTATAAGTCAAGTGAATATAAAAAGCCATGCGATCAACTTAAGAGTTGTCAGAAGACAATGAAGCATGCCCAATGGGTGCCTGAATCTCAAGGTCATACAGACCTGCAAAATGTATGAGGTCATGTGCAGTGTCAAACTGAACCATTATCCCAGGTATTTATATCTACTGGCAAGTGCTCAAAATGTAAAGTTAAATCACTGAACCATGAAATGTAGGTCAAAGTTAACTACAAATAATATGAGGTCATTCTCAGTGTCAGGCTGACCCAGTACGCCAAGTATAATGTTAACCTATTAAACACGGTTTGACATAAGTAAGGCCAAATCACTGAACATGAAACATATGCCATGGTGACCAACAATGTAGCATAAGGTTATTTGCAGTGTCAGACTTATCCATTATCCCAGGTCAGTGCTCAAGATATGTCAAAATCACTGAAGACTTTTCACAACAAATGAACTTCCCTGAGCAAGACCGTAACTTTTTTATATCTTGGCATAAGGTCACAGTGACCTATAAATAGTACAAGGTCAGTCAGAGTGTTGAGCTTATTCAAGAGCCCATTCTCCTGATATGACTGAAATACTGTTGAAAAGGACATAAAATCACAAGTCAACCATCAAACCTAACCTTTTTATTGGAATTGGTTCTAAATTTAAAATTCTAGTCCCAATCAATAATGCATTTTTCAAATATATTCTTAAGTTTTACAAGACTCTGAATCTCCAAATTACTTTTATCTTACAACAACATCCAACATGTCATTTTCTTACCATCTAAATGACACATTTAGTAGACAAGCAATGACGTCAATTGCCAATACTTCTAAATCATCCTTTTGCTGCTCTGTACTTTGAATACTTTGAGAGCTTCCTGCTACCAGCAAGACACTACAATTAACTGCCGACAATTCATCAATAACAAGGACATGCTGTGGGAAAAAGTGAACAATCTCACACAAAACCTGAAGACTCAGATCAGACATCTTTACAGTGCGTGTCAACCAAGTCATGTCACACAAAAATGTAACATGTCAAGTACCAAAAATGAAAAGAGCCGACTATGCAAACAGCATAGATCCAGTCCAGGTGCCTCATAATGAGTTGGCTCATCTGAATCTACACTGTTTGCCCTCTGTTCTTTGAATTCTCAATACAATTTAGCTTGCATGTAACATTCTTTTAAATTTTGCAGGCTTACAAATGGCTTTTTTTTTTGGCATTTAAAGGGTTAACATATTTGTCAACAGCAAAGACTTAAACCAATCTGTGACTCAACCCAGTCTTACTGGGTTGGGTCACAGACTGGTTTTATTACTAGGACCTTTATTTTGTGCTTGTCCTCATGCATGTTGCATGTGAACAGAAGAGGTTCTGAAATGACTGCAATAGACCTCAGTGTGAACTGACCCTTGGCAAGGGACACATGCTGAAATACATGTGTACACATACACGTAATGTATTTCCACTTGATGCAACCTATATAATATGGCTGTGCACCAACTTGTCTGGTCTTTGTCTTATGTTATCCCCCACTTCTCTGCGGTCTTAAATCTGGATGAGATTTAAACCAAGGTCCTGTCTCCATATGACTGATGTGTTGGTGGATGACTTTAAACCCCAAGTACATTCACTCACTCATTTTTTGGTTTGAGAGGATATCTTCTTGCTTTTTTTCTTTCTCTCTCTTTTTCCTTATGCTACGAGGGTCATCCAATAAAGAGTGGGACTTGTTTGATATTTTACAAACCCTACCCAGCTACTTAAAAATTTTACCTCCATTTGCAAGACCAATATCTCACCTCCCTGTAGTGTATGTTTCATCAAATTTTTCTGACAACTTATTCAGCTATTGTTCGAAATGTAAGGCACCAGATAAGTCAATGGCCGGGATTTGCTTCATAATTCAATCACACAGACAAGAAATATTAAGGTCTGGTATTTATCCAAATAGTGGTATCCGAACATATTTCGACATTTTCTATATTTGGTTGCATTACGTTTGAATTTTGCTTAAACTATTCTGTCTATAAATTAGCCCATTGATGGATGGTTGCCTAGCAACGAGTCTATTCCAGGAAATATGACCTTAAGTAGTATAAATGATTTTCTGTTGCTAAGCAACACAAAACACATCAACCAAGTGTTTCTTCAATATGTGCATTGCAATTACTATGGTATACCTCATTGTGTAGAGTTAAGTGCTTGCCATTATATAAAATTACTTTTGATTTATGACACCTGTCTCACGCCCACCCCCAATTACAATGCTCAAGTTTTGCAATTTTTTTTAATTTTTAGACTAAAATTCCTAGCTTTTTCGTTAATTAAAGTCCAAAATGAGTTATTTTCACGAAGTATGATCGAAAAATAGTATGGTATAAAACAAAATATTTTTGGATTTAATAGGAGGGTTCCAGTAACCATGGCAACCATTTTTACAAACATGGCCAGAAGCTTTTCCCTTGCCATCTGTCGTTGCTGGGCAACAAGAAATCAATGAGGACATAAAAATTTGAGATACTTTGTTGTATGCACTATCAGATTTGCCACACAGTGGTTATATTTTCGATACGAAAAACGTATAGTCACAAATTATAAATAAAGTCCAACTCTTTATTGGATAACCCTCGTATGACAAATGTTTTTTTGGTATGCTAAAAGCAAATTAATAGCAGACAATATATTAAACAATGCCTGCAAGTACAGGATAGCTCGCCTGACAGCATCTTGCCCATCACATAAAAAAACTTAAATGTAAAACTTGAACATTTTGCCAATGCCATCACCGACTGGGGTAGTGCAATAGCTCTTCGTGTATGTTTGAGCTAAAAATGCACAGATCAAAAGTACAGTTTTATTCTTCTCTAAAACAGCTCATTTAGAGAAATCATGATATAATTTATTATTTCATATTACAGCAGATTTGCTCTTTATAAGTTTTAAAGCCATCACATATAAAGTCTAGTTTACGATAAAAATTCGGACACTTATATAATTACTGTCATCATAATTGTTCTAAAAATAGGAGAGTTTTATTTTACAAATTAGTAATGCATCTAAAAGATACAGCTGGAATGGCAAACAGTGTAGACTCTGATCAGACTGCTCCTTAGGGGCAGTCTGATCTGGATCTTCACTGTTTGCTCAGACACTAAGAATTTCTATTGTAAGCTGTAGCAGCTTGAGTCTCATACAATAACTATTATAACACCGTAAAATGTAACAGTCATTATGGTAAACCCCTTGGGAACCAGTTGAGCTTTAAGCCATACTTACCAATGACCTGAGCTTTCAGCAACAAAGCTAATTGCCCAAGGAACAATGGCCTTAAAAGCACAAAGCAGTAGAACTCTGCTTTTAACCTAATTTCCTGAGACAATTAATTAGGTCAGTAGGCCATACAGTAAATGGAGTGCAGAAATGTAAATTGGGTCATTGTAAATGCAAATCTCAGGTCACTTCCGCAAGATGACAATGTTAATAAACATGAAGCAGCAAGACGACGAATCAAGTGGTGTCAAGCAAATGTTCTTTCCTGGTCATTACAAAAATCAATCAATTAGTGGAGAAGCTTAAAACTCTGTTACTACTCTACTAATTGGGAGAGACTTTAATACTGTATAGTTCAACCGGTGGTAAAAGAAGTACAAACTAATCATTATGAAAGGTGCTTCAGCCTTCACATTTGGTGATCAAATGTGGACTGAAGCACATAATTTAGTCATTAACTGGCAAAACGTAAGAGAAACATGCTTTTAAAAAACGACAAATAGCTTCACATAACAGAATTTTCCTTTTCTGTCTTCCTGTCAAGCAATCATCCCAAAATATGAACAAAAGCAGACAATGAATGGGGCGCCATGCCTGTATATTGTAATTTGACCATTTTATTCGAGTTTATGATATTAAAAGTAGGTCAGTTTAGTTGCCAACTAAAATTACCAAAATCACTTTTTAGAACCTTTTTAAGGTAAAACTCAAGGACGTTTTATTTGTTTAAGGATGGCTATTCACTGTCATGCACAATTACAAAACTATGATCAGAAGATGGCAGCTGTACCTCTTGTTGATGGAGCAATGGGATCTTTAACAGATTACTGAGATTGTCCTAAACAAACTGAGTTTACTATCAGGTTTGGGCCTGAAAATGGTGAAATAGTCAAGAAGTACCAGAATGTGCTTAAATATTGGGACACCTATAGCCATTAATTTTCCATTTGTCCCAAATGGAAAATTAATGGATTTTAGGTGTCCCAATGTTTAAGCACATTAGAGCAGTTAACGCCTTAACTCCCAGGTTTTAGATGACACTGAGATTTTTTTCAAAGACATGTGCATGAAGTACATGAAATAAAATACGTTAAACATTTTCAACATAATTTCATAGTGCACATGTCCGAATAAAAGAACATCATGGGCATTTCTGACTCATATCAGTATAATTAAATTCCGATTTGTTTGTTAGCTTTCAAAGGCTGATAAACACTTTACATTGGTTGATTTGGTTGATTTGATGCTTAACGTCCACGGTAAACAACTAAGGTCATGTCGGGACGGTCAGTTAACCTAACCACACTATTCCTGGGCAGGCTTAGACCTCCTAAGCTGTTAACCAGTACTAAGTGCACATACTTTCGCCAGTAACTGACAACTGCCCTTCTTGACTCAGCGGAAGGAGAAACGAAAGTATGTGGCCAGACCGGGATCCGAACCAATGAACTCTGACTTACGAGTCAGGTGCCCTACCGATTGCGCTACCCGGTCCGGCAACACTTTACAATCATTCAGTTTTCACTTTCAAAGCTTCCCAGCCTTTATTTGCCTATACGGTGAATTTCTCTTATGCTTTAACAATTAAATTCTGTTTCTTGTATACATTATTGCTTTTAAAATGCACTTATATATAGGAAAGTTTACTTAAGTTATTGCTGCTAGTTTGAAACAGTTTAGTACATAGTGTACAGAGAAGGGCAAAGACAATAAAAGCTTGGATTTTTCTAGCTCAGCTGCACACACAGAGTGACTGATGATTTCAGAATATATTTTGCATGAATTCCTTACTGAGAAAGTCTATTTTCCAATACATGGTACAAGCGTAACACAGCAGGCAATGACAGGCTTTAATTTTTTACGTTTAATATGGATGGTATTCATGTCATTTATAGTGTAAGCAAAGATCCCTGGTCCTGTATATTCTTACAAAAAATAAATTCATCAGTCTGTGACATGGCCTGGCTACATATCATTTAAATGTTACGAAATAATCAGTTTATGGACCATTTCAAACACCCAAACCACATTTGAGGTATTTCTCATTAGGGATACACAGTCCTCAAAATCTTTTTCAAGACTGCTTAACCCGTTCCATTTGGGATACCCCTTTAGAGGTATCTGGGCAAACAGTTTGGATCCAGATCAGGCCCCACAAATGTGGGGCCTGATCTGAGATCCAAACTGTTTGCTGCTTAGACATCATTTCTACAAGAGTTAGTTTGACCAATATTGTCAAAATATTCTTGATTTTTGATGCAGACGACAATTTCAGCAGATGACAAAAATACCCAGAATGCAATGGGTTAAACTACTGTACTATGGTGACAATGCACTTTCTGGGGCAATTACTTTTATAGGTACCCTTGGTCTATGTAATTAGAATCTGTCCACTATGATTAAGAAATTGGCAGAAACTGGCTTGCTTATCTTGAAAATAGTAAAGAAATGTCTAAAAGTAGACAACTAGATCAAAAGATCTTCTTCTTCTGCTCTATCTATAGGATCAGATCAATATAGTGGGATACAAATAGAAACAGCATTCAGCTATAAATTATCAGGCTGTCAAGGCCACACGTTGTGGTTAAGTAATGAAAATGGTGATAGGACATTGGAAAACATTCACTGAAGTTCCACACTAAATCTTTACTGATATTACAACTACATGTATCCAGAAATGCTGAGGGCCTATGCAGGTTCAAAGTACATGTAACAAGTTAATTCTGAATTCTAAACTTTGTAACTATTCCCTTTAACACTACTGCATTTATCTTTATATTTGGCATTTTCTCTGAAGTTCATTGACACTGGTGGTTCAGGCAGAGTGCTAAAATAAAAGTCCACCTAAACTGAATCTTCAAAACAGTTGCATAGACACGGCAAAACAGAGGTTCAGATAAAAAGTTTTCTATTATTATGGCAGCCCATTAAAATTGCTTCAACATGTTTAATGAGGCAATTCTAAAAGATGCTACAATGTGTGGCTTAACAGAAAAGTAAGAAAAATTGTTACAAATTTACACTATATTTTCTCCCTATTAAATATCTGGAGCAACGCTGCATCAAGATACATCATGCAGTGATTTTTTTACAAATCTCCTTCTTTGAGTCCCAGGACTCACAAGACCTAAAATCTTTGCATCCCAAGCTCAAGGGTTTGCATCTTTACTGGGATGCAAAAGCAATATTTTCTCTGCATCCCAAACTTAAAGGGCTTCAAAGGACAAGCCCTATAAGTAAAAAATAACCAACGTCAAGCTCCTGTGGTCACAGGAATAAAATAAATCACCTGTTGTCTCATTGTCAGACAGCGTATTGGATTTGGAGACATCCGTTGTCATTTCGGATTCGAAGTTTGATCGGTCGCATCATGATCTGCAACATCTGGCCTTGCGTGTTTGTCTTGCCCAAGAAGACCAAATAATGTTTGCTGCTTTGAATCAAGTTTGATCTTTTTCTTGTTTTTCGGAGGCATGATTACTTATTGACCCGGTGTATTAATAAAAGTTTGCTTTTAGGTAAAAGACATCACCGTGGTCGATAATACTGTGTTCCTCCGGTACTGGACAACCACTATTGATTATTGGTATTACAGGTGGACTTCGGTATTTAGCGGGAGTAGGAAAGACTATGGTACTGTTTTTTACCAGTAATATAACAATCTGCTAATGCACCGTTGCTATATTCTTAAAACGAAAGTAGCTTTGTAAACGAAGCCGAAATCGGAAGTTGGACTACCGATCGGCTATTTTTATGCGTCCCGGAACGCAGCCAAGGAAATATTTTGCGTCCTCTGGGAAAATTATGCGTCTACGACGCAGGACGCAGGGGTAAAAAAATCACTGATCATGATACATGCCAAAATTAATCTGTGCCAATATGTCATTGCCATTAAACTGCAAAAATTTGATACAACAGTTACTAATGTTTTATAATATTTGTCTATAAGATAAACAACAAACCATCAGATTTTTGGGATTTTTTAAAGAAAACACACACACACACACACACACACACACACACACACACCTTATAGAAGAATTTCGAAAAACTGACTACACCTTATAGTAGAATTTCGAAAAACTGGCTAAGATATTTTGGGTCATTCTACACATGCTCATAGAGTAAAAACCTGTTTAATAGCTGAATTATTATAATAATTCACAACAATTTCCCATAAATTAATATCGAAAGAGACATGTTTGGCAGTGTGAACTGTTTGTTCTACAACAAGTTTTGGGATTAAGAACGTGTACAGTATCCAATACCAAACACTTGGAATGAATGAATGATTTGTTGTTTAACGTCCACGGTAGACAGCTATGGTCATGTCGGGATGGTCAGTTAACCTAACCACACTATTTCTGGGCAGGCTTAGACCTCCTTAGCGGTTAACCAGTACTAAGTCCACATATTTTCGCCAGTAACTGACAACTGCCCTTCTTGAATCAGCGGAAGGAGAAATGAAAGTATGTGGCCAGACCCTGTTTCGAACCCAGGACCTCTGACTTATGAGTCAGGTGCCCTACCGATTTCGCTATGCGGCCGGAACACTTGGAACCAAAATGAGCATATCACACTGAAAAAGGTTGCAATGCATCAATATTGATTCCATGTCAAAATGCTGACTCAGTGTTGTTTCATTTTTGTACCTGCCAGGGGAAAGACTAGCTATCTCATTTTTTTTCTTCCAAGGTTCCTTTTTTTTCTTGAAAGGACAAGGCCAAGTTAATACATTATTATACACTGCCTAGCACATGCCTATTTCTGGGGTGAAAATTGAGCTTCCCCACTCATGAAAATACTGGTTCTGATGTTCATTCGGTGAAATAAAAATCAATCTTGCGCTGAAAAAGTCAAATATCCTCTATTTCTTCCACAGGTGCCATTTGTACAGAACAAGAAATATCGCAAAACAGGGAAAATGACTCTTTATAAATGGTGCTTACAATCAGAGGTTCAGATAAGAAGGGATATTAAACTGGGGTTATTCAGTTATTCTTTTTTCTCAATGAAAACAAACATTCAGACCCCAATTATGACTGTCTCAGCGAGAAAGTTCTAATGAGGGGTCACAATCTACGTTTTCATGGAAAATGAGGAAACTAATCCTTGTTACCATTTCTTTTCTGGAGTTCTGCTTATAAGGTTGTCCCTAATAAATCTAATGTTTGTTGGCCTTCTACTTTGACTTTCTTGGGTGGGTAGGTAGGCAGTTAGACATTTTTTCAGGTTCCAGAAGGTATATAGCATCAGAATAGTGCACAAGTTTGTAACTGAAATAGCTGCATTTTGCTTATAAAATGTAGGTAGCCTCTCTCCAGGAGGTTCAGTTTTGCCCACCTTTGCTTAACAATCAGCTCGCCTCAATATAGTGAGTTATTGTTGAAACTCATAAACCCACATCAAAAAAGAACCAAAACCATAAATACTATACCAGATCAAAATAATGCTGTTTAAGAAAGACAACCCTCACCTGCTGAAGCTGAGCAAACAGATCTAGTGATGTCTCTCTTTTTACAGAACATTCTGCTCTTTTAATTTTAGTTTCCAGGCTAAATACATATATGAGTCGCGACACCAGAAAATCAACAAAGTGGTTGTGTGCTCAGCATAGACTCACACCAGCCTTGGCATCCACCCAGTCTGATCAGTCTTCGCTGTCCGCATGAAGGTAGCTTAGAGCCTCAGCTACTCTTTAAGTGCTTAAGGATGCCCAGGCTGATCTTAGTCTGCACTTGGCGAACAAACCACTTTGTTGGTTTTTAGGTGTCACGGCTCATATATATATATATATATATATATATATATATATATATATATATATATATATATATATATATCTAACACATATTAATGGGTACTTTCAGGGGAAGCAAATCTGTCATTTTTGTTTTTGTCTCTTTTGTCTCTTTTGTCTCCTTTCTCCATGGAAATCAACTTTCAATGAATTTGCTCCTGTTAGAGCAAGGAAGGGCTTCCTCTCCCCAGAAGCAAACAGGAAGTCACAAAAGTAGTTTCTCTTCGCAAAAATGGCAGAAGCTAAATTTGAAATTTACAAGACCAAGCATAAAAAATATTTTGTTTGCAGTTGTCGACTACGGATAATTTCTTAGGGTTGGTAGGTCAGCTTTTTTTTTATTCCTGCAAAACGTAAAAGCAGCCCAAATACTACATAACATGTTAAAATATTATTACATGAGGGTAACAGCATCCTACAAGATGAACAAACCGAATTTACCTACAAATGGAGCATCCATAATGTGCTAGTGGAAAGGCAACCAGACAACTGCTCTCCAGAAGCAGCCTGATCTAGGTTTGCACTGTTTGCTCTGTCTCAGGCCTGTTTGACTTACTATTTACACTGATCACAGTAAATTTGATTTCCCATTTAAAAAAAAAAAAAAAAAAAAAAAAATGCTGCTCAAAATGGCCAAAAATATTTTTTGGGTAGGGAGGTTTTGGGTGGGTAGGCAATTGCAAACAACCAAAATTTTATTTTTGGCCGGAAACAAAAACAATAAGTATTTCAGCACAAGGTTCTCACCTTGGTTCCTGAGTCAAAACTCTGTAAGCTGATGTTGTCATCCTCTAATTTTCTTTTCCTTTTTCTCTGAAATAAATGAACTGTAACATACATGATGAAATTAAACCAAGGTTCCTAGAGCTTCAACTAAGAGCGGGTGATTCACCCACTCTTAATATCTGAAGCTTTAGGAACCTTGTTTATTATTTCATCATGTACCGTGAATAAGGCAGCTTAACACATATCAAACTGTTCAACAGCAAAGGCTCAGACCAATTTCAGCATCCAGGCAATGCAAACTGATCAATATCCACCCTTTAGATTGAAATTTCATTTTTATAAACAGATCTCAAGAAATCTGCTAAACAAGAATGCCTACAGGAGACTTAGACTGCCTGATGCAGTGTGCATTAACAATGTTACGTTGGCACTTTTTTGTGAAGTAATAATGATTAATGAGGAAGTGGCTGCTGACAACTGGTTGTCACTAGCCTGAGTAGCCTCACAGGCTGCTGACAACCGGTTGTCACTAGCCTCACAGGCTGCTGACAACCAGTTACTATACATCATATATACACCTGTTAATTAATATCATAAATGACATGCAGACGTTTAACATAATTTATGTCAAGCTGGACAAGATCTAGCCAATTAATTAAGAACTAAATGAGACTATTTCACGAAAATCCTAGTTTTGAAACAGTGAAATCTAAACTTTCTAAAGTGATAATTTCACTGTCTGAAACAATGGGATTTATCAGTTTTGTTTTCACCATGAAATCTCATATGTATACGAGAAATACAGTAATCTAGCATGACTGAAGCTGTGAAAATTCATTTTACCAATCCTGGTAGGTCAGGAAACAGCCCTATGATAGAATGACGTCTTGTGTTTTTCGCTACTGCCAGCTGAGGTGATCTGGAAAAAAAAAGCACTAAATAACAAATTAAGACATATCACATGATGTGCCATAAAAACTGTCTTGCTGAAAGCTCCCATAAAACTTGTAACCAGACTAGACCAAAGACTCTAAGCATCGCAGGGTTCTCCCCAGAAATTTCTGAAGGCATGTTGTTGAAGATGAATTTAATTAAGGGCGCGGGTATCATATTAAGCATTTGTGGATAACAACTATGTGATAAATTCTGAACTTTTCCTTATTCCATGTAACAAAAGCTATGGGTAGTTTGCTCATAAATGCCAAATATAGCAAGTTAAATAAGCAGTTTAGCATAGGAAGACCTCCTCTCTCTCTCTCATCAGTTTAGCATAGGAAGACCTCCCCTCTCTCTCTCTCACACACACACACACACACACAGAGAGTCTTTCTCTTTGTTATTTATTAAGATGGTCATTGGTGGTGATGTGAGCAAGTGAGGACCATATAGGCCTTTATTATGTACATAATACTCAGGTGAGCAAATTTCTGAGCTCCTCATTGAATATTCAGGTGGGCTAACAAACTCAGTCTCCCTGTAAAGTAAACCATCAGGTGAGCAGACAAGGTCTAAATTGGGCTCATATGAAACAAGGGAGGTAATAAAACTTTTTTTTAATTTCTAAGAAGTCTTATCATGTATTTTATTTTACAGCCACAGGGTTCTCAAAAAGAATTGAAATAGAAGGCTCAAATAAAGAAGTAGGAGGCGTTAGCTGAGCGCCGAAGGCGTGAAGCGAGTGACGAAGGCACGAGTGGGGGAGAGTATGAGAGGGGGGCTGCTCCCTCTCATTGGGGGGGGGGGGGGAGTCCGGGGGGGCCTCCCCCGGAAAATTTTGAAAATCTAGAATGTATCAGGAGCAATCTGAGGCCCTTTTTGAACAAAATTGATAGTAAAACTTGCACCAAATTATGACAATTATTTACTGATAATTTTCATTTTAGTGCTTTTGAAAATTATAAGTAAAAATGTCAAAATTTGGTGCCAGTTTCACTGTTTATTTTGTTTTAAAAATGGCCTCAGATTGCTCTTGATACATTCAAGATTTTCAAAATTTTAAGGCCTCTGTCTTTTGCAGAAGAGAGGGTGGAGAAGGAAAACAAAGTTTCTAAAAAAGCTGAAGAAATTGCTTTGTAATCATTTAGTAATTCATTAAATGGTATTAAACTAAATTAATTCTTTTTCAATTCATCCATTAATTGGTAATCAAAGAACTCTCCTTCAAGGTCAACTGCTTGTAAGATTAAGATTTAGCAATTAATCTGGATTTGTTTACTTCATTTCAGATTGAAACTTCTAATCAAACTGGTCCCTAATGTCATATATTTTCAAGCCCCACTCCCCCCCCCCCCACCCGGACCGAAAATGGTTTTAGGTTATTTCATACCCCTAAAATTTAGTCAAAAATCACACCTTCACAGGTTTTTTTTTTGTTTGTTTAAATGCACTGCAGGGTCAGGTGAAAATGGGCTAAAAAAATGGGCTCAAAAAAAAACAAGTCCAACCCTAAAATAAAATTGGGCATAGGTTCCCCTGTATTTTGTTGGTTGGTTGGTTGATTTGATGCTTAACGTCCACGACCCTGTATTTTGTACATTTTATTCACCCCCACCCACTACCATAGGCCAATATAAAGTTTGGGCAAGAAGCAGAAGAAAGAGGAAAAGGTGGGTGGAGTACAATTTGGCTCATAATGACAAATGCACAGCCTTCTCCCAGGGCTTCCACTAACTTCCAAAATTTGGAAGTCCAGACTTCCATGGTGTCAGATTTGGACGTATTGAGAGAATTTTTTGGAAGTCTGAAGATTTTAGGAATGACTTATACATGGTTATTTTTACACCCCCCCCCCCACACATCACTCTGTCTCCTGCACTGTAGTGAACTTTTTGTTCTTCGAAGGGAAGCCTGAGCATTTGCGCAGTCTAATCAGAGTCATTCCTGTTTGTTTGTGAACTATACGTAAGTCCTGAGCACTCTAAAAACTGAAGACTCGCCGTTGCACTGTAAGCTATTGCATAATATTCCCTTTCATTGCCGCCGAATGGGCCGCGTCGGAAATACGATGACTTACGGAACGTTTATATGACACGCTTCCACCGAAGAACTCGGTTGTCGCTAGGTCGATGGTCATTATTATTCATGTTAGATGCGAACAAGAAAGACCGGTCTGACTGCTTAGTTGCGCTCGCTGTTATCGGTGTGTGTACTGAGGTACCTGTCTCAAGGTATGACACTGCGTACGGCACGCGTATATACTCGCAGCGGCGTCTTTGATCTTTACATCAAAGTGAACGTGCTTGACCCAAAAACGTGCAGGTAATTGTATATCAACACTACCATATACACAGTCGCGTAGACCCTGATCAGCATGCGCTATTTCTGTGCACACTGTACGGCATTATTTTCGCACTGGGTTGCATGACGATATGACGAAACAACTAGGAAATCGGTGAAATGGACGTTTCAGTATTCGTAGTCCATAGTCACGTCGGAAATAGCGACTATTGATATTAACGGTCAGGGGTTTTCCTAGGGACCAAAATGCCATTGGCCCGCAGGGCCACCTGGCCGGAAAATCTACTGGCCATCCCAATTTTCAACTGGCCCAACTATTTTTCCAATGCGGAATATACAGGACTAATTATATTCAATAAAAAAAATAAAGCACCATTAAAATTATGATCCTTTATCACCAAATATCCAGTCTTATCTGTAGTTGTTTAGTATCTGAATGTTTAAGATAATTAACCCATTATAAGCCAAGTCCGATACCTCATGATATAGCAGTGAGGTTTTCTTGTAATTGGTGCATCCAGTAACATAAGAGCCAACTGTGTCCCTAGTTTTACAAATTGAACATTTCATTCCTAGGGCATCATCAAACTCGAGCCACTTCAGGCACTTGAATTCAGTCAGCCACCCAGATTGAAAATATCGATGGCGGCCAGACTGTTTGTATTTGTCTTGAGTGGCTTTTTTTCTTCATCGGACTTAAGCAGCTGTTTTTGTTTTTTAGATGGCGGGGGTTGAAATAAGCGCAGAAGTCCTTTGGGGTCCATTTTTTTACATGTGACTTCTGCGATTCATCCCCAAACTTCATCGGTCGGCCATATTGTCTATTTGCAATGCGAGGAGAAATTTCATTGGATTAAACATTTCTGATCGTCCAATGAAATCATCCGTAGTAAAACGAAAGTAGACTGGTTTTCAGATGGTTTTCGCTTCAAGTTTGAAACAAACTGAATGTCCCGAAATGACTCCCCGAAATTCAACTGGCCTGACGGACCTGCTACAGTGGGATTTAACTGGCCCGAGGCCAAAATCAACGGGCCCGGGCCAACGGACCCTCGCTTAAAAAAACCCCTGACGGTGTATCTTCGCTTTGAATCAACACCTTTCGCGGAAGAGGTTCGTATTCCTAAAAACTCCATTGCCGACAGTATGGATCATGACAAGACCTTCGTTGTTAGGGCAAGCGTTAATATGAATGTTATGTTCTTAAAAACTTCAGATAGAGTTTGTCAATACAGTATTCATGTATTATGGATACATTCACAAACTTTTGAAGTCGGAATACGCCTTACACATACAGGTCAGTTACTTTCTCGCGATCGTAAAAATAGATGGACACCTTTCATCCAAAAGCTCAGTCATCGTGATTTGATAAGTTGTTTTGCAGACTGCCGTAAGAGTTTGAGTCTACGAGTGGCGTCATTTTGATAATCGTTTTTGACAGGTAGGCGGCCCGACATGTGGTTACCTGGTTCAGTGCTCCATACGGACAATCTCGATTGGCCCGTATGCGGTCTTTTCGTCTGGCTGACACCTGTGTTAATCCGATTAATTATGACATGTGCTAGAATTTTAAAGACAGTGGCGATATTTTATACGTCGGGACAAGATCAAACGGCCGTATGTGACAATTATCGGGCGTATGCCAGACGCCAGAGGTCCCATTTCTCGACGTACGGGGATTTTCCATCTTTGATCTATTTCAACTTTTTTTTGTCATGAAAGTAGACGGCGCAAATCGGCAGTGTAGGCGCGAAATCGCCGGCCGCCGGCTGGTTTTGAGAACACTGCAGCCATTGTAATGTTCACTTTTTATGTATTTTGCTAGATATTTCAGTCAAAAGTTACTAAATTACTAGAGATATCTAAGTAATAAATTGCAGAATATTTTTTACTGAAGTAATGATAAGTCAATATACTGTCATCCTTCTCTCATAAAAAATAATTAATTTATATGCATATATCTCGCTGGTGATGACATAATAACATCAAAAAGTGTCATAATCCTGACCTGTATAACTGCTGCAAAGGTGTTAATCCTTGTATAAACATCTACTGAGTGGTATTGATACTGTGACAATAAATATACACTTGAATAAGAGTGATTTAACATTTACAGTTATACAATTATTAACTGTGACAATAAATACACACTTGAATAAGAGTGATTTAAAGGGTTACTAGAATTACCGGAATACACCTTATTACCGGAATATACCAAAATACACCAAAATAAACATTTTTATTAGGAAGTGGCTATTGACAACCGGTTGTCACTAGCCTCACAGGCTGCTGACAACCGGTTGTCACTAGCCTCACAGGCTAGTGACAACCAGTTACTATAAATCCTATTGTTTTCAAATAATAGAACTCAAGATATTTTTAGAATATTAGTTTCATGGTATTACTATTATATCATGATATTTGGGCCAACCATAGAAATAAATTTGTTTCCCCTTACGCGACCCTGTCAAAAAGAGAAGGGTCGGTTGGTCGGTAAAATATTTTTTTTCTTTCTCCCAGACTTAGGTTAATGAATTCCAATATAAGGAATATTATCATAACCACTGAAATGTTCAAAACATTTCCATAAAGAATTTAGCAGTAGAATTTTGCATTGGAAAATAACAAGTCCTCTAATAGCAAGGTATAAATTTTAGTGAAGAAAAAATATTTTTTATTCCCAAATCATGGAAAAAAATTTTTTGGGTAGGGCCATTTTTTTAGGGTCGCTCACGTAAGGGGAAACTTTAAATATTTTACTTTTGGCCTTGTTGATATTTGTTTCAACTCTGATCAAGTTTTAAGTTGATTGTAGAAAGCAAGAAACTATTAATAGAAACAGATGTACATTTCTGTGGGTTTTTTTTATTTTCTACATTATTATTGTCTGGAAGTCATTGGGTTATTCATACAAATAGCTAAAAGAATTTATGCATCACATGCACACAAATTTTTCATTTACCTTGATGGAAAAAAGGTTTTACATAAATTTTCCAGTTACCATTACATGATCTTCCCTATAGTTATATTCTTGCTGTTCAGTCAAGCAAATTTGTTTATTTACTGATTCTATCCACTAGGAAAAATAAACTATGAATTTATAATAAGAATACAAGTATGACTACTATGATCATGGAGGCAATTGTGCAAACAGAATTAGCACATAATTTGTAAGTGGTATTTTGAGTTAGTTCCCTTACAAAGTATGATTTGAGTTACTTCCCTTGGAAAATCTATTTTTAGAAAATATCTCTTATCCATATTTTTGCTTTTTTATTTGCAGATATTTTGTTGTTGTGATTCATATGTAGCTTGATTTAAAGCATAAACCTACTGAGAATTACTTGTGATGTTTTTACAATGAACCAATGCTTCCTGTCCTTTAAAATGCACATTAATTTATTAGCTGGTTGTCAGCAGCCTCACAGGCTAGTGACAACCGGTTGTCTCTAGCCTGTGAGGCTACTGACAACCGGTTGTCTCTAGCCTGTGAGGCAACTGACAACCGGTTGTCACTAGCCGTCGCCTTTTTATTATCAAAATGAATTTAAATATTGGTAGAATAGATAAATAAGAACTATTTCCAGCTCAGAAATTGCTATTTTTGCATCTGTAGTAAGAATAAATGGACCAGGGTATGAGCCTTGGATAGGTATCACTGTGCAGATTGCAAGCTGGTTAGGGTTTGTTTGGGTCATTCACTTGCCTGTTTTTACATGCAGCTGTTACCAAACGACATGTTTTGGATAATATTACATTTATTCTGGAAATATTAAAGTGTATTTCGGTAATTAAAAATGTGTATTTTGGTATATTCCGGTATATTCCGGAGTATTTTGGTATATTCCGGTAATTAAGTGTATTCCGGTATTTCTAGTAACCGTGATTTAACATTTACAGTTATACAATTAAGGGATGTCGGCAGGGATGAAAAGGATGTCAAAGATATTAAGGCATGTCGCAAATACTGACACTGGCATTGACAGACTGGGAAAACGGCTCAAATTACCTCTATGATGATACCTCTATGATGGTTAGATGTGATTACAGAAAAAAAAAGACAGAGAAAATAATGAAGATATCATTTTCCTAGTAAAGCACTTTACACATCTTTTGAACCTCTATCAAGGGTTCATAAACTTTGCTCCAGTTGCTGGTCTTACTTTACCTTTTAGTTTATTTCTCACCTATGAGCCTGATACTGGTTACAGTCGAAACAAAGTTTACATGGTTTACAAACACACATTTGCATAAAGCTTTGCCAACATTTATCTATTTACTTCTTTGAGTAAATAACAAATCATCAGCTACCTACCGCGGGAAATTTTCGTCTCCCATCTTTAAAATTTATCAATAACACTTGAACAACATATATCTAGCAACAAAACTGAAAACAAATAAAGATGGTTTATTTTCACGCTCAAATAACAAAGTTGAAAATGGCGGACTTAATTACCATATCGCGATTCGCCCAATCAGATTGTCTCTTACTTCAGCGTACGGGTAAAACCCTACACCTGCTTTCCTTGACAGAAATACCGCCTGCTTGAGGAGCACCTTGTCGTATCTACCTTCACGCTCTGGCTTCGAGAAAGCTTTCGACATATCGCCTTATGAGTTACTTAAATGTAAGCTATACGGCTATGGTATTTGTGGGAAGACACTGAAATGGATAGATTATTTTCTCTGTGACAGGCAGCAGATCATTCGGACCAAACTAAGGTTTGCAATCTCTTTAATTCCTTTTTCGTGAATAGGATTTTGGGTAAGATTGCACTCTGTATGACAATAATTTTCAGCTCATCCGAGTATTTTAAACATTTTGAAAAATTATAATTTTGGTGACAAACCTTTTTCTTTTAAAGAAGTAGAAGAAAAAGATATTTCGAAAAATATTTCGGGATTAAATATTAAAAATCTACTTGTGCAGACAATATCTCAACCAAAATGTTAAAAGTATGTGCTCCATATTTTAGTCATGCTTTATCTGATCTTGTCTTTCTTTCTTTCTGTCTATACTGTCTCGGTCAACTTTGACCATGATGACAGGTTTCTGGTGTGGCGCATAAGTTGTCACACACACACAAAAAAAAAATGAATTTGTGACAAAGCCACCAGCAGATTAAAACTATTTACAAGAAGTCCTCAGGGGCTGGCATTCCATGTCTAACCCCTGCTCTACCCTAGGATATTAAATTTTGGCCTTAAACCCATCAACTGTATCCGAAGAGACAGCTTCGGTTGTAAGGCCATTCCAAGTTGCAATTGTCCTGGGGAAAAAGGAATTCTTAAAACCGTCCGTGTAAGCATTTGGACGGTGGTACTGGACTGGGTGGGACCTAGTTCTCCGTCTCCCTTCACCGACCTCAGATAGGTACTTATTCTTATCTACAATGGCAAGATTATTGTGAATTTTGTAGAAGAGAGACAGAGAAGCCTGCTGTCGTCTTTCCTGCAGGTCTGGCCATTGGAGTTCTTCTAACATTTCTCCCACATGGCTTTGATTGCGCCAGCGCCTACAGGTCCAACGGGCAGCAGTCCTCTGTACTTTTTCTATTCTGTTAATATCTACTTGGTGATGGGGCATCCAAACTGGCGCTGCATATTCTAATTTGGGCCGGACCAGAGTTTTATGTGCAGCAGCCTTGATTTCCTTCGATGCAAAAGTCAAGTTTCTACGAAGGAAACCCAAAGTCTTAGTAGCCTTACTGGTAATTTCATTGATGTGCTGACCCCACTCGAGGTCATCCGTAATTTCAACTAAATATTTGGCTGACGATACATTCTCTAGGACTTGGTTATGCAATGTATAACCATGGATTATTTGCTTTGGAGGGGGGTGTCTAGTCACCCTCATAGAGTGACATTTGGCAACATTAAATTGTCCTTTGCTTGAAGTGTTTTCCCATTGGGATGAAAGAGGTACAAGTCATACCTCTTTATAAGAAGAAGGATCCTCTAAACAGGGAAAACTATAAACCCTTATATATCTTTTACGCAGTAGCTTCCAGCTGATTAGCCATGGAAGGGGTTGGGTTTCTTTTTACATTGACTGGAGGGTGGTGTGGAGCTTGATGTTAAGCAACTGAGCTGCCACTTGTGAAGCACTACCCTCAAGTGCAGTGTTCGGATATACCTAGTTTACAAACCTTGCTCTGTCTATGTATTTCCAACATAGTACACGTTGCTCTAATTTTGATTTTAATGCATGCTTGCCTTACACACCCTTTATGCTTCTTTGTTGAGCTTTAATTTCGTATACAAGGAGCTCACCGGCATCACCTTGCAAGACCCCTTGTTCCTTACTTTGAATTTCCAGTCAAATGTTTTGTTTTTCGGACAAAGACTGTATGTGAGGATGTTTGTGTTTTTTCTGTGATATTCTGTTTATTCTGTGATTCTTAATATGTATATATCTATTTGTGCATGTGCATGCTGTGATATATTTAAATTGTTGTTTTACTCTTGTTTTGCCAAAATAAAAGCCCTACAGGGCTTATGTAAAACTTATTGGTCGCCACATTCGACAATAAATAAATATTCTATGTCTATGTCCTTGTCTAGCGTGTAGTAGTAAATGGAGTAAATCAGATTGGGCCTCTGTTTTGTCAGGTGTCCCCAAAGCATCGTTCTTGGACCACTGTTGTTCTCATTGTACATTAATGATATTACAGAAGATATATTGACTCGGAACTAAGACGTTTTGCTGGCGACTAGTGTTTGCTTTCAGAGAGGCGCCGTAGTCGAGTGATTAGAGTGGCTCGGTTATTGTGCAGAAAGTCACCGGAAGGTCGTGAGTTCGCGGCTCACTGTCGCCGTCCGACGTCTGGAAAATTCTCTCTGTCAACCCAGCAGTAAATGGGTATCTATTTCGAATCAGGGAAGGATAAGGCAGCGAAAGGAGAGAGATGGGCTTCGCCTTTCATCAGCTGTGCCCAAGTTACAGTAGGATAAAGACCGTTTAGGGTGTTGGGCAAGGAGTTGGAACATGATATTCCAATCAGTCAAATGCAATATAATGCAGATTGCCAGGAAACGTACCAAGAAGATCAATGTTTCATATATATTAGAAGGAACGGTCCTCGATATAGAATATACAGTATCTTGTATAACCATTACCAATTATTTGAAATGGAACACACATGTCAGCAATATTTGCACAAAGGCTAATATGACCCTTGGCTTCCTTAGACGTAACTTGGTGGCGTGCCCACAGGACCTTAAAGTCAGCATACAAAGGACTGGTGAATCCAGTCCTGGTGTATGGCAGTTCAGTTTGGGACCCTCAAAGTCTACTTCTTTAAGATGCACTTGAGAA
The DNA here is from genome assembly GCA_963989385.1 of Ctena decussata. Taxonomy (NCBI): domain Eukaryota; kingdom Metazoa; phylum Mollusca; class Bivalvia; order Lucinida; family Lucinidae; genus Ctena; species Ctena decussata. The sequence continues at coordinate 64,140,510 of OZ022507.1, forward strand.
GATGCAGAAAAGGGCGGCAGACTCACAATGCTTTACAAAGGTCTGAAGGACACACCCAGTATACACTTAAACGAGTTGTTCCCCATTGTAGGTGTACCAGGAATCATCATTCTCTGGTACTTGAAACCCCATTGGCTGGGACTGACATTTACAAGTCCAGTTGCTTCCCCCAGACTATTAGAAATTGGAATTCCCTGGCAGATCCCCTTATTTTTGCTGCTGAGTGTGCAGAGGATTCAGTTACTAAGTTAACTTCTCTTGTAAGGGCTAGGGACTAGTTTTCCTAATCGCAGGTCCTGGTGAATGATTGTCCTTTGGAGTATCACCAGTAAATGATTCTGGCTGCCGCTCTCAAGCCTGGCATCTTGGTATGTTTCTCAAATCCAAGTGTTGTATTTGCATTGCTACACTGGCTATATGAGAGCCCGAAGACAAGTCAATAAAGACACCAACCCTTAGATACTGGTACCTCGCGCATGTGACAGTCTTATAAATCTCACAATGATGTTTATTCATGTAGGCAGCATCAATAGGTTTCCTGGACCCTGTCACCTGCACCACCTGGCACTTTTAAAGGTCGAACTCCGTGTCCCTGCCAGACTCACTCAAGACTCAAATACCAATAACTCAAAATAGCTAAGTTTATGCGTTAGGTAAAGTTGATATGAGGTTAAGTTATACAAGCTATGCCGTGGCCATTTCTACGTAGGGCAGGTACACATAAGGTAGGCTGTACTATGTTTAGGTCAGATATATAGCGAAGATTCACAGGTCAAGTAGACAAATGTTATGAGTAAGGTAGCCCACATACAAGGGCGTAGCTACCTATACACAAATACGCAGGTGCGTATTGAAATTTTGTCAAATTGACACAATTTCAAAACGCACTTGCGTATTTTTATGCTGAAATGTTGTTATTGGGCATAATTTTAATACTAACTGCCAACAGACACCAACACTTGAAATATCTAAGCGGCTTAACTCCATATTATTGTCCTTTATGAGTATAAAACATGATTGTGCGTACTGTGGAATTTCCCCTAGCTACGCCCCTGCACATAGACAGTCTGTCCAAATCTTGCTGAAGTACCGTACTGTCATCCGCGCCGTCAGTGGTGACTGGTGAGATCTGTGAAAAGAGGAAAACCTCGGATAGGATATCTTCAGAAAGGTCGATGATATAGAGGAGGAACAGGATCTAGCCCAAGACAGATCCTTGAGGCACGCCACATGTCATAGGGATGAAGTCCAATTCTTCGCTCAAAACAACTCCTTGCGACCGTTGCCCCCCCCCGCCCCCCCAAAGGTCTGAAGGACACACCCAGTATACACTTAAACGAGTTGTTCCCATTGTAGGTGTACCAGGAATCATCATTCTCTGGTACTTGAAACCCCATTGGCTGGGACTGACATTTACAAGTCCAGTTGCTTCCCCCAGACTATTAGAAATTGGAATTCCCTGGCAGATCCCCTTATTTTTGCTGCTGAGTGTGCAGAGGATTCAGTTACTAAGTTAACTTCTCTTGTAAGGGCTAGGGACTAGTTTTCCTAATCGCAGGTCCTGGTGAATGATTGTCCTTTGGAGTATCACCAGTAAATGATTCTGGCTGCCGCTCTCAAGCCTGGCATCTTGGTATGTTTCTCAAATCCAAGTGTTGTATTTGCATTGCTACACTGGCTATATGAGAGCCCGAAGACAAGTCAATAAAGACACCAACCCTTAGATACTGGTACCTCGCGCATGTGACAGTCTTATAAATCTCACAATGATGTTTATTCATGTAGGCAGCATCAGTAGGTTTCCTGGACCCTGTCACCTGCACCACCTGGCACTTTTAAAGGTCGAACTCCGTGTCCCTGCCAGACTCACTTAAGACTCAAATACCAATAACTCAAAATAGCTAAGTTTATGCGTTAGGTAAAGTTGATATGAGGTTAAGTTATACAAGCTATGCCGTGGCCATTTCTACGTAGGGCAGGTACACATAAGGTAGGCTGTACTATGTTTAGGTCAGATATATAGCGAAGATTCACAGGTCAAGTAGACAAATGTTATGAGTAAGGTAGCCCACATACAAGGGCGTAGCTACCTATACACAAATACGCAGGTGCGTATTGAAATTTTGTCAAATTGACACAATTTCAAAACGCACTTGCGTATTTTTATGCTGAAATGTTGTTATTGGGCATAATTTTAATACTAACTGCCAACAGACACCAACACTTGAAATATCTAAGCGGCTTAACTCCATATTATTGTCCTTTATGAGTATAAAACATGATTGTGCGTACTGTGGAATTTTCCCTAGCTACGCCCCTGCACATAGACAGTCTGTCCAAATCTTGCTGAAGTACCGTACTGTCATCCGCGCCGTCAGTGGTGACTGGTGAGATCTGTGAAAAGAGGAAAACCTCGGATAGGATATCTTCAGAAAGGTCGATGATATAGAGGAGGAACAGGATCTAGCCCAAGACAGATCCTTGAGGCACGCCACATGTCATAGGGATGAAGTCCAATTCTTCGCTCAAAACAACTCCTTGCGACCGTTGCCCCCCCCCCCCCCTCCCCCCCCCCAATAACTTCACCAATTAAGGCGTGTACTCAGTCCCAGATTTGTTATTGATTAATCTTGTCGAAAGCCTTGAATAAACTTAACAAGATTACATCAATCTGCTTTTCCAAACTTGCATTCCTTGTAAGGTCCTCTACCAGATCCAGATCAATTTTGAATGATTAAACTTGTAGAAACCTTGGGAAAATTTGAGAAGATTAAGTCGGTCTTCAATCCAAGCTTGCATTCCTTGCAAGGTCCATTTCTAGTTTCAAATCAATTTTAAATGCTCAACCTTGTAGAAAGCCTTTGAAAATTCTAACAAGATTAAGTCGATCTGCCTTCCAAGCTCGCAGTCCTTGCAAGGTCCTTTACCAGGGGTGCTTTCTTTACCCTAAATCATAGTCACGATTTGTAATCATGTTTATGATTATCTAATTTTTTTGGTCGAATTAAGGCATAATTAGATTACTTTGATGCGAGATCGGCTCAAATACTCGGGTACACTACAGGAATCCGGGTCAACTCGGCCCGACTCAGGTTGGCCAGGTCCACTCGACCCGGGTCAACTCGGGATCCACTATTTAACTCAGGGTACCGCGATGTGCCTTACTGTGGCTTGATTTAACTCTTTCGGCGCCAAAGTCGCAAAAAATGCGACTTTGCAAACAGCGTATATCCAGATCAGCCGGCTCTTAAAAGAGCCGTCTGATCAGGATCTACACTGTTTGCCATTCAAATATGAACTTAAAAAGCCTGATTTTATGAAAAATGTCTTTAGATTGTTAAAATTTCCAATTACAAATCTGTCGTCTGATGATTTGAGCAGACGAAAATTTGTCGTCTGAAAAATTTGGCGCCGAAAGAGTTAAAAGAAGACAAGTTGGAGGAAACTCTCACGAGATTTTGCAATCAACCTTATCAAATTTTGCAATTAACCTAACAAATTTGTCGTTCAAAAGTGACATGGTGCATACTACTTTCTGTCTTTCATTATCCAGCTCTTTCACAAAAAACTCAGCATTTCTCCTGACTCGAGCAGCACTGGAGTAACCCATACTCCAGTGCTACTCTCACCAAGAAGCTAGCAGAGAATATGTTGTTGTTGTTGTTTTTCACACCAAACTGTTTGCCAGAGTGAAAAACGTCAAAATACAAACCATTATGAAAAGCGGTTTACCCGTCATGTTTGGTGATAAAACGTAGGTTGATGTGCATATACATGTAATAAATCATATAACTGGCAAAAAGCAGGGGAAACATGTTTAAGATGAATGACAAACTGCTCCACAAAAGACGATTTCCTTTACTGGTTTCCGGTCGAACGATTCAATATACACAACAGCGGAATAATGAATGGGGCATCACTCTTGTACGTTGTATTTTTTACTAAATTTATTCAAGCTTATGAAATCGAAAGCAGGTCATTTTAGTTGCCAACTAAACTGACCTAAATGATTTTTAAAACTTTTTATATGAAACTCAAGGATGTTTTTTTTTTTTCAATTAGACCAGGCAAATCACTGTAATTAACGATGACGAAACTATAGTGAGAAGCTTCCAGTGATACCTCACCACAAACTTTTTTCAGTTTTTTTACACGTGAAACAGCAATGGGGCCTTTAAAGGTAAGTTGATTTTACACAGACAAAAATAGAAGTATAACTACAACTGCAGTCAAAACCAAGGCTGCATGCTTCTGGTGCTGGGAAGACTTATCCAGACCGGACAAAGACATGATAGGAGACAAAAAAGCAGGACTTATCCCAGCAAACATATGACATTTATGTAATGTCGCATCAACGTCAATTAATACAACCATATGTTGTTGTGACGTTGCCTTGAAGTTATACTTCAGGCACCATTAACCTTTTGCCTTCGGCATTATCTTTTTTTAAACAATATTTCTTTTTTTCTCGAATTACAACCATACTAATCTCGTAACTGAGGTTTGACTGACATATCGTGAAGGCATGAATACCTATATAATGTTACCTGAAAATGATTTGTACAAAATAACTGAGCCGCGACACGAGAAAACAAAGATAGTGGCATGTGCGCCCAGCGAAGACTCGCATCCACCCAGTCTGATAAGAGTCTTCGCTGTGCGCTCAGATGCTTTGTTTTGCGCTTAAAAAGTAGATAAGAGATAAGAGTCTAAGCTAGCTCCATGCGGACAGCGGAGACCCTGATCAGGCTGGGCGGATGTCCAGGCTGATCTGAGTCTGCGCTTGGCGCAAATGCCACTTTGTTGATTTTGTTGTGTCGCGGCTGTTATATTATTGAGATATTTTTCATAGAAATCGAATAAAGTAAATGATTACTGTTGATTTCGTGGATGACTGCTTAGAGATATGAGTTTCTGAAATCTCTAATCATTAACTTTTCAGCCCTTTAATCAGTAATCGATAAAGCCATTTTCACAAAAATTTAGTATATTTTAAAATTTATTGGCCAAATCGTTGAAGTCAAGCCCCAAAAGTCGCTAATCACTAAAAAAGGATTTAATCGCTAATCCATAGCAATTTGATATTCCTTTGCATTTATGCTGCTTTATGACTAGGTGGCGCTGCCTACAGGGAGTGACGTTATAATGTTTTAAGTTTAAAGTTATGACGTCATTTCTATCTTTTCTGAACTGTTGAAACTGCATACTGGTCTCAAGCGAAATAAATTAAAATTTAGAGCTTTCTTAAGCTTAGGCCTACATACTAGGGACAGAAGGATTGAATACATATATTTATGTACTAGTATATTTAAACTGTAACGGACAATTCTCATTTCACACGATGCTTTACAAGTTCCCTACTTTATATCATCTATCAATGATTAGTATATCGAAAAACAGTTTTCTGTTCATGAAATCACTTATTTATTGGTTTAATTTTTTATATTGCAATTCGGGATACAGATTCATAAAAGTCTTATGACTTTTTTCTGAATCCCTTTTGTATAAGTTTGTATGATATTTATGACTTTGATGTTTGTCTTTTTGTATGTATTCTTATACAAATGAAATAAAGTTTAAACCAAGGATTTACTTTATCTCAGATAATGGATATTTTGAATAATGCAAAGAAACTTGTAATAAAATGGTCGTTTGTAGTGAAAATGGAGAGCTTTGAAGGAAAGTTGCAGGTCAACACAAAATTATCTTCAGATTCATTATAAAAATCAACCAAAATGGTCAAAGTAGATCTTTTGAAGTCGTTCGGCTATATAAAATTAGCAGGACACTAAAAAGGAACAAGCTGCTTATCAGTTCTTTGTCATTTTCAGTGTCTATTCTAGAGAGGGGAATGGGGGGGGGGGATTCACCCACATTTCTGACAATCCCCCACCCCCTTATTCTTAGCAGAAGGGGGGAATTATTTTCTTTATTTTATTCATAAAATAGATTTAAATGATATCTAAAAGCATTGTGTGTACTCATTGATACTAAATTACAGCTAAAATACTAGGTATAATTGTTTTATGTACTTTACGCCAAATTTTAGAATTACAAGTGTGAGTGATACCTTTTCTCTGTCGAAAATCCCCCCTATTTTTCAATCCTAGAATAGACACTGTATTTTCAGTTCTTTAATGATCTTTAATAATACTGTCTTTATTGGCCTGGCTCTTCTTTTTTCTTTCTAAGCTCTTCGGCTTAATCATGACCAGCCTATATTACCACCCAGTTCTAACAACAACATAACAGCCAATTTCACCTGCGTTTTATTTTTCTCAGACTTTCTTCCACTATTTGAGATTTTTGAACCCTTGTTTCCTTAGAATGCAGACCTGAGAGAGCGCTCTGAAACCATTTCTTTTCCGCTTAATGCCATATTATGTTTCCAACAACGCATATGAGAAAACGTGTCATATGTACTTTATGACGTCATCATGACGTCATCTTCGGTTGAAGTACTTTTGATAAAGAATCTTATTCAGTATCATTTTGCTACATCTATGCAAAATTTTGCAAAGTTTCCTTTGTCTGTTTTTCTCCCTTTTCTCCCCCTGTATGTCTGTTTTTCTCCCTTTTCTTGTCCGCTCCTTATTTTCTGAACCAACAGGAGGATTTTCTTGAAACTTTAATGAAGCCTTGTCAAAGCTTTATGCAAAACATATTTTAATGATGTTAGATCGAATTCAAGGTCAGACTTATTGGTCAACTAACATTTCGTGCCCGCTCCATCACCTTTTTCTACACCCAATACTAGGAGAGAGAGAGAGAGAGAGAGAGAGAGAGAGAGAGAGAGAGAGAGAGAGAGAGACCCAATACCAGGAGAGAGAGAGAGAGAGAGAACTTGCTATTTTATGTCCTTTTCAACAGTATTTTATTCACGTCATATCAGGGCAACGGGAAGGTGACAATGAAAGGCTGTGTGCAATAGAACTGCCTTTGCGTTTGAAAATATTTCTATAGCTAGTAGGACTCGAACCCGGATCGCTGGCAAAGCAGGCCAGTGCTTAAGCCATTCATCTACCGGGGCTCTTGAGAGAGAAGAAGAAGAAGAAACATACCCGGCTGAATATGACAAACTATTTTATATTCAGATTCGGGAAAACGGATGAACTACCCCGCCTCCATTACCCCTCTACCCATCACCATAATTATGAAGTCTTCGTGATCCATCTTAGGTTTCTTATGCATGATCTTTGTCATCTTCTTGAGCGATAAACTGTGCATATTAAATCAAATAAACGAAATAATTAAATCATTTGAGAAAAGAAAAATAAATTATTTTTCAGATACATGAATTCATTTTACATTATCATTTATGTGTCCTTGTAGATATCGGTGGGGCCATAGCTCCAAGTAGTTAATCAGGTTTGGCCTGGGTTTGGTAGCTTTAAGGAATGCCAAAACAGGGTATGACCCTTTCGCCTCAGCCAAGATCAGATGACATTTTTGAATTGAACGTATGTTATGTACTTGCCTATCAAATTTTACAGGACTGAGATACATGAACTACATTTCAGAATGTCAGAAACAAGCATCTCTCACTGGCCTAAAACTTTGATGTTGATCGGAATAGCCATTTCTTTACAATAATAATTTAAATAGCCCAAAATAGCCAAAATTAGGTGTTATGCTGTTTCACTTGAAAAATACTATATTTTATGACAGAGATAGTTTTAACCCATCTGTCATGCACAGTCAAATAAACTTTTGTTAGAAAGCACATTACTTTCCCTTTATAACATAGTTTATTTGAATGGGCTACGACATATGGTCTTGGAGTTATAGCAAAAATACTTCAGCTGCTGAAGTGTGACGCTCTGAGGTATTTTGAAATATCAACAGGAGCTGATCTGCCAGATAATTCAACCTGCTGTGCCCAGTACTTATAATGTGTTATAGACAATCCACAGACATTCTTTAAGTGTAAAAATGACCAGTGATATGAATAAAAATTGTCATTGAGTGAACATTTCAATTTCAAATAACCATGCAAAATGTCACGCAAAAAGTGTCCTGTCCGTAGACACACTTTTCTCTATGAGGTAGCATGTCTCTGTAAAAAAATTCTCATTAAAGAGTAGACTCCTTACTACCATTGATTGTTCCATATAAGACATAATACCACCACTGAAGACAGAGTAGCAATAAGGAAAAAAACGTAGTTTTGTCTTGTCCGTAGATGTTTGTCCTGTCCGTAGACCAACAGTATTTTGATAAACTGTGACTGGAAACCATCAAGTTTCCAACTGCTATGCATTTGAGTTGTAAAAACGTTTCTATAGTCGACTATTTAAGTAAACCTAAACCATTTATTTGATGATAAGTGCATTTTCTTACACCCTAGATGTCCAGTTTGTCAAAAACAGAGAACGCAAAGTCCTGTTTCTAAAAATATTAAAAAAAAGCAATTAATGTAAACTGTCTAAAATGGCCTTAAAATCCATCTGCTTATTTTTTCACAACTATAAAAAGTTAACTTAAAGCATTTAATGGGTATATAGTTTGCACTATACCTGCATTCCAAGTATGATGTTGATCTACGGACAAGACACAGTGGACAGGGTGCATCATTTATGGTTTTATGGTATATTATTGGTTACAGGATCTTTTCTTAGTTATGAAAACATTGTCTGTAAGTAGGGAAAAAGCCTTCTTGTCTCTTTCTGAATGCTGTCTTAGGCGTCATACCTTCCACATTATAATCCACCATCACATCTCCCACATTACCCATTTATATCAGACACCTTATTTGTTAGACAAACCATGATGTGGAGAATCTTGTCTATACAGGATTTTAACGGTCGTTTTTGATATTTATATGGAGGTGCCTAATTCCTCGGAAGAAGATACTTGAATTCTTGTAAGGTAGGTGACCAACGACCTAGTAAAGTTATGGGATAGAACAGAAATAGAATAGAGGTAGGTGAGCCATTTAAGGCTGGATTCATTGGCCAACCCTTCAAAATAGTTTGAAGAAATTTGATACCATTAAAACCTCTGCAGCAGAGGCTATTAGATTTCAACTAACTCAAAGTGCTATCCCTATTATGATAATTACAAATGCTGTCTCAAATATTAATCTTGTCCATAAGCGTGTATGGCGGCCTGTTTGGGTTTAAACCCATTTAATACAAATAGCTACATTTCAGATGCAGATATCTGCATTTCAATAAAGATGTCTTCAACTTAATACAGATATCTATATTTAAATGCAGAATCTGCATTTCCAATACAGATATCTGTATTAAAAATGCAAATATCTCTTCTTGATTATTATATAGAGATATCTCATTTTGAATAAAATATATCTTAATTTAATTGACAGATATTAGCACTTCAAATGCAGATATCTCTACTTAAACAGATATAAGTATTTTTAGAAACTCAGATATCTGCATTTGAAATACTGATATCTCCAATCGAAAAACAGATATCTCGTATTGAAAAAAAGATATCTCTTATCAGAGAGGGTATCTCGAATCGAAATGCATCTATCTTTATCTAGGTTTAAAATAAAGATATCTGCGATTCAAATGAAGATACCTGTATTTCAAATGCAGATATCTGTGTTTTAAATAGTATCTTTATTTATGAAAAATACAGATATCTCTAATTTTAATTGAGATATCTGTATTTGAAATGCAGATATCTGTATTTTTGAACCCGATTATTTTTAACTTTTGTTTCAAAAAATAGTTTATACACCCTTGCTCAAGGTTTTTTACATGCTTGATGTTGCCTGACCGGAGCAGGATCAAACCCACTTTCTCCTGATCTACAGTCAAACACGCAGCAGAATGTGCAGTTAGACCCTGTTGGTTTGTTGTTTAAGTGTTTAATAACCCCGTAAAACAACTATGGTCAACACCGTCATGGCAAGACACCCAGTGAACCACACCTTTCTTGGGCAGGCCCATCATTCCACCATTCACTGACACCTGCTCTACTTTAATCAGAGGTAGGAGGTTCCTACAGAAGGACTTGCCTGACTGGTTTTGATTTGTTGCTTTACGTCCACAGCAAACAACTATGGGAATGTTGGGATGGTCAGTTAACCTAACCACACTATTCCTGGGCAGGCTTAGACCTCCTAAGCGTTTCATACTTTCGCCAGTAACTGACAACTGCCCTTCTTGAATCAGCGGAAGGAGAATCGAAAGTATTTGGCCAGACCGGGTATCAAACCCAGGACCTCTGACTTATGAGTCAGGTGCCCTACATATTGCACTACGCAGCCCAGCGTTGCCTGACTGGATTTGATCGAACCAGCGTCCTCGTTGCCAGTCGAACGTGCATCCAACTGCACTACCAGGCCCAACCTATTTGGCCTAGCTTTTTAATCCAACTGGATAGGATCATTTATGTACGGTGCAGTAAATAAAGATTGATCTGTTTTCGAACATTAACACAGATATCTGTACTGAAATGTATTTAAAATTCAGACACCTGTTCTTAGTAAAAAATTCAGATATCTGAATTTCAAATGCTGATTTCTGCATATCAATTACAGATTTCTGTATTTCAAGTGCAGATATATGTATTACAGCTTCATTAGAGTATCTCTAATTGAAATTTAGAAATGCAGACATCTGTATTCGAAATGTAGATATCTCTAACTGAAATGCAGATATCTATATTGTGATCAAAAATACAGATATCTGCATTTTACAGCTAGATATATATCTCTTTCAATTACAGATATCTGCTTTTCAATTAGAGATATCTTTGATTTCAAAACTACAGATATATGTTTTATATTAATAGAGATATCTGTATTTGAAATGCAGATATCTGCATTACATAAGGGAAAACCCAAAAGGGCCGTCATATGTATTTACATTAATTTTCACATTTCATGGGTATTTTGACCATTATTTATTTATTAAAGCTTGGTTAAAGTTAAAAAAAAAATGGAATCCACAGAGTTATTGCAATTACAAATTTTACTTCAATTTATGTCTTGTCCGTAGACACGCGGAGATATAAGAACCGTGTCATCGTTTAAATTTTGAGTGTATTTTGACTAGTGGTACAGTTGTTGTTGTCAGTTTGATAAGATTTTTTGCATAACAGTATTCTCTGTTGGTATTGTTGTTCTATTTTCAAATTATGGTAAACTGGGTTCAGAACACATAACAAGATACAATAAGACACAAAATTGTGATTTGTTTTTCTTTTGGTAACTATATGAAGTAAATAAAAATGACTTTTCACCTATTGATCTATTCTACAGCAATTTTATAGTATAAGCATACATATTTTGCAGACTTTCATGTACATGTCAGAAATGTCCTGTCCGTAGATGTTTTAAGTTAATTTTGGCAAATTTGTTTCCTCGCATTTATCTTGCATTTCATTTTACAAACATATATAAATGGCACACCACCTGAAAGGCCATTGACTTTACTTTTCAAAATATGAATCATTTGAAAATCAGGTGACCCACAGAGAAACTGGACAAAACAATACAAGGTATATCCCCTAATTATGAAGGAATTTTCATTAAATGAAACAAAAAATAAAATGAAAAAATAGTATTTTTTAAATTTTTGCGCATAAAAATTCCAATGTTGATATGTTGTTGTTATCCATAATAAATTATCAGACTATATTCTTATTTAAATTGAAAATAAAAATATTTTTTAAAAAATGGGGTCTGTATTCTTTTTATGAGTCGAATACAGCATGTTTAACAAAAAAGAATACCAGTATATAAAATGTTATAGGTGACATTTACATTTTCTAAAACTGGTACATCTATAGATTTCAGAAATTAAAGAATGAAGTCCCTCAGAAAACCTTGAAAAATCACCTCTGGTGAAACATAAAATTTCATCTGATCTTGGCTGAGGCGTTAATACACAGTTCCGAGAATAGCCGCTAAGCTCCGCCTACTTAGTTACTGTTACTACGTCTCACAAGCTTTACACAAAGATGGCAGAAAAACAAATGACAAATGCAAGTGTCTGCTAAATATTGGCGATCTATGGCGAAGAATCAGCCTCCTCATGACCTACACATGGAAGTTGGCGCATCATGCATTTCCGGTGTGTTCTGTTCTTGCAAAGCAGGGTAAGTTTATTGAAAGTGGTCTCAGTTTGTTTTCTTTAAACAGGAATACATCCCTCCATTAACTGTAAGGTAAAATCACGGACTTATGTACAATATTGACCACGTGCGATTTGTTTGTGAGACTATGTCACGTGCTAAGTTGTCGTTGCATTGGTCAGGTATACGATATCACGTGATTTTAAGTGATTCGGAACTGTGTATTTCAAGGGGTACGAGTACACTGTCTGTTCGTTCATTCCGGCATTGATAGTGTTATGATATATTTCATGTCTCCGTGTATGGTTTTTTAGACAAAAAAGTTTTTCTCAACTGACTCTGATTTCGTTGGCTGGCTAGTTGATTAGTTGGTTGTTTGAGTTTAATGCCTCTTTTAGAACGCATTATATATTGCCGTCTCCTAGAAAGAAAAGGAAGATAAGATAGACGAGAGTAAAAATAAAAATCCAAACCCCATTCCACACCTGCTGCAAGCACAGTTGGAACGCCCCGTTACTGTTAGTTACCCAGCACATCCGCCGGACCCGACGACCCGTGAATCTATTTCACTGTTAAGTCAGAATATATAAATATGAAGCAGGGGCAAAATTGCACTATAAACATAAAAACATTAGAAAATGTGTGTTTTCTACACAGATGATGCCCCCCCCCCCCCTGCACTGTGTCTGTCATCCCAATACCCCACCCTAAACCTCCAACCTCTCTCTTCAAAAGGAAATAAAAATGTCAAATGCTTATCTTTGGTAGGTCTGTAAAAGCTGTGTAAAGTTTCATATTCATTGCTTGATTCCAGAAAGCATACAAAAATTTAGGCACGATGGACGGACGGACAGTGGTAAAACTATCGATTGACACGCGTCACCGATCCATAAAAAAGGTGTTTTGCAACGTTTATTATTTACTACTTAAACTGGAGTGAAGCTCGAGTCACACTTGGGAAAGGTGAGGTTGAGATAGCTTCGTGAATACAAAAGCTGAACTCCACTCACACTCTTGTTAATCCCACTCCAGCCACACTTGAGGGATACTTACTCGAGTTTGAGTCGAGTGTGAGTGTGAGTTTTGTTCTTGAATATAGCCGTAAGTCCTATAGAACACCGTTGGCAGCTCACTTTGGCTGAACACTCAAAAACACAGTAACTTACAGTTAGCTCACACTCTTTCCTGCACGCTGTCCGAGCGAGAAGCCCGAGCCAGAATTTGACTTAGGCTTCATGCACGGCTATCAGTGAGCTAAAAAACTAATCCGGTTTCACCGGAGTTGCCTCCATGTGCCTTCGGTGCCTGGTAACGTAAAAAACCGATCATGTCATGACACTTCCACTGGATTCTTTCCACTGAGCCCCTTGGAGACCATCATAGCGAGATCTGACGCAACGACATGCCTCCACTAAGCAAAACAAAGCTTTAACCGTATTAATCCTATTAAACACCCCGGAGGCGTTGTATTTTATGGAGGGAGGCGTTATTTAGAGCCTAATTATTCAGCCACTGTCGAAAAGCCTCTTATAAACAGTATTAATGCGAACGGGCCTACTTTCAGAGAAAGCAACTCTACTATTTTTGCCTTCCTTCTCAGTAAGCGTTAACTATGAAAGGAAAGAATTTGCTCCTCTAGGAGCAAATTCTTTCCTTTAAGAAAAGACCCCATTTCAGAGAGCTATCTCACCCAGAGAAGCAAACAGTAATTCAAGCAAGTTAATATAAAACTAGTTACGGAAAAGAGATAGGGAGTGTTTATTAGAGCAGGCGCGTTTATTAGGATTAATACAGTAGTCGCATTTTTTTGCTGTCTTCCTGCTTTATGGAACGTGCATATAGTCTCAAGATAGTGAATCGACCATCTGTTTAATTTAAGAGTGTGAGCTGGTAATCTAAGATAACATAATTAGGCACCTGACTAGTAAGTCAGATGTCCTGGGTTCGAAACCCGGTCTGGCCGCATACTTTCGTTTCCCCTTCCGCTGATTCAAGAAGGGCAGTTGTCAGTTACTGGCGAAAGTATGTGCACTTAGTACTGGTTAACCGCTTAGGAGGTCTAAGCCTGCCCAGGAATTGTGTGGTTAGGTTAACTGACCGTCCCGACATGACCTTAGTTGTTTACCGTGGACGTTAAGCATTAAATCAACCATAACATAATTACAGGCATAAAACACAATTTTGAGAAGAAAAAAAACCGTTTTAGATGTTTGCAGAAGATAAGTACATGTAGCTCCCACTGGCTACAAGTCCGGAAGGACTGACGTAATCACTTGGTTGGTTGATTGGCTGTTTTGGGTTTAACAGCTCTTTGAGACAGTATTTCAGTCTATATCAAGCTGTTTCCCAGACAGAGGGAGAAAGAAAAGAGGTATGATAGGCGAGAGAAACAAAAATGCAATTCCCCGGCGTCTGCACCTACTGAAAGCACAGTAGGCCCTTGTCCTACTATTTTCTAAGTTAGTAGGACGCGCCGCCACTGAAAATTACCCAGCACCATTGCCGGACCAGACCACCCCCATAATCAGTTGGATGCTGGTAGCTCGTCATTTCTATGGCATTTTATGATAATCATCATCGTCTGTAATGCTCTTTCCTCGTACCTGTATCTTGCGACAGGCTGCATACTCTGATCAGAACATTCGCAGTCGTCCAATGGACAGCCTAGAGCCATTCTATCTTGTTCAGAGAAAAACTAGTGAATGTTCTTATGATAAAAATAATAATAATAACATTAATAATGACTTTATTTTCAGTGGGTGACATAATTAACTACAAGCTACTCTTCCTCGAGGCCAACTTAACAAAATATGTACAATTCAAATATATACTGAAAGGATTTAAAAACTTCCAGCCTTTATTTTTGAATATCTCAAAAATGAATGCAGTAACCATGGTAACGCCCACCAAAATTTCACAACATGTATATTATGTTACACCTGACTACGTAAGTATCACGAATTTGAAGTCGTTCAACCGAATCACTCAGGAATAAGCACGTGCTCCTCATGCTTTCAGTGCAGTTTACATACAGATGAATCACTTCATGTATACAATTTTCTGAGGAAACATTTCTCTTACAATATCAAATCAATTTTCAAAAGTTTCAACTCCGTCTGCGGCTTTATTTTGCATAACGCGCCTAAATATCGCAAACAGGTGCAGATTTTTGGGCCAGTTAAATGCTGACATTTCAAGAAGTGACGTCGCGAGACAATCTTATGAGTTTATTACGGCAATTTACACCTCAGACGACAATTACTGCACGAATTTGGCGCAAAAAATTAACAAGACTATTTTTGTAAGCTATAATCATTTGGTTACATGGGTACAAAATAACACACGTGCCAATCAATAAACTATTCAGTCGACTAGTACAGGCAATATTGTTCCTACAGCTGAATTACAAATATATCTACAACCCATATACATAACTGTTACATATAAACAAATTGGCACACGCCATATTTGATGCCTAATATTTATTATTGTGCATCTCAGAAAACATACCTCGAAATATGTGATTACACTGCGTACAATGCGTACAAAGTGCAAAATAGAAGAGGGCATGTTTTGAAAAGGCTATATACATATTATACAGCCTATCTACATAAGGGTACAAAGTGGCAAACGCCTGTATTGATGTCTTCTGCTAACATTTATTTATGAGCATCTCAGAAAACCTGGGTACACTGCGTACCTTGCTCACTAGGGAAAATAGAAAAGGCCACCTTTTGTAAAGTGTATGTACAGTGTCTACAAGCTAGCTACATAAAGGTTACAGGTCGACACAATCAGATACTTGATGATGTTAGATAATATTCTTATCCAATACCTCGAAATATGTGCTTACACTGCGTACACTGCGTACAAAGTGAAAATAGAAGAGGGCATGTTTTGAAATGGCTATATACATATTATACAGCCTATCTACATAAGGGTACAGAGTGGCAAACGCCTGTATTGATGTCTTCTGCTAATATTTTATATTGTGCATCTCAGAAAACCTGGGTACACCGCGTACATTGCTTACAAAGGAAAATAGAAAAGGCCACCTTTTGTTAAGTTTATGTACATTGTCTACAACCTATCTACATAAAGGTTAAAGGTCGGCACAATCACATACTTGATGATTATAGATAATATTCTTATCCAATACCTCGAAATATCTGCTTACACTGCGTACACTGCGTACAAAGTGAAAATGGAAGAGGGCATGTTTTGAAATGGCTATATACATTTTATACAGCCTATCTACATAAGGTTACAAAGTGGCACACGCCTTAGTTGATGTCTTCTGCTAATATTTTATATTGTGCATCTCAGAAAACCTGAGGACACTGCGTACATTGCTTACAAGTGAAAATAGAAAAGGCCACCATTTGTAAAGTCTAAGTACATTGTCTACAACCTATCTACATAAAGGTTACAGGTTGGCACAATCGGATACTTGATGATTATAGATAATATTCTTATCCAATACCTCGAAATATTTGCTTACACTGCGTACACTGCGTACAAAGTGAAAATAGAAGAGGGCATGTTTTGAAAAGGCTATATAGATTTAATACAGCCTATCGACATAAGGGTACAAATTGGCACACGCCTGTATTGATGTCTTCTGTCAATATTTTATATTGTGCATCTCAGAAAACCTGGGTACACTGCGTACATTGCCTACAAGTGAAAATAGAAAATACCACCTTTTGTAAAGTCTAAGTACATTGTCTACAACCTATCTACATAAAGGTTACAGGTCGGCACAATCACATTCTTGCTGATTATAGATAATTTTCTGATCCAATACCTCGAAATATCTGCTTACACTGCGTACACTGCGTACAAAGTGAAAATAGTAGAGGGCATGTTTTGAAAAGGTTATATACATTTTATACAGCCTATCTACATAAGGGTACAAAGTGGCACACGCCTGTATTGATGTCTTCTGCTAATATTTTATATCGTGCATCTCAGAAAACCTGGGTACACCGCGTACATTGCTTACAATTGAAAATAGAAAAGGCCACCTTTTGTAAAAGTAAAAAGTATGCAAAGACCAGGAACTGAAACAATCAAAATCCAAATCCAGCCCTCAAACCATAGTTGGAAACAACTAAGATTACAAATAATCAAGATACAGAGAACATATGGCCAACCGAGTGAGCAGCTTGTTCCCAAAAGGTGGCCACTCAGCAACCCAAACCGAACCAAAAATAATAAGAACATACATAAGGTAAACATCACAGAAACTCTGACACCAAAAACAGGCAACAGAGAACCACAACAGAACTGTAAAGTCTAAGTACATTGTCTACAGCCTATCTACATAAAGGTTACAGGTCGGCACAATCACATACTTGATGATTATAGATAATATTCTTATCCAATACATCGAAATATCTGCTTACACTGCGTTCACTGCGTACAAAGTGAAAATAGAAGAGGGCATGTTTTGAAAAGGCTATATACATTTAATACAGCCTATCTACATAAGGGTAGAAAGTGGCACACGCCTGTATTGATGTCTTCTGTCAATATTTTATATTGTGCATCTCAGAAAACCTGAGGACACTGCGTACATTGCTTACAATTGAAAATAGAAAAGGCCACCTTTTGTAAAGTCTATGTTCATAGTCTACAACCTATCTACATAAAGGTTACAGGTCGGCACAATCGCATGTTTGATGATTATAGATCATATTCTTATCCAATACCTCGAAATATTTGCGTACACTGCGTACAGTAGTGCAATGAGCAGAAGACATCAAGTAAGGCGTGTGTCCCCAGTGCCAGCTACCCTTAACACACACACACACACATTGCTTATTTATGTCAGACTGACCTCAATCAAAACCTAGCTGTATGAAACTCAAAGAACATTTTCTTATTCTAACAGATTAATTACATGTAATATGGTCTGTTTAAACTTCGTCTGCATTTCTTGCACTTTTTTTTCTGCTAATGGTCATCCATAAATCTTTTTTGTCGAATGCTTAATAATTCTAACTGTTAATAATATTAATTGGGCCTTTGGGTGCCGGGGGTCTGGGGGCGCAGCCCCCAGATGCCGCAGTAGTTTTGCTGATGTAAAGGCACGTAGAGAGCTGATGCAGGCATTAAACTTAATTGAGTACAAAATCATCTACTTGACATTTTAAAGACACTTTCATACTGTTCTAGCAAATCAATGAAATAATCTGTTTTTGATATGAAGCTGCCGATTTTTTTGTATGTCATTTCCATAAAGTCTTTGAAGTTTTGAGTTTGAAAGAAAAAAGTGTGAAATTTTAAGAGTAATGGAGGTCGCGGGAGGGGGGGGGGGGGGCAAAGCCTCCCAGAAGCTAAAGCATTTTTAAAATGAAGACTGATGGAAGAATTCTGACCCCCCTCCCCCCAATATGCCAAATAAAATATATGACTCCCTGCTCCGAGGCTTTTTGATTTCCGACCCCCCCCCCCCCCGGACATCTAAAAAAAATTCCGACCCCCCCCCCCTAAAAAATTCCGACCCCCCCCCTAAATGTACCCGGCCCCCACCTGATAACAAATGACTCGTCCCTTATCTGAGTTTCGCTAGTATCTAGTAACTAGTATCTAGTAGGGTAAAGTCGGGTAAATTCGGACAGTGACATTGTTTCCTTTATATAACAGTTGTTTGGAATTAAAACAAAACTAACTGGGCAAACAGTAAAAATCCTGATGACTATGAGCCGTCTCATCTGGATTTTCACTGTTTGCAATGGTATGACCGAAATTACCCGCTGTCTGAAGTTACCCGAATTGACCCAAATTTTATTGGAATTTCGCTATACATATTGACAATAATTACAATGATTTGTGATCTTCACTTTCATATTTTACACAGGAAAAACAAGGTGACACCCAAAATTTTAATCGTGATTTTGAAATAGGCTTAATGAGCCGAAACTTCGATGTAGGGCACATGCTCCTTCTTTCAAATGTGTTCTCTGCTCTTGAAGGAACTCTTTCACATTTTAATTTGTCCATATGTATATGAAATCTTAAAATCAATAGGATTCAAGTCCCTGATGTTACCTTGAAGCAGACAATATTTACGTAATCTATGCATTTGCTTAGCTTCACTCAGCTAGGAGTGGTTTTGACTTTGGTGAAAATGTGAGTAATTTAGTGATCTGTGGTGTGTACAAAGATGTGTTTCTGTCATCTGGCTATCTTGATAAATTCTGCTATCTAACTTTCCGTCATCACGATTTGTTGTATGTGCACACCTTAGAACATTTCTTCTGAAGTTACTAGAATGATCTGCGACGTTGTCACTATCAGCTTCTTCATGCTCGATTCCAGAATAAGTATTTGGTCTTATATACCTTGTATTACAGTGAGTATCATAGTTCAGATCTAATGGAGCAGGTAAACTAAGTCTTCTTTTGGATATTTCTTTCTCAAAGTTATAATTTGAATCACTAATCTCGTTTGATTTATCTGACGCAAACGAGAATGTATCAGCAGAACTAATAGAATCATTAATCCTGGCAAAAATAGCCATATATGAACGAAAACTTTTAATACTTCTTTTTGGATCTGTTTGCCCATCTGATTTTGAAGAATGTGTATCAATCGTACTATTAGAATCATTTATTTTGGCAAAAATATCCATATATGAACGAAAACTTTTAAGTCTAGAGCTTGAACGTGACCCGTCACATATTTCACTGAATGAGTGGTCTTCTTTGTTTGTTTCTGAACTCAAAATTTGAGCTTCTACAGGTCTGTCTGGGATAATTGCATTGGATTGTGTATTTTGATTATTTTCCATCAAAGTAGCTGATTGCAACTCCGATGATTTGATTAATATCATACTACTGTTTGGATCTACATATTGCCTGTCTTGCTCCAACTTCATTAAATAAGGCTCTGAAGGCTTGTCAGATCTCACTTTTCTGGGCTCCGCGTTAGGATGGAAAACGAGACTCTGTTTTTCCATACTGGTAGCAGGTCCATAATCCTTTTTACGTTCTGTAGAATCAGTTACTCTACAGGGGTCACATGGTTCTGCTCTTTGAGTCCATCCTGTTGGCTTTTTACCACCTTGAAAGAAACAGAATATGATGATGAAATTGCATATTAAACAAGAGGACCAATGGCCATGTAGTTCACCTGAGGTCTTATTGTCAACAGACATATTTTGTCACTTCACTTTGCCCTCTAGAGTGTACACAAATAGACATGACCAAGTTTCCATCTCGTCCTACATTTTATAGAGATAAACAGTTAGTTCTACATTTCATAAGGATAAACGTTCTCACAAATTTTCATGAAGATTGGATTAAAACTGAGCCCTCTAGAGTGTACACAAGGTTTTGCGAGGATATGTCCTAGTGACCTAGTTTCTGACCTGACATAACCATCTCCTAAATTTTATTGAGATAAACGTTCTGACAAAGTTTCATAAAGATCGGATCAAAACTGTGCCCTCTAGGGTGTACACAAGGTTTTTCTTAGATCTGACAAAGTGACCTAGTTTTTGGCCAAGCATGACCCAGTTTCAAAATTATCCTAAATGTCATAGAGATAAACATTCTGACAAACTTTCATGAAGATTGGATCAAACCTGAGCCCTCTAGAGTGGACACGAGATTTTTCTAAAATCTGACCCAGTGACCGTCTTTCTGATTCAACATGACCCAGTATCCTTTTTTTCTAAATTAAATAGTGATAAACATTCTGACAAAGTTTCATGAAAATTGAATCAAAACTGTGCCCTCTAGAGTGTACTCTAGGTTTTTCTTTGATTTTACCTTGTGACCTAGTTTTTGACCTGACATAATCTACTTTCAATTTTGCCCTAGATTTCATAGAGATAAACATTCTGAACAAAGTTCCATGAAGATAAGATCAAAACAGTGCCCTCTAGAGTGTACACAAGATTTTTCCAAGATTTGACCTAGTGACCTAGTTTCTGACCTGACATAACTCAATATCTATCTGCTTTTATATTTCATAGAGATAAACATTCTGACAAAGTTTCATGCAGACCGAATCAAAAGTGTGTCCTCTAGAGGGTACACAATATTTTTCTAAGATTTTACCTTATTTTTGACCTGACATGAACCAGTTTCAACCTTTACCTTAATGTCATAGAGATATAAATTCTGAGACTATGTTTCATGAAGGTTGGATCAAAACTGTGTCCTCTAGAGTGTACACAAGGTTTTTCTTAGATTGTTTTGCGTTCAAGGGCAAGTAACTCTAAAAATTATTTAAGCTGGCCCAAATTTGAACTGGTTGGTTGGTTGGTTGATTTGATGCTTAACGTCCACGGTAAACAACTAAGGTCATGTCGGGACGGTCAGTTAACCTAACCACACTATTCCTGGGCAGGCTTAGACCTCCTAAGCGGTTAACCAGTACTAAGTGCACATACTTTCGCCGACTGAGATTTTATGGATGTCCTGGATACCTGCAAGTAACAAGAAGTTGCAATAGAAAATGAAGAAGCTAGGACCCGGACAACATTTTCCCCATTTCAAGTCTATGGGAAAATATTTTATCGCTCAAGGGCAAGTAACTCTGAAACCAATCATCCAACCTGGCCCAAATTCGAATCGGTCCGAGATGTTTTGGCAATCCTGGATACCTGCAAGTAACAGGAAGTTGCAACTAATAAAAATGAAGAAGCTAGGGCGCGGACAACATTTTCCCCATTATGAGTCTGATGGAAAATATTTCATTGCTCAAGGGCAAGTAACTCTAAAACAATCACCCAACCTGGCCAAAATTCGAACTGGTCCGAGATGTTTTGGCCATCCTTGGTACCTGCTATTAACAAGAAGTTGCAATCAAAAATGAAGAAGCTAGAGCGTAGACAACATTTTCCCTAAGAATATTTTATCGCTCAAGGGCAGGTAACTCTAAACACAAGCATCCAACCTGGCCCAAATTCGAACTGGTCTGAGATATTTTGGCCATCCTGGATACCTGCAAGTTACAAGAAGTTACAATTATTACAAATGAAGAAGCTAGGGCCCGGACAACATTTTCCGCATTATTAATCTATGGGAAAATATTTCATCGCTCAAGGGCAAATAACTCTGAAAAGAATCACTCAACCTGGTCCAAATTCGAACTGGTCCGATATTTTATGCTGCCCTAGACACCTGCAAGTTATAAGAAGTTGCGATCAAAAATAAGAAGCTAAGGCCCGGACAACATTTTCCCAGTAAAAGTCTATGGGGAAGTTTTTTTTTGCTCAAGTGCAAGTAACTCTGAAAAAAAATCATCCAAACTGGCCCAAATTCAAACTGGTTCGATATTTTATGGCTGTCCTAGATACCTGCAAGTTCGCAGAAGTTGCGATTAAAACTGAAGGTGCTATCGCCCGGATAACATTTGCCCCATTATTAGTCTATGGGACCTTTTTGTTGCCATGGTAACCACAGTTTTAAACCAGTCTGTCCCAAAGCTATTAATCCCCCACCCCACAATGCTACATATAAAATTTTGTCAAGATTGGCAACATACTTTAGCAGATTTTAATGCTTAAAAGTGTGAACGGAAGACGGACGGCGGACCAAGCCTATACTATAAGCTCACCTTATAAGCCTTCGGCTCGGGTGAACTAAAATTCGTTCCCTCAGCCCCTGGCGGCTCTATATGAAATTTGGTTACAATTGGCCCAGTGACTTTGGAAAAGAAGTTGGAAATTGTCGAAATATGAAAGCTCAGGTACAAAAGTCAAAGAATGGCCTTGACCTCTTGTACTCATACATCTTCATGTAATCATTAAGATGTATATACCAACTTTTAGGCCTTAATCTTCAAACTTTCCATGAAATCTTATATTCTAGCATTTTCCCTGTTTGACCTTGCCATAGAATGGTCAAGGCAGCCTAAGGTCATCATTTTAAACAATCTTCATAGTACTTGAGTACCCAATGCGTCATACCAAGTTTCAAGGCTATCAGAGAAGAAGATTTTTAAATATTTTTACCATAGTAATGCATAGCGGTCATGTTGGTCATGTGACTTTTGAACAAATTTTTGTTCCCTCAACCCCTGGTGGCTCTATATGAAATTTGGTTTCAACTGGCCAAGTGGCTTTTGTGCAGATTGTTTGATATTGCCAAATTATGAGAGTTCTGGGTCAAAGGTCAAAAAATGACCTTGACCTCTTGTACCCACAAATCTTCATGTACTTATTAAGAAAACTGTCTATACATTTTTAGGCCTTAATTCTCAGAAACTTTCACGACATCTTATGTTCTAGTGTTTTCTCTATTTTCCCTTGCTGTAAAATGAACAAGGTCAACCCAAGGTCATTATTTTAAACAATCTTGATAGTACTCTAGTACCTAATGCTACATACCAAGTTTCAAGGCCATCGGTCAATTGGTTCTGGAGAAAAAGATTTTTAACGGTTTTTACCACAGTAAGGCATGGCGGCCATGTTGGTCATGTGACTTAAACCAGCAGAACAAATTTTCATTTCCTCAACCCCTGCAGGGTCTATATGAAATTTGGTTACAACTGACCCAGTGTTTTTTTTTTTTTTAAATTGCTTGAAATTGTCAAAATATTAGAGTTCTGGGGCAAAGGTCAAATAATTTTTTTCCTTTTTTTTTTTTTTTTTTTATTTATTTTTCACACACAGGGTACAACTACAAAACATTATATCTATTTTTGTACTAAACAAACACATATTTGCTGTCAAATTATTTAGACAAATTCAATGAGAAATTAGGTATATATATAGGTTTTCTAAATATATACATATAATTTACCTTCATTTCGCCAATAAACGGACCCCATTCCCCCGACGTCCACGGAAGCATGAACACGATGGGTCACATGGAAAGTAAGTGACGCCCACAGGGCGTTTACGTTAACTTTGCACATGAGCCCCTGCATCCATACCTCCATACAAACTTTGCACATGACCCCTCGCTTCTATACCTCCATGAACAACGGAGAAGCGAAACCCATCTCCCAACCAAATGAAAGCAAATTAGATATATGTGTTTTTGCACATGACCTGTCGTGTCCATACTTCCATGAACTCGGAAAATTTAAATTTATCTCTTACATTTACATTTATTTTTAAAATCACTCTGGGTATCAATTTCGATTTTTAAAAGCCACATCCGCAAAATACAAGAAGAAAATCCGTCACCAACCAATGGGCAAGTCGCCCACATTAAACGGTCGCCACCATGACGTGACCTCAAATAGAACATCACAACGGCCAATTGCATCGTTGTTTACATGTGACGTTGCGTACCAACGACGTCGCGTGACCGACTGATGTTCATGGAACTATGAGCACTATTTCTCCGAAATAGGTTCATCTAAGGAAATTCAAAGGGAATATAATTATTTAGAAATGAAAGGAACTGCAAATGGTCAAACAATATATAATTACAACCCGTCACGAGCAAGGATAACTTAAACATACGTTGACAGCAGCAACCCAAACCATCATTCGCACTCCTGCAGTCTGGTCAGTCGTCCCCTTCATTCGAACAACAAAATCACTAAACAAAATTTAATATTCCTGTCAGCTCACATCTCAGTATCGGCTGTTCAAAAATCCTGTCCCGTGACGCGGTTTCTTTCTTCGAAATATAAAGAGCACTCTGTATACTAATAACAATTTCGAAATATAGGAGTGCACCCTGTGGTATGCTAAGATTTCCCAAGCTTGAAAGCACGTATGACAATTTCTGTATCAAAGTCTTCACACTCACTGATAAAAATGCTGAAAAGGCATTTACAAGAACTAAGAGCTTAAACTGGCCATATTTACCGTGAGCACTCGGACAGTAGAGTCTGAGACCAAAATGCAAACTCCGATCAAACTTATCCATGGATCCATGTACTTCTTTATAAAACCTACAATAAGAAGACAAATACTGCTCCACACACCAGAACACAGACTCGACAAACTTGGCATGATACCGTCCCTGCCCGTCTACGTCTCAGCGCACCTGCAGGTCCGAACATGGAGCGCTCAATCAACTGCCACAGTACAATAGACAACATGAACTTATCAAACACTAATCATGCTAATCAGATCCGTTGAGCGAATATCGTTGATCAGATTCACTAATAGCACATTTATTCAAGGAAAATTATACTTTTCGAATTTTCAGGGTAAATACGGTAGAGAAAAAGATCCTTTATCTTAAGTATAAGTGGCTAAAAGAATTATTTACCTTTATTAAACCTGAAATAGACACTACATCAACATTTACAAACAGAAATTGTCACACCCTTTCAAGCTTTAGAAATTTTACTTTTTTACATACATTTCAACGTTGATTTAAACAAACAAAAAGAGAAAAAGGTCGGCTGCTGTAACCGCAACCGGACAACACCTGCATGAAACCCATACTAAATAAATGAGCTGAAGTGAGTGGAAATGTTCCATTGCTGTGCAAATTTCCCTACGCAGGCTGGGATCGTCTAAGTAGAACATACTATATTTTTAAAATATCTATCCACATCCCGAAGTCTGCACCTCAAACCTATTACCTGATACTCATACATGCAACGGAACCTCACCACCCTACTGCATCTCATATCAGAGAAAAATGTTGGAATCATATAGAACAAAAATTCAGTTTATATCAAATATCAGTCATATATGGGCCGCGCCGCGCAGAAATGCGCCCCACTCATCTGCGATCCGCGAAGAACCAAGCTAGGCACTGCGAATTCACGCCGTCTAGCGAAAGCCTTCATTGTCTGCCTGTAGATTCCTCGCGGTCTATACATGAACTGTGCGAGCAGCAAAGGCCCAGATCTGACTGCGCCGATGCGCATGCCGGACCAGCCCTTGCTGGTCGCATCCAAATCACTATTATAGTAGTCGCCTAAACACAATTATCAATTAAAACCTTATACATGTTCCACCTCAAATTGAAAGCATCAAGTTCTTGTTCTTTGGTAGCAATGTATTTCTCTATTTTATAAAAATATGACAAGCTTTTTTCCAAACCTATCACTGTTGGGATGGATTTTTCCGTTTTTGAACGAAATATGTATTTTTTACGCATAAAAGAATCTGATTTAATACGGTATCAAACTTTATGTTACCAAACAAAATATCACTTTTCAATAGATTGATCTGAAGTAAACCACATTTACTTTTCAAAAGTGATTCAAACATTTTCCATAAATTAGACACTACAGTACAGTCAAAAAACAAATGTTGAATAGTTTCCCTTTCTTCATTACAAAATGTACACTCTTCCCTATCACTTAATCTCATTTTCGATAGAAGACAGTTTGTACCTAAAATCCTGAGGTTTATACGTAACTGCAACCATCTCAAACTTGTATCCTTTGTTATTTTAAAAGGCAAATTTAGAATTCTAAACCACTGAAAATCTGAAGTAAAATTAATTTCATTCTGCCATTTTTTAATCGAATTTGGGATCTGCGTTTTTGTTACAAAACAATTATATATAGTTCTACAACCTTTTTTATCTTTTAAAATATTAGTTAAGTATAATGGACATACAGGAAGAGCTATTTTATTTGGATAATGTTGAAAACTCAGTTCCTCCAAATAACTTCTAACACTATTAATTACCCCTTGATATTGGAGGAAATTTGTTTGTAAAAAATAAGTATCCTGAAATTTTTCTTGCGACAAAACTTTACCGTCAATATCAAATAAATCGTTCAACAATAAAATTCCTTTATCATACCAAGATTTATAACATATTGTGACGCCTCCGACCTTTATATTATGGTTATATCACAATGGAGACTGTAAGAAATCTACCCATGATTTTGGCTCTTGGAAATTAATGTACATAGAAAAGCTTTGTAATACGTCTCTCCAAAATGCATTGTATACAAATTTTATTTTTCTTTTAACATAGTTTAGTCCAAATTTCAAACATCCTTCTATAGGATATTCATATATTTTTTCTTCTCCACAATAAGCCTACGAACCCAAGTTAGTTTTAGGCTATAAATAAAATATTCCACATCAACCATCCTCATTCCACCTTTATCGTAACTGTGAATAACTGTGGACCTTTTAATTTTATCAGGTCCGTTTTTCCATAAATATTTATAAAACATTCCTTGAATTTCACGTATAATTTTGTCAGATGGGTTAGGTAACGCTAAAATTAAATGATTAATTTTCGACAGCGCTAGACTTTTTATTACTGTAACCCTTCCCAGTGGCGTAATATTTCGTTTCGACCAGTTCAAAAATAATCTTTTAATATCTTCTATTTTTTCACGATAATTTATTTCTACAATTTTGTCTAGTTCTTTTGGGAATATGATCCCTAAAACCTTAAAACATGTATTATTCCATTCCAGATCGTATTCTTCACATAATTTCTCTGTACAGTATTTCTTGGAACCGATCCAAACTACTTGTGTTTTTTCCATATTGATACAAAGGCCGGAGGCTTCAGCAGAACTTTAATATTTTGATACAAGTTTGCAATGATTTTTCGGAACCATCCAACTATAAAGATGTATCATCCGCGTATTGGGATATCCTGAATTCTTGACTACCTATTTTTATACCAGTTATATCTGTGTTATTTCTAACGAGCACAGCCAGTATTTCAGCACAAAGAATAAACAAATAAGGTGATAAAGGGTCACCCTGACAACAGCCACGTTGCAACGAAAACCAATCTGACAAGTGACCATTTACAATCACACAGGATTCAATATTATTGTAGAATACTTTAATCCATCTCGTAAAAGAATTGCCAAAATTGAAATATTCTATAACTTCAAACAGAAAGTCCCAAGATACCGAATCAAAGGCTTTTTCAAAGTCTATCAAGAGGAGCATACCTGGATAATTATTTCGTTCTAAATAACTTATCACATCATATAATAAACGAATGTTCTCACCAATATATCTCCCTGAGATAAACCCAGTTTGATCTTCGTCAATTATATATGGGAGGACTTTTTTCAATCTTTCAGCTATACATGCCGATGCTAATTTATAGGTAGTATTTAGTAGCGATATTGGGCGCCAGTTTTTCAGATACTGTTTATCTTTGTTTCCTTTTGGTATGCATGTTATAACTCCTTGTTTTTGACTGTCAGATAATTCTCCTTTTTCAAAGCCATAGTTTATAGCCCGTAACATAAACCGCCCTAAATCATTCCAAAAGAACTTAAAGAACTCATATGTAAATCCATCAAATCCCGGACTAGTATTATTTTTACTCTTTTTTAAACAAAATAAAAGCTCTGAATAAGATAGGCGCCCTTCTAATGTACATTTTAAGTCCTCCGAAAGAAAAGGCACCTTAAAATCTTGTAAAATTATATTTAGATTCACATTACTAGTTGGTCGTTTAGAGTATAACTGTTTGTTAAACCTTCTGGTTTCTTCTACAATTTTGAGCTGATCTTTTAATATTTCCCCCTCGTTTGAAATTAAACTATTCATCGACTTACTGATAAAATTACGATTTTCTAAATTGCAAAAATATTTTGATACTTTTTCGCCTTCTGCTATCCATTTGGCCCTAGAACGTACTTTTATCCCTTCCATTTTTTATGTCTTAAATCATATAATTCGTTCCTCTTACTCTCAAGATTTTCATAATTGATGTTAGTATTTTCCTCTATTTCTTTTATTTCTTGCAGTAGTTTCAACTCCTTATCTACATCTAGTTTTTTCTTATATGAAGCATAAGATATAGTAACTCCCCTAATCTCCATTAACAGAACTTCAAAAAAGAGCTGGTCATTTATCGAAAACTGTATTTCGTCCAAAGGTACTTCATTTATATTTTCATCATGAACATTTTCTAAGGCATATTGTTGTTGTATACTTTTTATTTTACTTTTTACGTCTTCTATATATCTGGCATCTTTTAATAACGAATTGTTCATTTTCCAATACGAATGACCCTTTTGAAATTTTCCAAAATCTAAACTTAACAATATTATAGAATGATCCGTTTTATAGCCGGGTAAGATATCTACTTCATCTACATTAGTAAATAGAGTTTCTGAAATTAAAAAGAAATCTAAACGGGCCTGTTTAATAGGGTTTTTGCGCCTCCAAGTATATTGAAGTTTCTCTATATTTAATTTTCTCTATACATCAATAAGACTCAACTCAATTAACATGTCTAAAACGACGTCCCTCGCTTTTGGGTTATTTATATTAGCATATTGAAATGTATCTTTGTCAGAATTTAAAACTAAATTAAAATCACCTGCCATTATGACCGGGATATCAAACTCTACAATGTCAGCAGAAATTTCCTGATAAAAATTCGGTTCGTCCTTATTTGGACCATATATATTTATCAGTAAGAGACGGGTACCCTCGATTGTTATATCTGAAACTATCTTATTCCCGTTTCCATCTCTTTTTACGTTATGCAGTTTAAATTCAAAATTATTATTCAATAAGACTGCCACCCCTCTTGACTGACTGGAAAAATTACTAAAAAAGCACTCGTAGCCCCATATTGAACGAATGTAATTTTCTGCATTAGTTGTGAAATGCGTATCTTGTAAGAAATATACGGCATACTTTTTACTTTTTAAAAAGTTTAAAGTATCGCGACGCTTTAATTTATCAGACAACCCTTGTGTGTTCATACTTATAAAAGTAACCTTATTTAATGACATTCTGCCAGTAGGTATACACATAGTCAACTGAGACACTGGCCCTCCTCGTTAAGTACAAAGTTGTATTTAAAAAAAGAAAGAAGTGGAACACCACAGACATAAGCTGCTGCATATTGTTACCGGCCCACAAATGACTGATCCTATTTATTTCAAATGTTTCCAACAGGTTTCTTTTAAAAAAAGATGAATAGACTAACATTTTGTATATTAAAAAGCGAGATTCATCTAATCTCACAGTTTTCAGACAGTAAGCGAATAAATAGACTATTTACATACATGTTACCCCTCTTGACAATATTCAAGTAAAATACAAGCATTAGAGACTACATACTTTCCCACCTCTAGCAAATTCTATGCCAATTGTAATTATTAAAACTTGTTTCTTTTACCAAATATCTGTTCTGAAATTACATTAATAATGTTACCTCTGACATTCTTAAGGATATATTTTACATAGCCCCAGACAAGAAGGGGTATTTAGGACAATTCAAAGATAACCCCTCACATCTCCCAACGAAAACACATGTTGTGAGCCCTCATCAGAACCGTCGCAACGAGACGGTTCTGATGAAGGGTCACAATACATGCCCCTGCGGAGAAACACGGATGATCATCCCCAAATTATCTCTGTTACCCCGTCTTATCTGGAGCACTGTATTTTAGTATAAAGTGCCGGTATGGAGGTAAAGGGGATGACCGGTGTTGGTCCTGAGACAAAATTCACTAGCCCTTCCTAAAAAAAAATTGCTGCAATCCCTCACTGGAACCTTCTTAAATAAACGGCTCAGATGCCGGGCTACCGCATATACATGTACCTCTATGAGGAGAAAAAACAAGAGAGAAAATACTTGAAAGCAGCCCTCACAGAACCATCACCAGGCCACACCCGATCTCCAGATCAGAACTATATATCGATGAAGTAGCAGTCGATTTACTATAACTTCCTACTTATTTTAATAAGAAAGTTAAGGTAATAAACTCTTTATACATGTGCATACTCATCACTGACATGGCCTTCCAGCACTCCGTACATATATATACCCATATATATACATACCCGTATACATACAGTCACTTCTCGCTATCTCGAAATACGAAATATCTCGAAATCCCAAAGTGTCCCTTTATTTAGATGAATATATTATGGACACATTACCCTTTTTTTAAATTATATTTCAACTCTTTTTAAGTCTTCAGAAGTACTGATATCTCAAAGGAGACCGTCTGGGACCAGAAAATTCACTCTGAGCTATCAGTAATTTGGGAAACTACCACCTCGAGACATCGAAAGCCGACTACATATATACATATATATATATACATCCAAGTATTCCCCTCTCCATGCCGCAGACCTCAGCCTTGAAACGAATACTTCAACACATATATAATGTGAAAAGTCATATTTCAAACTAAGTTTAAATCTACACATATCTAGTGTGGAACTGAGTTAAACTCTATCCCTACATGTATGTAATCTGAAAGTTATATTTCAAACTGAGTTTAATTCTACACATAAGTAATTTTGAAAGTCATATTTCAAAACGAATTTAGTCCTATCGTATGGAAAGTCATATTTCACACGGAGTTTATTTCTACACATAACAGAACAATTTATCTTACAACTGCGCCCGCAAAACACAGCGTCGAAAAGACGTCCCATCAACGTCAATACACCTTGCATGGACGTTGAGACGACGTCGTCCCAACTCTGCACGCCAACCACAGTCAACTCGCGATATCTCAAAGTCAAAGTTCATTACAAAGTACCGACATCTCAAGATAAATTTTCTGCTCCCAGAAAACTTACCCTGAGCTATCAGTAGTCTGATATAGGAAACCGAAATGCAAATAAAAATAGGAAAAACGTATAAATTATATTCTTTGGTATAGGAAAGTATTTTGAGATATCAGAATTCGAGACATCGAGAGCCGACTGTTCTTTAAAAAATACAACTTTTGGCTCAAAAGCTCCCACATGTACATGTATATTCGACCCTATGAAAAACTATCGACAAGAGCTGCAGGACAAGATGTCATCGGACATAACCTACTCCTTATAACCCGACCTGGATCCGCCACACTACAAATTAAGATTATATATTGTGGCAGATCCACACCGCCCACCGTGGGCAAAACCACACCGTGCAAAAACTATAACTACCAAAGTTCTGCAACTCCGTCTAACAAACACCAATCTCGAAGACCCACAACTTTGAATCAAGGTCATATCGACGCCGCATTTAAACAAAGTTATCACATTATCATTTAAACAAAACAAAAAAACAAAAATGTGAGGATTTTCATTTTGGTTTTAATTTTAATAGTTGAATATTTGTTTTTCTAATATTTTTATTAAATCTAATCACAAAGAAAATAGCTTATTTACTCGTTTCACTTTACCGAATGTGTTTACTTCAATCGTGGCGCCTCCAGGCCAGCCAGCGATCCAAAACAAGGCGGGGTATCAGGAACAACCTTGAGATGACTCCTCTCATCTAAAGAAATTCTTGCTGTTTCTCCTCACCTGAGCCGCCTCGTCAAGCGACCCAGACGAGGGTCAACAGCATATGTTTTAGTGCCAATTACGCCAAAGCATGCCCAGTCGTCACCGACACCCCCTCTCATATATATCCGCTTTACTGGTCCCATTAAACTTATCCAACCGATACCAAACAAGGCATGCTAATCTCAAAAATATTAACCCTCTCCATGCCAGTCCAATGTTCTGACTGGCCTGGAGCATGTAAAAGGCCATAACCAAAACAAATAGGTAATCGTTAAGGCGGGAATATACGAACAATCGTGGGACAGTTCTTCTTACCTCCCCCTGAAAACCAGTGGGGGTCAAAACGTATGTTGTCTCAAGAGCACATGCTGCGATCCCGCCTCCAGAGCGCCT
This sequence comes from Ctena decussata, assembly GCA_963989385.1. Lineage (NCBI taxonomy): Eukaryota > Metazoa > Mollusca > Bivalvia > Lucinida > Lucinidae > Ctena > Ctena decussata. Next base: position 64,173,085 of record OZ022507.1, read on the forward strand.
CGTCGAGGCGTGCTAGACGAGGGGTCGCAACATATGCTTTAATCCAAATTCAGCGGAGGCCCTCCCTAACGTTCCCATTTATGAACAGCTCCGATCCTAAGAAAAAAAAGATTACAACGCATTTAAAGAGTGAAGCCTTCACTGCCAAAGTTGAGAAATAACCTAACGCCACAATGCAACTGCCATTTTCCCAAAACAAATCTGCGGCAACCGAGAGGCAGCTGTAAGTTTAACGGTCAGCACTAAGCACCCCACCCATATCCCTCACGGGGAAGTAAACCGCCCAAGACCACCAGCAGCCATCCGCGCCTATCACATGAATTAAAGCTTATACTGAGGTTGAAACAGGTTTTACCAATTATTGCAATTTATTTTGAGGAAGAGTTTCATCTAGCTCTATCCTACAAAATATAAAAATGTCCACTAATATGAGTATTTAATAGTAAAAAATAAACTCAAGTTTCCAAATACACGGGGGTAAACCTACATAAACAGTCTTCACAAAACAGGTCATGCCACGCCCAACATCGGAATAGAGCGAACCTACAGCTTCAGAAGGTGATTGAAAAGGCCTAATCTAAACCCTTTCAAATGAACATTAATATATTATTATTTGAGACAATATTCTGAACCATGCTGTGGCTACCGCCACCTAACCAGTATAAACCCAGCGGGCACATGACGTCGAACGAGGTCGCACTGACGTCGATGCGACGTAATCACGTCGCATCGACGTCAGAACGACTCCACCTCGACGCCATGTGCCCGTTGGGAAAGAAAAAGGACATATAAAACCGCGAACTCATATTCATCCGTTAATGTAGAAGAGAAAATAACAGGCAAAAACCACGAAGGCTTTTAACACTCGTCTTCAAGAATCTTCAATGCCGATCCTCCGATGCCAGGTACAGCGCTACCTAACGCTGAAGGAAAACGCACACCCGGTTATATGCCGTGTCTTAGTACACAGACTATTGGTATTCGTGACAGGGTACCGATAAGTGTATAATAGCATGCCAGAGGGTAAAATCTTTGATATATTTGTTCTCCAGATAGAAAGGGTATCGTCGAGTGCCCTGTTTCGGTGGGTGATCTGTTTCGGAGGGTAAATTTCAAAGCTCACGCGCTGTCCCGTTTAGCTTCGTACGTCGTCATCAATTTTTGTGTATTTACATCTGTCACATTGTAATACCGTAGTGAGACTATTCCGAAAAAATGAGGACAAAACAAGTGAGTAATCATGATTTTCTTACCTTACCCGTAAAATTCAGTTATTTCCTTAATACCTTTTTATAATAGAAATTAAAGAAGTCCATTTCTGCAATAAGAAAAAAAATCCAAAATCAAATATAGTCCATAGAATGCTCATCGTCTGCTCTTTAAAGTCACGTGACTGTCATGTGATCAGATTGCAAAATGGTGGTTACAGTACATGCCCAAAAGTACCTAGTCCTTATATATTTTTGGCTCCATTTTCTCAATATTCATAAGTTATTAATCAAAAGGGAATGATTTTAAATCAGAAGAACTGAAGGTAAGTTAAATCTATATTCACTCTTTCTTTTTTAAAAGTACACCTGCTCCTGTGTAATTGGTTTCAAACACCCTAGTGACCTATTTGAATACTCTTTAAAGCAATTAAAACAGCTTAGCCAAACTTAACCTTTTTTTCATAGTTGGATAATTAAACAGTAGTTGTGTTTTCTTTTTTCCAATTTTTAATTAATCAGTGACTGGAATCAAATTAATTCTTTGTGTTTAGAAGTTAGAAGTTACAATTGAAGTTATTTAGTGATTACAAGTTAATTTGTGAACAATTTCTGGGCATATACTGTAGTAAGACATTACCCTCCGAAACTGGTGACGTAGTACACAATATAGCCAGACTACCCCCAACAGAAATGATGGTGGCCAAACTTTAGTAAACATAACAGTTAAAAAAAATGAAGATATGGTTTGACAGGTAAGATTGATAATGGGTTTAAGCTTTTGACCTGAATGTGAATCAGCCAGTTAGCCGATAGTTTCTTATACCCGCCGAAACTGGTCACTCCACGCTACTTACTGACCACTCCGCGACAATTCCCCACCCTCCGCAGTCACATCCCTGCAGGCACCTGTCGTCGAAATGACGTCACACTGACGTCGATGCGAGGCAATGACGTCAAATCGACGTCACCGCGATGCCAGTTCGACTCCCCGTGCCTGCTGGGATACTATAATCCCAACCTAAACCTTGCTAGTGCAGTCTCGGAGAAGGCAACAAAATCTATCCCTGCGAAAAATCAGCCGCTATGGTCCCGGAATTCCTTTTCACACATCCCAAGGCTCCAGAGAAGAGGAAGCACCTGGCGAAAAACAGGGGACTCTGCAAAATCTGCACAGAGGTACATATAATGACTCCCAGTCCGAAGCGACCCGATGAGGCGGTTCAGACGGGGGGACACAATATGCGTCCTCAAAGATAAGATAATCCTCCCCTAATTCTCACCAAATGCTCTCTCTCATCCGCACCACCAACCAACACCCCTTCCGGACGACTTAATATGTTATATGAGCTGCGCCAGGCAAAAAAGTGTCTCCAAGCATATGCGACCAACAAAGACTCAGACAAGTCTGCGCATCCGCGCAGTCTGATCAGAGTCTTCGCTGCCCACACCCACCATGTACTTACTTGGTAATGCACAGGCTAAAATTAAAGGAACTAGAAAGACCACACGGATTCACAGACCAGTCAGAGCTTCACTGTTCGCCAATACGTAAGGCACACCTTCGCGTGGCGCTGCTCATATATAGGGTCAACCAAATTTAACAGCCATCAGGCTTCAAACTTCAAAACTAATTCCCTCGAATGTCAAGAGTCACAATATGCGGTGGGATTTTGCATATATATAGACCAAAATTTTTTAATTTAGTTTTTCACATGTATGTATGCCATTTTGTTCTAGTGTGCTCCCAGCAGGCACACACGTCGAAACGACGTCGTCCTGACGTCAATGCGACGTAATTACGTCGCATCGACGTCCGTACGACGTCATTTCAACGTCATGTGCTGGCTGTGCTCAGATTTCTACTCTCCTTTCTTATTCTTTGGTACTAACGGATTCTTTAAATCCGTATCCAATGTTACTTGCGTTTTCTAGTCAGAGTCAAGCAACACGAAAACTTTACCCTGGTCGGACCAGGCTGCTTTCACGTTAGAGACCGCGGACGCCTCTTCTAGTAACTTGGCATTCTTAAAAGTCAAATCTTCTCTTATAACCATAGCTGATCCTTTAAGCATTTTTCTACTTTTCAGAACATCGTTTCTAAGAGTTCGAGAGACAAAGCGGCAAATGATAACCCTGTTCCCATCTTCTCGAAACTGACCCAATCTATGGGCAATATCTATATCTCGGTCTTGTGCTTCTATATTCAGCTTGTCATTTAGAAGAATGATAACAAGTGACCTAGTTTCCTCTGCCGTCTCATTCCTATTTCTGTCATCTATTCCGTATATACGTATATTATTCCTTCGGGAATACTGAGCTAAGTCATTTACATTCCTTTCATTAACTTTAGTGGCAAACTTTGCATCAGCCAGTCCTTCTTCCAACTTTTCAATTCTCTTTTTTAAACTATCATTCTCAACTGTAAGGTTCTCTATGTCTGTCTCTTTATCTGACAACTGATTTTTCAGTGTTATAACAGTCTTTTCTGTTTTCTGAGACTTTCTTTCTATCTCCTTAACTCTCTCGTAAACCTTATCAAGCTCTTCTTTAAAGTTTTTACTTAAATCTTCCTTAAGTTTCTCCAAGTTAGATTTCAAGACGTCCGCTGTTATGAGTTTCTTAAATTCCGAATGTAAATAGTCAGTGGTGATCATATTGCTCATCTTCTTTTCCATTGATCTTATAACAGTCATAAGTTCTGAACTATCTCTATCTCTATCATCAGATCTACTTTCACTTTGTTCTTTACTTTCTCTTTCAAAGAACTGCGCTATAGTATCTTGCGTTGAGGGCAGTACACTTCCCTTTTTGGGTGTGCCCCTTGGGGTGTCTCCTTTCCTAATATCAAGAGAATCATTTAACTCATCATCCTTCTGCTTTTTAGTTGACGATTTTTTCGTATCTTTATCTTTGTCTTTGTTCTTATCCTGCCCTCTCTGAGACTGAGGCATAATGATTAGGTTAATCTTGCACAAACCAGTAGAGACTGAATTGGCATATGTAATAAGAGTTTCTGGGAATAAAGACCTTTTTTACAAGGATTTCTTTAGAAACAGCTCTATCGTCTTTACCGCAAGTATGTATGTACCAAAAAAATTTTTCAACAACACCTGTACTCACTCAAGTATCGATCGCCTTTATCCAGGTAAATGTCCAGGTATACCCACATGTATATTTGCCTACGTGTCACAAATAACACTCGTCTAAAACTCCCTTTTAATGAATAAAAATCTCAAAATAAAGCCATTAGGCTGTTCACAAACAGTTTTACTTGAGATATATCTAATTTTTAATTCAAAATTCTGTCCAAAACACAAATTTTATCGAAAATACTGTCCCTCGATAAAACACACAACTTGTTGCCACCACGACCTTCAACCTTCGCAAAGGTCAAATAATGACCTCTGGTACTCCCATATTTTCATGTAATCATTAAAATGCTGTACATACAAATCAAATTTTAGGCCTTAATCTTCAAAACTTTCCATGAAATCTTATGTTCTAGCATTTTCCCATATCTGACCTTGCCCTAAAAAAAAGGTCGAGGTCAACCAAAGGTCACAATTTGAACAGTGTTTATAGTACTCCAGTACCCAATGCTACATATCAAGTTTCAAGGCCGTAGGTCAAATGGTTCTTGAGAAGAAGATTTCTAAAGGTTTTGACCATATATGGGCGTGACGGCCATGTTGGTCATGTGACTTGGACCGTTTGAATAAATTTTCGTTCCCTCAATCCCTGGAAACTCTGTCTGAAATTAGGTTTCAATTGGCCCAGCGGCTTTTTAAAAGATTGTTTGAAATTGTCAAAATATGAATGTTCTGAGTCAAAGGTCAGTTAATGACCCTGACCTTTTGTACTCATAAATCTTCATGTACTAATTAAGATAAATGTATATACTAATTTTTAGGCCATACCTTTTTTATATTCCACGAAATCTTATGTTCTAGCATTTTCCCATAAAAAGGCACCAGAAAGCAAATTTGACCTTGCAGTAAAAAAGGTCAAGGTCAGCCCAAGGTCATAATTTGAACAATATTGGTAGTACTTGCGTACCCGATGATATATACCATGTTTCAAGGCCAACGGTCTATTGGTTCTGAAGAAGATTTTTTTTAAAGTTTTTACCATATATGAGCATGGCGGCCATGTTGGTCATGTGACCAAGACCATTTGAACAACTTTTCGTTCCCCCTTCCTCTGGAGGCCACATATGAAATTTGGTTACAATTTGCCCAGCGGTTGCAGAGAAGTTGTTTGAAATTGTGGACGGACGACGGACGGACGACGGACGACAACGGACGACGACGGACAACGGAACCTTCCCATCCTATAAGGATTTTCCTTAAAACTTCTTTGTTGATATAATGTATCAAGTTCAGACAAAAACTGCCAAAAAGTTAAGAAACAATTGAAGCCATTCTGTGACCTCCACGCTGACGAGATCCACATCGAAAACGATTCGTGTGTTTAGCTTGGGAGTATAATGCAATGACTAAAATAAGTATTGTCTGATAGTTCTGTCTAATGTAATGGTGGATTTACGGACACTCTAAAAGTTTGAAACTCAGATTAGAAACTTACCCGCATACTTTCTCCGTAATACCATAAGGATTGTTACTACGGTCAGGCAGCAAAGACTCAATGCCAATGCCATAAAGAGTGTTGAGCCTTCCAAGTTTGATAAGATTTCAGGCGAACCTATAATGTAAAAAATGTTTTCTTTCGCAATAATTAATCAAGAGATAATGATAAGCAGGCTTTGCTAGCTGCACCGATAGGTATTGCAACTTAAACTACAGGTGCTTTGCATTAATTCTATACCTATGCATTTTTTTTCATAAGTCTGAGTTTTTGTTGTCAAAAAATCTTACACTTACCGTGGGAATAAATAAAGGGGCACTGCTTAGGTTTCCAGAAAAGTTGGTTGTATAGAATATTGCCGAGAAGCGATTTCTGCAACCTATCAGAGTTATCTAAACTATATTGACAAGTGCTGAAAAGCTTCCACGTAGTTAAAGTCCTTTTCGCGGTGTACATGGATATGTAAATGAAGATCCGAGATCGAAATTATAGTAACAGATATTGAAACATAATATCGATAATAAAAACCCGCATATATGTCTTTTCTGCTAGATAATATGTATTCTTAAAAATAGCAAGGCGGGATCGTGTTTTAGACAATAAGCGTAGGGTCTGTGCTAGAAACAGGTAAGCTTGCTTTAGAAATTTATTAAATAGAATACCTTTATTATCCCATCTGCGAGATATTTTGATGCCATTTCGCTTGCGGTTAGGCACTGATAATTGGAAATTGTGGGGTAATAAACTTTTTCTTAATATGAATGTATTCATACCAAATTTAGTGAATAAGAGTGAGGTTCATACCAAATTCAGTTATTATATAAGAAAGTTTAAATTTCTTCTTTTTTTTTTCTCCTGCCTCAACCACTTAACAACAATGAACATGTTATTTCATTCCATTTTTGTTACTGCAGAAAGGTGTGAACAATGCTTGCTAGTAGATACACTGCTTGGATATATGATAAGAAAAACTGACTCTTCATATATTTCTATGCAAGGTTGCTACATATTTAAAAGCTTATTTCTGAGCTTTGCTAAGATAAAGGTTCCCACAGAAAATAAGAAATAAAATTACATGACTGTTTCATGATAATTCCATGATCGAAGTTAGGTTTCCATAACCATTCAGAAAAGTCTTCCTTTCTGTGTTTTGCCATATGTGACAGTGTCTGCAATTTTGAGCCTTGTGGAGGTGGGACGTTGACGTCACGAAACGTCAAATGAAAGTGACGTCATAAAATTTGAACGTAAAGTTAACTGTATTTTCGCGCATTGACTAATAAATTTCACCTGAAAAGAGTGATTCAACATTTTTATCGGTGTGTTTAATTTTCTTCATCTACACTCTTTTAAGACTGTTCGCATTAAAGATCTTTGAAAAGAGATGTCACGAACCAGAATTATAAAGGTTTATCCAGCTAGATGTAAATTGTAAATTGTATCCAATCAGTGAAACGAAAACAAACATTCGGGTAGGTGTGAATTTCGTTTGCTTTTGCCGTAAACCTTAGCGCTATTTCTTTGTGTTTCTCAAAATTTATTCTGGGAGCACTAATAAATACGAAAATGTTAAAAACAAAATTTCCGATTTTCGATCCATAAGGCTCAAAATGCCAGACACTTATTTATTATTATTTATTAATTATTACAATGCTGTATAAAAGACAAAACAGATAATTATTTACAAAATTAATTGACTTCTAAGTCATTTCTCGTTTTTTGATGAAGAAAAAATATTTGAATTGCTCTGATGAAAAATCAGATAAGTATCAGATCAGAGCGAGCGAGCGAGCGAGAAAAAATTGAGAAATAATGATATCCAAACTGGCTTTTTATATTAAGATTCCATGATTTTCCATGATATTTCATCGTTTTGTCAAATTCATTATTCTTTCCATGCATGGACTTTAATTTTCAGTCAACTTTCATGTTTTCCAGGTTTTCCAGAGGCCGTGGGAACCCTGTAAAATATTAACAGGAGGCAAAACTGATAAATCAAGAAAGAATAAGAGTCAGCATCTCGATTTCAAAACGGTAATACTACAAAGAGGGATGTAATAAGACGTATGAAACACTTGCACAGATATACTGTGTCCACCTCTCTCTTGTGTACTATTTTCTGTTTGTCAGTGTCAAAACACCGTAAAAAGTATTCTATCAATAGCTCACAAATAGGACAAAACAGTTCATTTCCTTAAAAATATACTCTCTTGTATTTCATTACGAAATAATAAAAAATATGAAATTGGTTAGTCGTATGCAACACATAACTAAGACTTGTACAAACAGTCTTCAGCGAAAACATCTTTGTTACGGAGACAGAGACGATATATCAGTGCATACCCTTCTTGGATATTCACGAATAGTTTGTCGTCACAAACTGATTGACTCCCACATGGCAATAAGAAGGCGTTTCTGCAAGCACGTTTTGAATTTTATCATTGGTTGAGCAAATGACTAAACAATAGCATTGGTCTCTAATTTGTGCACGTGAGTTCATTTCAGCCAATAACTGTCCGAAGGCGATTAATGAAAGGAAGGTTTAAAAATTACTCATGATATAACTTTACTCTGATTAACTATGATTACTCGGCGTATCCAGTCTTGATTTTTGGCGGGAATGGCGGTCCGCTATTGTCGCCAATTTATTTCTTTTCTGAAATTCTCCTACTGCCAGTGACCAACACAAATCATAAATTTGGCAGATAAAAGTACTTTTACTGGCGATCATTATCATGCTTGGATATAATTTTTCGTGAGATATTTGAAATTTAATAGAAATATCGAGGGGATATATCTTTAAATGTCTCAAGCGATTCTAACGGTTTTATCAACAGGACCGTTATCAATTCGCTCCAAAAAGGGTCCCGTCTGGCTCTTTCCAAGGTGGAATATTTTTTGCAGAAAAGAAACTTATCCGAGGTTTCATTAAATATAACATATTTTAATATTTATTATTGAAATGTCGATCTCAGTTTTTCATAACCATATTCCTGTACACCGCGAAAATGACGTAAACTACGTGGAAGCCTTTCAGCACTTGTCAATATAGTTAAGATAACTTTGATAGGTTACAAAATCGCATATTCTATACAGCGAACTTTTCTGGAATCCTAAGCAGTAAAAAGTATGCAAAGACCAGGAACTGAAACAATCAAAATCCAAATCCAGCCCTCAAACCATAGTTGGAAACAACTAAGATTACAAATAATCAAGATACAGAGAAAATATGGCCAACCGAGTGAGCAGCTTGTTCCCAAAAGGTGGCCACTCAGCAACCCAAACCGAACCAAAAATAATAAGAACATACATAAGGTAAAACATCACAGAAACTCTGACACCAAAAACAGGCAACAGAGAACCACAACAGAACTACCGCCTTGGAACGGTCAGTAATGAATTACTGGGGGGCTTAAATCGATTTTACAGGCCCAACCTCACCCTCAGTTTCTGAAGTGGTACAAAACATTTAGTTGGTTGTTCGGTTTGCATGATAACCCTCTAACTCGTCAATGAATCATCACGGTAAACACATAAATCAAATTTCAACACCATGAAGAAGCAAAGACGAGGACTCAACAGATACAACGGGCCGTCTGACAGGTGGAGATCCCTGGCCTGCCAAACAACTCCACTGGAAATCTGAAACAAAAGGTCACCAGTTGAGCCCCGGTGGACCAAGCAACAGACAAAAAGGCTCCGGTCCCAACCAACTAAAATATAAAGCTTTTGGTCGGGGCCATCATAGAGTCTGACGCCCGATCCCCCGGTGTGCAATTAAAGAGTGCAGCAAAGTTATCAACCGTGATTGGGTTAATCACTAAGCATGCAGACTGTCGCATAACATTTAAATTATAGCCAATACGTTTGTGACGTATTATTATTTTTCGGAATTGATCAGACAGAAAAATCAGTCTTACCCTGAATCTTTTTGAATTTGTATACTAAGTCACCGTAAAATTCTGGTTCCGATAGGCCTTGGTGTAAAAGAAATTTTAATCCGACATCAAATTTTGAAACCAATTCGTGGTGTCTGCGATAGAATTTAGAAAAAGCCTTTCTAAGCTTATGATACCGATAGCCCTGTTTAAGAAGTTTAGCAGTTAAACATTTATTACGAGCATTAAAGTCATCTACATGACTACACACTCTAGCAAATCTTATAAGTTGAGAAATATCCCTTTATTTATTCTCATGGTAAGTGTAAGAATTTTTGACAACAAAGACTTTCAGCCGAAGCTAGAATGCACTTTGAGGTATGCTAAGACTTATGAAAAATCTGCATAGTTACTAAAATTAATGCAACAAACCTGTATTGAACTGTCAAATGTAACGAACTGGGTATGGATTCAAAGTGTTGAATTTAACCGATGCTGCTTTCATCCTTGGAGCAGTTTAATTTTCAGATTACATGCTGTCACATGAAAAGAAAACACATTTCAAGTCTACGGTAAAATGAAAGAGATACATAGTGGTATGCTTTCTTTTAACTGGAATCAGAGATGTAGGCATGTTTAAGATATAAGGCAGCACCTACCATATCTGTCTGTAGGTCTGTATATAAGGAAAACTTTAGGAGAACATAAAGGAAGTCTGCATGCAAATACATATCAATAATAGGGTAAGGTGGGGCAAAACTCCCATGCATGGTAAAACGCCCATGCTTACTTTATCAGTACACAGTTTTGGGAGTAATGTTTTATTGAACTAAGTATTTCAGAATGTAGGATTCCTTATCGATAGATACTTCGAAGAAGCGCATCTACTTGCAGCTTTTTATCATCAATTTAAATATTTTGTGCAGTTTTCTGTAAATCGGAATGGCTGAATATTTTCTTACAGTTCATCTTGCTGAAAGAACTTAATGCTTTGCGACAGTCTGTTTGGAACAAAAAGTCTAGGCGATGCTTACTCTGTCGCGACATTTGTTAAAAATCTATTTATAGACGAGCAAATGATGCCCATATGCGGCAAAACACCTACGCTCCGGCTACTCTGATAAATCATGTATTGATGATCTTTTGCAAAAACTACAGCATAATGTGGGCGTACAACGCAAGGGCCTCTGATGCTTGACGAATTGCGTTAGATGATGAAATGTATACAATAGTGGGAGGCGAAACGCCCACCTTGAGGAAGCGTTTTCATAAGTGTAAAAAAAATATTTGCTACAACTAGAATATTATTTTCGGGCAAAGGAATCAGCATTGTCTAAAAACTAGCAATCAAATCTGGAAACAAGATAAGAAATAGCCCTAGGCGTTTGTCCCATCTTAAAGGCGTTTTGTCCCAGTGGTGGGGCAAAGCGCCAAGAAAATACGAAAATACAAATTCTGTTATTATGTTAAAAAGTCACATGATTTATCAGAGTAGCCGGAGCGCAGGTGTTTTGCCCCATATGGGCATCATTTGCTCGTCTATAAATAGATTTTTAACAAATGTCGCGACAGAGTAAGCATTGCCTGGACTTTGTGTTGCAAAAGAGAAAGTCCGAGTATCTGTCCATTCCTGAAAAATAATGGAGACGAGGCTCTAAAGGGATCGAGTCCCGTTAGTTTTCATGAATGGACAGGTACGAGGACTATATACCTCAACCAAAAGGCTTGGTTAATTGAAAGTGAATTTGTTGTTTCACGCATGTACACGAGAAAAAAAATCTACTTTGTCTATTAGTATATTGTTTTTGTCATTTGGCCATTGCTGCGAAGTAATAGAGAGTTTTATAAAGGCAAAGTACCGTAGGTGTAAACTACTAAAAGGTGATTATCTTTACAACTCTGCAAAGTCACCGCAAAGCCCTTGCCGTGATATGAGTGAATAAGTCTCAGAAAAATCTTGCTGTAACCTACATTTAATCCGAATGAACTTATCTTTATTAATATGACAAAAATAGTACATTGGTCTGCTGGTACTAATTCCAGCCATTTGCGTCTTGGCTGACAATGGCATTAAGATGGAAAATAAAAATTGGACCCAGCAAGAATACAACGGGAGATGGTCCTTATAAGCCTATAAGCCTATGGCTTTCGATCAAATCCTGGTCAATATTTTCTATACTATGTACTAAAATTTGATAAATAAAATATTAATTAAACCAAGAATACCACCAACAACGTGTTGTCGGGATATACAGCGCAAACTATCAATGCTCCCTTCCAAGAGGGCGGGGGATCTCCATATGCCACATATGCCATAAACGGAAAAATACAAAGGCTTATATATATCATAAACTTGCCTTAAATATTATGGGCCAAAACAAAAATGGTCATAAACAAAGAATTAAAAATATTTTATGCCATTAAATGAAAAATATAATTTCTATGTGTCCAAAATTACCTAAAAAGCTTAATAGTAATCAGCCCCTCCCAAATGATCAAAGACGAATATCTGAACGTATTTTCCTGTATGTATACATGTGTGAGATTCTCTTGCATATAGTAGAACAGGTAAAATAAGACAGCAGACATCAGGAAGAAACGTGCACGGCAGATAACAAAGAAATGTTTTCAAAGGAGGTTCTGTGGGGCATAATCCGACCTCTCCCCCCCCCCTCCCCCCACATCCCCACTCCCTCCCCCCCACCTCAGAAGCTAAATAATTTCACTTATCACATTTACATGCTACATATATCATAAACATAAACAGGTCATACGAATCTACATTATAAATAAATAAACTAATTAATAAATAAAAATGCCCATATGCCATAAACGAAAATCCCTTACAGCCCCACACCAATGTATTATCGTAATCTAATAGTTCTAATAATGTTTGAGAATAAGTTTTACTCTACCTTCGGCCGGAATGCCGGTCGCGTCTATTACATAAGAAGTTGCAGAAATACAGCGTGGACTGTCAGCGTTATCGTCATACATAAGATCGTATGCATTGTCTTCACATTTAGAGACCTGCAATTATATCAGGTTTAACTGGTAAACAGTACTGACAAATAGTGCCGATTAAGTATTTAATGCGAAACGCAGAAATATGGTTTTTAGGACGGATGAGGTCTGAAAAAATGCAAGGGTGCTGCTGATATTGTTTTAATCAGAATGGTTGGTATTGGATTAAGTTTACTAGCACATTATTTATCGCCCCGAGTAATTTCAAACACGTAGCCCAAAGGGCAACAATTGCTCACCTGAGAGACATTGTAAACCTATAGGGATATTTAAGATGCTCAAGGGCAGCTAACTCCACAGTCAGTGGTCCAATCAGACTGAAAATTAAACTCATCCAAAACATTATGTATGCCCTCATTTAATATATGCAAGTTTAAAAGGTATCCGATCAAGAGCACAATAGACAGAGCTGTCAAGGGCAGCTAACTTCGTAGTGGTTGGCCTGATCTGGCCAAAATTTGAACTTGTTTAAGATATTATGCATTTCCTCATTACCTGCAAGTTTGAAAAGGATCGGATCAGTAGAAACCAAGAAAAAGTGGCGACATTGATTTTTTGGATGCTCAGGGCAGGTACTCCATAGTCAGTGGTGGGATCTAGCCGAAATGCTAACTAATCCAAGCTTTTATGCATATCCTCATTACCTGCAAGTATGAAGAGGATCCGATGAAAAATGAAAATGTGATGACGTTGTTTTCTCCATTATAACACTATGGGATTTTTTTTTTCGAACGCTCAAGGGCAGCTAACTCCGTAGTCTGTGCTCGAATCCGACCAAATTTCGAACTCATCCAAGCTCTTATGTATTTCATCATTACCTGCAAGTATGATAAGGATCTAATCCAAAACCTTGATTGCAGGACCCTGAAAGTCAAACTTGCTCGAGATATTGTCATGCCCTACATTTGTGTGAATTTATTTCAAACTCCGTTGAGAAATGTAGGCAATAGAGCGATGACAAAGTTTTTCTAAAAATAGCTACAGTGACCTTGACCTTGGGCACAGCATCCTGAAAGTCGAACTTGCTTGAGATACTGTCATACGCTACATTTGTGTCAAGTTATTTCAAAATCCATGGAGAAATGAAGGTGCTTGGGCGATGACAAAGTTTTTCTAAAAATAGCCACAGTGACCTTGACCTTAGGCACGGCTCCCTGAAAGTCGAACTTGCTCGAGATATTGTCATGCCCTACATTTGTGTGAATTTATTTAAACTCCGTTGAGAAATGTAGGCAATAGAGCGATGACAAAGTTTTTCTAAAAATAGCCACAGTGACCTTGACCTTAGGCACAGCATCCTGAAAGTCAAACTTGCTTGAGATACTGTCATACGCTACATTTGTGTCAAGTTATTTCAAAATCCATGGAGAAATGAAGGTGCTTGGGCGATGACAAAGTTTTTCTAATAATAGCCACAGTGACCTTGACCTTAGGCACAGCTCCCTGAAAGTCGAACTTGCTCGAGATATTGTCATGCCCTACATTTGTGTGAATTTATTTTAAAATCCATTGAGAAATGTAGGTGCAAGAGCACTGACAATGTTTTTCTAAAAATAGCCACAGTAGCCTTGAGCTTAGGCGCAGCATCCTGAAAGTCAAACTTGCTTGAGATACTGTCATGCGCTACATTTGTGTGAAGTTGATAAAAAATCCGTTGAGAAATGTAGGCGCTAGAGCGATGACCAAGTTTTTCTAGAAATAGCCACAGTGACCTTGACCTTGGGTGCAGCACCCTGAAAGTCAAACTTGCTCGAGATATTGTCTTGTCCTACATTTGTGTGAAGTTATTTTAAAATCTGCTGAGAAATGTAGGTGCTAGAGCGCTGACAAAGTTTTTCTAAAAATAGCCACAGTGACCTTGACCTTGGGTGCAGCATCCTGAAATTCGAATTTGCTCGAGATATTGTCATGCCCTACATTTGTGTGAAGTTGATTTAAAATCCGTTGAGAAATGTAGGCGCTAGAGCGATGACCAAGTTTTTCTAGAAATAGCCACAGTGACCTTGACCTTGGATGCAGCACCCTGAAAGTCAAACTTGCTCGAGATATTGTCATGTCCTACATTTGTGTGAAGTTATTTTAAAATCTGCTGAGAAATGTAGGTGCTAGAGCGCTGACAAAGTTTTTCTAGAAATAGCCACAGTGACCTTGACCTTGGGTGCAGCACCCTGAAAGTCAAACTTGCTCGAGATATTGTCATGCCCTACATTTGTGTGAAGTTATTTTGAAATCTGTTGAGAAATGTAGGCAATAGAGCGATGACAAAGTTTTTCTAAAAATATGTGATGACATTGTTTTCTCCATTATAACACTATGGGATTTTTTTCAAACACTCAAGGGCAGCTAACTCCATAGTCTGTGCTCGAATCCGGCCAAATTTCGAACTCATCCAAGCTCTTATGTATGTCATCATTACCTGCAAGTATGATAAGGATCTAATCAAAAACAGTCGAGAAATCGTGATGACGCCATTTTCCCCATTATAACCCTATGGGGGCTATCTGTTGCCATGGAAACCAGAGTTCTGAACTGATCGGCACCAAAACCTAATGCAGCCTTTCCCCCACCCAAATGATGCTTCAGATAAAATTTGATTGCGATCGGCCCACTGGTCTCTGAGATATTTATGTTTGAAAGTGTTGACGCACCCACGCACCCACGGACGGACGACGGCTCGACTCCCATCCTATAAGCTCACCTCTGAGCCTTCGGCTCAGGTGAGCTAAAAATACAGTAGCAAACCTTCGAATTATTTTGTTACCATAGTTCTGGCATTCTGGTTTGTACAAATTTAAAATACCGTATACAAGATAATTTTCGCGGTGTTCCATTTTTCGCGATATTTCGCGGTCACATAGAATCAGCGAAAATTAAAATTGCGAAATAATTTCCTGTTTCTCACAAAGTATCTTCTGTAGACGCAGCGTTCATATATTTTGTTTCTGTTTGCTTCGGTAGTTGCTGGTACTTTTCACTTGAGCCAGTTCTTTCATTGACTTGCGGCAGCCCTGCCGCAGGTTAATAAACGAGCTGGCTCAAGTGAAAAAGAAGTAGTTTTACTTTTCGCGCCAGTTGCTAACCGCGAAAATTAAAAATCGCGAAAATTGATGTTTATGTTTTTTACCCTTAACCGCGAAAATTTGAACCCGCGTAAATTACCGTGTATACAGTAGTTTGTTTTTGAAAACCAGTGAATTATCAGAGTGGCAGAAATACAGCGTGGATTGTCAATGTTATCGTTATACCTACGATCATATGCATTTTCCTCACATTTAGAGACCTGCAATATCAGAGTTACTGTTAAGCAATAGTGACAAATAATGCCGATTAATTATTTAATGCGCAACGTAGCTATAGGGTTTGTAGGAGGGATTCGGTCTGTAAAAATGCATGGATGCTGCTGATATTGTTTTATTCAGAATGGTTGTTACTGGATTACGTTACGAGCACAATGTTTACTGCCCCAAGTAATTTCATAAAAACACAGTAGCAATTTCGATTTATTTTGTTACCATAGTTCTGGCATTCTGGTTTGTACAAATTTAAATACTTTGTTTTTGAAAACCAGTGAATTATCAGAGTTGTTATTAGAGTTTAAAACTTGCCTAATTAATATGCTTTATGCAAATTTATGCAGTTTCTAGTTTTTTTCTTGACAAGTACATTACTAACTTTAAAAGATAAAACTATTTTGGAATGTCTACATTCAAATAAACTTTTCTTAAGATGTCATTTATAATCATAAATGACTTCTTGGCAAAACCTCAACCAAAATTATTAACCTTCTCTTTTAAATGAAATATTATTCGCCTCTATCTAATCTTTGACACGTAAAGTGGACGGTTTTTTTATTGTTGCTTGACTGCATGGTTCAATTTGCCTTTACAAGTAAGCCAATAATGTTAAAGGACCCTCTGCAAACAGTGTCTTTATATACACGTGTGACCGGAGTCAGACTCAACCCTTAACGACGAGACGCTACTGGTATAGAGGCATATAGAAACTAACTTTTCTATAAGTAATCGTCTTGCACATTTGACTATGCATTCCCACCGCCACTGATTTAAACCTTTCCATATCAATACGGACTGCTATTAGTATTTCAAGCCTGTAAACGTATTATACATGTTCATAACAAGATATGCTTAAACTTCAACTGAGTATAATATCAAACGCAAGACTAAATACATGTATTATTAGTAATTCCTTGATAAGTAAACTTTTACCTTCACATAGTACTTTCCATGTTTAAGGTCTGTAAACATTGTGGAATGCGTGCCTGGGTAAATCTATAACAAAATATAAACATGTTGTAAACAATGGCAATTTTGGCACTAGTACCTTCAGGTCGTGTCCTGTTATGCCATCATGGTCAGTGACGTGCTATAAGTGAGTTACCCTCTGAAATCTCATGGACTTGCATGCATCTTACAGTATGCAAGAAATTCAAGTAGTTCTCTGTTTTCTGTTTAATTGGAAAATCGAAAAAAAAACAATGATACCAATTAAAAGGTAATTGAAGTAAGAAATTTTAAACATGTCTTCCGCCTTTGTTCCTTTACTATAACGGAAAGAGACTTGTTCAGTTTTAATGTTCATCTCTTTCCTTCGAATTTCAGCGACTTCAAACAACGCTGGTCTTAAAAAGTGTTAGTATATTTTAAACTGCTACATTTTATTTAATTCATGCTGAAATGCTGAATTATACCAAAATATTTTTTCTATTATTTCTTATATTTCTTTTTGAGAAAATATAACTTTCATAATGACAAGTTCAGTTCAGTCAAATAAGAACAAAATACGTGAAAGACAATGGATTTCAGAGGGATGAGAGGCTTTGAGCATGTCACTGTATATGTACCTTGTTTTTAGGGAAACGCTTCTTTTCTGACGCTGCATGGTAAGGATCAGCACTGATGCCTGAGACAGAAGTGCAGAAATGCTTAGGAACACCAATCTGCAACTCACGTTGACTTGTAATCAAATTCCTTGATTGTACAGACTACTTCCACCTTTATTGCATGGAGTGCACAACGTGTAATATGATCGTATGCCGTTTTGAACATCGATGATCATTGGTATTGCAGTGCCTGTGCCTGTTACAGTACAGCTTCTTGCTATTGGACTTCTGGTCCGCGTCTTGTAATGGCATCATTCACATTCTTACTTATAAATTAGCGTAAAACATTAAGCTTTTGCAAATAGTCAGCCAAAATATAACAATGCTATTCGACTCGTATACATTTGTGTAAAATATATGTTTACAGTAAAACAAACTGGTAGCATTAGCGATAACCACAAAAGAAGTAAAGAATATATATAGAGAGAGAGAAAGAGAAAGAGAGAGATGACACCCTCCTACCATGGGATCTACTCTTAAAGACACATATTCCTACTTCTTGAGTGCCGTAATCCATTTGTGCAACAGTTCCGTGAAACTGATGTTTTATAGGTAATGACATAACAGCCATTAAGCAGCAAGGTGTGTAGGGATGTTTTAGGGTAGCTGAGTGACCACCTGTTTGGGAGGGAGCTGCTCATTCGGTTTACCGTGCGTGTCTTTCGTGAACTTGTGTCAATTTTTCCGTATGTGTGCTTCTTTCCCTATTTGGTTTGAGGGTGGGATGTGGGATTTGATTGTATTAATTTCTGATCATTGCCTATCTTTTAACTTTTTATATAGAAGAGACTAAATGTATTTCAAGAAAAGAATTTTCTCCTAGAGCTGCTTCCCTTGAAATTGAACTCATTAACCATCAAACGTTTGAATATGAGATTTGCCCCGAGAAAACGACCTCAAAGATAATACTTATAGCAAAACATCTGATCAAAGTCTTCCCACAAACTATGGGTCTTGCAGATGCAAACTCCTTGATGGACTGCGCAGATCTAATGTGGTGCTGTACTCTCTGTATTTCACCCATTTATGCCTAGTACCCAAAATTAGAAGACAGGCCAGCAGTGCTGACACAGCTCAGACGTTGCAAAACGCGAAGTCTGATCCCATTGGGTACATGACAGTGAATCAACATTGATTCAGCCTTCATTCAACGTCATAACGTTGAACCAAGGTTGATTCAATGTTGATTCAACGTTGTGTGCCAGCTGGGATCAGTCTAGACTGTTTGCGTAAAATTTTTAGCAATTCTTGACACACATAAAATGATGAATGTACCCATCCAGGTTATAAGGATAGAAGAGTCCACTAGACATATGAGCCGCTACACGAGAAAACCAACAATGTGGTTGTGCGCCCAGCGCAGACTCAGTTCAGCTTGGACATCCGCCTAGTCTGAGCAGAGTCTTCCCTAAGTGCTTAAAGGGTAGCCAAGGGTCTTAGCTACCTTCATGCGGACAGCGAAGACTCTGATCAGACTGGGCGGATGCTCAGGCTGATCTGAGTCTGCGCTGGCCGCACAACCACATTGTTGGTTTTCTCGTGTCGCGGCTCATATATCGATTAACTGTAAAGTAATTTATTAGAGCTCTTCTCAGTCTGATGCTAGGAGACTAAAGCTCGTGTACATCGACAGATTGAATAATACCAAGTTTGCACATGTCTTTTAATGGGCGCTTTCTTGCTTTAAAAAGGACAATTGTTTCACAGACAATTTACTTTTGGCACATACTGAAAGGCAGTTTTCTCGGGGCAGACCCATTTTCCTATATGGAAAAACTGATTTCATACCTTCTTGTGGTCAATAATGGTTTCATCATCGTTAAAGACTAAGCATACATTATAGTATACAAGCAACTCAGGTGTAACTTCTAATTTATACTCCTCAAAGACCACATGGACAGATCGTGCAGACAAGTTAAGGTATGTTGCCATTGCCGGAAGCCATTTAATTGTATAGCCTATGTCTCTGCCTTGTTGAGCTGAAATAAAATCAGATTCAGGCCCTGATACGTCCACGTCCTGCAAACGAAAGGTATTAAAATTTCTTAATCAACTATTGAACATGTTGAATAGAATAATTCTCCTTATATTTACAATAAATTAGCAAAAATTTATTTGATTGAAGTCGATAGAAACAATAAAAGAAATGAATGTCTGGGGGTTCAAACACTACAGGGGTTTTTATCCAAACTTCACAAGCGAAGTTACTGACATCTAAAGCAATCAATACTTATTACACTTAGCTTAAAATTTTCGTACTTCAGACCTAGCAAGATGGATCAAATGAGAATCTAACTACATGATTTTCAGCTTTACCTTTATCAAAGCTATTGGATTGATTGATTGTTCCCTCTGAGATAGGATTTCAGTTTATATCGGACCGTCTGCCAGAGAGAGGGAGAAAGAAGAGAGAAGTGATAGACGAGAGAAACATGTTCAAACAAGCCCCATCCGCGCCTACTGCAAGCATAGTAGGCCCTTGCCCTACTACTCAAATCAGTAGGACGCCCGGCACTGAAAGTTACACGTAGCACCATCGCACCACCCGACCATCCCCCAAAGCTATTGGAGGTGAAGTGAAAAAAAACACCAAAAAAAACACACAAAAAAACACTTGTATAGTTAGATGTTGGATCCTTATTGGTAAAAGACAGGAGGCCGACAATTTGAAGTAAAGAGTGAAATTAATATAATTACCAATAACTTCCATTGAAAAACAAAGTTTAATGAAAATAATAATAAGAAGAAAAACAACAACTAAAAAAAATGTAGTTACAAATCCGCTCTGCTTCTTGATAAAGGCCAGGAGGCCGAGATTTTGAAGTAAAGAGTTATATTGTAAAAAAAGATAGCCTACTGAGTTGTCGGCTTATATCAATTAAGTATCAATGACTACACCTGCTCATTAACTTAGAATCTTAAAGAGATCCTTCAAGAGAAGAGAACACATTCAAACATGGACCATTCTGCGAAGTTTCGGCTATCCGAGCCTCATCAGTGACCATGACAATATCTGGCAACGAAAGCCAGTAAAACATACTGTAATTTCTTAATTTTGATAAAGCAGTCGATTCAAAGACTGATTAGCTTCAAAAAAGGGGTCCAAATAAATAAAAAGCGATGGTTTAGCATAAGAGTTTAAACAAATCAAAGCTTTTTGAAATCTCAGAATGTATTCTCTGATTCAAAGGACAAAAATAGAATATAATCTGCACTATGGATGAAGTGCGGGGAGACGTTTACGGCCGCCACACGGCACAATACCAGTTATGGTGAAGTCAAATAAAAATCTTAAAGAGATCCTTAAGGAGCAGAGAACACATTCAAATGAAGGAACATGGGCAATACTTCGAAGTTTCGGATATTCAAGCCTCGTCAGTTAAAACTATTCGTATAATTCACATCCGCGAGTACTGTTTGATATTATTTCAAACTATGACTAAAGACAAAAAAAAAAACTCTTTCGGTCAAGGTTTTGTTTTAGCGCGGTAGGTTTTGAATGGTTTTCTCTTTATTGGGTCTCAAATTTGGTGTGAAAGAATAGAGTCTTGTATTGTTAAGTTCGACATAAACTTTACATTTGTAAAGTGCCATTTTTTTCATTTATATCTCACTCCCTTAATTATTTCGAACACGAATACGGAATTTAAACAACTTTAGCCCGACTTTGAATATGTTCTTACCATAGACGGTACAGTTATACGTGATGTTAAGGCCAAATGCTGTAGCTAAATTGATGGTGTAAGCCGTCGCAGGTTTGGAATCATCGAGTCCCACCAAACAATCATAACTGATATTTCTCTGAAAGTAACAAAAACATAACTTTGAACTTAAAATTCTGGAAAGGCCCAAAATGTTTACCCTTTCTAATTGGTGCCACATCAGTCGCAATCAACCATCATTATGACGGCGGTCTGAGATTATAAGTATCTGTCATGGGTATGAGGTGTGGATAGAAAAATTCGTCACGAGGGCAACTGTTCGGCATCACGAGGCTTGCCGAGTGATGCCGAACAGTGATCCCGAGTAACGGATTTTTCTATCCGCACCTCATACTCATGATAGATAGCTTATTTTGCACAGCACGTTTTGGTTCTACCATAGAACTTGTTAAAATGCGTTATTTTAGTGCTAGAGAGGTTTCTATTTGATTTTAAAATAAGGCATCGATTTCAACGACCGCCATTCGGCTCTTTACGTCAACGTCTGGCGCGCATAAACTGACGTCATTTTTGCCGTCTTCGTGACCTCATCATCTAAAAAGCCAACGTCACTTGACGACGCAGGTACGTGACCTCCAATACAACCAATGCAATAAAAGCTTGCGATCTTTATCCGGTTCTGGGTGAGATAATATGGGTGAGATAAGATTTGTAGGTACAGGGGAAGCACGCCGATATCCTTATCTGGTGTGCAAGGTGTTTTTTCTGTTTTCCATTCAATAATATGCTGTAGGTGATTCAGTAATAATATGTTGTAGTGACTCAATAAGAGACCACATCACTGGTGATCATATGTTTCGCCAAGGCTTTTCAAATGATGTCTAAAGAGTGACCCCAATGTATGTGGCATATTATAACAGACTCACAAATAATGGATGATTATTAACAAAATGTATAGGGGAGAGTCTGGTTACTTCGGACAGCGGGTAACTTCGAACAGTGACATTGTTTCCTTTATATGTCTGTTGTTTGGAACTTAAACAAAATAACCAGTCAAACAGTTAAAATCCTGATGAGAGGGCTCATCATGAGCCGTCTCATTTGGATTTTCACTGTTTGCTCATTATGAGCCGTCTCATCTGGATTTTCATTGTTTGCAATGGTATGTCCTAATTTATCCCCATGTCTGAAGTTACCCGACTCTCCCCTATATAAGTAAAGCAATTAAGTCAATATCAGTTATGGGGAGTTCAGAGCAATAAATTTCACGGTAAATTCTAGAGTACAAGTATACTGAAAGTTTGTTTATGACCAATTTATTGTCAATTGTCATAGAACCTTAGAAACTCAAGGGCTCGTAAGACTGCGATCAAAGCACCCCCTTATCCCGGTCTGGCCACATACTTTCGTTTCTCCTTCCGCTGATTCATGAAGGGCAGTTGTCAGTTACTGGCGAAAGTATGTGCACTTAGTACTGGTTAACCGCTTAGGAGGTCTAAGCCTGCCCAGGAATAGTGTGGTTAGGTTAACTGACCGTCCCGACATGACCTTAGTTGTTTACCGTGGACGTTAAGCATCAAATCAACCAACCAAAGCACCCCCTTACGAAAAAGATTTTTGCCGCAAGGTTACCGTAAGTTTGCTGCAAGCCTACTGCAAAGAAAAAAATCGCAGCAAAAAGATTTACGACTTCGCAGGACATTGCGGCTAGCAGCGAACTTCTTGCGAATAACATCGCTGCTAGCTGCAAAGTCGCAACAGGTTCACCAGATTTACATACACTTTGCTGCAAGGTTACATGAAACTTGTAATTTTTACCACTTGTTTGCTGCAACTTCGCAGAAAACTTAGACTTATTGCATTGCACTGCCAAAGCATCACAGGAAACTTTGTTAAATTCATCTCATCGCCAAAACATTGCAGGAAACTTTGTCAAATTTATCTCATGGCCACAACGGAACATTGGGGAAATCATAAACAAATTCCATGCTTTGCCTTATCATTGCATAAAACCTCAAAGTAATTTTGTGGCAGGCAAGAGTACAATATTTTCTTTTGCTCCCAGCTTCTCCATTTACTGAAGCAAATATTAAAACAAAGATAAATGAGGAATATTTTCTATATTGAAATAGGCAACTGACTTAGAATCCCACTGAATATAAGTCTAAAGTTGTGGAATCTTACTGAATAATTATTGTCCTAAATTGACAGAAACAGGATGATAAAAAAGTTGCTTCATTAAACTTTAAACTTTTTAATCATAACCCGGAAATTTGAACACAAAACCTTATTACCACAGTTAAAAAAATATGAATGTACCCCAGGAATTTGAAAACAAAACCCTGTTACCAGACTTAAAAAACATGAATATTTTTTTTTATAGAGTCAAAGGTCTGATGTTACTCAATTATCAATGCATAATTAGTAACTGATAAGAACAGAGGAATAAATCACCAGGAAGTCTACAGTTAATCAGATATTAATAAGTGTGACCTGTAAAGACACCATACTTCAAAGACTCCCTGTAGGGAAAGACAACCTGGAACATTAACACAATTACAGTCTGTGTATATTTTTGTCCATTTTGTCTGTAGACATTCACTAATAGAGGTCAACATGTGTGTTATATGAAAGAAGGATAGAGTAACTTTTTGTCTCAAAATGGTTGGTAAATTCAAATGTTTGGTCATAAATATTAAAAGAAGGCTAAAGGTAAGACTTATTTTCGTATCATTTTAAGACACAGTGCATGGAAAAGAGCAGATTTTGTATAGATCTGTAATTGGGGCTGCTGATATATTTGTGTATTATTGTGGAACAATTCTAGGAAAAATGCCCTAATTAAGCAGGTATCTACTGAAAAAAAAGATTTCAAAGTAGTAATAGTTCATTTATACGGTTTATAAATAACTGTTACAAAAAATGACTTAATCATTATTAGTTTTAAGAAACCTGGTACAAAAGTCTGTATTGTAAATAACAGTTCCTTATGTTTAGCTGACAAATGTTATTTAAAACAGACTTAAAGCCACTTGTTATATCATTTTATATCATGTAAAACTGCAGAATATATAGAACAGTGGTTTTAATGCAGTACTGGGAACTTTTTTTTATGTATCTTGTCTCTTTGATGTATTTATTTCTCGAGACTATGCATTAATTTATAGTTATATTGTCATTTTCTTTGAAGGGCAAATCTTTTTACCGTAAAAATTCTAAACATTGGATCAGATAGGTCTGAGCAAACAGTGCAGTGCTCCTGAAGGAGCAGTCGGATCAGACCCTGCAGTGTTAGCAATTCCATCTGCATCTTTTAGATGCATTACTGCACTGAAATAACAAGAAGTTACTGGTAATTTTTTAGCAGTAACTAAGCAACTAGCTGTTACTTTATAATTTTAGGTGTCCTAATTTTCAGGATTTTTATGGTACCATATAAAATTCATTATGTGTTTGTATTTCAAGTTTCATAATCATGTCCCCCTCCCCCACTGCACACACACATACACACACACGTAACGTATCCATGGCTGCAGTAGGGGGCATTGTTCGTCCGTCTGTTTCCCACATGGAAGCCTTTTGGGAGGGCATCGTTTATGGAGCTGCTAATGAATATTCATAATGCTACTCAATTCACAGAATGATACATCACCTTGTAATTAAAAATGCAGGGATGTTCCGGCGAAGCTTACAGCAGCTTTGCAGCAATCTTCATGAATATTCATTATTAAGAGTTCCAAGATAACCAGATGCCATATAAGGAGCCGCGATGTTCTGGCAAAGTTCGCCACATCATTGCCAGAATGTATGAATATTCATTATGGTTTGGGAAGTTCTGGCGAAGTATCAGCGAAGTTTGCCACAACATCGCAGTAACCCATATTTGGAAAAGGGGCGTTGCCAAAGCATCATCACAGAATTATAATGAATAAATTACTTTGCTGCAACCTTGCAGCAAACTTCATTTGCATAGTAAAACATCGCTGCAACCTTGCAGCAAAAAAAATTTGCATAGTAAAACATTGCTGCAACCTTGCAGCAAACCTCATTTGCATGGTAAAACATCGCTGCAACCTTGCAGCGAAGTTTGCAGTAAACTTGCAGCAACCTTACGGTAGCTTTGCAGCTGTGTTCGCAGGAGGCCAGTTTTTTTCATAAGGGACTGTATGCACAATGATCAGTCTTCATTTTTTCTAAGAATCCAAAGACTATAGGTTTTGACGTTTCTGATCAGACTAGACATGGTTAGATTCTCAGGCTGATCTATGTTTTCAATGTTCGCACAATCTTTAATCATGGTGCTACTCCTTTTTTTTTTTTTTGTCAGAAAGAACAGACATTTTTATAGCAATGTTGGATCATTCAGAGACTGATTTATTTCACAAGAGGGAAGCAATTATACCATCTCGCAGCCATTTCTATGGTATTAGTCTCCCAGATAGCATACCAACGTTTGGCCAACGTTGGCATAAGGTGTCACCGTTGGCTGAGCGTTGGCGTTGGGAGTACAACGTTGGCCGAACGTTGGCCCAACGTTACAGTAGCTGGGTATATTTTTGCTCTAGGCACACAGGAATTATCTATACTTCGACCTATGCTGGTTAAAACTTTATTTCATAGTATGCTGTGTACATTTTTATAAAAAAAGTGTGTCGGCCATTAAACGGTCAGCCAACGTTGGGCCAACGTTTTCACATGCTTATAAATTTTGCTGCTTATAAATTTTGCTAAGTTTTACGTGGATTTAGTAACGTTGGCCCAACGTTGGGTTAGCGTGGGGAATTGAACACCAGGTTTCAATGATAATTAGAAATGAATATGAATTTGTCAATTTAATTTTTATATAAACTCTATGTATCATTCAACTACTCAGTATCATAATTTTCGTTAAATGGACTTCTTAATATATGTTTATTTATTTTTATTTATTACTATTTGTCTTGGTTTTGCATGCTCTGACTTTGACTAGCATGTACTAATAATTCTTTGAATATATTATGAATTTTTGCTTTTATAAATGTTATTGCATAATATAACAATGCTGATTTAGGCATAATGATAATATTAATCATAAGCTTTGGTTATTTACAATATCTGAATCAGGTACATAGAAAAGTGAAGCTCTGTAAGTAATTATCGATCGCACAGCAAGGAGTCTTGTTTACTCCGATTTAATCACGAGCAACGTCTGGTTACCAAGGAAACGATCCCCATTCAGCAATTAAGTTGTTAGTACTTCTGTTATTAATGACTTTCAGATGTACCAGAAGGATTTAACAAACCAAGTGCTAAACATAACTAGGGCTTGGAGGAGCAAAGATTGTGTTCTTAGAATGGGAAACTATAAACGTACGCTCAAAGTCATAACATTCAGCACCATTCAGTACTTCGATTCAAGCAGATTGTATTTGATTTTTTGTGAGTTTAGTTTAATACATTTTAGCCTGAATGTCTTCGCGCGAAAATCGACCTTAGGCATATGTACTCAAATCAGCCTGCACAACTGCGCAAGGTGAAGTGTAGCTTCACATTTGATTAACCAAGATTCATCAGGCAGATTGAATGTGGAAGCGAAGAGGGAATAATATCATAAGAAGGTGCATATGCGCAGGCTGATTTCAGTCGTAAAGTACATAAAAACCGCATTAAGTAATCAGCGATTCGCAGAATTGTGTATTTGGGATTGCATTTAAAAGTCAGTATACGTTTAAATCGCTGACTCTTCTTTGTGGTCATGGATTTAGTAACTTTAACTGGACGCTTCGCAGAGAGGGGGAATTTGTTTTATTTCAAAGTATATGTTGGTTTAAGGTGGAACAGCTTGGCCCAAAGTGAAATTTTTGCGTTGGCTGATTGTAAGCCATATATATTGGCGCAACGTTCGCCCAACGTTGCAGGAAAAAACTTACAACGTTGGGCCAACGTTGAGCCAACCGTTGGCTCAACGTTCGCCCGATGAGCAAAGTTACATTGGCACAACGTTGGCATCCAACGTTGGCCCAACCAAACTGACCACCTTAAGCCAACGTTGGCCCAACGTAGGCATGCTATCTGAGCTAGTCTCAAAATACTAGCTGTAGAGATTGCCAGACTACATGTATTAAGCTCACCGGATTCATAATGTCGTACAATATCTTTGGTTTATGATTCCAAAACTGAAATATCCTCTCTCTTGGGTTCTTGTAGTAGTAAGCATCTTGGAACTTGGGCTCTTCAACACTTTGAAAATGAAGGAAAACAGCAATTGGATATTCTACTTCCTGGTCATGCAGGTAGCCATCAAGTTTTCCTAAAATATTTTCAAACTTTCTAACGTTCAAATTAGATCTAAAGTAATTTGCTAACATTGGTAAACAGGCGTTGCGCTGATGCACAAAACGTAATCCTTAGCATTCACTGAGTATCATATATGAGAGAGTCGGGTAACTTCGGACAGCGGGTAAATTCGGAAATTGTTTCCTTTATGTCAGTTGTTTGAAACTAAATAAAAAAATAACTGGGCAAACAGTGAAAATCCTGATGAGACGGCTCATATGGATTTTCACTGTTTGCCATGATACGTTCGAATTTACCCGCCTGTCCGAAGTTACCCGACTCTCCCCTAGTACACTGATAATGTATAAGGGCACTTAAAAGCGCAGAGTTATTGCCACTCATACATTATTTTGTCTTGAGGTATCAGCGCTATGTTTTCATATAGCCATATATTTACATTATCCCTGCACTTATTGGAAATCCCTATGGTAAACCATTAAAACATTATGTCGTTTATACTTCAATAACTACATCGGTTCACGCAACGCTACATGACGTTAAGTGACGTCAAGATGAACCATTGTCCTTCAATCTGATTGGACGTAGGCGACGTTATGACGTCGTTGACGTTGTTCTGCTTTTAATAGTAAAACTGCGTATAAATGTTTTTCTGCTTCAACTATAGCCCCTGACGCAAATTTGTGGTCAAATAATAGATAGAAAGGAATGTAAATATAAGCAATGAACTTAATATTTCTGGTGTTTATCGAAGTATAAACTGCATTGGGTCGCGAGCAAACTTTACATGAACCCCTTCGGTGTTCTATTACTTTGCACGCGACCCAGTGTAGTTTATATTTCGATAAACACCAGAAAAATGAAATTCATTCCTTAAATAAAGTATAGCTGTATTTAAGCTTGAAATCAACCACAAACATACCACCATGCATCATTTTGTATTAAAATACCAGAGATATCTTCTTAATATTATTGTTTATTGTGATTGTGAGTGACTGGAAGTAGTAAGCATTATAATGGTGATAGTCACTGATTTGTGGTGAGTGCAAAAATCTGCATAAAATGTTGAAAATACGCCATATCATTCCCAAACTGACGACGTTAGCCATGGTCGTTTTGTTCATTTCCTTTTGGTAATCTTGAAGAATATTTTTTTAGACACAATTGTGTTATCTTATTTCTGGGAAATAATGAATTGCATGAAAATGAAGGACTGCACGCCCAGAAACGCCTATTTTCAATACGATAACAATGAAGTTAATACCTAAACGTCAAATTATCG
The DNA here is from genome assembly GCA_963989385.1 of Ctena decussata. NCBI lineage: Eukaryota > Metazoa > Mollusca > Bivalvia > Lucinida > Lucinidae > Ctena > Ctena decussata. The sequence continues at coordinate 64,201,899 of OZ022507.1, forward strand.
GATTTATAACAGTTTTCTCCTAAGTTGTCGCAACTCTTGCGACACTATTTTATGTGTACCATGGTCATAACTGTTACATCGCATTATGTGTGGCTCCCGCACATGGTTCAAATGTCTGTTGCGTTAATTGGCTGAAAAACTGATGTCACTTAGAATAGACGCTGAGATTTCTAATGTACCAATTTAAGATCAGACATGTTTTCTCAATATATTGACACTTCTATCTAACATATTACTTCCCAAAAGTGACGCCAGGGTTTGCATAATTAACACCCAATCCCATAAAACGTTGTTTAATTTATTTTGCATAGTAAATATACAGTGTTTGATGTTTCCCGCGGAAGCTCTCCAACTAGAAGCAGAAAATGAAAATGAAGTTCGTTATAATTTGGATGAAATGAAGCCATTACTGTTGATAAATATAAATCCAAAAGTAGGGCTGTGATGTAAGAAGAATTTGCCTTATTTGGAAGATTTTGTTCTGGGTTAATTTGAGTTACCATTTTTTCAAAAATAGATGTTATCAATATTTTATAAGCCACCCAAGTGTCGAGAAGGCTAACTGATCGCTTCAGTAACATCGTTTTGGAATTCTAGAAGGAAAGAAAATGGGCACGTTCGGTATGATTAATTCGGTAAACCTGACCAATACCTATGTATTCCTTGGCATACACGAAGGTATCTTCGAATACCCCGAGGAATACCTGGATATTGATCGTAGGGTCAAGTCGGGTAAATTCGGACAGCAGGTAAATTCGGACAGGGACATTGCCTCCTTTATATGTCAGTTGTTTGGAATTAAAACAAAAATAACTGGGCAAACAGTGAGAATCCTGATGAGACGGCTCATTATGAGCCGTCTCATCTGGATTGTCAATGTTTGCAATGGTATGTCCGAAATCACCCGCTGTCCGAAGTTACCCAAATTGACCCTAGCAGAGCTGACTAGCCAACAAAATTTTTTGTAGAGCCATTCATGCCACAACGTTAAGACAGGATATTTCTCACGGTCTATAGTTTACTAATTTATCATACTTGACCTGTTTCCCTTTCCTGCCAGCCCTTTTGGAGGGGCTTCATCATCAAGGGAAGCAAAGAGGAAGTCACGAAAGTTTTTTCCCTTTGTAAAAATGGCGAAAAAACATGAAGGTGTATCATACGCCATAATTTTAGAGTCCATACCTTTGGGTAACTCAAACGTTATATTCAGCGCCCCTTCTGACGTTCCATCTTTAAAATGTTTGTGGTAGAAATCTATACTAAGAAGGTTCGGAGGATCAAATCTGATTTCTGCCTTTTCCATCTTTCTTTTGTAGTTTTCCCGGAATTTCTTTACTTCTGTAAACAGAATGAGTACCGTTGCTGAAGTGGGACTTTTAGCCATTTGCGAACAGCAAATGCTCAAGTCAACCTACGCAACAGTAAAGATTGATTAGCGTTCAAATGTTTAATTTTTTTGGACTTCCTAGGATTTATACACAGTATATATTCTACTCAGACCGCGCACACTCGCAGGCTTAGTTCGCTCTAGTCACCTTTTCATGAGACGCCAGTTAGATATAAAATTGATTACTTCAGTGTCTTTGCTGAATACTAAAGCGATTAAATCTGAAAGCGAATATTTTTATAAATGACAATGTCAAGATATTTTGTTGCCTTTGCCGAGACGAAGAACTAGAGCATTTTCCAGTGGCAAATTAAAGGGAGTGTATTAGATTTGATAGCATCAAATACTCTTTTAAAATATAACACACGCACACGCACACACGCACACACAGGCGCCATGTCCGTGTGGTTTCGTTATCTCTTCTAAGCTTACAGTCTTCTTCGAACAACTTCAACAATGCATTGTGCATGTCATATGTTGCCCTTCTTGCAATTTCGAATTGTTTTGAATTAATTCATATAAATGTCATTGTTGTATTCTAATCAGTGATAGAACTGCATGTAGGCTGTCTTTTTGTTATTTTTACGCTTATTTTTTTTAACAACCTCCTTTCCTTAATTGCAGCAAGATAGCATAACTTGTTTCTATTCCATGAAATTTACAGCAATATTTTTTGTTGCTTAAAACTTTCCATCAGGCAGGGTGTCGCGACCTTAAATTAGATCACCGAAAACGTAGCTATGTGCATTTTCTGACGACGACACACTTACTGCCGATGTTCTTCGAACCCTAAGACAGATAGCTCTTGCTGAAGATAGGTCGATGACATATATGGAAAATGAAGGTTACATTCGCAGATTGATCAGGCTTTTGCTGGTGCTTGCTTGGTAAACTTTTCTAAAGCTACCACGAATACTGAGTGAGCCAACAGAAATTTTAATGCAATATAAGACTGTAGAGACGATGCTGCATTTGGCTGACTCAAAAATTGTTGGCATTCAACGCAAACAACAATGAAATGCACCAACTTCTAGGTCTAACACTCGAAAAAAAAATCGATTTAATGCGCTAAAAACGCAGACTTACAAAATCATTCATTTGTCAAACATTGTTTAAGCCTCTCATAAATAACATTCATTAAACCTCGCAATAAATTTATGAGGTTTCGAATGACAACGGATTTCAGTACAATCAGATTATCACTGTTTCCTGTATGAACGTATCAACAGTAGCGGGTGGTCTAACTGGAAGAAATTTTGACAGTATGGTCGCTGTTTCCTTGATAGTGTGTCCAGAACTTGCGATTTGGTCTTTGCCATTTGAATACTCTTTTTCACGACGAAACCTTGTAGTATTATCACATGCATCCTCCAGGCGATAGAGGGGTAAATTCAGTACATAAGTGAACGTTGGATACGGTCTTACCAAGGTTTTTACTTAGATCGCCATAGAGGTCAAATATGTATTTCCTTGGTAAATTTTACAGGTTCATCATTTCCATCTAATTTTAGTCCGCATATCAGAATATTTGGCTATATCAGGCTTTTGAATTTTGAGCCCATTAAGATCAAGGTTTTATCATATGACGTCGCATCTGAGAGTGTAAAAAAGCCATGCATTAAAAACGATAATCCACTAGTGGATTAAATATGCAAATTACGTCGTAACGTTATACGCTGACGTCAATTAAGAGTCATTCTCTGTAAGCATCAAAGTGCCTCCCATATAGGCTCGAAATGACATCTCTCAGATTCTGATGAAACTTGGTGTACATCAAGACATCCACCCAGGACCATCAAATCAGTATTTATTTTTTTCATTCACTGCCCCGTTACCATGGCAACAGCAATAAAGTGAAATAGGCCAGAATTGCCTGATCTGTGTATGAAATTTTCGTGAATTTAAAGCCTTTTTGCACTTGTACATATGATTTGATCAGGCAGATATAATTAAACCAGCAATAGATTATAAATATTTGTTATTTTCTCAGTATGGCTGATTGCTGACATTGCCGATATGTATTTCCATTCTGACGGTAGGTCACGTGGAAACTAGGCATGATTTTAAGTTTTTGATTTTTTTGAAAAATGACAAAATTATCAAATTTTGAATTGAATTTACACAAATTTGCAGCAATAACTTTTTTTAAATTTCTTATATTTTTTAGATTAGTTTTCATACTAAATAATGTTAAAAATTTGGAATGGGTATATTTGTTGTTCAAAAAATAAATTGCTTCAAAGTTGTCTACCGTCACTGGTTTGCAGGAAATATAAAAATTACAAATACCAAAGCAAATACATTTCTTTTACTCATATATCTGTTTGAAAAATCCAAAATCAACAAATTAACAAAAAATATAACCACAGTAAGGTATCCTCGCTAAACTTTGCATACAGAAGCTGTCTCACATCAAAATTTATGGGGTCTACTTACCCCACCCACTTCTTGCAACAGATAACTTAAGGTTTGTTTTCTTTCTACAATTTGCTAAGTATTGGAACCTTTTTGACCAACTTTGGGAAGAAAAAACATACATTTTTTGCTATAGAGCTATGAAATATAAAACAAAAGGAATTTTGTCTAGGGAAGGAACCAAAATAACATCATTTGAATTGTATAATATAAAAGATATTACAATGAAAACACTACAAAAATGTTTGAAAATATGTATTCTTATTCATTTATGTCTACTTGATATTTGGTCGATGATGACTGACATAATTGTTAAAGAAAGGTGTGCTAAAAGCTCTAATTAACTGATCTAAATGGGGTCTAATTACCCCACCCACATTGGCCAGCAATAGTAAGAGAGTTGCCATCAAAATTTTTCTCGAAAAGAAAACATCAGATATGAAGAGGAAAGAATGAATATATCTTTTTCATTTGAAAATTATAATTTCAAATTAGCCATAATTGTGTTTATCATATGACGTGGCTTTTATTCAGAGGCTAACATCATTAAAAAAAGAGCTTTTCAAGCGGCCCATTATACACCCAATCTAGTGCCATGAAGGAGTTACAGAATGAACAAGATTGTTAACAGAAAGATAAACAGGCGGATTTGATATACTTGAGTTACCATTCTTGGTCCTAAAACATTCCCTTACCTTATCACACAGGTCTGGCATTCAACACAGGCAACGAAGGCAGTGTACTATAGAACTCGATTGTTTTCGCATACCTCTTAGATTAATTTCAAATTGTCATTCTTACGGACGCCGCAGACCTCTTAGTCAGACCAGTTTTTTCAAAGAAATTCCGTCCGGTATCAATGCAGTGCTTGAATAAGGTTGTCATGGTCGTTGTTGTCCAAAAAATGTTTCAAGCATTTCTTGAATACGCATATCAATTTAGTAAAACTTTTTATTCCTATCTCAAGAGTCGGGGGTTGGCTGTTCCGGGAGACTATACTTCTGAAACAAACTTATCCTGATGAGCAGAGCAAGCAAGTTTCCTGTACGTTGTCCTCGTTGCCTGTGTTGAATGCCAGACCAGTGTGTATATACACATAACCGTAGAGTTTCGTGAAAATATTTTCAACTATTAAGGAGTTACAGAGTAAACAGGAAATTTATGCAAGGGCAGATTATTCAGGAAGTCAGCCAGAGTTGTGGTTTTTACTCAAGATGCATTGCCCTATTATTATACATGTTCCTACAAATTCCAGCAAAATATTTCAATGGGTTAAGGAGTGAATGGGAGTAGCCTTAAGCAACAAATCAAACGGAAGGTACTCCAAAAATTAAGTAAGGGGGAGCAACTATACTTGAATGCAACACATAATCTTGTAATAATGCGTATTGCTGTAAAGTTTTATCAAGACATTTTAAACGATTACCAAGTTATGGTATGCACAAGATTAGTGTACACAAAAAAGCCTAAAAACTATCAAAAGGATGTAACTCTGAAACTAAGTAAGAGAGAGCAACTATTGTTAAATGCCACACAATGTTGGGACTTCATACGCTTTGCTATGAAGTTTCAAGAACATGTCCTAAATGGTTATCTAGTTACCGCACGCACAAGACTAGTCGTGAAAAAAAATCATCAAAAATGGCATAACTTGGAAACTAAGAAAGGGAGAGCAACTATTATTGTACGCGTCACTTTGCCCTATCCTAATTCATATTCTTCCTACGAAATTAGGAGCGGCTGTAGCGTAGTGGATAACACTCCGGACTACCAATCCAGGGGTCGCAAGTTCGATCCCCCGCTTCTCCGGTCTTTCGGATGAGACTTTAAACCGAGGTCCCGTCTCCATATGACCTCGTTGTTGGTGGGACGTTAAACCCGAGTTCACTCATTCACTCACTCCTACGAAATTGCAAGAAGATATCCCAAAGGGTTACTGAGTTATGGTGCGCACAAGAATTGTGACGGACAGACACACGGACGGACAGACACACGGATAGACAGCGCCATGACATATTTTTTTTTTCAAAATGGGCGTTTAAAATTTGATATGGGTTACACTAGACTTTGATACTGGCGCAAAACGCCGTGATGCCTTATGTGACAAAAATGTTCAAATAAAGTCATTTTTCAGAGAGAAAAAAAAAACAGGCTTAATAAAAGCACACTAAAAGACTGCGTAATACCCCGCCACTGCATACCAGATACAGCTTTTTTATGATTTCATACTTGTTTACAGCTCAAGGTCAGGGGACAGATAACTATACTGAGATAAAAAAAATTACTATCAGTGGAAGCTATTATTGCTTTGATTATTTAATACATATTTCAGGAAAATCCCTTTCAGTTCTGATGATTTTATACAGATTTTTTTTTCATGATTACATACCTGTATATAGCCCTGGGTCAGGGGCATATAAATCCTTGAGACAAAATTTTGATCACAACAGGAAGCTTGTATTAATTTGATAATTTGCTGCAAGTTTCCAGAAAATCTCTTGCAATTCTGATTTTATATTAATTTTTTTTCATGATTTTATACATGTATATATCCCCATGGCAGGGGTAGATAAACCTGTTGGACTAGATTCTGGTTGTAAAAAACAGCTGTAAATAATATTTATATCATTTCTGTGAAATCTCATAAAGATATACCAAAACTCTGATTTTTTTCATGATTTTATACATGTATATAGGGCTGTGCCAGGGGAAGATAACCCTTGGAGAGAAAATTTTGATCATGCAGGAAGCTTTTATCGTTTCAATAAGTTGTTGCAAGTTTCAGGAGAATCACTTTCAACCCTGATTTTATGTAGATTTTTTCATGATTTTATGCATGTATATAGCCCTGGGGCAGGGGCAGATAATCCTGGTGGACAAAATTCTGCTTGCAACAGAAAGGATATATTGTTTCAATCTTTTCTGTGAATTTTCATGACGATATCTCAATGAGTAAAGGAACTACAGACCAAAAGAAATTTTGAAACATTGACAAGGGCAATAACTCTGTCCGAAGATTTGAAATTCGCTCATTAACAATCCCAACCAAGATATTTCCGACACTAATGCACATGCCAAGTTTGAAGAAAACTACTCAAGTTATGGAACGGACAGACAGACACGCGTACGTACGTACGAGAAATGGATGGAGAGACACACGGACAGCCAGTTTGAAAGCATAATATCCCGCCACTAACGTGTGGCATGGTCTAATAACTTCATATGATAAACAAATGTTATACACTTGGTCATTTCATAAAAAAAAATTATGAAACTCACCGAAAGTTTATTTCATAAATTCCATATCAAACGACGACAACAATTTTCAAAGAGGGAGACACACACAAAAAATAGACCTGATTAACTTTCAACAAAGTTGAATGCTGATATGCATTTGAAAAGAGTATTTTCTCTTATCATAATTTCAAAGATTTTGTACAGAAAGTTTTTTTTGCAGTTTTCATTGCTGCTTATGAGTGGTAATTATAGGTCTAGGCATCAAATATTTCAGAGTATCACCTCATACTTCAGAGTATCACCTTCCATGCCTACGCCAATATAATAGAAGGTTTGGAAGTCCTGAGGATACCACTAAACACATCAAAGTCAAAAGTGTGATGCTGGTGTTGAACTGTTGTTGCCTTTTATGAGCAGTAAACTATGAAGACAATTGTTGATAATATATGAAGCAAGGCAGCTGACTTACTTTTCAATCCAGTTGATATATTTGCACTTAGCTATCATTTTGAGCCCTTAGCAACCAACTTTTAACATATTTGGAAGCTTTGACTGATCTGCATATAAGGAATATCTTTTACCCGAAAGAAACTATGACGAGAATTTTGAGTAATGTTTAGTCCTGGAAGCTCAGTGGGTTAAGCGCTGGCCTACTGATTTAGCGAACCGGATTCGAATCCCGCTTGAGGCGAGAATTTTTCCTACCATAAATGGGGTTCCATTGCATACAAGACTTTCATTATCCTATTTTCATCATCCTGATATGACTGGTATACTGCTGAAAAGGACAAGTCATCCATCAATCGAGTAATGTTCAAAGCACGCTTGACTGACTTATAATATCAGTTGAAAAACATATGTATATATATTCGACTCAGGGTTTGGGCCCTCAGCCACCAACAATTAACAGATTTGAAAAAAAATGGGTGAATTTCAAAAAGAATATCTATTATATGCAACAAACTATGACAATAGCTATCAGTAAAGTTAAAAGCATGTCAGATTGACTTTTAAATTTTGTTTCCAAAAAATTAATTATGCATCCTTAGCAACCAATTTGTGATCTTAGCAACCAACTCTAACAGATTTGACGCTTTAGAGGGAATCCCCACCCAAATATTTTCTCTTTTATGTTTACTTTGTCAGCATGTGTAAGTTAACTTGAAGCACAAGGACTCTTGCTCTTGCAGTCTGTTGAAACACATACGGGTATGTATTATTGTCCATAGCAACCAGTATGAGCCCCTAGCAATGGCCCTTTAAATGGTGTGAGACTAAGGATCAAGAAATGTTGTTTGTGAACTCTGAAGACATTTCTGAATTTAGAACCTTTTATTGGATTCACGAATAATATTGTTGATATCTGACAAGGAATTCAGACCTTACTAAATAAAGTTTAAAGCACGGTTGTTTGATTTTCAAGATCTGTTGAAAACCATGTGGATATATAGCCCTAAGCAACAACCTACTAACAGACTTAAAATGGTTACTGCATTTAAAAAATAATACCTTCTGTGTGTAACAAGTTAAACCAAAACGTCGCAGTAAACATAATAGTTAATGACCATCTATTTTTACCTATTTTCTATATTTTCATAATTATAAAACAAGACAGAAAAAAAACCAAAGCTTGCAGCAAATCAGGAGCCCTTAATGCTAGAATTACAACAAATATGCATATGTTAATGTGGGCAATGTTTGATCCTTATCTGAGCTGTTAATTAAACAGTTACATAGCTTTATTTTAATTTTAACTTACAGTTGTCTCCTTAATTCATATATTCCGTTGCACACGGATATTTTTTGAAATACAGTTACTATTTTCAAATATGAAGATGGTTGCAAAGGGCTAACACTGGTTGCTAAAGTCTAAAAGTCAAACAACTGTGCTTTAAACCTTATTTATAAAGGTCCAAATATCTTGTTAAGCTTAAGTAGTGTTCTTTGTGAATCCAGCAAAAGGTTTAAAATCTGCAAATATATTGTTGCTAAGGGCCCCAATTTGTTGCTAAGGATAATTAAATACACATATCATTCGACAAGTTTTACAGGTCAAGCAGCTGTGCTTCAGATATTTCTGAGTCTGTGCTCAATAAAGATATTTTTCATCGAATTCCGTCAAAAACTTCACATCTGGTAGAAGGTGGTTGCTAAGGGCAAATAGTGGTTGCTATGGACGAGTCTAAACAGAGTTTCTAAGCATTATTTATAAAAATATGATGTGTGCTTAAAACTATAAAGTGGAATTGTCTACATTAAACATTGCAAAGGAAGACATTGTTGTGTTAATTTTATTCAAAGTTCCAAATCTGTTAAAAGTTGTTGGTTGCTAAGGGCTCAAAATGGTTGCCAAGGACAAAGATGTGCACATACTTTTCAACTGATTCGAAAAAAATCAACAGCCTACTGGACATCAAATATCATTTACGTGCCTTCAGAGTTTATTGCTCACAATGGTCATTCCATGCATAGCTCAGTCCTAAGTCTTACATTGTTTAAAGGGCTGTTGCTAAGGGCTCAGACTGGTTGCTATGGACAATAATGCATGTGTGTTTCAACTGATTGCATAAAAGAGTCCTTGTAGTTCAATATAAGTACATGTATAGCTCAAAGCTGACCAAATCAACTGCTTATCTCACTCAATTTTTCATTGTGTTCCAAGTGGGTGGGGTAATTTACCCCCTGTATTATACGTTATTTTCATGCCTATCATATTTTTTTTTCACAAATTTAGGTGTTTCAACTGAAGTCTATGTGTATTTTTAGTCAGTCTACAGAACTGTTATTGAAAAAAATAAAGAAATCTGCTGTTGTTTACAAGTTTGTGAAAAATGCATATTTTGGATTTTTGAAATGGTAGTCATCTTTTGACTTTCTTTATTCTAGTTTGTTAAATATACCCATTCCAATTTTTACATATATGAATTAGTGATAGTGGAGCTACAATATATTGAAAAATTATAAAAATCTATTGCTGCGTTTTTTACATATTTTGTTTCAAATTATCCCTTTTTTGAGCAATTTTTTGTTTTGGTGTTTTTGTGAATACAGCTTAACTTCAGCACCTAAAAGCTAAACATATCTTCAGAACTATGCGTCTAAGACTATAGTTATTTTCAAAATCAAGGTTTATGCTTTGGTCTAGTATAAAGATGTTTGGTAAAATCATGTTCTATGTTCATGTTATGATTGTCTGAATTTCATGCTTTTTGTACATTTACAAGAAGGAAAATAGTCGTTTTTGAGAAAAAAATGAACTTTGCGTTGCCATGGCAACCAAAGCACCGCAGATCGGAAATGATGCCATTTTTACTGGTTATATGACACAACAAGTTTATATGATAAGTTTTATCAAAATCTGAGAGATGCCATTTCCCGGCCACTTTGATGCTTACAGAGAATGACTCTTAAAACGTCGCGTTTTCTAATGGCGAAATCGTGACGTTTCAGTGCAAATTTTGCTCATCAAATGCGATTTTATTGTCATATGATAAATAGAATCTTGCATTCGTGCTAATGTATTATTGAGTTCATTAAACTCGTTGGGAAAAACGATAAGATGCTCGGCATAGCCTGGCATCTTATCGTTTTCCCCAACTCGTTTAACAAATTCAATAATACATGAGCACTCATGTAATATCCTCTATATATGAAGAGTTCTGTTTGCGCCGGTGAATGATGGTGTAAGCAGTTTTGCGTATCACATTTCTACAAATGAACAGACAGCACAGATGCCAGCCTGCAATGTTCAGATGTTAAGTATATTCTCTTTTTCCAAAGGATCAATTTATTTCAACCACAGAGAACAAGAACATATGATAATCCTAGAGCTGCGTTTCGCCAGACTTGAAACATTATGTCTTCATATCAACCTGTGTAGAAGCTTCTTTGTAATAGATTAACTGATGAAGTGCTGAAGACTAATGATGGTAAAAGATGAAACCCGCCGTCTTAACATGGAAAGTGAAATGATACACACAATACATGTCTCGGGTGATAACGAGATTAACAAAATAACTAGGAAAGCATGGTAAGTACATGTGAACTTTTCTGGGTTTATAAGAAAATTAGCAACAGCATGAAAGAATGTCCCTTAGTTATTTCCCGTGGAAACAGAATGGAAGTCTCATGCAAGCCTGTGTATCCGTGCAGAATTATTAGGGAGTTTCCTTTTCTTATTAACAGTCTCTGAACTCTGAGGAATCTATAAGCTGATAAGATTATATGGTCATTTTTTTCTCAGAGGTGTCGTAGTTTCTTAGTCTTTGATGTAAGTACATGCTGGAGGCATCTTTACTCGATGGAATGATCATATAAACAAGGTACTTTTCTATAACTACTGTCGTATAAGGGACGAGTCATTTATTATCAGGTGGGGGCCGGGTACATTTAGGAGGGGGTCGGACTTATATTTGGTGATGAACTGGGAGGTTGGAAATAAATAAGCCTGGGAGCAGGGGGGGGGGGGGGGGTCATATATTTTATAGGCATATTTTAAGGGTTCAGATATTCTTCCATCAGTCTTCATTTTTAAAAATATCTCAGCTTCTGACGGGGCCCCAGACCCCACTCCCATTACTCCTAAAATTTCGGACTCTTTTCCTTCGAACTAAAAAACATTGGGCGACTTCATATAAAAATAAAAGCACCGCAGGTACTGCATGATACCCCGCCACCGCTGGACATCCTAACTTATCTTTTGAAATATAAAATAGCTAAATAGCCACAGAACTGGGATAGACAGAGATATGATGTCCCTACTGCAAATAGATATTAATATAAACCACTAATACATAGCAGTCTTGTGAAATTTCTAACATTGTGGGGCATTCAGACCAGAGTAGATTTAGATCAGTCAGTTAAGCAGTTCTTTGAGCTGAGAAACTCCGTTTCTTATTCTATGGTATTATACATATCTGTGAACTTTCGTTCAAATATTCCATATAGTAAAGAAACTATCAAAGGTAAATAACTCATGAACTGGAAAGATAAGTGTTACCGTCCTTAGCTTTGATCTTAAACATATCTGTGAAGTATCATTTAGATATTCCATACAGAAAAGGAACAACAGGTCATAAATCATTCTTCAGATCTATCAAGGGCAAATAACGAATGAACTGGAACGGTAAGAGTGACCGTCCTTAGTCAAAATATGTAACCTTTGATGTTCAACATATCTTTGAAGTTTGATTAAGATGTTCCATATAGTAAAGACACGGCAGGTCAAAAACCATTTTCAGATCAATCAAGGGCAGAAAACTAAAAAACTAGAAATGTAAGAGTGACGGTTCTTAGTTACAATATGCAACCTCTGATGTTCAACATATCTGTGAAATTTCATTCAAGTATTCCTTATAGTAAAGGAACTACAGGTCAAAAACCATTTTTCAGACTTGTCAAGGACGGATAACTCATGAACGGGAAAGGTCAGAGTGACAGTTCTTAATCACAATATGTAACCTTTGATGTTCAACATATTTGTGAAGTTTCACTTAGATGTTCCTTACAGTACAAGAACTACAGGTCAAAAACCATTTTTCACATCTATCACGAACTGCAAAGGTTAGAGTGACTGTCCTTAGTCACAATGTATAACCTTTGATGTTAAGCATTTCTGTGAAGTTTCGTTCCGATATTCTTTATAGTAAAGGAACAACAAGTCAAAAACCATTTTTCAGATCAATCAAGGGCAGATAACTCTCGAACTGGAAATGTAAGAGTGACGGTTCTGAGTCACCACATGTTACCTTTCATGTTCAACATATGTGTGACGTTTCATTCAGATATTCCTTATAGTAAAGGAACTACAGTTCAAAAACCATTTTTCAGAAATATCAAGGGCAGATAACTCACGAACTGGAAGGGTCAGAGTGACGGCCCTTAGTCACAATATGTAACCTTTGATGTTCAACATATCTCTGAATTTTCATTTAGATATCATAAATAGTAAAGGATTAACAGGCCAGAAACCATTTTCCAATACGAACAAGGGCAGTAATTCTGTTAAAAAGGACAGATTTTGTCCATTAACAATCCCATACCACTCATCGCCGATAACAATATGTACGCAAAATTTTAAAAAAATCCGAAAAGAATACTCAAGTTATCGATTGGGTAGGGTGAGAACGGACGGACAGACGGACAGACAGACACCGAAGGTATATCACTTAAGTAGCGGGGTATAAAAAACTCAAGTTCTTTTCATTGATTTGCTGGAAGAACAGTTATGAAAGAATCTATAAAATTATGTCGTGTAGATGATTTTGTTCTCAATTAAATTTAAATTTCTAGATTGAGAGTGCAAGAAATGCAGACAAGGTTTAAACAGACCATGATTAACTAACCTTTTAGAATAAGAAAATGTTCTTTGTGTTTCATTGTCAGGGTCGCTGACGAGGCTTTTATTAGCCGAAACTACGTAGTCTGGCCATGTTCCTACTTCTGTTTGTATTCTCTGCTCTTGAAAGAACTTTTTAAGATTTTAATTCTACCTCACTGCAACTGGTGTTGTGCCGTGTGGCGGCCGTAAAACGTCTCCCCGTTCATCATCCGTAGTGCAGATTATACTTTGTTTACATCCTTTGAGATCAGAGGATAGATTCTGAGAAATCTCAAATTTGAGATCGATTTAGACTATTATTCTAGATCATCGTCTTTTATATTATTTTGATCCTTTTGAAACTAATCAGTCTTTGAATCGACTGCCCAATTAAAATTAAGAAATTACAGTATGTTTTTTTCTGGTTTCGTCACCAGATATTGTCAGGGTCACTGACGAGGCTTTATTAGCCGAAACTACGTAGTCTGGCCCATGTTCCAACTTCTGTATGTATTCTTTGCTCTTGAAGGAACTTTTTTAAGATTTTAATTTGAGTCAGCTTAGTCTAATATAAAATAGATAATATGGTGTGTGTGTGTGTGTGTGTGTGTGTGTGTGTGTATGTGTGTGTTAAGGATAGCTGGGGGCTATAAATTTTTTGTCGGGGATGGGGGGAGGGGTGTCAAAAATAAGTCCGGTTAGACTAGGGACTGGGGTTGGGGTCGGAAAAATTTAAGTGGAGCATGTAAAATGTACCCGCCCTCTCCCCCTACTCCCCCCCCCCCACCTGATAATCACTGACTCGTCCCTAATAGTATTAGCAGACTGTCACAGCTGTACAATAAATGAATATTGTCTAATAGGCTTTCACTCGATATAATTAAAACAAATTTTAAAAAATTGGAATGGAACACAAAAAGCTATAGACTCCTTTCTCCTTTCCCGCTCCTGCGGTCTTTTGGATGACGCTTTGAGTTTAATCACTCGTTCATTCCAACCCATTTCAGATTTTATAATATTCATGTAAGACTGTGGAGAGGATCTCAGTGTCTTAGGTTGTCTTTTCACTGATTTTTCAGGATCCAATTATTGTTGAATAAAATATGGCAGCTCCTGTCCAGACTGTACAAAATCGCATATACAGTCGACTCTCATTATTCGAATCACTGATATCTCAAAGTACCATCTGCATCAAAGAATATATTTTAACACAATTCCTATTTTTATATCATTTCAGCTCGTGTTATCTCGAACGCCTCGTATCTCATAGTACTTTTTCTAAGACCAGAAAATTTACTGTAAGATATCAGTAGTTTGAGATGCTCTTCAAATGTGATTTCTAGATTTGACTGTACCTTAAGGTGGTGATAATCACTGATTTGGGGAGAAGTAAAAAATATGCATTAAATGCTGAAAATATAATAGATCTTCCCCCAAATTAGCAGATGTCTTCTTTGTGTTGTTTCTCATGATTCAGAATCCAAAAATGCAGGACTTGTTGAAGTTAAAAAGGGTTTATATAAGAAAATTTCAAAGGGTAATTTTTGTGCGCAAAAATCTGAAAAATAACCATCGCTATTAGAAATGTAATAGGGTCTGAAGGTTCTTTAATACATTATGGAGAGCGTCCTAGCAATTATTTTTCCATTTTTTTCGTACATTTTCAGGCTGGGCAGATAAAAAACAGTCTCATCTGTCTCCAAATATTTGCCAAAATACACAGTGTCCATTTTTAAGGTTGGACAATTTCATATACACATCTGTGTCATGGTGGTAAAATTTTTAAATATTTGGATACTAAAAATAATTACCATAACTGTCCTAAAATTGGAACAGTGTGGTTTTACAGTGCAGTAATGTGCCCAAAAATGAAATGGGATGGCAAATAGTGTAGACCCTGAACAGACTGCTCCTGTCTGCTCTGGGTTTGCACTATTTGCTCAGACCTAACTGTCCCAATATATAGAATTTTTATGGTATACTGTGAGTATGATAAAGGTATAACTGCTCTACCTGTATTTAATTAATGCATGCAGTGTACATGCACCATACATGGTCAGACTTTTGAGAAAAGGTGACTTTTTTTCATCTGGCCTACCTTACAAATTTGAGAAAGACTTGGAACAAATAATTGCTAGGACGCTCTTTTTAATGCATTAAAGAAACTTCAGAGCTAAGTATATTTTCAGGAATAAAGTTAATTTTCTAGATTTCTGCGCACAAAATTACCCTTTCATTTTCCATATAAAACACTTTTTTAACAGCATGTCCCTCTATTGTAGAGAACAACAAAAATAAGAAGTCAGCAAACTTTCAGGGAGGTACGTTAATTTTTTTATGGTTTTATGCAGATTTTTGTATTTACCACAAATCACCACCTTAAGGTGGTGATATCATTGATTTGGGACAAAGACAAAAATCTGCATAAAACACTCAAAATACCACTGATCTTTCCAAAACTTAGCATATGCCTTCTTTATGTTGTTTCTGACAACTCAGACTCCCAAAATGCAGCATTTGTTAATGTTAAAAAGTGTTTTTATAAGGAAAGATCAAAGGGTAATTTTGTGCGCAATAATCTAATAAATAATATTGTTATTTAAAATATACTTAGTGCTGAGAGTTCCTTGTTGCATAATAGATAGCGTACTAGCAATTATTTTTTCAAACTCTTTCACACATTATCAGGCTGCGCAGATGAAAAAAGATGCGGTCTGTGTCAAAATATTTTTGTCAAAACACACAGGTGAGACAGGTGAGACTATTTCAACAAGGTTGAACAATTTCATCTACACACCAGTGATCATGTAAGTAATGTATTATTTATACTGTAGGTGTTACATAGGCATGCTTGCCTGCCCTATATTTAATAAATGCATCCAGTGTACATTACCTTGTACATGGTCGAACATTTGAGAAAAAGCTACCATTTTCATCTGGTCTACATTACAATTTGAGAAAGAGTTGCAATAGATAATTGCTAGCTCGCTCTTCATTATGCAATAACGCACCTTCAGTACTACGTAAATATTCAATAACGATGTTAATTTTTTTTATTATTGCGCAGAAAACTACCCTTTGATCTTTCCTTATAAAAACACTTTTTTAAGCAGCATGTACGTCTATTTTGTATTCTAAACTGTAAAGAACAAAAAAAATAAAATAAGAAGTCTGCTAACTTTCAGGGAGATACCTTACTTTTTCATGGTTTTATGCAGATTTTTACATTTACCATAAATCACCACCTTCAGTCAGATTTTTCCCATAGTGTCGCTTGACTATCAGTATTATGTAGATCACTTATAAGTGGGTAGAAAATAAAATTGAGCCGTGACACGACAAAACCAACAAAGTGGGCATCCACCAAGTCTGATCAGAGTCTCTACTGTGCGCTTATAGGGTAGCTAAGGGCCTAAGCAACCCCCATGTCGACTGCAAAGAGTCTTGCCAGACTGGGCAGATGCACAGACTGATCTGAGTCTTTGTGCGGCGCACATGCCACTTTGTGTGCTTTGTCGTGTTGCGACTTAGTTTACATGTAACGAGATCGTACTACAACAGACTCTAGGAGTTATATGCTGTAGACGATTTCCATGTAAATTTTTCATGTCTTGACAAAAAAGAAAAGAAAATTATGTTACAATACCTGAGAGATTTCCAATGGTACAATTAAAGACGGTTGTGTCTCCAAAGAACCTCGGATTCTGAAAAAAAGTTGAATAATTTTAAGTTCGCTTTTCTACATAATTAAGAGAATTCTTTCTGCAATGGAAGAACATTTGTCTTCTCAACGATAGTTAGGTCTGCCTATGTTCGTTTGATGTTGTTAGTCTTAGGCCCAATTTCACGTCGGCGAATCATTTCTTGGTGATTTAAACTGCGGTGGCGACTTCGCTAAACTGCCTATAAAACCACGGTTTAAATCGATTTCACGTGTGCAAAATTTACCTGATTCAGTAAAACCATGGTTTTACCAAGTTGATTATTCTTTCATGTAAGAAATCATGTAAAATTGACCCGCAAAGGATCTAGTATGCGCAAAGGAATTATAGAAACTTCAGAAGACACGCCTTTTTAATAGCGCAGCAAGATATCGCAGCAGAACAAAGGCTGCCTCAGAAAATATTATTTTTTGGTAGCGCATGGTAACTAGCACCATTATGAAGGCACCACCCTCACTCATGTCACGCCTTCTTCGGGACGCATTGGTTAAAGAGGCTTAGTGGGGGCCGCCTGCGCTCGCTTTTTAATACGTAGGCATCTGTTACTTGATTTTTGCAGCTACTATGTCTCGCGGAAGGTATCAGTTAGAGTTCGGCCGTAGCTTATTGAGACGTTCCCACTTCATTTCTCTATCAAAAGCTTTAGATTCAGCGACACAGTAGAAGTCAAATACAGAAACGCGTGCTTGTTGTCCCATATATGGTAAAAGTACGTTTATATTAGTAGAGCAGCGGAAAAAGGGCCACCCCAGATAATCTCAGCATTTTGTAGCACAGCTGAACTAGGCCTAGTTTAGAACACTTCACTCTGGTAGCACATCTGAACCAGCGCTGATTCAGAAGACATTACCCTTCAGCAGGGCAGCGAAATTAGTGCTACTTGTTCTTTAGAAGTAATCAATCTTATGTATCCTCATACAAACATCTTCTAAAGTAGCACCTTTTCCGCTGCACTACTGAAGGATGGTGTCTTCTGAAGTAGTGCTACATGTAACTGCTACTGCTAAATTGGATGCCATCTGATATACTAAAGATCTAGCTCCGTTGCGCGACTAAAAGGGGATTTAATCTGAAGGAGCGCTAGTTTCGCTGCTCTACAAAAGAGTGATGTTTCCAGAAGTAGCGCTACTTCCGCTACCCTGGTGAGGGGTAGTGTCTTCTGAACTAGCGCTTGTTCCTCCCCGCCACTGAAGGGTGGTTTGATTTTGTTTCGTTTTTGTTTTTGTTTTTCTTTTCTTTTTTCTTTGAAGAAGCGCTACTTCGGCTGCGCTTCTAAAAGGAGACAGACTTACTTCTGCTGTAATGCAAGATTAACCTGAAGCAGCACTTATTATGCTGCTGTTCTGAAGTGTGTCTTATAATTGTATGTACACTTTGCCTAATGCCATCCCCATCCTTGAAAAACGAAACCCCTAGCTAGCCAGTAATTTACATGCAAAATACATAGGATCACTTATTCGAATGAGCAGTCTACTCTGTTCAACATACTTCCGCAGACCGAGGATGGCCAAACATGTTATTTTTATCGGCAAGCTAAGTAAGGACAAGCTGACAAGGATAAAAACGGACACCGAAAGTGAGAAAAAAGGGATAAAAACATGGGAGGCATTAATGGAACAATTTAATGCGAAGCCGATTTAATCATGCGCAGTAGAAGAAAAAAACTGGAAAGTTAAATTGTAGGAACTAGAAAATTGTCTCTGTAAGATACGAACGATGCCCCGGTACAGCGCCAGTCACAGGGCCGTGTACATCCCTTAAGCACCTTTTAAAGACAAACACTATTTACAAGGAATCCATTGGAAACAGGAACAGTTGTTTATATAAACTCCATAATCCTATAATGCGAAAAACTAACAAAAATGACTAAGTTCGAAAGGCCGTAATTCTGTCAAAATTGAATTTATTTATATAAAAAGCCATATGCACATTTTCATTATGCCCTAATATGTGTTGTTTATTTTCAAAAAGAATTCATTGAAAACAGTAAGAGAACTTGATTACAACTTCATATCCTATAGTGCAAAACAGCTGCCCAAAATGAATAAGTTAACGATTTACTCCCTTTATAATAATAACAATACTGATTTGATGAAATATTTCATGCAATACCTCCGACATGGTCTAACTATACATTTGAATTAGAGTTTAGATAATAATATTTGATAAAAGTGACTTTAAACAAAAAAATAAGATACTTTTTGTATACAATCGCGGACCGCGGTTGAAATCGCATTATTGGACAAAAATAGTTTATTCATACGTCACAATCACGTGCACGAATAAGAAAAATACC
Organism: Ctena decussata; assembly: GCA_963989385.1. Lineage (NCBI taxonomy): Eukaryota > Metazoa > Mollusca > Bivalvia > Lucinida > Lucinidae > Ctena > Ctena decussata. The sequence continues at coordinate 64,221,275 of OZ022507.1, forward strand.
TCTACATGATCACATAACACACGTGGTCAAAATCGATATTCTTACAGGCCGTGAGGAAATAGGTAACTTGCATTTTAATTTGAAGATTATTTTTCATTCCACATTTATCGAATAAATATGCATTTTCACAAAACTTTTACGGTTAATTATGAGACTACTACATTTTGTCTAACGAAATTTGGTTAAAATATTTGTTTCTAAAAACATGAAATAAATGAGGGAGACAATCTTTAATCAGGCCGTAATTCTGTCAAAACAAATTTTTACTCTAACCAAAATCTTTATGCACATTTTTATTATGTCCATTGCAAGTATGCCAGGTTTGAAAAAGGTGCATTTAAAACTGTGGGAGGAGTTGATTACACAAACTCAATAACCTATAATATGGAGAAAAAAAAACTTGTTGAAAAGCCGTTCCAAGGCCTGTTACAGGGCTGGATCAAGGAATTTTGGTAGGGGGTTCAAATTAGCTGATGGTGGTTTGAATAATGCAATTTGACCAATTTTTCCTGAAATTCCCCATGAAAATTGAATAATTTAGGCTGAAGAGGGCGTTCATGTGAACCCGAACCCCCTCTGGATCCGCCACTTTGTTAAGTTGTAGGTCATCCACCCGGTGCTTGTGAGCCAATCCAGCCTTCGCAGTTCTGTTCTTTGTGAAACAAAACTATTTTACAAATTATGCACCATCGTAATATTCAAAAGGGTCAAGTCTTTGAAAATGATTTCTTGGGCTCTTTGAAACATTAATGAGCCGTGACAGACAAAACCAACAAAGTGTGATCAGAGTCTTGGCTGTGCGCTTAAAGGGTAGCTAAAGATCTTAGCATAACCATGCGGACAGCGAAGACTGATTAGACTTGGCGGTTGCCCAGGCTGATCCGAGTCTTTGCTGGGTGCACATACCTTTGTTTTGTCATGTCGCGGCTCATTGTGCATCACGAATATCATTTATGTCGAGAAAATCATCATAGTCATCCTTTTTTCTCACAGAATCAATGTTTGTCAGTCCTTAATCTTTCATTTTTCGACGCTCAAAATGATCCGTAGTTTTATTCACAACTAAAAATAATCTTTGAACGTGAAATTCATTCCGAAGATTATCTGTGTAAATAAGCAACCAATAGCTTTAATTCTCGGTTTATGGGCGACGTGAAATTGGGCCTTAGAATAGCCGTTGATCGGCGTATTTTACCATATGCCCGACATCCTTAACTTTAAAACTACACGTATGTATTCATTTCTGCGCTCTTGCATATCAACGTATTTTCTTCTAAAGTGTTTTCGGCGCGAAACAGAGTTGTTTGTGCTAATGTGCCGTAAAACCCATATCACTCACTCACTGCAAGCCCACTGCCAATAAAATACGTATTTCGATGAGGGTGTTGCAGTACGTATTACAGTACAACACATGTGCAGGTGCTGAAATATGTTTAATATTGAAAAAGCTTGCAGAACTTAGATAACAGCAGAGGAATAAGGAGGAAGAGAAGAGGATAATCGGTGAAGCCCCGGATTTTAAGTAGACCAGTGTTTGGACAGTATGATCGCCTTTTAGGGAAGGAGAGATACGTACTGAATCAAAATTATTGCATAAAAAGCAGTGCCGAGAGGTATTAACAGCCGTGCATCAACCGGCGAAAAGCCGTGTTTCAACAACAGCACGCGCTGTTGATGCACGATGACAGAACTTTCATCATGCTTGTGCCGGGCCACTAAAAAAATCGGCCATGCAACTTTGTCTCTCCGGTTTTAGCCGAATTACAAAAATTGGTGGTGCGCTACCTAAGTATGCCTATATGACGTTATCATGCCTTTGTAATCTGACGTCATCGTCGTGGCTCAGGTTTAAAGCGATGTTGTTAGCTCACCTGTCAAGGTGAGCTTATAGTATAGACTTGGTCCGTCGTCCGTCGTCGTCGGCGTCGGCGTCGGCGTCGGCGTCGTCCACAATTTTAAACATCTTCTTCTGAGAAACCACTGGGTGGATTGAAGCCAAATTTCATATGGAGCCTTAACAGGATGGGGGAACGAAAGTTTATATATTTGGTCCAGGTCACATGACCAAGATGGCCGCCACGCCCATATATGGTAAAAACCCTTCAAAAATCTTCTTCTCCAGAACCAAAAGGCCTATAACCTTGAAACTTGGTATGTAGCATCGGGCATGCGGGCCCATCATAATTTATATAAATCATGACCTTGTGATGACCTTGACCTAATCTATGACATGGTCAACTTTGGTACGTTAGGCTTTTATATGGGAAAACGCTCAAACAGTGGATTTCTCAGAAACTATTTAAGTCTAAGGTACAATACTTGGTATACATGGTCGACTAAATGACCAGATGAAGATATTATGTCACTAAAGGTCAAGGTCATTCCGTCGGACCATCCGTCGTCAAGATTTTCAAACATCTTCTCCTCTGAAACCACTGGGCCGATTGAAGCCAAATTTCATATGGAGTCTCAGTGGGATAGGGGGACGAAAGTTTAAACCCGGGGTCTGGGTCACATGACCAAGATGGCCGCCATGCCCATATATGGTAAAAACCCTTCAAAAATCTTCTTCTCCAGAACCAAAAGGCCTATGACCTTGAAACTTGGTATGTAGCATCGGGCATGCGGGCCCATCATAGTTTATACAAATCATGACCTTGCGTTGACCTTGACTTAATTTACGGGATGGTCAACTTTGGTACGTTAGGCTTTTATATGGGAAAACGCTTAAACAGTGGATTTCTCAGAAACTATTTAAGTCTAAGGTGCAATACTTGGTATACATGGTCGACTAAACGACCAGATGAAGATATTATGTCATTAAAGGTCAAGGTCATTCCGTCAGACCATCCGTCGTCAAGATTTTCAAACATCTTCTCCTCTGAAACTACTGGGCCGATTTAAGCCAAATTTCATATGGAGTCTCAGTGGGAGAGGAGAACGAAATTTTATACCCGGGGTCTGGGTCACATGACCAAGATGGCCGCCATGCCCAAATATGGTAAAAACCTTAATAAATCATCTTCTCCAGAACCACTGACCCGATTGCCTTGAAACTTGGTATGTAGCATCTTGGACTCTAGTACTAGAAAATTTATATAAATCATGACCTTGGGTTGATCTTGACCTATTTTATGTCAAGGTCAAATTTGGTCCCTTAGGCTTTTGAATGGGAAAAACTGAAAAAGTGCATTCAATTTCAATGTAGTCAATTTCAACATCTATGGATATTAGAGGTCAAGGTCATTTAATGACCGGGACCAAAGGTCAATTGTCCATTGAGTGACAACATTTTCAAACATCTTCTCCTCAGAAACCATTGGGCAGATTCAAGCCAAATTGCTTATAGAGTCTTAACTGGATGGGGGAATGATAGTTTATATATTTAGCCCAGGTCACATGACCAAGATGGCTGCCATGCCCATATATGGTAAAAACCTTAAAAAATCTTCTTCTCCAGAACCACTTGCCCGATTGCCTTGGAACTTGGTATGTAGCATCTTGGACTCCAGTACTACAAAATTTATATAAATGATGACCTTGGGTTGGCCTTGACCTATTTTATGACAAGGTCAAATTTGGTCCCTTAGGCTTTTGAATGGGAAAATCTGAAAAAGTGCATTTTTCTAGTGCTTTTGTGCTCTGTGATATGGAAATGTAGTCAATTTCAACATCATTGGATATTAGAGGTCAAGGTCATTTAGTGACCTTGACCAAAGGTCATATGTCCATTGAGTGTCAACATTTTCAAACATCTCCTCCTCAGAAACAATTGGGCCGATTGAAGCCAAATTGCTTATAGAGTCTTAACAGGATATGGGAACAATAGTTTATATATGTGGCCTAGGTCACATGACCAAGATGGCCACCATGCTCATATATGGTAAAAACCTTAAAAATCTTCTTCTCCAGAACCACTTGCCTGATTAGGGAGCGGCTGTAGTGTAGTGGATAACACTCCAGACTACCAATCCAGGGGTCGCAGGATCGATCCTCCGCTTCTCCGGTCTTTCGGATGAGACTTTGAACCGAGGTCTCGTCTCCATATGACCTCGTTGTTGGTGGGACGTTAAACCCGAGTTCACTCACTCACTCACTCACTTGCCCGATTGCCTTGAAACTTGGTATGTAGCATCTTGGACACCAGTACTTCAAAGTTTAAATAAATGATGACCTTAGGTTGACCTTGACCTGTTTTATGGCAAGGTCAAATTTGGTCCCTTAGGCTTTTGAATAGGAAAAGCTGATAAAAGTGCATTTTTCTGTTGCTATTGTCCTCTGTGATATGGAAATTCAGTCATCGTCAACCCCTACGAATACTAGAGGCAAGGTCATTGTCGTCGTCATCCGTCGTCAACATTTTCAAAGGACTTCTCCTCAGAAATCACTGGGCTGATTGAAGCCAAATTTCATATAGAGCCTTAACAGTATAAAGAAACAAAAGTTTATATACTTGGCCCAGGTCACATGACCAAGATGGCCGCCATGCCCATATATGGTAAAAACCTTAAAAATTCTTCTTCTCAAGAACCACTGGGCCGATTGCCTTGAAACTTGGTATGTAGCATCATGGACTCTAGTACTAAATAGTTTATATAAATGATGACCTTAGGTTGACCTTGACCTATTTTATGGCAAGGTCAAATTTGGACCCTTAGGCTTTTGAATGGGAAAAGATGAGAAAGTGCATTTTGCTGTTGCTATTGAGCTCTGTGATATGGAAATGCAGTCAACTTCAACTTCTATAAATACTAGAGGTCAAGGTCATTTAGTGATTTTATAGAAGTGGCCTTGGTGGAACAGTTTACACACTCACTATCCAATCCTATAGAATTGCAGCCTGTTTATTAGCCTGCCTGATCCGAAAGCTTGCATTTTGGCCACTTGACCTGACCATATACTGGCAGGTGAGCGATCGTTGCCCTTGGGCGACTTGTTTACATTCTTACGATGCCAAATGGAGAGTAAATAAGTGTTATAGAAAACATGCATCTCAAGTTTTCAGCAATCAAGAACTGCAGGATGGTATATGAATGGACCAGGCTTGTTCTGAATGGAAATTATTGCTCAAGGTATCTGCTTTTTGATGATTAATTGGCAATCTATTTTGCATCAGCTATATATCTTCTACGAATTTTAAAATCTGTTTACACTTTCTAGTTCAGTGGTGGTAAGGTTTATTCACTGAATAAGGGATGTCAAACCTGTATGATTTAGCGTACTATGCATGTGCAATCAGTGCACTGTTCAAAATCTCTCACCTGGCTAGTTGTTCGTAAATACATGCTTAGAACAGTTGGAACGCAGCTCCAAGGAGTAGGGATATAATCAAACCCATAGCAACGGATTTTTGTTCGAAATTGTCGCCATCTAAATGGCTGTCGACGAACCCCTCAGTATTTTCATGCCACCATACAAAGGGGAGGTGCCTATAAGGCCCTTTTTCTGCCCAAGAGCAAAATGTTTTATTTTCAGCTGATGATTAGCCTATGGTGTCCGCTATACTGAATCGATAGTGGTTAAGCTCCGTAAGCCCTACTTTTGGAATAATGGGGCTATTAAAGTGGGTGGGGTAAATCAGTATGAACCAGAAGGGTCATATTATAAGCTACATTTCTCCTTCAAAATTAATGGCATTCATAAATACCTTCCTTTATAAGTTGAAGTAATGTCTTTGGTGACATCTTTTTTCAAATTCGACCATTTAAAGTAAAATCTTATGTCTGCAAAATTTATTTTAGAGACACTGTCAATTTTCATTAATTTTGGTACTTTGAATTCAATATATTCTGCCATATCTCTAGAACCAATAAATGAATTCTTACCAAACTAACATGGGTTTACCGTTGGGAAAGTGCAAACTGTTGATTAAATTTTGATGATCTTGACCATTGTTTCAAGGTCACAGTCAGACTTATAAGGTCAATTTTAAGCCAAGTTTTGACTACTGTCAACGCAGTAGCTCCTGAGTTGATATGAAATTGTGCCCAAAGTGGCCTAAATTGAACATTATGAGGTGTAAGAGCACTAGTTATGATTAAATGGCCATGACATCATGATTAAATGGCCATGACATCATCATCAAGGTCAAGGTCAAGGTTAGACTAAGTGGAGTTTAATCATAGATTTTACACAATCAGTCAGCAGAAATGTTCCAAATCTGAGTGTTTTCATTTGAAAATTAATGTTCAATGTGCACAGAATGACCTTGACCTTGGTCTGAAGGTCTGTTTTAGCCAAACATAATGAAACAGAATTGGGTTAAACTTAAAGGTTATAGAAAAGTATATTGTGAAAGAATGAACTTCTGAATGTATTGGTGACCTTCAGATCAAGGTCAAGATCACTATATGCATATTAAGCATTGATTCACAAATAGAAACATCCCTTTTTGTTAAATTTCTGCTTACTAGCTGTGTGAGATCTTTGATTAAACTCTGTCTAGTCTAACGTTGACCTTGACCTTGAAGATGATGTCATGGCCATTTGATCATAACCAGCACTCTAACTCTTCATAATGTTTAATTTAGGCCACTTTGGTCAGGATTTCATATCAGTTCAGGAGCTAATGTGTTGACAATGGTCAAAACTTGACTTTAAATTGACCTTATAAGTCTTACTGTGACCTTGAAATAAAGGTCAAGGTCATCAAAATTTAATCAACAGTTTGCACTCTCCCAATGATGAACTCATATTAGTTTGGTAATAATTCATCAATTAGTTCTAGAGATATGGTAGAATATATTGAATTCAAAGTACCAAAATTAATGAAAAGTGACAGTGTCTCCAAAAGAAATTCTGCAGACATAAGATTTTACTTTAAATGGTCGAATTTGAGAAAAGATGTCACCAAAGACATCATTTCAACTTATAAAGGAAGGTATTTATGAATTGCATTAATTTTGAAGAAGAAATATAGCTTATAATATGACTCCCCCGGCTCATGCTGATTTACCCCACCCACTTTAATAGCCCCATTATTCCAAAAGTAGGACTTACGGAGCTTAACCACTATTGATTCAGTATAGCGGACACTATAGGCTAATCATCAGCTGAAAATAAAACATTTTGCTCTTGGGCAGAAAAAGGGCCTTATAGGCACCCCCCCTTTATGAAATTGCCTCACGAGTTGAAATTTTCAGAGCACCTCTCTGACTTCCATCAGTAAATATTTCCGTTTAATTAAGTCCAAGACATTCTTTCCTGGCTGTGTAATTATTGATGAAACAGTGCCCTTTACTTCCACGTCAAACATGTGAACAAAAAATTACGATTTAGGCCTATAGCGTATTCGACTTTCTCCAGGTCGCAGACCTATGCCATGAAAAACATTGAACTATACTCTACTATCATGTGAAATTTCAGAAAATTTGGTTTTGGAACATTTTAAAATTGCAAAATAATATATGCCGACCCAGTTTGTAAACAAACCAAAAAAAAAATGGCGTCGAAATCATGCCAGCCTTAGGCCTACGTGATATCGCACGAATTGTTCATTGCCAAAATAACAAACTCGCAAATCTGCCTGTTCATAGAAACCTTACCACCTAACACTGATTAATTTTCGACCAAGACAGGATAAAACAGTCAAGCAAACATATTTTATACATCATTTATTGAGAGATAGAATAATGTCAACTCTTACCTCGATACTGTAGCAATTTGTAAAAACGACACTTATTGACAAACTTATGACGTAATTTTGTATGGGATGCCGTTTTACTATTTAGGGACGAGTCATTTATCAAGTGCCCCCCTGCCCCCCCCCCCCCCCCCCCTGCCCCACAATATGCCTAATATGACTCCCCGACACCTGCTCCGAGGCTTATTGATTTCCGACCCACCCCCACCCCCAGTTCATTACCCACCCCCACCCCCACCTGGTAATAAATGACTCGTCCCTTATCATGTTTATTCCTTACTTATCGATATCCTTTTACGGATATCCGGTAACACGCAAATAAAGAAATCACAGCAGTGGAAATGATTGCCAGATTTTGGACCTGCAGGTTTGCTAGAATTTAAAATCTTATGGTGGCACGGTGGGTACGCCTCCGTGTATTTCCGGCTGCCATTTCTACAAAGGGGAACGGCTGCCATTTCTACAGAGGGGAACAACTTTATTGACTTCCACATAGTTTTCCTGTTACGGAAAATTCTAAAAAAACACTTTGCATCCAAAGGAGCAAATGCTTTTTATTATCCGTTCACATGGCATGCCGGCTGCCTATAGTTCTAGGTAATATGAATATGTCATCATTTTCAACGATGACGTCCAGTGACCTAATAAATGTTTTGTCAGATAACAGATGACTGTTTGAAAGATAAATAAAGTTGAAAAGGATATTATTGTCATAAATTGGAGTGGCAGGTCAAATTTGTACAATGCCAATATGGCCAGCAGTCGCGGGAGGTACGTTCTACCAGTTTGTAGTCTATTTTAGCTCACTAACCTCCATACTTTTTCTCCTCTTCAAGTTTTTAGCAATCTGAGCTAATGTTTGACAAGCTGTCGACCTTAATTTTCTGTCTAAATTGTGGCTGGCCGGCGAGTATTGCTGGTGCCCATATCACGTCCAAGACCGTTTTCATAGCGTTAAAATCACTGATGCCATCTTTCATTTTGCAATTTAAAAATGTTCCAAAACGATATAGCTTGAAATTTCACGTGCACAAAGAAGAAATAATAAAGTTTTCGATGGCATGGGTGTGCGCATTGGAGAAAGTCTCGGCTTTCTGTAAATTATTTTTTATGTTGATGCAAGTTTTCGGTAGAACCAAGATAGTGTATTGTACTTTGACGATGAATATTTTAGCATTTCGAGCAATTTTGACCCTCAATTTTGTTGAGAAAGCCTGCTTAATACTAGTTAACAAAGCAATTTTCTGTGTTGAATCATTTTAATGTAGCCACGACCTCTAAATACATTTGAGAATAATGGGAAATTTCGTCAGGAACCATGTTCGCCATTTTTAGGGCTTATTTTTAGCTCGCCTGAGCACGAAGTGCTCAGGGTGAGCTTTTGGGATACCCTGATGTCCGTCGTCCGTCGTACGTCCGTCCGGACGTCCGGACGTCCGTCCGTCCGGACGTCCGTCAACTTTTGCTTGTGTACACTCTAGCGGGCACAGTTTTGATCCAATCTTTCTGAAACTTTGTCAGAATGTTTATCTCCATAAAATCTAGGCCAAGTTCGAAACTGGGTCATGTCGGGTCAAAAACTAGGTCACTAGGTCAAATCTTAGAAAAACCTTGTGTACACTCTAGAAGGCACAGTTTTCATCCAAAGTTCATGAAACTTTGTCAGAATGTTTATCTTAATAATATCTAGGACAAGTTCGAAACTGGGTCACTTCGGTTCAAAAACTAGGTCACCAGGTCAAATCTTAGAAAAACCTTGTGTACGCTCTAGAGGGCACAGTTTTCATCCAAAGTTCATGAAACTTTGTCAGAATGTTTATCCTCATAATATCTAGGACAAGTTAGAAATTGGGTCACGTCGGGTCAAAAACTAGGTCACTAGGTCAAATCATAGAAAAACCTTGTGTACGCTCTAGAGGACACAGTTTTGATCCAATCTATATGAAACTTTGTCAGAATATATATCTCCATAAACTCTAGGCCAAGTTCGAAACTGGGTCATGTCGGGTCAAAAACTAGGTCAATAGGTCAAATCTTAGAAAAACCTTGTGTACACTCTAGAAGGCACAGTTTTCATCCAAAGTTCATGAAACTTTGTCAGAATGTTTATCTTAATAATATCTAGGACAAGTTCGAAACTGGGTCACGTTGGGTCAAAAACTAGGTCACTAGGTCAAATCTTAGAAAAACCTTGTGTACGCTCTAGAAGGCACAGTTTTCATCCAAAGTTCATGAAACTTAGTCAGAATGTTTATCCTCATAATATCTAAGACAAGTTTGAAACTGGGTCACGTCGGGTCAAAAACTAGGTCACTAGGTCAAATCATAGAAAAACCTTGTGTATGCTCTACAGGACACAGTTTTGATCCAATCTATATGAAACATTGTCAGAATATATATCTCCATAAACTCTAGGCCAAGTTTGAAACTGGGTCATGTAGGGTCAAAAACTAGGTCACTAGGTCAAATCTTAGAAAAACCTTGTGTACACTCTAGAAGGCACAGTTTTCATCCAAAGTTCATGAAACTTTGTCAGAATGTTTATCTTTATAATATCTAGGACAAGTACGAAACTGGGTCATGTTGGGTCAGAAACTAGGTCACTAGGTCAAATCATAGAAAAACATTGTGTACGCTCTAGAGGACACAGTTTTGATCCAATCTTTATAAAACATTGTCAGAATGTTTATCTCCATAAACTCTAGGCCAAGTTCCAAACTGGATCATGTCAGGTCAAAAACTAGGTCACTAGGTCAAATCTTAGAAAAACCTTATGTACGCTCTAGAAGGCACAGTTTTCATCCAAAGTTCATGAAACTTAGTCAGAATGTTTATTCTCATAATATCTAGGACAAGTTTGAAACTGGGTCACGTCGGGTCAAAAACTAGGTCACTTGGTCAAATCATAGAAAAACCTTGTGTACGCTCTAGAGGACACTGTTTTGATCCAATCTTTATAAAACATTGTCAGAATGTTTATCTCCATAAAGTGTAGGCCAAGTTCGAAATTGGGTCATGTCGGGTCAAAAACTAGGTCACTAGGTCAAATCTTAGAAAAACCTTGTGTACGCTGTAGAAGGCACAGTTTCGATCCAAAGTTCATGAAACTTTATCAGAATGTTTATCCTCATAATATCTAGGACAAGTTTGAAACTGGGTCATGTAGGGTCAAAAACTAGGTCACTTGGTCAAATCATAGAAAAACCGTTTGTATGCTCTAGAGGACACAGTTTTGATCCAATCTTTATGAAACTTTGTCAGAATGTTTATCTCCATAAACTCTAGGCCAAGTTTGAAAGTAGGTCATGTCAGGTCAAAAACTAGGTCACTAGGTCAAATCTTAGAAAAACCTCGTGTACGCACTAGAAGGAACAGTTTTGATCCAATCTTCATGAAACTATGTCAAAATGTTTATTGTCCAAATATATATGCCCCTTATGAAACTGAGTCACGTCAGATCAGAAACTAGGTCACTAGGTCAAATCTAAAAAAACTTTGTGTACACCCTAGAGGGCACAGTTTTGATCCAATCTTCATGAAACTCTGTCAGAATATTTACCTTTATGAAATCTAGGTAAGTTTGAAACTGGTTTGTGTCGGATCAAAAACTAGGTCACTAGGTCAAATATAAGAACGACCTTGTATACGCTCCAGAGGGCACAGTTTTGATCCAACCTCAATGAAACTTTGTCAGAATGTTTATTCTTACAATATCCGGTTTGAAACTGGGTCATGTCGGGTCAAAAGCTAGGTCACTAGGTCAAATTTAAATTAAGTTATGTTGCAAGAATCAGAACTAACATTGCAATGATGCCAGCCACAAACTCCTTGGAATACATTAGTTTCACCACAGTGAGATAATGATGCTACCATTCTATCATCTGTGTTTGCCTAGTTAAGTCTAGTTGAAATCCATCAAAGGAACTCAACATGAACGGGAACTTTTCGGAGAAGCGACTCTGCCATTTTCAGCTCACCTGATAGAGCCTTACAGTATTGGTGTTAGCTGCCTCTTTCATCCATCCATAAACATTTTCAAACATCTCTGAAACCACTGGGCAGATCAAATTTCATATGGAGCCTGCACATGGGTCAAAGGATTGAAAGTTCTTCAAATGATCTTGGTCACATGACCAAGGTGGCCGCCATTCCCATGTATGGTAAAAACTCTTATAAATCTTCACCAGAGCCAGTGAACTGATTAATGCTCAGGTGAGCGATTCAGGGCCACCATGGCCCTCTTGTTTATGTGGAAGGATCCACCGTTGTAAATACAATCACCGCTTTTCGAGGGTTGCGTTCTGGAACTGGAAGCCATCCTATGACTCCTTAAAATGAAAGCATGTAAATGGCCAAATTCTGAACTTCATGATTCGAATGCTAATATTCTGCTGTTGAAATATTTGAAACTGGTTTCTTAACTAAAACTAGATATTTGTGAAAACTAAATCAACTCCGACAACTCTACAGTGTATAAAAAAATAAATACAACATCGGACCTACCAGAATAAATATTTCACATGACAGTTTTGCTCATCAAGGAGACCAATTGTGCCAAACTATTTTGAAATCCATGCATAAATGTAGAAGTAATAGCTGGGAAAAGCTCAACAGTTTTATAATTTAACCTTCTAGTGTGACCTTGACCTTGGGCCTACCAGAATAAATGCTTTAAATGACACTTTTACTCATCAAGGAGGACAACAATGCCAAATTAATTTGAAACCCATCCGTAAATATAGAAGAAATGGTCTGGACAAGCTCTATTTATGACAATTGTATCATTTGACCTTCACAAATGAACTTTACCTTCAACCTACCTGAAGAAATGTTTCAAAAAGCACTTCTACTAATTAAGAATGGGAACAACTGTGCCCAATTATTTTGAAATCCATGAATAAATGTAGCAGAAATGCCCCAGACAAGCTCAATTTATGAACATTATATCATTTGACCTTCACGTGTGACATTGACCTTGGACCTACCTGACTAAATATTTCAAATGGCACTTCTACTCATCAAGGAGAACAACTGTGCCAAATTATTTTAAAATCTATGAATAAATGTAGCAGAAATGCCCCGGACAGGCTCAATTTATGACAATTTTATCATTTGACCTTCAAGTGTGAACTTGACCTAGGACCTACCTGACCAAATGTTTCAAATGGAACTTTTACTCATCAAGAAGAACAATTGTGTCGAATTATTTTGAAATCCATCCATAAGTGTAGAAGTTATGGGCCAGACAAGCTCAATTTATGACAATTTTATCATTTGACATTCAAGTGTGACCTTGACTTTAGACCTACCAGACCAAATATTTCAAATGGCACTTCTACCCATCAAGGAGAACAACTGTGCCAAATTATTTTAAAATCTATGAATAAATGTAGCAGAAATGCCCCGGACAGGCTCAATTTATGACAATTTTATCATTTGACCTTCAAGTGTGAACTTGACCTTGGACCTACCTGACCAAATGTTTCAAATGGAACTTTTACTCATCAAGAAGAACAATTGTGCCCAATTATTTTGAAATCCATCCATAAGTGTAGAAGTTATGGGCCAGACAAGCTCAATTTATGACAATTTTATCATTTGACATTCAAGTGTGACCTTGACTTTGGACCTACCCGACCAAATGTTTCAAATGGCACTTTTACTCATCAAGGAAAACAATTGTGCCAAATTATTTTGAAATCCATTCATAAATGTAGAATTTTATCATTTGACCTTCCAGTGTGACCTTGACCTAGGACCTACTTGACCAAATGTTTCAAATGGCATTTCTACTAATCAAGGAGAACAATTGTGCCGAATTATTTTGCAATACATCTATAAATGTAGAAGTTGTGGCCCGGACAAACTCAATTTATGACCATTTTATCATTTGACCTTCAAGTGTGACCTTGAACCTTGAACCTACCTGACCAAATGTTTCAAATGGCACTGCTACTCATCGAGGAGAACAATTGTGCCAAATTATTTTGAAATCCATCAATAAATGTAAAAGTTATGGCCCGGACAAATCCGGACGGACACACGAACGCACGCACTAACGCACATTCACCCAACTGAAGTTGTAACAACTATGCCTCGCTCACCGCAAGTGGTCTCGACAATAAAGGATTTGGTGATGCAAATAGATGATAAAATTCACTAAAACTAAAACTAATTAGCAAAAAAATAATCACAAAACTACATGTATATGCATTCGTAAATTTCGTGTTTATTCAACTGTTAACATTCAGCATTCCAAAAAATCATGTTACCGGTTTGCAATTTTCAAGAAAATTTATTATAATGATTCACACATGTATGGCCTAATTTCATATTAATTTGACAGGTTGACAAGAACTGCAACATAGTCAAATAGAAAATTTAATTTGTTAAAAAAATTTTATGGAGCTGAAATTTTGGGGCATCTGCAAGCAAAAGTTAATATGGAAAATTTTATGGTATACATTTGAATACAAACGTGGTACATACATACATAATCAATAATTACTATGAATCAGTTTGAGAATAAAACGGGTCAGAAATTCAAAAATCCTACAGCTTTGGGCTGCTTGAAATTGGGGTGCCCCTATTTTTTTGCATCCCATCCAATTAAAATGTTGTAATTTAACAATTAAAATAGATGGATCAGCATATATTTCACTAAGACAATAGCAATGTCCTAGACAATCACTATGCATAATATTATGGAATTCGGTGCGTGGGCAGAACCCTATGTAAATTTCCTATAGGGTGGAACTCCCCCTTTTGTGAACATATCTTCAAGGGCTTTAAAGTTATAGAGCAAAAAAGCTCTCAATGCCTAAAATTAAATAGGGACATAATGCTATTAAGGTGGTGATAATCACTGATTTGGGGCGAAGTAAAAACTCTGCATATAATGCTGAAAATATAACAGATCTTCCCCAAAATTAGCAAATGCCTTCTTTATGTTGTTTCTCACGATTCATAACCCAAAAATGCAGGACTTGTTGAATTTAAAAAGGGTTTATATAAGAACCTATCAAAGGGTAATTTTGTGCGAAAAAATCTGAAAAATAACCATCGTTATTAAAAATGTAATAGGGTCTGAAGGTTTTTTTAATACATTATGGAGAGCGTCCTAGCAATTATTTTTTCCATTTTTTTCACACATTTTCAGGCTGGGCAGATAAAGAATGGTCTTTTCTGTCTCCAAATATTTGTCCAGATACACAGTAGAGTCCATTTTCAAGGTTGAACAATTTCATCTACACATCTGTGTCATGGTGGTAAAAATTCTAAATATTGCGACACTAAAAATAATTACCATAACTGTCCTAAAATTGGAACAGTTTGGTTTTACAGTGCAGTAATGTGCCCTAAAATGCAAATGGGATGGCAAATAGTGTAGACCCTGATCAGACTGCTCCTGTCTGATCTGGGTTTGCACTATGTGCTCAGACCTAACTGTTCCAATATAAAGAGTTTAATGGTATACTGTGAGTATGATAAAGGTATAACTGCTCTACCTGTATTTAATTAATGCATGAGGTGTACATGCACCATACATGGTCAGACATTTGAGAAAAAGTGATTGTTTTCATCTGGTCTACCTTACAAATCTGAGAAAGACTTATCATTGCTAGGACACTCTTTTTAATGCATTAAAGAAACTTTAGAGCTTAGTATGTTTTCAAGAATGAATTTAATTTTCTAGATTTATGCGCACAAAATTACCCTTTGATTTTTTCCATATAAAACACTTTTTTTAACAACATGTCCCTCTATTCTGTATTCTAAACTGTAGAGAACAGCAGAAATAAGAAGTCAGCAAATTTTCAGGGAGGTACGTTAATTTTTTATGGTTTTATGCAGATTTTTGTATTTACCACAAATCAGGACCTTAAAAACTGAAGGTGTTGTTATGGTTCTTTTATCTCTGCACATCGTCTAATGATGCTTTATACTTGTACCCAGTTTTGTGAAAATATCTTCAACAGTTTTAAGTAAGAGAGTGGAATGATTTCCACACCAAAATTATAAAGGATCATTATTCTGTAAAAATGTAGATGAAGTTACAGTTTTTATTCTCTGCTTATCATATTAATAATACTTTATATTTGTTAAAACTAAATTGAAAATGTCTTTGACAGTTTTAAAGCTATTTAGCAGAAATGATTTCTATACTTAAAATTACAAAGGGACATAATTCTGTAAAACGTAGATGGACTTATAGTTCTTATTCTTTGCAAATTGTCTGATGACACTTTATGAATATCAACAAAGTTTCATGAAAATATCTCTGAGAAATGTCCTTAAGTCCTTATAATTACAAAGGGGCATAATTTCATTAGAAATGAAGATGGAGTTACCGTTCATTTTTTTGTTTGGAAGTTTTACATTTGTACAAAGTTTCATGAAAATATCTCAAATGGTTTCAAATTTAGGGAGCAGACACAATTTCCGTACCAAAATTTACAAAGGGGCATAATTCAGTTAAAAATGTAGGTGGAGTTACGTTTTTGTTAATCTCTGTACATTGTTTAATAATGCTTTACATTTGCACCAAGTTTCCTGTAAGTATCTAAAACGGTTTCAAAGTTATGGAACGGACACTATTTTGATAATAAAATTTACATAGGGGCATGATTCAGTTAAAAACATAAGTGGAATTACGTTTATTTATTCTCTGCACATTGTTTAATAATGCTTTACATTTGCACCAAGTTTCCTGTAAATATCTTAAACGGTTTCAAAGCTATGGAGGGGACACTATTTTGAAACTAAAATTTACAAAGGGGCATAATTCAGTTAAAAATGTAGGTGGAGTTATGTTTTTTTAATCTCTGCACAATGTTTAATAATGTTTTACATTTGCACCAAGTCTCCTGTTAATATCTCAAACGGTTTCAAAGCTATGGAGGGGACACTATTTTGATACTAAAATTTACAAAGGGGCATAATTCAGTTAAAAATGTAGGTGGAGTTAAGTTTTTGTTAATCTCTGCACAATGTTAAATAATGCTTTACATTTGCACCAAGTCTCCTGTAAGTATCTAAAATTGTTTCAAAGTTATGGAGCGGACACTATTTTGATACTAAAATTTACAAAGAGGCATAATTCAGTAAAAAGTATAGGTCGAGCTTCGGTTTTTGTTCTCTGCACATCGTCTGATGATGCTTTACATTTGTACTAATTTCAATGAGAGTTATGGAGCGGTCACAAAATCCTGACGGACGGTGATTACTGTAGGGCCTCCGTCTTCGTCTGGCAGGGCCCTAATAAATAGGAACTTAATTGGCCTGGATGAACACATTCTTATCAGGGTGTCGGAACCCTAGAAGCTCAGTTAGCAAAATGAAGGACTGCTAAGCTAGAAGTTTAGGGGTTCGAAACAAGCTGGAGGCAGAATGCTCTTCAGTGGTAGATGGTGTTCCATGGCACTTGGCCTTTCATTATTTCCCTTCCATCTGTTCGGTATTATGGAAATGCTGTTGAAATGGCCGCCGTTAGCCTGCAAGTCATCTGTCCATCTATCCATCCATCAGGCATGCTATATCTGATATTATGTATGCTTTTAGATAACACTGATCTATTGGGTTGTCCAAGCTTAGTCGAGTTTGTGTATGTGAAACTGTCAAGGAGAAGACCAGTTTAATGCAATTCTTCAGTCTCCAGAAAAGTGCCGTGGTCTAGTGGTTAAAGTGACTGGGTTATGGTGTGCAAGGTTGCGAGACGGTCATGGGCTCAAACCTAGATCGGACCATCCTGCGACCGTAGCACTCTTGTCAAGCAAGCAGTAAATGGATACCTGTTCCGAATCAGAGAAACATAAGGCAGTCAATGAAGAGGGATGTGCTCCACCTTTCATATGCTGTGCCCAAGATACAGTGGGCCTCTAACTCAAACTGCCGCTACAGCCAGTAGACTATGATGTATGAAACGGGGCTACACCGTTCTTTACCTGAACTCTGCCGACCCAAAGCCGGGGTTCAACATCACAATGGAATGCTACAGTTTATCATGGAAGAGGGAGGGTGGAAACCCGGACTTGTCCCGGATTTCCCAGGATTAAGCCGGTTCTTGATAGCTCTCCCGGTGGCCCCATTTTAAAACAGCCAGGGCTGTCAGCCGGATCAACAGGGTTCAGCCGGGATCGTC
This sequence comes from Ctena decussata, assembly GCA_963989385.1. NCBI lineage: Eukaryota > Metazoa > Mollusca > Bivalvia > Lucinida > Lucinidae > Ctena > Ctena decussata. Next base: position 64,239,058 of record OZ022507.1, read on the forward strand.
CAGGACAGTCACGGTGCTGCCAGGGTTGTTCTCCCGGTTTGACAGGGTTTACCCCGGATGACTTACTGGAACCTACCTGGGATGTGCTAATGGGGCTTTAGCAGTATGGCAGTGGAGAAGAAGGAAAAGAAAAGGTAAAGGTCTATACTTGATGACAGCCCTATTTGACCGCCTCCGCCTCTCACCGAAAGCAAAGGCCGATGAACATAGATATAGTAGTCTTAGGTAGAACAGTAGTCTTCTGACCCTGAGTGCATGGAACGCGATCTCTTTTATACAGATACCCACTAGATTTATAACTAAGATTTAGAAAAGTTTTTGTTGTCTGTCAGCTGAAGCAACATTACTTTGTGGTCTGTTATCTGCAAGGTTAAAGGATGTACTTGAGAGTAGAACCTTCTATATCGTGCGCAGTATTCAGCCCAAATGGGAGAGTATTCAGTTCGCTGTCATAAGGCACGTACTCGCAAAAATAGACGAGAAAAAAAGAAATCCGAAGTCGTCTACTTACAGTCTGTGAACAGTCCGTTGAGCACGTATCATCATACTGGATAGCTCTACGTGACCGCCTTCGACTCTCTCCTAAAGCAAAGGCCGGAAGGCAGAGATATAGTAGTCCAAGGTAGATCACTAGTCTCCTGATCCTGAGTGTACAGACCTTGGTGCACATACTACTCAAGATCCAAAAACAGAACACTTTCTTTTCCATACAGATACCCCCTACATTTACAACTAAGCTTTAATGTCGTTTTAGATTTTACATTCCTTTTATTTTGTGGTGTATTATTTGTAGGTGAATGCGAATACTTCATTGTGACCGAAATAAAATCAATATTATTTTGAAATATTTTCTGTGGGATTGACGCGCATAAAACAATAAAAGTTGTTTTATAAATTTTCATGTAAGTGCTATATTACTATTCTATTCACCACTGCACAAGTTTCGACAAAAAAATAGTTTATAGAGATTTAGATGTCTTACTAAACTGAGGAGCAGGGATTGTTCTAGCTATTGAGCAATGTTCTGAAAAATCTAAGGCTCGATTTCACGTCAAATTTATAATGTCCGTGGTCTATTTAACCGTAAGGCGCAATGTAAAATTTTGGTGTTCCGAATGCTAATCCATGTTCTAAGTTCGACGTGAAATCGGACCTAAAAGAAATATTTTGTTGATTATCTAACTCTAAGATTTATAAACAAATTTTAGCTTGCAGATAGAGCATTTGACCGTAAATTGTGACTGACTACTTTGACTACTTTGGTTCTACACTGTATATTACTCTAATCCCTGATTATTTTGTCAGTTAAGCCAAATGAAGAGCTTCTGTATTTTCGTTTGATAGGAGCGACGTGTGAATTAGTGAAATGGGGTGCTATTGGATATCCGCATGCGAAAAGCATAAAAATAGGGGTGCTAATAAAAAATCTAAATGACCGCACTGCTAATCTATTTGAATAAAGATTATATCATCGAAATTCTAAAAAAAACCTATATGTTTCAGAATGAACATAGAAAATGGTCATTTCATGAAATAAGGAGAAATATTTTTGTAAAAACTTTGATTAAAGGAGTACAAAAGTCATTATTTACTATATATTCTGTACAATTTCAGGTTCGTCAACTTCAACTTAAAAATGACCGCAGTATGTTTAGTGAGCGATCCTTTAAGAAAAACATATCAGGTTGTACGGAATTCAATGAGGTTTTCGAAATAGATATAAAAATGGAAACACACCGAACTGTCAGCTGCAGTGATGCCAGATGTCTACAGGGATGACCGATGGGTCCGAAACTGGCCCCGAGGTTATAAAACATTTTACGTGCTCAACTCAGCTGAGCATGAAATTTTCTCTGCTGATGTATATGAAAATGCCAACTATTATTTTGGACCTCTTTTTATAAAGGCAAAGGGAGAAATCTCAAAAGGTATGGGTTTGTCTTTATACCTGTTTGGTGATACGGACTGTACATCTTGAACTGATGTATGATATGTCTGCTCAGTTTCTACCTGGATTTCGAAGGTTCTTAGCTCAACATGGTAAACCTTGTAAAATCATCTCGGACAACGCCGCCCAGTTCAAACTTGCATCAGACACTATTGACAAAATACGGGGGAAAATCTTAACAAAAGATGATACAGTGTCTTACATAGCCAACGGAAATATTCAATGGAATTTACAGGTGGAACTGGCACACTGGATGGAGGGATTTTATGAGCGCTTGTGGGTCTTGTCAAGAGGTCCCTTGGGAAGGCAATAGGTTAATTATGCCTCAACAGTGAGCAACTATTGACAATACTGAAGGAAGCAGAGGCGGTTATCAACTCCAGGCCACTCGTGTATGTCGGAGTTGATATCAACTCGTGTACAACACTAACACCAGCCCACTTCCTGACAGTAAACCCCAAAATTGGATTACTAGCCATTATAGAAGATGACTTTGATGATACTGATTTTAATCCCGAGACATCCTCTGTTGACAGACTCTAAGCAACGTGGAACAAGGGGCTGAAACATTGAAGCTTTTTCTGAAAGATATGGAGAAATGACTATCTCATAACTCTCAGAGAGCGTTCGCAGGTCATCCTAAAGGAGCCTAGGGTAAAGTCGTCATACGTTGCAAACATTGGAGACGTGGTTTTATCATATGACGTCGCCTCTGAGAGTGTAATAAAGCCATGCATTAAATGCGATAATCCACTAGTGGATTAAATATGCAAATTACGTCGTAACGTTATACATTGAGGTCCATAAAAACGTCGCGTTTTCTAAAGGCGAAATCGTGACCTTTCAGTGCAAAATCTGCTAATAAAATATGATTTTAGCGTCATATGATAAATAGAATCTAGCATTCGTGCTCATGTATTATTGAATTTATTAAACTCGTTGGGAAAAACGATAAGATGCTCGGCAAAGCCTCGCATCTTATCTTTTTCCCCAACTCGTTTAATAAATTCAATAATACATGAGTACTCATGTAAGATCCTCTATCTAATCAAAGATGAACTACCCATGGGGAGCTGGCGAATGAGACGTATTCAGGAACTAATAAAGAGCGGAGATAGCTAAGTTTCTGCTTCCATCAAACAGAGTAATAGGAAGCCGTTAAATTTACTGTACCCAGTGGAATGCCAGGTGACTGAACCTGGCAAGACATCTGAGGGGATAGACTCTACTTTGACCAAGCAAGATGTTACCTCGGGAACAACTAAGACAGATAAACAAACGGGCCTAAACAGACCTACCAGACAAATTTAAAGAGTAACTACACTGCAGGAACTGACTGAATAAGATCCCAAACCCTATCCCCAGCAGCTAGTAAAGCTATGAAGAAAATTTCTGAACAGTCAAAGGCAATTAAATTTGTGGCGGGAGTGTCGTAGATAGTCCACGATTTTTCATTTTACTGTTTGTAATTGTTTAATGCATTTTTAAATCCTTCATTTTAGTACTAATGAGTTTAATATTTATTTCACAATGGCTTATCGTTAAGAGATTAGCTAACTTTAGAGACTTTGATGTCAAGTGACGTAACGTCATTATGACGTTGACGTTAGTGTAAATTTGACGTTAGTTACCAGTGTGACAGCAGAAGAGAAGGACAGAAGATGTTTTAATATTCGGAAAAGGACATTTATTGAACATTTAAGGCTAAGGACATAATTAAAATTGAAGAAAGTGTTACAGACATTAACATTTTATTTAGTATTATTTGAAAACATAATTTGATAACCTTAATGTGGCACATTTATCAAATAGCTTCACCGGTCTTTCGTATTATATACATATCGTATTTTGTCTTCACCGGTCTTTCGTATTATATATATATATATATTCCTTTTGATTCCTGTAATCAAATTACAACTGTACATAATAATTTACAAAACATGTGGCCTGCCTATATTTGGTACAATTAAGCTTGCTAGAGGGAGAGGTATCCTATAAGCAGTTTGCTTTCATTTCAATCCCAGTAACTATTTTTGTGTATATCTTATGTTGCATATGAGTGAAATTATGAATTAAATATGTTTAAACTATATTTTAATTCATTTTGTTTATAGACTAGTTGTCACATGAGTGCTATATAACTGTTCTATCCACCACTGCCCGAGTTTCGAGACAAAATAGGTTATACTTTTATACATCGAGTTTTAGGAGGTGTCTTACTAAACTGTGGAGTAGGGATGGTTCCGGCTATTGAGAAATGTTCCGAAGATTCTAAGAGAAGTATTTGGTTGATTATCTAACTCTAAGATTTATAGACAAATTTAAGTTTGCAGATAGAACATTTGACCGTTAATTGGGACAGACTACTTTTACTACTTTGGTGCTATGCTGTTGTATATTACTCTCATCCCTGATTACTTTGTCGGTTAAGATAAATATAGAGCTTTAACAATTTCAGTTGATAGGAGCGACGTGTGCATTGGTGAAATGGGGTGCTTTTGGATATAGGTCTACATGCGAAAAGCATAAAAATTAGGGTGCGAATAAAAAATGTAAATGACCGCACTGCTTATCTATTTGAATAAAGATTATATCATCGAAATTCTAATACACTTTATGTTTCAGAATGAACGTAGAAAATGGTCATTTCATGAAATAAAGAGAAGTATTTTGGTAAAAACTTTGATAAACATACTACAAAAGTCATTATTTACTATATTTTCTTTATTTTTCAGGGTCGTTAACTTTAACTAAAAATAACTTCAGTATTTTAGTGATCGATATTTTCAAATAAACCGATGGATCAAACTGAGAAGGTAACAAAGCTGCTGGGTGGCTGGCTTTCTTAAACAAATAAAGCTATGACAGGACTTAAATAGGCCACTTTTTCAGAAAACAACAAAAAAATCTGCATTTCGGTTCCAATTTTATGATCTGAGATAGTGCTCAAATTGTTTGCTTGCATGCATTTAGTTAGGAATATTTCTGCCAATTTTCGGTGCGCAATATGGTTTCATAAAGAAAATACACGCTTTCAAAGAGGGCGGGTAGCGATAAAACGGATGCATTTGTCATTAAATAGAATTTTGGCTGGATAGCTAGGATGACAGATCGGTGTATGCGGATAATGGATGCCAATGATGACAGGTATCATGAACTTAATGTGTTTCCTTAAAATGATTTTGACTGTGACAGTGGCGGGAATTTATTAAGAATGAAGAAAGCATTTCCGCAAGCTGGTCAAAAACTGCCCCTACCATAATTTCCTACGACTCATAGAAAATATTATGTGAGGAACGAGTGTTTCATAGAAACGTTTCAGGTTTTGATTATATATGCATGATGATATTGACATTGATTAGCCTCTGTGATTACGTTCTTTGGCTTTGTACATAATTGTGTTGGTCCTTGAGTTTAACGCCCTCAACGAGTACACACCAGTGAGACGCCTAATGTTTAAGAGTTAGCGCTCTGAGTCACTACACAACGGGGGCCGTTGAAATGTTGTCTGTTAGCTCTACTTCTACTTACTTCAGATGCAAGATTATGAACTACAGTTGAATCTCATTATCTGAAAACCCAATATGAGCCGCGACACGAGAAAACAAACAAAGTGGTTGTGCGCCCAGCGCAGACTCAAATCAGCCTGGGCATCCGCACAGTCCTATGAGGGTCTTCGCAGTGCGCTTAAAGGGTAGCCAGGGGTCTAAGCTACCGCCATGCGGACAGCGAAGGCTCTGATCAGACTGGGCGGATGTCCAGGCTGATCTGGGTCTGCGCTGGGCGCACAACCAGATTGTTGTTTTTGTCGTGTCGCGGCTCATATCTTAAATTACCTTCCTATATCAAAGTATATGGTTCTGACTTACTTGAATTTTTCCTTTGCATTTCAACTCCGGATATCTCAAATTATTGGTATCTCAAAGTATATTTTCTGGGGCCAGACAATTTACCTTTAAATATCTGTAGTTTAAAACGAACTTTGACTTCGAGATATCTAGATTTGACTGTATTCTGAGACCTTAATATTTTATTAGATTTTATTTTCAAAAATATGATAGATAAGTTTTCGTTACATCTTACATTTTTTTTTTCTTTTGATCTAGAGAAAAAAATCTTTAATTGGAAACAAGATCTCAGTGTCAACATTAGAAACTCTTCCTTATGACAATAGCTAACATGTATACCTAACACGAGCCTGCGACTACACGCAGTCTTACTTGAGTCTTCCATGTTCATGTAAATAACATATCACGATTGAGGATTATATAATAAGAAACGCGGGGATACTAATAAGCAAGCGAGGACGCATAAAGTAGTCAGAGTTTCAGCTATTAGCATGCTAGTAGAGACATTTTTAATGTTCTAGCTAATAGGTATCCTTCTATTCTTATAATCTGAATACAGCTGCGTCCACTGTAATGTCTTAAGGTGTATGGATATTCTTCTATGCTTTTCCGCTTTTTTTTTTTTTTTTTTGCCTTTTTTTCAAAAGGACACTGTTACGAAATGAATTTCATCGCAGAGTTTGAACTTTGAAAGTTTAAACTATGAATTTTGAAGTCACCACCGGTCTTGCGTATTATACTAAACTGAAGAGCAGGGATGGTTCCAGCAATTGAGAAATGTTCTGAAGATTCTAAGAGCAATATTTTGTTGGTTATCTAACTCTAAGATTTATAGACAAATTTAAGTTTGCAGATAGAACATTTGAGAGCTTTTGCAATTTCAGTTGATAGGAGCGACTTGTGAATTGGTGAAATGGGGTGCTTTTGAACATAGGTCTACATGCGAAAAGCATAAAAATAAGGGTACAAATAAAAAATCTAAATGACCACATTGCTAATCTATTTGAATAAAGATTATATCATCGAAATTCTAAAAAAATACTATATGTTTTAGACTGAACTTAGAAAATGGTCATTTTATGAAATAAAGAGAAATATTTTGGCCAAACCTTTGATCAACGTAATACAAAAGTGATGATTTACTATATTTTTGTACATTTTCAGGGTCGTCAACTTCAACTAAAAATGACCCTAGAATTTTTCAGTGTGCGATCTTTTCAAAAAATATATCAGGTTGTTCGGAATTAAATGAGGTTTTCGAAATGAATATGAAAATGGAAACACACCGAACAGCCAGCTTAAGTGATGCTAGATGTCTACAATGATGGGCGATGGATCAAACTGAGTAGGTAGGGTCGAGTCGGGTAAATTCGGACAGCGGGTAAATTCGGACATACCATTGCAAACAGTGAAAATCCAGATGAGAAAAATGAGCCGTCTCATCAGGATTTTCACTGTTTGCCAAGTATTTTTGTTTTAATGTCAAACAACTGACAAATCAAGGAAATAATGCAACTGTCCGAATTTACCTGCTGTCCGAAAACATCTGACTTGACCCTAACATAAAGCTGCTGGGTGGCTGACTTTCTTACCCAGATAAGGCTATTGCAGGTCTTAAATGGGCCACTTTTTCAGAAAACAACAGAATATCTATATTTCAGTTCCAATTTAATGAATCTGAGATAGAGCCCAATCTATTTGCTTGCAAGCATTTAGTTAGCAATGTTTCTGCCAATTTTTTTATGTGCAATTTGATTTTATAATGTAAATACACGTTTTCAAAGAGGGCGGGGAGCGATAAAACGGTTGCCTTTGTCAACAAATACAATTTTGGCTGGATAGCAAGGATGACAGATAGGTGTATATGGATAATGGATGACAATGATGACAGGTATCATAATCTTAGGCCCGATTTCACGTCGCATTTAAAACGCACATTAAGCCTTATTTGACTGTTTTCCCACAGGTAAAATACAAAATGCATTTCACGTGCGTCAACTAATTTAAAATACATACTAAACGGTGTTCCAACTTAGTACGCCGTTATCGGAGAACTAACTTTTTGTAAACACATTTCAGTCAAAATATGAAGACAATGACTATACAAAAATTATATATATATTCCAATAAAACCTATCATATCAACACCAGTCATAATGCGATCCATACCAGTCCGTTTGAATGCAATCATTTGAACTGCCCATGCCAAACCGCTGATCGGACTGGCATTGCGTGTATGACGGATTGTTTTTAAAGTTAACTTGCATGGATCGTATGGCAACATAATATGATCCATACCAGACAGTTTAAGATCAATCATTTGAACGCCCAGGCCAGTCCTCTGATCGGACTGGCATTGAGCCTATAAAGAGTTGCTCTAAAATATAACTGGCATGGATCGTATCGCTACTGATGAGTGGAACTGTTATTTATTTATTTTTTTAAATGGGGTGCGGGGGTAGGGCCTCAATGATGATGCAGATTTTGATTCTTTAACGAAAAGGATAACGCCCTTCACGGTCGATAGATAAACAGACACAGCTGACAGAGGTCATAAGGTCATAATGCAACCCCGCTCCAGCAACTGTTGGTACCATGAGTATTTTTCTTTGGCTATGGGGTAGTTTCCTCCTGACGGGCATTCAGCCCCGGATCCAGGGGGTGGGCTTTGGGGCTTCAGCCCCGCCATCTGGGCCTCTGTGTTGTGCATTTGTAGGCATCCAGATAATAATGAGTATCTGATGACACTTTGAGATAATTTATTCATGTGGCTAGATTAAAATATATGTTGTGATATCTCATTAGAATCGCCTCGCCGACATATATTTCAAGGTAAAAATGTCATCAAAAATTCTCATCAATTGATCCGTAATTATGCGATATATTTTAAAGCCCCTCCCCCCACATGCATACATCTCGGAACCTCCCAGCCCACCAGTTATCCAGATCCCCACCAGTATGCGGTGGTCTGGATCCGAGCCTGGGCATTAGTGCCTTAACAGCAAAAATTATTTGTCTAGAAAACGTGCTTATAAAACCCTTTCAAAAATCCTTTAAGCGGTTTTACAGATATTTTGTTTACAAGATTTCCCAGATCGGAAGGGGGGCATAACTCAACACAGTAAGACATAACTCAAAAACTTATTTGGACATTTACATTTTGAACCGCTAACGTGTACCCAAACATCCAAACCTGAGCGGTTTCTTCAAATATTTTTTTCACAATCTTATTCCTGAAGTTGAAAGAAAGAGAATAACCAAAATAGTTAAAATACACTCAAATAAGTCAGATCATCTGTATCTTGATTTGTATTTGTATGTCAAATATATGATATACTGAGGAAATGCTTATGCCAGAATCTGAATAACAAACCCGGGGCCAAAAACAATGGTCTGCTTATTCTAATTCCATTCAAAAATCAAGATCCTAGCATAAGCCGCTGTTAATTTCACAGCTGCCCACAAAACGTTGTGGACGGACAGGCAGACAGATGGACAGACGGTCGGGTCCAAACCATTTTGTTTTTTTCAAAATAAATCCATTTATTTTTTTCTATTTTCTGCTAATATACGTTTTACCTATATCATTGACTAATTCAGCATGTGAAATCGGAATAAAATAGTACACGTATACATATTAGTTAGGCGGTGACTAGCGTTAGTCATTGACTAAATTAACTCGTTGCCGTGAAATCGGGCCTTAGTGTGTGTCTTTAAAATGATTATGACTAAGACTGTGGCGTGAATTAAGAATGAAGCAAGCCTTTCCGCAAGCTTGTCAAAGACTGAACCTACCAGATTTTAAGCAAAGAAAATTTCATTATCAGTTAAACTGAGCAAGAACACAACTGTACTTATCAATAACTTGCTATTTATGAACAGGTAAAGTTTCATGCTCAGCTGAGTTGATCGTGAAAAAAGTTTTATAAAGTTGGGGCCTGGTATACGAGTACACGCGAGACACCTAATGTTTGAGAATCAGCGCTATTAGGAACTAGGCAACGGGGCCGTTGATCAAAATGTAGTCTCTTCACTCTACTTGCTGCAGATGCCACATGATTCTCATTATCTCAAAAACTGATATCTCAAATTACCCTCCTATATCAAAGTACATTGTTCGGACTGACTTGCTTTTTTCCTTTGCATTTCAACTCCGGATGTCTCAAACTACTGGTATCTAAAAGTACATTTTCTGGGACAAAACAGTTTACCTTTGAATATCAGAAGCTTAAAACGAACTATGACTTTGAGATATCTAGAGTTGTCTGTAGTCAGAGAACTTTATATTTTATTACATTTTATTTACAAAAAATATAATGAATTAGTTTTCGTTACATAAGATTTTCTTTTCTTTTCGTCTAGCAGAAAAAATATTCTTTAATTGAAAACAAGATCTCAGCGTCAGAGAAAACGTACCTTATGACATCAGTAAACATAGCAAACTAATACCAGCCTACGCTCACACTCAGCCTTATCTGAGTCGTCCATGTTTGTTTGAACAACATCTTGATATGGAGGATTTTATAAGAAGAAAAGCGGGGCTTCTAATTACAAAAGAGGCCGCATAGAGTAATTAGTCTTTGCTAGTAGCCTGCTACTAGACACGTTTTTTTCATGTTCTAGCTTATACATTTCCTAATATCGTAATTATCTGAATACAGCTGCGCCCGGTGTAACTATCTTCAGGTCTAGGGATACACTTCCATGCTTGTCCGCCATTACTTCCATGCGTGTCCGTCATTACTTCCATGATTGTTCGCCATTACTTCCATGCGTGTCCGCCATTACTTCCATGCGTGTCCGCCATTACTTCCATGCTTGTCCGCCATTACTTCGGACGTGCATGGAAGCCACTTTTGTAGACCCCCTTTAAAGAGTTTCGTGTCCAGGAAAGCAAACAGGAAGTTTGCTTTCCTTGACACGAAAACTCTTTTAAAAAGGGGTCTGTTCTAAAAGTAAAGAATGTGCTTCTTAAAGAGCAAATTATTTTAAGAGATCAGGCAAAAATTGAAACGCCAGAGTTGCCCCCCCCCCCCCCCACACCACCACCATCACCACCACCTTAAATTGTACTGATTCCTTTTCTGTCTAAAATTAACAGTTTCATATATGGTGATGGATGTCAAAAATTACAAAGCAGAATAGAACTAAAAGGGTACACTTTATTAACACAACTTTGTCGTTGTTGAATCTACTTGGTTTAAACAATTATAATTTTTAGCTCACCTGAGCCGAAGGCTCACAAGGTGAGCTTATAGTATAGGCTTGGTCCATCGTCCGTCGTACGTCCACACTTTTAAACATTAATATCTGCTAAAGTAGCCGGCCAATCTTGATCAAATTTTATGTGTAGCATTGTTGGGGTGGGGGATTGATTGCATATAGTTTTGGGACAGATTGGTTTAAAACTGTGGTTACCATGGCAACAAAAAGGTCCTATAGACTCATAATGGAGAAAATGTTGTCCGGGCCCTAGCTTCTTCAATTTTGATCGCAACTTCTTGTAACTTGCAGGTGTCCAGGACAGCCAAAACATCTCGGACCAGTTCGAATGTGGGACAGGTTGGATCATTATTTTCAGAGTTACTTGCCCTTGAGCGATAAAATATTTTCCCATAGACTTATAATGGAGAAAATGTTGTCCGGGCTCTAGCTTCTTCATTTTTGATCGCAACTTCTTGTAACTTGCAGATATCTAGGACAGTCAAAACTTCTCGGACCAGTTTAAATTTGGGCCAGGTTGGATCATTGTTGTCAGAGTTACTTGCCCTTGAGCGAAAAAATATTTTCCCATAGACTTATAATGGAGAAAATGTTGTCCGGGTCCTAGCTTCCTCATTTATGATTGCAACTCGTTGAAACTTGCAGGTATCCAAGACAGCTAAAACATCTCGGACCAGTTCGAATTTGGGTCAGGTTGGATCATTCTTGTCAGAGTTACTTGCCCTTGAGCGATAAAATATTTTCCCATAGCCTTTTAATGGGGAAAATGTTGTCCGGGCTCTAGCTTCTTTATTTTTAATCACACATTCTTGTAACTTGCAGATATGTAGGACAGTCAAAACATCTCGGACCAGTTCGAATTTGGGCCAGGTTGGATCATTTTTGTTAGAGTTACTTGCCCTTGAGCGATAAAATATTTTCCCATAGACTTATAATGGAGAAAATGTTGTCCGGGCCCTAACTTCTTCATTTATGATCGCAACTCCTTGAAACTTGCAGGTATTTAAGACAGCCAAAACATCTCGGACCAGTTCGAATTTGGGCCAGGTTGGATCATTCTTGTTAGAGTTACTTGCCCTTGAGCGATAAAATATTTTCCCATAGACATATAATGGGAAAATGTTGTCCGGGCCCTAACTTCTTCATTAATGATCGCAACTCCTTGAAACTTGCAGATTTACAAGACAGCCAAAACATCTCGGACCAGTTCGAATTTGGGCCAGGCTGGATCATTCATTTCAGAGTTACTTGCCCTTGAACAATAAAATATTTTCCCATCGACATATAATGGGAAAATGTTGTCCAGGCTATAGCTCCATCATTTTTGACCGCAGCTCCTTGAAACTTGCAGGTATCCAGGACAGTCAAAACATCTCAGACATTTTCTACTGTGGGCAAGGTTGGATTATTATCCCCTTGCACAAGGAAGTTATGGAGGGGATATAGGGTCTGTCCCGTACGTATGTATGTATGTACATTTGTTAACCCTTCGTCATCGCTCTACATGTAGCTACCTCATTTATTAACCGATTTTGATGTTACTTCACACAAGTATTGGGTATGACATTACCTCAAACGAGTTCACGTTTCAGCATGATGGGGTCAAGGTCACAATCAGAGTGGCCATTTTTAGCAAAAACTTTGTCATCACTCTAGCGTCTTCATTTGTGGACCGATTTCGATTTAACTTCCCACTGGTGATTAGTATGGCAATATCTTGGACAAGGTCGCTTTTTAGCATTCAGGGGCAAGGTCAAGGTCACAATGGCTATTTATAGAAAAACTTTGTCATTGCTGAAGCGCCTTGATTTGTGGACCAAATTCGATTTAATTTCACACAAATGTTTAGTATGACAATATCTTGAATAAGTTCGCGTTTCAGCGCCCTAAGGTCAATGTCAAGGTCACAGTGGCTATTTTTAGAAAAAAAAAGTTTTGTCATCGCTCTGGTGACTTCATTTATGGACCGATTTCGACTGTACTTCACACAAGTGATAAGTATGGCAACATCACTGACAAGAACGCGTTTCAGCATTCTGGGGTAAGGTCAAGATCACAGTGGCTATTTTTAGAAAAACTTTGTCATTGCTCTAGCGCCTTCATTTGTGGACCGAATTTAATTTTATTAGTATGACAATATCTTAGACAAGTTCGCGTTTCAACGTTGTGGGGTCAAGGTCATGGTCACAGTAACTATTTTTAGAAAAACTTTGTCATCGCTCTAGCGCCTTCATTTATGGACCGATTTTGATTTAACTTTACACAAATGTTTAGTATGACAATATCTTGAACAAGTTTGCGTTTCTGCATTCTAGGGTCAAGGTCATAGTTGCTGTTTTAGAAAAACTTTGTCGTCCCTCTGGCAACTTCATTTATGGACCGATTTTGATTTAACCTCACATTAATGTTTAGTATGACAATATCTTGAACAAGTTTGTGTTTCCACGTTTTAAGGTCAAGGTCACGGTTGCTATTTTTAGAAAAACTTTGTCATCCCTCTGCAACTTCATTTATGGACTGATTTTGATTTAACTTCACACAAATGTTTAGTATGACAATATCTTGTACAAGTTTGTGTTTCAGCATTCTACGGTCAAGGTCACAGTTGCTGTTTTTAGAAAAAAACTTTGTCATCGCTCTGACGACCTCATTTATGGACCGATTTTGATTTAACTTCACACTAATGTTTAGTACGACATTACCTTGAACAAGTTCCCTTTTCAGCGTTCTAAGGTCAAGGTCACAGTGGCTGTTTTTAGAAAAAAACTCTGTCATCGCTCTAGCGCCTTCATTTATGGACCAATTTTCATTCAACTTTGCAAAAATGTTTAGTATGACATTATCTTTGACAAGTTCTCATTTCAGGGCTAAGTCAAGGTCACAGGGGCTATTTTTTACTGTCAGTGCAATTATCTCACCTTCCTCGTAAGCTTATTCTGTGACAAACAGGTAGGCTGAATTTTTCAATTACACCGTATGTGCTGTCAGCAAAGTTTCCTTTGTCTTTGATCAGCAACGACTAAAACAAGTTGCCGATTGTGATGAAACAATATTTTCGTATAATATGAACTTGATATTGGTTTGCATAAGAATATTCAGAATTTAGAGTATAAAGATTTAGATGTTTCTGAGGACGCCTTCAAGTACATCAAAATAGACTACTACTGATGACTCTAAGATATTTCCCTATGATGGCGGTCTAGCACGTGTTCAAGTTCGGTTAAACAATATGTAAATTTTATAAACGTTTATCACATACACAAGAACCGTTAACGTTTATCCGTGTTCATGTAGAAGCCCTAGGCGTAAGTAGCGGCACTATTCAGATGAAAGCGGTGCTGGTCAAAAATTAGGTCACTAGGTCAAATCTTAGAAAATCTTAGAACAATCTTGTGTACACTCTAGAGGGCACTGTTTTTATCCAATTCATGAAACTTAGTTAGACTGTTTATTTTTATGAAATCTAGGGTAGGCTTGTAAGTGGGTCATGTCAGGTCAAAAACTAGGTCACTAAATCAGATATGAGAAAAGTTTTGGTCCAATCTTTGTTCCGAATATTTATCTCTATATACTTTAGGAGACTTCCTCTATTAACCAGTTTTGTTACCAGTATAACTTCACAGCTATATTGGATTTGTTCGACATCAAAATCTGCACTCTTCTAAAACCACTGGTTTAAAATTTGTAACAAATTAGTGAAGTGACAAAATGTGTCTGTTGACAGTAAGATGTCAGGTGAGCTACAGGACCATTGATCCTTTTGTTATTTATTCGTAGAAAATGTATGTGTAAATAAAATACAAGTAACATCAGCTAACGTGATTACAACGCCTATGACCCCGGCTGCCCTACAGCAACTAGGCTATCGGAAACATTTTTCTTGCACACCGGATAGAAAATGCCATTCTTTTCACCTGGGATAGAAAATCTCATCTTACCCTGGTGTTCTGACCCAGGACCGGAAAAAAATCACGAGCTGTCAATGCATTGGTTGTATAGGAGCTCACGTACCCGCGTCGTCAAGTGACGTTGGCATTTAAGATGATGACGTCACGAAGACGGTAAAACTGACGTCAGTTTATGCACGCCAGTCGTTGACGTAAAGAGCCGAATGGCGGTCGTTGAAAGCGGCACCTTCTTTCAAAAACAAATTCAAACCTCTCAAGCACTAGAATTACGCATTTTAAGGTTTTGAAGTTAAAACAAAACGTGGTGTGCAAGAAAAAGTATCTATCATTGGTGTGAGGTGCGGATAGAAAAATCCGTCACTCGGGATCACTGTTCGGCATCACTCGGCAAGCCTCGTGATGCCGAACAGTGACCCTCGTGACGGATTTTTCTATCCACACCTCACACCCATGACAGATCCTTATAATCTTTACTCTTTGCTTATAATAAGTTGGACCAGGCTGATATTGCTGAAATACTGTTTAATGGACGTACAATCGCAAGTCATCCAACCTTGCAGCCAGTTCATTGCAAACGAACGTGAACTCCCTCCTTGTATACAATGTTGATTCGAAATTGATACACCTTGATTCGATGTTGAATCAACACTGGGTGCCTGCTTGGCTTCCTTCTTATTGGATTCTCTCAGGCCTTTACAAACCCAGCGGGCACACAACGTTGAAATGACGTCGTATTGACGTCGACGCGACGTCATAATGGCGTCGCATCGACGTCAATACGACGTCATTTCACGTTGAAATGACGTCGTATTGACGTCGAGGCGACGTCAAAATGACGTCGCATCGACGTCAATACGACGTCATTTCAACGACATGTGCCTGCTGGGAAGTTTGAATATTTTTACTAGGGAATAAGAGCCACCATTTAAACAAGCTCAGACAATAAGCCACATTTGGCCAGCCTTTTGGTAGCGTGCGAACAGCAAACAAAAGCATTTGAGCCGCGACACGACAAAACCAACAATGTGGTTGTGCGCCCAGCGAAGGCTCTGATCAGCCTGGGCATTCGCCTAGTCTGGTCAGCCTCTTCGCTATGCGCTCAAAGGGTAGCTAAGGGTCTAAGCTACCTCCATGCGGACAGCGAAGACTCTGATCAGACTGGGCGGATGCCCAGGCTGATCTGAGTCTGCACTGGCCGCACAACCACATTGTTGGTTTTGTCGTGTCGCGGCTCATTTTATTCTTAATTTAAGTCGAACTAAAATGTTTGAACTGGCTAAACTGGCTTCAGACAATCCTTGCAAATTTCTCAAGGCATTTTGTATCGTTGTTTTGTTTTTGTACCAGTTTATTCTTATTAATGAGTCGCGACACGGCAAATCCAACAAAGTGGCTGTGCGCCCAGCGAAGGCTCAGATCAACCTGGGTATCCGCCCAGTCTGATAAAAGTCTTCATTGTCCGCATGGCGCTAGCATAAACCATATGTTATACTTAAAGCGCAGCCCAGATTTTGATCAGACCGGGTGGATGCCCAGTCTGATCTGAGTCTTCGCGTGGCGCACTTGCCACTTTGTTAGATTTGCGTGTCGCGGCTCATTTAACCAGGCTGTAAGTGTCATTGAAAGAACTAATTGCGACAAGAAATATTTTAAAGCTTTCTTAATTGCCTCATAGCGTTAGTGATAAGATCAAACAAAAAAGTGCATTTGAGCCGCGACACGAGAAACCAAACAATGTGGTTGTGCGCCCAGCGCAGACTCAGATCAGCCTGGGCATCCGCCCAGTCTGATCAGAGTCTTCGCTGTCCGCATGGAGGTAGCTCAGACCCTTAGCTACCCTTTGAACACTTTACAAAGAGTCTGGTCAAACTGAGCAGATGTCCAGGCTGATCTGAGTCTGCACAGGGAGTACGACCACATTGTTGGTTTTCTCGTGTCGCGGCTCATTTTTTTTTTCGTTTTAAACAGACTCAACAAACAGACCAGCATGTGCATCGCATAGTTTTTCTTCGACTACCTTAAATCTTGCCGTTTCATAATCCCAGCCAAGATGACGACAAAGAATGAAAAGTACGTGACGTCCCAGGATTGTCCGATTGGTTGGTTGGTTGTTTTGAGTTTAACTGCTCTCTGAGGCAGTATTTCAGTCTATATCGAGCCGTCCCCAAAAGAGAGCGAGAAAGAAAAGATAGGGGAGAGAAAAATATCTAAGCAACCCCACCCGCACCCTATGCAAGCACAGTATGAACTTACCCAACAATCATTCAAACTAGTAGGACTCCCCGGCACTGAAAGTTAGCCAGCACCATCACCCGACCTGACCATCCCCTCCTTGTTCGAGCAAGCGGTTTTTGACTATACGTTTGCCAGGCTCAAGATCATTTATTCGCCTGGACAACAATATTTATGGTACTTGCGAACAGCGAAGGTTCAGATCAGGCTACACTTTCACAAGGGTCTACTCTATTGATATAAGTTACATAATTGAGCAACATCACGTGACTTCCTAAAATGTGAGGTTTTGTTGTGTGATATTGTTTTAAACCGGGTCTATAAGGCTAAATATTTACATTCTGGTGTATTTACTGAAAAAGCCCTATATTAAACCATTGGAACATAATATAGTTTACATTCCAATAATTACATTGAGACACGCGACGTCAATGACGTCAAAATAAACAATAGCTCTCTACAACCTGATTGGACGTCAGCAACGTCATGAGGTCATGCATGCCGTTCTGCTGTCATCAGAAAAAACTGCGTGTACATGTTTTACTGCTTCAATTTTAGAGCTTATAGAAGATTTTTCATGAAAGATTTGATTGAAACGAATGTAAATATAAGCAATGAACTTAATTTTTCTGATGTTTATCGAAGTGTAAACTACATTGGGTCACTAGCAAAGTTTACATGAACCCCTTCGGGGTTCATTCACTTTGCACGTGACCCAATGTAGTTTACACTTCGATAAACCTCAGAAAAATGAAATTCATTCCTTAAGTGTAGGCTTATTGTTTGAGTTTTTATTTATTTATTTTATTTTTTTTTCACGGCTGTTTGAGACAGTATTTCAGTCTATATCGAGCCGTCTCCCAAGGAGAGGGAGAAAGAAAAGAGATATGATAGGCGAGAGAAAAATTATCTAAACAACCCGCACCGGCCAATTCCATAGATGGCTGATGTGACAAGTGAAGGCTCTGAACACGTGCAGTCTGATCAGAACATTTGCTTGTCACCGATGCCACGTTGTTTGAAATCACATGATGTGGCTCAATTATGGATCCCAATGGTTCTATTTAGCGACAGCGAGGACTATGATCAGACTGCGCATGCGCAGTCTGATCTGAGTCTTTGCTGCACGCACATGTTTTAATGTACATTTCCAGTCACGTGGGTCAATTATTTCAAAGGTATGTCAAGATTTCTGAGGTTTCCTATTGATTTTGTTTCTTGTAGTTTCAGGCGTAATAATAAATCGCTGGAATATTTTGAAATTGATATCGTTCTGACTTCTGGGAATAATATTGTCTGAATAAACTCTAAACGACATACTTAATAGTTCTATGGAATTGTGACAAGTCCACAATTTAGCACAGTAAGTGTTTGTATTGTAATTTTGCATAGTTTTGATACTAATTTGCTGATGCATGTTTTGCCCTTCATTATCGATGCATGTTTTTGCCACAAAGTGCCATCAGAAAAGATGAAAATTAGAGTATTGGAAAATTAGACAGTGTAAGAAAATGAAAGACTCAGATAAGCTCACGCATACACAATTTTGTCAGATTTTTCCACATGGATTTTTCTCTTTTAGCACGGAGCCCCGGTAGCTCAGTAGGTTAAGCGCTTGCCTGCTGATCTAGCGGTCCCGGGCTCAAGCTCCGCTGGAGGCGAAATCCTCTCAACCGTAAACGGGGTTCCATTGCACACAGCCTTTCATTATCACTCTGCCGTCGACATGTTTTATAACCTCGGGGCCAGTCTATGGATCATTGAAAAACTTTAATGGCACCAGTCCGTACGTTTCATTTTTGGTTGTGACCATCAACATAAAGACTTGTGCCTTTTCGAACATAAATAGCTATTATAAAGCAAATCATTGCTATCGTTCGATCTAACTTTTAAAGTTTGCACTTGTCTTTAATGTACGTTGTGAAACGGTATGTGATTATCTTTCTAAATACTTTGGCAGTGCAAAAATTGTAAAACGTTCATTAGTAAGAATGCACAGTATATCCAGATGTTCTCGCGTAGAACGTTCATATACGTTTACATTTACATTCTTGGTGTTATTACTGAAAAGCCCTATAGGAAACCATTGGCAAGTAATGTGGTTTACATTTCAATAATTCAATTGAGACAAACGACGTCAATGACTTTAAAATGGCGTCAAAATAACAATTTCTCTCTACAATTTGACTGGAGGTCGGCGACGTCATGACGTGATTTGTGCTGTTCCGCTATTCGCAGAAAAGCTGCGTGTAAATGTGTTACTGCTTACATTTTAGTGCTTTTACGAGATTCTTCATCAAGGTTCTAATTGAAACGATGTAAATAGAAGCAATGAACTTAATGCTTCTGATGTCCATCTTCTACACTGGGTCGCATACAAAGTGAATCATGACCTTCGGGGTTCGTGTAAACTGTGCTAGCGACCAAGTGTAGTTTACACTGCGATAAACCTCAGAAAACTAAAATTCATTCCTTAAATGCTCTAGCGTAGAACGTTCATATACGGTCGTATATTCAGCCCATGCGACATTTTAGTTAAATGTCTCCTGGTTTTGAGGTTAAGACCCTTGAGAATATTCTCAAACTCAAAATAAAGAACACTGATTGGCTTCTTCCGAGCATGTGCTCGGAAGCAGCCAATCAGTGTGCTTTATTTTGAGTTTGAGAATGTACTCAAGTCTTATAACCTCTGGGCCAGGAATTTTGAGCACATTGCTATGATGCCAATGTAAATATCAACATGCTTGATAGGAAAACCTTTCCGACTGAAGGCTTGAAGAAAAGTGAAATCATACGACCAAATGAACTTTCATGAGGCCTTTTCATCGGTGAGTTAAACGTCAGGAAACATCACTGGACTGTGATAAGATACAAACGTAACTCAGAACGCAGATCTATATGCTGCTTTTTTGGTTCGAAGATATTTAACAAAAGATTACTTACAGTATATTGTCAAGTGCTGTTCTTCAACCGCGATCTGCTGCTTTTGCACAAAATTTGCTTTCGTTAATCTAATACAGACTCATTAAATGACTATTAGCGCGACCAGTACGTGGCAGCCATTTTTTGTAACACTTTGTTGTCCTATATAGGCCTCTAACCTATCTAGGGTAGTTACATGTAGTTAGTCTATATTTTTATCAAAATAGGTCACCAACAATTGCAAGCAGCGGAACACGTACGTACTGGACAAAACGCGGCCATCACGGACCGTCGGTTGCCATTCGATTAATGATACATTTCCCAAAATCTCACCGTGACTTTTAACTTTAAATATTCATCTGCTATTGTAAGATAGCCGGTTTAAATATTCATTTACCGTGACTTTTAACTTTAAATATTCATTTGCTGTTGTAAGATGGCGGTTTTAAATATTCATTTGCCGTGACTTTAAACTTTTAATATTCATTTGCTGCGTTAGGCTGCGGGTTTTGTCGCCGTTTTACAATGTGAGCGCATTCGGCATTCAAACCCTAGAGCTCCTACTATGTGAGGGTCCAGGGTCATAGGTTCCGGAAGAGAAATGCTGGTATGAGGGTAGCTAGGTATAGTTGTTTATCTTTTACCTCCTGTGTCGCGATTTGTGACGATCCTTTTCACTTCCATTTTCATAACGATGTTCCCCAGGAGGTTCAGCGGGGATAAGCCACCTGCCCTGAAAACGCTAAGTATTTGGGATATGAGATTTTGGCCTCATAAGACAGGTTTTAGCTTAATATTTAAGACGAGATTTTGGCCTCATAAGACAGGGTTTAGCTTAATAGAGTTGGCCTTTAAGACAGGTTTGACTTTTCATTTTTTCTTGACCAGGAAAGTTTAATCAGATAGTCACAATGTTTCTAGTCTTGAATACATTTAAGCGTTGGGACAAATTATTTCAACGAAACAAAAATGTATTATAGAAAATCAGTAGGCTGAGGGTTGAAGAAGCAATTAATGTTACTCAAAACATCGTCATGCACTCCAGAGACTTTTGCAAACAACGAGTGACTGATGACAACTGTCGATGTAAGTTAAAAAGGCTTTTTAGAATACTACAAGGAAATTTAAGAGCTAAGACATAGGAAAAGTTGCTTTATTACATATGGTAAAAGCAGGGAATCCAAACAACATGCGCATTCGCTATGTCTGAATAAAGTAGTTACTGTTCGCATCAATAAGATCGAAGCCCAATTTTTCAAAGCATCGTTAACCTAACGAGCTCGTAAAGAGATCAACTCGTTAAGTATTTCACGACTTTATAACCAAATACACTGAAATTTTTGTTGAAAAATTGTGAGAAGCTTTTTCGCATATTTTTTTCAACAAAATTTTTGACGTATTTGAGATATTCTAAAACGTTTGAAATGTTAATGAAACGTTAATTAACGAAGTCATTACTTTTGAACAACTGAACCCTGGGGCCGTATTTATAAAACGACTTAAGTGGTTGCTATGCTGTTGCTAAGGTGACATTTCTCTGAAGGAGATTCCCTATAACTATGTAATTTGCTCTGGAGGAACAGTCTTTGTAAGACTGTTCCTCCAGAGCAAATTTCATAGTTGTAGGGAATCTCCTTTATAGATATTTAGCCTTAGCAACAGCATAGCAACGACTTAAGTGGCTATATAAATACGGCCCCTGGACTCTAAAATTCTGCTGCACTCACTCCGAGAAAAGCTTGCAACCAAATATCACATGCCATGGATGAGCCTTTCCGACTGGTATCAAACGAAGCTCTGACAATCTATTGGCTACGTTCATCCATCGATCTGTAAAATGATACCTAAATCATAATGGCAAAATTATTCCAGCTCTGTAATTTCCGTGTGAATGTTCAATTATTTTTTTTTCTCCACTACAGCATGCCATTTAACATGACTAGAAAGGCATACTTTCATTCAGTGTAATGCCACTATAGGGAATTTTATGGGATGCAAATTTAGTATGCTACTAGAGTTAATTGTAGGCATTCAGTGTTGATCTGGCTATCAGTTGTTCTGTATATGCACTCGGGTATGTAAGCAGTTCACAGGCCTCACCATAGTTCAGTATTGTTAGGCTTTTAAAACAACTTAACCGCAGCACAAATTCTTTCCCTATGATATTAACAGAGAATCAAATTATTTGAGAATGAATTATAGAGAATTGTATGAATTTCAGGTAGCATCTCACTTACTAGAGGAGCATGGCATACACTGTATGTCATGCTCCTCCCGAATTATAAGTGAGATGACGCCATAAATATGTTACCATAGCAACTATGATCTTACTAGCTGTTGTGCTTAATACTTTGGCAGAATAATGTCACCTCAATCATTATGAACTGTCATTTGCCATGGTAGCAGATCTATGGCGTCATTGGAATTGGAACATGACATATAGTATATGCTATGCTCCGCCCAATTTTTCAGTGACATTTAAAATACAAACTGAAATTTTTTCAACAGAAACTCAGATTTTCTCACACAAATAATTATTCTCAAGTTAATTAATTCCGTATTTAATGTGCTGACTTTGGGTGATCTAGGATGGTTGCTTTTTCCAGGGTCAATCAGCCCTCTCATCTGAAAAAGAAGAGTTCCAAATGTGCATGAGGAGCATGGAAAGATTTGAACAGGCATAATAACAACGGTCTGATACTTGTTCATGCTTCTTCATAATTTTTTCTTGTTCTTTTTCCTTCCCAAGCATCGTTTTAATCAATATTTCGAGATAATATCTTTCCAAAACTGAAAGCATTTATCAACATATAAGTAAAATACACATTTAAAAAAATAAATGAGTCTGTAATGAGTCTGTTTTTTTTTTTTGTTTTTTTTTTTCTGTATCTTTTCCGCCAACAGAGAAATGCTGTCTCTAATAGGAAACAATATAATACCGTCTAATGTTATCATCGGAATAAGTACAGCTGTTCTAACTGTAAGGATCACAGAAAATCATTAATCATTTATTTAGGAATGATTTACTTGTTATTTCATACAAGGTCATAGTCATTAATGTCGATTCCTCGGAGAACTCTAAGACATTGTTGGAACTAAATTGTGTCAGTATGAGATAATGTACCATATATGAGCCGTGACACAAGAAAACTAACAAATTGGCATATCCGCCCAACGAAGACTCAGCTCAGCCAGAGCATCCGCTCAGTCTGATCAGACTCTTTGCTGTGCGCTAAAGGATAGGTAAGGGTCTAAGCTAACTCCATGAGGACGGCAGAGACTCTGATCAGACTGGGCGGATGTCCAGGCTGATCTGAGTCTTCCCTGAGCGCATATGCCAGTATGTCGGTTTCGTCGTGTCGCGTCTCAATAATTATTAATTATCATGTGCGAGCAGTGCAGGCTTGGATCAGCTTGTTCGTCTTCAAATGTAGAGCATAGTTTCCATTGTTCAGATATTATTTGATTCCTAAGGCACGTAAGTAACACTATTTGTTAATGCAAGAAGCAAGTACTCCATTGAGACCGAGCGGATGCGCAGGCTGATCTGAATCTTCTCTGTGCGCGATTATTAGGTCACCACTTCAGTAATGAAGCTTGCTAAATTGCCTCTCTGTATTAGAGCTGAATGCCGTGAAAACGAACCTTTAATCATCGCCGGAGCCAGCTGCACTTAGAAGATCTGCCATGACTTCAGCTTCTAGGCAATGTTCTTTCCACAAATGCAACTGGTATATATTGGGAACACTGAGCAAATCTGAAGGATACTCTGGTCGTTACTTTGTTCCCATGATATGTGCTATTTTTATGCTGGACGTCTAGCTAAAAATATACGTTATAAAAGAACAATATTTATTTCTAAGTAAATTAGGATTTTCTAAAGTTTCCCATTAAATATGTGTTCGTTAACTGTAGGAAATCGCAGGAATATCTTGACATTGATATAGTTCTGACCAGGAATCATTGTCAGGGACAAACATCTTGAAACAGTTCAAATAACTTATATAACTATGGAATAATGACTAATAACCCCTGCAACCGAGTAAGTACATGAATTTTTATAAGGATAATATTTATTTTCAGTATATTAGGATTTTTCTAAGGTTTCTCATTGATTTTGTGTTGGTTAACTATAGGAAATCGCAGGAATATTTTGAAATTGATACAGTTGTGACGTGGAATCATTGTCTGGGATAAGCATCTTGAAACAAATCAAATAACTTATATAACTATGGAATAATGACTAATAACCCCTGCAACCGAGTAAGTACATGAATTTTTATAAGGATACTATTTATTTTGAGTATATTAGGATTTTTCTAAGGTTTCTCATAGATTTTGTGTTGGTTAACTATAGGAAATCGCAGGAATATTTTGAAATTGATACAGTTGTGACGTGAAATCTTTTTCTGGGATAAACATCTTGAAACAGTTCGAATCACTTATATAACTATGGAATAATGACTAATAACCCCTGTAACACAGTAAGTACATGTATTTTTATAAGGATAATATTTATTTTCAGTATATTAGGATTTTTCTAAGGTTTCCCATTAAATTTGTGTTCGTTAACTGTAGGAAATCGCAGGAATATCTTGACAATGATACAGTTCTGACCAGGAATCATTGTCTTGGATAAACATCTTGAAACAGTTCGAATCACTTGTATAACTATGGAATAATGACTGATAACCCCTGCAACACAGTAAGTACATGTGAGCCGCGACACGACAAAACCAACAATGTGGTTGTTGGCACTGCGCAGACTCAGATCAGCATGGACATCCGCCCAGTATGGTCAGACTCTTCGCTAAGTGCTTAAAGGGTAGCTAAGGGACTGAGCTACATCCATGCGGACAGCGAAGACTCTTATCAGACTGGGCGGATGCCCAGGCTGATCTGAGTCTGCGCTGGGCGCACAACCACATTGTTGGTTTTGTCGTGTCGCGGCTCATGTGTTTTTATATGAGTCGTGCAATTAAACAACACACACAAACACACACAGATACACAGAAAAAAATTGATACAGTGTCGTATGACACTGATCACACTGTATGGCCATCAATACCACGTTGTGACATTTCATGACGTAAAGTATTCTTCAGAATTATTAAAAATTGCCGTTTAATAGCGTTTAAAATCAATAGACCTCAACAAAGATCCCCATGTTCAAATTTCATAGATAAACATGAAAATATGATGCATTTTCTTGAAGTTATTGCTGGCGAATATGGGCTAGGATACTCCCCTGTAAAATTGCTGAAAATAGACTTATTGGAAATGGTTTATTTTTCTCAATTGTTCACAGTTATCTACATCTTTATTAGTGCCTGAATTATAAGATACGTGTACATGGTCTAGAGTTACTAACTACAATTTCTGAGACAGGTTCTAGCAATAATGACAGTCACAGAATACTGATGTTGTGGAAACAGTAAAATAATGCACTATTTTATACCTGAAATCTTCATTAATGAAGTTCTTTATTTCTGAGAGAAGACATAAACACCGAAGTATTCGGCAATCGAGGAGATCGGATGATCGTGTAAAAACGACTTCAACAAAATGGAAAATAAATTTTCGGGGCGGACATATGCCATTAACAATGGTGGTGCCTGTCATTTGTTGTAGCTAAGTAATAAAAAATCGCTGCGTGGGACATTTCTTTACTAAATAAAATTCAGGTACCGTATGCTGAAGTTTCTTTAAAACTGCCAAATTTATTTGATCAGCGGTGGATTTATTTGATCTGTGGTGATGGTAGTTAGACACTTTGCCAACAAAACTGCAAACAAACGGATATTTTTTTAACACTGATATCCCATATAGGCAAAAGAGTTTATTTGTAATTTGATATAAAACAGAAAATTATTTCCCCTACTTTATTCAGAAAAATATCTCATGGCAAAATAGCCAGAACCCATCATTGATGTTCAGTTGGTTGGCTGTTTTGGGTGTAATGGCTCCTTGAGACAGTATTTGAGCCGCGACACGACAGAACCAAACAATGTGGTTGTGCACCCAACGCAGTCTCAGATCAGCCTGGGCATCCGCCCAGTCTGATCAGAGTCTTCGCTGTCCGCATAGATGTAGCTTAGACCCTTAGCTACACTTTGAGCACTTAACGAAGAGTCTGGTCAAATTTGGCGGATGTCCAGGCTGATCTGAGTCATCGCTGGGCGCACGACCACATTGTTGGTTTTGTCGTGTCGCGGCTCATCAGCAAAAGATACCAAAATCATAAGTCCATTTACGCACCAACTTTATTCAAAAAACATATTGAGGGGTCAAACTTTTACCCTGCGATTTCTGGAACATTTCATACATTTGGTAAAATAACTCATTTCTACCTTCCATTTTATTCATTTTGCAAGTTTTATACTCATGAAGTTCACCAAGTCAAGGTGAGGGTCACTGATGAGGCCTAATTGGCCGAAACTAGCTAGTCTGGCCCAGAAAACTTGTACACTCGACAGTTTTCAGTTCTTTGGTGTGATCCTTGCTTCCAAAGGATAACCCTTTTATAGAACATATTTAAGTCAAACTACCCCTAAATTGAAAGTGGTTTAAATTGCAATAGAGAATTGATAGTGTGTCAGTTTGGTCGGACATATCTTCCAAAATTGATATGAGTTTCAAACTTGTTACAGCTTGCTGACATTCAAAGTGATTGAATTTGTTGATTACCGAGCAAGTTTGCAAAAAATTCATGAACTGGCGAAATCGAAAATTTTGGTGAATTTGACTTTGATTTTGAGGGCAGTGTGAAAGTCTGGACTTGGTCAAGATAAAGGCAATAGTTTCAAACTTCATGTTTACAAAACTGGCAAAATGAATGAAACGGAATGAAAAGAAATGATTTATTTTACCAAATGTTTAAAATGTCCCAGAAATCGCAGGGTAAAAGTTTGACCCCATAATTTTTTTTCGAGTGTGTATAAAATCTATAAATCCGAAGTATTGTGGACCCACAAAAAGAAAGCGTTAGCAGGTACTCGCGAAAGCATTCCTGCCTATTATAATACACCCGTCATGTCTATGTATCTGATGGAAAAGTCAGTGAAAATGTTATGTGCATGCAAGCGAGTCCTCTGGACATTTTACTGTTTCTGAACCCACTTTATGAAATGCCGTGAGCTTTTTCAATCAAATCTATCTAGTGTTCAGCTGTCAACTGCTATTATAATTTGCACTGTAGGGGAAGGGCCGTAACTAATGCTCTGAGAACTTGTGGCCCGAACCCATTGTTATATTGTCACAACTGGATCAAAAATCCTGTCCCTTTTCATGCATCTACCCTTATCAAATAAATGTTTCGCTCAGAAATCATTTCGTCTCTCATGGTAGGAATAGTGCATTAAACACAAAACAGACAATTAATCTACAGTAAATGTTATTCTTCTCATACAAAACATCACACTTCAAAATGTGAAGAGGAAATGCTATTCTACAAGAGTACAAATGTCAGTATGGATTTCTGCTGGCTTTGCATTGTAAAATGATGTGACAGTGTTATTTCCGTAAAGTAATCTATCATTTAATGTCCAATAACGTTAATTCCTCATTTACAAGCATATCAGGAAGAATTTTAGAGTTTTACTCTGAAGTTCTGAAATAAGAGCTGCATCCTGTGAAAAAGGCCTAACAGAAGAGATTAAAATGTCAGACCAGTATGTGCATCCCCGTGATCAGCCTTTCCTAAGAGGTATTATTCACTACGATTAGCGCTTCAAAAGAGGCGCCAAACAGATAAATATCATTTTCATCTTTTAAGTGATGCTTGACTCTCAAGACTCAGTTTGCGCTTCTGCAAGCATGACTTTTAAGTGATGCTTGCAGAAGCACAAACTGAGTTTATGTTCATTGCTTATATTATACATTTGTTTTAATCAAAACCTTGACGAAAAATCTTATATAAGTGCTAAAATTGAAGAAGTAAAACATTTACACGCAGTATGTCTGCTACCAGCGGAACAGCGTCAATGACCTAATGACGTCACCGACGTCCAAGCAGATTGTAGGGCGCCGTGACTTATTTTGACGTCATTTATAGTCATGTGACGTCGCGGAGCTCAATGTAATTACTAAAATGTAAACTAAATGACCTTCCAATGTTTTACCATTGGGCTTTTCGAGAAATACACCAAGAATGTAAATATTTATCTATGTCCAATAGTTTACTTGTAAACAAGGAAGATAGTTTGGATTTCTTGGAAAAGCTTTGCTGATTAAATGCACATATATATTTTGATAGATGTAGGTTAGCCAGCTATGATATGTACTATAAAATAGATAGCAAGGAAAATGCATATTATGTCGCGCTCTTAGTAACATGTTTTGTTGTAGAAGCATATTATGCTTCTACAACAAAACACGTTACAATCAAAATACACGGTTGTGGAGATATCTTGCATGTATTATCACGTTGTAACATGTTACAATCAGACACGGTTGTGGAGATATCTTGCACACGTGACAAAATATATAATTATTGTCACCTTTTAAGATAACAAAGAAGCAGATTAGGCAATAAAATATGATGAATGCCATGATGTTAAACATGGTTTAAATGAAGTCTTAAGTAAAGCTGAAAAGAAAGAGTTTGCTGTAAAGACTAACTGTTAGAAAAGAATTAGTAATCGTTCCTTGCAGCTTTATTCATTTTTAAGAAAAAAAGAAACAAACAAACAAACAACAGAAACAAATGAAAGAATAAAGGAAAATTAATTTGATATCATAGACATATAGCTGTCAACTTTATACATGTAATACCTTGACATAAACGCACGTTTAATTTCAAAGCTGTACAGATTTTGGCACACATAGAAATATCGCGAATGACAACAGTTTGTGTGTTGAATAGATAAGATAAGATAAGATAAGATAATTTTATTAACGTCTCACCAATTTTACATGTACATAAACACAGTTAAAAAAATCGATATAAGATGTAAAATTGCGACTCAATATTGAGCTATGAGAGACGATCGCTCTAAAATGATAGATAAGTCTTGCTTATTTGGTGTCACAATCCTATTAAGCAACAGTCCAGTGACACTGCTGTTTCATCAAAGGAAATACCCTTTCTTACATAGGTAATTATTTAACAGGGTCATAAAACCAATATAGAGTGGTGCCACTTTTTGGCTTACTTTACGTATCTCCTTAAGACAATGGTGGTTAAACAGTTAGTCAAAATGATTATAAGTAACTCAAACGGCTGCATGATATACTAATATTCGGACACAGCGTCTTATTGTACAAAGACAAACACACAAAGGCTTTCACAGACATATGAAATATCGAACAATGTATGCAAATATATTTATATAATATGCTATATATTTATACAAAATGCATATATATTTATATAATATGCTATAAAAGCTACGTGTGTGGGTAAGCGGGTGGGTGGGGGTGGTGGGGAGCTTGTATCGACTTTACGGGTATTTAAACAGGCTTCTTTCTATGTTCTAGCATCGCTCGAAATACACACCATTTTCGAAATACGACCTTAAACAAAACACTTTACGTGAACAAAGGACCAAACACAAAGTCATAATGTTAACAGAATATCAAAATTTTGCGACATAAAACAATCAAAGATACTCTCTACACAGTTTTACTGAATAGAAGAAACTAATATCTATCAAAACGCAGAAGAGCAAAAAAGGGAGTGGCTAGAAAGTCTTGCCTTTGACAAGAATCAACTTACTATTTAGCAAACAAGAGAAATTAACTAAGCACAGGAAAGTCTTATTAACGACAAGAAACAAACAATAAGAAAAAAAAGACAAAAAAGTCGCTACAGGTTTACTATTGACAAAAAAATGCTGTCAAGAAAAAGAAAGTTAAAGTTAAACGATAGGCAATGATCAGGAACTAAGGCAATGATCAGGAACAAATACAATCAGGCCCCAAGGTTATAAAACTTTTTTCATGCTCAACTCAGCTGAGCATGAAATTTAAAATGCCAATTAATATAAAAATATCAAGAAATTCAGCATTTTTAATGCTCAGATAAGCCAAGAAGGCTATTTTTTCTGCTCATAAATATTAAAATGCCAACAATTGTAGGCATTTTAAAACTTATGAGCAGAAAAAATTTCATACTCAGCTGAGTTGAGCATGGAAAAAGTTTTATAACCTTGGGTCCTGATCCCTTATCCTGCCCCCAAAACCAAAAGGGAAAGAAGTATATACATAAACTGACACCAGTTCACGAACGGTACGCACGATAAACCTGCTGCATAAGCGCCCTCAATTTATGGAACCCAGAAATCAACCCACAATGCCATCGATAAACTTCTGAAAAAGCCTATCGAAGTTCATGATTGGAGAAAGACAGGAGTTTAAACACCATCACGGGCACCGAAGCCAGTCTTCCGACTGGTCGGGTGGTGCGATGGTGCTGTGTGTAACTTGCAGTGCCGGGGCGTCCTACTGATTTGGAACATAGTAAGGCAAGGGCCTACTGTGCTTGCAGTAGATGCGGGTGGTGGTTGTTTGGACATTTGTCTCTCGTCTATCATTTCTCCTCTTTCTCCCTCTCTGGGAGACTGCTCGATATTGACTCAAATACTTTCTCAAAGGGCTGTTATACCCCAAACAATCAATCAATCAACTTACGACTAGATACTCCAGCAAACTGACTAAGTTGAGAATTGCAAACCCCGCAAGAGGCAGAATGAATGAAACGCCACCAACCAAAACAGGAAAATCGCCATGCCAAACCCAAAGCCATCTCGATTATCACAAACTCGTGACGAAAAAATCCGCCCGAAACAGAAAAACGCGAATCCAAAAAATGGGGCTTCGGCATTAGAGGCATCAGCGCTATTAAACTGTAGTTCAGTCGGACAAGTGAATAAAATCTTAAAGAGTTTCCTTCAAGGGCAGAGAACAAATTCAAAAGACGGGGCAGGAGCCATACTTGAAGTTTCGGCTACTCGAGCCTCATCAGTGACACTGACAATATCTGGTGACGAAAGCCAGAGAAAAGCATACTGTAATTTCTTAATTTTTATAAGGCGGTCGATTCAAAGACTGGTTAGTATAAAAAACGAAATATAAAAAACGACGATGTAATATTACAGTCTAAACCAATTAAAAAATCTGATTTTACAGCATATATCCTCTGATCGCTAAGGACAAAAATAACCAAATATGATCTGCACTTTTGATGATGTACGACCCACCATGCCCCAAACCCGACCCACCAAGTCACAAAAGCTAGGACCACCGCCAGCATCCGAAAGACCACACAGCCACCTAGATTTTAAGCCGAACGCCTCGACAAACTTAGCTCGTCCCCCACCAGAAAGAGACACCACGAAATCCCCGTAACACAAAACAAAACAGCCACAAAAAGACCATACCAGCAAAAGAAAGAAAAATTGAAAAAACTTATTGCGAAAGACGTATGCAGATGCACGTCGCTTTTACGTCAAATTCTGACAAAAGAAAAATAAAACATTAGAATTCAGGAGAAAAAACAGAGGAAGGAAAGTCTGATAATAAGAAATAAATGCTTTACGTAGGAAAAAAAAAGAGAAAAAAATAACGGCTGTGAAATGTTTATGCTACTGAAGACAGGAAATAATTAAATATCAAGAAAAAAAACGAAAGAAAAAGGTCGCAAGTGTTAATAAGAGATAAGCGTCAAGGAAACAACAATATAAAGGAAGATACCCAGTAATGGCCACAACCTCACAGCCCAATTTAGACACCGAAAGAAGAAGAAGCCATCAAAACTAACCACCTTGGAACGTACAGTACTTTAAACTACTGGGGAGGCTTAAACAAGTTTAATGCAACTTCACACTCTCTTCTGGTGCAGCTTTGAAGACAAGTAGGCGATTGATTTGCCTGGAGGCTCCTAGCTCATCAGTGAGCATCACAGTAAAACATATAAAATTATTAGAAAAATGTTATAAAAAAAGAGCTGAGGACAATATGCAGTACGAAGCTAGAGTAAAAGTAGACCATTAATTGAACAGTGTTGGGCCCGACCATCGGACATTGTGAGTCCGGTGCCGACCTTCCATAACATATTTGAGCCGCGACACGACAAAACCAACAATGTGGTTGTGCGGCCAGCGCAGACTTAGATCAGCCTGGGCATCCGCCCAGTCTGATCAGAGTCTTCGCTGTCCGCATGGAGGTAGCTTAGGCCCTTAGCTAACCTTTAAGCGCTTAGCGAAGAGTCTGATCGGATTGGGCTGATGCCCAGGCTGATCTGAGTGTGCACTGGGCGCACAACCACATTGATGGTTTTGTCGTGTCGCGGCTCATTTTCTGAAAGATTTAGAAGAGTGCCGTCATTTAGTCTGAGCGATTGAAGAGGGAAGCAAACGGTGATTGGGTAATCCATTCAGAATCAGAGCTCTAGATAAGAGGGCGTATTTGGTGATAATTAGGGATAATTTTTGTTAATTCTGCATAAAAACATATGTTGTGACCCCTCATCTGAACCGTCTCGACGAGACGGTTCAGATGAGGGGTCACAACATATGGTTTCGATGAGAAATAAGAAAAATTATCCTTAATTATCATCCAATACGCCCTCTTATCTAGAGCTCTGAGAATGCAGTTTGTTGTACCGCATCAGTATTATAACCTTACTTTTGTATCTAATTATAATCTATTTGAATTGTTCTAAAGAATCAGGTTAACAAGAACGAAAAAACGAGGAAAATAGATAAGTCCTACCGTCGAGATTAAAATAGCATGTATTAATGAAAAGAGAACACAAGAATAGAGTCGCAGCAAGAGTATACTGTTATTAAGAAAACTACATGGTTATCATAATCTCAAACCGAAACTGGCAATAAACAAAGGACGGGGATGAGGGAAGGTGAAGTTTGCGATCTATTGCCCTGATGATTTCGATGAAAAGATTTGAACGGCACATGGGAAGCAAATAGCTGCAAATGCGTGCCACAATAAATTAAGCTGTAAAGAAAACAAGAGATGTCATTATGCATAATGCTTGCGTCGCAGAATAAAGTGTACAAGAAAAGAGAAAACGTGAAATTCAGAAAAAGCCTTTTTAAAGTCAAGAAATCATAGTCGTTTTCTCTCACAAGAAAAAACGAGATACAGCACAGATGAAGATGACCAAGAAATGCTACAATCATAAATCACAGCCAACCTAATGTCTAGCCGTTGACATAGCAAACAATTTTCCATAGAAGAAAAATACAACTGCATCAAAGTATAAGTAAGAAACGTTTTTCAAGAACAAGGAGAAATAAGCAAGCACCGGCTTTCGCTTTTCATTGAGGCGATTACATTGCAGGCTGTGATGTGATCGCCTCAATGAAGAAAATAAAGATCGCCTCAATAAAGAAAAGAAAGCCAGATGATCAAACAAATAATAACAACTATGAAGAAGACAGTACGAAACGTGAAAAGCGACAGGCCACAAAGCCATACAAAGAAGAAACAACATCAGAACCACCACCCTAGTCCAGGCACTCGTGGAATATAAATTAATTTTAAAGGTACGTAATCTTCACCAAGGCCCTAGAAATGTTCCAAATACATAGAGTGTTCGGTTCCTTAATCCGTTTAGTAGAACGTCATCGGGAAATCAGATAAAGCCATAAAGATGACGAAAGATGCTCAAAGCAAATACAGAAGACATTGACACCCAGAACTGATGAAAACCATTAGCTGAAGCATGGTGGGCCCGTTCAAAGTGAATGACTTGGGTCCTCTTGAGGATGTTAGGTTCGGGCGGAAGACGCTACAAACTTTTGGTATTGGGACTGTTTGGGTATTTTAAGTCGGTTCTCCATTCTACCGCCGTCTCACTAGGAGACTACTCGATGCAGATAGAAACACTTTCTCAAAGTGTCGTTTAACCCACCACAATTAACCAACCAGGTTTGTTCTTTTTCCCTTTAACAAGGACTCCTTTGTTACTGACCGTACCGTAGTAGTTCTCTGATGTGGTTCCTCTATGTCTCGAAAATTGAGCCACGACACGAGAAAACCAACAATGTGGTTGTGCGCCCAGCCCAGACTCAGATCAGCCTGGGCATTTGCCCAGTCTGGTCAGACTCTTCGCTAAGCGCTTAAAGGGTAGCTAAGGGACTGAGCTACCTCCATGCGGACAGCGAAGACTCTGATCAGACTGGGCGGATGCCCAGGCTGATCTGAGTCTGCGCTGGCCGCACAGCCACATTGTTGGTTTTGTCGTGTCGCGGCTCAATTGTTTTTTCCATTTCTTTGTACTTTGATGTTATTGCCTTGGGCTATTGTTCAAACATAGCGACTTTTAATGTATCAAAGACCATGACCGATCCCTATTTTTTCCAAATCTGTAATTATGTTCATTTCATAAGCAGGCACATGTTATAGATATTTTTTCAACTCAAGCGAACAATTTCAAATAATTTCAAAATATCTCAGGTAAATTGCTTACAAATAAATCTACCCTGTGTGTAACTTAAGACACACATTATCGCACTATTAGATATGGGAAGAGTGGTTAAAACGATATGTTATAAATCAACCTTTGTCGAGCCAAATGTGTAAAAAAAAATATGTAAAGAGTTTAGAGAACTGATAGTATTTCAACGGATATGACAAGGAAGTTTTAAGAAATTCAATTCACCTGTGACACCATGTGTTGTTGATTTTAAAAGACTAACGTGACGATATACAAGCCTGAATATACCCGGTCATCGAGATTTACTTTATTTAGTTCAGTCATTTTGACTTGAAGGTAGGTAAAATTCATTATAGTAGATAATTAAGTATCATAATGGCGGAGTGTAGATTTTTTGTTTACGGGTATGATACGAAGTTTCGTATAATGGAAGTAGCTATCAATATGTTGTTATATTTACATTCTTGGTGTATTTACTGAAAAGCCGTATAGTAAGCCATTGGAACCTAATGTAGTTTACATTCCAATAATTACATCGAGACACGCGACGTCAATGACGTCAAAATAAACAATGTCTCTCGTCAATCTGATTGGGCGTCAGCAACGTCATGACGTCATGCATGCTGTTCTGCTGTTAGCAAAAAACTGCGTGTGCATGTTTTACTGCTTCAATTCAAGAGCTTAAATAAGATTTTTCATGAAAATTTTGATTGAAACGAATGTAAATATAAGCAATGAACTTAAATTTTCTGTTGTTTATCGAAGTGTAAACTACATTGGGTCACTAGCAAAGTTTACATGAACCCCTTCGGGGTTCATTCACTTTGCACGTGACCCAATGTAGTTTACACTTCGGGGTTCATTCCCTTTGCACGTGACCCAATGTAGTTAACACATCGATAAACCTCAGAAAAATGAAATTCATTCCTTAAATAAACAGACACTGTTTACAAAAATGCACTCGAATTATTCTTGACGGTACAATTAGCTTTAAATTAACATAGTATCGGAAACATTTTCATTTCTACGTGTTTCCACCATTGCCTTTCAAGTATTTTTCAATGCAAAAGACCAGATGGTCCGCATCAAGTGTGTTCTGTGCTGGAATATGTGGTATCAGGATGGTGGTCGGTGACTGCAGTGTCACTGAACGTCAGCGGTGGCGTCCACCTTATAAAACTGGCAAAACTGCTTTGAGCCGCGACACGAGAAAACCAACAATGTGGTTGTGCGCCCAGTGCAGCCTCAGATAGGCTTCGGCATTTGCCCAGTTTGATCGGACTATTCGTTAAGTGTTCAAAGGGTAGCTAAGGGTCTAAGCTACCTCCATGCGGACAGCGAAGACACTGATCATACTGGGCGGATGCCCAGGCTGATCTGAGTCTGTGCTGGGCGCACAACCACATTGTTGGTTTTGTCGTGTCGCGGCTTATATATGCACGTAAACCTCAACGCACACTGAGGCAATGTGCATGTTATGGTTTTGTAACCAGGGACTCTGACCTCATTAAACCAGCATGACGTTGCCAACTAAGAACAGCCCCGAACTAAAAGCATGTGTAGGGGTTTCAGTAATAATTCTTAAATAAAACGTCATCAAGAATGAAGATTTCTATGGAATAATGCTTGTCAGTTAAGAAT
Source organism: Ctena decussata (assembly GCA_963989385.1). Classification (NCBI taxonomy): domain Eukaryota; kingdom Metazoa; phylum Mollusca; class Bivalvia; order Lucinida; family Lucinidae; genus Ctena; species Ctena decussata. Next base: position 64,275,178 of record OZ022507.1, read on the forward strand.
GCATGAGTTATCCGGTTTGTTAAAAATAAGCTTCTTAGGAAAAACACAATTTTCAAATTATTTTAGAATTATATCTATATTACAAGTAGTCTTTTAAAGTGCAGTAATGGCTGGGTCGAAAATATAGATACCATACAATATTAAAGTCGTCCGAAAAGTCTAAATGCTAAAAGAAAGACACCTCTACAAAAGTTTTGTGAAGTTGTTTGTAATATGAATCGCCACTTCCTTCTTTAAACAAATACCTTCACCACAATTGGCTGAAATTGTGTATTGGAGTGCGTCAAAAGAAAATAATCTCAAATTATCGGCAAAAAGTAATATCACGCTACTTTGGTGTACAATCAACCTTCCTTGTTCAAAATAAAAGAAACTATCGATGTATGTAAATTTTACATAGATGAACGATAAATGACCTGCGCTTTTCTATGTATTACATAGCGTAAGGCAAGGTTACTCCTTTCCGGACTGGTATTTCTTTGAGACAAATGGCAGAATTGATGTAACCGGATAGCTTTTGATAATTGGCAGAAACGAAGACATTCCCAGAAAGAAAGGTTTGATTAATTAGATTCCAAGACAACTGTGTTTATTTCTTTGCTTAAACAGAATTAATAACTGTACCTATTGATTACCGTAAAAAGTATGTTTGGGTCAGCAAAAATTTTGAGACACCATTAATCCAGGAATTGTTACCAGTCTGTCTTGCATTGAAAGTTTTTTTATAGAACTGAGAATTGGATAACAAATAGTATTTACTCAGATCAGACTTCTCCATAGGAGACGTCTGATCTTAGTCTACATTCTTTGCTGTATATAGTTTTTTTCAGAATATTTAGAGTTTTACTGTAATGCATCAAAATACAAGGAAGAAGTCCACTTTAATGACGTAGTGCAAGAAGAACTTCTGGCTTGAAATTTCAGAGAGAACTTTCAAAGATGCGATAGAGATCCACACGTACAATGAGGATCAAGGGACTATTTCTAACTTCTGCCTTGAAATTTCAGAGAGAACTTTCAAAGATGTGACAGAGACCCACACATGCAATGAGGATCAGGGGAGTAGTGCTCTACCTCGGCTTAATATATCTATGCCCTCCGGCCATTGTTTTCGGTATGGGTAGGAGGCGGTTCCATAGAGACAACGTGCAGTATGATGACACGTGTTCAAGAGATTGCTCACAAACAGTAAGTAAAAAACTTTCTAATATCCTTTGCGATGGAATTTTCAGTGGATTTTTCTTTAAAATTTCCAGAAATAGCTGCGTATTTAAAACATATCTCATAGTTAAAACTGACTTATAGCATTTTGCATTATCTCTCTAGTCTATCATTTCTTGATTGGAGATAGTGTTTCCACAGCAGTAACAATATTTCTATCCGAATTTTTGATTTGATGGAACCCTTTTGTGGGGTAATCTCAACACTAGTTACATCACAACTCTGGTCGTGCACATGCATGCTGTGCATGCGTGCGTGTGTGTGTGCGTGTTTTCGGGTAGATCAGTTCTGCCTAGGTTTCTTATCGTGTCAACTTACACCTGCGTGCCTTTTTCGACAAACTATTTCTTCTGCATAATATTAATTATTATTGTCATAAAATATCAGACTTAGATTCTACTAGCTGATCTCGTGTTGATTTCATGTAAAGTGACATTTTTATGGAATGGAATTGAAACATATCAACTCTACAGTCAGGTAGTTTCGTGTTTTTGGTGGATATTTTGAACACTTTTCGCTTCATAACAGTGCATAATGAAAAAAAGTATGTACCTTGCAAGTGCATGTGACCAGGAGAGAAATCCAACTGCTGTATTTGACAAATCTAACAACGAGAAAATGTAGCAGAATGAACAAAATGAGCAAAATAATAGCATTTCTTCCATTCAAAGAAAACTGTAGTTTAAACAATATTTTATTCGCATAGTAACATACAAACGACAAACATATTAATACAAACAATATGCAAATGGTATCAGAAAAAAAATCAGCAAATTTATTATTTTATTTTATTATTTAAAATGAGTATGAAACAAAAGATTATTAAAAGCATATTCTAAGGGGGATAAATCTTTAAATTTTAAAGATTTACCTCCCTTAAAACATACTTTTAAAAATCTTCTCTTAGAATTTTAACATTTCATCACCCTTAGAACAGGCTTTTAAAAATCTTCTGTGTCATATTCATTTTTTAGAACATATTTAACAGTGCAAACGTACTTTCAAAATATATTTGTATTTTCCAATCTACATATTTTCAGGTTTAGTAATATTTGCTTCCTGTTTATTCTTGTTTATTTGCTTCCATTTCTGCGATAAAATCATAGGTTATATACCATGAAATGTATAGTTTACCAGTTTATCGCATTTCCAAGTGCTCAACTTACAATTATCATGAATGTATGTCATTTTGTCTGCAATCATTGGCATACTTTAGACAATAACAATCATTTATTTCAAACTTGGAGCAAGGTAATTTACCATTCAGATGTGTAAAGAAGGCTTGCAGGCGAATGACAAACTGTGCACACGCTTATCAGACGGCTTTAGAAGCGTTCTGATCTGGGTCTGCACTATTTGCTAGGATTTAAGGTGACTACATTGTAATTGCCGATGATAGAATCAGGCCAATGCCGTCATTTTTATTTCTGAGAGCGATTATTGAATACATTCTCGGAATCACATATAACTCAGTTCTAAGAGTCTTTAATGCGCAGATAGACCTTGACAGGTGCTAGTATCCCGAGCCCATTCGCATTCGGGCGTCCTATTGATAATGATTAATATTGGCTTTAAGTAGGGGAGGACTTCTTGCTATTGGTGCGGTGTGGGACCGTTTTAGGATATTTTCAACTCTCATCCGTCAAATTTTTTCTGCCTTTATTCCGAGCAAAGGAGCTAGGGTTTTAGATCTAACAATGCTCTAAAATAACATAATGGCCAAAGATAATGCTTATCGCGAATGTTTATATCATTACACTTTTCATTTAGGATAAATACGTTAAGTATTTTGGGTTTTATTAGAGGTTTCCAGTTAATAATATATGCTCCTCTACTTGTTTGTATTCATAAAACTGAGAGAATAAAGAATTTGGCAATAATGCACATTTATATCGAGATGTTTGCGAAGGCAAGAGATTGAGTGACATAAGGAAGTTTGATACGAAATCTCACCCGATCAGAGAAAGGGGAGAGGAAACCCCATGTACTCTTGGTATCTTGGTATCTTTGGTATCTTAAATCGACACAAACTGACTGCTAAGTTTGATGCAGATCTTTTCCTCCGCTTTCGGTGATGGTTGGATGCATATAGGCGTCTGCTTGCATATTTTAGGGCAAAGGACTGTTGCACTCGCAGCAGAAGGCCGCGCAAACCGGTCGTAGGTACATGTATTCAGACAAGCAGAAGCAAGTGTTCTCGTAAGGGTCATACTAAACACTATACAGAATGGAACACCGCAGTACGTGCGGGATGGGCGATTCCTCTTTGTCCGCTCTATCCATTTCTCTTTCACTCTTTTTGAAATTGCTGAATATAACAGTAAGCAGTTCTTGATATTATAGACATGTTAACCAATCCATTTAGCAGTAGACAACTGATAAATACAGTCCAAACTGTATTAAGCAAGCACCTAAGGGATTAGCAAAGTCTGCTTGTTTAAGACAGGTGCTTGCTTATTAAAATACAGATACATTTCAATGTATTTGCCTATTTTGGGAACTGAATGCATGCTTGCTTAATACAGGTGGCTACAAAGAGAGTTTTTATAGTCTGACCTCAGACCCTATGTTTACAAAAATTTCAATAAATCTCTTTGCTGCCGAGAAACAAAGGGCCAATCTACAAGTTTTACTGTAGTATATGATATTTTAATAATTCTTATTTCGACGCGCTACTGCATACCCCAGGGAAATATTCCAGACAGAACCCCTGAGTTTCTCAGGAGGCTTAAAAGATGGTTTTGCAATCAATAAAACCCCTTCTATGCATCGAAAAGGTGTTAATGTGGTAATTTTTGACTCCAACACACAGATACGATAGCAAACAAGTCACTTTTGGGCGTAAACGACTGGGCGTTTCGTGCTACACGAATCTTAGCTAGAAGCACTTTTTTCTAAAGAAAAAGTGTTTCATGCTAATACTCGTGCAGCACGAAACGCATAATCGAATACGTCCAATAATTGCACATCAGAAGAAAATTGCTGTGGAGATTACAGAGCTTGCAAATATCTTCACAAAGCACTACTTAGTTCAGACACCTTTGGGCTAATAGTTCATAAGCATGGTTATTAAGTCAATGGTATTAATTGAAATGAGATCACAAGCATGGCAATATCAAAACATAGCAAGCCTTTGTGGTGAGAAATGGCCTTGAGTTACTGCTGCAAGCAGGCCATCCTAAGCTATATTAAAATAGCCACATAGCTTCAGATTATTATGTGTTTCTTACTTTGAAGCTGCTGAAATACCTTTATTTCGACACGTGCCAGACAGTGGCAGTCCTTCGAAAAAAAGAATTTAGATATATTAAAAAGAGAAGAAAAATGTTGACAACTTTATTCTTGCACGCCGGATAGAAAATGCTGTTCTTTTAACGTGGGATAGAAAATCTCATCTTACCCTGGTGTTCTAACCCAGGACTGGAAAAAATCACGAGCTGTCAACGCATTGGATGTATAGGAGCTCACGTACCTGCGTCGTCAAGTGACGTTGACATTTTAGATGATGACGTCACGAAGACGGTAAAAATGACGTCAGTTTGTGCACGCCATCATTGACGTAAAGAGCCGAATGGCGGTCGTTGAAAGCGGCGCCTTCTTTCAGATCAAATTGAAACCTCTCAAGCACTAGAATTGCGCATTTTAACAAGTTCTGAAGTTAAAACAAAACGTGGCGTGCAAGAAAAAGCATCTATCATGGGTGTGAGGTGCGGATAGAAAAAATCGTCACTCGGGATCACTGTTCGGCATCACTCGGCAAGCCTCGTGATGCCGACCAGTGACCCTCATGACGGATTCTTCTATCCACACCTCACACCCATGATAGATACTTATATTATCTGTTTATTACTTGCTCGTATCTATCACGTCTGTGTATAGTAAAATATATAACTATATTTGATGGCAGTTATTTGTCACTTTCAAAATGGACAATAACCAAATGAAACGTGTTGTGTTGCATGAAATCAGTATAATAGTATGAAAAATTTCTGTTTCATATTACTGTTTGAATATGGTTGCCTTTCTTATGACCTGCATTATCTGAGCAGAACAAACAAGACAGCCCCGTGCTCGGCACAAGTGAAAATTTTTATCCATTTCTTAAAGGGAAATGAATAGAATATTTTACAAACTAAACAGAACAGTAGTGGAACCACCCACAATTGATGTGTAGGTGGTAAACAAGTATGAAAAGTACAACACTAAGGCATGTAACAGCGTTATAGGACAGGTAAACAGGTCATTTGTCTTCGGCAAGTGGATGAAAATTGTTCTGATCAGTAGCGTTTCTGAGAAAACCCTTTCTCAAGGCAAACGCAAACTGAGCATGTTTAGACCAGCCTGTGCTTATGCGCATTATAATCAGAACATGTAGTCAACATTGAACTGTGCAGTCCCTGTTGAGCCTCAACATGTGCATTACACATGTGCGAAGATAGCCCGTTCTTGGAACAAAGCTGGCTCCAGGCTTCTGTGATAACTAGTCAGAGCCATTAATATTCCTCCATTTGCTTATTGGGATCGGTTACCACGACATGCTGATCAGTCATATGCATCAGGTGTAAAATAGGTGTATGCAACATTCTTTTTCAAAGAAATCCCAAAGAGCGCTTTTGGCTCTACGCCTTCTTCTGAGTTTAAAAAGACATAGACATCTACAAACAAACACACCGCTACAAAGCGCACAGTTGCAGACAGTTTTAAAAATAGAAAAATGTAACATAAAGCAAAAAAAAGAAAAAACGGAAATTATAGAACTACATCTGACAATCATAAAAGCATCATTTGAAGCCCCTTACGTTTTGGTCCGGTAGCGTTAGTGTCTCAGTATTAGACCTTCACGTTTGATATTAGTTACGACCAAAATAAAGGGGTATAAGAGATTTTTAATTTGGGGTGAGTGCCTATAATTTCTACTGGGCGCAAACATATGCTTTTGGGAAACAACTTGGAGGTGTGACGGATGAAGTTTCAGGATTCAGAACGTAATAATATGAACACACTCTCCATGTTGTTTCAGACCATCCGTCCAAAAGTTAGGGTGAATACAATACACAAGGAACTACATGAATTGGAACTTATTATTTGTTTAAGAAAATCTGAACTTTCTGTTGAAAGAGTTTCAGTTTATAATGACATTGAAAACTTGGCGGAGCATGGCAATATATAGATATAGATTGAAATGCTGTCTCAAAGATTCGTCCAGCCCAACACAACCAGCCAACCAAATCCTCAATTTTCCTGTTCTAATATGAAACATATTTCAGCACTTGCACATGTATTGTACTGTATTAAGCACTGCAACAGCCGCATCGCAATACCTATTGTATTGGCAGTGAGCTTGATATGGGTTTTACAGCACATCAGCACAAACAAGGCTGTTTCGAACCGAAAAAAGGCTTTAAAATATGTTAATATGCATGAGATCAGAAATGAATGCAGTCTTAAAATGAAGGATGTCGGGTATGTGGGAAAATACGCCGATTAACGGCTGTCCTAAGACTAACAGCATTAAACGAACAAAGGTAGACCTGGCTCAGAGGTTATAAAACTTGGATACATTCTCAAACTCAAAATAAAGCACACTGATTAGCTGCTTCCGAGCACATGCTAGAAGCAGCAAATCAGTGTGCTTTATTTTGAGTTTGAGATTATTCTCAAGTTTTATAACCTCGAACCCAGATTGTGGTTGAAAAGATAAATGTCGCCTCCATTGCTGAGAGAAATCTTGTAATTATGTAGAAAAGCGATACTTAAAATGAATGTAACTTTTTTTCAGAATCCGAGGTTCTTTGGAGACACAACCGTCTTTAATTGTACGATTGGAAATCTCTCAGGTATAGTAACGTAATTTTCTTTTCTTTTTTTAAACATGATGTAGAACTTTACAGGGAAATTCTAGTAGGAGCTCGTTATATGTACAATTGAGCCGTAACATGACAAAACCAACAAATTGCCCAGCAAAGACTCAGATCAGTCTTTGCATCCACCCAGTCTGGCCAGATTCTTCGCAGTCGGCATAGAGCTAGCTTAGGCCCTTAGCTATCCTTTAAGCGTGCAGCAAATACTTTGATCAGTCTGGGCGGATGCCAAGGCTGATCTGAGTCTTCGCTGGGCGCACATACCACATTGTTGGTTTTGTCATGTCGAGGCTAATTGTTACTGATACCCAGTTATAAATAAACTGCATAATACTGATAGTCATGCGACACTGAGGGAAATTTTTGACTTATTGTACAGTCATATCTCGATATCTCATAGCCGACGTTTCTCTCAAACTACTGATATCTTACAATGAATTTTCGGGTCCCAAAACGAACTATGAGATACAAGTAGTTCGAGATAGCAGATGCTAAATGTAAACCGAAATAGGAACTGCGTTAAACCTTTATTCTTTGATATAAGAGGGTACTTTGAGATATCAGTGTTTGAGATAACGAGAGTTGACTGTATATAGGATTTTGTAGAGTCTGGAAGAAGCTGCTATATTTTATTCAACTATATTTGGATCCTGAAAAAACAGTTTAAAACAAAACACAAAGACACTGATAGCCTGTCCACAATCTTGCATGAATATTTTGAAATCTGAAATGGTATGGGCCGGAATGGTATGAGTGAACTAAATCGGGTTTAATGTCCCAACGAGGCGGGAACCTGGGTTTAAAGTGTCATCCGAAAAATCGGAGGAGCGGGAGAGGAGTCTGTAGCTATACTATTCCATTCCACTCCGTTTTATTCCATGTTTTAAATTTATTTTGAGACTCAGGTTTAGGTTAAATCGAGTGAAAGCCTATTAGACAATATTCATTTATTGTACAGCTGCGACAGTCTGCTAATACTATTATACGACAGAAGTTCTATAAAAGTACCTTGTTTATATGAGCTGCGACACGAGAAAACCAACACAGTTGTTGTGCGCCCAGTGCAGACTCAGATCAGCCTGGGCATCTGCCCAGTCTGATCAGAGTCTTCACTTTACGCTGAAAGGGTAGACAAGGGTCTAAGCTTACTCCATGCGGACAGTGAAGACTCTGATCAGACGGGTGGATGTCCAGGCTGTCTGAGGCTGCGCTGGGCGCATAACCACTTTGTTGGTATTCTCGTGATGCGGCTCATATGAGCCTTCCATCGAGTAAAGATGCCTCCAAGCATGTACTAACATCAAAGACTAAGAAGCTACACGTCTGAGAAAAAATGACCATATATCTTATTTCAACTTATAGATTTCTCAGGGTTCGGAGATTGTTAATGCCAAAAGGAAAGTCCCTAATAATTCCGCAGGGATACGCAGGCTTGCATGAGTCTTCCATTCTGTTTCCACGAGCAATAACTAAGGGGCATTCGTTCACGTTGCTGCTTATTTTCTTTTAAACCCGGAAGTTCACATGTACTTACCTAGTTACGTTATCGCCCGAGATATGTATTGTGTGTATTATTTCACTTTCCATGTTAAGACGGCGGGTTTCATCTTTAACCGTGATTAGTCTTCAGCACTTCACCAGTTAATCTGTTAAAAAGCATCTTCTACACAGGTTGATATGGAGGCATCATGTTTCAAGTCTGGCGAAATGCAGCTCTAGCCTAGAATAATCATATTTTCGTCTATTTCTCTGCGGTTGAAAATAAAAACATTTAATGAGTACAAAAAGGGCATTTAAATATGTTAAATAATTTCTGGAAAAAAATGGATCTTTTGGAAAAAGAGAATATACTTAACATCTGAACATTGCAGACTGACATCTGTGCTGTCTGTTCATTTGCAGAAATGTGATATGCAAAACTGCTTACACCGTCACGCACAGGCGCAAACAGATCTCCCATATGAAAAAGAATTGAACCAAAACACAACCAATGCACTATCAAGGTGCTATCAAATCACTTTTTTCTAACTTGGTGAAGTGCCTTGGTCTGAAACGCTAACCAAACCACTACCAAGTTACTTTTGGAAAAAGTACATAAATGGTGTCTTGGTCAACTTTGTTCATGGAGTAGTAATTTTATGGTGCATTGGTGAACTTTGATGAATGCCACAGTGCCTTGATAATGTCTTGGTAAACTTATACCTGGATCCTGCAGTTTTTCAATGGCCCAGCAGCCAAACTTAGTGTCTTGGTAATATCTTGGATTTTAGAATTTTTGGCCATTAGAAAATCAGATTTGGCAGCCATATGTAATGACTCATTTCCTGTGTTCAAATATTGGAGGGAGTGTTTGAATGTGTTTCTTTTGTTATAGCTAGTTATTTTAGTTCAAATGTTTAATCATGACAAATGTTGTAAAGGAGCTTGTTCAATAGTAGTGTAAGTAGTTTAAACATAATTTTAGAATTAGTTTATTTGCATTTTCATGTTGTTCCATGTGTTTATGCAACTGCAGCAATTAATTAATTCGTTTTGTCTGATCATGCTTACCTGAACATTTAATTCATATATAGAAAAACATCATGCAACATTGGAATCACTGGAGTGTGTGATATCAAGCAACAAACTGACTTAATTTATTTTATTTAAGGAATTTGGAAAGTGCTTTATTGACATATAAAACTCTTTGTTTGGCATGAGAAGCATACGCTTATCAGCATATAAAAAAGTTAAGCAACGAAATATTTACAGAGAACAGGCTTATGTATTCACTACAAGCTGTTTTCATTGTATGTTGAGTTGCAATTGTTTAAAATTTAGGGTATTAAATAAAAGGTAGGGCATAATTGCAGTTGACACAGTTTAAAGGCATATGCTTGTGTAATTGTATACTGACCTGACCTTCAGTTCACCTTTGAAATTGCTTGTGTCTTGATAGTGTTTTGGTCAAAGTGTCTTGATAGTGTTTTGGTCAAAGTGTCTTGATGGTGTTTTGGTAAAAGTGCCTTGGTGGTGTTTTGGTCAAAGTGTCTTGATGATGTCTTCGTTAGTGCCTTGGTGGCTCATTTGCATGTGAAATTTTGCACTATCAATGCACCATAGTCGCCGAATTTTACAAAAAGTCGCCGAATTTTACAAAAAATATTGGTATTTGATTCATAAAGATTTCACAAAGGTTTTAAAATACATTTTTGCATCTTATACTCTAGCCCCTAGTCAATATAACGCGGTCCTCACTCTTTTATATAAAAAAGGAGAAAGGGAAGATATTAAAAACTGGCGTCCGATTTCGCTTTTAAATGTGGACTATAAGATTATTACCAAAATTTTAGCTGAACGAATTAAGCAAGTACTACCCTCCATAATACATAATGATCAAAAGGGTTTTGTCCGTGGGCGGAATATCTGCGAAGCGAACAGATTACTGCAAGAAATTATTTTTTATACCGATCTCATTTCAATCCTTCTATCTTTCTTCCTGCTGATCATGAATGTACATACCCAAACATAAATGACCTTGATTCAGTCTTCAGACCTTCTCCTGAATCAATGGCCTATGCACGGGTATTGCATCGGTCTCCTTAACTTCCTTCTAACAAATGATTAGCTTAATCATCCTTTAGTTATCTGGCTATTTGGTTTAAACATATTTTATTTCGAAAAATCTATGTACAACATATATTGTAACAATATCTATATAAGGATACGAACGGAAGCAAAATGCTTATATAGTTCTTCTCCTTTAAATTCGATCTGGTAAACATATAGTTGCGAAAAATCTATCAACTATGAGCGTACAAAGTTTGTAATAATCAACATAGTGAAATAGCCAGTCAACAGATTATTTGTAAAATAGAATATGTTTCAGGAAGAAAGAAAATGAAAAACATACATGTATGAAATATTAGAATGAAGACAATTAAATGGAAAAGAGAGAAATTTCACCCCTTGCTCTCCTGTTACATTTTGAATTGATGGATATTATTTACCACCTCCGGAAGTGCATCATGACCGATGTCCCTGTCTCCTTTCAAAGAGGGAGGGCCAGCAGCCACAATACGCTTCGAGCTGCGGGTCAATCTCAAAAAGAAAGCATGGAGGAAACTCGTCACATAAATGGCATTACAAAAAGAGACCTATCGGGGAGAAAGGATGCACACAACAAACAGCTAAAAGAATGACGACAAAATGACTTAGAAACTGTGAAACAAATTATTTGCCAAATTTGACGCATGTCACGTACAAAATTCTCACAGATCAAATAAGTAAAGTAGTGAATTATTCACTAGGTAGATAAGAATCAAATATGTGATACTGTACTTACAAGTGAGAAATGACGGGGTAAAAAGGTAAAGAGGAGAAAAACTATGGAAAAGCAAAGCTATGGGAAAGTAGTGGCAATTTTGTGGTGCAAAGGTACCATGTTCGTCCACAAGGACCGCTAAAATCGCTTTGTATCCACGATATACTTTTGCACTTGGTCAAAGATAATTTTATTGGTTTCCTGAGACAAAGAAGCATCCCCAAACAGAAGAAGGTGTAAGGTTATTTCACAGTGTTCAGAAATTGCATCAAAAAGCAAAGCTCTTTGAGGAGTGTAGTAACGACACTGAAAAAAGAAATGATAAGTATTTTCAATACTTCCGCATCGACAAAGTGGAGAATCAGTGATGTTTTTCAGGTATAGATCGTTATTCAAGGAACTGCAATTTGTTCGAAGGCGTGTATGTAAAATCTGGAGTTGTCTCTTTCCGAAGTAGTAATACTTGGGAACGTAAGATTTATCCCTAGTAAGGAAGTTTTTGAAAGAATTCAGAGAGTCCATTTGTTTGGCCTCCGGAGGAAGGTTATTCCATGCCCTTACAGTGGATTGTAGAAAAGACTGAAAATATTGATTGGTACGACAGTCGATAGTTTGTAAGTTGTCTGAGTTACGTAGATTGTATCGGGAAAGACTATTGACAGTTGGAGCAATTAACGAGGAAAGATATAAAGGAGTCAGACTGTTAACCATCTTGAAGAAGAGAGATAGCTTGTGATCGTTACGTCTTTTTTCTAGTGAATCCCACTTGGTTTCATCATACAGAGAGTGTAAAGAGACAAGTTTCGTTGTGCCTGTCACAATTCTGGCTGCTTCAGTCTGGATTTTTTCAAGCTCTTGTTTCTCGTACTGGGTGCAGTTGTCCCAGGCTATATTACCGTATTCCAATAAAGGTCTTATAAATGCGGTGTAGATAGTTTCTAGTGATTTTCTGTCTAACTTAAATTTAAGCTTTCTCATAACATTGATCCTACCCCACGCTTTGTCTTTGATATAAGTTATGTGTTCGTGCCACGAGCAATCATTAGATAAGTAGAGCCCCAAGTGTTTATGCGAAGTAACTTCTTGGATCTGTTGATTCTGCATATATACTGAACAAAAAAAAGAAACGTTACATGTACTTTCAAAGCACGGTTTGCTTGAACCGAATTAAGATTTTTGCCAATCTTATTTTTTTTTTGACTAACTGACAAAAAGTATTCAGATTGCAGAAAAATGAATATCACAACAAAGACGGCAAAGTTAATGTCTCCAGATTAATTTGAGTCAGTGAAGGGGTCAGAATTTGAAAGTGCTATTTTGAGGTGCTTTTTGAAGACCCGTATTTTACTCAAGTTGTCAGCCTATGTAAGCCAGTCACTTCTGAGATGTTTATAAGGCACCACTTATTACAAACATGGTCCAGTTGCCGCTTGCAAAGGCTTGATCAGTGAAACACAAGGCTTTGAATACCGCTTTTAAGGCCTCATGAGTCTGACTTTCATGCTATGCACTGCAAATCCCATAGACAGTGCAAGGTGGTATTCCATGAACAATTAACCAATTTGATCAAACTTTTTCATCGTGAACCATTATCTGGAGAAGCTGGAATAAGATCCATGGATTAAACTTGAAAACTTTCGTGGAACGTGCTGGTTAATTGGAGTAAATGATTTGCTATACGTTTAACTGCAAGAGAGGCAATTTCAAAGACAGAAAATCTTTAACATCTTATTTCTTTGAGCTGCTGGTTAGGCGTCATAGGGTTCATAGGGTTTCTTTTTGGTAGCTACAAGGCAAATCCGAAAGTGTAAAAAATTAAGCGCTTGCGCATGCGCATTAAGCGGTTCACATTGTCTGTGGTGTTTTCGGTCAAATTGGAATAATTCTGTAACGACTGATGCAAATCAAAAATTGATTAGTTCATAAGGTTGTCTGAGGTCTCCCATGTGAGAAAATAACGTAGCGATTTTTGGAAATATTGTTCTTTAGCTTAAAATCCATTTATAAACTTTGTAACGTTTCTTTTTTTGTTCAGTATATATTGGAGGATGTATAGGTTTGTGAATTTTACGAGTGATAATGAGAGATTCTGTTTTTAGAGGATTGAAAGAAACTAACCAAGTCTTAGCTCAGGCTGAGACCTTTTCAAGGTCTGCATTTAGAGTTTCAGCGGATGACTGCGGATTATCTACTATCATATACAGACTGGTATCGTCTGCAAAGAGACGAATGTTAGAGCCAATATCATTAACAATGTCATTAATAAAGATCAAGAAAAGAAGAGGACCTAAGATAGACCAGCTTTAATGTATACCCAATCAGAAGTAGCTCCTGGAAGAACAACTCGCTGCCTCCTTTCGGACAAATAATTTTTGAACCATTCAAGAAGAGTACCGGAAACGCCAGAAGCTTTGAGTTTGTGCAGAAGACCAGCATGCCAAACGCGGTCAAAAGCCTAATATCACAGAAGACGACTCGTACCTCCTTGCCGTCGTCCAGTGCACTGCAAAAGGTATTGTAGAGGTAAGTTAGCTGATTAACAGTTGAGTCACCAGGTATGAAGCCAGACTGCAGAGAGGTAAGGATATGATTATCACAGAAATGGTTAAAGAGGTGTTTGAATATGAGTCGTTCGAACACTTTACCTTCAGAGTTTAAGAGAGATATAGGTCTATCGTTTGTTAAGAGAGACAGATCACCTTTTTTAGGCACAGGAGAGACATTAGCCTCTTTCCAAGGTCTTGGAAAAGAACCGATTCTAAGCGAGTAGTTGAACAAAGAACATAAGGGCTCGTTTGAGATAAAAGATTTCGTTTGCTAATTCCTTAAGAACTCTATTGTTTAGGCCGTCCGGTCCCGATGCTTTACCAGTTACTAACGTTTTTAATACTGATTCGACCTCAAGAGGAGACAGAATGATATTGTCAAGACATGATGCAAAAGGATAAGGAGGTATATCGGGGAGAACAGAATTGTTATCGTTCAGGATTGTCTGGTCGCGAAAGAAGTTGTTCAGGATATTAGCTTTCTCTTCTTCTTCCGTGTATACAATACCGTTATGGTCGAGAGGCGGTACAGAAGATTTAGAGTTAGGAGAGATAAATGTTTTGAGAATAGACCACCAATTTTTGGAAGACAAAGAATCAGACTTCAATTTATTCGAGATTTTGTCTAAGTGAGCTTGTTTTGAGTCTCGAATTAGGGAAACCACTTTGTTGCGCAATTTTTTAAATTTATCCCACTTTATTCTCGAGTTAGTCTGTTTGGCTTTCCTGTATGCGCGTTTTCGTTTTCTAATGTATTTTTTAATGTAGCATGTTAGCCATGGCGGATCTGACGGTCTAATTCTAACAGTTTTATTTGGTATGCATTCCTTAGCTATCGATATTATATGATTTGTAACATTGTTCGCGTAAACGCTTAAATCGTTATGGAATAGAGAAGCCCAATCAGTTGCAGCTGCTTTAGTTCTTAGTTCCTGATAGTCACCTTGATCATAGATCCATATGTTCCGTTTGTAAGATTTTAGCTTTGGCTTAGAGAATTTAAGAATTCCATAGACTGGGCAATGATAGCGCAAGTCCTGTCCTAGAAAAGGGTCACCTACTCCGCTAAGGATAAGACTATCTTTATTGTGAACGAGAATAATATCTAGTAAAGAAGCTGTATTTTCTGTATAATGTGTAGGCTCGTTAATGGATTGATAAAATGCAAATTGTGAACAGAGAGAATCTATTTTTCGTGAGGTTTGAGAAGAAAAAAGTTGAAATTGAAATCACCGGTAACAATAATATCGTTGTGACCCGTATCAACTGCAAGGTGTAAAGAATCTTCTATTAACGAATAGTAGTTAGAGTCGGCGTTTGGTGGTCGGTAAAATACACCAAAAAGAATATGCTTATGTTTATTAACAAGTTCGATCCATATACATTCAATACCTCTCGGCTCTAAATCTCGTCTGCGGTAATAGTGTATACTTTCCTTCACATATAAGATAACGCCTCCGTGTCTGTCGTCGACTCGGTCTTTACGTTCCGGGTTATTAAAAGATTCAAAAAGAAGATCGTCTGTTGTAATTCCTTGGTGAAGCCAGGTCTCTGTAAATGCAAGAACATCAAAATCGAATAGTTCTGTCTGCAGCATATCTAGTTTGGAGGCTATGCTTTGGACATTGTAGTGGACAAACGACAAGTGGTGATTCAGTTTAAGAGCATCGAGTAAAGTGTTTGACATAGAAGAACAGGAAGAAGAGATACTGCTAGATGATGACGTCGACAAGGGACCCGGATTAGAATGAACATCTCCAGAGCATAATAACAGCACAGCAAGCCATGACGCAACTACAGCGGTCAAGAGAATTGTCATAATTCGTTTAGTATACTGGATATTCTTGTTATATTTAACACCAAAGTTTAGGCATTTGAAGTTTGTAGGAATGGCTCTCTGAGCAAGATATTCTGTGCATTGCAATGCCCGTAGAAAAGAGAAAGCAAATACAAAATGACAATGCAATTGCAATGATATTATGACATGCGTTAAAATGGGGAACTTGCAAATGCGACGATATGTTGGCATGACAGCGATTTGCTGTTTACTGATTTTCCCTTTCACGTTATATTTGTCATAAAAAGCAGAAACAGCTCAATCACTACCATGCCCACATTTGAGTTCTGGTCAAAATCTATCACCATGTCCCTCTGTTGTGCACATCCAGTCTCCCCTAGGTAAAGAAAAGAGAATGTATAGAACCAAAAACAAAAATAGAACAGAAACATTTTCTTAAGCATATAGATGAAGGGAGGAATATTAATACCTATATATCGTCGAATATATTTGGAAATCGGAAAAGTATATTTATGAGATGGTAAGGTATTTGTTACTGAATATCCTTACTGCATCATATAAATCCAGAATCTCATTCCTTTAGAAAACAATATCAAAACTCAGGAAACAAGATGAAAAGTCCGTAAATACCGTATCTATTCGGCTATAAAGCGATGCCTCTTTATCCCCTCAGTGACGCCAAATATCCAAATCAGTCGTATGGAATGTTGTATTGAGACGAGTTTTTCCCTCCAAAACAATTCCAAGAATCTAGGCCCGTCTTAGACGGGTCCAGCTTCCTGAGACCTCCTGGGAGAGAAAAACCCTCGTGGCACAACCGAAGAAACACGGTAGATTAAAGAGAAACCGTATACAAACAAAACAGACTCAATGATTAGGTGTTTTAGCATACACAAGATAAGACAATTATTACATGTATGTACAAAAGGATTCACTGAAACTGTAAATATGGTCTCGGGTACTATAAGTCAGTTTTAACATTATTTAGTTTTAGCATTATTATATATTCTTTGTATGATATAAGCATTGTGGAGCATGCAAGTCAAATCAAATTTTCAAAATGCATAACCTACGAAAATAACACACTACAATCATTTAAACAAAAACAGTAGTACACCTCCTGCTCAAACGTTTGCGATTGAACAAGGTAAACATAAAATACTAAGCATAACAGTCCAAAGTAGACTGGCTATTTACACATATATATATGAAACAATGTGGATCCAAGAGGCTAGTGTACTTTGGAAGTGACAGTAGGTAAGGGATAGACCCAATCACAGTGATTTTCCAAGTCTCTCAGCTTTATATATACGGGATAAACTTTAAAGAAATTTCTTGATAACCTAGTTTAAATAAAATGTATGTTTTGAAAAAAAATGTTAGCTTTGAATAAATATGAAAATTGGATATCATCATCAACCCATTAATTCAGCCTCTATCTGTCATATCATCTCATCCACCGGAGAAGCTTGCGGAAAAAAATGCACCATCAAAACACTATGTTTTCATAGTATCCCTGATATAGCCAAATATTCTGATAGGCGGACTAAAATTAGATGGAAATGATGAACCTGTAACATTTACTAAGGAAAGACATATTTGACCTCTTTAGCGATCCCAAATTTTGCGTGTAGTTAACAATGAACCAAGTTCTAAGTAAGAACCTTGGTAAGACCGTATCCCACGTTCAGTTATGTACTAAATTTACCCCTCTATCGCCTGGAGGATGCATGTGGTAATACTATAAGGTTTCGTCGTGAAAATGAGTATTCAAACGGCAAAGAACGAATCGCAAGTTCTGGACACAATATCAAGGAAACAGCTACCATCCTGTCAAAATTTCTTCCAGTTAGAGTAAACCAACCTAACCCCCCCCCCCCCCCCCCCCCCCGCTACTGTCGATACGTTCATACACCTGATTGTACTGAAATACGTTGTCATTGGAAACCTCATAAATTTATTGCGAGGTTTAATGAATGTAATTTATGGGAGTCTTAAACAATGTTTGTCAAATGAATGATTTTGAAAGTCTGCGTTTTAGCGCATTTAATCGAAAATTTTCGAGTGTTAGACTTAGAAGTAGGTGCATTTCATTGTTGTTGTTGTTCTCGCGTTGAATGCCAACAATTTTGAGTCAGACAAATGCAGCATCGTCTCTAGTCTTATATTGCATTAAATTTCTGTTGGCTCACTCAATCATGGTAGCTTTAGAAAAGTTTTCCTAGCACGCATTAGCAAAAGCCTAATCAGTCTGCGAGTGCAACGTTCATTTTCCATATATGTTATCGACTAACCTTCAGCAAGAACAAGTATCTGTCTAAGGGTTCGAAGAACATCGGCAGTAAGTGTGTCGTCGTCAAAAAATGCACATAGCTTCGTTTTTGATGAGCTAGTTTAAGGGTGCAACCCCCTGCTTCCTGGAAAGTTTTAAGCAACAAAAATATTGCTGTAAATTTTATGGAATAGAAACAAGTTCTGCTGCTATCTTGCTGCATTTAAGGAAAGGAGAGTGTTAAAAAATCAAGAATAAAATTAAACAGAAAGACAGTCTACACGCAGTTCCATCACTGTTTAGAATACAATAATGACATTTATAAGAATTAATTTTAAACAATTCGAAATTGCAAGAAGGGCAACGTATGGCATGCACAATGTATTGTTGAACTTGTTCGGAAAAGACTGTAAGCACCTGCTTTGAAGAGATATCGAAATCACACGGACATGGTATGCCTTTGTGTGCGTGTGTGTGTGTTATATTTTAGAAGAGCATTTGATGCTCTCAAATCAAATACACTCTCTTTGATTTGCCAATGGAAAATACTCTAGTTCTTCGTCTCGGCAAAGGCGACAAAATATCTTGACATCGTCATTTATGAAAATATTCGCTTTCAGATTTAATCGCTTTAGTGTTCAGCAAAGACACCGAAGTAATTAATTTTATATTTAACTGGCGACACGTGAAAATGTATCCTAAGGCTAAAGCGAGAGGGAAGGCTTTGCTGAGACTGCGCATCCGCACAGTCTCAGCCAAATCTTTCATTTTCGCGTTTAAAATCTATACACACTAGAGAATGCTAGAAGGGAAAAGTTAGGATCTATCCTATTTTGTTAACCATGTATATACAATGGTTGTTACGAACCGAAAAAGAGTCTAAATTACCAAACGACCTGATGACCATGTCGTTTGGTAACTATGACTCGTTTTCGTTTCGTAACAGCTCCTTTTCATTGCGAAACATCCTTGAAAACATAGTTGACCGGGGGCGCAGTTACATAGATTGATTTCAGTATTTACTGTATACGTACATGTCTTAAGATCCCTTTTCACGCGACATCACTCGTTCTGTTTTCAGAAGTCAAGAAATTCCGAGAAAACTACAAGAGAAAGATGGAAAAGGCAGATATCAGATTTGATCCTCCGAAGCTTCTTAGTATAGATTTCTACCACAAACGTTTTAAAGATGGAACGCCAGAAGGGGCGCTGAATATAACGTTTGAGTTACCAAAAGGTATGGACTCTAAAATTATGGCGTATGATACACCTTCATGTTTTTTCGCCATTTTTACAAAGGGAAAAAACTTTCGTGATTTCCTCTTTGCTTCCCTTGATGACGAAGCCCTTCCGAAAGGGCCGCCAGGAAAGGAAAACAGGGTTTGAGGTTATAAAACTTATAAATGTACTTAAGTTTTATAACCTCGGGGCCAGGTCAAGTATGATAAATTAGTAAACTAAAGACCGCGAGAAATATCCTGTCTTTACCTTGTGGCTTGACTAGCTCTACAGAAATTTTGTTGGCTAGTCAGCTCCGCTAGGGTCAAGTCGGGTAACTTCGGACAGCGGGTAAATTCGGACATACCATTGCAAACAGTGAAAATCCAGATGAGATGGCCGTCTCATCAGGATTTTCACTGTTTACCCAGTTATTTTTGTTTTAATTCCAAACAGCTGACAATGTTGTAAAGGAGACAATGTCACTGTCCGAATTTACCTGCTGTCCGAATTTACCCGACTTGACCCCTACCCGATCAATATTCAGGTATTCCTCGGGATATTCGAAGATACATTCGTGTAGCCCAAGGAACACCTAGGTATTGGTCGGGTTTACAGAATTAGTTATACCGAACGTGCCCATTTTCTTTCCTTCTAGAACTCCAAAGCGATGTTACGGAAGCGATCAATTAGCCTTCTCGATATTTGGATGGCTTATTAAAGATTGACAATAACTTTTTTGAAAATATGGTAAATCAAATTAACCCTGAAAATTATCTATTTAATGAGGCAAATTCTTCTTACACCGCAGCCCCACTTTTGGATTTATATTTATCAACAGCAAATGGCTTCATTTCATCCAAATTATAACGAACGGGATGCCTTCATTTTCATTTTCTGCTTCTAGATGGGGATCTTCCGCGGGAAACATCAAATACTGTATATTTACTATGCAAAACAAAAGCGACGTTTTATGGGACTTGGTGTTATGCAAACTCTGGCGTCACTTTTGGAGAGTAATAACCTTTTGAGAAAGCATGTCTGATGTTAAATATGAACATTAGCAATCTCAGCATCTATCCTAAAGTGACGACAGTTTTTCAGCCAATTAACGCAACAGGTGCGGGAGCCATATATTATGGCATGTACTAAAACATAGAGTGGAGTTAACTTTTGGAGTGGAGTGGTTTTTTGGAGTGGTTTTTGGAGTCAGGTAATAAGTCATATAAGGTCAAAAGATGACCTCTCCTTGACTCATAGACTATAGGAATAAAACCAGATCTACTGCTCCTGAGTCCATTGTCAGTGTAAAAGTAAGTTGGCCATGTCAATGAAAATACAGGCCCAACAATCAAGTAAGTATATAAGTGGACCACCACCCACCACGCCAGCCAGCCAGTGGTAAGTATGTAAGTAAGTAAGTAAGTATACATATTTTCCAACAGTCGAAATGTACAATTTAATTTTGTTAGAATTTAACATGACTCATTATAGTATCCCAAGGGGGCTATTTCAAACTGCCAAGACTATATGGTGCTGATAGTTTATATGCAGTATGGCCATAATGTTTAATTACTGGTTCCCCAAAGTATAATTAGCCTGGCCTTGCTTGGTCCATAGTATTATGCCATCAAGCAAGCTGTTATATCATTTCACATAATCGGGCCAGGACAGCTCAGGAATCAGAACATGCCCCTTTGCAACTGGTCATTGCCGGTGAAAGGTTAGGCATGTTTACTTTTCCAGACATTTTTCCTAGCAGAGTCAGATTAAGTTCACACCAAATCTCCACTCCAAAAACACCCCAAAAAACCACTCCACTCCAAGACTCCACTCCAAAGGTTAACTCCACTCCAGGTTTTAGTATATGCCATATATTATCACCGGGAATGCAACATTTATGACCATGGTACTGAAAACAAATTGCAAAAGTTGAGACAACACCACGGAGGAAGCAGCTAGAAATCCGATAATTTGACGTTTATGTCTTAATTTCAATGCTATCGCCTTTCTAGGCGTGCAGTCCTTCATTTTCATGCAATTCATTACCACGGGGGGGGGGGGTCACTTCCATTATAAAGCAGGGTATATATGTGCCGCTGGAATAGCCCTACTTTTTTATCTGCCAGATACACCAATAGGTATGATTTTACAGACTAATATACACGAATAGGTCTTATTTCTGGCATGTTCTATTCTCTAGCCCGGCCTGGCCTGGCCTGGTCTGGCCCGATTACGCAAAATGACATAAGAGCTTATCTGGTGACATAACACATAGGACCAGGCCAAGCCAGGCCAAAATATCATTTGAAGAATTATACTTCATGCATTATTTAATTAGAGGAGGCACAGTGGCAAATGCTGATAAACAAACAACATAATCAAGCATAATGGCCATAAAAATTACCATGGCAGTTTGATAAAGCTCCTTTGGGAGAAGATAATGCAGTCTGTTGAAACAAATTAGATTTTAAGTTCTGAGTGTTGAAAAGGGTATATGTTTATATTTGTTGGCCTGGCCTGATCTGGCCCAAAGTATTATATCATCAAATAAGCTCTTATGTCATTTTGTATAATCGGGCCAGGCCAGGCCAGGCCAGGCCGGGCTAGAGAATAGAACATGCCCTTATTTCTCCAAGCTCTGTGTATAAAAGCCAGCAGGCAGCTAATAAACAGGGGCTGCCAAGTTGCATTTTGGCCTATAGGGACATGCTTCTACCAGAAGAGGCTATTTTTCTGCTATATCATTGGCGATTAGTATCTGTGAATTTCCAATGCTGAAACCATTATTTATGTCAAGAATGCTAAACTGGCACCTTAATGGGTTTATACTGCCCCTAAACTAAACAATTAAGAACCTGTCCTGAGAAAAGGCAGTCTGGCATTTCATTTTATGGAAGATAAAACTCGATCTCTAACTCTATATGTCAACCTTGGGTGATGCAATAGGGTTACATGGTTGGGCTTGTATACTGTGGAATAAGATCAGCACACTTCAAATGCCATTCACACACTTCTTCAAGTTTACAACTTTCCCCTTTGTATGCATGCAAATTCTTCATCGGAAGGCCAATTTTCTGTAAGAGGCAATATGACCGTTGGTTCCTTCCCAGGTCTGTTTATCTTATTACAGAGGTATCGCAGTTGATTTTAACCAATCAGAACCCTTGCTCTGGTAGAAAGTATCTTTTAGTTTGCTAGCCCCAGTTCATTAGCTACCTGAAGCCAGCTTATCTGATTTTTGTTATCAAACAGAGAACAAATGTTCCCAGAATACTAATGTCTTGAATTTTCTTCAGGGCTTAATGGCAAATTCATGAGCTAATCTAAGCACTTTTTCTGCAGTATACATGAATAGGGTCCAAATTTGATACAAAATACATGAATAGGTATATATTTTGGCATTTGTGTTATACATGAATAGGGTGGGTTATCAGAGTTCCAGCGGCACATCTGTACCCCTTTAAAGACCAAGTGACCCCCCCCCCCCGTGTTCATTACTTCCTAGAAATAAGGTAGGCCTAACATAATCGTTTCTAAAAAATATTCTTCAAGATTACCAAAAGGAAACTAGAAATGTTTTTCAGAGAAAAACTGATGTCCCCCCACCAGCCCATTTCCCATCCCCTCTAATGAATAAAAAGCCTTAACAAGTAAAATATCTAGATAAGTTTGGAGAAAATCAATCCACTGGTTCTTAAGATATCCTACATAGATGACTATGACCTTGAAAATGAGTTCAAGGTCACCAAAATCAAATCACCTCTTAAACTTTTCCAAATGATTTATCCATGCACGATTGGCGAAATTCCATCCATTGGTTCAGGAGATATAGTGGGTACAAGAAAATGTCATGTAAGTCCTCCAGTGACCTTGAATATGAGATCAAGGTCACCAAAATCTAATCAGCTCTTAAACTTGTCCCAATGATGTATGCATGCAAGTTTGGTGAAATTCCATCCATTGGTTCAGGAGATTTAGTGGTTACAAGAAATTGTCATCTAAGTCCTCCAGTGACCTTGCAAATGAGGTCAAGGTCACCAAAATATGATCAGCTCTTAGATTTGTCGCATTGATATATCCCTGAAATTTTGGAGAAAATCCATTCATTGGTTCAGGAGATATAGTGGTTACAAGAAATTGTCATCTAAGTCCTCCAATGACTTTGAAAATGAGGTCAAGGTCACCAAAATCTGAAAACCTCTTAAACTTGTCCCAATGATGTATCCATGCAAATTTGGTGAAATTCCATCCATTGGTTCAAGAGATATCACTGATACAAGAAATTTTCATCTAAGTCCTCCAGTGACCTTGAAAATGAGGTCAAGGTCACCAAAACCTAATCACCTCTTAAACTTGTCCCAATGATGTATCCATGTCAGTTAGGTGAAATTCCATCCATTGGTTCAAGAGATATAGTGGGTACAAGAAATTGTCATCTATGTCCTCCAGTGACCTTGAAAATGAGGTCAAGGTCATCAAAATCTAATCAGCTCTTAGACTTGTCCCAATAATGTATCCATGCAAGTTTGGTGAAATTCCATCCATTGGTTCAAGAGATATCACTGGTACAAGAAATTGTCATCTAAGTCCTCCAGTGACCTTGAAAATGAGGTCAAGGTCGCCAAAACCTAATCGCCTCTTAAACTTGTCCCAATAATGTATCCATGCAAGTTTGGTGAAATTCCATCCATTGGTTCAAGAGATATCGCGCATACAAGTAATTGTCATCTATGTCATCCAGTGACCTTGAAAATGAGGTCAAGGTCATCAAAATCTAATCAGCTCTTAAGCTTGTCCCAATAATGTATCCATGCAAGTTTGGTGAAATTCCATCCATTGGTTCAAGAGATATCGCGCATACAAGAAATCTGTCACAGGGACGCCGACGCCCGGGATCCGCACTGAAAACAATATGTTCCCCCTCACCTTTGGTGGGGGGACATAATAAACAAAACGACCACGGCTAACGTCGTCAGTTTATCTGTTTTGAAATGATATGGCGTATTTTCAGCATTTTATGTAGATTTTTGCACTCACCACAAATCAGTGATTATCACCATCATAATGCTTGCCACTTCCAGTCACTCACAATCACAATAAACAATAATATTAAGAAGCTATCACGGTATTTTGATACAAAATGATGCATGGTGGTATGTTTGTGGTGGATTTAAAGCTTAAATACATTTATACTTTATATGGTTATATGAAAACTTAGCGCTGATACCTCAAGAGAAAATAATGTATGAGTGGCAATAACTCTGCGGTTTTAAGTGCCCTTATACATTATCAGTATACTAGCGGAGAGTCGGGTAACTTCGGACAGGCGGGTAAATTTGGACAACTGATGGCGAACCGTGAAAATCCAGATGAGACGGCACATAATGGGCCGTCTCATCAGGATTTTCTCTGTTTGCCCAATTATTTTTGTTTTAGTTCCAAACAACTGACATATAAAGGAAACAATTTCACCGTTCGAATTTATCCGCTGTCGGAAGTTACCCGACTTTCCCCTATATGATACTCAGGGAATGGATCACGTTTTGTGCATCAGCGCAACATCTGTTTACCAATGTTAGCAAACATGCATCTTCTTGAATTACCTTAGATCTAATTTGAACGTTAAAAAGTTTGAATTTATTCCAGGAAAACTTGATGGCTACCAGGAAGTAGAATATCCAATTGCTGTTTTCCTTCATTTTCAAAGTGTTGAAGATCCCAAGTTCCAAGACTCTTTCTACTACAAGAACCCAAGAGAGAGGATATTTCAGTTTTGGAATTATAAGCCAAAGATATTGTACGACAGTATGAATCCGGTGAGCTTAATATACTGAAAGGATTAAAAAACTTCCACTTTTTATTGCTGGCTGCTGATCTGTTTACTCATGACAGTGTTGACTATCTAATGACAAAATGCTTGAAACTTATCAAATTTAAAGATTACGCAGTTTATTTGTATCATTTACCTAAACGACGTCAGTAAAAGAGCGTTACGTCACTGAAATGCATAAGGCGATGCCGGCGTTATCTTATGCAACACTCTTTCGACCACTTCTTACTGTCTTAATATTGTGACGTCATCAACGTTGATTTGCAAGTATCACTGCGGATGATGCTGTCACGCAAAGCCTATTATGGAGACGGCGTCGACGTTAGTTAACGTCATGTCCTCTGGTTTTCAATCTTGGTTAGGTGCTTTTCTGACGGTCTTTTTAGCTTCCTGTAAACAGTGCACGTCGTCTGAGATTGTAAATTGCCGTAATAAACGCATAAAATTGTACCGCGACGTCACTTTTTGAAATTTCAGCATTTATCTGGCCCAAAACTCTGCGCCTGTTTGCGATATTTAGGCGCGGTAGGCTAAATAAAGCCACTGACCGAGTTCAATTTTTTAAAATTCAATTTGATATCGTAAGAGAAATGTTTCTTCAGAAAACTGTATACATGAAGCTATTCATCATTATGTAAACAGTACTAAGAACACGAGGAGCATGTGCTTGTTCCTGACCGATTCGGTTGAACGATTTTTAATTCCGTATATTGATAGAATCAGGTATAATAGAATATATATGCTGTAAAATTTTGGTGGGCGTAGCTGCATTTATTTTTGAGATATTCAAAATTAATGGGTGGAAGTTTTTAAATCCTTTCAGTATACATGTAGTCTGGCAATTTCTATTAGCTAGTATTTTGAGAATGTGCTACAGTATCAAACTAGACTAATACCATAGAAATGACTGCGAAATGTATAATTGCTTCCCTCTTGTGGAATAAATCAGTCTCTGAATGATCCAACATTGCTATAAAAATGTCTGTTCTTTCTGACAGAAATAGGAGTCGCACCATGATTAAAGATTGTTCGAACATTGATAACATAGGTCAGCCTGAGAATCTAACCATGCCTAGTCTGATCAAAAACGTCAAAACCTACAATCTTTGAATTCTTAGAAAAAAAAAGAAAATTAATCAGTGTGCATACAGTGTGCTTTGATTGCAGCGTTATGAGCCCTTGAGTTTCTAAGGTTCTATGACAATTGACAATAAATTGGTCATACGACTCGTAAACAAACTTTCAGTATACTTGTACTCTAGAATTTCCCGTGAAATTTATTGCGCTCAATTCCCTATAACTGATATTGACTTAATTCCTACACTTATAATGTTCGCGGTGTTCCATTTTTTGCGTAATTTCGTGGTCACTTAGAAACCACGAATATTAAAATCGCAAAATAATTTCCTGTTTCTTACACAGTATCTTTTGTAGACACGGAATTCATATTTGTTGTTTCTGTTTGCTTCGGTAATGGCTGGTACTTTTCATTTGAGCCAGTTCTTTATATAACCTGCGGCAGCCCTGCCGCAGGTTAATGAACGAACTGGCTCAAGTGAAAAAGAAATAGCTTTTCTTTTCGCGCATGTTGCTAACCGCGAAAATTAATGTTCATGACCCTTAACCGCGAAAATTTGAACCCGCGAAAATTACCGCGTATACGGTATGCCACATGCATTGAGGCCACTCTTTAGACATCAAATGAAAAGCCCTGGCGAAACATATGATCATCAATGGCGTGTTCTCTGAGTCGCTACAGCATATCATTACTAAATCATTACAACATATTATTGTATGGAAAACAGAAAAAAAATTCTTGCACACCGGATAAGGATATCTGCATGCTTCCCCTATACCTACAAATTTTATCTCACCCATGTTATCTCACCCAGGACCGGATAAAGATCACGACGTTTTAATGCATTGAGTGTATTGGAGGTCACGTATCTGCGTTGTCAAGTGACGTTGGCTTTTTAGATAATGACGTCAGGAAGACGACAATAATGACATCAGTGTATGCACGCCAGACGTTGACGTAAAGAACCGAATGGCGGACGTTGAAATCAGTGCCTTCTTTTAAAATCAAATAGAAACCTCTCCAGCACTAAAAGAATGTGCAAAAAAAACTATCTATCATGAGTATTAGGTGCGTATAGAAAAATCCGTCACGAGGGATCTCTGTTCGGCATTACTCGGCAAGCCTCGCGATGCCGAACAGTGACCCTCGTGACGGATTTTTCTATCCACACCTCATACCCATGAAAGATACTTATAATCTCAGACCGCCGTCATAATGATGGTTGACTGCGACTGATGTGACACCAATTACAAAGGGTAAACATTTTGGGTCTTTCCAAAATTTTAGGTTCAAAGTTATGTTTTGTTACTTTCAGAGAAATATCAGCTATGATTGTTTGGTGGGACTAGATGATTCCAAACCTGCGACGGCTTACACCATCAATTTAGCTACAGCATTTGGCCTTAACATCACGTATTACTGTACCGTCTATGGTAAGGACATATTTAAAGTCGGGCTAAAGTTGTTTAAATTCCGTATTCGTGTTCGAAATAATTAAGGGAGTGGGATATAAATGAAAAAATGGCACTTTACAAATTTAACATTTATGTCGAACTTAACGGTACAATACTCTATTCTTCCACACCACATTTGAGACTCAATATAAAGAAAAAACATTCTAAACTTACCGCATTAAAACAAAACCTCGACCGAGAGAGTTTTTTTTTTTATTTTTTTTATTTTTTTTTTTTTGGTCATTGTTCATAGTTTGAAATAATCTCAAACAGTACGCGCGGATGTGAATTATAGTTTCAACTGACGAAACTTCAAAGTATGGCCCATGTTCCGTCCTTAGAATGCGTTCTGTGCGCTTTAAGGATCTCTTTAAGATTTTTATTTGACTTCACCACAGGTGGTATTGTGCCATGCGGCGGCCGTAAAATGTCTCCCCGTACATCATCCACAGTGCAGATTATATTTTATTTTTGTCCTTTGAGATCAGAGGATAATACATTTTCAGATTTCAGAAAATTTTGATTTGTTTAGACTTATTCTAGGCCATCGCTTTTTATTCATTTGGATCCCTTTTTTGAAGCTAATCAGTCTTTGAATCGATTGTTTTATTAAAATTAAGAAAGAACAGTACGCTTTTCTTTGGTTTCGTCGCCAGATACTGTCAGGGTCACTGATAAGGCTTGGATAGTCGAAACTTCGAAGTATGGTCCATGTTCCTTCCTTTGAATGTGTTCTCTGCTCTTGAAGGATCTCTTTAAAATTTTAATTAATAGTGGAGCAAACTTGATGGGCTATCTTTCAAGGGGGTGGTCTACGAAGTGTAACATTTGTTTTTATATATCAAAATGATCGTCTGGGTATCTAGTTATCAAATTCAGCGTTTGCTACCTTGGCAAACCTTGCATAACTCTGTAGTGGCCAGTTATTTACGTTACCCCTTTAAATTTTGAATATCAAAAATATTTATTGAAGTCAATAAGAAATGTGTTTAAACTATATAAATGTATCAGACATAAATATTTTCTGTAAGAACAGTTAATATGCTATGAATTAGGCTGCTCCGAAATTAGTTCAGAACTTTGGTGTTGTTACTTTCGTTACAATATATCATGTACCCCTTGAAAATTTAAAATTGGAACTTAAGTTGTTGCATTTTACAAAGACTCTATTACAAAAAAGCCCAAAATGATCATTTTTACTTACTATTCAGCTGGCCCCTTTCAGTGCGTTTCTAGCAAAACAAATATGAGACCTCTAGCTTTTATACTTTGTCAACCACGTCTTGTTGAACAGTTACACCTATTTCCTGTTTTTTGGCTGAAAAGTCATTTTTCGTATAATTGTTCGTACAAAAAATGGCTAATAACCAATTTAAACTTGCCAAATTGGGGCCTTTTGCAAAAAAAACATGTTAACCATAATATAACATAATAGCTTAAAAATTATTTTTGACCTTACAACACATTTTAGCCAGAGTAACGTACTTAACAGATTAAAATGTTTGCGTAAAGCGTCTGTTATTCACATCAGGAAAACACTCTTTTCAAATTCTGACTTTGAAACAACGCAGTTGTGATAAATATGTTTATTGTTTATCGTAAAATGAAATTTTTGCATAGTAGTCGCCTACATAGACGGAAAACAGTGTTATTTACATGACATGCAACGCTCAGATTGCCCCGATGTTCAAATGAAGCCTTCATGAGTTAATCTGTACATGAAATTGTTTCCCCATTTATATCCAAAGAACTTTAAAGTTTAAACAAAACCACAAACTATCAAATGACTTATAATAACTTCCAGTTTTGTATTCAGAAAGGTAACGTTGTTAACATTTGAAAAAAAAATCTCCCCGAGATTAAATATTGCTACTGCCAAATATGAATAACCTTTATTATTTTGAGGAAAAAAAACATTTTTAGAACGGCCGGTTTAAATACACTCATGTAACTCATTATTGACAGCCCCGAGGTGGCGCATTAGTTCTGGTGTATCTATGCCATAGTTTGTGTTGTCCACTTATCTGTCATCTTCGAAAACTCGATTTGTTTCATATGTATATTTGCCATCATTCTGGTGTATAGCTGGCATATATGGAAATGTATGGAAAAGGAAAGAAAATAGATGAAAATTATGTATGCCTAATTTTGTTTGTTTAAGGCTAATTTTGTACCCATGAACTTGTAAGGGGCTGCATGTTTATCTGGCTAGCTGCTAGTATCGTCTTACTACTTGTCTTATATCTTTACGCAGCTATTTCCAGTTTGGTATCGTGGTAGGGTTGTTGCGCGTGGTAGGGTCATTGCCCCTTTACTCTAATTTACCTTTCCTATAAAAACAATGTATAAACCCAAAGTTGCCTTGTAGCATATATTTTTACCAAAGTAACGTACATAACAGGTTAAACAGTATGTGTAGTTTTTTCCTACTGCAGCTACAGTAAAGTGCCGTTAGGCTACTGTGGAAAGCTTCCTCGTACTTCATCATATTGAAAATTATGTTTGGAATCATCTGGGCTCAATTTGAGTCAGTTAAGCTGAAGCTGGTGCTAGGGTCACCTTATTGCATTATATCAAACAGAAAATATCATTAAAAATCGAAAATATCATTAAAAATCATAAATCTAATCTGATAAATCGTTTTACATTTGACGTTGTATACGTTACCTTTTTAAATACCAAACCAAGAAGTCAAAGTAAGTGAATTATCAATTAAAAAGGCATTTTGATATAATAAGTAATAACAATATGTCATAATCATCTTATCCGTGCTTCTAGGCAATATCATCCAATTTTGAAAGGAATCAGTTAAACTGAGTCTGCTATGTTCTTTCTCGTGTGTGTTCCTCGCTTCAACATGATCTTCTGACAAGTCCTTGTAATAATACTGTATTAATGTGAAAGGACACACCTCAGTATTTTACTGCAATTTGTTAGAAAGAAACAATATTTATTTCCGTAGATGTTTCCTATTCGCTTCTGAGAAAGCTATAACCTTTCCAAAAATGGTCTGCTCTTAAAGGAATCATTTTTTTACAGCAGCAAATTCTTTTTAAAAGTTTTTTCCATAAAGAAAGGATGCCAAAGTAAAATTGGCAGAATAACTTACGTGAAATTGTATCTCTTCACCGTAAATTCTAAGACTGATAAAAACTAGATTAAATTCTAAAGGATGAGTCTCTGGAAGCAAGGGGTGAATCACAAAAAATAACAGCAACCTCGGTTTAACTAAGGAATGTAATGTTGCGACACTGCCAATGCCACCTAGCACCAGCTATTTCCTTTTTCAAACTGACTCAGAAAGAGTCCAGATGATTATAAATGACCAGAACATAAAGTACAAGGAAGCATTTCACCAAAGCCACATGCCACTTTACACTAGCAGCAGTAGGATAAAATAACTTTTTCTTTTTAAACTGTTATATTCGTTACTTCGTTTTAAATATATTCTATACGGCCAATAGTAATTAAACTATGGTTTTATATATTGCTTTTATAGGAAAAGGTCATTACAGGTAAAGAAATGTAAAATGGCAACAATCAGAAACTGATTCGACTAGTGCCACAACCCTCCCACAACACCAAACTAATAAAAATAGTAACATAAAGCATACATCAAGTACTCAAACGATACTAGTGGGTAGCAATATATACGTGCGGCCATTCCATGCAGATGTCCACTAGTTAGCTTTCATCAAGCATACCCAGGCACACAAAATATATTTTTTCACCTTCTTTCTTTCTGATTTTATATACATCAGAATGATGGCGAATAAACAGACAAAACAAATCAATTTTTCGAACACTACAGATAAGTGGCCAACACAAACTATAACATCGTTACACAACAACGGATGCGTCGCCGTGGAAATTTCACTGATAAATTACATAGGTTGGGTTTAAACCAGTCTAAAGTGCCGTTTTAAAAATATTTTAACAAAACTAATCAGGTTTAGGCATATTTTTCAGTAACAACACATAATCTCAGTGATTGTTTTCAAATAATGGTTACAAACGTTACCTTTCTGAGTACAAAACAGTAAGTTCTGATTAGTAAATTTCTTATGGTGTGATATTTTTAATGTCATTTGGATATCAATGGAAAAAAATTAAAAGTGTTCTATGGAAAGATCAATTCACGAAAGTTTTCTTTTCTTGTTTTATGACAATCTCATCCTTGCTTGTCATGTAAATAACACTGTTTGCTGCCCGATTATTTATTAAACAATGCAAAGATTTCATTTTACGATAAATGATATGCATATATATCACAACTGCGTTGTTTGAGAGTCAGAATTTGAGAAGTGCTTGTTTTATGTTTTTTCTGGCGGGAATGTTAGACGCTTTACGCAAATATTTTTATGTGTTAAGTACGTTACTCTGGCTAAAATGTGTTGTAAGGTCAAAATTATTTTTAAGCTATTGTGTTATATTATGGTAAACATGATTTTTTTGCAAAAGGCCCCAATTTGTCAAGTTTAAATTGGTTATTAGCCATTTTTTGTACGAACAATTATACGAAAATGACTTTTCAGCCAAAAACAGGAAATAGGTGTAACTGTTCAACAAGACGTGGTTGACAAAGTATAAAAGCTAGAGGTCTCATATTTATTTTGCTAGAAACGCACTAAAAGGGGCCAGCTGAATAGTAAGTAAAAATGATCATTTTTTACCTTTTTGTAATAGAATCTTTGTAAAATGCAACAACTTAAGTTCCAATTTTAAATTTTCAAGGGGTACATGATATATTGTAACGAAAGTAACAACACCAAAGTTCTGAACTGTTTCCTAAGCAGCCTAATTTATAGCATATAAATTGTTCTCATGGAAAATATGTAGATTTGATACATTTATATAGTTTAAACACATTTCTTATCGACTTGAATAAATATTTTTGATATTCAAAATTTAAAGGGGTAACGCAAATAACTGGCCACTACAGAGTTATGCAAGGTTTGCCAAGGTGGCAAACGCTGAATTTGATAACTAGAGACCCAGACGATCATTTTGATATATAAAAACAAATGTTACACTCCGTAGACCACTATCTTCCTTTTCTAGGCCACTTATGCAATCAAATTTGCTCCACTATAAATGAGCAGGTGTAGTCATTGACACTTAATTGATATAAGCAGACAACTCAGTAGACTATATTTTTTTACAATATTACTCTTTACTTCAAAATCTCGTACCTCTTGGCCTTAATCAAGAAGCAAAGCGGATTTGTAACTACATGTTGTTTTTTTTTTTTTTTTTTTTTTTTTGTTGTTGTTGTTGTTGTTTTTCTTCCAATCATTACTTTCATTAAACTTTGCTTTTCAATGGAAGTTATTGATGATCATATTAATTTCACACTTTGCTTCAAGTTGTCGGCCTCCTGTCATTTATCAATAAGGATCTAACATCTAACTATACAAGCGGTTTTTTTTTTTTCACTTCACCTCCAATAGCTTTTGAGAGCGGGGGGATGGGGTGTCGGGTGGTGCGATGGTACTACGTGTAACGTCCAGTGACGGGGCGTCCTACTGATTTGAATAGAAGTAGGACAAGGGCCTACTGTGCTTCCAGTAGGTGCGGATGAGGGTTGTTTGGACATTTTTTTCTCTCGCCTATCTTTTCTCTCTTCTTTCTCCCTCTCTCTGGGAGACGGCCCGATATAGACTGAAATACTGTCTCAGAGGGCCGTTAAACCCAAACCAATCAATCAATCAAATAGCTTTGATAAAGGCAGAGCTGAAAATCATGTAGTTAGATTATCGTTTGATTCATCTGGCTAAGGCCACAGTCTCACTGTGACGTTTTGAGGGCTAGGCTTTACTACGTTTTAAAACGTGGCAAAGCGGCAGTATACGTTGTGAAACGTAGTGACTACGTATATAAATATAGCTAAATACGTGGCCTAGTTACGTTCACTTAGAATGTTTAACTCAAAAATGGCATTTTGATATACGTAGCGTATACCTAGTAAAACGTAGCCACACGTAGCTATACGTGGTCAAAAACGTACTAAAACGTAGTCGAAACGCATTAAATACGTAAAAAAAACGTAACAAGAATAACCTAGGGGTCCTCTATACCTCAGTCTCACCGTCATGTATTGAGGGCTAGGTTTTTCTACGTATTCAAAACGTACCAAAACGGGAATATGCGTATAAAAACGTAGTGAATACGTACTATATACGGATATATACAGCTACATACGTGGCATAGCTACATTTTTGAATTGAAAATTTAACATAAACGTAGCACTTCGAAATACTTACTGTATGCGTAGTACAATCGTATTGAAACGTAGTCTAAACGTACAAGAACGTAGTTGAATCGTTACAAATACTTGCAAATACCTAGCCATATGTGAAGGTCCTCTACGTACTTCTACGCATTATATACGCTTTTCCCCACGTCTTAGTACGTTTTGTGACGTTTATTCTGCGTTTTACTAGGATTTGGTGTGTTTTCCGATACCTACTCAAACCTCACTTTGACTAGGCAGCTATACCGGACACTACCTAATAGTCCCTAGTAAAACGTACGGAATCGTAGTAGGTAAGTAAACTGTTCTCATCCCTTCTGAAAGCGTGACACAAAGCCGTCTGATAACCGGATAACACGAAGTAAATCGTAGTTAAACGTATTAGAAACGTACTAGACACGTGGTAACACCTAAATACATACAAAACGGGGTACAAACGTAGGGCGGGAAACGCAGAACCATCATAACGTGACAGTGAGACTGGGCCCTAAAGGTCTGAAGTACGAAAATTTTAAGCTGAGTTAATAAGTATTGATTAGTTTTCAGTAACTTCGCTTTTGAAGTTTGGATGAAAATCCCTGTAGTGTGTGAATCCTCAGATCAGACATTCATTTCTGTTATTGTTTCTATCGACTTCAATCAAATAAATATTTGCCAGTTTATTGTAAATATAAGGAGAATTATTCTATTCAATAGCTCATTAAGAAAGGACCTGGTATGATAAGGGCCATTTTTGGTCCCCACTCAAATTCCCTTAAAATTACATGGTTTCTATTGCTTATCATTTGAGCGTAAGGGAACAAACAGAAATAATATGTTTCACTTTTGTTAATTCTCAGAATAACATGATTTCTGGCATGCCTATTTTGGTTAATAATATGAAGGAAAATTGCATGAAAAACTGAGTTTAATCATTTTTGCTTTAAAGAAATAAGTCATTTATAATAGCCTTTGAAAGCTCTTGATAATAGGCCTTTGATGAAATGCTTATACGTCGGGTACCACGGCTAATTACCTGTGCACTGCACAATGCATGTCAAGGTACCCCACCCACTCAGGTTTGCAAGTCAAGAGACGCTAACCCAAAAATTCCAACAGATCAAAATGAAATGTGTAACCTTACCAAATTATTCCTTGTGTTCTAACTAAGAAAATACATACCCACAATGTATGTTTATTTTGTCTATGAGCGGAGATATGGGCGTTTTTGTGTTGAGAAAACAGGGAAAATGTTCCGAACGCCGCCAAAAAGTTAAAAATAAACATTGAGCCCGGTCTCCAGCACATTTAATATTTTCATGGCATGTAAATATATCAAAATTATGGCCGCATATAAAATATAAAATGTGCTAGAGGCCGGGCTCATATATTTTGAAAGCCGCGAAAACTACCGAATTCGTCTTTTTCGTCAGAATCCGCTGGGGGTATGGGTATGTTCAAGATTAAAAACACAAATATTTTATGCAAGAACTGGTTGATTTTGTATTTGCTGTTACATTCAAGGTTAGAACTTTCCTATGAATGCATTTTAGTTATCGAAATAGAACTTTTGAAAAATGAGTTTTCTGGGGGCCAAATATGGGCCTTATCATACCAGGTCCTTTAATACCTTTCGTTTAGAAGACGAGGACGTATCAGGGCCTGAATCTGATTTTTATTTCAGCTCAACAAGGCAGAGACATAGGCTATACAGTTAAATGGCTTCCGACAATAGCAACATACCTTAACTTGTCTGCACGATCTGTCCATGTGGTCTTTGAGGAGTATAAATTAGAAGTTAAACCAGAGTTGCTTGTATATTACAATGTATGCTTAGTCTTAAACGATGATGAAACCATTATTGACCACGAGAAGGTATGAAATCAGTTTTTTCCTATAGGAAAATGGGTCTGCCCCCTAGAAAAATGCCTTCAGTATGTGCCAAAAGTAAATTGTCTGTGAAAAAGATTGGTCCTTTTGAAGCAAAAAACTGTCTTTAAAAGACATGTGCTGACTTGAGATTATTCAATCTGTCCCTGTTCACGAGCGTTTGTCTCGTAGCACAATTCTGAAAAGAGCTCTAATAAACTACTTCACAGTTAACCAAGATATGCCTAGTGGACTCTTCTATGTTTATAAATTGGATGGGTCCATTCATCAATTGGGTAGGTCTGGTATCTGGTATATTTGTTTTATCATTTTTATAAGAATTGCTGTAAATTTTATGCAAACAGTCTAGACTGGTCCCAGCAGGCACACAAGGTTGAATCAACATTGAATCAACCTTGATTCAACGTTATGACGTTGAATCAAGGTTGAATCAATGTTGATTCAGTGTCATGTGCCCAGCGGGATCAGACTTCGCGTTTTACAGCGTCTGAGCTGTGCCAGCACTGTTTGCCTATGTTCTAATTTTGGATCGCTAGGTATAAATGGGTGAAATATAGAGAGTACTGGATCACATTAGACATGCGCAGTCCATCAAGGAGTTTGCATCTTCAAGACCCATAATTTGTGGGAAGACGTTGGTCAGATGTTTTGCTATACGTGTTATCTTTGGGGTCGTTTTTTCGAGGCCAATCTCATAGTTAAACGTTTTAAGGTTAATGGGTACGTTTTCAAGGAAAGCAGCTCTAAGGGAAAACTCTTTTTATGAAAGACATTAAGTCTCTTCTATATAAAAAGTCAAAAGATAGGCATTGATCAGGAATTAATACAATCAACGCCCTCAAAACAAATAGGAAAAGCACACACACACGGAAAAATTGACACAAACACTGCATTACCAATGATCATCGATATTCAAAACGGCATACAATCATATTACACGTTGTGCACTCCATGCAATAAAGATGGAAGTAATCTGTACGTTCAGGGAATTTGATTACAAGTCAACGTGAGTTGCAGATTGGTGTTCCTAAGCACTTCTGCACAATGTCTCAGACATCAGAGCTGATCCTTTCCATGCAGCGTCAGAAAAGAAGCATTCCCCTAAAAACAAGGTACATACAAAGCCTCTCATCCCTCTGAAATCCATTGACTTTCATGTATTTTGTTCTTATTTGACTAAACTGAACTTTTCATTATGAAAGTTATATGTTCTCAAACAGAAATATAAGAAAAATAGAAAAAAATATTTTGGTATAATTCAGCATGAATTAAATAAAATGTAGCATTTTGAAATATACTGACACTTTTTAAGACCAACGTTGTTTGAATTCGCTGAAATTCGAAGGAAAGAGATGAACATCAAATTGAACAGGTCTCTTTTTCCGTTATAGTAAAGGAACAAAGGCGGAAGATATGTTTAAATTTTTTTACTTCAGTTACCTTTTAATTGGTATCAATGTTTTTCCCAATTTCGAAATTAAACAGAAAGCAGAGAACTACTTGAATTTTTTGCATACTGGTAGATGCGTGCCAGTCCATGAGATTTCAGAATGGTGTGACTCACTTATAGCATGTCATTGACCATGATGACATTACAGGATATGACCTGAAGGTACTAGTGCCACAATCTGCATTGTTTACAACATGGTTGTATTTTGTTACAGATTTACCCAGGCACTCATTCCACATTGTTTACAGACCTTAAGCATGGAAAGTACTATGTGAAGGTAAGAGTTTTCCTATCAAGGATATTTTGTCTTGCATTTGATATTATTCTCTGTTGAAGTTTAAGCATAAACGATCTTGTTATGAATATGTTTAATTCGTTTACAGGCTTGAATAAACTAATAGCAGCCCGTAATGATATGGAAAGGTTTAAATCAGAGGCATTGGGAGTGCATAGTTAAATGTGCAAGACGATTACTTATTGAAGAGTTAGTTTCTATATGCCTCAATAACTGTAGCGTCTCGTCGTTTAGGGTTGAGTCTGACTCCGGTCACACGTGTATATAAAGACACTGTTTGCAGAGGGTCCTTTAACATTATTGGCTCACTTGTAAAGGCAAAATGATCCATGCGGTCAAGTAACAATAACAAAAACGTCCAGTTTACGTGTAAAAGATTAGATAGAGGCGAATAATATTTCAACAGAAGGTTAATTATTTTGGAGTTTTGGTTGAGGTTTTGCCAAGAAGTCATTAAACCATCTAATTTACGTGCACATGCGAAAGTTCAAAATACTTTATGATTATAAATGACATCTTAAGAAAAACTTGTCTGAATGTAGACATTCCAAAATAGTTTCATCTTTTAAATTTAGTCATGTACTTGTCAAGAAAAAACTAGAAACTGCATAAATTTGCATAAAGCATATTAATTAGCCAAGTTTTAAACTCTGATAACAACTCTGATAATTCACTTGTTTTCAAAAACAAAATATTTTAAATTTGTACAAACCAGGATGCCAGAACTATGGTAACAAAATAAATCGAAATTTTGCTACTTTATTTTTTATGGAATTACTTGGGTGGTAAATATTGTGCTCGTAAACTTAATCCAATACCAACCATTCTGAATAAAACAATATCAGCAGCATCCTTGCATTTTTTTCAGACCTAACCACTCCTAAAAGCCCTATTCCTACGTTGCGCATTTAATAATTAATCGGCATTATTCGTCAGTATTGCATAACAGTAAACCTGATATTGCAGGTCTCTAAATGTGAGGAAAATGCATACGAACTTATGTATGACGATAACGCTGACAGTCCACGCTGTGTTTCTGCAACTTCTTACGTAATAGACGCGACCGGAATTCCAGCCGAACAGACGCAAGGTAGAGTAAAACTTATTTTCAAACATTATTAGAACTATTAGATTATGATAATAAATTGGTGTGGGGCTGTAAGGGATTTTCGTTTATGGCATATGGGCATTTTTATTTATTAATTAGTTCATTTATTTATTATATAGATTCGTGCGACCTGTTTATGTTTATGATATATGAAGGTCTTAGTTTTTAGCATGTAAATGTGATTAGTGAAATTATTTAGCTTCTGAGGTGAGGGGAGGGATTGGGGGATGCGGGATGGGGCTATGCCCCGCAGAACCTTCTTTGAAAACATCAGGCTATGCCCCGCAGAACCTTCTTTGAAAACATTTCTTCATTATATGCCGTGCAGGTATCTTCCTGCTGTCTGCTAACTTATTTTACCTGTTCTACAATATGCAAGAAAATCCCATGCATGTAGACAGGAAAATACGTTCAGATATTCGTCCTCGATCATTTTGGAGGGGTTAATTACTCTAAGGTTTTAGGGTAATTTTGGGCACATAGAAATTATATGTTTCATTTAATGGTGTATAAGGCTTTTAATTCTTTGTTTATAACAAAGGAGTTAAATATTATATGGCACATATATATGTATATTAGGCAAGCTTATGATATATAAGCCTTTGTATTTTTTTCGTTTATGGCACATTGAGACCCCCGAATTTTTGGAGGGAGGCATTGATAGTTTGTATATCCCGACAACACATCGTATTCTTTCTGGGTCCAATTTTTGTTTTTAATTTTAATGGCGTTGTCACCCAAGGCACAAGTGGCTGGAAATAGTACCAGCTGACCAATGTACTATTTTTGTCATGTTAATAAAGATAAGGTCAATCGGATTAAATGTAGGTTACAGCAAGATTTTTCTGAGGCTTGTTCACTCATATCACTGCAAGGGCTTTGCAGTTACTTACGCAGAATTGTAAAGATAACTAACTTTTGTTAAAATACACCTACGGTATTTTGCCTTAATAAAACTCACCATTACCTCCCAGTAATGGCCAGATGATTTGTTTTCTCGTTTCATGAGTGTAAAAACAAATTCTCTTTCAATTAAGCAAGTCTTTGGTTGAGGTGTATTTTAAGTAAGAGAAAGTCCTCGTAACTGTCCATTCCTGAAAACTAACGGGACTCGGTCCCTTTGGAGCCTCGTCTCCATTATTTTTCAGGAATGGACAGCTACTCGGACTTTCTCCTATACAGAATACGTGTATATGTACCATTACACTGACTGGAGAGAACAAATATAGACCTGGATCTCGTGCAGTCGTGTGATTGATATTATGCATGTGTGTGTAAGGGCGAAGCCAGAAAATTAGAATTGCTACGCATGCCAGAGAGGGGCTGGAGGGGGATACAAGAGGATGTTACCCCTCTCGCGTTCTCCCCATTCTGACGTGGGTTTGGAGATGTCCTAGGAGAAAAGTTTGATTTTTAGCACGCCTGTAAATGCATTTTAGCCTTTTCGGAGGTATAATTTTATTTCCGTATTTTCTTAAACAAGTGTGCTTTTTGTTACGCCTATGATGTGGGCAATATTGTCACGTATGCAATAAATTGAAAATGCAGAACAACAGTGTTTTAAGTTATGGAAATGGGTTTACCTTATTGTTGTCTGTTGTTGAAATTGACGAAACGTTTATTGATATCGTAAGGTATATAGTCTGACGTTTCAATTAACTTTGATTCAGAACTTTCTTTAACAGAGTCTCCTATTACCTATACAGAGGGGCACGACACTCTTCATCTGGCTCTGGCTGTGGGTCTTGGCTGTCTCATTGGAATAACAGCAGTGGCAGGCCTAATCCTGGTATTCCTGAAAGCTCGCAAGAAAGATGCTAGTCACAGTTCGTTAGATAATGGTATGTTACTTTACTGCAGACTGTAAAATATTTTCTAGAATTACTTATTTTCACGAATTCGCGAATTATAAATATAGGTGTAGCTTTAAATGACTATTCACCATTAGGGATTTTTGCATTAATAATGGCTATACAAGTTTTGCCATGTTTTCATTTTTACAAGCATTGGCAGGTTTGCAACAATAAATGCTGCTAACATGTATAGTAATAATTAGACGTTGTCTTCCATTAGGCTCGTGAATCCTTTTTTATTATTTTACATGTGTATTGCTTTTGGTTTTTCATCTTAAAGACCCGACTTTTCAGACAAAAAAAACTGACATCCGCAAGCAGAAATTGTCTTCCTCGCCTTTTCCTTAGGGTCAAGCTCTAAAATATACCTGTGAGTGAAAGGCCTTCTTAACCACTAGGGTACGGAATTCTTCACAGTTAGATTGGTCTAAAAGTTCTAAGTTTAAATTTTGTTTTAATAGATTCTATAGACGTTCTGTATATAAGAACGTGATGAGAAATGCATTAGAAGCATCATCGAAGCTAATATATTTGCTTTTTTTTCAGGTAAAAAATCAACGGGTATAATACTTTATAGGCATACAGCAAACAAAAATGTTTTAAGAAAATTTGCCGTTTATCTGCAAAACATTTTTCACTGTGTTATATATATGGATATACTAGAAAGCGATAAAGAAACACTTTCAGATCCAGAAAAATGGTGCTCGAATATTTTGGCAGCAGCTACATTTGTTATTATCGTTTGTTCACCGGATTCCCACAATGTGCATACTGAAATTCCTAAAACAAGCTCTGATACTTTTTACAAATGGGCAATACAGAAGGCCATATCAAAGAAAAATAGTTCAAACGATATCAGAATTATTCCAGTAAAATTTTCTTTACAACCAAATGAGGTAGTGCCGGATCTCGTTTCAAAAATGACGTGTTTAACTTTAATGGAGGGTGTTAACAGTTTATATAATTTAATTCCTTCATACAAGAAAATTTCAAAAGATATACAAGACAAAATAAAAGCTGAAACCTACAGTGTCAAAAGCAAAGAAGGTAAAGATTTAAAAGAAGCTTTAGAAAAAGCAAGACAGTTTTACCTCCATAATACAGAGCCTATACTTAGTATGTTAGACGAACCCTTAGAGACTAAAGAGCTTCTCTCTGACAAAGACAAACCAGCTGAAAAAGAAAATGTTACAAAAACTAAACATGAAACAAACGTACAGGAAATGGAAGAAGGGCAACAAAAAAATCAAAGCTTAAGTCCAGGTGTTATGGAAATGTTCGCTGAAATAAATAGTTCTAACAGCAGTATTGATGCAATATCATCTGTGTCAAATGAACCAGACAGAGACAGTGACTCGGAAACACCAGAGCACGTGCCTCTGTTGTATAGCTCACACGAACATAGTGCTAAAATTTTAGACAATCAATGCGATTTTGGTGCCATAAGAAAGGAAGATTCTGCTCATATCAAGCAAAGTGAAGCTGCTAAAGTAATTACCGCTAGAGAGTATTCTGAAACTTTTGATGGCAATGGTATTTCCAATAAACCTTCTGTACACCTTCATGACAATAAGTTAGAATACAGACACGGCCCAGAGAGACAAATGACTGAGCCTCAGCTTTGTAGTTACCACAGACAACCAAATAACTCACAGATTTATCATAGTCAAAATAATCCAGCTGAACTTGAGCGAATGCATAGACCCGGTATATCATTGCATGTACCAGATTTACCGACAGCATATTACCGTAAATTAAATCAAGCTCATTTTTCATCACAGCAACCAGAAGGTGCACATGGGAAGCATGTGGAACCACGCCACTATAGTGGCATGGTTCCACATGCTTCCCATGTGTGTCAAATACATGACAATCATGATCATTTCGATTCCCCACATTTTGAAAGTGACAGAGGCTATGATTATTACTACGACATGCAGCCTAAAGAGTATAGCAATCAAGAACAGTTTTATAGACCATACCATTCCTTTCCTCAGGAGCATCATCAACAATACGGACACACTCACCACCATCATGTGCCTGATCGTTTGCATCCAAGATTAGAATTTAGTGCAGTTGACCCTCATGACTTTGAAATAAGTGACCGCCATATGGCTGTATCAAATAAACAGAGAGAACGGCAGATCGACAGCGGGTACGAAAGTGGTTTACCTCGTGGTGGAGCTAATGCTGGAGTTGCGGATAGGACAAATAATGCATACAATAAAGAAATTTTATATCAGCGCAGAGAAAATACAGATGAAGAGCAATTTGATGAACACGGTGAGGGTGGCATTGATAAATATGAGACTGATGATAGTAAAATACATGAAACAATAAGTTCCTCAGCTCGCTATAGTTATCCGTTATCCCTTCACGTGATACGAGATTTTAATTCTGAAATGTTCATACCTCCTGATGACATTGATTCATGCTGGTCTGATAAAGATGGCAGTTCAACTGATATTATGGATCAACTAGCAAGTATAAATGAAAGAACGGGGCAGTGATTTTGTAGTTTTTTTCCAGGATCACCACTTAAACGCTTAAATGTTTTCATGACTGCAAATAAGAGAGTGGGGTTTTGGTTATGATGTCAAGACTTATTTGAACTCCAAAGGGAAGTTTCATCAGCGATGGTGTCCTCATAAGAACCACAAAAAACATATGAGCCGTGACGCGAGAAAACCAACAATGTGGTTGTGCGCCCAGCGCAGACTCAGATCAGCCTGGGCATCCGCCCAGTCTGATCAGAGTCTTCGCTGTCCGCATGAAGGTAGCTTAGACCCATAGCTACCCTTTAAGCCCTTCGCAAAGAGTCTGATCAGATAATAATGATGCCCAGGCTCATCTGAGTCTGTGCAGGGCGCACAACCACGTTGTTGGTTTTCTCGTGTCGCGGCTCATATGTGTTTATGAAGAACTCGACTAAATATCCCAAAATTATCATCAAAACAATACCACAACCAGGCCCCGAGGTTATAAAACTTTTTTCATGTTCAACTCAGCTGAGCATGAAATTTTTTCTGCTCATAAATATTAAAATGCCAACAATTGTTGGCATTTTAATATTTATGGGCAGA
The DNA here is from genome assembly GCA_963989385.1 of Ctena decussata. Taxonomy (NCBI): domain Eukaryota; kingdom Metazoa; phylum Mollusca; class Bivalvia; order Lucinida; family Lucinidae; genus Ctena; species Ctena decussata. The sequence goes on from OZ022507.1 coordinate 64,318,673, forward strand.
AAAATAGCCTTCTTGGCTTATCTGAGCCTGAAAAATGCTGAATTTCTTAGTATTTTTATTTTAATTTGCATTTTTAATTTCATGCTCAGCTGAGTTGAGCATGAAAAAAGTTTTATAACCTCGGGGCCAGATGTCGAAAAAAATTTTATACTCAAGTGGTATTTATATTTTTAGCGTTCATCCAACTTTGCAAGCCAAGGGTATTAAGTCCACTTCGTTTCTTACGTACGTAAGGAACGAAGTGGACCTAGTACCATTGGCTCATTAAGATAATAGATCTTGAGCCAACGAAACAAAATCATACAATGGAATGCTTGTGATTTTTACTCTGTCTGTATATGTAGGACAGTCAGCTTATTAGTAGAGTAGTTGTACTTAAATGGCCTTGAAAGGGCAGGGCTTTTTTGTTACATGCATACGAAACGTTGTTACAATATGCTGGTGAGAAAAAGGTTGAGACTTTTTCAGACACCAAATCTAACCTGATCAGTGTACATATGTTGAGATGTTTTGTTTTAACCTGTAATGGCAAAACTCATGCAAATGAAAATTCAGCTATACATGTATATATCTCCGACAGTTTCAATACAAAAATTGCCTATTTTGAGCAGGTTTCATTGGGAAACTGGGCTTGATGCGTTTTATATCAATAAGTTGACAAAGTATTCTCAAGAGATTTCTCAATTTGCCACTTTTATGTAGTATGTTTTATAGCAGCAGACACAGTCATGCAAAGTAGCCTTATGTGGAACGAGCTGAGTGGATGGGCGGACATAGGTATGTCTGGAAAGACAACTTTTTGTCTGTTTTCTGTAATTTGATTACAAAAACCGATAAATTCCATCAAAATATTATATAATCTCTGTGTGCTAAAATCTAGAAAAAATATTGCCGCGTATGTCACAGGGGAGGAAAAAAATTGTGGCCCGACCGGGACTCGTACCCAGGGCCTCTCGCTTACCGTGCGAACACTCTGCCAACTGAGCTACGGAGCCACTTGGTCGACCTTTGACATTTCCCCACGCTTAATTAGATTCGTCCCCGAATCTGCCCGGTACCACGGAGGAACCAACGAGACATGCACTTCTTGATGCTCGCGGCCCTAGCCGTGGACCCACACTGGCCACCAAATGTCACAGGGGAGGAAAAAATCGTGGCCCGACCGGGACTCGAACGCAGGGCCTCTCGCTTACCGTGCGAGCACTCTGCCAACTGAGCTACCGAGCCACTTGGTCGACCTTTGACATTTTCCTCCTGCTTAATTAGATTCGTCCCCGAATCTACCCGGTACCACGGAGGACCCAACGAGACATGCACTTCTTGATGCTCGCGGCCCTAGCCGTGGACCCACACTGGACACCAAATGCCACAGGGGAAGAAAAAATTGTGGCCCGACCGGGACTCGAACTCAAGGCCTCTCGCTTACCCTGCGAGCACTCTGCCAACTGAGCTACCGAGCCACTTGGTCGGCCTTTGACATTTTCCCCCTGCCAATGTCGATGAGATCCAGTTTATATTTATTCAGTTTAATATGCAAATTTATTACAACTGCTAGCGGTTCTTTATCAGCAGATTATCTATTCTGAGAGTTTCTTCACAACCACCAGAAAGTGATAGCCGAGGTTATAAACCTTAGGCATATTTGTTTCACAACCAATACTTATGCGTATGTTTTCATTAAGTTATCGTTTGACATTTCATGTATGAGACAATATAATTGAAATGAGCCGCGACACGACAAAACCAACAAAGTGGTTGTGCGCCCAACGCGGACTTATATCATCCTGGGTATCCGTCCAGTCTGACCAGTCTTCGCTGTCCGCATGCAGGTAGCTTAGATCCTTGGCTACCCTTTAAGCGCTTAGCGAAGACTCTGGTCTAACTGGGCGGATACCCAGGCTGATCTGAGTCTGCGCTGGGCGCACAACCACATTGTTGGTTTTCTCGTGTCGCGGCTTAAATGCTTTATCATAAACTACAGTCAACTCTCGACATCTCAAAGTCAAATTTCGCCTCACCTACTGATATCTCAAAGTACATTTTCTGAACCCGGAAAATTTTCTTTGAGATTCCAGTAGTTTGAGAAATGAAAAGAAAATTAGGGAATGCGTCCAAACTTTATTCTTTGATAAAAGAGACTACTGTTCGGTATCATTTCGATAACCTGAGTCAACTGTAGTTTGAGCTAGTTCAATCAAAGATTACGGGTGATAAATAGGTTGTTCTTTAACATATCATAAATCAAAGCCTTTATATATGTAGTTGTATTTTGTCTCCTTTCTGTCCATTTAAACCCATTTAAGCCTGGTGGCCCAGTTTATCACACAAATAATGTTATGCAGGCAAGCATGCAAAGTTAAGGTAAACGGGGTTATGTTCTCTTTCGGCGCCATTGTCGCTTAAATGTGACTGCTAGGCATTACTGCGACCGGCACAGTCTCATTAATGACCAAATGACCTTGGCCTAAATCAAGAAAATGTAATGTTTGGAACATCTTATACTGAAACATCATGATCAGTTTCAATATTCAGGCTGAACTACCATGAAAACTAGAGTAGGGGCTAGGCTAAAAGAACAGAAGCACATAATATGTAGTGTCGGTGTCACTGACGAGGCTTTATTAACCGAAACTACGTAGTCTGGACCATGTTCCTACTTATGTATATATTCTCTGCTCTTGAAGGAACTTTTTAGGATTTTAATTTTAGCTCACCTGAGCCGAAGGCTCCGGGGGAGCTTTTAGTATGGCCAGTCTCCGTCGTCCGTCGTCGTCGTCGTTGTCCGTCCGTCCGTCCACAATTTCAAATGACTTCTCCTCTGAAACCGCTGGGCCGATTGTAACCAAATTTCATATGTAGCCTTCTGGAATCTTAGGAACGAAAAATTGTTCAAACGGTCCTGGTCACATTACCAACATGGCCGCCATGCCCATATATGGCAAAAAAAACGTAAAAAACCTTCTTCTCCAGAACCAATAGGCTGATTGCCTTGAAACTTGGTATGTAGCATAGGATACGCAAGTATTACCAAGAGTGTTCAAATTATGACCTTGAGTTGACCTTGACTTTTTTACGGCAAGGTCAAATTTGCTTACTTGTGCTCTTATATGGCAAAATGCTAGAACATAAGATATCTTGGAAACTGTTGAATATTTTGGGCTAAAAATTGGTATCTACAGTCACCTTAATGAGTACATGAAGATTTATGAGTACAAGAGGTCCAGGCCATTCTTTGACCTTTGACCCAGAACTCTCATATTCTGACAATTTCAAACAATCTCCTCAAAAGCCACTGGTCTAATTGAAACCAAATTTCATATAGAGCCTTCAGGGGATGAGGTAACGAAATTCTATTCATATGGTCTAGGTCACATGACCAACATGGCCACCACGCCCATATATGGTAAAAACTTTAAAGATCTTCTTCTCCAGAACCAATTGACCGATAGCCATGAAACTTGGTATGTAGCATTGGGTACTCGAGTACTATCAATTTTTGAAATATGACTTGAAGTGAGTGGGATCTGCACTAAAGGACATCATTTGACCTACAAGTATTTGCTTCCATCTCTTGGAAAGGGTGTGGGAATTTGCCAACTCTCCCATAAAAGAATATGCTCCCAGAGGGAGGCCCCTGTATGCGCACAGATTCCTGAGATTGGTAATTCAAGCATCAGGGTAGCAAATGAGCTGTATCCATGTATTTATGGAGCAAGCTTGAAGCCTTTATTCCTTTTCGTTACTTACAAACTGAGCTAAACGCAAGAGGTGAATACTTTTTCCGTCTCAAGTCATCCGTGAAATATAAGTTATGCCTCAATATGCAGTGCTGCTTTCATTTGATCTGTACCAGATGTATCTATGAATTTTGATTGATTGATTTGATGCTTAACGTCCACGGTAAACAACTATGGCCATGTCGGGACGGTCAGTTAACCTAACCACACTATTCCTGGGTAGGCTTAGACCTCCTAAGCGGTTAACCAGTACTAAGTGCACATACTTTCGCCAGTAACTGACAACTGCCCTTCTTGAATCAGCGGAAGGAGAAACGAAAGTATGTGGCCAGACCGGGTTTCGAACCCAGGACCCCTGACTTATGAGTCAGGTGCCCTACCGATTGCGCTACGCGGCCCGGCTGTATCTATGGAGTAACTTGAAAAACTCTATCCCTTGTGGTTACTTAGAAACTGCGCTAAACGCAACAGGTTAATATTTTAATCAACCGTGAAATATTGGTCACGGCCAGATATGCATCGCTGCTTTTAGTGGATCCTCCCCAAATGTATCTATGGCGCAAGTTTGACAATTCTGTACTTTGCGGTTTCTTATAAAGTGATCCAAACGCATCAGTTGAATATTTTTTCTATGTTCGATCAGCCGTAAAAATATAGGTCATGGTCCGATATACACCGCTGCTTTCAGGAGACATTCCCCAGACGTATGTACGGAGCAAGTTTGAAGACTATCTTTTGTGGTTAATTAGAAACTCAGCTAAACGCAGCGGGTGAATACTTTTTTCTATGTTCAATCAACCGTAAAATATAGGTCATGGCCCAATATGCATCACTGCTTTCGGTAGATCTTCCATAGAGGTATCTATGGAGCAAGTTTGAAGACTCCAGCCCTTGTGGTTACCTAGAAACGGAGCTAAACGCAATAGGCGAATATTTTTCTATGTTTAATCAACCGAGTAGTATAGCTCAAGGCTTTCTGATACCGAGGCACCATTTTTGGATTTACATTTATCAATTTTAGATGGATTTGTTTCATCTAAAATTTATGACAAACGCGATGATTTTGATTTCGACATTGTTAATTTTCCGTTTTTGGATGGTGATGTTCCCCGCACCACTTTTTATGCTGTTTACATTTCTCAGCTTATTCGCTTCGCTTCGTAATAAAAGTTTGACTGCCAAGCTTTTACAGCAGAAGTATCGGTATCATAAACTTCGGAAAGCTTTTTCTAAATTTTATCGTAGACACTTTGAATTGGTTTCTAAATATAATACAGGGTTAAGGTCACTTTTGTAACAAGGCCTATCGGAACCTGAATTTTATGGTGACTTAGTATATAAATTACGCAAAATCGTAGGGAAAACAGAATTTTCTGATCAATTTAAGAAAATTATCATACGATTTAAACGCATAGATGTAATGCGACAGTCTGCATGCTTAGTGGTTAACCCAATCACGGTTGACAACTTTGCTGTCCTCTTAAATTGCACGCAGGTGGGTCGGGGTTCAGACTCTATGATAGCCCCTACATAAAGCTATATATTAGTTGGTTGGGGCCGGAAGTTTGTCTGTTTCTTGGCCCACCGGGGTTCAACTGGTGGTCTTCTTTTGCTCCAGTGCTCCAGTGGTGTTGCTGACGCCCCAGTGATCTCAGGTGTCTCAACACGTTTTGGCGGTCGAGTCATCCTTGCTTCATCACGGTCTTTTCTTGAACTTAATTGTTGACCGTGATGACTCTCTGATGAGTATGGGGACCTCCATACGAACCGAACTAGTAACTAATTATGTGTACCGCGGTGGAGGGTGAGGGTGAAGGTTTGGGCCCAGTAAAACCTGTTTAACCCCCCCCTCCCCCCCCCAGTAGTTATTACTGACCGTCCCAAGGCGGTACTTTCGTTGCGGTTGCATTTGTTTTATGTTCGGTGCTGTTTAATTTATTGTGTTCTCATTTTAACCCTTCTATGATAAAAATAGAAAATAGGTAAAAATAATTGTTAAATGTTTTTCGTATAATTTGCCTAGTCTGTTGTAACCCTTCTGTTGGTCTAAATTATTTAGTTCAATAAAGATAGTCGAGTTGCCACCTATTTGGGAAAGAGCTGCTGACTCGGCTTATCACTTGTAATTTATTGTTTGTTGGGATGTCTTTGTCAATCTTTCCTTTGATGTTGGGGATAGGGTTTGGGATCTGATTCAGTCAGTTCCTGAAGTGTAGTTACTCCTGACAGTAGATCTTCCCCAGCTGTATCTATTGAGCAAGCTTGACGACTCTAGGCCTTGTGGTAACTTAGAAACTGAACTTATGCAACAGAAGAATATGTGCTAATGCGCATGGGCATGCAGATTTGCACTCCTAAGTACCCACAACCGCACACGAAGGGTAGTACATAAGCACGACTTTGCAAAGTCGCGCTAAAAATTACACCATAAGCAGGTCATGCATAATATTAATTTATATGGGCCCACTTCGACTCGAACTGTAGTAGCTACTATATTAACTAAATTTCCAACCAAAGTGCGATGGTAGCTACTAAAATGACGTCATGAACTTACTAAAGATCAACCCAGGTCTGGACCGCCGTTACTCTAGTTGCAAGATGGCGGCCGCTGAAGACTCTCGCGTTTTGTGGGTGTACAACAAGTATTTGTTTTACTTAGTTGTTTCTTTTCCATTATTTTAGGGCACATTTTATCATTTAATCTATAAAATTATCGTCTTTAAAGACGACATGCATGGAAAAGGCAATGAAATGCACAGTATTTATTTCCGTTTCCATGACAATCTACTATTGTAGCAACTTTGGCGTTCGACTGGTAATGCGAATGCGCATGCCCAAAAATACTTTTACGGTAGGAACTTTAGTTCGAGTCGAAAAGGGCCATGGTAAATGTTATACATGGGAGATACCTGTCTATGAAATGGGAGGGATTTGAATGCGAAAGTGTAGGCGATACCGGTGGTAAGACCACATGAACACGACGTATTCCACAAGAGGAGAGGGATGAAAATCACAGCATTCCTGTTTATAATTCTTTCAAATTATACAAAAATTGTGTTTTAAAATCATTGTCTTATAATTTTATATGAGAATTCAAATAACAGACAGTTATAATTTCACATTATCAAACAAATGTGGTCGCTAGGCGACAAAAGACTATTGTCAAATTTTCGTAAATTTCTAGATTTTGGATATATGCTTCTGTTTTGGATGCAACAAATTTTAATGATATGAACGAGGCCACTCATTGGAGTTTCTTTTCATTTTGCATTTCGGCGTGTCGCAAGTACTTTTTGATAACAAATAAAAATTATTTCAACAAAAGCTACCTACAATGGTTAAGACGGCATATTTTCGAAAGACTCAGTTTTAGCGCGATTTTGCTTAATTAATACTCTTCGTGTGCGTCTGCGCGCGCGTCCATGTGCGCGTGCTGCGCCTTTAAAGCACCAAGCACTGTTCGCGGTTGGTTGAACATAGAAAAAACTGATATTCACCTGTTGCGTTTAGCTCAGTTTCTTCGTAACCACCAGAAGTTGAGTCAATGAACCTGCTCCATAGATGCATATGGGGACGAGCTACTGAAAGCAGTGATGCACTTTTGGCCATGAGATGTACTTCACCGTTGATTGAACTTAGAAAAACTATACACCTCTTGCGTTTAGCTCGGTTTCTACGTAACCACAAGGACTAGAGTTGTCAATCTTGCTCTATTTATACATCTTGGGAAGATCTACTGAAAGCAGCGATGCATATCGGGCCATAACCTGTATTCCACGGATGATTGAACATTAAAAATATTCACCTATTGCGTTTAGTTCAGTTTCTAAGTAATCGCAAGGGCTAGAGTCTTCATACGTGTTCCATAGATACATCTGGGGAAGATCTACTATAAGCAGCGATGCATATCGGGCCATGTCAGCTTTATTTTTGGTTGAATATTCATCTATTGCGTTTACCTTAGGGTAGAGTCGGGTAACTTCGGACAACGGGTAAATTCGGACATATCATTGCAAACAGTAAAAATCCAGATGCGACGGCTCGTAATGAGCCGTCTTATCAGGATTTTCACTGTTTGCCCAGTTATTTTTGTTTTAATTCCAAACAACTAACACATAATGGAAACAATGTCTCCGTCCGAATTTACCTGCTGTCCGAAGTTACCCTACTCTACCGTAGTTTCTATGTAACCACAAGGGACAGTCTTCAAACTTCTCCATAGATGTGTCTGGGGAAGATCTACTGTGAGCAGCGATACGCATCGTCTACTGTGAGCAGCGATACGTATCGGGCCATCACCTATATTTCACGGATGATTTAACATAGAAAAAATCACTTGTGGCAAATAGCTAAGCTACTTAGTAACAACAAGGGATAGAGTCTTCAAACTTTCTCCACAGATACATCTGAGGAAGATCTATTGAAAGCAGCAAGGCATAGCAGATCATGGCCTATATTTCACTGGAAAAAATATTTTCGTCTGTTGCGTTTAGCTCAGTTTCTGGAAAACAAAAAGGGATAGAGTCTTAAGACTTGCTCTATGGGTACATCTGGGGAGGATCTGCTAAAGGCCTAGATGGACTATAAAAACAGAATTATGTGACTCATCGAAGTATTTATCCAGACACCAAAGGGTAACATGTTCAGGAGGTCATTAAACTTCAATAACTTATCTGATTCGCTGTAGGTCATGCACAGGAATTTTAACGGAAAATGAGTGACAACTGACTGGGGTTTATATTTATCAATTATACAACTGATTGTGTGTTTTTGTTTTTTGTTTTTTTCAATAAGACGGTAGCCCCGTCCACTTTAAGACTCAAAGAGGCTGTTATCCTCTGCCGGTAGGTAGAGAATCTAGGCCTTTAAAGCAGTGATGCATATGGGGCCATGACATTCCTTTAGCGGTTGATTGAACATAGAAAATATTTCACCTGTTACCTTTAGCTCAGTTTCTAAGTAACCAAAAGGGATAGAGTCTTCAAACTTGCTACACTGGAAAATCTACTGAATGCAGTGATGCTTCATTTGACCATGAGCTATGTTTATTCCTTTAATATGTTCTATAGAAGGGTTATCCTTTGGAAGCAAGGATCACACCAAAGAACTGAAAACTGTCGAACGTACAAGTTTTCTGGGCCAGACTAGCTAGTTTCGGCCAATTAGGCCTCATCAGTGAAGACTATTTGCTGTACGAACATGTTAGCTTGGGATAAAAAGTGAAAAAGAACCGATGTTTGACCTCAAACTGAAAGCAGGTCACAGTGATTTATATTTCGTGGTCCAGTGATTTTGCCTTATTACTTAAAGACCTTTTGATGACTGTACATGATAGCTTGGGAGTATGACCGGATGTTTGACCTCAAGTCCTCAACATAAAAGTAAGTCACAGTGGCCCAGATTCAAGTGGTCAAGTGACTTTGCTCTATATCTTGAAGTCTGTTGGATGTATGAACTTGTTTGCTTGGGATAATGATTCAGTATTACCTGATGTTTGACCTCAAACTACCAGTAGGTCACAGTGACCTTTATTTCATGGTCCACTTAATTTGCCTTATACATGTATTTTGAAGACTTTCTGATTTACAAGCATCATTGCTTTTGAAAATGACTCAGTATGACCGGATGTTTAACCTAAAACTAACAGTGGGTCACTGTGACCTATATTTTATGGTCTATGGTTTGAGCTAACACTGTGAGTGACCTCATACTGATAGAAGTTCAGTGTGCCTCATATTTCTATCACTATTTCATGGATTTACCTTTTACTTAGGTTAATGATTTGGGCTAACACTGTGATAGACCTCATACTGATGGCGGATTAGTGAGACCTATATTACATGGTTCAGTGATTTTGCCATATATTTCTATTACTATTTTATGGATTTTCATCATGCTTGGGTTAATGGTTTGGGCTAAACTATGAATGATGTCATATTAGCTGAGGGTTATTGTGACCTAGATTTCCTGGTCCAGTTGTAGGTCAGTGTGACCTATATTTCGAGGGTTGAAAGGTAAAAGGTGTTAACTGCAGTTTTGCTACTTTTGAGATAATCAATTTTTTCGATATTACTAATTTTTAAAAATCCAGGCCATATTTATTGGTAAAAATTTTGGTATGCATTCATACATCTGGGCATTTCCTATGTAATTCAAAATAATTTACTGAAAAATATGTTTTTATGTCCAAAAATTCAATATTTGTGTGACAGGTGTATCATCAAGTTTTAGAAGTTTTCAGGAAAAAGTTGATAAGTGACTTTAGCACCCTTTACTTTTTCACAGTATGCAGGTAAAAGGTGCTAAGTGAAGTTAGTCCCTTTTACCTGCAGAAAAAACATTCGTTGGCTAAAAAAGTAACAGGATGACGCTATTAATTCCTATATTGCATATATTTCCAGTATCTACCGCACTTAGCTGAGAAAGGAGATTACTGAAATGACCATAATACATGAAATGAGCCGTGTTCTGATAAAATCTGCCTTAAGGCCTGTGTGATTGCGCTTTCTCAGAATAGCCTGCACACTTCCTCCATACTTTTAGACAAAACAAAGGTTACCTTTAAAGTCCGAGTAAAACTGCACTTTCCCTGACCCAACTATGCATCTGGGTAAGCGGATCTGGGAGAGTATATTCAGGTCACAGTCCGTGTTCGCCTCGTTTTCACTGGCGGCTAGTAACAGCAATTTGTCACTTAGTTATTTGACCGATCCCAGTGACTGAAAGTAGCCATGGTACTCTTCTGGAATTATTCCTGGAAGGCATAGTGAAAGAAAGTATGTCTTTGTTGCTTTTGAATCACAAAATTTGCCTTTATATCTCGGCATAAGTTCAATTCCGGCCAGCATGTTTGGTCTCCCGCTTGTATTTGCAAGAGCTTCTCACACCTCTTTGAACAATGTAGCATTAAATGACTGTATACATGTTGTTAAGGAGCAAAGTGTTTTTGAAATTCTTTGTCACCTGGACCCACTTCAGTTATCACGAGTTTATCCTATTTCCTTCGTTGTCAACTTTCATATTTTAACGTTTTCTTTATTGGACTTCTTCAAATTCATGAATCCTACCTATTTTAGAGGAACTACAATGTAAGACTTGCTTTTTCTTGCCAGGGTTATGACTGTTTCCAATTGAGAAAGCATGTAAACCCTGGTAGGTTTCTGGGCATGTTGAATGGTGGTATGAATAGAATCACACCCCATTTCTGAATGGCCATTCTCAAAAAATGTTTGATTGATGTATTTTATTTTGTTGTCTCTTTTGATGCAGTACTTCAAATGAGAAGCAACAAACTGATTTTTCGGATTTGCCCTCCACATGTGTCAGAATTTTAAGTCCCTTCTTCAACCTTTGAAGTTGCTTCTAACAAAGAATTCAGATGAAGAAGGAAGTAAGAGCCTATTTCACATGGCTCTCGCCATACTTGGTTTTCATCCCATAGGTAGCATGTGGCGTTGCTGCTTCCTAAAGGGGAAAAGGAGAGATCAAAGCAACACAGTTTGCACTTGTAATAAAAAACTTTCCCACAAAACTACATACAATGAGAAGGAAGCTTCGAGATCGAATAATAAAACATGATAAGTAGCACCAGACGTTGCTCTATTTTGTCCTCTCTATTTCTTCTCTTGACATTTCTTTTGTTCCTGAGCTTTATCATGCTCTAATTGTAGACTAATATATAACATTCCTTCCCTTAAGAAATGTTCAAAGTGATTGCACACCTGGCTCTGGTCCTTTTTTGAGTACAAGACTGATATGTTATAATCACCTCAGAAGGTGTTTCTCTACATATTTTTTTTCCTTTACGGGCTTTCTACGAGTTCCTTTGCATTTTTTTCTACGTGAAGAGAAAGCATCCGGTATATATAAAGGTCTAGGGGTGATATTTTCTCGTGTTTTGGTGGGTATAATGAGGATCAATTGTCAGGAAGCTTCCAATATGTTCATAAACAAAAGTAAAACTGTCCTTGAGCACTGGAGTTTTATTTGCTGAGCTTGTGACCCAGTCTATCCATGCCTGTGAAGACATCATTCTTATTTGCATAGTCAATGGTCTTTTTACCAAGAGTTAATGTTTTCAGAAACAAATTCTTGCACACCCAAATATTTCCTGTCCTACTGTCGAGAGAAATAACTGGGACAATGACTGTTCCTTATGCTCAGAACTTTGTTTTTGGCTCATTTTAGTTCACATGAGTACATATGAAATGGCTTTGTTTGAAATAGTACCCTAATCCTCAGGTTTCAAATATTATTTGTCTCTGCTCTTCTTCTGTCGTCTCTGAAAATTTCAGCATGAATCTGGAGAAATCAACAGACTACTTTTCTGACTGTATTAGGTTTGACAAGGTTTCAAAATTCTCCTTACCTCTCGCCCTCTTTTCTTTTCTAAACTGGGACTTTCATTCATTCTGTTGAGCAGTTCTTTGGCGGGATATCTTCTTGCATCTAAGACTTTAATAAATAGCATCTTTTTGTGGAATTATACTGGTAACGTTCGACTGTTTAGAGGGTGTTTGAAATTACATGTCTGTTTCGGTTGGCTTTTGAACTAAAGGATGCTGAATTTGGTTTAAACATTTTTTTTTATTTCAAAATCAAACATTCATGGCAGTTACAATATTGTTATATATACATAAACATAATAGGATTAGCACGGAGGCAATGGCTTTTTAGGACCTCTCCTCTCTGAATTAGCTCGAGCTTCTTCCATTCGATCTTTCGTATCACCGAGGTTTCATTTTAGGACCTTATATTCCTTTTCGACAGACATCTTTTTCTTCTTAACAGCAAAATAACGGTCAGTACCATGTATTACAACGTGAGCAAAAAGTATTAGTGACTCACTAGGTCTGGCTAAATATCAAATACAGACTGAAAAGGTCTGCTAGAAAAGATTCTTATAGGGCTTTGAAAATGTTTGCTAAACATAATGGCATGAAGTCTGACATTTCATCATTTGAAAAAGTCATCTTCAATTATTGTAACACACACATCTTAATCTTGCTTGGGCATCATGGCCTTTGTAACATTAACGAAACATCAGTGGTGAATAATGTTTTCCTCTAAGTTCTACGCTTTCCTGACTAGTCATGAATTCATCTGGCTGATCTAAGACGGTTGCAAGCAAACAATAACCATCAGCAGGAATTGCATGTCATCTAAATAGTTCGTGCTCTTTGATCTGTTAAACACATTTGAATTGCATTCTCAACACCATTATTACTGGACTTATTCTGAACGTTGTTGTAACCCTTTAATAGTTGATGTTTCTAGAGATTCTTTTGTTTTGGTTACATCTATATTCTCTGTTTCATTACTGAACGTTTCATTTGTTACTTCATGGTTTGGTTCCTGTTTTTACATGCTTTCTCTTCATATATGTTTCCTTCTTCATTTCCAGTTTCTAGTGCCAGACTCATGGTCAGTATGAGCCTGCCAGACTTATACTGCAGATTATGAACTGAACTTAGATGTTGTAAATTCGCTGTCTCTGTCAGTCTGTTTTCTTCGAACATTATGAGTAGATTTATTTTTATTCAACTTCTTCCGCTGCTTGATTGCAAAATGGGTATCAGAATTGTATCAAATTCTGATACAAATGAGGTGCTGTCATCAGTTTTTCTCTGGTCTGCCAGTAAGACTGGATTGACTTTCTCCCTTTTTTCTTCAAAAATGTTTTATAATGTTACAGCCAGTTCATTTTCTTTTATACTGCTTTAAGGCTAAATTGTCACTTTATTGTCACTGTTTTTTTTAAATAAAGTAAGGTCAGGAGGGAGGAGGCTTATCCAGCAGTTTGAATTCTAATGGTAACTATGCATGAAGTTATCTAATTACAATGCATGCAGATAATAACCTTGATTATAGGCCCTGTTCAGTATACTGATAAACTTGTTCACGGAAAAGGTTCTAACTGCACATATCATCTTTTACTTGCCAGAGATGGAAGTTAGCACCTTTTACCAGAATAAAAATATGTACTTTACTTAGCACCTTATAATTTTGCCATTTTTTTGTAAATAAACATTTAAATCAATGGATGACAATTTTTTTATACATAGCATATATCATCGTATTGTAGATTCCAAATATGAAGTTAACTCATTTTTTTTTCAAAAATGTTAGTTAGCATCTTTTACCTTTCAACCCTCAAGTTCATGGTTCAGTGACTTTGCAACATATTTCTTACACTTTTATATGGATTTACATTATACATGGGTTAATGGTTTCGGCAGAAACTGTGAGTGAGCTCACATTAATTGTAGATCAGTGTGACCTATATTTCATAGTCCTATATTTTTAACCAACATCTCAAACACTATTTCATGGATTTGCATTATACTTGGGTTCATGGTTTGGGCTGTCACTGTGAGTGACCTCATATACTTATTTTAGGTCAGTGAGACCTATACTTTATGGTCCAGTATGATTTAAGTCAATATTTCTTACACTATTCCATTGACTTGTAGTATACTTGGTGTATTGGTCCATTCAGATACAGTGATTTACTTCATGTCACTTCTAGGTCACTGTGACCTTCATTTCACAATTCATTGATTTTGTCATATCTCAGGCAATATTTCAAAGGTTTGAATTATTCATAGGAGAATTGTTTATTCTGACACTGCAGTTGATCTCATTTTACTTCAAACTTCGCTTGTTAAACACTGTTTTTCAATAAGTAGGTCCATTTGATGTTCCGTAGAATCTATCAAAAACAGTATTGAGAAAACTTCATCCTTTTACTTTGTAACAAAGTTTGTTATCATACCACCATTTTATATGCATCAGATTCTTTTTCACATGCTTTATAATGTATAATAGCTTTGGATAAAGGCTAAAAATTAAACTTTCGTTACTGTCGCCAAATGTAAAGTTTGTAGTTCTGTGCCGTGTAGTTTCCCTTAAAAAGTAACTAATTTAACTATGTTTAGTAATAATTTTAAGGAAAATCTTATCAAGCATGTCTAATGATAATAATTTGATATTCTTGACCCCCAACTATGAGAAATTGCACTGTTTATATGTGTCGCCGGGTTTTGTGATTTTCTGAAAACTTTCGTTATCGACTTTTGGGCCTTTTATATCTTTGATGAGAAACTTGTTTTCAAAAACGTTCAGTGGCTAAATGATTCTGCAGTCTAAGACACATTAACATACACGAACTATATTTAGCCCTGTCTTTGAAATTTACGTCAATCTAAGACGGAACCAGATGCCCCTATGTAAAAAAGTAAATTATGAAACTTTCGTTACTGTCTATTATATACAATTCATACACATTAAAGTAAAGGTGTTAGTATAGAAAATAAGCAGTCCATCTGTATTGTCGTTCAGTAATATTCCATGATTTTTTTTTCCAATAATGATGAGTTGTAATGAGCTATAAACAACGTGTTTTTAAACTTGTGTTACTTAAACTTTCGTTACAAAAATTTGGAAACAGGGTTTTCTGTGCTCCTAGCTCCATTAATATTGCGTTGCTATACCTTTTTTTTTCTTCATACAATAGAACTAACATACTACAGGTATTTTAAGACCCGAAAAAGTATGTTTTGTGTAGTGCTTCAGGTTTGTTGCCGCATTTCAGCTTGCCATAATATCATTTTAAAAAAGTTGCCAACAAATCATCAGAAGATCACTCAAACGGTTTCCTAAGCATACTTTGAAAGTCAGAGTATTGTTTTATAAGCGTTAACAAAACTCCATTTAATGTATAGAGTTAGGTTTCGTATATAAACTTTCGTTAATGGTAGGTAACGAAGGTTTCAAAATAAACCTTATGTGAAAGCAAAGATAATACCGCCAACATCTCTTATCATATAGATGATCTGATGTTTTTTATTTATCCTTGTTTGAATGTACATTGTTTCATTAGTTTTTGCAGATATACAGATTATTATAGCTTCAGAATAAACCTCGTCGAAGTTAAATTTTTGAAAGATGAGTTTTAACTTTCCGCAACATGTGTATTGCCGTTCTGTTTTATTTTACAAGGACGTATGCTTTCACTAGGAACATAATATTTTGCTTCAAACCCCCAAGAAAGAATATTCATCAACTGAAATGATAAAAAGAAGCTACTGCTTTAAGGATTTTTGATCTATATGTAATGGTAATGAATGTTTCAATTGGTAACGAAGATTTTATTGCTTTTATAGCGTTTTAAGCAGTCGGAATGGGAAAAAACTTGGAAATTTCGAAGTTCGATACAAAAGGCAGTCCTTCTTAAAGTTAAATACAGGGAAAGAAACTAAGTATTTTAATTTTATTTTGTTACAGTAAACTTTCGTTACTTTGTCTTCTGGTTTGTATTTTAATTATAATTTTGATAAATTGCCTTTTCTGGTAAAACAGATTGTTTCAGGTCACTAGAAAAGATTTTACTAACTGTTTTTAAATATGACATAAACTGAGTATCTCATCTCTTCTTGTATAGTTGAATTAAATGTAACTATGTTGATTCAGTAGGCATCTTTTACATGAAACACTTTACAGGTGAAGATTTGTTGAAAGTATCGAAGGCTTAAAAGTGAAAGGATATATCAATTACGCTTTTAATCAAGAACACAAAAGCGCTACTAAATATTAGATACACAAATGGATGTTTACATTACTGTTTGTAAACATATAAAGGTGTGTTTCTTGTGCGGTAACGAAGGTTATTTTGAAATTTAAAGCTTTCGAAAGCAATAATTCAGCCTTCAGTTTCTCAAAAACGGTTAGAGTGGTGTATTCAAAACTCTGGATTTATCAAGAGGAAGTGCGGTACTTCATTTTAGATCATGAATAATGAAAATTATTGAAACTTCATTTTTCACTTTTTATTTTGGTCAAATGGACCTACTTATTGAAAAACAGTGAAAGTAAAGCTCCCATAAGTTACGTTTTATTGTCTTCTGACAATTCTAGTATAATGTATTGCAGATTCAACGAAAAACATGGTGATTTTACTTTAAACAGTAACAATATCTTGACCGATAATAGTATCTTAGCTTTGGTATAATTCTTTTTGGGTTACCCTCTTCAACAACGCCACGTGTTTGAAGACCGGAAACTATAATTTATGAATTGAGCAGTGTGAAGAATAAACCATGAAGTGTGAAGTATGGATTATGAAGTATGAGCTATGAAGTGTGAAGTGAGAAATATGAAATGTGCAGTATGAAGTATGAACTATGAAGTGTGTAGTATAAATTATGTAGTATAAAATTATGAAGTGTGACGTGTGATGTGTGAAGATGGATGTGAATTGTGGTCAATGAAGTATGAGCTATAGAATATAAACTGTGAAGTATTAACTTTGAAGTGTGAAGTACGAGCTGTGAAGTGTGAAATATTAACTTTGAAGCATAATGTATGAACTATGAAGTATGAGCTGTGAAGTGTTCACTATAAAGCGTGAGGTATGAAGTGTGACTAGTGAGCTCTGACTTGTGAATCGTAAAGTGCTAAGTATGAACTGTGAGTATGAAGTATGTATAGTCATGTTTCAAATATGAATTTTGTTGTGTGAAGTATGGACTATGAAGTAGAAGTATGAACTGTGAAGTGTGGAGATTGTGAAGTGTAACTATGAAATGTAAAGTATGAACTATGAAGTGTGAAGTATGAAGTCGAATTTTGAAGTGTGAAGTGTGAACTATGACGTATGATTTTTTAGTGTGAAGTATGAAGTAAGAACTGTGAATTGTGAAGACTGATCTGTTTAGTTTGAAGTACAAACGATTAAGTGTGAATTTGGAGCTTTTAAGTATGAAGTGTGAAGTATGAAATGTGAGGTGTGAAATATCAACTCTTAAGTCTGAATTATATGATCTGTCAGGTATGAACTGTAAAGTATGAACTATGAAGTATGAGCTGTAAAGTATGCAGTGTGAAGCAAGACATGTGATGTTTGAACTATGTAGCATGAACTATGAAGTATGAACTGTGAAGTCACCACCGGTCTTTCATAGGGATATATTAGTCTGATATTTTTTGTTTATTTTTTGCGTTTAGAAATTAGTATTTTCAGGCGCAATATAAATACCAACAAAATGTATAGAAAGGGGATACCTTGTGTGCGTTTTTGTACCAATTGTGTAGGTTTTGTACCAATCATTCTGATGTTTGCAAGTGCTTTTTGTAGACTCTCCAGATGAATATTTGTTACAAAGTGCATAGACAGTGGGTGCCTTGTTTGCACAACTCATCATGCGGTTTTGTAAACTGTACGTTTTGTGATTGTGCACCCTCTCACTTAAACCATTTTTCCAAAGGCGGGAGACATAAATTTAAAGAATACTGGCCTGGGATTTTTGGTATCCGCAGGTGCTTAGTAGCACCGCGTATTTTCATATTACGGTGATTAGTGTAGACCCAGAAAACATGGCGCTGTCCATGACTGGAGAACTGCAGTTCAAAATATCCAAATTTTCCAGTTACTCTAACGATTATTTACCAGAGTAAGTAATGTGTATTTATATCAGAAACATGCTCCGTATCATGCTCAGAGAAGAAACATTTAAGATAGCTGCATTGCTATTTGACTGTCTATTTTGTTTTCTTCCACACAGAGAATCTGTTTTCGCGCTGTACAAGATTCGTACACTCACTTTGCTGTCATTGACCTATTTATCTTAAACTGGTTGGGCAGGAGCACAAATCTGGGGTTTTCGATCAGTCTATCTATCTAGTTGTACTGCAACACCCCCTCGCGAGGATTACATGCAGGATGATTGCGCGCCGTGAAGAAAATAAAAGTGAGATGAATATAGATGAGAATATAAGGGCAAAAGTGAGGTGAAGAAAGATGAAAGGGTTAAAACTGTAAACAGAAGTGAGATATTAAAATCAGGTTAAAAACAGGTCTGTTGTATTTATGGCATCTGGTGGTCAAGAGACCTGACTGCCACACTGAACTGAGTCTTTTGGTTTGGTTTGTTTCTTAGCCTTCTGGCCGCAGTAACTCTCTGGTAAATAGTGTAGGCAGCAAAACAACGTCAGCTGGTAGCTGTTCCATTACACAACAGCCAGGGGGAAGAATGAATACTTTTAGAAATTTGCTTGAGTGTGAATTTGCAGTAGCACGAGGGGGTGACTGTGACGTGTAATTCTTGTAGGATGTGTAAAATACGATGGGAGAGGTACAGCAACAATATTGTGAATTAATAATTTTGTAGAACATGCAAAGGCGAGCGTCTGCTCTCCTCTGCTCCAGAGACCTCCAACCAAGACTAGACTGCATAGCAGTGACACTGTCATAGGCTGAATAATTATTCAAAGTCCAGCGGATATCTCTACACTGTATCATATCAATTTTGTGAATATTTGATTGTGTATATGGACCATACATGTGATGAACTCTTGAGGACCATGTGGGAGATCTGGATTTCATTTCAGGGAGATTGAGTTCCTCATCAGGGAGACTTTTTGACGGCAACTTCGACGCGTTGTTTCGAGTACTTAACTGTTTTTTTTTTTTTTTTTTTTTTTGGTGGTGGGGGCTTCTTGTTTTAAAATAAAACAACATGAACTAAAGTACAGTTGTATAGTTTGTTTAACTTCTTTACTTTTGAATTACCCAATACTTCAAATATAACCTCAAAAGTATGCCATTTCAGTGCAGTAACACTACCATCCTAAGTTTAATTTACAGTGTAATTGAACAGTACTGTTCATAGTGTTAGTGCTGACCATTCCATTGCTAAGAAACAATCTGATTATCTGGCATTCTCAAACCATCACCCCTCCCCACTTTTTCCTAACCCTCCCTCAATATAAAAGTCCAAAATTGCATCTTGGATGATGGGTCTGATTTGCTCCAGTTATTTTGATGAAAGCTGATACTTGTTACAAACTCAGAATCTGTTTATCTCAAAACCGAGTTATATTCTACACTTTAATGAACATACCTGTCATTAGAGCTGTCTATTTTCGTTGAATATTTATAGCTGCATATTTGGGTCAGTAAACTTGTAGAATGGCATATTTCTGTCTCAGTCAGATGCTGAAGATATCGCGGATTTCCCATGTTTTATTTATAAATTCACACTGGTTCTCATTTCGCATACGATGCATCTGAACCGGCGGGAACTGGATAGAAAAACGCGGGAAACTATTCTTAAAGTGAACGAACCGACTTAAATAAAAAAAAATAAAAAAAATAAAAAATTGCTGGCACCGTTATGATTTCATGAAAGTATGATCTGATCAGCCTGCGCAAATTTTGCATGATCGATATTTATAATGACTGTACATTACGTATCTGACATGTTTACTGAAAAAAATCGATATGGAATCATTGTCGATTGGCGGCACTTTCATCTATTGCATTCGTGCAACTCAATGACATAAACAATGACCGATGCATAAAGCCGCAACGCAATAAAAGTTATTTGCTCTCGGTAAAAGTTACCTGCTATTACATTTAGATCAGGTACCTTTACTGGTGCGCTAGCCAATTTAACACCTCGCTGCGTCTGATCAGCGAATACCCTTCGGAATGACACGTCCTATATCGCACCCTGTTAGGTAATTAGGTCACGGACAGTTAATCCTTTTGACAGCCGCCGGCTAAGTAGTTACCGCAAAATGGACGGTTCAGAAAAAATTATGACAGGAAAATTCAGCATCCGGGAGATTCTGAATACTTTCCGGGAGCGCGGGAGATGGGCTCCATTTCCGGGAGACTCCCGGATGATCCGGGAGACATCACATGTATGATATGGACTCCACACTGTAGAGGCATATTCCAACTGAGGGCACACTATGGTTTTTGTATGCCGCTTCGCGGACACCGGGATATTTTGTTTTAATGTTACGTTTGATAAAGCCGAGTGATTTATTGGCATTTGAACAAGATCTATTTATGTGGCTGTTAAAGTTGAGCTTGGTGGACAAGTCGACACCAAGATACCTGGCAGAAGACACACTTTCCAAAACCTGGTTGTGCATTATGTATGGGGTCTTTGTAGGAGTTTTTGCCCTTGTAATGTGCAAAACTGGTACTTACTAGGATTGAACTCCATGTCCCACTGATGTTCCCAATTTGCTGGAGTTTATTGAGGTACCATAATAATTCCATCCACCTCTCTTTAGCACAAAATCCAAACAAATGATTGGCTGACAACATCTGCAGAGGCATTTATATCATGATGCAGCTATGAATCCTGTTGACATTGTATCCATATGCGGCATTCTCTTCTGATAAAGTTTTTTTCACATTTTTTCTTAAACATTCAGCAATTTTGCTTATGTCTCTGACTTTGTCAAGCACTGTTCACCTTAACCTTCCAATGTAGTAAATGGATGGGCAATGCAGCAGAAGAAAAAAGTTTAGGATGGACACAGTTGGAATTTTAAGAAACAAAGGACTAGGTATGATTTGGGCCATATTTGGCCCCCTCTCAAAATTTATTCAAATATTGTTTTTTTCATTAGTCACCTTGTCAACAATATAAATCTAGAAAATGGAGATGTTACGGCATGTACAAGGAAAGTTACAGCCATCCGTTTGTTCATGCATTTCTGCCCTGCTTTTTAGCAAAGTTTAGGGGGTAGGGATACATTTTGCCTTATATAACAAGGAAAGGAATTTAAATGTAAATGATAAGTATCAGATCACATACTGTATGTAATTTTAATACTAAATCTCTTTCACAGTTACTGGTCTGCATTTTATCACGTGAATGAAGGGCGATAACTCTTGATAGATCACTGAAATTGTCGGATTACAGGAACGCTATATCAAACAGATTTTTCGATCGAAAATTAACGTTTTAGGGGCGTGCCATAATTGCAGTATTTTGTCTTTCAATGAAATTTAGATAAACCTTTCATTTCAAGATCAATTCATGTGCAGCAGTCACTTTTCACTGAATAGTACATATTAGTCTAAAAGAAAACGGAAGACTGAAAAAAATATTCAAAAAAATATGTGGGGTTTGGATAAAATTTCCATTTTTCTTGAGAGTTGATCAGTTGAAAATAGTAGGAAATGGTTATACAACAACAAGGATATAAAGAAAATAAACATATTTTGCATTCGAAGGAAAAAAAATATTTCTAAGAAAGAAAAAGGGGGATAACTTATGCTTTACATTGAAACTGCATAGTAGTTAATGGTAATGAACACATATCTTTTTATAACTGCTGATTTAGTTTTGCAAACATCGGCCATATTTTTATGAGCTTCCTTTTATAAACGTTGTTATATAAACACAATAAAAAATAATTATTTTACCCTACCCGTTTCCATGGCAACGATTTTCAAAGAAATAGATGAAGCGAAACAAGAAATAAGATATCTTTCATACATGTGTTATACTTGCTTTAATCGTGTGGTTCATTATTTTCGCACGATTTTTAAGTTAGTAGTATGCCAACCATATATGTAATATAAACTCTTAATTGAAGCTAATCAGCAGAATGATTTAGTCGTGTATTTCATGTATGAGAGTGGGTGGGGTAACAAAGATACCGAGTTATTCATACCGTAATACCGGTAACTGGTTAATTCACAATCTTTGTCATATTATATAAACAGCCGTAGATATTGGAAACAAAGGGCAATGACTCTTTTGATTGAATTATGCATTGCTCATACTTTTCCATAGCTTAGCTGTTACTATGGTTCTGTTATCAACTACGGCGGACTTTCCTCACAAAGGA
Organism: Ctena decussata; assembly: GCA_963989385.1. NCBI lineage: Eukaryota > Metazoa > Mollusca > Bivalvia > Lucinida > Lucinidae > Ctena > Ctena decussata. Next base: position 64,341,067 of record OZ022507.1, read on the forward strand.
TCAGTTTTAGATCTTTTTGGTTTAAACATATTTTTTTCGAAAAAAATATGTTCAACATATATTGTGATAAATTTATATAAGGATACGAACGGAAGCAAAATGCTCATATAGTTCTTCTCCTTAAATCTTCTTTTTGACGCTGAGTGCAGTCCAGAAATGCATTGTCGCCATAACACTCATGATTGTAGGCCTATAGCTCAGAGCAATGTTCTATCCATCGACTGAGAGTCTATCATTCTTTTGTTAGACATGTCCCAGACTTGTTCTGGATAGTTAGGATCTACCCTGAAAAACAGGCGTAATCCCTTCTTTTCTCAGTTTTGATGTTACTTGGTTTAATTTATGAAATGGAAGCAACTCTAATATACAATTTAAGGGACGAGTCCTTTTTATCAGGTGTGTGTGTGGGGGGGGGGGGAGGGGGGGGTGGTCCGGCTACATTTTCATATGGTTCACCAAAATTTTTCCGATTCCCCCCCCCCCCCCCCCCCCCCCCCCCCCGCAAGTCTCACTAAAATTTACCTATTCTTTCCACCTCCCCCCCCCCCCCACCGCCCCCCCGTCCCCAGATAGGTGACAAAAAGTTTTATGATCCCCATCCCCCAATCCTAGCTACCCTTCACACACACACGCACGCACGCACATCTCCCATCACCAACAACACCAATAACAATTAATTGATATATGAATTCAAATATCGTACTACTACTATTACTATCGACGTTCCCCAAGTGGCTCAGCGGTAGTACAAGTACCGTCTTTCGGTCCCGTCTTTTATGCGCTGTCCCGACTGCAACATTGCAGTTGCATGTATCCTTCCGAATCTGGAGTTGTTTCTGACAGTAGGTCAAGCGTCGTCATGAATGAAGAAGCGAAAAACTATGTTTTGCATCATATGTCCTGGTATTGCTTACCAAAAAAAGGTAAAGCGGTCTGTTTTGGTTGTTTTATTTAGTAATATATCTTGGCGATCCGTAGATTGTCTACCCTCACTGTCAAAAGAGTTCCGGCTGCACGCGCGTCCTTGCAAGACAACAGTTTTCAATGACGTTATTTCATATAGAAAAGTTTAAAATTAGGTGTCAGCGCAGGCAAGTGCACAGCTGATTTTTTCACACATTGTTGGCGCTGTTAAAATGCATCATTACGCAAAAAATCAGCTGTGCACTTGCCTGCGCTCAGGTAGTTTTTGGCCCAAATGCAAGCAGAAAATGGTCGAAACTGCCAAAATCGGCTGAGGATAGGTACATTTAGAGGCTCAGAAGAAGTTAAGTATCATTAGAATATGGATTATTTTAATCAGAACTGATGGTTAAAGGTTTAAACTCGTACATGACATGAAAAGAAGTTTAAGAAGTGCAATTTTGAAAATTCATAAATGAGGGGGCCAAATATGGCCCAAATCATACCTACTCCTTTCCTTTTTTGGGATTCTAACAATGTGTAAATGCCGGCGAATGCCTCACAAACACAACATAAAGCCTTTGTGTTGAGTTTGTGAGGGATTTGACATGGATAAAATCCCAAAAAGTTTGTGAGTGATTCACCAGCATTTACATGTCGATAAAATCAAAAAAAAGGATACTCATTCCTATAATCATTGTATTTACGAATTACCTGGACAGAATTACACAAAGGGATGTAAATGTACAGTTTCATAATACTTCTATTTGATGTTAAATTGCAAAATACTTTCAAAACCTATGCCTGCCAAAGCCACCTCTAAGTTTTAAAACCAAACAGTCTTAGCCATAAGGTGGGCTGAGGCTTTGATTTGTTTTCACTCTTTTCAAAGGGAGTTGTCATTTAATTTTGCACATAGTTTTCTCCCTTTTATGTGTCTGCATCACATATATGTAAAAGGTGAAACATACCCTTAAAAGATGTTAAGCCACTTCCGTCGGAGTGGACATTTCACTGCCAAGTAATTTTAGAACCTCCTTTTTCAACACATGGGTCTTTCACACCTCAGTATTTTTCAGAAGTGTTTATGTCTAACAATGTAAAGCTTTTCAGAGTTGTGGAAACATGTTGGCCTTGTTATAAAGATAGTTTCAATGCCTGTCTTGTTTTCTGCATGCTTCATCAGGTAGAAAATGCAAAAATCAGCATGTTTTCAAAAACTAGGCTTAACATGGTAAGTGAAACGGAAGCATCAAATGTTTTTACATAGAAGGAAACGTGCCCAATATGAATGATTGTAAAAAGAGATCTGTGATTTCTTTTATGCCCCAGTGACGATAGTCAGGGGGCATTATGTTGTACCCTTGTCCATCTGTCTGTCTGTCCATCGCCCCTAAAAAGGTTTGTACAATCAACTCCTCCTACAGTTTTTAAGCAATCAGTCTGAAACTTTGCATAAATGAAGATGTGCATGTGCCTTTTTACAGCCCTAGAAGAAAATAATTTTGGACAAAATTTTGGCCTTTTCTGACTCAGAAAGTTTTACAGTGTCTGGCTAATACAGAAGGGCAAGTTTGTGTAATCAACTTCTCTCACAAGAGAATTTCACAAAATTATGGCCTTTTTGGACTTAAAATTTTTTACAGGTTCTGGTTTTGACTTATACAGAATGGCAAGTCTGTATGATCAACTCCTCACACAGTTTATAAGCTATCTATTTGACACTTTGCAGTTTTGCACCGTTGTTCCTGACATATTGAACATGTGCCATTTTGAAGAGAAAAAAATCATTTTTGACAAAACTATGGGCTTTAATAAACTTGGATTTTTTTAGGGTTTTGACTATTACATTATGACAAAATTGTATAGTCATCTCCTTCCACAATTTATTACTAATCGATTTGAAACTTTGCATAGATATTACAGACATATTGAAGATATGCATATGCCTTTTTGAAGAGAAAACATTTTTTTTTGACAAAGTTAGGAGCTTTTTAAACTTTGAAAATTTACAGGTTCTGGCTACAGTAATACAGGATGGCAAGTTTGTATAATCAAACTGTCCCAGGGTTGATAGACTGTCAGTTTGAAATTTAGCACAGATGCTCCAAACCAGGGCGATTTGGGAGAAATAGTCTCCCTTTAGAAGCTGGCTGGCTTCTCCCTATTTGAGCTGAAGGAGAAGTGAAAATGTATAGAACATATCGGGAAATCCAAAATTTGGACCAACACTTCTCCCTAAAGTCCAGAAAACGTTGCAAAACTTCTCCCTGTCTGAAAGCTCTAGGCTGACCCCTGCCAAACATATTGAAAATATGCATTACTTTATTGAAGATAAACAGAGGAAAAACATATTTTCAAACTTAGCAATTTTTCAGGTTTTGGCTAATACAAGATTACAAGATTGTATAATCAACTCCTTCCACAGTTCTTACGCAATACAGGATGACAAGTTCATATATTCAATATTGTCAACATCTTTTAAACAGTCTCAGAGACTTTCACAGATATTACCAGCATATTAAAGATATGCACATGCCTTTTTAAAGTACAAAACTGGGGAAGGGGGTAGTGGGAAAAGAGGGGATTTGGGGGACAGACGCAGCACAGGGGCATCATCTGTGTCTTACTGACACAATTTTCTAGTTTTTTTTTTTTTTTTTTTTGTGAGTTCAAAAAAACTGTCAGAAAAAGTTGTTTTATATTATCTGTCACATGCAGTTTCCTGCAATGTCTCGGTACAAATTATTTAGTGTACATAAATTGGCCTACATACTGTGAAAATAATGTTAGGGATCTAGAGCTCAGATAAAATATTTTATCATTTCAGAAATATATATGTTAACAAACCCAATGATCAGTCCTCGAGGTGGTCATCTGACACTAATCATCCTCCACAGGTAAGGTAGAAATTTGTTATTGGGAGAACTACCATGAGTTATCTAGAAGTATCTTCAGATGCTGACCTTATCTGAGCCTCTGGTACAGAGTCTGCAGGCTGTACCTGAGTAAATGATCCTTTTTACAGAAAAAGTAAAAGGGATAACTCAGAGATAATTTTTCTTATTTGTCAGTGAAAACATACATTGTGTGACCCCTCATCAGAACAGTCTCAGCGAGACGGTTTTAATGAGGGGTCACAGTGTATGTTTAAAGGAAAAATAAGGATATTTATCCCTAAATTATCCCTGTTACCCCTTCTTATCTGAGCCTCTGTTACAGAGTCTGCAGACTGTATCAAAGTAACTGCTCCATCTTCACAGGGTATAATCCTGCCGAGACCTCTGTACATGATAAATGGCTTCCTGCAGAGACTGTCCGTGTGATTCTGCTTCCTGCCGAGGCTCTCGGCAGGAAGCAGATTCACGTGGACAGTCTTGGCAGGAAGCCATTTTACGAGGACAGTAGTCTCTGCAGGAAGCAAGAGTTTGCGGACAGTCTTGGCGGAAGCCAATATGATGGACAGTCTCTGCAGGAAGCGAAAATTGGCGGAATCGATTATACCCTGTGATCTTATCTACTTTAACTCTTGTTGAAATATGTAAAGTCAGAGCACCAGATAAGATGGGGTTTCAAGGATAATTCAAAGATAATTTTTGTTATTTCTCAACAAAAACATATGAGCCGGGACACGAGAAAACCAACAATGTGGTTGTGCGCCCAGTCTGATCAGAGTCTTCGCTGTCCGCATGAAGGTAGCTTAGACCCTTAGCTACCCTTTAAGCGCTTTACGAAGAGTCTGATCAGACTGGGCGGATGCCCAGGCTGATCTGAGTCTGCGGTGGGCGCACAACCACATTGTTGGTTTTCTCGTGTCGCGGCTCATATGTTGTGACCCCTCATTAGTACCGTCTTGGCAAGAGGTAAATGAGGGCTAACAACATATGCTTTTATGGAATAATATGGAAAATTATACCTGTTACAGTTTCTTATCTGGAGCACTGTAAAGTGGACACAGAATGAAAAATTAACAAAATTTGATAATAGCAAAATGAACAAAAACATAGTCAGGATGGTGGGCTTGACAATAAGTATCAATAAACTTAACAATATAATTTTCACAGTGGTAATACCAATTTCCCTACCTGTGCTGTCGACCGAGACAGTCCATTACCACACAGTCATGCAAAAGACAGAGACAGTCAACAGTGATATCAGCTTGGATGGATGGATGGATGACTTGCAGTTTAATTTTATGTCGTTTTCAACAGTATTTCAGTCATATCTGGATGATGGGTGGGCGATAGTGAAAGACTGAGTGCAATGGAACCCTGTTTAAGTTTGAAAAGATTCTCGCCTCAAGTGGGGATCTATCCCTGAGCTGCTAGATCAGCAGGCCAGGGCGTAACCTACTGAGCTACCGGGGCTCCTGCTTTGTGCAGTACTGGATCGGTTGACAGCACAGTTCAGAAAATTGATATCACCCCCATGATTTTACATTCTTATATGTTGTACTGTGAAAATTAAAAAAAAAATTGGAACTTCTAAAATGACTTCTGTAACTGCCCTAAAACTTGAACAGTTCTGTTTTCCAAATTAGTAAAGTACCCAAAAGATGCAAATGGAATGGCAAACCATGAAGACCCTGATTAGACTGAGTCAGCCTTAATGCTGGAACCTATCCCAACAAATACAAATCGAAGCAGTATCCTAGTTTGTAGTGTAAAAAAAAGAAAAAATAACAAAAGAATAAATACAGTTGACCCTCTTTATACGGGGGTATATAGTTTTTGTCATTCTGTCTGTTCGTCTGTGTGTTCGTTCGTTCGTTTGTTTGTCCGTCCGTTCGTCAACTTTACGTCAAAGTTTTGCGTTAAACCTTTCTTGATTGCCCATATCTCTGTAACTACACATCAGATTCTTTTCATATTTGGTTTATGATATCTCTATAGCATTGCCTTTGATGTAAACTATCTTGGCCCCTGGGCCAGGCCCCAGGGTGGGGCCAGGGGTCAGTAATTAGGACTTAGGCATTTTCATTATGTCAAAATTTTGCGTTAAACCTTTTTGATTGCTTATATCTCTGTAACTGCATTTAAGATTTCTTCCATATTTGGTTCATGATATCTCTGTAGCATTGCTTTTGATCTGGACTACCTAAGCTACAGGGTCAGGCTCATGGGTGGGGCCTTGGGTGAATAACTAGGGCTTAGCCATTTGTTGTTTGTACATGTACAGTTTTCGGTTGTAGTTCTAATGTACTTGAATGGAGCCTAATGATACATGACTAGGTTTATTTCATACTAGTTTACACATATGGATGCTGATGCTGACATAAGGTCAAGGTCACAATTATTTAAAGTTTGTACATGTATAACATTTGCATTGTAGTTTTGTGATAAAGTATGCTTTCATTAGGCAGTGGCACTGGTTGGGGGTATACGTGAGCTCCTGCTCACTAAGTCTTGCTCTAGTTATAAAGGCACTCATTACAACAGCAAAAATCTTAATAACATTATTTTGATATGCACAGAATGGCTTTATTGTTCTAAATATGTATTCTTTTTATCAGCAAATTCAGTTTAACAGCAAAATGTTTGGGAACAAATGCTGTCCTTGTAAAGAGGGTCCATTGTACCACACACAGCCTGCGGAAAATCTGTAAATTTTATCTTGAATTCTATCCCATTATATTACTGTTCCAGATAAGGTGTAACAAATATAATTTAGAGATTATTTTCCACATTTGTGATTAAAACCATATTTTGTGACCCCTCAGTAGAACCGTCTCACCGAGACGGTTCTAATGATGGATCTCAATTTATATTTTTATTGAAGCATAAAAGACAACTCGGAATTAGCTTCAAAACCCCAACTTATCTGGAGCTCTGTAATAATTTTGTTTCAGTTTCTGGTGCTAAAGCTTGAACGGCCGTCTATAGTAGAAACAATCACTTTCGGGAAGTATGAAAAGACCCATGTTTGCAATTTGAAGAAATTTAAGATTTATGGAGGACTCACTGACGAGAATATGATAGAGCTACTAGAGAAGTAAGTGAAGCCTTTATATAAATCTTTATTTTTGTCTTACCTGTGCAGAGCTCCAGATAAGAGGGGGTATTGAGGAGAATTCGAAGATAATTTTTCTTATTTCTCAACGAAAACATATGATGTGACCCCTCATTAGAACCGTCTCGATGAGACGGTTCTAATGATGGGTCACAAAATATGTTTTTATGGCAAAATATGGATAATTATCCCTGAATTATCTCTGTTACCTCTTCTTCTCTGGAGCACTGCCTGTGGCTAGCAGAAATGAGACATACATATTACTATTCTGGCAGTGTTGAGCATGTAAACTCTGCCTCAAGTTTCTGGTTTAGCTCTTGTTTTGTGACATTGTCTAGACAGTCAGGAGAGCTCTAGATAAGAGGGAGTATTTGATGATAATTAAGGATAATTTTTTTATTTCTCATTGAAACTATATGTTGTGACCCCTCATCCGAACCGTCTCGTCGAGACGGTTCAGATGAGGGGTCACAACATATGTTTTTATCCAGAATTAACAAAAATTATCCCTAATTATCACCAAATACTCCCTCTTATCTAGAGCTCTGATCTGACTGTCAGGACATATCATTTTCTGGCTGTTTAACAATTAACGCACCAAAAATGAAAATTGTTGAATTTGCAAACAGGGTAAACCTGGATGAGTTGGCTCAAAAGTGAGCCAATCATAGTTTGGATGAAACAAATCTTATGAAATTTTGCAGATGTAAATTTTTTTTATCTGCTTTTTGGCACATCAACCTGGGTCTGCACTTTTGCTGGGATCATTGTCCCGCTTTTATTTACCGCTTTTTATTGCATTGCTTGACGAGGAACCAGAAAAAGAAATTGTATATGGTGGAGTGTATCTGCAGTGATTTGCCATCTTTCAAAAACCTGGTTGCCCTACTTTTTGCCTGTTATATCATTATGTCTCATTATATTCACATGAACCCACACTTTATCACAAAATGTGAAAATGGTGATGCACTTTTCATAACATATTTTGTGTAAATGCTTTTACCTCTGATAGTTCTTTGGAGACTTTAAGGTTTCCAAGTAATCGTGATAATAATGATAAATTTTAATTTTGTATTTCAGTGGGTTGAAGAATGATCATATTCCAGAGACTTTTCATCTTAAAAATGAGATTGATGGGCATCATTTCCCATGTAGATACATCAAAATAGGTAAAATTTAACCCATTATTGACAAATGGATTCTACCTACACTATGAAATGGATGAGTCCATTTATCATTTTCGGGGTGTCTGGTAAATTTTCACTTTGGTTTCGTTTACAGAAATGCTTGAATTTTAAGCAAACAGTGGACACCCTGTTCAGACTCCGCGTTATGCATCCTCTGATCTGGGTCTGCACTGTTTGCCTGTGACGCATTTATTGGACGCTAGGCATGAATTGGTTAATTTCAGCTACCGTAAAATTTCTAAAATTTGGGACACCTAAAATAATTACTCTAATTTGTCCTTAAAATGGAACAGTTTGGTATAGCATTGCAGTAACGCTGCCAACAGCACAGAATAGCAAACAAAATAGACCCTGATCAGACTGGGTGTGCATGGTTTGCGAAGACCTATCTGTCCCAATATTTTGAATTGAACGGTGTGTTAGTACAGTTTTCTTGTAAATGTATGTTGATTTTAAATGGCTTGGCTTGTGATGCTTTGACGTTTTACTTAATCAGTTGCAATATTGACTGGAAATTCCTACCTATTTGATAAAAAAGGCCTAGAATTCATATATCTTAACGGTTTAATATAATTCACTGATATATGAGCCGCGACACGAGAAAACCAACAAAGAGGTTGTGCGGACAGCGCAGACTCAGATCAGCCTGGGCATCCGCCCAGTCTGATCAGAGTCTTCGCTGTCCGCATGAAGGTAGCTTAAACCCTTAGCTGCCCTTTGAGCACTTAACAAAGAGTCTGATAAAATTGCGTGGCTGCCCAGGCTGCTCTGAGTCTTCGCTGGGCGCACAACCACATTGTTGGTTTTCTCGTGTCGCGGCTCATATATGGTAAGGAAGGATAGTCTTTTTTATCAAATAGGAGCCCCAGTTGCTGAGTGGGTTAAGCGCTGGCCTACTGATCTAGCAAACCAGCGTTCAAGCCCTTCTTGAGGCGAGAATCTTTCTTACCGTACACAGGTTCCATTGCACACAGCCTTCCGTTATCACGCACCCATCATCCTGATATGACCGAAATACTGTTGAACAGGATGTAAAATCGCAAGTGATCCATCTATTCCATCAAATAGGTAGTCAGTATTGGAGCCAGAACCTGTGTTTCAGTAATTTACTCATGTCTTAGTAATTCTCATATTTTGCAGTTAAATTAGGGGATAACTGTATTCAAAACTGTCATTTTGGGAGGAAAATTGTCAGTTTTATGGTCGGAAATTTTGGTTTTATGGCGACGTGCCAGCGGAGCCATAAAACTCAATTTGTGACCATAAAATGGACGATTTATCTCCCCAAATGCACTTTACACATTTTCACCTTTAAACGTGTGCTCCTTTGACCCATAGCAAATGCTTTCACCGACGTAAAACCAGAAGTCAACCAATGAGAAGCGATGTTATGTAATATATACACTTGCCACTGACCCTCCATAGGTAAACCTTTAGAGCAACTGGCTTCATACACCAATGAACAACAATTGATCATGTGCCATTGTCGTCAAGCGACATCTAAGGTAAACAAACGTCTTGATTGGTCCAGGTAATGTTCGATTGATGCCACGTTATGGCGACGGCTGTTTAACGTAATGGCCGAATACGTAGTTACTATCTTTTCTTCGATACATATTTTGCATAATCTACTATAAATTACCACGAAAACAGCACAGGAAGGGTCTAAAAATAAATTGTAAATATAAGAATAAAAAGTTGATTTTTCAGCGTTCATCGTGTGAAGAAGCCAGTGGTTATCACTAAAATTCTACAAGAAGTGCTTTACACTTCATGGAATTTTAGCTCCACCCACTGGCTTCATCACCGGATGAACGCTGAAAAATCAAATTTTAATTCTTAAATAAAGTTGGAGTCCCCACAGTATATCGCAGGATATACTGTCTCAAATTTTTGATGTTATCCAATCAGACGACGCGTTGCATACGCAAGTGCATTAGAATGTTGATTACATTTTTTGAAAATCCTGTGTTTCTTTGTCTTCCCTACCAATATCCTATTGAGTTCCTGCATCTAAAACTGCCCTTCAGATTTTCAGAGAAACAGGTCAGACTTGTCAAGTATTTTTAGGTGTGTGTCATAGAGGTTAATGGAAAATTTACATAAAACTCGTGCAATGCACACCTTCTAAGAACCTGAAAATTTTGACATAACTTGTTTATACATGATAAGTAATGAATGCTTCGTCATTAATATACAGTCATTTCTATGTGCTGTAATGTGCTTAAGTATTGGAACACCTAAAACAATTAATTTTCCATTTGTTCCAAATGGAAAATAAACTGATTTAGGTGTTCCAAAATTTAGGCACATTACGGCAGTCTTTGATCTTTTTTTCAGTGCCTATACAGACTTGGGGTCCTAGTTTTAACTTCAGTGTTTGGTATGTGCAACTACAGGGAATCGACGATTCAACAGTGGTCAGGCCTTGTATGAACTGGTATAATACTGTGAGTTTAACTGACATTTCTGATTTTCTAGCACTTATACTTACTGTTCTTACTGTTGTCGAGATCGCAGTTACGGCTGAGCATCTATGATCCTTTCTAGTCTTCTTTCTAGTAACTGACTGGATTATTTGGATATGAATAGTTTTCAGGATGAAACTTTATTGGTAACGATTTCCAGTGGCTGTTCAACCTGTTCTTAAACTGATTTATTGAACTGGCAGAGACTACCCAGTCTGGAAGTTTATTTCACTGGTCAATAACTTGTTGCGAAAAAGAATTTTCTGATATCAAGACAAATTTTTTTCTGGTACAATTTAAACTGATGGCCTCTTATTCTTGTGTCTTGCTTAATCTCAAAGAGCATTTCTTTATTACAGCAATCTGTACCTCGTGTAATTCTAAAGACCTCAATTTGATCTTATTGTATTTCTTTTAGTGAATGCTCCTTGGGGCTTTGCAGTTTACAACTTCTATAAATAGCATTGAATTCTTGAGACAAAATCTGCCAAAGCAATAAATAAATTTCGGTGGTCAGAAGCCAATCTTGATAAAATTTGGCCACTTTTGCACAGAAAAGTAAATGGGGAAACGAGAGAGGGAGCATTTATTAGTAGAAATATGTAACCTACCGTAAACGGGGTTCCATTGCACACAGCCTTTCATAATCATCCTGCCATCTTCTTGATATGACTGAAATACTGTTGAAAAGGACATAAAATAACAAGTCATCCATCCATCCAGTAGAAATATATTATTTTCAAAAAAGCACAAACATCAGTAACTATTTGCAGACGCAAATCTAGAATCATTTATACATGTAGCTATGATAGTGTTTGTGGACAACTCTTAAAGTACCAAAAAGCAGACAACAAGATGTTTTTGTTTAAAATTTCAAAAGATATTTCATCAAAGCTGTATCATATTAAGAAATCAAAGGCTAGAGGGCAAGCTTTCAAGACCCAGATGAGGTGGCTTACCTGGACCTAAGTTGTTTGCAGATTCAACTGAGCCGGGACATGACAAACCCAACAAAGTGGTATATGCGCCCAGTGACGATTAAGATCAGCCTTGGCATCTGCCCAGTCTGATCAGAGTCTTTGCTGTGCACTTTAAGGATAGCTAAGGGTCCAAGCTACCTTCTTTGCTGAGAGCGAAGATTTTGATGAGACTGGATGGGTACACAGGTTGACCTGAGTCTTAGCTGGGCGCTCATGCCACTTTGTTGGTTTTGTCATGTGGCGGCTCAACTGTTTTCATTTTTGGCGCTCTTAAAGTATTAACAGGGTGCGATTTTTCAGAACTAACAATGTTGATAGTTAACCAGATATTATATTTTCAAACATATTGGTAAAACAAAACAGCCTCTTTTTTTTTGCCAAAAAAATGTGTGGAATTTTGACAGTGCAAAAGTTCTTCATATTTTTTTCAGCCAAAAAATAAGCACTCTTCATTTTTATGCATATTAGAAGACCTAACAAATCATTGACTAACAACTTTGTTCAGCTAACACCATCCTAGTTTTGTCATCTGCTTGTTTGGCCATTAGGGGTTATATCTACATCAATCTAATTTCAGTACAGAGAAAAAGAAGCCATTCGGCTGTGTTTGAAGCATTTTCGACAGCGGCAGTATACTGAAGCATACGAAGAATTACAGAAAAAGACTAAAATAGAGCTAGAACATCCTATATTAACTGAGTTGCACACTAAGCTGGTAAGAAATCCTGTCAAGATTTATTGTCAGCAGAATATATCTGTCAAAAAAGGTTATGGTTTTCCATAGCCTAGTGGCCCAAGGGGCAGTTGGGTTAGAGACCCCCTGTATCATGGGCCTAGCATATGAAAGGTGGAGCCAATTTGTCTCCTTTTGCTGTCTTATTCTTCCCTGATACGAAAAAGGTACCCATTTACTGCTGGATTGACAGTTTTCCAGTCACAGGATGGCCTGACCTGATGAAATAGCCAGTTTTTAGCTCGCCTGTACAAAAGTACAGAGAGCTATTGTTGTCACTTGGAGGTCGGTGTCGGCGTGGGCGTCACACTTAAGATTTACGTCAAAGTTCTTTAATGTGATGGGCAAGGCACTGCAGGCATGCTATCCTGTACGCGGACATGTCTTCTTCCCCCAGGCAGATTCTTCCCTGGGGAAAAACCAGCCCATTTCTTCCCCACTCACATTGTTTGATCAATGCTGACTTGGATTTAGATAAACACCGAGGGTTAGGATAAACTGGGCCAGCCCATTTCTTCTCAACCTCAGAAACGTGGGGGTATATATGTTGACGTTGATCTTGATTGGCCGGCCCATTTCCTCGCCACCCATGAATGGTGTTGAGTCTATCTGTTGACTCTCATGCAGATGGGCACTGGGGGTGGGGAAAAACTGGGCTGGCCTGTTTCTCCCCCACTCACGAACATTATAGGGTCAGTGCCAACTTGGATTTAGACAGACACTGGGAATGGAGAAAAACTGGGTGGGCCCATTTCATCCCCACCCACGAACATTGTTTAATGTATGTACTTCAAAATTACTGCATTTGAAACCGCAAAAGTTATTGTGTGTATGGAAAATGTGAAAGGAAAAGTCTGATCAAACTGCACTTATACTCAGGCTGATCAGTTCAGTCTCTAAGGATCCTTTCTCAGGATGCCAGTCGTTTTTGCTTCAGGTGAAAGATGGTGATTATCCTGGTTGTGAAGATCTCATGACAAGAGCCTGTGATGGTATGTGTTTTATGTTATCTCTTGATTTAATTGTGTTACAGGGTTGCCGTGGTCAGAGAAAAATGTCAGGAAATGATTTTTTTACAGGTCAGGAAAAAGTCAGGGAATTTGGTGATTGGTCAGGGCAATTTGGAAAGAATTTGAAACCTCAGGGGAAAAAACAGGGAATTTCAAAATTAATGGCTATACCTGTCTTCAGAAGATAAACTTTTTAGAGAGAAATTCCAGGTGCATCTCCCTCCTCATTGGGAGCTACTCTTAAAGAAAAGGAAAATTTTTGTTGTCAGTGGAAACAAAGGAGCTGTGTCACAACGAAATCAACAAAGTGGTATGTGTGCCCTGCGAAGACTCAGATTAGCTGTGGCATCTGCCTAGTTTGATCAGTATCTTTTCTGAGCACTTAAAGCATAGCTAAGGCTCTAATCTTCCTCCATGTCGACAGCAAAGACTCTGATTAGACCAAGCAAATGCCCAGGCTGGCAGATCTGAGTTTTTCCTGGGCGTACATGCCACTTTGTTGGTTTTGTCATGTCACGTCTCAATTTTTATGACTTTCTCTTTCCTACCTTGGAGTAGCTAATCCTTTCAAAATAAGGTCTTCTTTAAATGAAAATTTACTTCTAGAGGAGCAAACTCATCCTTTGAAGTGTTGTCCCCTCTCCTCCCCCCCCACCCCCACCCCACCCCCTATTGAGAAGGGAGGTAAAAGTGAAAATAGAGCAGTTGCCTCCCCTGTAAGATGTCACTTAGATAGGTGTGGAAATTATTAAAATTAATATTTATTTTTGTGCATACACGTATTTCAGTGGGACTTTTTGAGAATTATATCAGTGAACAAGATTACAGACCAAAGTGGACCCCTCTAGAGCCTGTCAGTCAAGGTTAGTCTGATTTCTATTACCGGCTTTCATAAATTATGCCACTTACTTTCAGGATTTACCATAAAAATTCTGAAAATTGGGACAACTAAAATAATTATCATAACTGCCCTTAAACTTTAATACTTTAGATTTTCAATTCAGTAAAGCATCTAAGAGATGCAGATGGAAGGGCAAATAACAGTGTAGACCCTGATGAGATTGCTCTATTTGTTTAGACCCATCTGTCCCAATAGTTAGAACTTTGGCAGTCAGACTTACAGCATAATGATGGGTGTACCATGATATATTACATAGTTTTATTTTATTTTTTGGGGGGTAATTTATAAAATTGTAATAAATTGATTGTACGTAAAGCTAAAAGCACAATTATCTGGCCCATCCAAAAGGGGGTCTACTCTTTAAAGAAAGAATTTGCTCCTTCGGGAGCAAATTCTTTCTTTTAAGAGTTGACACTCTTTAGAAGGATGAAATTATAAAAATAACATAGTTTTGCCCCTTGAAATTGTATCCATTTCCCAAATCGGTCTGCATCTCCATCCAGTCTACATGTAGGTAAGGCCATTATTTTTTAATTTTCTGATTTACGAGAAATTTTTCAAATTTTTTGAGTCGGGGGGTCGAAATAAAAATAAAATTAAAATCTCAAAAACAGAGCAGTCGAAAAAAAAAAAAAAAAAGATTCATAATCTTCTTTTTTTTTTTCGAGTATCATTACCAAAGGTAATCTAAGTGTATCTAAACTGAAGGAAAATCATAAATTACAATCAGAAAGTAAACCAGCGAAATTCTGAAACATGTTTCTATGTTTAAAATCACATTATAAGTTACACAAAAGATGTGAGCTGCGTGTTTTGTCCCATCGACTGGAACAGTGACTTATCTATCCAGCAACCATGCGTTTGTATGGTAAATAGGTCCACACCACACCACATTTTTAAATCTTCGATCCTTTTTTTTTAGTTTAATCTGTCCTCTTGTTTGAAATAAAAAAAATATATATATTTCACACTGTTTGACAAAACTCAAATGGTAAAAGGGATAGATATCCCATAGGCTAGTAGCCGTAGGGGCAGTTGGGGATAGAGGTCCACTGTATTTTGGGCACAGCATATAAAATGTGGAGCCAGACCCCATCCTTTCGCTGCCTTATCCTTCCCTGATTTGAAAACGGTACCCATTCATTGCTGGTTTGACAGAGTGTTCCAGTCATCAGATGGCCAAGCCAAGGTTTAAACTCACGACCTTCCGATGACTTTTTTCACCCTAACCAAGCATCTCTAACTACTGCACCACAGTTCCTCTCTGAAATGATATACGGTTAAATAGAAATAAAATGAACAGGGCTTCATTCAGACAGGTGCTGAAATAGGGGAGCCTGGGCCTTGCGAATTTTGGGGAACTGTTTTGTCTCTGCTATAGGTACTGGTCAGGTGGCTTATATGGCTTTAGACAGGTTTGACTCAGGCTGTAGTAATGGCACGGATAGAATTGTAAGAATTGTTTTATTTATTTATCTTTTTTTCTATGTGTGCCTATAAGAAGGGTATTGCATTGTCAGGGTGGGTGGGGGTAAAGCCGTTTTACCTCAACCAGAACAGGGCAACCTTATTGGCAAACTCAGAAACGAGAAAGAAATAAATAATGATAACAAAGGTTGGTTAGCTTTACAATCAAATTAATTATTGGTAATTAGTGTGGTAATAAAGCGTGGAGATCATCAGTTTACGAAAGAGACAACGTTTTCTTTGATGACGTTTTGCAGGCTTAATCAAGTTTTTCCACCTTTACTGATGTCCAAACAAACAATCGACGCTCAACAATTAATTAATCGGTCCAGTCGATCCACTTTCTGCAATTAAATCAAAAGCAAATTGTTGCGTTTGATGTTGCCGAAAATAAGTGACCTGAACTCGCTGGTTTTCCGAACAGAATTGATGCTGTACCGATCGTTCGTGCGAGCATGGCACCAGCTTTGTTTTTCGAAGCTGGTTTCTGCATGCAATAGCAGTATCGATTGCGACTCAGAAACCATTAGATTGTTCGATTAGCGCATACACTGCTGTATTCTGTTGTTTGAACCGTAGTGCGGTTAAACGGGTCCTACTAAAGACAGAAAAGGAATTTTGCCACCGAAAAGAACTTTCGCGCACGAGAAAAGGACTTTTTAAATGCCATTTTATCCTATAAAAACGTTTAAAATATATAGGGTAAATATTTTATTTCCAAACATAATTTTCTAGAACATTAAGTGAAAAATGCCCTTTTCGGTGCCCGAAATTCGGCATTTGCGATGTCCTTTTCGGTACATGGCGTCTCTTCACTGACCTGAAGTAGAATCCTTTTCGGTGCTGTAATTTTTTTTGTAAAATCTTAGGATGAAGATACTACAATTCACAAACTTATTATTCAAGCGCTGATAACTATCATGATGATATTAAAATTTCTAAAACATGTTTCACATGACATTTAACGGCAAATAAAATTCTTTTCGGTTGGATAAGCCCTTTTCTGTCTTACCCCACCGAAAAGGTCATAAGTTTCAGTGCAGTTTAGAACATGGTTTAACCGCGGTCCTACTAAAGTCCTTTTCTGTCTTTAGTAGGACCGCGGGTAAACCATGTTCTGAACAGCACTGAAACTTATGACTGATATAATGCTCGAAAGAAATATCAAAAGCGGCCACAACAACACATCAATATGGCCGCTTTCTCGGTTTGTTTCCGCGCATTGGAGAGGATAAAACTGTATAACTGAACATTTTTATTTCGATGGCTATTGAAACCTTGGACTCGGCGAAGAAAAAAAGAATAAAAGAGCATTATTGCTTTTTTATTTTTATTTTGATTTTGCAAAATATACGGTCGGCGGGTTTGTAAATCAGAAAATTAAAAAATGATGGCCTAAAGCTTTCAGTTTGCCTGTGTAGAGTGATGGTTGAAGATTGGTGGAAACAGCAAAGTCTGTGACCAGACTGTGCAGGTGTACAGGCTGATCTGGTCCTGTGTCATTTGCTGCTGCAAACAGCCTCTGTTTTCTTGTCCTGTTTCATATACAGTTCCAGGCCAAAAGTATTTCATTAAATTCCAAATTCCCATTCATTTACATGTCTTTCCAAGTTAACATTTCAATTTTTATAGATTGAGAATTGAAGCTATTGTGATGAATCTCATATGAAGATGAAGCAAAATAAATTCAGCAATGAAAATGTCATTTAGCAAACTTGATACATGTACAGAGTTATTTTACCCATTCCATTCGGGACACCCCTTTAGGGGTATCTGGGCAAGCAGTTTGGATCCAGATCAGGCCCCACAATCATGGGGCCTGATCTGAGATCCAACCTGTTTGCTGCCTAGACATCATTTCTACAAGAGTTAGTTAGACCAATGTGGTCAAAATATTCTTGACTTTTGATGCAGACGACACTTTCAGCAGACGACAAAAAATACCCAAAATACAATGGGTTAATTTAAAAAATGTAGCTGTATTACTGTGATGAAAGTTTTTGAAAAACTTCTTTTGCATTGGTGTCAAGGATGGCGTCGCCAAAAATATCACCACTGTGTTTGCAACAACTTTGATGTCAGCCAAGGAACATTTATAAAATATTTGTATAAATATCACCACAAACTTCACTGTCTACCAGTAAATTTTCTTTTAAATTGGAGTAACAGATGCAGTATAATTGATTTTCTTGCACCCTGAAAAAAATACATACAAGTCAATGGAATTTTAGAAAATGATAAGAAATGCTTTAGGCCCCTGACTGTACATGTACTATCTTGGTGGTGATAGACAATTCTATATCTTCTCTTTTCATAGATGACTCTAAAGTGGAAGCTGAAGTTCGGCCTGGCATGAGAGGAGGTCATCAGATGGTCATTGATGTTCAATCAGGTAATTTTTTTTAAAAAAAAGTGCCAAAAATTGAAATAGTTAAATTTGCAAGCAATGAAGATCCAGATGAGGTGGCTCATGATGAGCTACCTCTTCAGAATCTACATTGTTAGTTGACTATTCCTTGAAAAAAAATTTTTTTTTAATTTTGCAGATATAAACTTTGCTGTCTGTTTGTTTGGCACTTTCACGATTCAAAAAGAATTTTTTACTGCTCGCTTGCAAATTTAAAAATCTATGTATCGTTTAGTGCTACTAGCCATCAAATGCCTAAACAGAGGAAGAAGGTGCTAAAATACTATAGATGATTTGTGGCAAGTTGTATGATGATAAAATTTGAATTATAGGATGGATGACTTGCAAATTCATGTCTTTTTCCATAATATTTCAGTCATATCAGGATGATGGGAGAGTGTTAACTGAAAGGCTGTGTGCATTAGAACCTTTGTTTACAGCTGATAGGTTTTAGGCGTCCATTGGGAATAGAATCCAGGACCACTAGAACAACAGGCCAGCACTTAACCCATTGAGCTACCAGGGCTTCTGGTTATTAGAAAAAATGCAGTACTTGTAATTCTATTTCAGAAATCATCTACCTGTATGGTGGTTGGGATGGTCATGAAGACTTATCTGATATGTGGGCCTATCATATACCTAGGCGGCAGTGGCAGTGTATTACTAAGAACGCAGAGGAAGAGGTAGCTTTTTGTGTTTGTTTGTGTACAAAGGGTGAGGGGGAGAGGGGCTTCAGTATTTTCAAAGGTCCATGTTGGATGCTAGATATTTATAGGGTAAACGAGATGATGTGCTGACATTGAAAATGGAAATTTTTTTGTGTGAGTGCTTTTCTATTTTGTGATCACAGTGATCGAGACACAAAGCTAATCTATAATTTCAAAATCAGTGAAGCTCTGTGGATAACATCCATGTTTTGCCACTATTTTTACCAAGAGAAACCACTTTTGTGACTTCCTGTTTGCTTCTCTGGGGTGGAGGGGTTGGTGTTAGTGCAGATATCAACACAGTTTTCATGAGAAGAACCCTACTTTCTTTCCACCTATAAAAAAATGTTTTGAGAGATTCTGACAGCATAAATTTACAGTTGACTTAAAATTGTGTCTCTTTCTGGTCAGTAAAAATCATTATACCATAAAAACCTAAATATTGGGACTCCAAAAATAATTACCATAATTGTCCTTAAATTGGAACAGTTTGGTTTTACAGTGCAGTAATGTGTTAAAAATGCAAATGGGGTGGCAAATTGTGAAAACCCTGATCAGGAGCAGTCTGATCTGGGTTTGCACTATTTGCTCAGACCTAACTGTCCCAATATATAGAGTTTTTACAGTAGTCAGTGATACAGTGAAATCTGCTGTTAACCAGAATTTATTTCAAACTTAATATTGTGAAAAAAAAATACAATCTCTTGGCTATTTCTAAATCTCAAAAAAAAATATTTTCATGGTTTCTTTGTAAAGACATTATACTCAGAGATCAATTTAAGATAAGTATTTCTGGGATAATTTTTCTTATTACTCCATGACGTCTAATGAGAGGTCACAACATGTTTTTATGGCGACCTAACAGAAATTGTTTTAGAATAATCTTCAACCATAAAAATTCTAAATATTTGGAAAGATAGGATTGAACAAACAGTGCAGAATCTGATCAGACAGTAATCTGGTTAGGGTCTGCACTGTTTGTCGTTCTGTCTGCATCTTTTATACACATAACTGCATTGAAAAATCAAACTGTTCAACTTCTAGATCAATAGAATATTGTAATTAATTCCAATGTCCCAATTTTTAGAATCTTAACGATACTCATTTTACAGGGACTTCTGATTTTGAAGTTGAGTCCTGTACTGTTTTCTTTCACAGGGAGGTCCATGTGCCAGGTCTTGCCATAAAATGTGCCTAGATTATGAAAAGAAACAAATATTTACTTTAGGAAGGTATCTAGACTCGTTAATGAGGACAGCAGATAATTTAAAGGTGAGTATACGCATATGGGGTAATACCAGTTTACTCACCTGTGCTCTCAACCAATCCAGTACTATACACAGTGACTGTTGACCAAGAATTTGGCCATAAACAGTACCAATAATAGTAAATGATAATTTTGTTAATGGCTGTTGACTAAACTGGTAACTGCTGTCAATTTTCTCTGTTAATAGCCAGTTTTGCATGTATAGTATTCGACTGGCTTGGTTGACAGAACTAGTAGGGAAATTAGTATTACCCTATGATACCATAACTGTATATATGTTGGTGGTGTGTAAATGTATAAAGTCCTCACACTGAGGAAGTTTACAGGAACTCAAGGTAAATGTATACACTTCCAGGGAAGATAATCCAGGCTGATCAGAAATTGTGCCGCACCTAGCATTAGGGAACAGCAAGACTCAAATCAGCCTGCAGACTCAAATCAGCCTACTGGCCATAGGGGCAGTGGGGGTAAGAGGTTTACTGAGTCTTGGGCATCGCTTGAAAGGCTGAGCCAGTCCCTCTCCTTTCACTGCCTTTTCTTTCCCTGATCCAAATAAGGTACCCATTTACTGCTAGGTCGACAGAAAGAGGTTTCCATTGCCGGCTGGCTGAACCTGGATTTTGACCTATAACCTTCACCATAACTGAGCATCTCAAACTACTCAACTTCACCTCATATATATGAGCCGCGACACGACAAAACCAACAATGTGGTTGTGCGCCCAGCGCAGACTCAGATCAGCCTGGGCATCCGCCCAGTCTGATCAGAGTCTTTGCTGTCCGTATGGAGGTAGCTTAGACCCTTAGCTACCCTTTGAGCGCATAACAAAGCGTCTGATCAAACTTGGCTGATGCCCAGACTGATCGGAGTCCGCGGTGGGGGCACAGCCACATTGTTGGTTTTGTCGTGTCGCAGCTCATATAATCTTTGCAGACAGCAGGTGCAGACAGTGCTATTTTATCTTTTCCTGTTGTCTGGCTTCAACTAGCAGAAGCCAGACATCGGTATTACTTTTCCAATATCAGTGCCAGGGGCGGTGGCAGTTTAAACTTTGCGTCCAGTTTTCTAGTTTAGCTCTGTTTTATGACTATGTGCAGACACCCAAGATGCTGCATTCTACATTTTCAGGTTTCATCTACTAAGAGTTACTCTCCTTTTCAGAGTGATTTCTATATGTTTGACATCGGCTCCGGTAAGTGGACGTTAATAACTGAAGATACGTCAGCTATGGGAGGTCCTAAATTAATCTTCGATCATCAAATGGTTATTGATATGGAGAAACAAGCTTTATATGTCTTTGGTGGACGAGTCCTGACAAGGTGAGACAATTAACAATTCTATTCTTTTATGGCATTTCATTTATTTCTCAAAAGTATTTGTAAATGAGGGCTAATTCATGATGAATTGCAAGGCTCGACAAATAAAAATTTGGTCTACTTGTCAGATACATACATTTTACCTAAAAATGCTGAAATTCTTCAGTTTTCTCCATATAGCTTATACAGTGGACTCTCTTGACAATGACAGCATTCGTTCCCAAACATTTTGCTGTTAAACTGAATTTGCTGTTGTAAAGAATACATATCTCAGAGGTCTAAACTTGGCAACATTTAGGAAAATGATACTGCTGGGAAAGGGCAGGTCGGGGGACATCTGTTTTTGTAAAAAAAAATAACACTGCTAGTTGCATTTTTAGCTCAATTGAGCCTTAAGGCTCATAGGTGAGCTTATAATATAGCCAGTTCTATTCTATTCAATCGTCCATTTTTCGTTGTCAAAACATTTTCAAACATCTTCTCCTCTGAAACCACTGGGCCTGTTGAAGCCATATTTCATACGGAGCCTACCTAGGTTGGGGGAACAAAAGTTTGTTCGGGGTATCTGTGTCACATGACAAAGATGGCCCCCACGCCCATATATAGTAAAAACCCTTCAGAAATCTTCTTCTCCAGAACCAAAAGGCCAATGACCTTGAAACTTGGTATGTAACATCGGGCATGCGGGCCCATCATAATTAGCTCACCTGAGCCGAAGGCTCACATGTGAGTTTATACTATAGGCAGGCATCCATCTTCTGTTGTCCGTCCATCCGTCGTCCGTCGTCCGTCAACATTTTCAAACGACATCTCCTCTGAAACTAGAAGGCCCATTGTTACCAAATTTCATATATGGCATCTATAGGCAGGGGGAACCAATAATACTGTTTTTTATCCAAATGGCTTCAGAACTTTGGTTGCTATGGCAACTTAAAGTTTCCATTGACTTGTATTGGAAAATTGAAAATTTGCATTTATTGCTATGTCACTGCAGATATTTTGATAAAACTTTTACAGAAATGTTCCATGAGTAGTCCTCTATCAACCACATGAAATTTATGTTAATTGCACAATTTGGCTGGTTGCCATGGCAACCGAAAGGTTGAGAATAGAAAATATATTCAAAAATCATCTCCTCAGAAACTATACAACCAATAAAGCTCAAACTTCACAGAAAGGATCTTAGTACTAGCTTCTACAAAAGTACTGTTTTTCTTGGCAATTGCTCTGGCAGTTTGGTTGCTATGGGAACTTAAAGTTACCATTGACTTAAAATGGCAAAATAGAAAATTTGCATTTATTGCTATGCCACTGCAGATATTTTGACAAAACTTTCATAGAAATGTACTTTGAATAGTCTTTAACTAGCCATGTTAATGCCATGTTAAATTTATGCAAATTGCGCAATTTGGCTGGTTGCCATTGCAACCGAATAATTAAAAATAGAAAAATATTAAGAAATCTTCTCAGCAGAAACTGTGTGGTCAATAAAGCTCAAACTTTACGAATTACAGTTTTTCATGGCAATTACTCCAGCAGTTTGGTTGCTATGGCAACTAAGAGTTTCCGTTGACTTATAATGGGGACAATGGAAATTGGCAATTTTTGCTGTCTCACTGCATTTATTTAGATTTTCTTTCTACAGAAATGTTTCTTGAATAGTCCTCGATGTTTCATATGAATTTTCTCCAAATCGCTGAATTTGATTGGTTGCCATGGCAAAATATAGGGTAAATTTTCGAAGAAAAAAATGAAAAAATCATCTGCTCAGAAGCCATATGGGGGATGAAGCTGATATTGTGCTAACATGTTGATGACAGAAGCCGCGACATGAATTTTGTTTTTTCTTCCAACCCCATAAGAACTTTGGTTGCTTTGGCAACTTATAGTTTCCATTGATTTATAATGGGAAAAGTGAAGCCATGAGGCGGATGAAGCTGATACTTTGCATTCATATTAATAACATTAGCCTCTACCTAAAGTATGTTTCATATTATCATTGCCCATGTGGACTGGTTGCTATGGCAACTTAAAGTTTCATAGACTTACAATGGGGAAAGTTGACATTTGGTATTTATTTCTGTGTTACTGCTGATATTTTGACAAAAGCTTTACAGAAATGTTCCTATAGTAATCCTCTATTAGCCATATGAATTTTGCCCAAAGACCTGATTTTGATTGGTTGCCATTGCAACTGAAAGGCCAAATTTTTAATTTTTTTCATTTTTTTTTTTTTTTTGCCAAAGATCTTCTTCTCAGAAGCCATTAAGGGGGGATAAAGCTTATTTTTTGCATAAATGTTTGTGATATTATCCTCTACATAAATGATGTGTTTTATTGCTGTTGTGCATGTTGTTTTGTTGCTATGGCAATTTAGTTTTTCCAACATAACCTCACTGCTCAGGTGAGCGATATAGGGCCATTGGCCCTCTGGTTATTCCATTTTTCAGCAGAGAAAAAGAGTTCACCACCAGTCTTTAGGGAATCAATTTACTGTTGTGTGCCAATTAACACATGACTTTACAAGTGATTTAGCCAGTGAACACAGGAATTTACAAGTGATTAAATCACATAAAGTCATGTGTTGATTGGCACATGGCAGTGAATTAAAATCATAACTCCTTTTTCAATTATTTCAGTTCAGTAGAAGGAGAGAGGAGTACTACACCATCTTTCAGTGGCTTATTTCACTATCATATACCAACTAACACATGGACACAGTTGATGGATGACTGTACTGAATTAAGATCAAGAATTGGTCATTCTATGTTATTTCATCCGGTAAGTGCCAGAGTGTCCTAAAGTGTATAAAAGTCAGCAGTTGTGGTTTAGAATCAGAGCTGCAGTAGCAGGATGGGGTTTTAGTATTGTTTTACACTATTTTTCAAAGGCAAAATTATCATGGTTCCTTTTTAGAGTGAGTGAACTCGGGTTTAGCATCCCAGCAACAACTAGGTCATACAGAAATGGGACCACAGTTTAAAGTCTCATCCAAAAGGCAGGAGAAGCCAGCCCTTGATAGAATCACTGTTTGCTATATGGTTAATAAATTTGCTTCCCTCTTTAATTGCATGTTGGTGGGTCAGACTCAAGGATGGCCCTGACATAAAACAATTTATTTTGGTTGGGGTTGACATTTTTGTCAATGACCTGACCCATCATGGTTCAAATAGCGGTTTTCTTTTGCTCATTATTTCAGCATTGTTTGACAGCTCAGGGATCTCTAGGTTGTTTCTGTTGAGTCTTAATCTTTGCTGTATCTATATTTTCAACCTGTGACTTATTTGTTTCTGGTGATGATTCATTGATGGGTTAGAAAAGCTTCATATAGACCAAACAACTAGTTAAATGTTTCAAACCATTACAGAAGCTAAGAGGAAGGGTTGGGATCCTGTAAAAAATCAGTTTTGTGGAAATTCCTTAAAAGCAAACCCTAATTGGGAAGGCAGCAAAAATGATAATGGCAGAGTTGCTTCCTTTGAAACTGTGCCCATTATTTCTAAGGGGATAGAAGAAATATGATCAAGATTTATTGACAAAATTCAGCAGTGCATGACAAAACATATCATGATTTCAGTAGTAAACACAAGCAACAATCAAAATTTGTATTCATTCTCCATTTTGAGACAGTTGTCATGGGAAGCAAATGAGTGGAATTTTGCAGCCCTTTCTTATCTAGAACTCATTTTATCATGCATCCACTGCAAGCTCCTGCCTGATAACAGGGGTATGAAAAGGTGATACCCTGTCATTTTTAGAACTGCACTTTTGCAAATGATATCAATCAGTGCAAGCCTGGCCATTCCTACACAGTTTCTCGTCTAACCGGATAAACTTGAAATCAAAAGACAATAACATGTTTTTTAATGATTTTTGAATCTTTTGTTTCAGAGAAGAAGAGTTCTGTATATCTTTGCTGGTCAAAGATCAAAGGAGTACCTCAATGACTTTTTCATGTATTATGTTGACAACGGGCGGATTGAGATTTTATCTGATGGTTCCAGAAAGGATGCCGGTCCTTCGGCAAGGAGAGACTATTCAGGGGCAGGAAATTACCATATTAGGCAGTTCATGAAAGATTCTAGCAGTAGAATAGGTTTGTACATCACTTTTCTAGAATGCAGAATCAGTTTTCTACAAGTTATAGTGTAATACCTATTGGAAAAAAAGGTAAAGTTGTCCGGTAGCGCGGTGGCTGTAGGGGCAGTGAAGGTTGATACCCACTGTTTCTCGGGCACAGCATATGAAAGACAGAGCCCATCCTTCCTCGTTCACTGCCTTGTCCTCCCTACTTCAAAAAAATACCTATTTACTGCTGGGTTGACAGAGAGTTAGCTAGTCATTGGCTGGCAGAACCAGGATTTGAAGCTTCTGCTCCATAGTAGAATATATCTAACCAGGACACCTTCCTAAAATTTATCACTTGGGCGTTTTCTTTGATCGTCAAGAATCTACTGGCTCACTAACTCAAGCAGCTGGTCAGTAATTTTAAAATAGAGGTCTAAATGGAAATCATCCGTTGGCACTTGTTGTGTTGTTAATTCAATAACTTGCTAGTAATCCAAAACAAAAGAATAGCTAAATAACGAACTGGTGAAAATAAAATATTTACAGTAATTGCAGTTCTGTTGGTGATTTTAGCATTGATGTACATATGAGCCACGACATGAGAAAACCAACAATGTGGTAGTGCGCCCAGCGCAGACTCAGATCAGCCTGGGCATCAGGCTGATCTGAGTCTGCGCAGGGCGCACAACCATATTGTTGGTTTTCTCGAGTCGCAGCTCATATATTAATGTTATTGTTTTGCTTGCCACTAGCAGATGCTAGACATAAGTATTACTTTTCCTGTGTCCTCAGCATTGGCGTCTGTGGTGTAAACTTTGTGTCAAGTCTTCACAGCTCATGTAAGCTTAGGGCAGACTTAAATCAACCTGTACAGCCACACAACTGATCAAAGTCTTTCTTTTCAGCATATATGATCTATGAAACCTGAGAAATTTGAAAGGCAAAAAGGGAAGACCCTGATCAGTCTGCATAAAAATTCAGGCTGATTTATAGTATGCACATGGTTGAATATCCCTTTTCAGGAGCCCCAGTAGCTTGGTGGGTTAAGCACTGGCTTGCTGATCCAGCAATCCTGGGCTCAGTTTTCCATATGCACAGCCTTTAAATTATCACCTTTCCATTGTCCTTTTGTGACTGAAGTACTTTTGAAAAGGATCTAGAATTGCAAGTCATCCATCCATCTTTTTTCACACAATGCCAATTTCATTATGATACGTTTTTTTTTAATGTAGTGCCAGCAGCAGGTTTTACTCAGAGAGCCACTCTGGACCCTGACTCTGACGAAATACATGTTTTATCTGTAAGTTGATTGATTTTATTCCTTGATACCATTTTGTTATAGAAGTGCTGGTTATCTTTTTTACCATATTTCATCAGTTTTTAGATGGAGTTTTTCTTTCTTCCGAAAAAATTCCAAAATTCTAGATCCATCTTACAAGACAGATCTAGAATTTTGGGATTGTTTTGGAAGAGAAAAACCTATCTATTAGCCAAATTACACACAACTTATTTGCATGTTTGGGATACTTTATTGAAAGAGAAAAACCCTGTCTTATAGATATAATAAATATGGTATGCTTGATATGTTGGGTATTTCCAGTTAAATCTTTCTTCAAGTTTAAGGTTTAATTCTTCATAGAGTCTTCATCCAAGTTGGATATTTTGGTTAAAGTTTTTATGTGATGGCCAAGGTGCTGTCAGGTCATTTGCCCTGTATGTGGACAAGTCTTGTTGCATATCCAGTCTATTAATCATGTTTAACCTAAAAAGTGAAAAATGAAGACCCTGGTCCATCTGAAATAGATATGCAGATTGATATGAGCCGCGACGTGACAAAACCAACAATGTGGTTGTGCGTCCAGCGCAGACTCAGATCAGCCTGGGCATCCGCCCAGTCTGATCAGAGTCTTCGCTTTCCGCATGAAGGTAGCTTAGTCCCTCAGCTACCCTTTAAGCGCTTAGCAATGAGTCTGATCAGTCTGGGTGAATGCCCAGGCTGATCTGAGTCTGTGCTGGGCACACAACCACATTGTTGGTTTTCTAGTGTCGCGGCTCATATTATATACAGTACACAAACAATGTATGGTCCTTTTTCACACAGCGCCAATCAAACATTTTTGCAAGAACTGACGGAATTCTTTTGATTTTTCAGGGTTTAAGTAAAGACAAAGACAAGAGAGAGAATGTGAAAAATTCTTTTTGGGTTTATGATATTTGTAAATGTAAATGGTAAGTCAGGGGCATTTTATTTTTGTCTTAAATCATTTTGACCTACATTCTAATGCACTTACGTATGTAATCATTTTGACCAACATTCTATGCACTTACGTATGTAACGCGACATCTGATTTGATAACCAAAAATTTGCAACAGTATATCCTGCGATATACTGTCGGAAACCCGACGTCATTATGTAACGTCGTTTCTCATCGGCTGATGTCTGGTTTTACGTGGCTGAAAGCATTTGCTATAGGTGCAAAAAAGGTAAAAAAAATGTGAAAAGTGCATTAGAATGGGGATAACTGTATTAAAAAATGTTATTTGGGGAGGTAAATTGTCGGTTTTATGGTCGCAAATTGCGTTTTACAGCTCTGCTGGCGCGTCGCAGTTCCAAGAGATAGGATATTAAAGCCATTTTTTTAGCTCTCTTGTTTGAAAGTACGGTATTAATCCTATTATATGCCCCAGGCATGTTGCATTATAGGAAAGGAGAGTGTGTTATTTAGAGCATAAAGTGAAGCAAATCAGCCACTTCCAAAATACCGTAATCGACCCATTTACCGCACATGCCCCTATAACCGCACACCAAGGCCATTTCCGGACAAACTGCACAAGCACACACTGCTTTTTCTTTGAAACTCTCACAAAACCCAATAATTAACAGGGAACTCATGAAAAGTATAAACACAAAGTATTTCCAGTCCTACCCATGTTGCCTCTTTCCAGTCACCCTGCATTTCATTGTTCTGAGTGTGCGGTTATTAAATACATTTTAACCACATCTTTTTGTTGCAATTTTGAAAAAGTTAAGCGCACGGTGCGGTAAATGGGTCGATTACGGTACCTCTAATAAACAGTATTAAGGCAAATGGGTATACCTCCAGAGGAAGCAACTCTACTATTTTTGCCTCCCTTCATAGAAGGGGGTCAATTCTTTCAGGAAAGAATTTGCTCGTCTGGGAGCAAATTCTTTCCTTTAAGAGTAGACCTCATGTCAAAGACCTACTTCATCCAGAGAAGTAAACAGGAATGTATTTCATGCAAGTTAATGTAACATTATTTTTGGAAAAGAAGCAGGGGGCATTATCAGAGCAGGGACATTTATTAGGATTAATACAGTAAGTGGTCTGGAAGGGATTACTTTCAGTTCTACTTTCATATATCTGAAGAATGTCATGAGCTAGGATTTGTATATTTGGCAGTCAGTTACAAACTACATGTAAGGTGCAGATAACTGGATTAACTTTAAAGCATATTTTATAAATATTTGCTTGAGTTATACCCTTTCTAACTCAGGCATTTAGAGTTACAGTAAAGCTTGTTTTGAGGAGCAAGCATCTGGTTTGGGACACAGTGTTAGGAGATGGTTCAAATTTCTTATCAGTTCTTATCTTCAGAAAATTTTCAAGACTTTGACAAACATTTATTAATATGATATATTATTGCGTAAAGTTCATCATAAATTTAGTGTCACATGCTATTAAACTGCATACTTTAACAAATGCAAAACCCTGTATTAACAAGGCAATTCTCATGCTATAATGTCTGCCTTTGCAACTTTTTGTATGCAAGTTGCTGGGAAATACTCTGTCAGTACAGAAGCGAGCAGGTAGCTTACAGTTACAGTTACCGATAAATGACTTTTATGCTAGAGTTATATGGATTCCAGAATTGTAAAAATTGAAATGCAGGCAACATCCAAGTGAAAAATTTATTGAATATGATTTGCACTTGTGAACTGCTGCTAAAGGTTGGACAAAAATTCACGGTGGCTGATCATGGCCTGAAACGAGGATTTTTACAGAAACACATAGTGGCAAATGTTAATGCATGAAAACCATGTTTGATCCCTATATTGAAACAGGGTAATACATTTAATTTTCCTCTTGACAGGTCATGTATATATAAGAATGAGAATTCTGGTCATCAGTATTGGTCTAAGATGCAGCATATAGAACCAGTTCCGAGATTTGCTCATCAGTTAGTTTATGATCATATCAAAAAGGTGAGTTAGTTTACACATATTCTGTTTCAACAATATCATACATATACACAGACATAATATACATACTGTAATGTGTGTATATATTGGCACAACTAAAGTAATGAATTTTCCATTTGGGACAAATGGAAAATTTATTATTTTAGGTGTCCCAATACTTAGCCATATTAAGGTAATCAGTAGGATTAGAATGAAAGCATTTGCTTATTTGGTTCTTCTCCTTCAAAAAATGTGAGTTAAGTGAGTGAATTAATGAGTGAAGTGAGTGAATGAGCGAGAGAGGGAGTGAGTGTAATGTCCCACTAACACATAGGTCATACGGAGATGGGACCTTGGTTTAAAGTCTCATCTGAAAGACCAGAGGAGCTGGGGATCAAACCTGTGACTCTGGATTGGTAGGTAAGCGTGTAAACCACTACCCTATAGCTGCTTTGTAGGTGAGTCCATCACACTGTGATATGCAGCCTGACTTAAGACTCTGTCTACCTAACACTTGTGCAGAGTTGGAATTAAGGTATAAAAGTTTACATATAGACATGAGGTGGATGGGTACACCTTCACATTTTTTTCAGCCATTTTTACAAAAGGAAACAACTTCAATCTTTAATCTCTTGTTTGCTTACAGGTAGAATAAATCCCTTCTAAAATCGTACAGGAAAAAATTTGCTCCTGAGCTAATATTGGTCCAGGTATCAAGTTAGTCTACTAGAAATACAGTCAACTCTCGATATCTCGAAGTCGAACTTCTTCCCAAACTACTGATATCTCAAAGTAATTTTCTGGTACCAGATATGGAAATATAAAATATTTTCTTTGATACAAGAAGATACTTTGAGATATCAGTGTTTGAGATTGGGAGTCGACTGTACTTGTTTCTAAAATCTTTTAACCATAG
This sequence comes from Ctena decussata, assembly GCA_963989385.1. Lineage (NCBI taxonomy): Eukaryota > Metazoa > Mollusca > Bivalvia > Lucinida > Lucinidae > Ctena > Ctena decussata. The sequence continues at coordinate 64,371,607 of OZ022507.1, forward strand.
GTACTGTCTTTAAGTGCAGATGCTGGTGTGCCACTGATATTGTCAAGGTTACAAGAGTGACTCAAGATCTTCCTATACTTCATGATCTTGTTCCTATACTTCAGTAGAGATGTATTAACCCTTTAATAATGCGCCAAAAAGCAGATGACAAAATTTACGTCTGCAGAAATTTCAAAAACGTTTTGTTCAAGCTATATCATATTGAGAATTCAAAGACTATAGGGCAAACAGCGTGGATCCAGATGAGGTGGCTCATTATGAGCCACCTCATCTGGATCTACACTGTTTGCAAAATTAACAATTTTTCATTTTTGGTGCTTTAAGGGTTAAAGATCTTGTTTCAGTGTATACTTCAAACGTTTCTGATTTTCAGGTGCATTATTTATTTGGTGGTAACCCTGGTAAAGAAAGCTTACCTAGAATGAGGCTGGATGATTTTTGGTGCTTACAGGTATATTATGATTTGTTTTTTCTTTGTCTCTGTGGGGAGGACCGTAATTAATGTTGATAGAACTTGTGGTCCAACCCAATTGCTTGTACTTTTGTGGCAATAAAATATGGATAAACTAAACATTATTCATGGTTATAAAATGATAATGTACCTTACTGCTCCTTATAAAAGATTGAGCAAGGGTGATCACAAAGTGCTTGGATGGTTAATAATTAGCTGTCTGCAGAAATGAGGTAGCTCAGTAGGTTAAGCCCTGGGCTGCTGATCTAGTGGTCTTGGGTTCTAGATCTGCAGGAGGCAGAAATATTCCCCACCTTAGATATGATTCTGTTGCCACACAGCCCTTCAATATCACCCTCCATTATCCTTGTATGACTGAAATACTGTTGAAAGGGATGTAAAATTGCAAATCATCCATCCATCCATTTCTTACAATGTGTCAGTAATGCTAGAATAATGTGATTTGTATTGACCTGCATAAACATACAAATGCTGTAAAAATAGGAAATCATCTGAGCAGCGAAAGGACAAAATCAACAATGTGGTTGTGCGCCCAATGCAGACTCAAATCAGCCTGGGCATCTGCCCAGTCTGAACAGTCTTAGCTGTTCGCATGGAGGTAGCTTAGACCCTTAGCTACCCTTTAAGTGCTAAGTGAAGAGTCTGATCAGACTGGATGGATGCCCAGGCTGATCTGTATCTACGCTAGGTGCACAACCACATTGTTGGTTTTGTCGTGTCGCTGCTCATTTATTGTCAAGCCCGCTTGCGGTCAGCAAGACATAGTCGCCAGTTTGGTGTTGGTGCATCGGTCCGTCCATCCGTCTGTCTGTCCCCTTGTCTGTCAGTCTGTCCATCCATCCGTCCATTTACAGCCATATCTTGAGTTTGGTTGACCCTAGGACCTTGAAACTTCATCACAATATGACCCACCAAAATGCTAATTGGCTCCCACAAAACTAAGTCACTGTAACCTACTTTCACGAAAAAGTACCACATATTTAGTTTTCGTCTGCTGCCCCATATCTCCCTTATCATAGGCCCCAGAACACTCAAAACTTCATCAGTGCATGCACCTTACCACTCCAGGTCACCTCCAACAAAACTAGGTCACTGCGACCTACTTTCACGAAAAAGTACCACATATTTAGTTTTTGTCTGCTGCCCCATATCTCTCTTTCTCTTTTCATAGGCCCCAGAACATTGAAACTTTATCAGTATATGCACCTTACCACTCCAGGTCACCTCCAACAAAACTAGGTCACTGTGACCTACTTTCACGAAAAAGTACCACATATTAAGTTTTTGAGGTCAGCCCGATATCTTTCTTTTCATAGCCCTCAGAACATTGAAACTTCATCAGTGCATGCACCTTACCACTTCAGGTCCCCTCCAACAAAACTAGGTCACTGTGACCTACTTTCACGAAAAAGTACCACATATTTAGTTTTTGTCTGCAGCCCCATATCTCTGTTTTCATAAGGCCTAGAACATTGAAACTTCATCAGTGCATGCATCTTACCACTCCAGGTCACCTCCAACAAAAGTAAGTCAATATGACCTACTTTCAGGAAAAAGTACCACATATTTAGTTTTTGTCTGCAGCCCCATATCTCCCTTTTCATAGGCCCCAGAACATTGAAACTCCATCAGTGCATGCACTTTACCAGTCCAGGTCACCATCAGCAAAACTAGGTTGCTGTGACCTACTTTCAGGAAAAAGTACCACATATTTAGTTTTTGTCTGCAGCCCCATATCTCCCTTTTCATAGACCCCAGAACATTGAAACTCCATCAGTGCATGCACTTTACCAGTCCAGGTCACCATCAGCAAAACTAGGTTGCTGTGACCTACTTTCAGGAAAAAGTACCACATATTTAGTTTTCAAGTTCAGCCCCATATCTTTCCTTTCATTGGCCCCTGAACATTGAAACTCCATCAGTGCTTGCACGTTACCACTCCAGGTGACCCCCAACAAAACTAGGTTGCTGTGACCTCCTTCCACGAAAAAGCATTTTCACTACTGTCAAAGCGCCAACGGGCTTGACATGCAGGCCACGGCCATCTAGTGTATGTTTTACATTATTATTTTCTTATCTCTGTCCAATACCATGCTGATAAATTAAACATTTTATGGAAAAAATGACATAACTAGAGTGCGAGTATCCAAAATGTATGGAATGCATTCACTAGATTAAATTTATGAATTTCATTCTGATGCAGAAAGTAATTTCATTCATTTTAAAATACCCGATTGTGAATTACCATAGAAATTCTAAATATTGGGACAGATAGGTCTGAGCAAACAGTGCAGACCTGGATCAGACTTCAGGAGCAGTCTGGTCAGGGTCTACACTGTTTCTCGTTCCATCTGCCCCTTTTAGATGCATTTCTGCATTGAAAAACCAAACTGCTCTACTTTTGGGGCTATTCTATTCTATTCTATCCCATTACCATACCAGCTCATTGGGACACCACAGATGACTATGAAACAATCCCTTTCAACCTTGCCCGGTATTAAGGTATTATTACGGTCGTCTACCATGGTGTTTCTAGGGCAGAGCTCAGCCTGACAGAGCCCATCCCTCTCCAGGCTATATATGTTGATCACACCTGAAATTCACGATTATTGTATGGCTCGCCTTGGTCAAGAACACATGGTCCTTGACTCAAAGAGTTCTTCCGCCCTGGCCGTTGACTTCTTCTAGGAAGACTTCGGCCCAGTGATGTTAGGAAGACTTCCGCCCAGTGATGTTGTGTTAACACCACACCTTGTTGACCCATAGGGTTGGGAGACTCATGGAGGTGATACTGTCTTATTTCTTCCCATCAAGTCGTTGACTTGCCTACTGCCGTCTGCCTATTATTTTAGGTGTCCCAATTTTAAGAAGTTTTATGGATGGCCCTAAGTGGCCTGATGGATAAGAGGCTTATTCTTCTACATAAGATTTAGGTCCCTCACCAGTGTATGTTAAAGCACTGGCTGCCGGCATGTGAGAAAGCCAGGCTCTGCTTTATAATACAGAAGGTCAGTGGATTGACAAAAGTGAAATATTCTTGAAAGGACCTTATAAACATGTTTCTAAAAAAAGATATTATTGTTCTTCAAAATGCTATAGCTGTGTTCTACTGTTCTGTTTTACAGTTATGCAGACCTTCAAGCTATGTACTATTGCGGCGGTGTAAATATTTAATACGTAAATGTCAGTTTCAAGAGTTGTCTGCCCATGATCAGACTGGTGCTATGAGTTATCTACAAAATGATCTGGCTTCGGTGATAGACCATGACAATGAGGAAGAGAAAAGGGAAGTAAGTACCTGGAAAAATATTGATTATACGTTTGTTCATGCAATAATTTTTGGTGGGTCCTGAGGCAGTTGTTTGTGAACAAAGCTTTATCTGAGCACTCAAAATTCTTGTAAGGGAACAGGCAAATATTCGATGGAACAAACATGTATAATCGCTTTATTTTAGGTTATGATTCCATTCAAAATTCAGTGAAAATGCTTGGAAAATTATGAATATTGTTGTACATAATGGCCTTGTTTATCATGACATGATTATGCAATGATTATCATGGATATTTGAACTTCTGAGCCATTTCTGTATTCAACCCTCCTGTTTTCCAGTATTCAGGTGGAAGGAAACAACCTTCATAATTTTCGGCCATTGTTTTACAGAAAGTAACAACTTTTGTGACTTCCTGTTTGTGTCTCTGAAGGATATAACCCTGTGAAATGGATTTAATTTGAAAAGGAAAGATTTGCTTCTAGAAGAGCAAATTCTTTCCTCGAAGAGTTTACCCCACTTGAAAATGGAGGCATAACAGTGTACCCATTTGTAGTTATTTGTACTGTCTCTTTATCTAATTGGTTATAAGATAGGAGTTTATCCTTCCCAAATTACTGCAAATATGTATTAAAATCAGTCTTGTGTTATTATTAAAAGATTGATATAGATCTGTGAGATTGTTTTGGAAGGTAAAACACTGTCTTACAACGGAAGAAATATTGTGTTATAAAACTGTTTGCAGGACTCTACAAACCCAGATCAGATTTAGACTGGTTGCCTGGGCAATCTTTCCAAATATTTAGGGTAACAGCAGTATTATGATTCTTTTTACAGTTTCACCTTCTGGCCTCTGTATTGTTCAAGAGTGGGGAAGAATCAGATGATACGAGCTACCACAGTAAGTTTCCTGGATCCAGATTTTTCTTTTTAGCTCAAATGTACAAAAGTACAGGAAGAGCTGTTGTTGTCATCTTGGCATTGGTTTTCAGTGTCTGCTAGACATTTTGGTTAAAGTTTTTATATGTTAGGCAAGAAGCTGTCAGGAGAGCTATCCTGTACAGGGTCAGTTCTTGTTTCCTCACCTGTGACTAGCAGAAGTTAGACAGGTATTTCTTTCTGGTATCATTGGTGTATGCAGTGTAAACTTTTTGTGAGTTTACTGGTTTTATTCTGTTTTTTGATGAGTTGAGACACCACTTTTCATTGGAATTTTTGCTCATGTCAGTATTAATGCATCATCACTATTTAAATAGAGGATCTTACATAAGTGCTTGTGTATTATTGAATTTATTATCCCCCGACCGAAAGGTTCGGGGGATATAGCGATGAGCCTGGCGTCCGTCCGTCTGTCCGTCCGTCCGTCCGTCCGCCGTCCGTCCGTAAACATTTTCTTGTCCGCTCTATATCTTGAATACCCTTTGGAATATTTTCATGATACTTCACAGTTAAATAGATCAGGTCATGGCGATGTGTCGCGTACAAGAATGGTAACTCTTGCTATTGTACTTTTTGAGTTATTTCCCCTTTGGTGAGTTTTTTGGCAGATTCGTGTCCGCTCTGTAACTTGAATACCCTTTGGAATATTTTCATGATACTTCACAGATATGTAGAACAGGTCATGGCGATGTGTCGCGAACAAGAATGACAACTCTTGCTTTCTTACTTTTTGAGTTATTTCCCCTTGATGGTTTTAGGTGTGATTTTTTGGCAGATTCGTGTCCGCTCTATAACTTGAATACCTTTCAGAATATTTTCATAATACTTCACAGATATGTAGAACAGGCCATGACGATGTGTCGCGAACAAGAGTGACAACTTTCGCTTTCTTACTTTTTGAGTTATTTCCCCTTGATCGTTTTAGGTGTGATTTCGTGTCCGCTCTATAACTTGAATACCGTTTGAAATATTTTCATGATACTTCACAGATATGTAGAACAGGTCATGCTGATGTGTCGCGAACAAGAATGACAACTCTTGCTTCCTTACTTTTTGAGTTATTCCCCCCTGATGGTTTAAGGTATGATTTCGTGTCCGTTCTATAACTTGAATTCCTTTTGAAATATTTTCATGATACTTCACAAATATGTAGAACAGGTCATGACGATGTGTCGCGAACAAGAATGACAACTCTTGCTTTCTTACTTTTTGAGTTATTTCCCCTTGATGGTTTTAGATATGATTTCGTGTCCGCTCTATAACTTGAATACCTTTTGAAATTTTTTCATGATACTTCACAAATACGTAGAACAGGTCATGACGATGTGTCGCGAACAAGAATGACAACTCTTGCTTTCTTACTTTTTGAGTTATTTCCCTTTGATGATTTTAGGTGTCCGCTCTATAACTTGAATACCGTTTCAAATATTTTCATGATACTTCACAGTTATGAAGAACAGGTCATGACGATTTGTCTCATACATGAATGACAACTCTTGCATTCATACTTTGTGAGTTATTTTCCTTTGGTAGTTTGAGCTGCTGTTTGAGTCTCTGCTCCATATCTGTATAACCCTGGCCTGCTCCACAATTTTAATAACCTTATACCTTTTAAAATATTGATGAACATGCTGTGACTGTGATATCTTATCAGTGTTCCTAACTCTCTCTGACCCCTCCACATCCCCCCCCCACCCCACACCACCAAAAAAAAAAAATTTTTTTTCTCCAGATTTGGATTCTTTGTCCAAATTCACTTACTAGAGAGCTCAAAATTAGGCTTGTAGGGCTTGTAGTTTAGAAGTTATTCACATTTTTTGAAAGTTTAATGTATCATGTGCTATATGTTTATGTATATGGCGGCTGTTTGAGATATTACTTCTTTTTAGCGGTCAAGCATACTATTTTAGTCTGAGTGTTAGATAATGCATCTGTTAAACAGATAATGTCAATCAGAAGCATAAAAGAATGACAATATATTACTTTTATGTGTTTTGAAGTGCACCCTTTTTACCAAGGCCCATGGGGCTCTTTGGTCGGGGGATTTGCCATCTCCTCTGATGGCTATTTTTAAAGGGGTTGGGGAAAAAGATAAGATGCAAGGCTATGCGGAGCATCTTATCGGTTTTCCCCAACAAGTTTAATGAATTCAATAATACAGGAGCACGAATGCAAGATTCTATTTATCATATGACATTAAAATTGCATTTTGTTGGCAAATTTTGCACTGAAACGTCACGATTTCGCCATTAGAAAATGGGACGTTTCAATGGACGTCAATGCATAATGTTATGATGTAATTTGAATATTTAATCGACTAGTTGATTATCGTTTTTAATCCATGGCTTTATTACACCCTCAGATACGAAGTCATATGATAAAGATCAGATCAGAACTTCACAAACAAAGCTGCATACACTCTTTTGTGTCAACTTAAGTGGGGTTCCTTTTTCAAAATTACAAGAATGGTTGCAAATTTAAAACAAAGATACACTGAGATGAAAAACAGAGAGAAAGTTGCCACAGGCCTTGTTCATACCAGCCGCAGTGAAGTCTTATAAAATCTACAAAGATTGCTCTTGGAACATGATGGCAAGATTTGTCAAATGCTGCTATTTGCCACCATTTTAACACAAAATATTTGAACCATGACACAACAAAACCAACAAAGTGGCATGTCACCATGCTAAGACTCAGATCAGCCTGGGCTTCTGCCCATTCTGATCAGTCTTCACTGTCATCATGGAGGTAGCTTAGACCCTTTAAGGGCAAGCAAAGACTCTGATCAGACTGGGTGGATGCCCAGGCTGATTTGAACCTTTGCTGGGCCACTTTGTTGGTTTTGTCATGCTCATTTGGACATTTCTCTGCTAACAGTAAAGACCCGGTTCAGGATACTCCAAGGACTGATTGATGATGACTTATGCTTTTATGGTCCTTTCATCATGATTTCAGTCATATTTAGCTAATGGAAGGGTAATAATGAAAGGCCGTGTGCAATGAAGCCCTGATTTTGGCTGGAAAGAATTCTGCCTCCAGGGGATTTGAAACAGGGTAGCTGACTAAGCAGGCACCCTTTTGCTGGCTTAGCAGTCCAGCCCTTAACTCACTGAGCGGTCAGGCTCTTCTACAAGGAACAATCTGATCTGGTGTTCACTGCTTGCAAATAATTTCATAGTACAACATCTGAAATGACAAATGTCTAAATTTGAATATGGTAGGGTCTGTTAACTCTTTCTTGACTAGTGGACTAGACCATCCTTATCATTGGGATGAGTCCATTTCTAGTTTAAATGGTTTTAGGATATTTTCATATTCATCGTAATTTGCATAAAATTCCTGGAAGCGAACAGTTCTGGCCCTGATCAGACGCCACATTCTGTGGTGCCTGAACTGGGTCTGCTCTGTTGGCATATGTCCCCCAAACAGGTTTCCAGTGTTGAAAGGGTAAAAGAATGTTTGTGATGTCCAAATAAAAGATTAAATATGGTATTTCTTCCTGTAATTATTTGATTGTAAGACTTGTGTTCTCTCTTCTGAAACAATTCTAAAAATCCAGATATCTTAATAAAAGATGGATCTAGATTTCTGTGAATGTTTTGGAAGAGAAAAAAAAAACCTTATTGCAGGATTACTTAAGACTTGTCTAGAAATTTATTACCCAAGACTGGTTTAACCAAGATATTTATTACCCAAGGCCAGTTTAGATATTTATTACCCAAGACTGGTTTGAATAATATTGCGCAAGACTGGTTTAGATATTTATTACCCAGGACTGGTTTAGATATTTATTACCCAAGACTGGTTTAGATATTTATACCCCCGCTTTGAAAAAGTGGGGGGTATACTGGTTTACATCTGTCCGTCCGTCCGTCCTTCCTTCCGTCCGTCTGTCCGTCCGTCGGTCCGTCCTTCCGTCCGTCCTTCCGTCCCCTTTTTTCGTCAAAGATTTCTCCACAACTGTGCAAGCTAGAGTAGTCATATTTGGTATGCAGGTTGATGACGACATGATGTGTCGTGGGATTGAGAACCAGGCTTCTCCTGCTTATTCTTCCATGTATTTGTCCGATTTTCTTCGAATAATGAAATTTTTCGTCAAAGATTTCTCCACAACCATGCAAGCTAAAATGGTCATATTTGGTATGCAGGTTGATGACGACATGTTGTATCGTGGGATTGAGAACCAGCCTTCTCCTGCTTATTCTTCCCTGTATTTGTCCGATTTTCTTTCTTTCCATACTCTGAATAATGAAATTTTTCGTCAAAGATTTCTCCACAACTGTGCAAGCTAGAGTGGTCATATTTGGTATGCAGGTTGATGACGACATGTTGTGTCGTGGGATTGAGAACCAGGCTTCTCCTGCTTATTCTTCTATGTATTTGTCCGATTTTCTTTCTTTCCATACTTCGAATAATGAAATTTTTCGTCAAAGATTTCTCCACAACCGTGCAAGCTAGAATGGTCATATTTGGTATGCAGGTTGATGACGACATGTTGTATTGTGGGATTGAGAACCAGCCTTCTCCTGCTTATTCTTCCCTGTATTTGTCCGATTTTCTTTCTTTCCATACTCTGAATAATGAAATTTTTCGTCAAAGATTTCTCCACAATTATGCAAGCTAGAATAGTCGTATTTGGTATGCAGGTCGATGACGACATGTTGTATCGTGGGATTGAGAACCAGCCTTCTCCTGCTTATTCTTCCCTGTATTTGTCCGATTTTCTTTCTTTCCATACTTTGAATAATGAAATTTTTCGTCAAAGATTTCTCTACTACCGTGGAAGCTAGAGTAGTCATATTTGGTATGCAAGTTGATGACGACATGTTGTATCGTGGGATTACCAGGCTTCTGCTTATTCTTCCCTGTATTTGTCCGATTTTCTTTCTTTCCATACTTTGAATAATGAAATTTTTCGTCAAAGATTTCTCCACAACCATGCAAGCTAGAGTAGTCATATTTGGTATGCAGGTTAATGACAAGTTGTTGCATCGTGGGATTGCAAACCGGCTTTCTTCCACTTATTCTTCCCTGTGTTTGTCCAGTTTTCTTTCTTTCCATACTTTGAATAATGAAATTTTTTGGCAAACATTCCTCCACAACCCTGCAAGCTAGAGTAGACATATTTGGTATGCAGGTTGATGATGACTTCCTGTATTGTGGGATTGAGAACCAGCCTTCTCCTGCATATTCTTCCCTGTATATGTCAGATTTTCTTTCTCTCTTTACTTTGAATAATGCAATTTTTGCAAAAGATTTCTATGCATCAGATTCTGTAAGTTAGAGTAGAGATATTTTGTATGCAGGTTGATGATAACTTGTTGTATTGTGGGATCGAGAACCAGCCTTCTCCTGCTTATTCTTCCCTATATTTTTCCAATTTTTCTTTCTCTCCTGACTTTGAATAATGCAATTTTATGTAAAAGATTTCACAGCAACCATTCAATTTTGAATGTTCATATTAATTTTGGTATACAGACTGATAAAGACTTATGTCTTGCGTGTATTCATTATTTTTTCTTTCTGTCAATGTGAAATCATTATATTCCATATTACATAGAAAGGGATTTATGTTGAATATTGATATTTGGTATACATGGTGACAATGAGTTCTCTCTCTATGCATTTTGTAACGAAAATAACACCATTTGAATTAAGCAGTTAAGCGGGGGTATAGTCGGATTCTCTGACAGTTCTAGTTATTACCCAAGACTGGTTCATATTTTGGTTCATTCTGGAGTGATAAAAGCCCCATCTTATAACCGAATTAATACTGAATCCTTTTTGTTTGCAGGTATAGAAGGGAAAAGTGAACATTTTAATAAAAGGACAGCATTGTTTGATCAGCTGGTGGGATTTTTCCCAGATGACATGACACAGCCTAAAGGAAATCTTGTGGACTTGATACCATTCTGAAACAGTCAGATGAATGGATAATCTCTGTGTTTAACCATTTTTTCAAAGGAAGTTTAATATTGATTTCCTTTCATGAAGAAACCCACCCAGACAGGTTCAAAGGGAGCAAATTATTTCCATTTAGAGTTGACCCTGGTTTAGAATGGGAAGCAAAACTGAAAATTACAGCATTGCATGCCATAAAAGTGGATCCATAAACCTTGATATTATATCCACGTAGCATGTTGAGATTTTAAAAGTGATCTGGTATTTTATTGCATGTACAAACAGCCATGTTCACCGTATTTATTTGGCTATCAAACACTGAATTTCCATTTCCAGACTGGCCAGAAATACCTAAATCAGTATTAGGAAATTCTTCTATGAGATGGGGTTTTTCCTTCTAAAACAGTCTCAAAATTTAGATCCATCTTAAAAGAGATGGATCTAGAATTTTGAAATTGTTTTGGAAGGAACAAACCATCTTATAACCTGAGAAATACGGTATACACAAAATGTGGTGACTGCCTTGTTTATACTCTAAGATCCATAGATTCTTAGTGCAAATAGGGAAAACACTGATCAGGCTTTGCTGAAGCACAAGCTGACCTGTGTATGCTGTTTGCACACATGGCAGTGCTTTTATTACAGTATTTTCTTATTTATGAGACGAAGGTTTTTCCTTGCTAAACCAACCCTGAAATTCTAGTTCTGTCCTATTTTTGGAAGGGAAAACCCTTTTTTGTTTTTGCATTTCAAAACACTGATTTAGATATTTGGGGGTCATTCTAGACATGGGGAATCCCATTTTTATAGCCTCAGTTTGGACACCATTTGCTTTAGAACTTGAAGGCATTAAGCTTAGACGTCAGTAGCATAGCTTCTTGGCTAAATGGTTATAATATGTTATATTCAAAATGGTACAAGTCTTAATGTGGCTGTTTTTATTCTGATGGCCGAACTAGGAGGAGCGTGTATGCTCTACCATGTAAAAGAGGTGATACAGAACTATTTTATGGGCTTTCAGTGTGTTATTATGGGTGCTTAATTGTATTTACTTACGCCTAAGCATTTGAAAACTCACAGGGCCCAATCATTTTAAACTAACAATGTCAGTTTTAATGAGACATTAAAATTTCAACAATTAATATTTCAAATAAGCCAATATTTTTTGTTAAAAACTGTGAGAAGCGTTTGCATTGTAAAAGCTTCTCACATATTTTCAACAACAATATCAATGTATTTGGCTGTAAAGTTGCAAAACACTTAACAAGTTGACCTCTTAACGAGCTTGTTAGGCTAATGATGCTTTGAACAACTGGGCCCAGGATGGCATATGCAGACCATTGAGGTTGATGCAACTCTTCCATTTTCATTCTTGCGGTGTAGCACAGTCGGTAGGGCCCCTGACTCATAAGTCAGAGGTCTGGGTTTGAAACCAGGTCTGGCCACATACTTTCGTTTCTCCTTCCGCTGATTCAAGAAGGGCAGTTCTTAGTTACTGGCGAAAGTATGTGCACTTAGTACTGGTTAACCGCATAGGAGGTCTAAGCCTGCCTAGGAATAATGTGGTTAGGTTAACTGACCTTCCTGACATGACCATAGTTGTTTACCCTGGACGTTAAGCAACAAATCAATCAATCAATCATTCTTGCCTGTCTTCTTTATAATGGGGTTCAACTCTTAAGAATAGGAAGTCTTCAAATATTTTCCTGTAGGAGCAAATTCTTTCTATCAAGAATAGACTCACATTGTATGAGAGCGTTTTCTTATCCTTAAAGTTTTCTCCCTTTGAAAGAATGGTGGAAAATCTTTGAGGTGCATCCACTTACCTTAAGACACAGCTCAACCTCTGATTTATGCAGACTCACGAAATTTATGGTTCTCGTTTATTTTCAAGAAAGTTCAGTTTTTGTGGATTAACCCTTAAATTGACAATTTTTTTTTTTTTTGGCACTAAAAGTTTAAAATTGAACTGTTCAGACTGCACATAACAGATCTGTAGGTGAATATGGGACTCAAGTTGCATATTCCAATAAGGCGACAGACTTTAGGTCTGCAGAATGTCAAAATATGTTTCATCCAAGGTATATCAGATCTAGAATTTAAAGACTAGAGGGCACACAGTATAGATTGAGATGAGGTGGCTCATAATGAGCCACCTCATCTGAATCTACACTGTTTGCAAAAATTTAACTTTAACTATTTTCTGTTTTGGCTTTTAAAGTACTACAGTAACGTGCCAAAAGTGAGTCAACTTTTTTAAAATCCCATTGACAAACGTGTATTTGTCATTGTGCAAGAAAATTAATTGCACTGAGTCTGCGCAGCAGATCGCAATAAAATATATACTTTTAGAAAGGTAGGTGAACAAGGCAATATACAAAAATTACTCACCAGCCTAGAGCCTTTAGTTTGTGAAAGATAACAGTTTATACAACCCTGAAAATTTAGAAATACAAATTTCCCATTGACGTCAATGATAACGTCGCCGAAAAACAGACAGAAATTGGGACCAACAGCATTTAAAATACTGCAGTTCAAATATACGCCAATAAAAAAAAATCTAGAAAAATATGTTTTTATTGCTATAATCATTGAGCTTTCAAACGATATAATTTTTAGTTCAATCCTGCATACTGAAAAATACACATAAGTCCATGGGATTTTAGAAAAAGTTGACTCACATTTGGCATGCTGCTGTAGTGTCAAAAATGAAATTTTGTTCAGAGTGCACAGACCTATAGGAGAGTATTGAAATTTAGTTGCAAATGCCAATAATTTGGTCTTGCCGCTGCTAGATAGTCATATGTACCCCCCCCCCCCCCCCCCCCCCTCATACCCCCATGGGAACTTAGTTGCCTAATTTGGTCTTGCCACTGCTAGATAGTTATATGTCCCCCCCCCCCTGCATGAATAGCTCCCTGCATGAATAGCTTATCTTACTGTGCAAAATGCGTTCTTTCAAGTCATCCGTCTTTGTTAGGATAAGTTGACCTTATTTTATTACAAAGTTTTCCTTCTTTAAATTGGACATATTTATTTGTTCTCAATTTGTGTATCAAAAACTTGCTGCTAAAATTTAAAAAAAATATGTAGGGTAGCCTATTTCTGATCTGGGCATACAATATCTAATCAAATGTTAATTATTAATAGATTAATTTAGGTTAGCATGATTTTTGCAGTATTATGTCTGCCATATCGTATTATTCCATACTTGTACTATTATGCTTTACTTCATGTAGAAGGGAATAATCCCTTAATTTAGGGAAATTATCATTGTAGAAGTTAGCCAGTACTGTAAAGATGGGGCCTCTATGGCCCAGTGGTTAGAAACACTGATATAGTGATATTTGATTATCTCACAGCTGTGGGTTCGAACCTCAGCTGGCATACAAATGAAAGTGAGAAAACCAAGTTCTGCTTATGGAAGATCAGTTATTTTTAGCTCACCTGTCAAGGTGAGCTTATAGTATAGCCATGGTCCGTTGTCCGTCGTCCATCGTCGTCGTCGTCCACACTTTTAAACACCAATTTCTCCTAAACCAGCAGACCAATCTTGATCAAATTTTATGTGTAGCATTGTTGGGGTGGGGGATTGACTGCATTAGGTTTAAGGGCAGATTGGGTTAGAACTCTGATTGCCATGGCAACATATAGCTCCCATAGACTTATAATGGGAAAAACTTAAAAAATCTTCTTCTCTGAAACCAAGAGGCCCAGAGCTTACATATTAAGTATGTACCAATGTCTAGTGGTCCCCTACATAAATCCTGCCAACCATGCCCCTGGGGCCCATATTGGCCACGCCCGGGGGGTCATTAGCTCCCATAGACTTACAATGGGATTATATTAAAAAATCTTCTTCTCTGAAACCATGAGGCCCAGAGCTTACATATTTAGTATGTACCAATGTCTAGTGGTCCCCAACATAAATCCTGCCAACCATGCCCCTGGGGCCCAAATTGGCCACACCCCGGGGGTCATTAGCTGCCATAGACTAACAATGGGAAAATCTTAAAAAATCTTCTTCTCTGAAACTATGAGGCCCAGAGCTTACGTAGTTAGTATGTTCCAATGTCTAGTGGTCCCCTACATACGTCCTGCCAACCATGCCCCTGGGGCCCAAATTGGCCATGCCCCGGGGATCATTAGCTCCCATAGACTTATAATGGGATTATATTAAAAAATCTTCTTCTCTGAAACCATGAGGCCCAGAGCTTACATATTTAGTATGTACCAATGTCTAGTGGTCCCCTACATAAATCCTGCCAACCATGCCCCTGGGGCTGAAATTGGCCACGCCCCGTGGGTCATTAGCTCCCATAGACTTACAATGGGAAAATCTTAAAAAATCTTCTTCTCTGAAACCATGAGGCCCAGAGCTTACATATTTAGTATGTACCAATGTCTAGTGGACCCCTACATAAATCCTGCCAACCATGCCCCTGGGGCTGAAATTGGCCACGCCCCGTGGGTCATTAGCTCCCATAGACTTACAATGGGAAAATCTTAAAAAATCTTCTTCTCTGAAACCATGAGGCCCAGAGCTTACATATTTAGTATGTACCAATGTCTAGTGGTCCCCTACATAAATCCTGCCAACCATGCCCCTGGGGCCCAAATTGGCCACGCCCCGGGGTTCATTAGCTCCCAAAGGCTTACAATGGGAAAATCATAAAAAAATCTTCTTCTCTGAAACCATGAAGCCCATAGCTTATATACATAGCATGTATCAATGTCTAGTGATCCCCTACTAAAATCCTGCCACCCATGCCCCTGGGGCTCAAATTGGCCATGCCCCAGGGGGTCATTTGTTTATATATAGCTATAAAGCTTAAGAACCTTCAAAAATCTTCTTCTTTGGAACCATGAGGCCCAGAGCTTATATATATAGTATGTAGCAATGTTTAGTGGTCCCCTACATAATTTTTCCCAACCAAGCCTCTGGGGTCCAAACTGGCCAATCCCCAGCGGTCATAAGCTCCCATAGACTTATAATGGGAAAAACTTCAAAATCTTCTTCTCTGAAACCATGAGGCCCAGAGCTTACATATTTAGTATGTACCAATGTCTAGTGGTCCCCTACATAAATCCTGCCAACCATGCCCCTGGGGCTCAAATTGGCCACACCCCGGGGGTAATTAGCTCCAATAGACATACACTGGGAAAATCTTAAAAAATCTTTGCTGAAACCATGAGGCCCATAGCTTGTATATATAGCAAGGATCAATGTCTAGTGATCCCTTACTAAAATTCTGCCTCCCATGCCCCTGGGGCTCAAATTGCCACACCCTAGGGGGTCATTTGTTTATATATAGCTATATAGCTTAAGAACCTTCAAAAATCTTCTTCTTTGGAACCATGAGGCCCAGAGCTTATATATATAGTATGAAGCAATTTTTAGTGGTCCCCTACATAAATCCTCCCAACCATGCCTCTTGGGTCCAAACTGGCCACTCCCCAGGGGCCATAAGCTCCCATAGACTCATAATGGGAAAAACTTAAAAAAATCTTTTTCTCTGAAACCATGAGGCCCAGAGCTTATATATTTGGTATGCAGCAATGTCTAGTGGTTCCCTACATGAATCCTGCCAACCATGCCCCTGGGGCCCAAATTGGCCATGCCCCAGGGAGCCATTAGCTCCCATAGACTTACAAAGAGAAAATCTTAAAAAAAATCTTCTTCTCTGAAACCATGAGGCCCAGGGCTTACATATGTAGCATGAAACAATGTCTAGTGGTCCCCTACATAAATCCTGCCAACCATGCCCCTGGGGTCCAAATTGGCCACGCCCCGAGAGTCATAAGCTCCCATAGACTTACAATGAGAAAATCTTGACAGATCTTCTTTTTTGAAACCATGAGGCCCAGAGCATATATATGTAGCATGTAGCAATGTCTAGTGGTCCCCTACATAAATCCTCCCAACCATGACCCTGCGGTGCAAATTGGCCACGCCCAGGGGGTCATAAGCTCCCATAGACTTACAATGGGAAAATTTCAAAAAATCTTCTTCTCTGTAACCATGAGGCCGAGAGCGTATATATGTGGCAGGTAGCAATGTCTAGTGGTCCCCTACATAAATCCTGCCAACCATGCCCCTGGGGTCCAAACTGGCCACGCCCCGGGGGTCATTAGTTCCCGTATACTAACAATGGGAAAATCTTAAAAAATCTTCTTCTCTGAAACCATATGGCCCAGAGCTAACTTCTTTAGTACATATGTAGCAACGTTTAGTGGTCTCCAACTTAAATCCTGCCAACCATGCCCCTCTGGGGTCCAAATTGGCCATGCTGCTCCCATAGACTTATAATGGGAAAGACTTCAAGGAAAGACTTCAAAAATCTTTTTCTCTGAAACCATGAGGCCCAGAGCTTACATATTTAGTATGCAGCAATGTCTAGTGATCCCCTGCATAAATTCTGCCAATCAAGCACCTTAGGTCCAAACTGGCCACACCCTAGGGGCTTGTTTGTTTATGTAGAGCTATATAGCTAAAGAACCTTCAAAAACTTCTTCTATGAAACCATAAGCCCAAGAGCTTATGTATTTAGTATGTTGCAGTGTATAGTGGACCTCTACATAAATCCTGCCAATCAAAACCCTGGGGTCCAAACTTTCCATACCCCATGGGGTCATTAAATCCTATAGAATTGCAGCCTGTTTATTAGCTTACCTGAGCTGGAAGCTTACATTTTATAACTCAGGTGAGCGATCGTTGCCCTTGGGCTACTTGTCTCAGTTTCTCACCAACCTTAGCTTAACATTGGCTCAATATACACAAAATATTCGTGTAAAGGCTGTAAAGGCCATATCAAAACTAAAAACCTGTAAAGATGAGCAAAAATGTTGATGTTGTGGGGCTGAGTTTGTTTCATCTCATTCTTCAAAAATGCTTTTGTACTCTCTAAAGTACATTTTTCTTATTCTTGAAAATTTGTATGCCCCTGCAAAGCTATTAAAATAATAGCTTTTCAGAAAGCTATCATTGCAGAGGCATACACTTTTATCAAGAAATCTTTCCTCAACATGCTTTTGTATTCTCTAAAATACAGTTTTCTTATTTCTTGAAAATATGTATGCCCCTGCAAAGCTATTAAAACGATAGCTTTTCAGAAAGCTATCATTTTGATATCTTTACAGAGGCATACACTTTTATCAAGAAATCTTTCTTCAACATGCTTTTGTATTCTCTAAAATACATTTTTCTTGTTTTTTTTTTTTTTTTTGAAAATATGTATGCCCCTGCAAAACTATTATAATGATAGCTTATCAGAAAGCTATCATTTTAATATCTTTTGCAGAGGCATACACTTTTATCGAGAAAATTTTCTTATTGATAAAAATGTATGCCCCTGCAGACTTATCAGAATGATAGTTCAACATGATGGCTTTGCAGGGGCACACATTTTATCAGGAAATAAAGAAAAGTTTTGATTTGATAGATAGCATTTTGGCTATACAAGATGTATGTATAATAAAGAGAGGGACTGTATTGTCAATGAGAGATTCATCCATCCGTAGAGACTGCCTGATGACCATTTCAGACCTTGTTGGCATTGAAACAGGGGCATAATGCATTAAGGCAAAGGCCATTGATGTTCTACTATAAACACTCCAAGATTTGAATTTCTTATAAAGGCAGTGGTATTCCCTGTGTTCTCTTTATAAGAAAATTGGGTCTTGCTGGGGTGGGGGGGGGGGGGGGAGTGGGGGTTTCTGTTAATGATAATGATGGAACATGTAAAATGTCAATGTCCTGTGTTTAGAGCTAAGGGATTGAGCTTAGGCACCAGAAACAAGTAAATTGGCATTAGATTCAGAGCTCTAGATAAGAGGGCGTATTTGGTGATAATTAGGGATAATTTTTGTTAATTCTGCATAAAAACATATGTTGTGACCCCTCATCTGAACCGTCTCGATGAGACAGTTCAGATGAGGGGTCACAACATATGGTTTCAATGAGAAATAAGAAAAATTATCCTTAATTATCATCAAATACGCCCTCTTATCTAGAGCTCTGAGATTTTGTTGGTATAGAGCTTAGATCCCAGTAACAGTTTGTTTGCTTTGAGCTCAGACTCCAGGTACAAAGTTACTTGCGTTCTTATGCTCTTCTTCAAATTCAGTTCTGATGCCAGAAATAAGGGCATTACTGTATTAAAGATAGAAAAAAACTTTCATTGGCTTCATTTTATGAAATACCTTCATACTGTAATGACCCTAAATATTCGGACAGACAAGTCTGAGCAAACGTATACCCAGATCAAACTGCTGCTGAAGGAGCAATTTGACCAGGGTCTGTAAGATAGAAAAAAACTTTCATTGGCTTAATTTTATGAAATACCTTCTTACTGTAATGACCCTAAATGTTCGGACAGACAAGTCTGAGCAAACGTATACCCAGATCAAACTGCTGCTGAAGGAGCAGTTTGATCAGGGTCTACGATGCAGTTTAATCTGGGTCTACAACATTTGCCATTCACTAAGCATTGTTTGGATGCATTAACATGAGTAAAATCCACTTGCTAAGAATTTTCGAATAATAATTGTCCAACTTTCGGGTGTCCGAAATGTTAGGGTCATTTTGGTAATATGTGAAATATTGATTGTTGTGTCCATGGACATCGGCATGGGCGATTTTAACATTTTATCCCTATATACATGTACATTGAACTATCACGTATTTGGGTAGCTTTATACATGTTCAGTAAGGGTCTTCTGGCTAGCAAAGTCTAGCCAGGACCTTTTTATCTGTAAATGTTTTACAAGTTGATCTTACCTGTTCCTTGTATACTTTACATCTGTACTAGCTTGATCCCGATTTGTTGACATAGCTTTGTTTTATAAAATGAACTGGGCAGGCTTGTTAAAAACTAACAACATCAGAAGTTAACAAGACGTTAACTTTCAAATGTACTGTATGCAAAAACACTGCCATTTTTTTTGCAAAAAATGTCAGGAGCTTTTGCAGTGCAAAAGCAAAAATATTACACGTTTGATTCAGCAAAATATTACGCATGCTTGATTTTACAGGAAGTCTTGGGGATTCCATGACTAACAAAGTTGTGAAGCTAATAATGCTTTGAACCAACCAACCCTGGAGTTTTTCACATGGTCAATCCATTTATTCCTGGTGGTTGGACTAGTCCATTTGCAGGATAAGGGTTGTGTGATGTGATTTAAATTGTATTTTAGTTTTGGAAATTCCTGGATTTAATGCAAACATTGTAGGCATTGATCAGATTGTGCATTTTGTGGTATGTGATCAAGCTGTACATTGTTTTGCCAATGCCCTATGCTAGACATATGGGTTAAAACAGATATTTTTTTTTATGGTGAATATTGAAGTGTATTTTGTTCTTCTCGTAATGTCCCATATTTGTTAAGTTATAAGACATGAGTTTCCCCTTTAAAATTAACACAGATGTACAAATTAGTCTTGTGTAATGCATCTATAAAATGAGATTTTCTCTTCAAAAACAATCTCAAATAGTCTAGATGCATCTTTTCAAACAATCTCAAAAATCTAGATCCATCTTATAAGCTTGAGATTGTTTGAAAGGGGGAATTATAACTGATAAATTATGGTATGGGCTATAATGTGTTCACTTTGCGGAGTATGAAATGTATTTGTTACTATAAATATACAAATTAGCCCAGACACGGACAAAACCAACAAAGTGGCTTTTACCCCCCTGCAAAGACTCAGATCAGCCTGAGCAGCTGCCAAGTCTAATCAAAATCTTCATGTGCACTTAAAAGGGTCTACGCTACCTCCATACTGACAGCGAAGACTCTGATCGACTGGGGTGTGCCCAGGCTGATCTGGGTCTTCAGTGGGCGCGCATGCCACTTTGTTGCTTTTGTTGTGTCGCGGCTCAAATGCTTTGTGTTTATTCAGGTGTATAGGTACACCTCTATACTTCTCCACCATTTTTACAAAGGGGAACAACTTTCCTGGCTTCCTGTTTGCTTCTCTGGATGAGATAGCCCTTGGAAAATGGTGTCTACTCTTAAAGGAAAGAATTTGCTCCTAGAGGAGCAAATTCTTTCCGTTTGGAGTTGACCCCTATTGAGAAGGGAGGCAAAAATAAACATGATAAAGTTGCTTCCCCTGAAATTGTACCCATTCACCTAAATTAATTGCATTAGTCAGACAATGAGTTGCAAGTGTAAAATTGTATTTTTGCAGAAGTCAGTGGAATACAAATGTATATGGTGTCATTAAAATAAATTATTAAATTTTTACCCATGTTGAATTGAGATTTATTTTATTTTTGACCTCTTCAGTGTTAGTAAACACTGAAATATGCAGGCGATATGACAGAAATACCAAACTGAGCAGTGTGGATACAGACCTGCTATACTTAAAGACAGCCTGAACAAGGTCTGCTGTGTGTCATGCATCCAGCTGTTTTCAAATGCCTGTATTTCTCTCATCCAGTATCTGAAATAAAGATATTTAGTGTGTTGCAAAGCTAACGCCAGATATTGACCCTATTATTTGGCTATAAGACGGGGGGCATTTTCCCTCTCAAGAATGACTAAAATATTTATTAGAATTTGTCATATTAATTCTGCTGTATGATGTTCTTTCCCTGTCCAAAACAATCCCAGAAGTCTCTTAGGAGGAGATGTCTGAAGCTGTTGAAAAATAGTGACCTTAAGCTTGGTCAAATGTCAAAGAATTACCTTGACCTCTCGTACTTACAAAGCTTCATGTACTATTTATTTGATTGCATATACCAGTTTTTACACAAACATATACCAAAACCTAAATACCTAAGAACATCAAGCTCGAACCCTGATGGCTTGTTTACCCTGCCTGACTAGAACTCGTTTGTGGGTCCCTAGAGGTCAGTTTAAATAGAAACTAGTCCTTGATGGCTGGAACTATCGTAATGACCTTAAATATCTGGATAGACAGGCCTGAGCAAACGTAAACCCAGATCAAATTGCTCCTAAAGGAGCAGTTTGATCTGGGTCTATGTATGCCATTCTGACACTAAGCATCATTTTGATGCATTATCGTGTGTAAAATCCACTTTCTAAGAATTTTCAAACACTCATTGTCAAACTTTCAGGTGTCTGAAATTTTAGGGTCATTACGGTAATTTTCATGGTCCCAAGCCTGTTGGAACCCTTTAAGTTCTACTGTTTTTCCATTATAAACTTACAGTCTTGAAAACTGCAGCTTTCAGCCTGGAAACAAGCTTTTTCTCATTGTAAGTCAGTGGAAATTTCAAGGGGCTGTAACTCTTCAGAGAATCTGATCTTAATCTCAATCAACAATATTTGTAAGTATATGTTCTGAGAATATCCATTGAGAAATGTAGCTTCAAGCAGACGGACAAGGCTTTCCAATCATTAAGCCAGCTTTGCAATGTATTTTACAGCAAAGTTTGCTGCCCCTGCTCTCGGAGCATTTGTGATCCTACATTGAAACCACTTGAATTAACTTTTGTTCCTATTCTTTGGTGGCTATACATGAAATTGCTTCAAGTCAGCCCAGCGGTTTCAGAGGAGATGGTTAGATAGTTTCTAGAAGCGTTGGTAGCTCTTTGGGTTATGTGCTGGCCTGCTGATCTAGGGGTCCCTCATTCGATCCCAGCAGGAGGCAGTAATCTTTTCAACTAAACGAGGCTCCAATGCACACAGCTTTTCATTATCGCCTTCTTATCGGCCTTATATGACTGAAATACTGTTGAAAAGGACGTAAAATCATGTCATCCATACGAGGATAGGTAGTTTCTAAACGGTAATACCTTAAAACTTGAGACACCTAAATTTACTAGCTTAAAACTGAATAGTGATTTCACAATGCACTAATATGTACCAAAGCTGCTGATGAAAGGGCAAACAGTGTAGGCCCTGATCAGACTGCTCCTTGAGGAGCAGTCTGATCTGGGTCTCCACTGTTTGCTCAGTCTCATTTTGTCCCAATACTTAGAATTTTTACTGCATTACCAGAACCTCTCTTATTATAGAAGGTAAAACTCACTATACTAGCATTCTACCATAGCTGGTAAAATAGCCTCAGGTACTATCAATGGTAAAATCAGCTCAACTGGGAATATAGCATATATGGTAAAACAGGTATATTGGCATTTTACCATGCAAGGTAAATCATCAATATTGGGTTTCTACCATGATAGGTAAAAACATGCTAAGGTAGCAATTTTACTATCAATGGTAAATCAGGCATTACTGGCTTTTACCATGCAAGGTAAATAAATCATCAATATTGAGCTTCTACCATCATAGGTAAAACATACTTGGGTAGCAATTTACCATTGAAGGTAATATCAGGTTATATGGCATTTCACAATGCAAGGTACATGTATTTACCATAAAATTTCAAAATATTGGGACATATAGGTCCTACCAAACAGTGCCATCTGATCAGGTCCTACCAAGTTTGCCATTCCATCTCCATCTTTTGGATGCATTACTGCATTGTAAAACCAAACTGTTCTATACATGTATTAAGCTTGCCTGTGAAGTGCAGGAAGAGCATTTGAAGTTACCCTGTCATCAGTGTCCGCATCAGTGTCTGTGTCAGCATTCAATGTTTAAAGTCTCATATCTTCTTGACCCAATAACTGAGTTGTTAGATAATGGTCCAAAGTTTTAAAGAGTACTTCCCTAACCCTCTTGCCGTTGGAATCAAAGTCATGGACATAACAAGGAATATCTTTAAAAAAAGATATAAGACGAAGTGAAAGAAGACATATTTGAAACAAATAATATTTTTTTTTATTTCTGTTGAAATTGCCCATTTCCTATTTGGAATTTCAGAATTTCCCCATATATGTCTTGTACATCTCCCTAATTGTAATTTTCAGATCTCCCTACCAAAATACAAGAATTCCCTTCTTCGTTTAATCATTCTCCCTATTTGGAAAAAAAGTAGAGGAAAATCTCCCTATCTGTCTTCTCAGCTGTATCACATGTCTGATATTATTATTGAATAGCAGTATCCTTATGTTGGGGTTATCCACTATGGCGAGAAACCAAACTTCGGTACATTCCGATATGCTTCCGATGATACGGTACTGTATTTTACCCAGTTCAGTACAGCCGGGTGCGTAAATTTACCGGAACGGACCGGACTGGACTGAATTACCGGAACGGACACTGGAACGGACCAGTTTTCCCCTATTTTCAGTAGATATTTGCAGTATTTTTTATCAAATAACTCTTATTTAATATTAATACATATTCTGTATGCCATCTAGCGCAAATCAATTAGAGATATTAGTCAAAATACTCTTTGAGTATTTTGCGCCATGGGTAGGCCTCTTAATACCCCACGCATATGTGTTTCATCTTAAAATCATATAATCTTATACAAAAATCTGGTTATCTTTCTTCCAAGACTTGGAGAGAATGAAAAACATAGTATCATGACCAACATCTCAGCCATAGAAAATATGTAGAGCTATATGTATCAAGTCGGTGGATGAAATCAGGGGTTGCAAGTTAAGATAATACATGTTAGTCATAGGTAGGGCCTTGAATTAATCTGCGCGTGTAGATTGTATCAAAATATCTAAAAAATCGGCTGGAAATATGAATAATAAGGGTCCGTTCCGGTCACTCTGGTAATTACCCACCGAGTACAGCCTTTTTTACTACGAAAGACTTTTCGCACCATAGAATCATTTTTTCTCAAGCCATCGGCATTTGCGTTTCTCTCGTTTTTTCTGCTTAACTCTATCAATCATTACAGCGTTAAAGTGAAAAACATATTTAAAACTAAATGCAAAGTGCAAATAATAACATTTTTAATGTAACTAAATCTTCTGACGGGTGAATAACAATTCGATGACATATGCTCTCTTCCATACAGAGATCAAGTCAAATTTTGGCGCCAACGATGATTTTATTAGACTTCGTCTAAAAATATAGGGTTCGCTTAAATTTTTTATTGGCTTATTTTATAGAACCTGGATGGATTTGGTTTTACTTCAGTTGGTTGTTGGTTGGTTGTTTTGGGTTTAACGGCCCTTTGACACAGTATTTCAGTCTATAGCGGGCCGTCTCCCAAAGAGAGGGAGAAAGAAGAGAAATGATAGACGAGAGAGAAAAAATGTCCAAACAACCCCCACCAGCACCTACTGCAAGCACAGTAGGCCCTTGCCCTACAATGTTCCAAATAAGTAGGACGCCCCGACACTGGAAGCTATACACAGCACCATCACACCACCCGACCTCCCCTTTTACTTCAGTTGATGTTAGTTACTTGTTTGAGATTTACAGAGTACCATCCCCCACCCATCTTGGTGACCTGCTGTCAAGGTCATGGTTAAAGTTTTTTAAAGTCCCACATCTCTTTAACCCATGGAAGGATCCAGTTGGTACTTGCAGTGTTGTTGATAATGGCCCAAAGTTTTACGGAGTACCACCCTCGCCCCTCTAGGTGACCTTGGGGTTTGCTTCAGGTGTTCAATAGGCTTAATGCTTCATAATGGTTAATGTACTTCAGCTGATGTTAGATATCGAGTTTTACAGAGTACCAGCCCCACCTATATCAGAGACCCAAAGTCACAGTCATGGATTTAGAATGTTGGTGTTCAGTTAGTTCTCTAAAATGCTGCCTTAAATTGATGGATTTAGTTATATGTGATTATGTTAGCTACTGGTTTGAGTTTTAGAGAGTATCACCCCCAATCCTGCCTGGTGACCTTGAAAACACTGTCATGGACTAAGAAAATTTGGGTTTGGTTAAAGGTTTCTAAAGGCCTATTGTTTCATAATGTCTGTCTAGATTTACTTATACTTGAACTGATATGGGTTTGAGCTTTACAGAGTACCATCCCCACCTGCTCAGTAAGGCTATGGACTTAGGATTTGAGTTTGAATGAAGTTTTTTGAAGGCTTAACAGTTAAAATGCCTAAATTGATTTTGTTTAGCCCTGTACCCCTGAACTAAAAGGGCAGACAGCATCAGTTGTCCATCCATCTGTTGTCCATCAACATTTCTAAACACTATTTCATGTTTAAAATTTAAATACGCACCTGTGAATTTTCCAAATCTGTAACTTTTGAACAAAAGTTTACCTGGTACCTCTTCGAATTGGAGAGGTTGATTGATTGATTGATTTTGTTGCTTTATGTCCACGGTAAACAACTATGGTCATGTCGGGATGGTCAGTTAACCTAACCACACTATTCCTGGGCAGGCTTAGACCTCGTAAGCGGTTAACCAGTAGTGTGTGTACATACTTTCGCCAGTAACTGACAACTGCCCTTCTTGAATCAGCGGAAGAAGAAACGAAAGTATGTGGCCAGACCGGGTATCAAACCCAGAACCTCTGACTTATGAGTCAGGTGCCCTACCGATTGCGCTACGCGGCCCGGCAAATTGGAGAGGAATGGACATGAACAGACTCGGCGGCAGGAGGTGCATCTTATAGATTTGTTCCGCTGAGCCTCCAAAAGATCATCATAATACGAGAACTGGACAAAGAAGCAGGTTTGTAAAGAAACAACAAACAGACCAAGTTTCTTTTCATTTTTAATACCAAAACTATTACCATATTTCTTAAGTTATAAGACTTGGTTTTTTACCTCTTCAAAAAATCCCCAAAATCAAGACCCATCCTATGAGACGGACCTAGATTTTTGGGATTGTTTAGGAAGAGAAAAACCCATTTTATAGCCGAATTTCACAAGAGTAATTAATGTAATTTTAGAAGGACAATCTCCCATCTTGTATTGGTGTGAAATAGCCCTTTTGTGCTGATGTGCCATAAAAACCATATCGCTCACTCATCCCACATTACAACTAAACAAAAAGATATAAACAACTTCCACGTTCCAAAGTGGTCAGCACCAAAAAGCAGACGACAAAATTTACGTCTGCAAAAATGAAAATACTAGAAAAATTCAGAGTGACTGGAAAACTCCGGCTTTACCCTTGAACATTGATCCTATTCGGACATTCGTAGTGTGTGGAGCTGATAGACCCAGTGGAGCTTGATCCTTTCTCCAACGGACAGCAGTGCTTTTTTCACTGTCAGGGTCTGATACTAAAATTTCAATAATCTGAAATTTCATATGTTTTAAGGAGTAGTTGTTAAAAGTGAAAGTTAAGGTGAGAAGCAAGAGGCGTAAACAGGAGTAACAACTCTTGCCATTTTCATTGTTGCCTCCTTTCCCGAGGCGTCAGCTCTTAAAGGAAAAATTCTGCTCTCCTATACTGATCAAATTCTTTTTTTTTAAGTGCAGTCCAAATGGAAATCTAATTCCATGTGAAAATGATCCCCTTGGAGGTGCATCTATATAATTGAGCCGCAACATGACAAAACCAACAATGTGGTTGTGCGCCCAGTGCAGACTCAGACCAGCCTGGGCATCCGCCCAGTTTGACCAGACTCTTCGTTAAGTGCCCAAAGGGTAGCTAAGGGTCTATGCTAATGCCATGCGGACAGCAAAGACTCTGATCAGACTGGGTGGAAGCCCAGGCTGATCTGAGTCTGTGCTGGGCGCACAACCACATTGTTGGTTTTGTCGTGTCGTGGCTCATATGTATCTCAACCCTTAAACCACCAAAAAAAGCAGATGGCCAAATTTGCATCTGCAAAAGTTGTAAAAATGTTTTGTCTTAGCTACATCATATTGGAAATTCAAAGCCTAGAGGGCAAACAGTTAGGGACCGACCATTTGATATTCTGGGGGGGGGGGTGGGGGGGGGGGCTGGTATTCTTGATGGAGACATGACATTTTATTTCACTAGCCTCTGGAAACAATTTCTTATTTTTTCACCTTGTGGGAGCTAATTTATTTTTTTTACAAACTAACTCAAACAGGTTATTTTTTTTTTTAATTTTATAGCTGAACAATCAGATCCTTGTTTACTTGACCTTAATATTCTTTTATTTTACCCACATCAGTATTTTTTACACCTTTTTTTCTCCCAAAAAGAACATGGTGCTGTCTTTAACCAGGCCAAGGGCATGGCTATTTTGGCAAAATTTTAGGGCTAACAGTAGGAATTTAAGTTCTTTTTCTATCCCAATATATGCCCAAACATGCTTTATTCATACTTTAGAAAGTTTGATAAATACTTACTGATAGAGTCACATTATACATGAATGGCAATTAATAAAATGGCTGAAAGTTATGTGCTAAGAAGTTAACAAGGGGGGGGGGTCTGGGGGGCAACACCCCCCAGAAGCTAAAGCAATTTCCCAATTTCAATGGCAATTTTAAGACTGGAAACAATAGAGAAAAACTAGGAATGATGATAAAAATAAGGGTTTTTATATTAGGACTTTTGCCTTTTAGATGTTTATTTTGCCATAATGGTTTTGTCTCCCATAAGCTAGTGACTCTTTTGCAATTCAGTTTTAGTGGAATTATTTACTTAGTAATGCGGCAGATCAATAATAGATGTATGTGAATGTTGTATAGGATGTTTTTGTAAATGTATGCACATGCAGGCCCGCTGGTGTAAACCAATTGTAGATAATATTAAAATATTACTATAAATATGGGGGTCTGGGGGCGCAGCCCCCCAGAAGCCAGAGACATTATAAAAACTCAATTCCAATGGAATTATCTGCAGACTATATTTTTTTTTTTTTGAAATTTTGGGTGGAGACAGGTTATTTTTTTCTCTTACTTTTGGGGACAGATTATTTTTTTGAACCCCCTTATGAGCCAGGTTATTTTTTTCTTGCATATCCAAAGACAGGGAATTTTTTTGATAAATATACCCCCCCCCCCCCCCCCCCCCCCAGAATATCAAATGGTTGGTCCCTTAGACCCAGATGAAGTGGCTCATTGTGAGCCACCTAATATGGAGCTATACTGTTTGCAAATTCAACTACTTTCATTTTTGTTTTTTTTCTTGCAGGGTTAACACGTTAAGTGCAAAAAATGAAAATAGTGGAATTCATGAACTTCATAGATCCAAATGAGGCAGCTCAGTATGCCCCCTATCCCATAATATTGGTCAGTTTGCCCTCTAGACTTTGAATTATATGATATAGCTTTAATGATTTTTTTTTTTTTTAAGTTTTGCAGATGTATTTTTGTGTGTCTGCTTTTTTGGTACTTTAAACATTGATATGGTCCTATTACATGTAAATGCCCGGGGGGTCTTGCATTTTGCAAAAGGGGTGGGGGCATTATTTAGAGCTTAACGTGTAGTAAATAAGCCACTGTCAATATACAGGTGATAAATATACTTTCAGTGGAAGCAACTCTACATTTTTTTCCCTCTTCTCAGTAGGGGCCAACTCTTTAAGGAAAGAATTTGCTCCTCTAGGAGCATATTCTTTCCTTAAAGAGTAGACCATATTTCAAAGAGCTACCTCATCCACAGAAGCAAACAAGAATTCATGCAAGTTAATATATCATTATATTCAGAAAAGAGGCAGGGGGCATTTTTTTAGAGCAGGGGAGTTTATTAGGATTGATGCGGAATATTCATTATTACCTTTATCAAGCTGGAGACTGAAAGGTAAGGCTTTTCCAAACAGTGCAGATCCAGATCCCACTGTTCCCGTGCAGGCTAGTCAAAGTCTATGAAGTCTGCACTGACAGCTCTAACAATTTGTCATGTATGTTAGTTACAGATCATACACAGGAACCATATAAAGACATTGTTGTTGAGTAGCGGTTTAACGTCCACTAAACAATATTTCAGTCATGACCAGACATTGCCTCCAAATCTGTAAGACTTTTACCAAACCCGAGATAAATGACACTCAGGTCCTGCTACAGTTACGAGCAGCTCTGCAGAGGCACCAGGCAGCCAATCTATTTCCCAGACCATATAAAGTAAAATTATCATTGACTTAATGTTTAAAAGCATGTAAAGGTGAAATTATCACTGACTTTTTTCACCGTTTAGACAAAAAAAAAATCATCAAAAGGTCGCCAAGGGTCTAAGCTACCTCCATGTTGGCAGCGAAGACTGATCACACTAGGTGGATGCCCAGGCTGATCTGAGTCTTTGCTGGGTGCATATGCTACATTTGTTGGTTTTGTAGTGTCACTCTTCAAATGAATATGGATATTCAATAAGATCTTTGATATGGTATATAATAGAGGATCTTACATGAGTGCTCATGTATTATTGAATTTATTAAACGAGTTGGGGAAAAAGATAAGATGCGAGGCTTTGCCGAGATGCGAGGCTTTGCCAAGCATCTTATCATTTTTCCCCAACAAGTTTAATAAATTCAATAATACAGGAGCATGAATGCAAGATTCTATTTATCATATGGCACTAAAATCACATTTTATTAGCAAAATTCGCACTAAAATGTCACGATTTCGCCATTATAAAACGCAACGTTTTAATGGACGTAAACGTATAACGTTACGACGTCATTTGCATATTTAATCCACTAGTGGATTATCGTTTTTAATGCATGGCTTTATTACACTCTCAGATGCGACGTCATATGATAATAACTCCTTATTACCTGAAGGAAGTAGAATTCAAATGTGTTCTGGTTAGAGAGAGCTCAGTGAGCTTTTTCAAATGATTTATAAGTCCCTTTCAAGTCCTTTCCCAATGTCCCTGACCAACTTTAAAATTCTCTGATGTTTTCCTGACAGTGGTAACCCTGCAGGAATTTCTCGTGAAGCTGGGTTTGAGGTTATAAAACTTGAGAATAATCTCAAAGTCAAAATAAAGCACACTGATTGGCTGCTTCCGAGCATGTGCTCTGAAGCAGCCAATCAGT
Source organism: Ctena decussata (assembly GCA_963989385.1). NCBI lineage: Eukaryota > Metazoa > Mollusca > Bivalvia > Lucinida > Lucinidae > Ctena > Ctena decussata. The sequence goes on from OZ022507.1 coordinate 64,401,894, forward strand.
GTGCTTTATTTCGAGTTTGAGAATGTACTCAAGTTTTATAACCTCTGGGCCTGGTCTATTTTTGTGCTGCATGATTTGTCAAAATGTATGTACGAAATTTGAAAATTGGCCAAAATCATACCAGGCTTATCATATTTCTTCATTTAGACTGGATTCCCCTAATATCACTGAAGTTAATGACAGCTAGAAATAAATAAAAAGAGCTGGACTGATTAAATATTTTAGTAATTATCCTTTGGTCATCCCATATTCTCTTGCACTATGGAAAATCATATCTTTCTCATCTTTGTTTTCTAACAAGAAATGATGAGCCACCATGGTGTTACAGCTTGAGCTAATGGAGAGTTACTACACTTTGATCTTAGCCAAAAGGCCAAGAAGCGATAATGGAGAGTTCCATGATGTTACGGTATTTATAAAAGTGGCAAGTATGGAAAGCAAGTAGTATCAAAATTCTTAAAATTCTTAAAATTTCATGCAGTAATAACAAAGGTGTTCATCAATATTCTAAACCAGCTTGTACAAGCTAAATCGAATCTTATTGAAATTAGAACAGAATTTTATATCAGAATATACTTTCACGTGGCGTTTCCAAAAAAGAATGACAACAAGGTGGCATAGGGGCAACATAAGAAGTAAATGATTTCTTGATTAATCAATAATCATCCATTAAATAATTGCTCTCTAGTTCTAACAGTTATGAACTAATATTTCCAAAACACTTTTTTGTCAGTAATAAATATTAATTCCTCAGGCTCATCAAAGAAACTTTATGTCCTCTGATTTATTTATTACAAAAATTCAAGTCTTTTGTCTTAATGGCTTCCCATAATTTCCAGCACAACTTTGGATCGATAAATATTGTAATCTTGAGATTTGTTGTTTTCAAATAAAAGATTGGGATACCAGATATGAGAAGTCACAGACAAAAATAAAATTATGGCCACTATTTTAGTGAGCTATGAGTTTTCTTGGGCCAGGGGATAGAACCGTGTGGAAAACATGCTAATTTCATGGTTCTTATAAAAAAAAGATTGTACTCGGCAGGAATCAAGGCAATTTACCCAAATTTTTCTACAGCATAGAAGTTAAAACTTGTGGTTGATGAAGTAATTTTGTCACTACTCAATACACAGTAAGTTTATTGAGATACAAGAAGAAACGTAAATGCTGTGATATTAAAGAACCCTTGATATTATGAGAGATTGGGTTTCTTCCATTCAAAACAATCCCAAACATCTAGATCCGCCTTATAACATGGATCTAGATTTTTGGAAATGTTTTGAAAGGGAAAAACTCACCTTGCAAAAGCATTTCATAAGACTGCATCAGATATTTGGGGCAAGGTGAAAACTGAAGAAATACGGTACATGGTTTGAATAACCAACTGTTATAAAGCTGTCATATCACCCTTTGATCAAAGAAATATACTGGGCACTTTACTTTTTAATGGTAGTTTCTGTGGCCATTTAGCCCTTAGCAACTGCAAATCCAAAAAGATTTCTTCAGTATTTCTTCACACAAGAAGTTTAGATAATAATGGAAGCCACTCTTATTTTTAATCTTAATCCTTCAGGCCTTTATCAAGAAGAATCAATAGTAAAATCAAACTACATTTCACAGCTGCACCGCCACTACACTTTGAAAACAATGTTATGATGCTGTGCTACTGATGACATGACGTCACTTCCCAAGCCAAGCAATGTCATATTACTTCCCATACACAAAGGGAAGTCTTGCCATTTCCTGAACATTTCCTGAACACTATAAGGCAAGATCCCGCATCGCAAATTTTGTCATCAGTATAACAGCATCAAAGCAAAGGTTTCAATGTATAATGGCAGAGCCGCTGTGAAATGTAATTTGATTTTAGTATTGATTTTCTAGATAATGGCCGGGAGCCCAAAAATTTGAATCGAAGAGTGACTGTGGTTATTATTGTCAAATTTAATAAGTTTACAAAGTCGAAAAAAGCCTCAGAATCCTTTAGGGTCTTACCAGTATGTGTTATGCTGTTTTTGTTATGTTGTTGCTTTATGTCCACAATATACAGCTATGGTCATGTCCAAACAGTCAGTTAATGCAGCCACACTATTCCTGGGCAGGCTTAGACCTCCTAAGCATTTAATCAGTACTAAGTGCGCATACTTTTGCAGGTAAATGACAACTGCCCTTCTTGAATCAGCGGAAGGTGATGAATTTATCTCCAGCCGGACTGGATATCCAACTCGACCCCTGGCTCTTGAGTCAGATGCGATACCGACTGAGCTACGCAGCATGGCTCTGTGAGTTATGTAGCAAGCTAACCATGATGCTAAAATTCAGATTCTTCCTTTTTATATACTTGATGCCCAAACGGTATTTCAAAGCCAGATGTTGTTTGAACTATTTTCTCGAAATCTTTTAGTTTTTGATACTTTTCAAGACGTTCCTCTGCCCTCTCTTGAAAAGAGCTAGCTTTATATTTAAGATCAGGTTCTTTTCTGAAAAATATCTCGTGGTTTAAAACAGCCCACAGCTCTACAAGTCCTCCATACTTTTTTAATCCTCTTAGTCTTTCTTGTGTATTATCGATGAAGTAACACCCAAATTGCCGTCCAAATAAGCCGTCAGTATTTGGATTGTACATCCAGACCTGAAAACCTCGATGGTCGATAAAAACAGAAGGTATATATGGGCAAATGTCTGGCGGGCGGTTTAACTGCGTAAAAGCAGACACTATTGTCTGTGATGCAATTTTTGAATAAGGTTCCCCAAGGCGGGGGCAAGGCAGTACTTCTTCTGTGCCTTCATCTCCACCATCCATGTGTGTAGCTATGTTTACTCCTACATGAGATGTCTTTCCAGTGGCATACAAGTCCACTTCACCATGCCATGTTTCTGTACTGCCTAAAAACAAAAATATATTAAATATTATTTATTTGAATGTAAGATGGTCAGAGTGCCAGATAAGAAGGGGTAACAGAGATAAATCAAGAGATAATTATTCTTATTTCTCAATGAAAACATATGTTGTGACCCCTCATTAGAACTGTCTTGGCGAGCGGCCAGACAGTTCTAATGAAAGGGTCACAATGTATGTTTTTTGGGAAAATAAGGGAAAATTATCCCTAAATTATCCTTGTCACCCCTTCTTATCTGGACTCCTGGAGGGTGTTTTTCTCTCTATAGCACAATATGAATCCAAATATCTAATTAAAATCAGTCTTAGGAAATGATAATTTGAGACATTTTTTCCCATCTGATATGATGGATCTAGATTTTTGGGAATGTTTTGGAAGGGAAAACCTCATCTTAAAACTGAACAAATGCAGTAATACCACTAGACTGGCTTCAGTCTAATAAATTATATTGTCATAAAATAATGCAAAATGTATAAAACTAAAGGAATGGATTTTCTGATAGCTGAATTTATTAGACTGGTGGGATCCGAGAAAGCCACACAGAAGCATCAAATTGGCATAACGGTCTGTCCATTAGTTAATGTTGACATAAACCCAACTGTGGAATATTTTGATGGTCTGTGGAAAATCAGATTTATATCTCTAGAGAATCCAAACATCAGCTGGGTCAACATGTTGTCAGTTGTTAATAGTTTCCTTTTGAAAATTTCAAATGTTATATGGAAAACTAGAATATCTGCCTGATGAAAAATTAGAAGTCCGAAAAGTGAAAATGATAATAATAATAAAAACAATAAATAATTAAATAACTATATAAAAAGGTGAACCTGAGTGGACTCATGAGAAATTTTGTTAGTTGGTGTATATAAACAACACAAACATGCCCTAACTAGCCTGCATATCAGGTCATGCTCATCAGGGCCTTTAATGTGCACTTAAAGTACAGCTTTGAGAATAAATGCATGATCAGACTGCGCATCATGCATGTCTTTTCCAAGCTTCAAACAGCCAGTCAGCATAGAAAATCTTAGCAGGCAATGTTAAATCAACAGTAACCCATCAACCTAATGCTGATTCAACGTCATGACATTGAATCAATGTTGATTTAGTCGGTGATTCAATGCTGATGCAGTGTTGTGCCTTCAATGGGGGGAAGTCTTTAGATTTCAACAATGTAAGTAAAAATCAAATTGGTACGTGTAGCTCAGTAGGTTAAGCGCTGACCTGCTGATCTAGCTGTCCCGGGTTGGACACCCGCTTGAGGTGGAAATCTGTACAACCATAAACGGGATTCCACTGCACACAGCTTTTTATTATCACCCATCATCCTGATATGACTGAAATCCTATTAAAGGGATGTTAAACCGCAAGCTATCCATCCACCCATCCATACAAATGAAACTTATTAAACTTCTTGTCTGTTAAGAGAAATTCATATGAGACTGACACATTGAGAAAAGGTGAATGTTGGCATATTTAAAAAAGAAGGTGTACACCAGCATGTGCAACATGTGTACCATCTTTTTATGGAGTTTTTCTTTGCAACAAGTGAAAAAAAACTCAGATTTCATCAAACAGATTTTGCACTTGCGGGTCCAGGTATTTACTTCTCCAATTTCCTAATGTACTTTTTCCATGAAATTAAGGCTTTGTAAATGAGGCTATTCTTGATCTGATAAGGATCGTCTGTATATATTTTCTGTAGCAGCAGGATCATAAATAAACCCCTGTTGTTACATGATAGCATGCGTGGAATGGCCGTGGAGAATGTGAACTTTATGCCAGAGGTCACAACTTTTAGACAATAGAATCACGGCTGCCTGATTAACCTGCATTTTAGGTGAGTACAACCAAACCCTACCAGACTCCAGTGATGCCTAAGATTTTTCAGTTTTGCTGACTGGAGTCTGGAGCCAGTCTAGCAGACTACAGGTAGGCTCACACAGGGCATAAAAATACAGCATTATGGGAGCCATACTCTGCAGTCAGTGATAGCAAGAAATTAACTGATGCAAAGTTTTATGCAAGATGTCTGTGTGTGGTGATCATGTATACCCTAAAAATTCTAAAGACTGGTACATAGGTCTGAGCAAACAATGCAGACCCAGATCAGAGACTGCACTGTTTGCCATTCCATCTGCATATTTTAGATACACTGTACTGAAAAACTAACCTGTTCAAATTTTAGAACAGTTACTGAAATTATATCAGCATGTTCTAATTTTTGTAATTTATATGGCAGCTGCTGATACAGGTACATGTATACTACCACCACAGGTTCAAAATTTAACGTATTTTTCTGACCATAAATAGGTTTTCTCTCCCCGTCTAGGATGACCCCAAATATCTGTATCAGTCATAAAATTCTGCTATGAGATGTATAAGATGGATCTAGATTTTGTGGTTGTTTTTGCAGGGAAAAAAAACCCATCTTATTAGTGAAGAAATATGATAAGGACATTTTAGCAGTGACTGACTTACCAATATACATTTTTTCTGATGCATCAAGCTTTTGTTCGCAACCACATGGGCATGGAAGCACACTTCTTCTTCTGCCGGTGAGGGCCTTTCCAGCCAGTTTTTTAATTATATGCACACCTATGCCAACAACAATATCATCTTCCGTTAATTTTGGGCCCTTTTGGAGTATGGTATTGATAGAATCCAAGTTCTTGGACTCTAGAGAGTCTGCGAGTCTTTTAAGAGCTGATTTAAAATCCTCATCTGTCATATCAATCTGCAAATATAAGGAAAACCAGGGTTCGAGGTTTAAAACTTGAGAATAATCTCAAACTCAAAATAAAGCACACTGATTGGCTGCTTCCGAGCACATGCTCGGAAGCAGCCAATCTGTGTGCTTTATTTTGAGTTTGAGAATGTACTCAAGTTTTATAACCTCTGGGCCAGACTTTCTTAACTTCAGTTATATACAAGAAATTCCGCGGAACGCAATGTCTCGCCTGAAATGGCACCATTTCATAATGCATACCCATCAAACAGTGGTAAGTTGCATGCACTGAGGGAGTTTCAAAGGTTTGGGACTTATGAAAAGCAAAATATGACCCTTACCTCAAAAAGTAGATACCAATATGTGGTACTTTCTTCCAAAAGTAGGTCACACTGTGACAGTGAAACAGCTTTGTCAGGGTGGCCTGGAGTGGAAAGGTGCATGCACTGATGGAGTTTCAAAGGTCTGATGCCTATGGAAAGTGAGAAATGTACTTCTTTTTTGTAAAAGTAGGTCACAGTGATCTGGTTTTGTGTGGATGACCTTGAGTGGTAAGGTGCATGCACTGATGGAGTTTCAAAGGTCTCAGGCTGATAAAAAGCAAGAAATGTAATATTTGGGAAAGTAGGTCACAGTGCCCTAGTTTTGTGGGAGATGACTTGAGGTTGTTAAGTGCATGCACTGATGGAGTTTCAAAGGTCTGTGGCTAAAGAAAACCGAGATAATGTACTTTTTTCGAGAAAGTAGGTCACAATGAATAGTTTTGTGGTGGTGGCCTTGAGTGGTAAGGTGCATACTCATGGAGTTTCAAACGTCTTGGGCTTATGAAAAACAAATTATGTACTTTTTGTGAAAGTAGGTCACGGTGACCTAGTTTGGTGAGAGATGACCTGGAGAAGAAAGAAGTATGCACATATGGAGTTTCAAAGGTATGGGGCTTATGAAAAGTGTAACAGGTACTTTTTTTTAAGTAGGTCACAGCAACCTAGTTTTGTGTGAGATTACCTGGAGTGTTAAGGTCCAAGCCCTGATGGCGTTTCAAATTTCTGGGGCTTATGAAAAGCAAGATACATCCTATTTTGTAAAAGAAAGTCAATGATCTAGTGTTGTGTAGGGTGACCTGAAGTGGCAAAGTGCATGCACAGCTGGAGTTTAAAAGGTCTTGGGCCTTACGAAGAGTGAGATACTTACTTTTTTGAGAAAGGAGGTCACAGTGAACTGGAGTTGTAAGGTGCAAGCACTGATGGAAAGGTCCAGGGCTTATCAAAGCAAGATATTTGATTTTTTGTGAATGTAGGTCACAGTGACCTAGTTTTGTGGGAGATTATCAGGAGTTTTAGGTGCATGCACTGATGGAGTTTCAAAGGTCTGGGCCTTATTGAAAGGGAGACAGATGTATGTTGTTTTTTTTTTTTGTGAATGTAGGTCACACTGACCTAGTTTTGTGGAGGGTGACCTGAAGTGGTAAGGTGCATCTATGCAAGCACTGTTGGAGTTTCAAAGGTACGCTGCCTATGTAAAGGGAGATATCCTACCTGGAAAACTAAATATGCGATTCAAGTAGGTCACACTGACCTTGTTTTGTAAAAGGTGACCTGGAATGGTAAGGTGCATGCACTGATAGAGTATCCAAGGTCTTGGGCCTATGAAAAGTGAAATAAGGGGCTGACCTCAAAAACTAAATATGTGTTACTTTTTTGCAAAAGTAGGTAGGTCAAACTAACCCTGTTTTGTTAGGGGTGACCTTGAGTGGTAAAGCTTAAATTAGATGTCTGTAATTCATGTTATTTTCATTTTTCTAGTTTTGGTGGTGATCACTAAAAATAGAAAATGACAAGAACAGCATGAAAACATAAACACAGGAAGGAAGAGGCCCCCTCATCCCCCTCCCCCCATCTCAAATAGTTTACCAAAAAAGAACAAATGCTGACCCACCCCACGCACCCACAGGGCCGTCGTCGGCTTTTGAAAAGTGGTATGGCCATGGAATGCTCCGAGTGCCGAAGGCACTAGTGGGTGAGAGCATGAGAGGGGGTATCCCCCTCTCGTAAAGGGGGTTGGGGGGACCTCCTTCCGGAAAATGTTTGAATTCAGGACGACTCTAGAAGCGATTTTAATGCATCTTGAGACCAATTTCGCTTGTGAAACTCAAATGATTTTATGAGTATATACCTCCCATGAGAAAATTTTTGAATTCAGGACATCTCTAGAAGCGATTTTAATGCATTTTGAGACCATTTTGCTTGTGAAACTCATTTTATGAGAATTTGCTGTATTTCAATTAAATGCTTACTCCGGCTTTTGAAGACTGCCAAAGGTGTCCCCCTAGGTGCCGAAGGCACGTGTCAGGGAAAGCACGAAAGGGGGTCCTTCCTCTCATAAGAGGGGTTTGGGGGAACCTCCCCTGAGAATTTTTTTTGAATTCAGGACGTCTCTAGAAGCGATTTCAATGCCATTTTGAGACCAAGGCAAAGAAGGAATAACGGAAAAAAATTGTTCGGGCAATACCATATTCGGCAGAATGAAAAAAAGTGGTGCGGCCAATACCATATTTGGCCGAAACAGTAGTCCATGCAGCCATTTCTCACACCTGTGAGAAGTTTACATGCGAGAAACCTACACCAGAGAGCAACCATCACCAAGAGTCATTAGTGACAAGATACAAGATACAAGATACAAATTTTATTTAAAGTCGGATGTGTTTACATAACAAGTAACATTAGCTATGAATAGCTATTAGACCGACTAACATATAAAATATACATGTACATTATAAGAGACTACTATATCAATATTTTCAATTTTACATGCATGGATCATGTAAGACCTGTAAGAGAGATAAGATAAGACAGTAGTGTATACATATAAAACATATAAGACATATAAAGGATACTAAAACAGTACATGCTCAAACAACACGTAGAGTCTGTGGATCAAGGCCATGGCCGGACCGGCCTGACCGCCGACTACAGCCTTGACCCAAACCCCTCCCCGCCCCCTACCTTTTCCCCACGCCCTACTTGATGATACTGTCGATAATAAGGTACTGTCGAGTCCAATGTACTGACCTCTCTCAACACTTTATCTATGCAAAATGTTAGTTTTGTCCCTTGTAATTTTAAGCTCACGTTTGAAAACGAATCAGGTTCATTATAAAGACTGGTGATTATATATGGTTCATAGCTTGAATTTAATTCGTTGTAGACTTTTTGGATTTCTTTTTCGATATCTTTCAGCTCCATAATTTAGGCCGCGTCCGTACAGTACCAGTTCTCGTACCGGGTCATACTAAATACCGTAGAAAATGGAACACCTGAAACAATTCTGGGGTCACTTCACAGTAGCGCCTCACCCTTTGCATCCCAGCAGGCACATGACGTTGAAATGACTTCGTACTGACGTCAATGCGACGAACTGACGTCGCATCGACGTCAGTACGACGTCATTTCGGCGTCATGTGCGCATGACGTTGAAATGACGTCGTACTGACGTCGATGCGACGCAATGACGTCGCATCGTCGACGTCATTTCGACGTCATGTGCCTGCTGGGATTCTCGCGAGAGGTAAACGATTCTCGTTATCTTTACGTCCTTCACAGAATAACTGCAGCTCCAATGAGTAGACAAGACATTTTTTTTTTTGAGTTGGCAAGAAGTACAACATGCAAAATAAGCCCTGATGATCTTTCGAACCGACTATTAACTAATATTGTACGCCCAGCAGGCACGTGACGTCGTTATGACGTCGATGCGACGTAGTGACGTCGAATCGACGTCAATATGACGGCGTTTCGACGTCATGTGCCCGCTGGGATGTGTAGTATTGGACACTTTAGATGATAAGAGTTAGAAACGTTTCTAAGCTAGAACTTCAAGCTCCTATGCGGCGAGCACTAATCGCCGGGAAGGCCGGGAAGAAAAACCCGGGAAGATGGGGCGTAGTTGTCTTTCGGATTCAATATCTATCTTTCAGTATAAGCTATCTAAACAAATTGGGTATCATTTTAAAGAAGAGACTCTGATTTAAATATTGAATGTAAAATAAATAGATTTTTTTGAGTTTTTGATGACTTTTTGGTAGTTTAAAAATTCCGGGAAGAGCCGGGAAGACAGCCGGGAAGATCGGGGTAGTTGTCTTTGGGATTCAATATCTATCTTTCTGTATACGCTATCTAAACAAATGATGCATAATTTAAAAGAAGAGACTCTAATCTAAATATTGAATATAAAATAAATAACTTTTGTTGACTTTTTGACACTTAAAAAATTCCGGGAAGGCAGCCGGGAAGATAGGGGTAGTTGTCTTTCGGATTAAATATCTATTTTCTGTATCAGCTATCTAAACAAATGATGCATCATTTTAAAGAAGAGACTCTTATCTAAATGATGAATATAAAAAAATAGTTATGTCGAAAGTTTGATGCCGTTTTGGTTCTTTAAAATGTCCGGGGTGAGCTAGGAAGGCAGCCGGGAAGAGAGGGATTGTAGTTTGTGGGACCCAAAATCTCCTATTTTGCAATATTTAATGATATAATTTTTCCACCCTTTTAAAAACAGTTCAAGCTAAGTGTCGATTATAAGTTAAGTGCTTTCTGGAAAAAATGAAGACCTTATGTTGCTCTAAAAATTTCAAGAATTTAAGGTAGCGCAGCCGGAAAGGCAGGAATAACAGTACATATTTATAATAAACATACGGATAATTTAGTAATGTTCTCCTTTAATTCCGTTCTAAAACTCCTTATTTTTTATCCTGTCGGGATTTATTTATTTCTTTCTTTATTATTCTATCTATTTTTTTCTCGACATTTTTATATATATAAAACGAAAATCATGGTTGCAGTATGCTTGTACTTACTTTGATTATCACCTAATTAAGACTTAATTGCAGCTTGGTCCATCCATTTCAACGTAAGCTTGTTGGCAAACTGTGCCTACAAAAAATTACTCGTTCTGACAGGATGAGTGGCAGTAGTATAGAAATTATTGAAATTTCGTCAATGGAATATCAAAAAAGGCAACTTTTTTACAAAATCACACCAGTTACATTAATATATATAACTGAACGTAATTTTGTAGATTTTTTTTTATTATTATTTTACTGACGAAATTTCAGACTCCTGTGGGGAGACCAAGGCTTTTCCTGTGCAATAAGTTTCTATAATGGTATATTATGTCTATTTATTTTTGTTCAGAAACTGAGCATATATGAAGAAGCGAGAAAACTTGAAAGCCGCCTCATGACAAAAGCAACAAAATGACGTACATTCGGCGAGGACTCAGATCCGCCGGGGCGTCCACACAGTCTGATCAGAGTCTTCGCTGTCCGCATGAATAAAGCTTAGACCCTTAGCTACTTAGCTACCCATTTAGCGCCCAGCGAAGATTCCGATCAGAATGGGCGGACTGGCTTGAGCCTTCGCTGGGCGCTCATGCCAAAAAGTTACTGGTTTTATCATGAGGCTGCTCATATTTTTATTTCATTTCTTAGACGCATGCAGAGTCGTCCTGTCGGAAGTGACGTAAATAAAACTATTTTAGATGTTGAAGTAATGCTTCTTAAACTTCAGTTAAAATCATTTGTTTAAACTAGACAATTTTTATAAGGAGACACTGAAAATTAGATAGACCAATATTTCACGGATTGTTATTCCATATAAAAAAGCAGAACCCCCTCATAAACTCATGAAGTAAAAATTCATTTTATTTATTTATTTTTATCTTATTTTATTTATTTTTTTATTTTATTTAAGTTTATGTTGGACGATAATTTTACGAAAAGGGACATCAGTATCGGTCTGATTTTACTCATTCACGGGTCGTTAAATCCATAACCACTTAATTGCATTGCTTTAATGTACATTCGATCGATGTTAACGATGCGTTCATCGCTCAAAGGAAGAAGGAAAGATAGAAACAAACAAATGGATGCTAGGCTTATATGAGTTTAGGAAATTGCGAACAATAGTTAAATAAGTGGAATCTGAAAAACCACATAACATGCACGCACGCACGCACGCACTCTCTCTCTGTCTCTCTCTCTCTCTCTCTGTCCTTCAAAGCTATCATGTACATCAACGTAATGAGGTTTTTAGATTTTTAAAAAGGTTCCACATCAATTCCCATTTAGTCTAATATTTTTCCTCTACGAAACACGGCGTGTTTTTAGTGTCCTGAATGCCATTAATGTTTTATGTCCTCGTGTTCCACATACAGTTGTTTGAACTATTCCGACGCATTCGCCTATTCCGAAGTATTTCGATTATACCTCTGACGATACAATATGTATATGTCGATTCCTCATTTTATAAGGAATCGTCTGCTGATAAATGCTACAGGCAAATAAAATTGTTTGCTTTATTTCAATTTATGATTCGTTAGCCTATTTAGCCTATTCTGGCGGATAGGTATTTCGCTTTCAATATGTATCTGGCAGCACAGACGGTGTTTCCGTCGTACAAAAAAGACCTAAAATTTTACGTTTCTAAATATATACTCAAAGACTTTTTGTCTGTTGCTTGGTCCACCGACCTTCTTTTGCTTCAGATTTCCAGTGGGGTTGTTTGGCAGGCCAGGGATCTCCACCTGTCAGACGGCCCGTTGTATCTGTTGAGTCCTCGTCTTTGCTTCTTCATGGTGTTGAAATTTGATTTATGTGTTTACCGTGATGATTCATTGACGGGTTAAAGGGTTATCATGCGAACCGAACAACCAGCTAAATGTTTTATACCACTTCAGAAACTGAGGGTGAGGTTGGGCCTGTAAAATCGATTTAAGCCCCCAGTAATTCATTACTGACCGTTCCAAGGCGGTAGTTCTGTTGTGGTTCTCTGTTGCCTGTTTTTGGTGTCAGGGTTTCTGTGATGTTTTACCTTATGTATGTTCTTATTTTTTTGTTCGGTTTGGGTAGCTGAGTGGCCACCTTTTGGGAACAAGCTGCTCACTCGGTTGGCCATATGTTCTCTGTATCTTGATTATTTGTAATCTTAGTTGTTTCCAACTATGGTTTGAGGGCTGGATTTGGATTTTGATTGTTTAAGTTCCTGGTCTTTGCAGACTTTTTACTTTTAAGTGATCAAGCTAGTAACCTTCCCTGCTGAGATTACTGCTCAGTCAAACTACCCTACAGTTACGAGTCCGTCTCCCTATCACTGGGTCATATCTTATTTCTTATTTAATTACTACAATAGGTCGATTGCCATGGAAACTTAGTGGTTTAAGTGTTTGCCTACTACACCAAAATCTCTACTTCAAGTCTCAATGAAGGCGGAATTCTCTCTGTGAACAGAGTTCCATTGCAAAGTCTCACAGCTTTTCATTATCACCCTTCCATCAGCTCGAAATACAGTTGAAGTGGTCGTAAAACCGCAGTTCCGTCCATCAATATATCACCCATTAGGCGTGTCTACAACTATTTTCCGCTCTGTAGTATGATGAAGCAGTTGAGGCAACCTTAAAGTCTTCGAGTACATATATAATATTAGAATAAAAAAAAATGGCTGGCAAATGGTTGCTGTATTCAGTACATACAGGCGTTTACTTCAGCAAGACCTAGTCACACCTCCACGGGCCGCAGTAGCGAATATTAGTTGGAACAAACAGTATATTAAAATTCGCTTTTGCGCGGGGCCAGCTGGAAACTATGGATACTATTATCCATAGGCTAACGTGACAGGTCGCAAAAATAAAAAATAAAAAAAAAAAAAGAAGAAGAAAGAAGGGAAAAATGACCCTGAAGATAGACACAACCACATATAATAATAACAAACGATTCTCTTCATTTGTTTAAGAAATAGCTGAGCTGTAGCTGTGAATTGTTGAGTAATAATTCAACGTATTATTGAGGTCAGCTGTAAAGTAGATCATATCACGAGCGAAAAGCGCGAATGATGCCGGTATCTACTTACTGCCAACATAACTATTTTATTTTATATTCCTCTTTGGATAATAGTCTCTTCTTTCAAATAATGCCTAATTTGCTTAGATAGCTTATGCAGGTAGAAAGAGGTGGCTACCCCTATCTTCCCGGCTAGCTTCCCGGCTCTTCCCGGAATTTTCAAAATACCAAAGAGTCATCAAAAACTCAACAAAATCTATTTACTTTATATTCAATATTTAGATTAGAGCCTCCTTTTTAAAATGATGCCTAATTTGTTAAGAAAGCTTATATAAAAAGATAGATATTGAATCCGAAAGACAACTACCCCTATCTTCCCGGCTACCTTCCCGGCTCTTCCCGGAATTTTTAAAGTACCAAAAAGTCATCGAAAACTCATCAAAATCTATTTACTTTATATTCAATATTTAGATCAGAGCCTCTTCTTTAAAATGTTGCCTAATTTGTTTAGAAAATATATATAGAAAGATAGATATTGAATCCCAAAGACAACTACCCCCATCTTCCCGGCTGTCTTCCCGGCTCTTCCCGGAATTTTTAAAGTACCAAAAAGTCATCAAAAACTCAAAAAAATCTATTTATTTTACATTCAATATTTAAATTAGAGTCAATTCTTTAAAATGATGCCTAATTTGTTAAGAAAGCTTATATAAAAAGATAGATATTGAATCCGAAAGACAACTACCCCTATCTTCCCGGCTGTCTTCCCGGCTCTTCCCGGAATTTTTAAAGTACAAAAAAGTCATCAAAAACTCAAAAAAATCTATTTATTTTACATTCAATATTTAAATTTGAGTCCATTCTTTAAAATGATACCTAATTTGTATAGATAGCTTATATAGAAAGATAGATATTGAATCCGAAAGACAACTATCCCCCATCTTCCCGGCTTTTTCTTCCCGGCCTTCCCGGCGATTAGTGTTCCCCCTCCTATGCTTAACAAACAAATTGTATAAAATTAACGAGTGGGTATAAAGTGCGAATTGAGCCTTCACCAGTGAAAAGATGTGAGAAGAAAGGCAAAAATGCGAAAAAGGACAATTATCTTTATATAATCCACAACCATCTCTCTCGAGCAGGCCCATTATTCATATTATTATAAGGGACGAGTCATTTGCTATCAGGTCGGGACCGGGTACATTTTCATATGACGCACAATTTTTGGCGACTTTCCCAGTGTCACCAGAATTGCTTTATTGTTTTTCAAACCCCAACTCCCCGCCCTGCGAGTCTAGGTCTAGTCAATTTTGTGTGTTTTCAGCGTGACGTCTTTTTTTCTAGACGTTACGTGATCGGAGACTTTTGTGACAAGTTGGACATTCTGAAAGCTTTTTCTTTTACGCCACTATTATCAATAAGTCATGCACATTCACTAATATTCTGTTCACTTAGTAGATGAACGTCAATTTGTTTTTACGGCTCTTTCAACGGTATTCATATGATATCGAGCCGTCGAAACAAGGATAACGAAAGGATGTGCAAAGGAAGCCAGTTTACGGCGAAAATAATTCCTGCAGAATTTGAGCCCGGACTGAACTGGTGACATTATGTATAAGAGCAATATGACTCTTTTAAGGTGTTCGAGCCTCAGCGGTTCACAAGTGAGAAAACCAAGATCTGCTTACGGAAGGTCAAATGTTATTTTTTTACCCGGGAGCTTCAATTTTCGCCCACCTCTGCTTAACGATAGGCACGACAAAGGTAAAATGTTCTTAAAAGGCCGCAAAACTCATATTATCAGAGCTGCCGGTGCACCTGCTTCAAAGCAGGTTTGGGTAACCAGAAACCGTATTGTCAAAGGCAAAAAACTCATGATAATGACAGCACAGAATCACATGGCGTCGTTATGACGTCGTACTGACGTGATCACGACGTCATATGCCCGCTGGGAGGAAGCTTTTATTACGTTAATAATTTGTTGCATGTTTAACGGATATCGCTGTTAGCTTGATTTTAAATAGGTTTTTATGATTTTATACATGTCTTATTTCTATTTATTTATACACTATTATTGGCTGCAGTATAGCCAGTCTACATATATAAACTCATGAAAGACATTCTATGTAAAATCAGATTTTTCGTTTATGTTGATAAAATTTTATATAAATGATCAAAGAAATATCCGCTCTCTGTATGAACAAGAATAAATCCGTGGGCTTATCTGCCGCTGCTCGGACCTATATACATGCATAAAATCAAGAAAAAATCTATAGACAATAGAGTTGAAAGGAATTTTATGGCGTTTACAGCAGATGCCCAAAGCAATAAAATTTCACTAAATGTAATGATCGATTGGTTGGCTGTTTTGGTTTTAACGGCCCTTTGAGACAGTATTTCAGTCTATATCGGGCCTTCTGTCAGACAGAGGGTGAAAGAAAAGAAAATGATAGATCAGAGAAAAAATATCCAAACAACCCCCATCCGCACTTACTGCAAGCACAGTAGCTCCTTTCCCTGCTTTTATCCAAACGAGTAGGACGCCCGGGCACTGGAAGTTACAATCAGCACCGTCGCCCGACCACCACCCCTTGTAACGGTCGAAAATTTCTTCCAAGGAGGTTATCTTCCCCTGCAATGTAGCTATACACATGTATATAAAAATCTGTGAAAGGTACAAGCGCAGTAATTTTGAGAAAGTGTCTAAATATGTCCATTTATATGCAAAAGCCAAGTTTGAAAAAATCCGTCAATAGATACTCGTTAGCGAATGAGAAAAGAAGAAAAATTGATGGACAGACACACGAACAGCCAGCAGATAAAAATAAACGCACTATCTATCTATCTATCTATCTATCTTCACCCTCTACTCTGAGTTTTATGCGCAGGGTAGAGTGATAGAGTATGACAGTGAGATTAGAAAAAACGACGAGAGTGTTCGTATTGTTAGCTAAGTACATATAATGAGATAAACGCAGGGTAAAAAACAGATCTTATTTTCTATGGCCTTTGATGGTTAATCTTGCTCACTTCCAATTCGAAGGAGTGAAGATCTTTTAAAAGAACTGTACCTGTAGGGAGCCGGTTCCACAAAACAACAGTCATTGGAGATAAAGTTTCCTTTTAAAAGGAAAGGCTTGGTAAGTTAGCGCACATGTAACTCAATGTTTGTGGTATTTTGTGGTTCATGGTTTGTGGTCTTGGGAGATGGTATCTTACTTGGAGACACTTTCCTCATTTAAAAACATCCACAACTGTAGTAAACAATAAGGTAACGCTACAATTTGGCTGTTCTCACAATCGTCTATCTATTTAAAAGCTGACTACCACTGAGAGGAGGTCATAATGAAAATGATAGTTCCTTCCCAAACAATTGCCATATAGATCGTCTGCAAATATTCAGCTTATTCTTTTTGGTATTCTGTCATCACTGAGTTCCGTTATATGTACTGGTTAAGCCTGTGGTATGTTGTTGTTGTGTTATTGTTTAACGTCCATGGTAAACAGCTACATATATGGTCATGTCAGGACGGTCAGTTAATTTAACTACAATATTCCCGGGCTGGCTTAGCCATTCTAAGCGGTCAACTAGTACTATGTGCACTTACTTTCGCCAGAAACTGACAACTGCCCTTCTTGACTCAACGGAAGCGGAAACGAGAGTAAGTGGCCGGACCGTATATCGAACACGGGACCTCTGTTTTTTAGTCAGATGCGCCACCGACTGCACTACGCGGCCCAGCAAGCCTGTGGTATAGAGTATAACTGGTAATTGGTATAGGCCATGAGCCAGATATGGTTTACCCCCCCCCCCCCCAGGGGGAGTTTTGTAGACCATACTTTTCTTAAAGTCCAGCATCTTAGAAGTATTTTGCAGCATGTTAGCCCTCTGGCGAGTGGGGCGTTAAGCTGTAACAGCCTGTTACAAACGTTACCCATTAAAAAAACAAACACAACATAAAAATTATCAAAAATTAAAAAAAAATATAAGTCACTTTCCTATGTTTAAAATTATAATACAGTCTAATAGAACAATCCAAGAACTAAAAGTTATGATGTTTGAAAGGTCACTTTAGCCTACATGGTGTAATATACGTGACATTTAACTTTACACCCCATTAAAATTGCTATTTCCATCCAGAATACTTTCTTTTCGTAAGTTATTCCTTTAATATTAGACCATATATTTGTTTTTGTTATAAAGACAATTTATTGGTCTTTTCAGATCTGCAAAAATTATTATCCTATCTTGTATACTTTGGGAGAAATAGGGTGTTGCACACAGCAGCCCCTTATAAATGTTCTATATTACAGATATCACTTTCCGTATAATTTAAGTGCTTGAACTACACTGTTGGAATCGAAAACAACTGTAAATGTTAAAATTGAATATGTCAGTCTATTTAAACAGCAAGGAACAGTTCCACAATATTTTGAACGCAATTTAGTCGGCCATAATGATCGATTATATACGTTACCTAGGGCTATTTTTTGTTAAAATCATATAATTTGAACATAGAACCATTTTGTTTTCTTTGGTAGCAGTTTCTTCATTAAAGAATCTTTTAATATAAGAGAAAAATGCATTTTGGTTCATTTTTTATCATTAGCTATTACTAGTAGTAACGTAAATAACATTTAGCATTTAAGATATTTGATTACAATACTGTTAATCAGGTTTTTTCACTGCCACATGTAACAATACCCCATATAAGACTGGGTTTTCTTATGATATATTGTTTATCTGGACCTATCAACACTTCTCTCAATTATTACTTTTAGGGATTCGTGAGGTGTGTTTTATACGTGATTAAACACAGTATACTTTAAATTGTAATATTAAGGGCATTGACATATTCTGCACAAGTAAAACAGGTTTTGCTGTTTACATTGTTATTATATCAAAAATCAAAGTATTTCATTATGGCATTGCCAAGTTTGTTTCTTTTACAATTTGTACATTTGAGTTTTAAAGACAGTGACAGACGTAAAATTTGTTATATACAGCTGTTAAAAAACAAAACAAAACAAAAAAAAAAAAAAAAAAAAAACATACAACTTCAGAAAAGATAAAATAAAACGACAGCTATTAAAAGCCAGCGTCGGTTTTGCATATTGGCCTCAAACAAAATGATATACATCCAGTTTGATAATGTTAAAACCTAAGCAATTTTGACCTGTTTAGTTTAAAACTATAAAATTATCAGTAATCAACAATACAAAATATGGTACAACCTTGTTCATTGACAGGCTTTGATTAGTTTTCACATGCCCACTGATAACCTATATTGCAGAAAGTAAACCTAAAGTATGAAGACTTCATCCAATACAGTTCTGCATCAAAGCTAAATAGATATTTGCTGACAGAGTATGCTTACTTTTGTAAGACTATCGTATATGTTACGTTACCAAGAGGAACAATATTGCTCAGTGACAGTTAAGAAACAAACGTACTTTTGAAAATGTTTAATGGTAGTGTTAATGCGTTGCTTTATTCAGTTCATTTATGTAACTAACAATAATGTGTCAACCAGGAGTTTGGGAGAATAGTATCAGAAACGTTTAATACAGAAAAAGAGACACGGGCAGTTACTAGCGATACTGTAGCAATCTATAAATGCTATGTTTAAAATGATCTATATTTCTATGCTTTTGTTTCTTGCTCTTTCAAGTCTAACTACATTCAATCATCTCTTAAAGAATCTAACTAGTTACATTCAATCATTTCTTAAGGAATCAAATCACCAAAGAACATATAGATACGTTTAGTTGGACAAAAATGATTTTTTTGTCTAGGGACAGTGTTCCAGTAAGCTCTTCCCACATAATGGAGTGGTGTATGCAAATGGCAGAATATATTAATGTTGATCATCATTGTTCAGATATTTATGAGCAAATCTTAGTTGTTCTCCTTCAAAATGTATTCATCTACATTGTAGTTATGCTGAGAAAAAAGAAAAGAAAGACTGAACAAGTAACGTATACAACTATTCATTGAGAGTTTATAAATTCTTCATTTCAATTATCCTTAACAGTACTTCTGAAGAGCAAATAATCAAGTAATAGAAATGGTACAAGCAAATAATCAAGTAATAGAAATGGTGCATACCTGTACATGCCAAGGGACGGCTAACCTAAATAACTTTCTGCATTTGATCTCCGTGACCTTGTATTACATGTACCATATTATTTGGCAATAAATATGCTTGTAATCTGCTTATTTATGATATCTTACTGCTCATCAAATCATCATTGTCCAAATGTTTTGATTACTGTTAGAGAATACAGCATTTTGGCAATATCCAAACACCAATTTTAGTTGCTTACATATTGAAAATTGTCTGACCAAAATTTATCTTTCGTAACACCTATAGTCCTTGATAGTAACAAGAAGTGGGAATAAAACCATGGGGTTTGCAAAATTACCTGACCAGTTAATTATTTGTAACAACAAAATGAAAAATAGAGCTCCTGAACAGGCTGATGACAGAATGTTGTATGCGTTATTAAGTATCTCACTTTCTTTAATCCTTGAATTTTCACAATGTTAATATTTTGTAATGTATTTGATGGGAGCTGCTCACGTAGTTTACAAATTAATTTATGATCGCTGGAGCCACACATATTTGCTAACCTATGTAAAGCAGTTACTGTGCAAAGAGGCTCTTGGCTGACAATTCGACTGACAGCATAGAAAAAATGGTGTTAAAGCCTATCACTCGAGTTGATACGTCTTTTGATTGCCTCGGCTAGCAGTCACAGTTTCATATTTGTATCTAGGGCAATTGAATTGCTCAGCCAACAGCACAGGTAGCGAAATTGGTTTTATCCCCATCATGACCAAACCTAAATATTAATAAGTTGCAGAATATATCAACTTATACCTACTTCATTCCATGTATAAAATTCAGAATAGAAAAATCCTTTTCATGAAGTCACTTTTAAGTGAGTTTGAATTAAAGGCAAGGTCGAACTTCTTCAGCTGTAACAATCTATCTGCGTCTTGCTGAGTTCTTGTGTATTATAAAGAGCTAAATTTGCCATCTGACTACCAGTGGTAAGCTAAAACAACATCAATGAATAATTCAAGCCCCCTGGGAACTAAAATTTTGAGAACAGATGACTTACAAATCTTATCCCCAGACATATTACAATTATGTAACGTAACGTTACTGTTAGTTTGCTTTTCAAATATACACTATCCGATGTTCTTTTGCAGTTTGAAGACACATACCATTGACGTTTTTTTCATATTAACATATACAACAGTGTCTACTTAAGACATAATACAGAAAACGTTGAAAGATAAAATGCAGCTGATGTTGACTTTATTAGCTTTTCTCGTTATTTTGTAGGTTAAATTCTACAAAAAATAAGATATTTTCTGTCCCCATTTAATATATCCACTGCTAACTGCTACTTATCTAAGCTGGGCATGAATCGAAGAAGATTGATGGAGCACATATAAACTTCAGTCCACCAATTCAGCGATTTAGTCAGATTCTGTTTTTTTTGTGGTTATATACGTTACATATTTATCGTAACTGCTGACGAGTTTTGTAAGCCTTCAGATTGCTTTTAATGTTCTAGAATATTAAGATAGTCATATATATGACATTACTTTTTCTCTACACTTCAATTCTTACAATTTGCTCCTTATATTACGTGTATATACACACTGAAGGGGGAAAAACGTCAAATATAACGTAAATTACGATATACGGATTAGTCAACTTATCCTTGACACTGTCAATAACCTTGAAACAGCGATTTATGTACTAGCAGACAAAACTTGACATTGTTTAGGGCCAATACTAAGATGTGTATAACAATGCGTATTTTCTATTATAACGTGAATATGTAAATTTGGGTAGTGTAATTGACGTTGACGTTATACGTTAACGCCCCAACGTACAGAGGGCTAACATGTGTCATTTTGTTTCTTATATAATGTAGTTTCAGAAAATTATAGTGTACAAAACTCCCCCTGGGGGGGGAGGGGGTCTATTGTCAGCTCAAGGTCTAGTAATGATTACAAGTCAATGCAGAAGAAATAAGTGTATTTTATTTGCTTCTAAATGATGTTTGTTCTCAGAATCTAGCGTGTTGTCCTTGGTCATTACATATTTTGTCATTATATAGGGATTAATGCAAAAGAAAAAAGAAGTCTTCTGTATTTTAGTAGTTGTTGTTTTGTTGTTGTGTTATTGTTTTATGTCCACGATAAAAAGCTATGGTCAGGTCAGGACGGTCTGTTACCCTAACAACACTATTCCTGGGCAGGCTTAGAACTAAGCGGTTAACCATTACTAAGTGCACATACTTTCACCAGTACCTGACGACTGCCCTTCTTGAATCAGCGGAAGGAGAAACGAAAGTATGTGGCCTGACCGAGTGTCAAATCTCGGACCTCTGGCTCTTGAGTCAAAACGTGCTACCGACTGCGCTACGCAGCCCGGCTCCTCTAAATTTTCGTTAGTTTTATTCAAAAAGGAAGGTAAGTAAAAAGTATGCAAAGACCAGGAACTGAAACAATCAAAATCCAAATCCAGCCCTCAAACCATAGTTGGAAACAACTAAGATTACAAATAATCAAGATACAGAGAACATATGGCCAACCGAGTGAGCAGCTTGTTCCCAAAAGGTGGCCACTCAGCAACCCAAACCGAACCAAAAATAATAAGAACACACATAAGGTAAAACATCACAGAAACTCTGACACCAAAAACAGGCAACAGAGAACCACAACAGAACTACCGCCTTGGAACGGTCAGTAATGAATTACTGGGGGGCTTAAATCGATTTTACAGGCCCAACCTCACCCTCAGTTTCTGAAGTGGTACAAAACATTTAGTTGGTTGTTCGGTTCGCATGATAACCCTCTAACTCGTCAATGAATCATCACGGTAAACACATAAATCAAATTTCAACACCATGAAGAAGCAAAGACGAGGACTCAACAGATACAACGGGCCGTCTGACAGGTGGAGATCCCTGTCCTGCCAAACAACCCCACTGGAAATCTGAAGCAAAAGAAGGTCACTCAGTTGAGCCCCGGTGGACCAAGCAACAGACAAAAAGGCTCCGGTCCCAACCAACTAAAAAATATAGCTTTAGGTCGGGGCCATCATAGAGTCTGACGACCGATCCCCCGGTGTGCAATTAAAGAGTGCAGCAAAGTTATCAACCGTGATTGGGTTAATCACTAAGCATGCAGACTGTCGCATAACATTTAAATTATAGCCAATACGTTTGTGACGTATTATTATTTTTCGGAATTGATCAGAAAAATCAGTCCTACCCTTAATCTTTTTGAATTTGTATACTAAGTCACCATAAAATTCTGGTTCCGATAGGCCTTGGTGTAAAAGAAATTTTAATCCGACATCAAATTTTGAAACCAATTCATGGTGTCTGCGATAGAATTTAGAAAAAGCCTTTCTAAGCTTATGATACCGATAGCCCTGTTGAAGAAGTTTAGCAGTTAAACATTTATTACGAGCATTAAAGTCAAATTGCATAGGCATAGTCAAGGATGATTTGATGGCAAATGGGTAAGATACTGATATTTTCCCACACATGTTGTGTTTCCTTAAATTGATTTTTTTCAATAAGACACTTACATGAAACTGAATTACAATGTACGTTTATGAAAAAATAAAAAAAAATGAATTTCAATGTATGTTTATGAAAAAATAAGAAATAGTATCTAGTAAATACGATCAAACACCTTGTCTGTAAAGCCAGTAAATGCTTTTAAATAACTTGAAATAAGAATGTTGGCACAGACCCTGATCAGACTGTTCCAACCAGTAGTCTAATTTGGATCTACACTCTACACTGTTTGTACAGGCATAACAACTATTGTTGAAATATTTTAGTCCAGGTTTTACAAACTCCAGAGTCCAAAGTCCAGGTTTTATAAAATCTGAAGGCCAGGTTTTACACACTCCGAAGTCCAGAGTCCAAAGTCCAAGTCCAGTCCATATTTTACATAATGCCCGCGAATTGCGCCTGTCGTCATCTGACCTTATTTCACAGTGGACAATTATGAAATATTCAAATACACCCGATAAAAAAATAAAAAAGTAACAATAACTCGTGTTTTAAGTAATGCAAAAGATGCTAGACATGTTCGATTATTTGGTGTGCCAGATTGTGGCGTGTCGTTATTTTACGGTGCTTAGGTAAAGAAACAGTCAAACGAAGTTGTGCCCCGTAGACGCTCTCCATATATTGGTTCTCTACTTGCAATTATGAACCATTCTCGAAGCTGGGAACAAATCAGCGTCTTCCGCTTGAGTGCGCATGACAGGAAGTCATATTCTATCTGAATACATAGGCTCGCCCGCCGAAGCGGGCAAGCCAAAAAGGAATACCAATAATACTCTGTAGTAAATCTGGGGACCTACGTTTTCCATCACGCACATTTGTGATGGTCAGCCATAACTCTTACAATTTTAAGTCCAACTCACTAAAATGGCAATTTAACCCACTGGCAGTGTTCATTATGACCTATCTACACTTAAAAGTGATATTTGGTCTAGCCCTTAACTATTCTCAGTTTCAACAGTCTGTATTTTGGTTCATTTCTGCAGAATGATGGTCAAAATTAGGCAAATATTGTTGTGCTTTTGACTTGTTTTATTTCCAAGACAAATACAAGTTTACTTTCTATTATTTTATAAAGTGTTACGATCAAATTTTTACAATGCTTGCTGTTTTGTAACGGATGCTATGTGTACGAGTTACTCAAGATTTTGCACCAGCTTACTCGACAGAAAAGTACTTGAGGGTTTTGCCTTTGTTATGATCAGCCATAACACCAGAAGAAACCAACGTTATGGCTTTCCATCACGTTTCATCCTTCGGACACTTGACATCTTGTGGTAAAATTTCAGTAATTATGTTATGGTAAGCTATCATATCAGTTCATATAAAGTGCATGGTTAACCATCACAAATATGCATGATGGAAATCCATAAGTCCCCAGACTGGTAGTAGCATGTACCTGGCGGAAACTTAGTGGATGCATATGGCGAGATAATCTGATGGGACGCTCAAAATATAAAGGCATTGTCATGGCAACAAGACACTCGCTAATAATGCCACGGTGAACGGCCAAACCAATAAATCTCAAGGAAATGATCTGCCCCCGCCAAGTAGCTATATACATGTATAAAATCATGAAAATCTATGAGATACGATTGCTCTTTTGTAACGGATGCTAAATGTACGAGTTACTCAAGATTTTACAATAACTCATATATACATTTCTTGCATAATTATGTCATAATTATGTCAAAACTTCAAGCAGTCTGACAGTGTCTTATGTTTGAACAAAATAAATAAAAACCTTATACAATGTAAAAGTTAGGGAGCAGACATGAAACCACAGCTAGAGATAGATAGATAGATAGATAGTGTAGCAGTATCGATAGATAGATAGATAGATAGATAGATAGATAGATCTATGAGAGGCTCGTATTGGTTTGCAGTGGCGGGATATTATTTTGAGACAGATTGATTATGTACGTTGTGTATTATACGATTGAAGCTTTAATATGTAGAAAAGAAAGAAAGAAAGAAAGAAAAGCAAAAGCTCCGCTGAGCGGGGCAATATACGCCCGTTGAGGTTGGCAACAAGAAATGACAGAACTTTGTCAGAAACTGAAATCGTCAATAGTGAGGCGGATAGGAAGTCACAAAAAAAGTTAGACAGCGTCTTATGTTTGAACAAAATAAATAAAAATCTTATACAATGTAAAAGTTAGGGAGCAGACAAAACCACTGCAAGAAATGTATAAAAGGGATGCTTCCGTCAAAAATGAGGAAAGGGTTATGTTTCTTTACCCCTACATATTAACTGTGTGATAATGTTTTATATTTGTGCAAACTTTCATGAACTTCTTAGACGGTTTACAAGATATGGAGTAAGACAAAAAGGTAATACAAAATTACTATACACACACACACACACACACACACACACACACACACACACACACACACACACTAAGGGGCACAATTCCGCCAAACCTGGATGTCGGGGTACGTTATTTTTCCTCTACACATCATCTGATGTTCTTTATATTTGTGCAAAATTTCACGAAATCTTAAATGGTTTATGGGATATGGAGCGGACAGGGAATGTTACTTTTTGAGCTTCGACCTCTAAGTATGACCTTGACCTTTGTCGGACATTGTTGAAATTTAAGTTCTGCACATTGCCTTGATAAGGCAAACAATTGATTCACATTTCAAGAAAAAATCTTTCAGGGGATTATGGAAATATTGAGCGGACACAAACCTAATACAAAATTACCATATGAAAAATACTAATGAGCATAATTCTGTCAAAACTGAAAGTAGGATTTCTGTGATGTTTTACCTTATGTATGTTATTATTATTTTTGGTTCGGTTTGGGTTGCTGAGTGGCCACCTTTTGGGAACAAGCTGCTCACTCGGTTGGCCATATGTTCTCTGTATCTTGATTATTTGTAATCTTAGTTGTTTCCAACTATGGTTTGAGGGCTGGATTTGGATTTTGATTGTTTCAGTTCCTGGTCTTTGCATACTTTTTACTTTTATGGTTCTTAATTCTGTCAAATAATAATTCTGTCAAAACTGAAAGTAGGATTATGGTTCTTTTTCTCTGCACATCGTCTGATAGTGATTTATATTTATACATATTTTCACGAAAAAATGTTATTAAAACAGTTTACTAGATATGGAGAGGACACGAAGCTTTTATGAAATTTCAATACGCAAAATACAAAGGGACACAATTCCGTCAAAACTGGAAGTAGGGTTATGGTCATATGGCATAATTCTGTCAAAACTTAAAGTATGGTTATGGTTCTTTTTCTCTGCACATCGTCTGATAGTGATTTATATTTTGTACATATTTTCATGAAGAAATCTTAATGGAGCGGACACGAAATGTTACCTTTCGAACCTTGACCTTTGTCGGAGATTGTTGAAATACGAGTTCTGCACATCATCTCGATAAGCTAACATTTGACCAGAGTATCAAAAAATCTTTCAAGGGGTTAAGGAGATATGGAGCGGGCACGAAAAGTTAATGGACGGACGGACAGACAGACAGACGGCGGTCTCGACATAATACGACACGTTTGCGACGTGTAAATGTATCGGCAGAACCCACAGAAAACAAATGTAGACCCTACAGTGATCTCACCAGTGGCCTGGGATACGGTGCCGTACCCTAGCCACTACGTATGGAGTACATTACGTTATCTCTAGCCGCGAAAACTACACCTACCGTATCCATAGACTGGCTTAAGGTGCGGTAGATAGTATACATAACATTTTTATCTAAATATTATGAATAAATCGGACCAGCAAATAATTTTGCCGGTCGTATAGCAGATTCTACCCAAGTTTAAAACCTACTTCATAGCGACAATATGTTTAGGCGTTAATTGCTTCCTCAGTTTGACTTTGACACCATTCCTCTATTCTATTTAAGTATATAAATAAACTGATATTGTTCATAGATTGTACTAAAATGCTCATAATAACCAGAATAATGTATTTTGTACATTTTATTTGGAGAAATACTTGGTAACGTAGACAACAGCAAGGTTTTGTTGTTTTTGCAGCGCTGTGGATGATGTTTTATATATATACGGAGAAAAACAAAGCATAATTTCTGGAGACAATTGGTGGTCGCGTACCAGTGGCGGTCATATTCGTTTGCACACGCTGTTTCGTATTTGTTGCGTCATAGAATTTGTAAAGAAACTAAAAACGAACGGTTACTAAAAAGATCGGCACAAATCGCAGACAAGAAGGCAAAATATAAACAACTTCTCATAGGTACCCTCATACTAACATCATTGATTTTGCAGGTAATATGACTCTTGTCCATCACATAGTAGGATCACTTTAGTTTTTATATTGAATGCGCCCACACTGTTAAAGTGTGACAATTAAAGACCGCAGTCTTACAACAACAAATAATTATTTGAATTTTATTTTTTATTTTTTTTTTTTTTTTGAAAAGGCATCATTCAGCGTGATGGCCGCCGCTGGTACAGCTCATGCATGTTTTCCTGCTTTTTGGTTACCTATTTGGAAGACCTGGCACTGGTATATATCATAGTCTACTTCAAAACATAACTTTTCCATTTAACTACAATGTTTGGTTTCTTTAAAAACTGTCTGAAGTTACGACGCAGCATTGAATAAATGGCTTCGCGTACGAAAGGAATATGACCCCACTGGAATGATGCCTGCACTGGTCTCCGGTCATTACCATTAGGATATAGGCTGCGAAAAGAGAGGGATGGGCCCCGTCTTTCATATAGGGCATACTGTGCCCAAGAGAGAGATGGGCTCCGTCTTTCATATAGGGCTTACTGTGCCCAAGATTGGGCTCCGTCTTTCATATAAGCCATACTGAGCCCATCTTGCCCTATATGAAAGACGGAGCCCATCCCTCTTTCTTGGGCACAGTATGCCCTATATGAAAGATGGAGCCACTGTTCCTATGACAACCAGGTTACGGGAAACCTAAAAAGGACATCTGACAGTTATAATGTTAATTCGCTTATATATGTCAAAATCAAATTTTAAATATATCCAAAATGTTCTCTTAAAAACTGTTACTCTCAACTCCCCATAACTTAGTATAAATTTAGTTCCTGTTTTTAAGCACAAAGGCTTATTTTTGGTGGAAAAAAACAGATCAGATTGTATCATTTAACGAAAAGGAAATAGGAAAAGTTTTTATTTTTAAGACACTCTCCCCCCGCCCGACCCCCTCCCCCGGCCTCAGTCTGATCAGAGTCTTTGCTATGCGAGTTATGCGTAGCTAAGGGTCTATGCTACCGCCAAGCTGACAGCGAAGCCTCTGACCAGACTGGGCGGATGCCCAGGCTGATTTGAATATTCGCTGTCGCACATGCCAATTTGTTGGTTTTCTCGTGTCGCCGCTCATTTTTCAAAATCACAGTTAAAAAGTCTTTATAATACATAAGTCTGCCTTACATATTAATGCCAAATAATTCGGATTTTGCTGTCCAATGAAGCTGCAATAATTAGTTTTAAAAAGGGGAATATCTGTCAGAGTTGGTTGGTTGGTTGGTTGGTTGTTTGGGGTTTAACGACCCTTTGAGACAGTATTTCAGTCTGTATCGAGCCGTCTCCCAAAGAGAGGGAGAAAGAAGAAAGATATGATAGACGGGAAAAAAGAAAGTCCAAACAGCCCCCACCCGCACCTACTGCAAGCATAGTAGGCCCTTGCCCTTCTATTATCAGTAGGACGCCCCGGCACTGGATGTTATACCCAGCACCATCGCACCACCCAACCACCCCGCCTGTCAGAGACCCTTACCCAACTCTCAAGGGAAAATACATGACCATCACGCTTTTCTAAGAAATTCATACAGTCCATTAAAACATGCAAGTGCAAACTCTGTACCCGCTGATCTGATGACGGGTTCTGCGGCGTCTGGTCTGGGTTTGAGTTTGCCTTGTTTGCCAAGCTCCTAGAAACACAGAGTATAATCGATTCCGCCAATTTTCACTTCCTGCAGAGACTGTCCGTCATATTTGGCTTCCGCCGAGACTGTCCGCGAACTCTTGCTTCCTGCAGGGACTACTGTCCTCGAAAAATGGCCGAGACTGTCCGCATGATTCTGCTTCCTGTCGAGAGCCTCGGCAGGAAGCAGAATCACGCGGACAGTCTCTGCAGGAAGCCATTTTTCATGTACAGATGTCTCGACAGGAAGCAAGAGATCGTGGACAGTCTCGGCGGAAGCCAAATATGATGTACAGTCTCTGCAGGAAGCGAAAATTAGCGAAATCGATTATACCCTGTGTGAAAGCCCATGCGCTAGACAGAGTTTTACATTGTCTGCTCACCCAACTGAGTGATTATCAGGATTATCTCATTGAGCGATAGTGGGACTACATTAAGAATACAAACATTAATCCTTTCATTCGGAATGTTCAGAGTTGACTCTTCTATCTTTTGTGTCTTCAGATTGGTCTATTTGGAAACAGTGATAATGCTCGAGGCCTTGACCGTTTGAATAACCGTCTTTGTGTGCGAAACATTCCATTATGGTAAACAGGGGGGTTGGACCAGATCATTAAGTCCCCACCTCTTTGAATATATCAAATGAACTCTTCCATTTTTTGGACTGGTCTATTACTTTAGAGTAGGGGTTTAATAAAATAAAGTTACTAGGACATATCTTTGTACCCCTAAATATCATATGTTGACTCGTCCATCCATTGTCGCGGAACAGTCCATTATTGATGACAAGGGTATCAAAAAGCATATTATATCTTTCATCCCCAAATATGTAAAATGGACTCTTCCATATGTGACATCAGGTCAGTCCATTATATAGATGGGTGTTAATATAAATCATTTCACCCTATATTAAGCTGACTCCTCCATCACATAGCCGCCCATTATTTGGTAATATGAGTGAACATTTCTTTCTTTTGACATTCGATGATTTCATTATTTTGAAGAAAGTCGCAAGTAGGAGTTGAGCGATGTTCACGCCTACGTTGAGTTATAACTGTTGTCCACATGGCTTTTCTATCGATAATAAAACGGTGTGGATGGATTCCGATTTTTACGTCATTTTTGACAGTATTTCAGTCATAGCACTGAGGACGATGGAAGAGTGACACTGAAAAACTGTGCAATGGAACTCCGTGAATGATTGTAAAGAATTACGCCTCAACCGGATTCGAACCAGGGACCGCTAGATCAGCATGCCAGCGCACAGCCCACTGAACTATCGGGACTCCGCGTGGTTCTCAGACGGACCTGCTTCGTAGCATAGATGGATGGGTAGCTTGCGGTTTTACGTCCTTTTCAGCAGTTCATTGATATCAGGACATTGAGAGAGGGTGACGATGAAGTGAGTGAGTGAGTGAGTGAGTGAGTCGGGTAACGTCCAACCAACAACTGGGTCACATGGAGACGGGACCTCAGTTCAAAGACTCATCCGAAAGACAGAAGAAGCGGGTGCAATCTTGTGACCCCTGGGTTGGTAGTCCAGCGTATTATCTGCTACACTACCGCCGCTCCTGTTAAAATGAGAGACTGGCGATGAAACCCAGTGTACAATTGAAAAGATTTTGAATCAATTCTGGCCCGCTAATGTAGCAAAAAAAAAAACACAATCTGTTTTGTCCAAGAGCATTACCTTCCTATGTTTTATTTTATCTCGACTGAGAAGTCCTAAGAAAATGCTTACTGAAGCATTTTCTATGGACTTTCTAGTCGAGCTGCAATAGCAGTTAAGCATTTTCTATGGACTTCCTAGCCGGGATACAATAGCAGTTAAGTATTTTCTATGGCCGGACTTCCTAATCGGGATGCAATAGCAGTTAAGCATTTTCTATGGACTTCTTAGTCGGTATGCAATAGCAGTTAAGCATTGTCTATGGACTTCTTAGTCGGTATGCAATAGCAGTTAAGCATTTTCTATGGACTTCCTAGTCGGGATGCAATAGCAGTTAAGCATTTTCTATGGACTTCCTAGTCGGGATGCAATAGCAGTTAAGCATTTTCTATGGACTTCTTAGTCGGTATGCAATAGCAGTTAAACATTTTCTATGGACTTCCTAGTCGGGATGCAACAGCAGATAAGCATTTTCTATGGACTTCCTAGTCGAGATGCAATAGCAGTTAAGCGTTTTCTATGGACTTCCTAGTCGAGATGCAACAGCAGATAAGCATTTTCTGTGGACTTCCTAGTCGAAATGCAACAGCAGTTAAGCATTTTCTATGGACTTCCCAGTCGGGATGCAATAGCAGTTAAACATTTACTATGGACTTCCTAGTCGGTATGCAATAGCAGTTAAGTATTTTCTGTGGACTTCTTAATCGAGATGCTATAGCAGTTAAGCATTTTCTATGGGCTTCCTAGTCGGTATGCAATAGCAGCCTGTGCTGTCCTTCCGAAGCCCAAAGCTTCAAAATAACATTAACTATGCAGTATAAGGCATACACTGGACATAAAAGTATATGTTGAGCCGAGGCACGAGAAAACCAACAAAGTGGCTGTGCTTCCAGCGCAGACCTAAATCAGCATGGACATCCGCCCAGTCTGACCAGTCTTCACTCAGCGCTTAAAGGATAGCTAAGGATCTAAACTACCTTCATGCAGACAGAAAAGACTCTGATCAGACTGGGCTGATGCCAAGGCTAATTTTAGTCAGTGCGGGGCGCAAAGCCACTTTGTTGGTTTTGTCATGTCGCGGCTCATATATAACAATGCAAAAATTTGCCAAAAATGACTAAGTTCAAAAAGCCGTAATTCTGTCAAAATGAATTCTAGCGCCAACAAAAATCCACATGCCCAGCTTCAATATGTTCTCAGCAAGGATGCAAAGTTTAACTAGAAAATGTGTTTATGAAACACTATGCCCCCAACCATATGCTTGTCTCTAGAGAAGGTTCATCCAATAATGCTTGTACCTTTGTACCATAGGCTTACAATGCACTAAGTCGAAAAAGGGCCTTAACTCAGTCAAAAATTTACGAATTGTTTTTGAAAGTTAATCAGGTCATCTACACCTTGGGCAATATCAACCTGCAAAAATCATGATCCTAGCATCAGGGGTTCTCCAGATATTTTGTTCACAAGCTTCCATAGGCAAATAATGCACTAAGTTGAAAAAGGGGCATACATTGCCGGCGGAAAAATAAAAAAATACGGGTCTGCTTATTTTCCATACTGATCATGTGTATAAAGTTTCAAGTTCCTAGCTCTTATTGTTCTTGACTATATGTAAGGGTACCTTTGTACCATAGGCCTCAATGCACTAAGTCGAAAAAGGGGAATAACTCGATCAAAAATTCACGATTTTTTTCAAAAGTTAATCAGGTCATCTACACCATAGGCAGTATCTTCCTGCAAATAATCATGCTCCTAGCTTCAGGGGTTCTTGAGATATTTTGTTCACAAGGTTCCACAGGCTAAGTCGAAAAAGGGGCATAACTCTGGAAATACATTGCCGGCGGAAAAATAAAAAAATAGGGTCTGCTTATTTTTCATACTGATCATGTGTATAAAGTTTCAAGTTCCTAGCTCTTATTGTTCTTGACTATATGTAAGGGTACCTTTGTACCATAGGCCTCAATGCACTAAGTCGAAAAAGGGGAATAACTCGATCAAAAATTCACGAATTTTTTTCAAAAGTTAATCAGGTCATCTACACCACAGGCAGTATCTTCCTGCAAATAATCATGCTCCTAGCTTCAGGGGTTCTTGAGATATTTTGTTCACAAGGTTCCATAGGCTTAAAATGCACTAAGTCGAAAAAGGGGCATAACTCGGTCAAAAATTCACGAATTTGTTACAAAAGTTAATCAGGTCATCTACACCTTGGGCATTCTCATCTTGCAAAGCCTCATGATCCTAGCATCAGGTATTCTTGAGATATTTTGTTCACAAGGTTCCACAGGCTAAGTCGAAAAAAGGGGCATAACTCCGGAAATACATTGCCAGCTGAAAAATAAAAAAATACGGGTCTGCTTATTTTCCATACTGATCATGTGTATAAAGTTTCAAGTTCCTAGCTCTTGTTGTTCTTGACTATATGTAAGGGTACCTTTGTACCATAGGCTTCAATGCACTAAGTCGAAAAAGGGGAATAACTTGATAAAAAATTCACGAATTTTTTTCAAAAGTTAATCAAGTCATCTACACCACAGGCAGTATCTTCCTGCAAAAAATCATGCTCCTAGCTTCAGGGGTTCTTGAGATATTTTGTTCACAAGGTTCCATAGGCTTATAATGCACTAAGTCGAAAAAGGGGCATAACTCGGTCAAAAATTCATGAATTTGTTCCAAAAGTTAATCAGGTCATCTACACCTTGGGCATTCTCATCTTGCACTGCCTCATGATCCTAGCATCAGGGGTTCTTGAGATATTTTGTTCACAAGGTTCCACAGGCTAAGTCGAAAAAAGGGGCATAACTCTGGAAATACATTGCCGGCGGAAAAATTAAAAAATAGGGTCTGCTTATTTATCATACTGATCATGTGTATAAAGTTTCAAGTTCCTAGCTCTTATTGTTCTTGACTATATGTAAGGGTACCTTTGTACCATAGGCCTCAATGCACTAAGTCGAAAAAGGGGAATAACTCGATCAAAAATTCACGAGTTTTTTTTCAAAAGTTAATCAGGTCATCTACACCACAGGCAGTATCTTCCTGCAAAATATCATGCTCCTAGCTTTAGGGGTTCTTGAGATATTTTGTTCACAAGGTTCCATAGGCTTACAATGCACTAAGTCGAAAAAGGGGCATAACTCGGTCAAAAATTCACAAATTTGTTTCAAAAGTTAATCAGGTCATCTACACCTTGGACATTCTCATCCTGCAAAACCTCATGATCCTAGCATCAGGGGTTCTTGAGATATTTTGTTCACAAGGTTCCACAGGCTAAGTCGAAAAACGGGCATAACTCTTGAAATATGTGACCCGCGGAAAAAAGAAAAAAACACGTGTTTGCTTATTTTTCATACTGATCATGTGTATAAAGTTTCAAGCTCCTAGCTATTACGGTTCTTGAGATAGAGGACAGACGGACAGACGGACGGACGGACAGACGGACAGGCCCAAACCAATATGCCCCCACAATTTCTCCGAAATTGGGGGCATAAAAAAGATCCATTGAAAACTGTGGGAAGAGTTGATTACACAAACTCTATACCATAGTGTGACGAACGGACGGACAGACGGACGGACGGACAGACAGGAGCAAATCTTAATGCCCTCCCCCATGACTATCGACACGCGGGCATAAAAAGGTGTAACATCGATTATGTCCAATTGTGATCGATTAGTCACTCAGTCGCTTCAGACGATCAACGGTGGAGTTACTCAAGGACTCGGCAAACCACTAATTATTGGTAGTTTATTATTGGTACTTTTTACAGACTAAGAACCAGTTACAGTTACTGATGGATGGATGGATGGATGGATGGATGGATAACAAACCTGTAGCAACGGATGGGACTGAAAATTGCAAAAGAGAATGGAACTACAATGTTGTTACTCTGCTTAAACATGTATGGGATGATAAAACAATGTACACGTATACTGAATACAAAACTTGAACAGAAAATAGGAAACTAAGAAAATTCTATGCACCGGTATGGTAATTTGGCACATGCATATATATTATATGCTACTGATATAACTTTCTTACAAATGATTCTAACTATGGAGAGCCCCGGTAGCTCAGTGGGTTAAGTGATGGCCTGCTAAGCTAGCAGTGCAGGTTTAATCTCGCTGGTGAGGCGGAAATGTTTTCAGCTGTAAACGGAATTTCACTTCAAATATCCTTTCAATATCACCCCCATCGTCCTGATATGACTAAAATACTGTTGAAATAGATGTAAAATGGTAAGACGTACAGCCATCATCTAACTATGTACAGATTCTGTGCCAGTAGGTGAGGCCATGGTCTCGTTCCGCTGAGCCTCCTGACAACTATCGTTACGTGAATTAAAACAACAACTGAAAACCTAAGATTTACCGTAAAAATTCGAAAAAATAAAACAATTATCCTAACTGTTCTAAACTAAAACAGTTTAGAGAGGCGCCGTAGTCGAGTGGTCAGAATGACTCGGTTATTGCGCAGAAAGTCAGCGGAAGGTTGTGAGTTCGCGGCTCACCGTCGCCATCCGACGAATGGAAAACTCTCTCTGTCGACTCAGCAGTAAATGGGTACCTTTTTCGAATTAGGGAAGGATAAGGCAGCGAAAGGAGAGAGATGGGCTCCATCAGCTGTGCCCAAGATACAGTGGGTCTCTAACCCCCACTGCTCCTATGGCTATTAGGCTATGGGAAACCTTTATCTTTTTAAAACAGTTTGGTTTTCAGTACAGTTATGCGTCTAAGTGCCAATGTCATGTCACATTTAAATCACCATCTGTGCTTTAAAACAAGAATTATCCCATAGACCATAATGCAAAACAAATCTTGTTCAAAGATTATTCGAGATTTTAAAGCGACGTGAAATTGGAAGATGGAATGGCAAACACTGAGGCCAGTCTGATCTGGGCCTGCACTGTTTGCTCATGCCTATGTGGCTGAATATTTAGAATTTTTATTGTATCTATCAAAGAGACATTTGGTGGGCGAGGAACCAGATCAGATTGCACAGAACGCGTATTCTGATCAGTGTCTTCTCCGCTTTACCATTGAAAACTTACTATCTTTGATGTATATAATCATATCTTGAAACAAAGTCGTATATATACACTTTCATAAATTTTCCTGGCATTTTTACAAAGAGGAACAACTTTTGAGACTTCCTGTTTGCTCTCCTGAATGACGTAGCATGCACTTTCAAAATGGGATCTTCTTTTGGATGAAAGAATTTGCTCCAGTGGGAGCAAATTCTTTTCTTTAAGAGTTGGCCTTATGGAGAAGGGAGGCAATAATGAAAATGATTGAGT
Source organism: Ctena decussata (assembly GCA_963989385.1). Classification (NCBI taxonomy): domain Eukaryota; kingdom Metazoa; phylum Mollusca; class Bivalvia; order Lucinida; family Lucinidae; genus Ctena; species Ctena decussata. The sequence goes on from OZ022507.1 coordinate 64,437,828, forward strand.
TGCTTCCCCTGAAAAGGTACCAATGCACCTTAATGTAAGTGCACTGCAATAGTTTCGCCCACGGTTTTCAACATCTCTCTCGGAACCTGGCGAACATTAAAACGTGAAAAACCATGCTTGATGCCCATATTATCACACTGAATTAGCCAAAAAATAAAGTCGTGACATAAAGTAAAAGGAATAAGCCGCTCCTGCAATGCATGAAGGTACCAGCACCTGAAACAGAAAAAAAAAAAGAAACACGTGAAGAGTCACGTGACTTAAAAGTCAACTCAACAACAAACTTTAATGACGTCGCGCACGGTACTGGGGTACATTCACGGTCAGATGTGAAATGGGCCCTACGGAATCAATGCATTTTCGGATTTTATGCCATAAACTGTTTTAAAATCGTCAATTGGTATTTAATTTATTTTTGGGTAAATAATAGCTGGTTTTGAGACGATGTAAATCCTAATGCGGGCGCAAAACGGTTGTTTTTTGTGCTCAAACGCGTGTAACTTTGTAACAAAGTCAGCATGGTGGGCATACTCGAAGGAATGCTACACAGAAATGTCGAAGTGAATTTTTGTAGAAATTCGCTAACGAAAAAGAGGAAATTTTCTAGATTAACTCCATATTCATTTTATTGTTTATTCTTTAACAATCCTCATCTTAAGAATTTATTGTTAAAAGTAAAAAAGTGTAACTCACGCTTAAATTAACGTCAAAATTGCAGGGCTAGTTACTTCGGAGAGTATTTATTGTATCGGAATAAACAAATTTTGAAAATATTTGTATGTGATTCAAATGTACTTATGCACCACTTATGAGCTATATAATAATAATTACCTTTTCTCTACGGACACGGAAAGAAATTAAAAAATCCGCGGTCTTAATTTTTGTAACAAATTTCAAATTTGACACCAAACTCTTACACCTACCTATGTTATTAAGCTGATTTGGACAAAATACTTACATCAATCTGTGCAAAAAGCAAATTTCCAAAATGTACATTGTCTGTTTGTATTATCTGCTAAATTGGGATTGAATGCTCTTGAACAATAAAATTGTTATGCGCATTTACATCGGTCTTAAATTTTGTAACGCGGCGTCAAATAAAGAAATTCAAACGTTACATGTATATGAAAACCTCACAGTTATAAGCGGCTGTCTAGCAATTTTCAGGTCTGCGTCATTATAGTCAAACACGTCTTAAAGGTCAGCTCTGTGAAGCAAATAACTGTATTAAAAGGCAAAGCATTCATTTCCAAAAGTACCATTTTCTTTAGAAATTGACCTGTATTAAGCAACCACCTGTCTCAAGCAAGCGGTTTTTGCACCTCCCTTGGGTACTTGCTTAAAGGGCTGGATTTTGTTCTATCATTTTGACCCCCCAATCTAATCCCCTCCAATAAACAAGTGATAAGAAAATCAAAGGCACCTCCTAATCACCTCATTTATTAGGGTCATAAAACAATGCAGTGCTGAAACCACTGCCTGCCTGTGGGGCTCCTGTGGGATAAATTCTTGCATCAGTCAAAATGTATGAGATCAGAACAATGTATTCTGTAATTTGTAAAATATAATTTGCTGATAAGCAGTCAAAGAAAACTCAAATATTAATTAAAAAAAAAGAAAGAAAAAAAGGGGAAAGGTAAAAAAAACTGAATAAAAAAAGAACTAAAGGAAGAAAGAAAAAAATAAATAATTGAATATATTTTACAAATATTGTCTTGTATCATCACTAAATACTTTAACTTTTTTTTATATATTTCAATATGTTATTTTTAATTTTATGTTCTTAATTTTTATTTACCTATTTTTATAATTTCTTTTTTTTTTATTTATTCATTTATTTATTTATTTTTTTGTGTGTATTCGAAGTGAGTCAAATACTCTGTAATTTAATACATTAGCCATTATAATAATCTCAAGAAGAAAAAAAAATGCAAGATTTGAAGATGAAATTTTGTTTCAAGGATCCCATCAGAGACCCAAAAGACTTCAATTTGATAAGATAGTGAAACCAATGTTTCAAGCAGTTTGGTGACATTAAACATGTTTTTCACACCTTTGAAAACAGTGAATTGGTTAAAGTTCATTTGTTTTTACAAGAACTGACACTGTAGTTTTGTTTAGTTTTAGACTGCAATTTGACAACTATGGATTTATCATTATCAATATTTTGTTTCCTCATGCAGAGTATATTATTTCATTTTGGCTTCTCTCATAATGAATTTTGATTGTGAAAAGGGATAGATGTGAACTTAAGATTTTGTAAACATTACCAGAATATATGTATCTAAAATGGCTCGATGCCTGATAGTACAAAATTAAATTCTAATGCAGATAAAAATGACAATTTGCATGAAAGTGATTGCTCTGTCTTAAAATTTGCATCTCTAAATGTTTGTGGTTTACGGTCTAAATTATTATTTCCAGAATTGACTTCTGTTATTCAGCAATACGATATTTTGGGTTTTCAAGAAACTAAAACAGATGACCTTGATGAAATCACATTTCAAGATTATATGTTACATTTCAAAAATAGAAAACATACCTCTAGGCACAAATCAGGTGGTATTGCCTTAGCATACAAAAAATGCTTACACCCATTTATAAAGTTTATTAAATCTCAGTCAAAGCTAGTTCTTTGGTTTACCATTTCAAAACGCTTAACAAAATCCGAGGATATTTTATGTGGCATTGTTTATATTCCACCCGAAAATTCACAGTATGCTGCTGAATGCCCTTACCACGAAATTGAATGTGAAATGCAAACATATGCGGAAAATTTTTCAAAAATTTTGATTTTCGGAGATTTCAATTCGAGAACCAAAAATTTGCGTGATTTCATTGAAATTGATGAGTACATTTTTAGTTCAAACGATGCTGAAGATCTTGTGGAAGAATCTAACAGCGAATTATCATATTTTACCAACGGTCGTAATAATGCAACATTGAATCGTACTAACAGCGATAACGGAGTTAACAATTACGGATACAGACTGATAGACTTCTGTAAAAATAATACTATGTATATATTAAACGGCAGAACAGGTGGTGATCAAAACGAAGGAAAGGTAACTTGTAAAAACGTCAGTACCGTAGATTATTTTATTAGTTCCCCAAATATCGTCCCATTTATAAAAGATTTTTATGTAAACGAATTTAGTGATATAGTATCCGATGCACATTCCCTTATTACGTTGGAACTTTGTGTACATTCAGTAAAGAATAAAATAGTTACACAGACTGAACCCACTGAACGGATCCGACTGTGGGATCCAAATAAAACTGAAACTTTTGCAAGCAACATTGACACTAGTGAAATTAATCTCGTAAATGAAGAAATATTACGGTGTAAAGAGTTTAACCAGGTTACACAAACGCATATAGATGAAATTGTTGATAGAGTTAACAAATCGTTGGTGGCAAATGCCGAAAGTTGTTTTGGACATGTTCAGGAAAATAAGGATAGATCAAATGATCCTCCATCCTGGTTTGGAAGACAATGTTCAAAATCTCGGAAGCAATTTCATACAGCAAAATATAAATATAAATTAAGAAAAACAGACCAAACTAAAGAGTCTCTACGACTTGCAAGTAAAAATTACAAAAAAAAATTACAAAAGAACTGTGAAGCAGTTTCATAATAAATTTCGTAAAAATAATTTAAAAACTATAAAAACGTTAAAACATAGCAACCCCAAGAAATACTGGAAAATATTAAACGGCACCAAACAAGAAAAAGTTGAGGCATCAATGGAAAATCTGTTTGACTTTTTTAAAACAACCCATTTTGATGAAAACATTAATAATTACAATGATACAAGTATTAACCAAGCAGATGGAAATGATGGTGACACAGATATGTCGTTTAACCAGAAAATAAATGAACAAGAAATTTTAACAGCGATTAAAAGCCTGAAAAATAATAAATCCCCTGGAGTTGATTCCATATTAAACGAACATATAAAACATACCTCACATGCTTTGTTGCCTATGTTATGCAACCTTTTTAATCTAATATTCGATACAGGAATCATCCCTGAAGTATGGACAGTGGGTCTGATAAAACCTGTATACAAAAATAAGGGGTCACCAGCCGATCCGTCGAATTATCGACCTATTACATTACTAAGTTGTATAGGCAAGCTATTTACAGCGATTATCAATGCACGATTACAAAAATATGCTGACGAACATAATATTATTGAAGACTGTCAAACTGGTTTCAGGAAAGGTTTTTCCACAATCGATAATATATTTGTATTGCATAACCTTATTGATATCATTTGTAAGAGTAAAAGAGCGATATTCTGTGCATTTATTGACCTAAAACAGGCCTTTGACAAAGTCTGGCGAGAGGGCCTTTGGCAAAAAATGTTATCATACAATATAAACGGCAAGTGCCTACGTATCATTCAAAACATGTACTATAATATAAAATCATGTATAAGTGTTAACGGAAATAAATCACCCTTCTTTTTAAGTAACATAGGTGTCAGGCAAGGAGAAAATTTATCGCCGTTTCTATTTAATATTTTTCTTAACGACCTTAACAATTTTTTCTTTTCTAACAATATTCAAGGTATTATTTGTCAAAATCATGATTTAGATGACGATATCGTGATTTATTTAAAGTTGTTCCTTCTTTTATATGCCGATGATACCGTTATACTCAGTGAATCAGCGGAAGACTTGCAAACGGCTCTTAACGTATATGAAACTTATTGCCATATGTGGAAACTTTCGGTAAATAGTACAAAATCTAAAGTTTTAATATTCTCAAAAAGGAAAAATCAGAATTACAGGTTTAAATATAATGAAGAGCTGTTAGAAATCGTGATGGAATATAAATATCTCGGAATTTACTTTGCTAAAAATAATTCTTTCTTAAAGACAAAGAAGTACCTTGCAGACCAGGCAACAAAAGTAGTTTTCAGTCTAATAAAGAAAGCCAGAAATATGCACCTTTCTATTGATCTCCAATTAGAGCTATTCGACAAACTAGTAAAGCCCATATTATTATATGGCTGTGAAGTCTGGGGTTTCGGAAATATAGAGGTAATTGAAAGAGTACAGCTGAAATTCTTAAAAAATATATTAAAACTTAAAAATAGTACACCAAACTATATGGTTTATGGCGAGGTAGGGATTATGCCACTGAAAATTGATATCTATGCACGCATGATATCGTACTGGGGTAAAATTAGTAGAATGGATTATAATACCAATTTAATATCCTCCTGTATATATAACGCAACAAGAAGCTATTATAATTATTGTAACATAACAAATAGATCATTCTACTTCAGGTGGATACATTGTATCAAAAGTATTCTTTGTAATTGTGGGTTTAGTGGCATTTGGGAGAATCACGACTTCCCAAACCAAAAATGGTTGACATTATCTGTAAAGCAAAAATTAACGGATATATACCTAACCGAAGGGTATCAGAATGTAGAAATGGATAAAAATTATCGACTTTTTAAAAAATCATTTAAATTTGAAAATTACATATCAAAAGTCCCGTATAATATGCTTTTCTATATAATTAGTTTTAAAACCAGAAATCACAAACTGCCAGTCGAAACAGGTAGATGGAGAAAAATTGAGTATAACAGAAGACATTGTGACCTATGTAAACAAGATATCGGCGATGAATACCACTACCTTTTAACATGTAATAATCTAAAGGACATAAGAAAACAATACATAAAGCCGTATTTTTATCGAAGGCCAAATGTACTAAAATATGAACAATTGTTAAATAGTAACAATATGAAAGTACTGACGTCGTTAGCCAAGTTTATTAAATACATTTACGATATAAATTTAGAAAATGTTTCATAATTCAGAGGCGAATTACAAATTACGACATAGTTTCAATATTAATATGAGTGTGACAGAAAATCTGATAATGCTGTTGCCTAATAACTGTATGCTTTAACTACAAGTTTATTTGCAAACTTATTTTCGATCTTCTTAAAGCATAAAACCCAGACTGGACGGCTAAAGTAGGTAGGGACTGACCAAATCACTGCAGCCGTTCACTCTGGTTGGTTGCATTTATAGTTAAGAATAGCAAATAGCGAAATATATAGACATACAGAGTTATTGAAAAAAGTATGTTTCTTATTTCTGAATAAGTGTTTGTATAATACAAATATGGTGTATTTTTAAATAAAGCACTTATATATATTTGTATAAGTTTATGCATGTGTGCCTTTGGGAAGAGAATACCTATATATTTCTTATTCGTATGTGAAAATGCACGTACGAACAGTATATACTTCATATTTCTTGTATTTAGAGAGAGAGAGAGAGAGAGAGAGAGAGAGAGTGAGAGAGAGAGAGAAAGAGAGAGAAAGAGATTGACTAATGATGAACATTTAGTTTGTATCCGCCCTCCAAGCAAACAGGGTAGATAAAGTGCTTCGTAGTTAATGCACAAAAACTATATGTTTATCATAGCATACATTGTATTCCGAAATTGTAAGTATTAATTCTGTTAGAAAATCATTTCTTTATTTGCACGCTTTGTAAGAGTACCTATGCCTCACTTATGTTATCATCTTGTATTTCCCTCATGTTGCCATGTAAATTGTGGACTGAGAGTAATAAAAGATATTGTATTGTGTATTGTAAAATGATTTTCTACATCAAACTTTGATGATGCCAGTAATTAAAACAAGGTATCTCTGTTATTGATTTCCCCCATTTCGGGCCTCCGTAAGAGACTGCTGGGACACTGGTCTGGAGAAGACAGCTTAGCAACAGGAGACTGTTTATTGGATTAGATAAGGATTACATAACTTACTAATGACAAAAATCCAGGTCTTTAAGGCAGGTTTGACTTTACACCAATACTTTCTCTTGCAATCGGAGAAAAAAATTCTCAAAGTTTGAAGCCCATAAATATATAAATACATGTATATGATATTTTACCACCATAAAAAAACCTTTCTCCTGGCAAGATGACTAGCAGAAAAAAAAAGAAACGGGAAAGGTGACGCAAGAGATATAATTCGTTAGACACGAAAACAGAGGATAGTATAGTATAAAGAAATAAATTATCGTGAAACGGCTAAAAACTACCGTGCAGGGATACAGGTTGGATGATATTTGCAGCTTCCGATAGAATTTGTACTACAAACTCAATTCATATCGTCTTCATAAATGCAAATAGATCCGTCCTATACTGAAAAAGCAAATGAATAAGCGAAACTGTAAATGAATTTTCATTGATGTCGTCCTTACAACATGTTTGAAGGATCGGACCGGTTTTCTTTTGTTTCCGGGGCGTGTTTGGTTTTGTTTCACTTCATTCGGTATAAGACAGTCAAACCCCGCGGTTATATTCTCATACGGCGGAAAAAATAGCAGCTTGACAAAATGACGTTACGTTTTGTTCCCCAATACCGTGCGCGACGTCAATACGTTTAACGAGCCAACTCAACACCAAAATTTAACGTTTAAAACTCGGAAGCTTAAAATTTATCAACCCATATCGTGACTGGAACTTTTTCTAACACTGGAATTGAAGTTTTAACTTTCAGACGACATTTTAGGATTAGGTGCGCATTTGCGTATACATGGCAGGGGCAGCTACGTGCTTGAAAGCGAACAGAGCTAAATACAAAGCATTGCGCTTTAAGAAGAATTAATTGATGACCAGTTTTTTTTTCTCAATCGTCCATGAAGTACGAAATCATAGTTTTAATTCTTATATAATACACCTTATTTTAAATCATGTCTTAAACGGCATCAATGGTGCAAGTATTCAAAACTAATGAAAGGATAATTCATTAAGCAACGTTTTCTACTAAAATTAGGTCACATGTAAAAGTTTTTTACGAAAGCGACGTAACGTTTGCGTTTCAACTGCGTGATATGTAAAGTGTGACAGTAACAAAATGTATTGGCGTGGGAGAGAATCAGGTAACTTCGGACATGGGGGTCAATTCGGACATACCATTGCAAGCAGTGAAAATTCAGAGCCGTCTCATCAGGATTTTCACTGTTTGGCCAGTTATTTTTGTTTTAGTTCAAAACAACTGACATATGAAGGGAACAATGTGACTGTCCAAATTTACACGCTGTCCGAATTTACCCGACTCTCCCCTACATGACAAGACTGGGTCATATAGTATGCAATAAATTTCTTACTACATATAAAACAGCATTCTCCGTTTGGTCTGTACTTGACGTCACAAACCAGATCCTCCTCACACTTGACCTTTATACAAACTTCCCCTTTTATTGTGCAGTAACATTTGTTGCAAGGGTCGGTGTTTGTTCTTGAATCTAAAAAGAAAAAAAGAAAAAGAAAACTAACATCCTAACTTAGGGTGAGTTCGAAAGACATGGATGCACTAGGGTCGAGTCGGGTAACTTCGCACAGCCGGTAAATTCGGACATACCATTGCAAACAATGAAAATCCAGATGAGACGGCTCATAATTTGCCCAGTTAATTTGGTTTCAATTCCAAACGACTGACATATAAAGAAAGAACGTCACTGTCCGCCTTTGACCGCTGTCCGAATTTACCCGACTTTACACTAAGTTTTTTCTTCAATTTCATGTGTTAGAATCGAAGTAGTTGAGCTATAACAGCGGGCTGGTGAGTAATAAATCAATGTATGTCGTCTATTGTAAATAGATATATCATTCGCGCTGATTTTAGTCTATATCGAGCCGTCTCCCAAAGAAAGGGAGAAAGAAAAGACAAATGTCCAAACAACCCACCTGCAACTACTGCAAGCAAAGTAGGCTCTTCCCCTACTATTATCCGAATTAATGGTACGCCCCGGCACTGAAAGTTACCCAGCACCATCACCTGATCACCACCACCCCACGTCCCTAGGAATTTTTGTATTCACCTGACTGTTTAAAAAAACTTTTACATTTACCTATTAAATACGTTTCATTTCTAATAATGCAGAAAGATCCTGGTTCTAATGTTGTCATGCTCGTTGGGGTCGACTGGTCCGTTGTTGTCCGACATTCCGGACAGCATTCACCAGGAACGTACACAACTTTGCCGGGACAGTTGGACTCCACAATGAAGCAAGATTTTTCCCAGGACTGGACAACTCCATTGAAGCACGTGCTACCATAGCAACCGTTAGGGTCAGTATCAAAGCTTTCGTCTAAAGAAACAAAGTAGAACCGAATTATGATCGCAGACATTTTAAAACCGGTAATTAGATTAACTAGACTGAGAAGAACACTAACGGTTCATCTAGTTTAAACACTAATAGCGCCAAAAATGAAAATACTTCAGTTTGAAACTAGCGTACATTCAGACGATGCAGCTCATCTACACAGTTGGAATTCTCATTATGATATAGCTTGAATGATGCGTTATCTAAAAAAAATTAGACATAAATTGTGTAAGCTGCCTTTTTTGGCGCTTTTATAAATGGTTAACTATATTTGGATGTCCAGTTCGGTTGCAATTAACAAAACCAACTGCAGAATGTTGGACTATATTTCCAGCAATGTTAAAATACTTAGGGGGTAACTGTACTCAAAATTGTCATTTGGGGAGGTAGTTCGGAAATTTCGTTTTACGGCGACGCGCAAGCAGAGCCGTAAAACGCAATTTGCGACCATAACACCGATGATTTAGCTCCCCACATGACAATTTTCAATACAGTTATCAATATTCCATTCTAATGCACTTTTTACACTTTCACCTTTAAAAGTGTGCTACTTTGCACCCAACGCAAACGCTTTCAGCGACTTAAAACCAGACATCAACCAATGAGAAGCGACGTTACGTAATGACGTCGGGTTTCCGACAGTATTTCGCAGGTTATACTGTCGTAAATTTTGACGTTATCCAATCAGACGCCGCGTTACATACGTAAGTGCATTAGAAATGTATGTTTCAGGACTACACCAACATGATGATGGCAACATCGTATAACCGGTTGCATATTTAAGTTGCATTCAAGCTACATGCTTGTTGTTTGCCGCCAATTGATGGCAGTCACCATGTAAAATCAGTGTATCCATGGCAAATTCAGAACACGTGATTTTCCTTTCGGCAGAGTTCAGTCAGGCCCGGATCCAGATCACAACTAGCTGGCGGGTCTCTTTCTGGACGACTGGTGGGGCAAAGGGCCCAATCAAAGAGGCCATAATCAGATAAAATAGAGTATTCGATGAAAAATCAAGATAATATCAGCGAGGCGATTCTAATGAGATGTCACAACGTATATTTCAAGCTAACCTGATGGAACATCATCTAAAATCATCATCAGGCGCTTCTTGTTACCTAATTCCTACACTATATTGGATCCCGGGGAGCCCCAGGTGGCGGGCCTTAAGCCCCAAAGCCTACCCCTGGATCAGGGGCTGTAAGTGGAGCTGTGGTCGAGTTTTTAAAGCCGCTAGGTTATGGCGCAGAAGTCATGAGCCCCGTTGCGTAGGAAACCGCATCAACTGTCAAAAGCGGAGTCATACAATGGATTCATGCATGCGTTGTAGAAACAGCATGGAAGGTGTTTTCCTGGCCTAAATACGCCATAATCCAGCGGGCACATAACGTCAAAATGACGTCGGACCGACGTCGACGTGACATCATCACGTCGCATCGACATCGAGCGACGTCATTACGAAGTAAATTCACCCAGCAGGCACATGACGTCATGATGACGTCGGACCGACTTTACGTCGCATCGACATCGGTGCGACGCCATTACGACGTCATGTGTCTGCTGCAAAGGCATTATAGGGGATACACTAGACACTGACTTACTGTGATGAAACATTTGTCCCTTGTAATAGCAAGCGCCCTCTGGTAGGGATGTTGTGGTTTCCGGAGTTGTCAGCGTCTGTCGACATGCTGGGCAACACTGTCCTTGCACCTCTTCTAACCAGCCATCGCACGGGGGAGGGGGGTTCTGGTAACAGTAGTCTTCCCAGTGAGTCACGCTGCCGTCCTTGCAGACGGTACCATTACAATTATTAGAGGAAGCGTCTATGATTGCGCCTATGAAAATTTTAGAACAGTTAATTCGTATGAACTTTATAATTACGTTCGGCAAAGCTTGACATTTATTAATTAATTTAAAAAAAAATATCTGACATAACAAATTTCATCCTACCAATTTACTAATAATTCTGGTCTGCCAACCTTGAAGGCATAAGAATTGCCAAAGCTCCATTACCATGGTAACAAGAATGTGCATGCTTCTATGGAACGACTGTCATAACAGCAAGCCTGGCGTAAAGGTTATAAAACTTTGTTTCTCGCTGAAATCAGCTGATCAGAAATAAAATTGGAAATATGCTCATCAGAATTAGCATTGAATCTATAATTTAGTAAACTGAGATGAAAGTATATGAAAGAGTAAAAATGTAGGGTTTATATGCTTTGGCGTTACTCCAAGGCAGTCTGAAAGTTAATGTCTAGGTGAGGGACAGAGGCACATTTGAAGATAATCATATGATCATTTCTGGCAATTCTCCTATTATATCAAATACAACAATGAGTATCATTTACACAGTTTGTAATATGTTTTGGTTATGTAAAAAATATTTGACATTTTGATGACAAATAGTATAAAAACAGCTAGACACCTTACCATTTTCATAAATGGCTTTATTGAGGACACAACCACCTGGGGGCACAGTTGGTGAAATGGTGGTCGTTCCTAGGAGAAATGTAGTCAGCACAGTCGTTGGCATGACAACCGTTGCATTCTCTGTAGGACTCTCTGTTGAACTTGTTTCATCTGATGCTATCGTTGTTGCCGATGTTGGAGGTGAACTTTGTGTTGTTTGTGATGTTTGCTTGGAACACTCTGTAAGGTCCTGAAGAAGAAAACATAACTGAGCCGCGACTCGACAAAGCAAACAAAGTGGCATTTGCGCCATGAAAAGAACCCGATAAGCCTCGGCATCCGCCAAGTCTGATCAGAATCTTCGCTGTGCGCTTAAAGGGTGGCTAAAGGTCTAAGCTACCTCCATGCCGACTGTGATGACTGATCAGACTGGGCGGATGTCCAGGCTGATCTGAGTCTTCAATGGTGCACGTGCCACTTTATTGCTCAATTTGATCAATATGTACTGCTTGTCTTTTAACCTAGTCTAGGTTAGTATCGTCTAGGACACAACTGCCTCTGCAGCAACCTGCTTTAGGAGATAATTATGAGGTTGCTCTTGTTACCTGGATATATAAAAATCTGCTGCGGCGTCTTATTAGACCCGCCTCTGTGAGGCGGTTCTGATGAGGGTCGCAGAAGGTGTTTATGTTGGTGGTATGATTTAAATCCTTCTTACTTCTGGGCTTTACCCAACTGCCGCTATTATGTTAGATATGATGTGTTCTGCTGGAGAGGTGATGTAAGCAGTTCACTTTAGTTACCTGTGCTGCTCCCCGCAGGAAATATTGGTGAGCAAGTGAGTGTCACAACTTCGCACATGGTTCATTCGTTGTATGTATTAATGTTTATGCTCAAGGGCCAATGGCCTATTGCTTCGAAAAAATAAACTTATCGTATCTCCACCTAATACCGTTTTCAGCACCCAAAGTACGGCTTGTCTTTTAATCTAGTCCAGTCTAATCAATCCCATAACATTATCCTAGCATGGTTGAAGGGGCACCACACATGACTTCGGAACATTTACTTGCAAACTGATACTGTTTTAGCTGTCTTTTCTAACAAACTGTCTTCCCGTCTCTGCTTCTGTACGCCTGTTTCCTTTGTTGCCATGGCAACTGACACAGGATCCGAGAAATACTGTACCAAACAAAGTATGGTAACAAGGTTATATGCTTATACCACCCTTTGATTGATTCTCAGGCAGAACCGTACTTGATTTGTGTAAATTCGAAGATGACAAAATCTCAGAATTGTCTGAATATTTGTGGCTGGTGCAGAACTTGTATTTCCGTGATGAAACTGAAATCGAAACTATTGCCCAGCGAGCACATGACGTCAAATGACGTCGTACTGACGTCGATACGACGTCATTACGTCACATCGACGTCAGTACGACGTCATTTCAACGTCATGTGCCTTCTGGGATGTTTTCAGCCTTATGGATATGTTCATCGGTCCAAATGTTCAATAATTTCAGAACTTCAAAATAATTTGACTCACCACCGTTTCAGTTTCAGCTTGGTCTTCCATTTGAAGAGCAAAACTTCCAAAGTGGCTACAAGAGCATTTGAAAACTGTATCACTACCCTGTTCATATGTGTTGATAAGCGTGCATTCCTGTGCTGACCAATGATCAGCAAGTGGTGGAAACAGTCCTCCTCCGAAACTGAAATAGACATGAAGCTGATATATGAATTATAATTGTTTTACTGACTGATGACTTAAAGTAATTAATAAAAAATGCATATCAGTACCAAATGATAATAAATAAATAAACTTATTAATTATTTGACATATTAATTTGATTTGTTATTAATCAATTAATTTTGTTCCATTCAGAGCATCCGGTTTATTGTACCATTTCTGGTCCTTAAAGAAGTAGTCAGCATGTAGAAAGTGTGTGGGGGGCATGGTCAGCGTAGCGCACATACATTTCATTATTGCACACAAACAGACTTATTTTGTTTCATTGGTGTGTTCTTTGCTTCTGAACAATCCAGGTTTCGAGATATTATTTCGGTGAATTTGACTGGTGTTGCGTTAAAAAGACCCTTATGCAGTGCTTGATGTATTGTAAATGCTAAAATAAAGCTGCACTTTTTTCGTTTTTTTTCCTCAAGTTTCACAGATTGTAAATGCAAAAAGGGAATGCTCTGACCAGACTGCCTTGATATGCAGACTGATTTGAATCTTCCCTGTATACACATACCGTTAGGTAATATTTCTCATAAAGTTCTTCATTTGTAATCTATCATAGTAAGAAGTAAAATTGAAGCTGATTCCTGGCTATAAAAGGGGTACTTAAAGGTCATGGACAGATTTGGTGCCAGGAGGTGCAGTTATGGATTCCTTCCGCTGAGACTCCTGGAGACCATCGTTACTAGAATCGAAACAAGAACTACTTTTAAGTCAGCCTAAAGTTAAATCTTACGGATTAGCTCCTCGCACAGGCGGACAAACCATAACACTCGTAGATTATCTTCCGCACAGGCAGATAAACCAAGATATAACAATTACGTACTCTGATCCTGTTTTCCAGTAGACACACTTTGGATTTGTCTTATTCTGTAAAGCCTGTTGCTTGAAGGTAATGATGATGGGCTCATCTAGAGTACCATTTACAATAGCCCCTTCGTCACGTAGTATAACTGTGATCACCTGACTATTGAGGGTTAAGGAGCTGGCGGTCATATCCCTGTTTTAGAAAGAAAAAAATGTGAGTGTCTGAAAATGACAACGATTTTATTGCTCTTCTTGCTCAAGATTTTTAAATGTACTCTTTGTTTGTAACTTTATTATGTAGGCTATATATAGCAGTGCAAGAGTATATTCGTGACGTCAACAACTTCGTACAAAATGCGTTTGATTTTCATTTGTTTGATTCTTCTTATGCCGTAAAATCTTCTAATGATGCATGATAAATAGAAGACCATGAAAGTGTCTTTTGATATCAAGTTTATCAGGCTCGACCAGAAACACGTCGGACTGGCTCGGCAAGCCTTGCCATTCCTACGCTGTTTTTGGTCTCGCCTGATAAACTTGATATCAAAAGACACTAACATAGTTAGTCTGAGAGTCTACCTTTTGTCTGCAAACAGCAATATGGTAGATCAAGTAAGCAGCCTAAAATTTCTGAACACTTGAAGTCTCCCTTCAAATACATATCATGATATAAGTTAAATAACTAAATATGTTTTACTGTTTGTCGGCTCATCAGTATAGGCCTATATGAAAAATCCTATTACTTTAAGTGTCAATGCTTTTTCTAGCTCGCCTGAGAAAACTAAAAAATAAATGAGTGATAACAATAATAAAACTAATAATAGAAAACATCACGTATTCTCACCATTCCTTGAGGACAACTTTAAGGCGTCCAATCCTAAAATGAATGGATGGACGAGTTCAGGTTTAACAATATTTTAAAAGCAAAAGCTTCATTTCAGAGTTGCTTCCATGAAGAAGGGGGCGAAAATGGCAGACTTGTTTGCACTGGAAATGTATACATTTGCCTAAGAGTGAGTAAAGCATTCTCCAATCTGCTAAAAGGCACACGTAGATCTGAAGTCAAATTTAACTATATTCCAAATTTGTATTTGTAAAAGGTATTAAACACTTCGTTCACATACACTGCAGGTCGTGAGGAGGGGTTAGGTAGCAATTTCCCAAGCGACTTGTAGATAACATATCCCACATATGCTTTTGGCGTAGATGATTCCATAGGACCTGAAATATACAAGTTTTACATTCTTTTCTGTTTAGCCTTCTATTTCCCTCTCTAGCCTTCATGCGAACCGAACAACCAACTAAATGTTTTGTACCACTTCAGAAACTGAGGGTGAGGTTGGGCCTGTAAAATCGATTTAAGCCCCCCAGTAATTCATTACTGACCGTTCCAAGGCGGTAGTTCTGTTGTGGTTCTTTGTTGCCTGTTTTTGGGGTCAGAGTTTCTGTGATGTTTTACCTTATGTATGTTATTATTATTTTTGGTTCGGTTTGGGTTGCTGAGTGGCCACCTTTTGGGAACAAGCTGATCACTCGGTTGGCCATATGTTCTCTGTATCTTGATTATTTGTAATCTTAGTTGTTTCCAACTATGGTTTGAGGGCTGGATTTGGATTTTGATAGTTTCAGTTCCTGGTCTTTGCATACTTTTTACTTCCATTTTCCTCTCTGTAAACATGAACTACCACAACAATTATAATAATTACAAAAACATTTTAAAATACTGATACTATTTCTAATACTAGTTATGATTATACTAAAATAATGATAATAATAATATATTTAGTAATAAATAAATACAATACTGGTAAGAGCTCCACGTAAGATGTAGTTCTGAGGATAACTCTTACATCGTTTCTGCTGAATATTAATAAAACCCAGTAGTTGATTTTGGGGGAAAATTTCTCCCTCTCCTACCCACGCAACCCCCCTCTCCCCCTCCTCCTCCACATCCCATCCTGGCCAGTCTCCGTCTTCAGTGGTACATACCCCCAAACTTAAAGCATTTGTAAAGTTTGTCATTTCAGGTAAGTTTCAAACAAAATCCCTGTCGATTCTTATTTTCGACCAGCTTTTCATTATCACTCTTCTATCGGCTCGATATGAGGTCACCCTTCCATCCACATTGACGGGCCTAAAACAGACTTACTGAAATCTGGCACGGACATAACAGGCCTTACAGCTGACTGTGGTATCTCGACAGTTGTACCCTTATCAAACACGCCCGAGTCGGGGATAGTTTTTCCATTGAAGTTCGTCTTGTTGATAATGTCAATGCCGAAAACTGCAAAAATCAACAAAATAACGAAGATAGACAATTTAAGCTGAATTTTTTATTGCCTATGCGAACAGCAAAGCCGCAGATCATTCAGTATAACATAGTAACGCCGATTGTGCTTCGTACGTTCTCTCCATGGTCAAATCGTGCGATGGACAAATCTACCAGGGCTGTTTTTCTAATGTAAATCGTTAAATGTTCTTCTACAGTGGAGCAGCCCTGAAAGTTCAGTGACAAAAGCGTTGGCCTCCTGTGACAACGGTTAAGATTAGAATTCTTTTAAACCGTAAACAGTTTCTTTTCATTATCAGCCTTCCCGATCGGCTCGATATGAATGAAATATTGTTGAAACGGCCTTTTGATGTTGTAGTTCAGTGGCTCGTAGCACATTTTATACGCAAGTCATATAACACGCTGCTCACAGAAACGAATAATGGGATATCAAGAGTGCCGTTCATACTACATTTTAAAACTCCCTGACTTTTCCCTGATTCCCTCGCCTGTCCTAGAACGAAATTTCCGACCATAAAACCGACGATTTACCTCCCCAAATGACAATTTTGAATGCAGTTATCCCCTAAATCTAGGACTGGCAGAAAGCTTAATTAAATAACGCAAGCAACAAGTATTTATTTCATTTCAGTTGTTCATCCTAAACTTGAACAACACTGACCTCAATGGCTATGCGAGGAAAAAGTTATAAAAATCTGAACTAACTGACGTCAGTGGCGACATTGAGGAAACATTAAATTTTATCAAAATCCGAACCAAGTTTAGAAAACCGCCAAAATTAATTTTCTTGTAAGCATATCAATGCACCACAGTCTATGGGAAATATTTTGCGGAAATACTTTTGATCATTACCTGCAATTTAAAACTCACCGACATTGTCTGTGACAATGCTAACAGGCTGTGGTGTGGAGAAAAAACGTAACAAATCAGCTGCGGACAGCAGTGTTGAGAGGTACCTCTCCATTTTTGTTATCAGCTTCGATGGGATTTCATAACCGTGAAGTCTTTTAAACTGTGCAGAATATTTCTCATCCAACACATCACTCAGAATGAACATCAAGTCCTGCAGAAATGAAGGAAAACGATGATGATTTATGGAATTAAATTGAATGGGTCGGGGCAAGCTGCGTTGCCATTTTTTACCATTTTATTTTTTTTTACTCACATTTAAATGGGGGTCAACTCTAAAAGGGAACAGAGAAAACTCATATCAGTCTGAACATCCGTACTTCGGTAAACCCAAGAGCTTAATCCTTCCCTTATGTTAGCTCTAAAAGAGCCCCAAAAAGCAAAATTGCGAAACTTGATTCGTCCAAGCTGTATCATATTCAGAATCCAAAGACTAGAAGGAAAATAGTGTAGATCCAGGTGAAGAAGCTCCTTATGAGCCCCTCGTCTGTATATATGTTGTTTTCGAATTCAACTATTTTCATTCATGGCCCTTTGAGTGTTAGTATTTGACTTTCTGTTTGATGTACCTGACCAGAAGGAACTGTCAAATGTTGTTTTGATGTCATTTTATTCGAAACAAAATTCAGTTTACTTGTCATTTTTGATATCTACACAGAGGTATCCAACTTTAATTTCAGTGGAACAGTTGCTCCTTTCACAGTGTTCAGGGTACTTTATAGCCTGGCCCCAGTCGAATCTGTATATTATTCTGGTGGTCAGATTCGCCTGGTAACCTTCAGAAGAGGCTCTGCAATTTGATAGTCTTCTCACAAATTCTTGAGTTAATAATAGCACCATTACAAGTGCCATAAAGTGCCCATTAGACTAACAAAGATCTTTATCTCCATCACTCTAAGAAATCAATTAGTTTTGGTTTCTCCAAATAACCTCTCAACCTGTATACGGATTTTAGAGCATAGTTTAAAACCTGGAATGGAACGGATGTCGTAATCTACGGTGAATTTGTTACAAGTTGCTCCAAGAGCGTGGGACAGTGGTTCTCTTACAGGAAGAAATTGCCCCTCAGAGGGAGCAAATTCTTTCCTGTAAGAGTGTCATTCCAAATCAATGGGAAAAGGCAGACAAGACCATTCCATTCCACTTCTTTCCATTCCACAATTAAAACCATGCCAAACTATATTGTTCAACAGTCGGCTCATCAGGACAAACTGTCTTGAACCAATAACAGGCAATCAGCTGTATTGCATCGCTCATTCCAATTTAAACAAATTTTATCCTCACTAGTCATGATATGATTCATGGCAGACTATTTTAAAACAATACTCTACATAGTAAGTCTGATTAGTGCCAGTCCAATCATTGCACTGGCATCAAGTGTATAAAGGACGTTTCTTAAAACATACTTGTATGCATTGAATCTTGACCAGTGCTGATCAGATCAAATACGTTTTTGTACATTTGAATGTAAATGTATTACATGTAAAAAGCCAGTGTGTCTATTCTTTAAGACTTATTTTGCATTCTCTAGAGGTCTTTTCTGATTTAAATTGTTTTAAATTCTTTGATCAACAGTTATCTAAGTGCAATGGAATCTTCCTCAAAACACATTCTAATTTGAACAAATCAATTATATATATTGAATATTAAGGGACGCTGTTTCGTTAACATGCTAATGGATTGCACAACACTCTTAAATCAGACAAAGCTGTTTCTGCAAACAGTGGAGACCGAGATGAGACTGCTCTGGAAAAGTGTGACCACCCTTTTGCTTTTACTTATTTTTTCTGTATTACTTATTAAATACCCCCTCAGCTATAAAATGGACCAGTCCAAAATCAAAAGGTAGAACTATCCATTACAGAAAATCAGTAGGTTCAGGGTTTATTGTATTTAGTCCTAGTTCACAAAACCTACAGATTTATAAAAACAAATTGCCACATAACATTTGCTTATCAGATTGACCATCTGTGTTTACGTCTTCGAATTGCTTCTTACATAAAATTCTGCCACTGCCACATCATAAAGGGCTGAACAAAAGGTCAGTAAAGTTCGCTAACCAAGATTTGGGAAAAATCTCAAATGCAAGTAACCAGACCCTATGTTCCTTCGCAAGAGATATATTGAACATAGGGTCTGTAGCCAGACTAGGTACTTTAGTTCAGTTTCAGTTCGGTTAGGCGAAAGATAAACGAGCCGCGACACGACAAAACCAACTACAGTCAACTTTCGACATCTCAAAGTTAAAGTTCATTTCAAACTACTGATATGTCAAGGTAAATTTTCTGGTCCCAGAAAATTTACTTTGGGATATCAGTAGTTTGAGGTAGCATGAGTTGAAATGTAAATAAAAACAGGATACTAGTAAAAACTATAATCTTTGATTAAGAGGGCACTTTGAAATATCAGTATTCGAGATACCGAGAGTTAACTGTAAGTGGCATGTGCACCCAGCGAAGACTCAGATCAGCCTGGGCATTCGCCCAGTCCGATCAGATTCTTCGATGTGCGCTTGAAGCGTAGCTGAGGTTTTGTGATACCTCCAGGATGAGTCTTGGCTGGGCGCACATGACACTTTGTTGGTTTTGTCATGTCGCGGCTCATTCACTATCGTTCATGTCTTGCGAGAACGGTCAACTGGAATTATTGTTGTTTACTACTCACCGGCAGATAGTTCCTGTCCTGTTCGCTTGTGAGATACAGTCTCGACTCCGAGTTCTCATGGTCCAATAGTTGAGTTAGTATCTTCACAGCAATTTCAAGGTCATTTCCAAACATTGGTTCCGCTGTGCTAGTGGCATCAGCTAACAGATCAGCAAGTGTCTTGGCGTTGACAGTGCTTAAATTTGTCTCAGATGGCATTTTAACACTCTGCAAATATAAATGAGCCACATCACGTGATTTCCAACAATGTGGCAATTTTGTCATGTGATATCCAGTTCATCCTTTTCATTTATACAGGGTATTCAGAGACTCCACTGTTGGCTGTATGGCTTAAGTGACTTCTATAGATGGCTAATGTGACAAGCAAAGGCTCTGATCAGACTGCACCTATGTGCAGTCTGACCAGAACCTTTGCTTATCACCAACGCCACAATGTTGGGAATCACATGATGTGGCTCAAATATGAAAAAATGAGTCAACACTTTTGTTTTAGGACCTGTACGAACAAGTACAAATCTATGCAAGACAGATTGACTTTGTTGTTCCCACTATCTGACCGAATTCGTTTAATGACTTTTTAAGAATGGGCCAATTTTGGGAGCAACGAAATATACTACCATGGATTGATATTTCATTTTCTTAAATGAAAATCAGCATGAACTAAATAATTATGAGAAACACAAGTACCGGTAAGTTTTATTTGTTTGATGCACAGGGAGACGCTTAACGGTCCCCTTACGGCACAATACCATCTGCACCCCGCCATTACCCATTCTGTCTCCCTTCTCAGTGGATATCAAAGTTACTATTAAATGAAAAAAAAATACTCCTTTTGAAGCAAATTCTTTCCTTTAAGGGATGGCCCGATTTTGGACGGTCCCATTGTCCGAGAAGCAAACAGAGTCAAACTAATGGTTCCCCTTTGCATAAATGTCGAGAGAAAAAAAAGACAGGGACATTCGTCTTAAAAGGGTGATTCACGGTCAATAGCAGTTCTTAATACCTGTTCTTGTAAGTCTCCCTGAAATGCCGAGCTTGTGCATTCAAACAGATCTGGTTCCAGCAACAGTCCATCTGAACAGCACTCTCTTACAGCATCGCCTATTGCACCACTAGGACAATCAAGTACAACCGTCGCTCCAGCGTCTGCAGAGTCCCACCAAACACCGTGGGAGAAACTCTTTGGGCAGGTTTTATCTGTCGCTAATAAAATAAAACGTAAAGATCATCGGCCATTGAAAGTGAATGAGAAAGTTGGTGATCTCCGGTTTAACGTCCCACCACCACATAGGTGACATGGAGACGGGTGGTCATTGAGAAAGACAGAAATGATAAGGGTTGATCGTGATTAATTTAGCAAAATCTGACAGAAAAACATCGACACTGATTTTGTTTTTTACGCACACATTTTTATCATAAACGATCGACACAGACAGAAGGCGAATTGTCGAGCGAATACAGGCGCTTGGCCATTCTGCGGAAGGTCGGAAGTTTGGCTCTCCGTTGTTCCAGCCAGCGACGGAGAAACTCTCCCAAAAAGCCAGCAATAAATAGATATATACTCGTTTGAACAAAGTAAAACTAAAGACAACTAAGGGGTAGGTATGGGCTCTGTCTTTCATATGCTGTGCCAAATCATGACAGGCCCCAAACACCCAATGCCCCTATGGTTACTACGCGACAGGAAACCTGAACCCTTTTTATCGACTATTCTTTTTATTATGAAATCTGAACTACAAAACAAAAAAGAAAAAAGTCATATCAACTTACCACTGCATCCATATGTTCCATTGCTATTCATTCGGATCTCATCACGTTTATCTGGGCACTGTGTGCATTGTTTACCGGTGATTCCTTCAATACATGGGCACTGGCCAGTAGTAAGGTCACACTGAGGGCTGAGGGACCCATGGTCATAGCAGTTACAGGGTATGCATTTGTTGCTACCAGTAGGCTTGAAATAATTCGCCTAAACAGAAAACAATAACTGTAATTGATTTCACAGTTCTATACCAACCATAATCACCGTTCGCCGCCTGTATAAAAAAGACAGATAACAGGGCATTCTTTGCTTCAAAAAACCATGCGTCTGATAGAGGTCAGTTTAAAACAGACTTATAATAATATTGACACTGCTAAGCTAAGGAAATAATTGTCTTTTTTTTCCCATCGACAAACTTTAAGTTGCCAAGGAAAGCGCTGTGTTACTAGCCACGAAAAGCAGGTATCCTGTAGAACCCTATGCTTATTACAAATTAATAAAAGTTAAGCTTTTTCAACCTTGTAGCTACAGCAGAAATTTAATAATTTTATTACTATTATTTATATAAGTGTAGAAAACAATATGCCTGAAGGAGAGTTATCTTAGAAACATTTTTTAAGGTCAGCACAAAAATCTAAGGAACATCTTTCATGTCTTTGTAACTAACTCTGCTTTGTCAATTTGCGTGAGGTGAAAAATTTGATCGACTCAAAATGTTATAACTTTATTACAGTTTGCGTTGTTAAAGCATTTTGCGTGGT
The DNA here is from genome assembly GCA_963989385.1 of Ctena decussata. Lineage (NCBI taxonomy): Eukaryota > Metazoa > Mollusca > Bivalvia > Lucinida > Lucinidae > Ctena > Ctena decussata. The sequence continues at coordinate 64,460,323 of OZ022507.1, forward strand.
GACTCTGCTTACTCCGTCCAACTCATTTACGTATGTATACAAACATTTTTCTATGTGTTCCTTTTTCGTTCGGCATTCTTCAATTATTATGAATTCAAAGTACGAGAAGAAATTCAGGCCACCTCTCCTGCGTCTAACAATGCGAATAGTAAGCGTACATTTGGTTCCGGCAGGTAATAACACGTCCGGCACTGTCATAACAAATCGGTCAATGTAAGCTGTAATATATTATCTTCCAGACTTACCGCATGTAGATTTAACCAAACTGTGCAAAAATATGAGAACAATCGTTTCCAAATTAGGGACTGAAAAGAATCTGCCGATAGTCTACGCATCTACTGAGCGAGTGAGTTTTCAAATGTCGGACATCTGAAAACGCATTCGCTCAATAGATGCGCATACTATGGGTAGGAACAGCGTAAAATTGTGATTTGAGCCGCGACACGAGAAAACCAACAATGTGGTTGTGCGCTCAGCGCAGACTCAGATCAGCCTGGACATCCGCCCAGTCTGATCAGACTTTTCGCTAAGCGCTTAAAAGGTAGCTAAGGGTCTAAGCTTTCTCCATGCGGACAGCGAAGACTCTGATCAGGCTGGGCGGATGCCCAGGCTGATCTGAGTCTGCGCTGGGCGCACAATCACTTTGTTGGTTTTCTCATGTCGCGGCTCATTTTACTTTTGTTTTAGCTACATATTCTGCAAGTTTAAGGCAAAAAGGAACTGTAGTGTGAGTTGCTGTCAGCAGTAATAAACGCTTTCAGGGTTAAAAGGCAAGTCAGTTCCGAGTAGGCTTACCAAGCAGGAACAGTTGGGTGACCCGCTCACAATGTCACACCGGAACCCATCTTTCTCTGGGCACTTTTCATGACATGGCGATAGACACCAGGAATCTAGAGAAAATAATAAAGATAGTCAAGAGACACAAAAGTAATTTTATAAAGTTAATTTCCCAAAGACTCTATACGAGCCGCTACAAGAAAATAACAACAAAGTGGCTGTGCGTCCAGCGACGACTAAGATCAGCCTGGGCATCAGCCCAGTCTGATCAAAGTCTTCGCTGTCCGCATTGATCTAGCTTAAGCCCATAGTTATCCTTTAACCTGTTTAAGGGCAAAAAGAAGAGCCTGATCAGATCGGGCGCATGCCCAGACTTTTCTGAGTCTTCGCTGGGCGCACATGCCACTTTGTTGGTTTTGTCGTGTCACAGCTCATTTATTATTTTCATGTTTACTTTTAATTTATTAATTGTACTTATTACTGTTAAAGAGTAGCTCCCCCCCAGTAGTTTCCCCCCCCCCCCTCCCCCGGAAAAAATGATTATGATTTCCATAGTAGAATTTCCCACCGGAAAATGGCTATATAGAAGAATTTCCCCCCGGAAATATGACTATATAGCCAATTTTCCCGGGGGAAAATCTATTATACGTGTTTTTGCATAGCCGTTTTCCCCTCTATAGTGGATTTTCCCCTAGTAATAGGATTGCAGGAAAAGACGCTACGTGGTAGAATTTGCTCCCTCTCCAATCATAATAGTGAGGTTCATAAATGAAAAAGAAATGCGAGTATCTGCCCGAAAAATTCCGCCGGATAACAGATGCTAGAACCGTATTGATGAGTCAGTCTATCTTATTTTTGTTTTGGGGAAACAGGTCGGCATTTAGCTTTTCCATGCGATCCAATAAGGGCTTTGTGTACGTGGTTATGCGCATAAATTTGTATAATTTTGAGTTTGTACATGTACAAGCGTTCATCTGTGCGTTCGCGCAGCGGAGTTCCTGGACTAGTGTTCGCCTTTCATGCAGGAGTCTTGGGCTCAACCCCCATCGCATCGGGACACAAATCTGATTATCATTTTCAATCTAATACATCCCCGCTGACTCAAACACGAGTGGACAGAGAACCCGTTCATCTTCCTGTAAGCTTACATACGTTTGTATGTGTATGGATATTTGCGATGGGAAGAAATCAAACCCACCTCGTTTCTTAAATTAGTAATCATTGATTATTATAAAAGATACGGTCGGTAAAACTGCATAATATTTTTTCAGAATAAATCGATTTTATTACCTCCCCTGAAAAACTGATACATTTCTTATGCGATTAATTCTGTTAAATGTCCCTGTTCCATGCCGTTCCATTCCGTTTCGTTCCATTCCGCAATAACCATAAGCCGTACCAAATTCTCTAATAGCTTATTTTCTGGAGGGGGGTGGGGGGGGGAATACTATGGGGGGAAGGCGGCTCTACGAGGTCCGGACAATCCACTATATAGTCGTCCTTCCTATAGCCACTTTTCCGGGGGGGGGGTCATGCCATTAAACCTTAGTTTTGGTTTTTAGACACTTTTGACATAGCTGTCTTGACGTCAATGTAAACTTCTAAAATTTGTGTCATGTTTGACATAATATAATTTGACACTGAGGAGGCAGAACTTAGTTTAGTAAAACGTGTATTTAGATTCTAATAATACAACATGCTTTATGATTGCCCGGCGAGAACTGCCAAAATTAATGTTCACGTACATAGGTAAATGCACTAAAGTCTATGGGAAAATATTTTACTGAACAGAAGATCAATGGGCGAATAGTAGACACTCATGATTTGCTGTCGTTCGTTGTTCTACACGTATCCAAATTGTTTCACAAATACCAACGCGAAATAAGTATTATAAGAATAAGTATACATGGAATCGACTTAAACTTTTGTACGAGCTATTTTTTCTGTCCATAAAACTAAACAGTAGGCTGCTTACTGGTCACTCCTTCAGCACAATGGCATCTGAAGCTTTGTCTTGGATATATTGACCGGAACATCATGGTTTCAGAGCTGATGAATGAAGCAGCGCTGTCGAAGTCTAGATATGACTCACATATATCAGAGGAGCCAGCACAGAGTTGCTGCATACACACGTCCTCCGCAAATGGTAAAACCTGCAAACAAATTGAATGTGCTGTTAGGCTGTTAACATATTTCCCATACTGCATATCCTTTGAATTATTTTCAACTGTAAACGGGGATATATTGCACACAGACTATCATTGCAGTCTTCAGTTGGTTCGCCAGACTGAAATACTCTTGAAAGGGCGTAAAAGCCGCATATCAGCCATCGATCCAACTAAAACGAGCCAAATCATTTGGCTCTGTTAACTCTTTTTTATTTGAAAATCAATGATGTTATAAATGTTCAAGGCTGGCCAATCACGGTCATTAAAATGACGAAACTGTGAATCTGTAGTGTAAAGCGTTCATCGCTACCTAACGAAAAAAAATATGCCACTAAGAGAGCAATGGGTGTCTTTAAACATTAACCCATTTATGCAGAGCGTCCCATAAATGACACATAGGCAAAAAGTGCATACCAAGATCAGACGCCGCAAAACGCGGCGTCTGATCGGGGTCTGCACTATTTGCATAAGAAAAATGGAAATTTCTCCTTTAAAAAAAAGAACCTAAACAAGACACCCCTTAATTGACAAATGGACTCATCCATTTGATATGGATAGAAGAGTCCACTGGGTATAAATGGGTAAAGTATCTCACCTCTATTGATGTTAATTCCGACAGCATAGGGCGCTGTGAGTTTATGGTACCTTTCAGGGATTGTGCGGTATAAAAACGATCGGTAAGTTGCCTTCCCACCAATTCTGTCATTTCCTTGACAACTGCAGTCACGTGCAATACCCCTTCTTGTGTATCAGTATCATTCTGTATGCTAATGATGAAGACATTGTAAGGATCAGTCTGGAGAACACTCGCTAATGCGAAGGCGAAGAGCGTGTAAAGAGGTGACAGAAACTCGATAGCTGATATGTTGAGCCGAATATTCACACTTGACTGCAACATCTCACGTGTAACGTGGCGTACATATAAATGACATGTAGCCCCAACCTCGTGTAATCCATCTGTAATACGATATAGATAATTAGTGAGAATTAACTAGTTAGAGACTACTTTTGGCTTGAAATGGGAACTGAGGCAAAAATGTGAATATAAACAAATTCTGAATTTTAAAGTTTTAAAGGAAACAAACAACAATGTACCTTTTACGAAGTATTTATTTATTTATTTATTTTTAATTAAGTCTGCTAGTTACACTGAACTGAGTTATAACAAAACGTCCGAAATTTCAACGTGATTTTTATAACATAATCATTGGCATTTTCGTTGCAGTGTCCGTAGCTGAGACAACAGTACTCGACGAAAAACTTCCAAATGACCAGCTTTGTGTCTTAAATTGAACTTGACTGTAAACTATCTCCCTTTTTCACAAACGTTTGCCAAGTTCGACACAGGGCTCTAGATAAGAGGGAGTATTTGGAGATAATTAAGGATAATTTTTCTTATTTCTCATTCAAACCATATGTTGTGACCCCTCATCTGAAACGTCTCATTAAGACGGTTCAGATGAGGGGTCACAACATATGTTTTTATGCATGATTATCAAAAATTATCCCTAATTATCACCAAATACTCCCTCTTATCTAGACCTCTGTCAGGCGACAAATAAGAAATACTACCAGGTTAAGTTGAAACCGACACAAACTCTCGGTGTACAGCATATTTTGACGACTTAGTCTCCTAGCAACACCCGAATGCCATGTTTAATGTGCTATGACTCTTTTAATTGCATTTATTCTTTTACTTTCAAGAAGCCTATGGCGTGGAACCTTTTTAATGACTGATTCTATCAGTCATTCAATGCTGTCACAAGTGTATTTTGGAAAGTGGCTTTCACAGCTGTATTCTTCCGCTCAGAAATGAAGTGATCGTAAGGTCATTTCGCAGAAAAACGTCTGGATTTGAAAATACGTTTTGTACGAAGTTGAATGAGAACTTAGACGTAGTCTTGTGCAGGTATATTTATTTAAATAGCTTTGTAAAATAAGAAGTATCCAACTAATGACATCAGCGGTCAAGAAATATAACGAATGCAAACTGAGTATTAAAAATCAATCCGCCAATTACCGTATTCGCCCCCTCTTCAAGCACCCCTGATACTTTATTAAGTAAAATAAATCAGCTACCGCTGAAAAAAAACTGTTTTATAGTTGTGTTGTAAACTTGCCTAAAACAGTATTCCGAGCACGTCAATCATTGCAGAGAATGTGATGTAAAAGAAAATTCTGTAGGTTGCTGGACATCATACGGTAACTGTGTGTTTATCGGTGGCTATTTATAAAAATTGCCATATTGTAAACATTGGAGTAGACATCCTCGTGGTCCATAGGTAATGCGAAATACCGCAAACACTGACTGTTTTAAAGTCAGTGAAATGCAGTAACCGTTGTCAGAATTCAAAAATTACTTGAGTACAAGAGATAGAATTTTTGCAGGTGCATGAAATGATTTGCGCTAAATGGCTTATTTACATAAATGGAGCTGGACCATTAACAACAGGACTGAACTTTGAAATTATTTTGAGCCGATGTAGCATGACTTTATTCTGATAGAATCTGTCATTTCAGGGCTATTGGCCCTTTGATTATTATTGCGATGAGAATTAATATGATATGATATGACTCAGACGGTCAAACGATTCTGTAAATTGTATTATCTGTATACCTTTTACGAAAAGAAATGCTTCAAAGGCATCAAGCACCAAAAATCAAAAATTAAAAAAATAAAAATAATGAAAATAGTTAAATATGCAAACAGCATAGATCCAGATGAGGCGGCTGATAATTGTCTTTGAATTCTCAATATGATATAGCTTGGACGAAACATCTGATTATCCAGTGCTTTAAGGGTAAACAAAAATCAGCCCCACCCATAAACTTTTGAATTTTCATTACCTGTTATTTCCACTTGAAGTGCGCCACTTCTAGGAACGTCAGAATTCAGTCGTGGATCAAGAGTTATCTCTCCTGTGGCTGAATCAAGATTCAGAAGTCCAGCTTCATTACCAGCAAGAAAAGTAAATGTCAGATTATCACGATCAGATACATCTGGATCTGTTGCCATGATTTTTCCAATGGAGTGTGTTGGAAAATATCCATCGAAATTATTGAATACTATCGTGAAATCCTCTAGAACTGGCGGATTGTCATTCACATCTATAACAAGGATTTCGATCAAAGTGTCTGAAAACAGGTGCTCTGAACTGGCCCTGAGAATAACTTCAAATTCTATTTTGCCAGATTCGTAGTCCAGATCGATGTCATTCAAAAATAAAAATGCTACTTCATCTTGGGTTTGCAGAACAAACTTATCCGAATCCGCTCCTCCAGCAATTGAATATTCCACGACGGCATTTACTCCTTCATCTGGATCTATTGCCTTAGCTACGGCTACGGCTGCGCCAGAACCCATATCTTCTCGCACCATGAAACTGAATTTATTACTATCAAAGGCTGGTGCGTTGTCATTGACATCATCAATTTCAATCCTTACCTCGGCCGCGCTACTTAAGCGAGGCATCCCTCCATCATATGCTATAACGCGAAAGATATAACTACTTTGAAATTCCCTGTCAATATTTGTATTCTGAGCTACCCTTATTAGACCCGTAACCTCATCTATTACGAATGCTGTCAAGTCGTTATATTCGAGTCTGTATCTGATCATTCCGTTATCACCTATATCTGCGTCAACCGCAGACACCTGAAGCACAGCGGAGCCGTCGATAGCGCTCTCAGAAACTGAAACATTATAAAGAAGCTTATCAAACCGAGGAACATTGTCATTAATATCTAAAACGTCTATTCTAATTTGAACTGTGCTCGTATAACGAACGTCCATACCTCCGTCATAAGCTATAACAGATAAAGTATAAGTTGACCGCATTTCTCTGTCCAGGTAATCAATCAGTACAAGTTTAGCCATCGAACTTGAATCGGCAAATTCAATTGTCTTGAGTCCAAATTTTCCCATGACATCACCGCCATCAGCAAACCTGTAACTAATAAGAGCATTATTGCCAGCATCTGCATCAGTTGCTAGCAACCCAAGAACAAGTGTGCCGTTATCAGCCGCTTCACTCACGGTGACTTCAAATGATTCTTGTTCAAACTGTGGAATATTGTCATTTTCATCTACCACTTCTATCGACAGGTATGCTAAGTCAAAATACTCTCCAGCAGTGGCTGCTACTGTAAGTGTATACTCAGCTATTGCTTCTCTGTCTAATTGTATAGTAGTTCTTACGATTCCCGAGGTGCTGTCAATAGTAAATGGCGAATTTTCATTGGAATGGAAACTAAATTCAGCTGTATCTGTATCGCCACCGTCAGGGACCGTAACTGTCATCTGAGTTACAAACGTTCCTGCTGGAAGATTTTCAAATATCTCAATACGGTAAAAGTCTTCAGAGAAGAGGGATACACTTTCTCGTTTGATCCTTCGATATGATTTGTTTCTAGTTAACTGGTCCAAACTAGAGATTCCTATTTTGTTGGTTTGCAAAATCACATTGAATTGGATATCAGATTCGCTAAAATGCCTCATCAAACCAAATATTTGAAATTGTGAGTCTTGTGACTTCGAACACATAGTGAACGACGACATAATTTGATTGTCTTTATCAATATAGACTTTTTCATTGAATAATTTAACGTTTCTTAAAGATGTTTTCAGTGTTTGCGGGAGATATTTTGATATATCTAGTACCGCTTTGTCCTTTTCCAAGCAACTGATGTAAAGTTTAATCCGAACATTCGTTAAATTTCTTGAAAATCGTAATTTTCTGTTTGGCACAACACTACATTTTTCATCGTGAATAAAGAGTTTGAACGAAATAATGGTTATATTCGATAGTGAGGACTGCTGCTCCTGTACTATCGTTTTTGATACAATGCTAAATTCAAATGGGTTGGGTGGTAAATTACATATTTTGTTTCTTTGCAAAAACAATAACCCTGAACTGGAATTTAATGACACAGCAAAATTTTTTCCATTTGGAAAGGTTAGCGTTTTTAATCCACTGTCTAAGGAATAAGACCATCCTGATCCCAGGCTTGCGTTGAACAACAATAAATGTGTAGAATTGCTCCAATTTTCAGAGAAATGAAAATCCAAACACATCACAGATTTGACAAAAATCCAACTTAGAATCGAAAGAAATTGTATAAATAAACGTATCCGACCCATGCTTTAGTGTTTTGGTTACCCTGAGTCTAGATGTTTTACACGTCTGTGTTGCTGACACGCTTCGGTTGGTTTGTAACTGAATTCCTAAAAAGCGCCAAAAAAGCAGTCGACAACTTTTTCGTCTGCAAAATTTAAAAAAATAGTATGTCCAAGCTATATCATATTGAGAATTCAAAGACTAGAGGGCAAACAGTGAAGATCCGGGTGATGCGGCTCATGATGAGCCGCCTCATCTGGATCTACGCTGTTTGCAAATTCAACTATTTTTAGTTTTAGCGCTTAGAATGTGAATATTTGATTTTAGTACACTGTACACAACTGTACTCGCACATTCAATTGTTCCTTCTAGTTACCAGAGCGAAAAGAAAAAATCTAATATTATACTTTTTGTGTAGGTATTTCCAAATATCAGTTATATGCATGTTAAGCAAATTTCTTATAATAGAACTGACGGTTTGACGAAATTAAATCAATTACCTGTTAAACACACATTCTATCCCACAAAATCACCGTTTATAGGTCAACTCAAGATCAGATTGTCTTAGAACGTGGTCTTAGTAATGTGGTTATTTGCCCACATTACTCCTTCAGTGGTGTATGGATGGATGGATGATTTGCGAGTTTACGCCATTTTTAACAGCATTTCAGTCATGTCAGGACGATGGGTGGGTGATAACAACAGGGTGTGTGCAGTGGAACCCCGTTTACGATTGAAAAGATTCATGCCTCCAGCGGGTCTCGAACCCGGGACCGCTACACCAGCAGGTCAGCGCTTAACCTACTGAGCTAGTGAGGCTACTTCTTCAGTGGTGTAAATTCATTCTGCTGTATGTTTTAATAAGTTTCACTACACTTCCTTCACTAAATATGGCCAGCTTTAAACAACAGAAAAGGAATCCTTGATTTTATCATAAAAATGCTGGAAAATTATTTGTGTCATCAGACTGGTAATCAAACTGACAAACTTTCGATACCACAAACTTTTATACGTGATAAAAATGCAATGTGCAGGACTTAGGAATCCATGTGTTGTTTCGCTTTTTATTTATTTCATCGTGTACATCGCTCAACGGGATAACATGCTCTTCTTTCAAAACACCTTTCACATTTTTCACCATAAGGACACAGTGTGTCTTATATTATCTTCAAAGATGAAACTGCAACCGCTGTATTTGGACATTAGATGGATTACTGCACTTATAGATACTTTTTAACAGCTCTATGCACTGGACCGCGGGTTTGGACGGAACCTCGCCTTTGGCAGGTCTCTTGATCGGGCGGAAGTCGGCAGCGCTAATCACTCGGCTACACGAACGCTTTCACAACTGGGTTGATTGTGCGGGGAGGTGGGAGAGCTTTAACTGTCTCATGCTCTAAGTAATCCACAGTCGGGGCTCTATGTTATTATATCGCGATGTTCGGTGTGTTTTCATATTAGGTGTTGCAAGGATTTTCCCATGGATCGAGAGATATAGAGCGTGTCTTAAGGCGAGATTACACGGCGACTCTTGTTGCAAGATACGTGTCATGCAACATGAGTCGCCGTGTAAACACACCTTAAGACACGTGTCATGCAAAATGAGTTGCCGTGTAAACCCACCTAATGACACGTGTCATGCAACATGAGTCACCGTGTAAACACACCTTAAGACAGGTGTCATGCAACATGAGTCGCCGTTTAAACCCATCTTATGACACGTGTCATGCAACATGAGTCGCCATGTAAACCCACTTTACGATACATGTCATGCCACTATTTAGATTATGTTTAGACGATAAGACATGTTGAATGGAACAGAATTGTGTCATGAATTATGTTTTTGGGGGTATTAATCTGGTGACACATGTTGCATGGAATGTGTCGTACAACACCTGTTGCCGTGTAAACCGTACTTTAAGTTCGTATATGACTTGCAACGGGTTTCATTAAAGGTTGGTTAACACGGTGACACATATTGCATGGCACACGTGTCGTGCAAGCACTTTTATCGCCAGGAGGTTATGTTTAGACTATATACGTGAGTTTTCACGGCGACACGTGTTGCATGAAGAAGTGTCATGCAACCATTTTGCTTTTGTTTAGCCGATTCGGCATATTGCATGCAACAAATGCCATGAAACATATGCGTTTGGGGTGTGCATACACAGCTACTCATGTTGCATGGCACGTCATTCAACATATGTCGCCGTATAAACCAACCTTTTGGCATGTTGCATGTGACAGACTTGTGTCATGAAAATGTTTTTGCGATGCTTATAGGGTGACAGACCTTGCATGACACATGCGCAGTAGTGTAACGATCGAGGCTTTTGAAATCGTTTCACACCGACACACTTACATGACCCAAGAGAACTAATTTCGTGACAGTCTATGAAAATAACTTATTCTGAACCATATCTTATTACCTTGTGTCTAATTACCGTGTTTACAATGAGTTGAATGGTTAAACTCAAACCCACGCATATAGGGTGCGACGGATTCAACTTAGACGCTTTTGTATCATCAGTACAAACACATTCCAGTATTGCATTAAATATCTCAAAATCGCTCCATATGCACCAACAACTTGATTTTACTACCCCCGCGCCCCCCTCTCCCAACACCATCTCCAACCTAGATTATTCTTTAAAGGCCCCATTGCTCTATCAGCATGAAAAATTTTATCAAAAGGCATCGCTTCAAACTTCTCACTATAGTTTCGTTAGTGTAAATGACCGTGATTAGCCAGCTTGAAACAATTAAAACATCCTTGAGTTTCACATAAAAAAAGGTTTGAAAACTTATTTGGGTCATTTTAGTTGGCAACTAAAATGACCTACTTTCGATTTCATTAAGTTGAATAAGATGGTAAAAATACAATGTACAGGCGTGGAGCCCCAATCACTATCAAGCCTATGTTTATATAGCATTGCTAGACGGGAAACCAAACCAAAACAGGAAATTTTATGTTGTGGAGCGATTTGTTATTTTTCAAAAACTTGTTTTCTCTGCCTTTTGCCAGTTATATGACTCAATATATGCACATACATCAACCCACATTTTATTACAAAACGTGACGACTGAAGCGCTTTTTGCAATGATTTGAGTTTAGACGTTTTTACCACTTATGGGACTATTGACTGTGTATATACAGTCTTTTACAAAGGTGGCTGATCGTAAAGGTAAACCCAGTGAGGAAACGCTCGACATTTGTCCTCACTTTCGAAATAAACCTACGTATAAAATTTGGGAAAGGATACTTTGGTTTAAACATATTATTCAAAAATATCAACAGAAACAAACATTGTATACAATCAAATATTTACATTATCACTGCAAAGCTCCCTGTAAACCCAATTAAGTGATGCGGGACTCAATGTTTTTACAAGTCAATAATTACATTGTGTCACGCGCTTCAGAGTGACAGCACATCCCACTAAATAGCACGTGCAATCTTCAACATGCCATGTACTTGAATGGCTAGTAAACGTTGAGTGACAGCTCGCTACGCCTACTTGCACGTGCAATCTACAACAGGAGGTGGAATTTACTGGTAGGCAGTGACAATGCGGCTGTTCCAAACTATTGCAAAATTCGGCCGGTAATGTTTTTAAAACGATTCTTATATATGTATTTCTTATTTTTGTTTATTTTTTTATTGATCAAAAGCATCGTTTAATAATATAAATATAAGGAATGAATGTTATTTTTTGAACGTTTACTGAAGTATAAACTACATCGGGTCACGAGCAAAGTTTACGTAAACCCCTTCGGGGTTCACTTACTTTGCTCGTGACCCGATGTAGTTTATACTTCAGTAAACGTTAAAAAAATAACATTCATTTCTTAATTAAGGATCAGAACGAAAGCAAATACTTATTAAGTTCTTCTCCTTAAAGGATACTTTACGCATACCATTAACCGTTTTCTGTCTTCCTTTCTTTTTTTTCTTTTTTTTTTTCTTCTTCTTTTCCCCCCTTTTTTCATGTTCAACTCAGATGAGCATTAAAGTTCAAACCTCTACCAAGTAAATCAGACGCGTTTTATCTGTAGCTCAGCACGAAAAGCTGTTTTATTACCTCTGGGCCAGCCCGTGCAGGCACACAGGCTTGATCAGAGCCACAGCTGTGTGCACACAAGATTTACGGAAGAAATCTTCAAACGACGTACAGATGAAGGTTCTCAGAGCTAGATTGTACGGATTCACAGACTAGCTTAAGGTGTACGGATGTACATGTACTTCCAAGGTTTAGGACATTTTCATTTTTAAAGACAGATAATATCCGGGCCCGTATTCATCAACGTTTATTTTAGACTTAAGTAAAAATGGAAACAGGCAAGAATAAGCAACATAATCCGTATCTGATTAAGCTGAAATGAAATAAAACTTAATGTCAGGTAATTCTGAACACGTTTTAACCGGCGTTACCTTATGTTTTTGCCAGAAAATGTTTATCGTGTGTTTTTAATTTATCCTTTTATAATAATCAATAAAAGTGTTCAAAAGTGTTATCTAAAAGTCATTGCAAGCAGCTTGTTTGTTAATCTCCGTATTTTCAAAAGTACGAACTGTTTGGGACACATCTGCTGAACGGCCTATGGCCGAACCTTGTTTACCAACTTCGGATTTAATGTTTGGAGAAATCAGACAGAAATTGCTTTTCATTAAAACAGATCAGGTAAAATAAGTTTATTTTCCACCGAAGGCACAATTTCCTTTATTGCAAACATGTATAAAACACCACAGAAACAAGAATTTACTTACCGGATATGGGCGCCGCCATTGCAGATTTGGAGCGAATCGGCCATTTACCGGCGTTACAAACACATTTAACCGGCGTTTCGACCGTTTCGCCGGCTTCAGGGTTGGACAGGGTGTACATATTTTTGTATGAATCATGTCAAAGTTTGTGTTTCACCAGGTTTGACCATCCTTTTTTTTTTTTGATTGATAGAATGAAAAAAATGCCATCAAATGACTATTAGACTTGTTCATATATGACAATTCAAATACACACTTAATATAAATGAGGACAGAGCTTAACTTTTGATGATTTGTATAGTTGCTGTCATGGGCGTGTCTGCTTTTAAGTGGACCAGTTCACCTATTAAAGCAGGTAAACCTGTCAGATTTTGTATAAATGCTATTGCTAAATGGCAAAAGTTTAGAACCTGATCAGACTGCTCCTGGAGGAGCAGTCTGATCTTGGTCTAAATTGTTTGTTCAGGTACGTTTCTCCGATTACTTCGGGTTTTAACATTAGTCTTTCACAGTGACCATATTTGGACTCCAGGCCAGTAATCGAACAGATGGAAGGCGAGACCAGCAAATGTAGCAGACTGACCAGTCTTTTATCTACCTGGAGTCTGAAAGTGAATGGGAACCTTTCAGGGGTTCACTCTGCCATCTTCATTTCTGCCTACCTTCGCAACTGGAATCAACTCTTAAGAGAAGGCCCCGTTTTGGAAAGGTTTTGTTATTCAGGGATAAAAAGAGAAGTCACAAAAGTTATCCCTCTGGAAACTATTGGCTACACCCAGACACCTTACAGACCCATGGGCGTTAAATGTATGTAGTCAGTTATGTATCAAATCAGTCAGCGCAGATGCGAAGGCTGTTCTGAGTTTTCACTGTTTGTACACGCTCAGCAGTACTTTATTCTAGCCGACCATGGTATTTGACGAATATTATGATGATAGAATAGACCATTTAAGGTCCATACTGGACGAGCTTATCAAGCTAAAGAATCAAGACGATGGTTATGTATTCTTTATTTAACGGTGATGTTTAAATATACAATACAAAACAAACGAGATACACCTTTCTAATGTGCCAGCACATTATAATCCACTAACTGTCCCAGAAAGTACGTGACGTCGAAATTACGTCGTACTGACGTCGATGCCTCGTCATGTTATGACATCACCGTCAATACGATATCATTTGACGTTGTGTAACCGCTGGAATAATTGTAAGGGTAGGTGCCTTATCCACAGCCACCAACGAACAAACAAAAACATGGGCTGCGTCACGGGAAAAGTCAGTGACCTCGAGGATTATGCGAACAGGTACTTGTCAATTTAGTCTGTACTTCAACATAGTCATCAATATAGACTGAGCAGAGCCTTCCCTGTTCTTCTCAACCATCAATGCACAAGTTGCAGTGTGAACAATATACCACATCTGGCCCCGAGGTTATACAACTTGAGTACATTCTCAATCTCAAGATAAAGCACACTGATTGGCCGCTTCCGTGCACATGCTCGGAAGCAGCCAATCAGTGTGCTTTATTTTGAGTTTGAGACTATTCCAAAGTTTTATAACCTCGAACCCTGGCATTTTAATTTTCAAGTGGGAAAGGAACTGTGCGTTTTCCAGGCGTGATAAAGTGAATACAAACACCGAAAATGACTCACTTCGAGACCCCCCATAGATGTATATGTTTTCGCTGTTTGCATGTTCACGAGTGCTCTTTTCACATGGCGCGGCCCAAATGACGAAAGACAAATGGAAATTATTATGTATATTTACAATTTACCCACTGATGGAAAGTCATTTCTATCTCATAGCCGTCGTGAAATTTATTTCACAGTCGCAGTGACCTCTACCTGATAGTCTCGACAAGTGCTCAGTTATGACATTTCTGATATGTCGCTGCGCTTTTCAAACTCTTAACACCCCGATGAATTATCTATTTCAGATTTTCATGTCCCTTTCAATTATATTGACTTTAAAGCTGCAAAGTCTGTAACTTTTGATCTTTTATTTTTAGAATTAATGTTTCTGATTTTCAAGAACACAGTCATGTAGCTAAAATTCGGGTATACATTTCACCAGATTTCTAAACCTTAACAAATTATCACAATCAAAACAACAGCATTTATGTTAAAAATCAACAGTCTAGAATTTCTGGAGGGATGTAAATAATTAACAACAAGAGAAAAACACCTGTTTTTATAAAGCTTATTTACTTTTCCTTGCAGTTTTCAGCTGCAGTGAACAGATTTATTGTGGAAGCATAACTTAATTCTACTTTTACAAATGATTTAAAAAGAAAATAAAAAAATTCGGAAAATGGTCAAAATTGTAGACTTAGTCACTTTAACATTATGAGTTCATGAGTCTAAACCTTTTCGTATCCTTTTTAACTTGTATACTTTTAAACTCTGTTGTCTCAGTGCAATCTATTAAAGTTTAAAAAACACTTAACAAGAAGAAGGATACAAATACATTCTAGATATAATTATCTTATGTTAACTGTATACATATACTCTGTATATCGTTAACCAACAGTGAGCAATATATTTTCAACTTCTAAAGCCTCCCAAAGAATTAGTCTATCAAAAATATACTGTTTTTAAAGGCTCCATTTCTTATCAACAATATAAAGTTGTTTTTTAAGGCTCCAATTCTTACAAATACAAAGTTTTTAAAGGCTCCATTTCTTACAAATTCTACGCCTTTTCAGCAAGACATTAATCTTTCTTAAGTTCTTAACCCTCTTTCCAAGGAGCAAGTATGTAAACAAGTGGTGTCTAAAGAAAGTCCATAAAAAACTAATTATTCTTTCAAATGCTTTGCTTTTTTACTTTAAGGGAATAAGTATTTAAAAGACCGTCAAATTATTACACAATCACAATTCTACAAAACTGTACACCGTTTCCAAACGGTTAGAAAAAAAATGTGCAAGTCCGGAGCTCCAAATATATTTGATGCAAATTATATTTATTTCTTGTAAATTACATGCAGGATATTTACATAGTACAAATAGAAAACAGGATTTAATAACAAGCATAAAAACTTAAACAACCATCTCCTGTGCATTAAAAAATTATACAATCATCTAGTGTACATAGAAAACTTATACAATCATCTGTGAATTAAAAACAAGAGTTGTCAGAAGACAACAAAGCGCGCCTTATGGGTGCCTGATTCTCACAGTCACCAAGACCTACAAATATATCAGGTCATCTGCAGTGTCAGACTGAGCCATTATCCCAGGTATATGATGAATACATACTAAATACACCTAAAATATGAAGCAAATCACTGAATGATAAAATATATGTTAGAGTGACCTCAAATTCCCAAATATGATGTTAATCTATAAACAGCTTTGGAGACACAAGGCAAAATCACTGAACCATGAAATATAGGTCACAGTGATCTATAAATAAAATGAGGTCATTCGGGATGTCAGACCGATCCACTATGCCAGCTGTGATGTTAATCTATCAAACAGTGCTTGAAATATAAGACAAAATCACTGGACCATGAACAAAGGTCAAGGGCACAGGTGTCAGCATGGTAGCTCTGCAGCTGCTGCAATTATAGGGATATGCTATTTGACCAAGTATCAAGTCTCTTCTGTCAAAGGTTTCATCAAAACTAAAAATTTTGCCTTAAAAACAGTGCCAAACGGCAAAGTCAGTCAACCGTGACATATAGGTCAAGGACATACAATTGTGTCATGCAGCTGCTGCAGTCATATGGATGTATATATGTACCAAGTATGATGATTGTAGCTGCTGTAGTTTCTAAGATACAGAGTTAAACATGGAGCTAAACGCAATTGTTAACATTGATCATGGACGCCGACGAGGACGCTGACGGGTACGCTAACGCTGACGCTAACGCTAACGCATACTCGGACTACGACGCCGGGGGTATAGCATAAGCTCTGCTTTGCTTCGCAAAGGCGCGCTAATAACTTATATAATCATTTCCTGTGCAAAGAAAACTTATACAATCATCTCCTGTGCATAAAAACTTATTCAATTATCTCCTGTGCATAAAACCTTATACAATCATCTCCTGTGCATAAAAAAACTTATACAACCATCTCCTGGGCATAAAATATATACAATTATCTCCAGGAGATGATTGTAGAAGTTTTTTTATGCTCAGGAGATGAAAATTAGGTTTGTTTCTGATCTAAAGTCGTATGAATACATATCAAAAGGGAACACTTCTGCCATTTTCATTTTTGCCTACCTTCTCGATGGGGTCAACTTTTGAAGAAAAAAATTTGCTCTCCTAGGAGCAAATTCTTTCCGTTAAAAGTTCACCTCAGTTGGAACAGCTTCAAACAGAGAAACAAACAGGAAACCAAGAAAGTTATTTCCTTTCGTAAAAATATAAATGGCGGAATAAACTTTGCATCAATCTGTGACTCATGAGGCATCTAAAACGATAACGGTGAAGGTTCTGTCTAGTACCAGCTGGGGCCGTATTCATAAAACGACTTAAGTGGTTGCTATGCTGTTGCTAAGGCTAAATTTCTTTGAAGGAGATTCCCTACAACTATGAAATTTGGTCTGGAGGAACAGTCTTTGTAAGACTGTTCCTCCAGACCAAATTTCATGGTTGTAGGGAATCTCCTTTATAGATATTTAGCCTTAGCAACCGCATAGCAGCCACTTAAGTGGCTTTATGAATACGGCCCCTGGTCCTCAGATTGAGTTTACCCGGCAGGCACACACTGTTGGATTAAAATTGAATCAACTTTGATTCTTCGTCATGTCGTTCAATCAGCGTTGATTCAATGTTGACTAGACATTGGGTGTCCGGTGGGTAGTAAATAAAATACACACACGGCTTAAGGTCCCATCGATGCCAGTCGAAAATTCTTATCTCGCTGTTTACTTGGAATGTAATTTATTTTAACTTTTGTCTGTTTTAACATGTTAATTTTAACGCAACATAAACATAAATTGCTTTATTTACAAGCTTCTTCCTATATATACAGCACCTCGGACGGACTAACGGCGCCCCGTTACTGCGACTATGGATACGTTCCGCTGAGGTGCGGGGGAAGGGGGAGGTGTTGAGGGGACGTCGTTTCGAAAATCGAAATGCACACATACATAGCAAAACAAACTATTTAAACAATTCAATATTTACATCAAGAATTCCGGTGGCTAAAAAAGAACGGAAAATATTTACGCTCTCAAGACCAGGCGGTGCCGCTATATGAAACCTTCTCTTTACGACAAAATATGCGCTGGTGGTATTCGGAAAAGTTCACTTTACATATCCAGGGTAAAGGGTTAACTGCTGCATCTTACTTTTTCCCATCTTCTGACTTGCTAACCACGGACTCGTACCCCGGATTATCGTACACGTTCTTTCCTTTATCATCCACTTCTTTGTAGCTAGGGGGCGCTATGTAGGCATACTCCTCCTCCTTCATATCCGACGAATACGCCGGCGGGTTGGTCGGCAGGGTGTACTGTGGTAACTGCATCCCTTTCATTCCTTTGATCGACGGCGGCGGGTCACAGACTGCGTAGATGTTATTGTCATATTGCTGTCGGCGGCTTGGTCTTGGTCTGCTTGGTCTGTTAGCTGTTTCCGCGAGCTGTCGGCGACGGCAGCAGAAGAACACCAGAACAAGGGCGATAACCACCACCAGAAGTCCAGCAACAGGGGCAACTGTAATATATAAAAGGTAACATTATAACCTTATACTTAGGCAGATGTGCCTAAAGCTGTCAGTCCAGACCCAGATCAGAGCACTAATTAATGTGCGTAGGTACACCTCCTAATTTATCCGCCACTTTTACAAAGGGAAATAACTTTTCTGGCTTCTTGTTTGCTTTCCTGGATGGTAAAAGCATTCCAAATTAGGGTTAACTATTAAAGGAAAGAATTTGTTCCAACAGAGCAGCAAATTCTTTCCTTTAATAGTTGACCCCTACTGAGAAACTGAGAGGGAGACAAAAAACACAGTTGTAAGAGTTGTTTCCCCTGAAAATTTATGCAGTCACCAATCTGATCAGGTTCTACACTGCTTGCAATTCCTCTGGCAAAGCCTTGACATATGACCAGATTGTTCAAATAGGTACACTTTCAGGGGAAACAGCTCTGCATATTTCATGTTATGGAGGTCAAATCTTGAAAGAAAAGAATTTTCTCGGGAAGGAGCAGCCTAAGCACGAAAATGCCATCAAATCGGAGGCAATAGGGACGCGAAAGTTAACCCAAGGCCTTCCAAACCCGACGTTACGCAATTTTAATCCATTTACACCCAGTGGACTTGTCCGTCTTGATATACTGGGCGAGTCCTTCAGTCATTTAAGGGGTGCGTGATCAAGTTACTTCTTATCAACTTTATTTTTAAGAAGATTATGCACATTGGGTGGACCCTGATTAGACGCCGCGTGTGACCTGGTTTTACACTGTTTAACTATGTAGTTTTTATAGGACCTTAAACATTTTTAAACTATGGATATCTATAATTTATTCCAAAACCGAATCATTGATATCCATAAATCCAATCAGTGATATCCATAAATAGGTCAAATGATTGACATCTATAATTCGAATTAAGGACATAACTTACTCAAGTTATGGATTTCCAATAATCTAAATGATTATTAATAGCACTAATTCGAAATATGGATATCACTTTTTCGATTTATGGAGATCCAATAATAATTATGGAAAGTTGAAAGTTGTCCAATTTCATATGGTCATTCCATGAACTCCCATTCTAACATTATTTATGCTCAAATTATTTAAAGAATCATGTCCACTTACCAATGACGGCTACAGGTATCTTCTTGTCAGTCGCCCGCTGTCGGAGCCCCTCTGGCATATCCTCAAAGTCTGTATCTATAGGAAAATCATTTATATTATTACCATGATTACTGTGTTTTTAATTATCCCAGCGGGCACACAACTTCGAAATGACGGCGTTCTGACCTCGATGCGACGTGATGACGTCGCATCGGCGTCAATACGACGTTGTTTCGACGTCATGTGCCTGTCGGGATACATCAGCTCCACTGATTCTAAAGAACGTCGATTGAACGTCATTCAAACAATGTCTTTTTATGCATTACTTATAAATGAAATAATTAAACACAGAAACCGTAACTGAAATTTTCGCTGTTATTGATTTTGACTGTTAACAAAAACAGAAAATTACAAATTTTCGCCTAAAATTTCTCCCGAAAAAAATTACAATCATTCTGATTCTGATCAGATAATATTTACACTTGCCACTAACTTTCCATAGGTAAACCTTTTATAGTCAGGACGCTGAAATTCAAAAAGGGCCTATTTTTCGAGTTTAATGCCCCGACGATTCGAAAGGATGAATTTGGTATATTATGAAAGTTTATCATCCCAACTTTAACTTAGGGTATGATGTGGTCCTGAAAAGTGGATCCTGGATATAAAATAAGGGGAGATAACTGGGTACCAAAGAAATGCTAAAAATGATCGTTTTCCTTTCTCCTTATTTCTATGTCACTTGAAGCGGAATTTCAAACAAACAACATAAGTTTTAGAAGAAGCCTGTTATACTGTTAGCGACTGATACTTACTAGCTTTCGATTAAATTTGGCTTAAGCCCGTAACATTCGGTTATAGACGTTACATATGAGAATAGTTCCAAAATGTAAATAAATTGAAGGCAGAATCGTTTTGTTTTCTTTTGCTAGTATATCCTCCTTTAAAATCATCTTTAAATATTAGAAGAATTACAGCCTGCTTGATTCCTTGTCATTCGCCTATGTTTCTACTTGAATTAACGTAGATAACATTTAAACAAAATGTATTCCATACATCACAGCTAATCAGCAACCTTGACCAACTCCCATGAAATTGTCATAAATACGGTATTCAAACATTTTTTTAAGAAATATTGTTGACAGAAGTTTGTCGCTATTTTCACCAAGAAGTTTAAGGCCCTAACAAGCTGCGTTTTATACGTGAAACAGAAAATAAGGTTGTTATGTGTTGAAAGACTTGACAAATACTAAACAAACAGTCTTTTTCGCTATTTCTTTCTTCTTGTAGCAACGCTCAACATTTTTGCCTATATGATTATACAACGGTTCAATTTTGTTGCTACGCTTCTCATGACACTAACATACGTGACTTTTAGTCAAAGCAATGAAAAAGAAACAAATAGATAAATTGAGAGATAGAGCAGTAATTATCACAAGAGAAATAAAACTACTGATGCTCTGAACATTGTTATTTATAGTGGTGTCAGTCAAGTGACAATCAAACATCATCGTTTTCTTTTAATATAAATAAATATGAAATTAGGGAAAAAACTAGTAATTTTCACTACCAAACCTGCTGTGACATTGATAAACTGAAAAAAATATGTTCATAGAGCATAGAAATTGAAAGACTACAGAAAAGTGAGAAAACTAAAATACACACTTGAATTTAATGACATGAGGCACAGAAAAGTATCTGCCAAATCGAAAATAAGCATCTGCTTACTAAGTACGCATTCTTTATGAGACTTGCATGGAGGTATTTTTTGTTACCAATATAAACGACTATGATCATGTGATAGTTTCAGTTAAATTCAAGAAACAGCCAAATTATATCAATAAATCACGTTATTTTATAGCGTTGGCCTTTTTGATCAATTTCTTAAGTCCCGAAAGCCGGTGATACATCATGCGCTTGGTAGTACAACATCGGAAACATGTAAACTTCTTATTAGTTAATGTTACTGCTAATCAAAATTTTCACTGCTGCGATGCTACACGTTGAGATAATGTATTTTTACAGCCCCCAGCCTCCGGTCAACTACTCGCCGTCCGACTGTAAGTAAAATGTACTATTTTGTAACATTTAGGGCGTAGATAATACCATGTAGGAATAATGTGGCAAATGTTGTGAATTACCCGTCCCGATACCATAAACACGGACAAAACTCCTGACTAGACTGTTGATGGGACATCGTATAAGTTACGGTATTTTCCTTCTTTCGTTTACTCGTCACAACAAGAACATTTTTAATATTTTGCCTTATAACTGACGAGAGCGCTACAGACCGGTAACGTTGACAACATTTCAGCCAGTAAACTTTGGTACTTAATTGAAACACTACAGGTTTCTTTAAATGGATACGTAATTAACGGTCGAATACGCTATTCAAGATCAATTTTGAGACTTTGTTTTAGATTTAAGTTGAGATGAAATGAAGTATCATAATATTTTAGCTATAAAAACTTTCGTGCTTCATTGTTGCGATTTTATGCTCAATAATGATAAAAGTATACAGTTTAAATACACACGATAAGTTAATTGTAAAGACTGAATGCTTGAGGCATGCAGACATTGAGGCCTTGACAGCAGCTTATTCACAAACAAATATTATCGTTTGGTACTGAATGAAACGAGGTTCAAGTTACAATTATGTAACGCAGTATAACGTCTATTCAGGTACATGCCAAAGAGATGAAAGTTAAATACCTCTAACAATCTCGTTTTCTTATTTGTTTATTTTCATGGTGGCATGTGCACTCACTACTTTTAAATATAAGCAATGGCTGTAGCATCTATGGCTATCTATTCTTCATATATCGAAGTTTTGCGGCATATGTTAGATTTCTTAGAAAATAAGTTTTAATGAGTATTCACCTGGTATAGCCAGTGCAGCACACACTGATTCAAAATGTTTCAAGCAATTGTCTACGCTAGGCAAGATTTTAACGTTAACGGTTGAGTAATTATACTAGATTGTTGGTAAGAATCTTTCATTTTACTTATTTATTCAGATGCTGAATGCTGTGCTGATGCTTTTATTTCTTCTGTTATGTTATATACGCGATATTTATATGACTGATGATATTGATGACTGTTGACTGAGCCGTTTGAAACTTCATTTTTCGTTGCGTATTCAAATATCTAAAACCATCCATGTTTATGACGCAACGCATACGCGTTGTTGCTGCATCAGAAGGAAGTGTGAGGTTGCGCTAATAAAACTAGTTAAAGCCCCTGGTAGATTATGTACATCTGTCTATACAAATATGAAAACTTCTACATGCGAGTCCCATTGGTTGGTTTTCTTGCCTTGTTGGCGCCTTTATAGCTGTCCTATTTTTTTTCTATATTGTTTTGTGGTTTAAAATAGAAAATAGGTAAATTTAGATGTATTAAATGTTTGAATGTATTTTGTATTGTTTTTTGTGCTTACTTATGTAAAGTTACTCTGTGTTGGAATGGAGTGTCTGTTACCAAAGTTGTACTGTTCCGTTTTGTCGTATGTATGTTTCCCATCTTCTTTTGGTGTCTTGGGTGGGCTGTGTTTTATAACTGTGGCCTTTCCTGGGTAATTTTATTCACATTTTGCTATGTACGTTTTCTACTTCTCATATACGTAAATATAGGTCTACATGCATATCTAATGAATACACTGTTACAAAATTAAGATAGTCAACATGTAGACGAGTTTTATTCTCTGGAGAGACGTACGAACTTGCAAAATGACGCTGTTCACAATGGTTTTAACCACCTAATGGAGGAAACAGTGATCACACAACTTTGCTAATATCTACCATATGCATATTACTGAATATCTTGTTTTGATATTTAAGCAGTTAACGTTGTAATTACTCTTCAAACCATGTTTGAACATAAATTTGAATGCCGTTCGTTTCTCCGCCTGTCAGTAAGTGCAAATATTCGTTAGTACATTGTCTTTTTCAATTTTTGATACTTCCGTCATTACATTAGTGCCAATCCAACTTAACATATTTACAGATGCTGTCAAAATACTTCATTTACACACTAAATACCAATTACGTAATTGTTAAAGAACTGAAGCTTTTAAGACAAGGGAAAAATGCAGAGTTTAAAAGCACTATTTTCAAAAACATATTTGAACGACGAAATGATTTAAAGTTGAAATATTATTTCATTTTATTTCTTTATTTCGTTTCATGGGTAACATATATAATTTGTATTATTTGCTATGAAAAGCATTTCGAAACTTTTTTTTTTTACAAATTATAGTAGCTATACTCTAATGCGGTAAAACAAATATGATCCTGTTTTTTGTATTCTACATCTTTATATATTCTGAATCGTCTTCATCCATTATACTTTTTAACAAAATTATATGAAGTAACGTATGTAGCGATCGAGCTGTAACGGACACACGCTAGTGATAATGCATATGTTGTTGGAAGTCTTTTCAGACACAGAAGTGTTGCTGGTTTTCTTGTTAAAACTGCACAGCACGGGGAAAATTCAAATTGAAATTCAAATTGAAATGAACGTCTGAGGAAAACGGGATCCATGGTGGTGGTTAGACTCCAAAGAGAAACGTTTTATGAAGTACAGAGTGCAGTGTCATTATCACTGAATATTTTGCGTGTCAGGTGCCTTATAACTCTATGTGCAGTTTGATGAGAATCTGGAAGACAGTAATTCAAAATGAAATTTAGTACCTTCAAACACCAACAATTGGTAGGATGAATTATCCTTGTGTTAATATGTGTATACACCGGTTTTCTTAATATTTCAAGCATGCATTTTGTAAATTATTACACAAACTGATACTTTGCACACAAATATGTCATTTCACGAATTGATCAGAAAACTTTAGTGCACCTCTAAATGGACAGAATAATAGCTTTTACATTTTGAGCAAATTAAGGTTTAAAAGGGGTAGGGGTAAAAAGGGGGTAATTAAAAGCACGGGATCCTATTTCAGTGACCACATCATACCCTATCATAAAGCCCAAATGTTGTGCTTATCAAGTTTGGTAAAAATTTCCTTTCGAATCGTCGGGGCATTAAAGTTGCATTTTTCGGCTTCAGCGTCCTGACTATTAGAGCAACTGGCTTCATACACCGATGAACGACAGTTGATCATGTGACGTTGTCGTCAAGCGACGTCCAAGGTAAACAAACTTTTTGATTGGCTCACGTAACGTTCGACTGACGCCACGTTATGGCGACGGCCGTTTAATGTTATGGCCGATTACGTCATTAAAATCTTTTCTCTGACACATAATTTGCATATTCTACATTAAATTAACACGAAATTAGCATAGGAACGATCTGAAAATAAAGTATAAATATTAGAATAAAAATTTGATTTTTCAGCGTTCATCGTGTGAAGACAAAAATTCTACGAGAAGCGCTTCATGGAATTTTAGCTCCGCCCACTGGCTTCATTACACGATGAAAGCTGAAAAATCAAATTTCAGTTCTTAATTAATATATGAACGTTAATGATGTGACGTCATCATAACTGACAACTGAATGAAGCCCAGTTATGGTCAATGCTGTTTGACGTTAATACCAAATATGACGGGAATTTTTTTTCTCTGTTAATGGTTTTGATGATAAACCAGTTGCAAAATGAATCAAATATGCCTTAAAACAAAAGGTACCTATAGAAATTGAAACTTTACTTCGGACGTTCATCGGATGAGAAGCTAGTAGTCTTCGTTTAAATTCTACACGGAATTTTAGCATTGATCTTTACCGAATTTTGGCTCCTCACACAAACTTCATCACCCGATGACCGTCGAAAAGTAGGAATGGAATGAAATTCTTAAATATTGCAACAGAGTATAAAAAAATGAAATGACGTCGCATCAACGTTGGTGCGACGTCATGACGTCGCATCGACGTTGAAACGACGTCATTTCGGCGTTTACTTGGTGGCAAGTTACCTCGGCTCGTGCTGTTGATCTGGAAAGAACACACCGCAATGTTGTATTCGAAGTCAACCACTGTGTAGGTTATGTTGTGAACACCGACAGGGTAAGTATTGTTTTTGTTCATTTTGTTACATTTCTTATAGAAGACACCAACGTTATCCTTGTATGCTGGTTCCAACCACGTGACCTCTTCGTCATTGAAGACAAAGATGTCATCCGGGCAACTCTCGAAACGTGGAGGTTCCCGATCTGTAAAAAAAGAGAAACCAAGGGTAAAACAGAACCGTTACAAAGCCAACATTCTGTGAAATAGAAAGAGAAACTTTACTACGTTATTAAATATGGTCTGTAAAGGAATTCTCTCTCTCTCTCTCTCTCTCTCTCTCTCTCTCTCTCTCTCTCTCTCTCTCTCTCTCTCTCTCACTTCAGCCCCTGAAAGTTAACGGTATTTAAAGAATACTGTATACGCGATAGTTTTCGCGGTGTTCCATTTTTCGCGGTATTTCGCGGTCACTTAGAAACCGCGAATATTAAAATTGCGAAATAATTTCCTGTTTCTTACAAAGTATCATCAGTAGACACAGCGTCCATATATTTTGTTTCTGTTTGCTTCGGTAAAGTCTGGTACTTTTCATTTGAGCCTGTTCTTTCATTAACCTGCGGCCGCAGATTAATGAAAGAACTAACTCAAATGAAAATGAAGCAGGTTTGCTTTTTGCGCATGTTGCTAACCGCCAAAATAAAAAATCGCGAAAACTCATGTTTACGTTTCTGCCCCTAAACCACGAGAATTTGAACCCGCGAAAATTACCGTGTATACGGTATCACCTTGCGGGCATCATGGACAAGTGTGTTGCAAGAACTTACCATCAGCATCAATGCAACTTAACTTTTAAAGCCCCAAAGAGCAGACTACAAAATAAAAAAATAAAACTGAGAATTCAAAGACAAACACGCCAACAGAGTAGAACCTGATGAGGCTTCTCATATCGCGAAAAACTTGGTTCTTCGGGAATTCATGAATTATGCATGTACATTGACTTCGGTTTGTAGAGAAGACATCTTCGCGTAACTGTGACACATAGTTTCAATCATTTCAAAAATATGGAGTCACAAGTGATTTACCTATTACGAAGACGTTGAACCTGCATTCTGCCGAACTCCCGTACATGTCCGTTGCCTTGGCAACAACTGTCGTCTGAGATTTCTTTGGTTCGGTACATTCGCAGTGAGGCAAAGAAGAAGGGGTGATGGACACCTAAAATATATAAATATAGAAACTATTTTCGGATGTGTAAATGAATAAATGCATATATAACAGAACAGAAATATCAGACAAATTAAATTGAGGTGTGCTTTTTTGTTTTAATCCATTTATGCCTAGTGACCCATAAAAGGGAGAGTGGCAAAGAGTGCAAACCCAGATCAGACTCTCCAAAACGCGGCGTCTGATCAGAGTCTACACTACTTGCATATGACAAGAGGCTATTTCTCTTTGAAAGGAAAAAAAATAAGAAGTGAACCGACAAATGGACTCATCCAATGTACAGTCAACTCTCGATATCTCGAAGTCGAACTTAATGTCATACTGATATCTCAAAGTAAATTTTCTGAACCCAGAAATTTACTTTGAGATATCAGTAGCTTGAGATAACAGGAGTTGAAATGTAAAGAAAAGTAGGTATTGTGTTCAGACAATATGTAACGATGTAAGTAGATACCTTGAGATATCAGTGTTTGAGATATCGAAAGTTGACTGTATAAGGATAGAAGAGTCCGCCAAGCATAAATTACAGCGGCCAACTCAGTTACTACATATGGTGCAATTCAACGACTTTTGTTACAGCAATTATCAGTAAAGTACTTTAGCAGACCTTTTCCACTCTTGTTTTTATGGCTATTAAAGTGGCATGGAATAACAGGAACCATCTTTAAAGTCTCCATAGTCCTATCAGCGGAAAAAAGGCCTAAACTCAAATCACTTTAAAACGCGGTTCAACCATCATGTTTTGTGATAAAATATGGGTTGGTGTGCATATATTGAGTCATATAACTGGCAAAAAGTAGAAAAAAAAACAAGTTTTTGAAAAATAACAGATCGCTCAACAAACTACAATTTCCTGTTCTGGTTTCCCGTCCAGCAATGCTGTATAAACATAAGCGGTATAGTGACTGGGATTCCACGCCTGTACATTGTATTTTTACCATTTTATGAAATCGAAAGTAGGTCATTATAGTTGGCAACTAAAATGACCCAAATAAGTTTTCAAACCCTTTTTATGTGAAACTTAAGGATGTTTTATTTTTTTTAAAGCGTGCTAATCACGGTCATTTAGAATAACGAAACTAACGTGAGAAGCTTGCAGCGATACCTCATGATAATTTTGTTCATGCTGATAGAGCAATTGGGCCTTTAAAATCGATATTCGCGAAAAGCTTTTGATTGTGTGAAAGATGTGATTAAGCTTAACCACTGACGAATCTTAGCAGTGAAGTTTCTTCCGTGAAGTGTAACGTAACTGTTAATAACGATGACGTTAGTCTAAGACTTTTTACTTATACTCAATAGCCGGGAAGAATTTTCTTTCAGAGTTGTTTATGTTAGCATGTTGGTAGATATCAAATAATCATACACTCGTAAGGGATTCTAGAAATACCGATTAGAAACAATGTTTTAATACTATAACGTAAAACACAAAGAAAAACGTCAAATTTTCAGACCTTGTAAATCTCATTCTCGTAGCATATTAAAATGTCTTAAAGCGGTTTCCTTTATTTTAGCAGAGAAACAGCCGCGTCCTTATGGTTTCATGATCAAAAATGTCTTTTGGATACAATGGTCTGAAAAATTGACGTCACGGTAGTACAAACGCTGCAGTTGATCATTCTTGAATGTCATACCTGACAATCCATCTCGGGCGATCGCCGCTTGTATTTTGATGCAATAAAGTGACAATTAAAGCCTAAAATGGTGGATCTGGCAGGTACAAAACAATTACTAAATTCATTTTGCACAGTATATGATTACGTCCACGTATGCTTTTGCATAATATGCATGCTGACTACATGTTAATGACTGTTATTGTAGACTAACATACAATTAGTAACTGTAAAATAAAAAGATGTTTATTCTCCGTTTGGTACCAAACTGACCCCATGGTGAACTTTTTTCAACATTTTTACAAAACAATCTTTAGTTGAAAATAAAAACAAAGTATCCAGGAATTTTATCATAAAACCCACCTTTTTTCTGGGGAACCTATTCTTGTTTTTTGCTCATCATTCTTCAACTTACCTGCAATTTTGTTCCCTTGTAGTCTTTAGCAATCAGTCTATTCGCCAGATGAGTGAGGTCAGCCATGTTACTCCCACTGCCTACTGTGACATTAACCGGTACGTACGGACAATTCTCGAACGTAGGTGGTTTACGATCGCCTATAAATTAATGACATCGGAAGTCAGACAATTATGGATAATACTCGGCGGGCACATGTCGTCGAAATGACGTAGTACTGACGTCGATGCGACGTGATTACGTCGCATCGACGTCAGAGCTACGTCAGTACGACGTCATGTGCCTGTTGGGCAGTGGTTCACCACTATTGGTAATTATACCTTGGTGACTTGATTCTCTCTATCTCTCTATCTCTCTCTCTCTCTCTCTCTCTCTGATTGTAAAATCATGATAAAAAGCTTGACAATAATCGCTCAGAATCGAAACTGTAGGACTGTACTAGTAGGAACTTTGATACGTCGCGCACGGTATTGGGGCACATTCACGGACAGATATGAAATGGGCCCTGCGGAAGCAATGCTTTTTCGGATTTTATGCCATAAACTGTTTTGAAATCATCAATTGGTATTTAATTTATTTTCGGGTCAATAATAGTTGGTTTTGAGACGATGTAAATCCTAATGCGGGCGCAAAACGGTTGTTTTTTGCGCTAAAACGCGTGTAACTTTGTAACAAAGTCGGCATGGTGGGCATACTCGAAGGAATGCTACACAGAAATGTCGAAGTGAATTTTTGTGGAAATTTGTTTACGAACAAGAGCAAATTTTCTAGATTAACTCCATATTCATTTTATTGTTTATTCTTCAACAATCGTCATCTTAAGTATTTATTGTTAAAAGTAAAAAAGTGTAACTCACGCTCAAATTAACGTCAAAATTGCAGGGCTATTTACTTCGGAGAGTATTTATTGTATCGGAATAAAAAAAAATTGAAAATATTTGTATATGATTCAAATGTACTTATGCATCACTTATAAGTTATATAAGAATAATTACTTTTTCTCTACGGACACGGAAAGAAATTAAAAAATCCGCGGTCTTAATTTTTGTAACAAATTTCAAATTTGACACCAAACTCTTACACCTATGTATGTTATTAAGCTGATTTGGACAAAATACTTACAGCAATCTGTGCAAAAAGCAAATTTCCAAAATGTACATTGTCTGTTTGTATTATCTGCTAAATTGGGATTAAATGCTCTTGAAGAATAAAATTGTTATGCGCATTTACATCGGTCTTAAATTTTGTAACGCGGCGACAAATAAAGAAATTCAAACGTTACATGCATATGAAACCTTATAGTTATAAGTGGATGTCTAGCAATTTTCAGGTCTGCGTCATTATAGCCAAACACGTCTTAAAGGTCAGCTCTGTGAAGCAAATAACTGTATTAAAAGGCAAACATTTCATTTCCAAAAGTACCGTTTCCTTTACAAATTGACCTGTATTAAGCAACCGCCTGTCTCAAGCAAGCGGTTTTTGCACCTCCCTTGGGTACTTGTTTAATAAGGCAGGCTTGACTTTACACCAATATTTTCTCTTGCAATCGGAGAAAAATTTTCTCAAAGTTGAAGCCAATAAATATATAAATACATGTATATGATATTTCACCAGCATAAAAAATCTTTCTCCTGGCAAGATGACTAGCAGAAAGAAAAGAAACGAGAAAGGTGACGCAAGAGTTATAATTCGTTCGACACGGAAACAGAGGATAGTATAGTATAACGAAATAAATTATCGTGAAACGGCTAAAAGCTACCATGCAGAGATATAGTGTAGTTTATATTTGCAGCTTCCGACAGAATTTGTACAACAAACTCAATTCATATCGTGTTTATAAATGCAAATAGATCCGTCCTATACTGAAAAAGCAAATGAATAAGCAAAACTGTAAATAAATTCTCACTGATGTCGTCCTTAACAGCATGTTTAAAGGATCGGACTGGTTTTCTTTAGTTTCCGTGGCGTGTTTGGGTTTGTTTCACTACATTCGGTATAAGACAGTCAAACCCCGCGCTTATCATTCTCATAAGGCGGAAAAAGTAACCGCTTGACAGTTTGGCGTTACGTTTTGTTTCCCAATACCGTGCGCGACGTCTGAGCATTTGCAACATGTACCAAATGTAACGTCACCATTTATCAGCGTGTGTTATCAGTTATGATAAGATGCTTGGACTATTAAGTTTTTGAAAATTTACCACTGGTATGTTGTTTGTCAACAGGAAAGAATATCAAGGAAAATGCACAGGATAAAAATGAAATTCTTTACATAAAAAAAGATAAAAACAATAAAGTAGTGATATTATTTTCTTCGAACTGGATAGGACAAGGACAGATTCGGTACCAGGAGATAAATGTTATCCCCAGCATGCAAATGGCGTTAAAATGACGTCGTACTGACGTTGATTCGACGTAATGACGTTGCATCAACGTCAGTACGACGTCATGCACCCACTGGGGGGGGGGTGGGTTTCGTTCCCTTGAGGTCCTTAGGGGAACATCACACGGGCTTATCATACATATAATAGTACCACGCAAAAATCTTTGATAGTTGAGAAACATTCACTTCAGAACATCGGTAACTGCCCAAAACACAACGTTGAATCAACATTAATTTCACCACTGTGTGTCTAGTGGGTGGTGAATTGATAAAACAAAACCTTTTTTAATATGCCTGAGGTGCCAGTGGTATTTACCCAGCGGGCACATGACGTCGAAATGACGGCATAATGACTTCGATGCGACGTCAGTACGTCGCATCGACGCCAGTCCAACGTCATTACGACGTCATGTGCCTGCTAGGTATTTACCTGTGCACGTTGGGCAGCATTGTCCTGGTTGCCACCGTTGAGTAGTTCCGGCTGGGCAATAGGCACATGATACAGTCGAACAGATAATCTCCCCTGAGGACCGGCAGGTGCAGTTCTGAAACATAGTAACAGTCCCTTCTATAAACAAATATTACAGAAACTTTTAATGCACATAGTATTGTTATATTTTGGCTAATTTTGTTTTTAGAAGCCTGAACTTTTAATTTCTAGGCGGGCTGATCAGGCGTGACGAGGTTTTATTCGCGGAAATTTTATTTTTGCGAAGTTTCTTCGATTTCTGGCTAATATTTCTTTAAATGATTCAAAGTATAGTTAGGCGGCGACATGTGAGATTAGACTAATGCCTGCACGAAAAGCCAAGATTCAAATCAGTCTGTGCGATGTAAGAATGAAAGATGGCATAACTAACACGAAATCAAATTAAACTTGAGAATGATTATTTTTTGAGAAAATCTGAAGATTCTGTTGATAGAATTTCAGTTTGTATTGTCATTGAAAAATTGGCGGAGCAAGGCATACATTGTTAGCGTATGCTCCAACACCAATATCGTCATAAATCTCTAACCATAGAAACTAGGAAAACATATTGATGTTTAAGTGACGATATTGAGATGTCATTCTGCCGAGGTACTTTGCAAAACAGATGGTTATTCCATAGTTGCTATGGTAACAGTTCTATGACGTCATCTCACTTATAGTATCATTGTATACTTATAATTATACAAAGTATGCCATGCTCTTCTCAAATTATAAGTGAGATGCTATCTGAAATTCATAATATGAAAAAGTGTGATTTTCTCAAACATATGATTAAGTCTCGAATACTTTAATTCTCTGTTAGATGTGTTTTGTACAGCTCTTGTGGACTTGCTCCCAAGAGCCTCATGACCATCTTGAAGTCAAAACTCTTCAATCCTACACCTGCGTTATAGGAAAGTCGGGTAAATTCGGACAGCGGGTAAATTCGGACAGTGACATTATTTCCTTTATATGTCAGTTGTTTGGAATTAAAACAAACTTAACTGGGCAAACAGTGAAAATCCTGATGAGACGGCTCATTATGAGCCGTCTCATCTGGATTTTCACTGTTTGCAATGGTATGTCCGAATTTACCCGCTGTCCGTTATTACCCGACTGCACTCTACTTCATATTGAGGTTGATTATAAAAGTATTTCAGTCGGATATAATAGTGGGGACTATTCATCCCGAAAGCTGCTGGAAGAGGCAATCAAGGGAATTAACCCAATTTTACAGATAAATCTTAAGCTGTCCGGAGTTACACTGCTTATCTGTTTCTTTTTAAATTGGCATGGCAGATTTTTTTTACCAAAGGCATCACAAGGTTTGTAGATTCAGAAAGATTGTTAAGTATAAGATACTGATACACTGAACTATGATGTAAAACCTATAATATTGTCTTGCACAAAGACAAAGGACCTTACCTTACATGGATCATCTTGTACAACAGTAGCTCCAACAGGGTAGAGCATATCATGGCGTTGGCATGTGGCATTTTTGGGTTGTCTACATACTCTGTTACATCCCTCTTTACAGCAAATTGCATTTCCATAACAGCCGTTATTGCTGTAACAGTCTACATGACATCCAACATCCTCCTCATACAGTGGGACTGGGCATCGCCTCTCGTTCTCTTCTGACAAAGTATTGAAAAAAATATGCTTAAACAAATACCTGGCCCGGTGGTTACAGGTCATAAAACTTGAGTACATTCTCAAACTCAAAATAAAGCACACTAATTGGCTGCTTCCGAGCACTTGCTCGGAGGCAGCCAATCAGTGTGCTTTATTTTGCTTCCGAGCGCATACTCGGAAGCAGCCAATCAGTGTGCTTTATTTTGAGTTTTAGATTATACTTAAGTGTTATAACCTCGGACCCTGATTACTACGTTTATAGTGAAACACATTCATCCTAACCATGCCAATAGGTATACAGCATTTTTATTAAGGTTCATGGGTACACTTTTAGGGGAAGTAATTCTATCATTTTGCTTTTTGCCTTACTTTTCGAAAAAGTCGACTAAATTTTATTCCTTTAAAAGTAGACTCCTTCTTGGGAGGCTTTTGTCGTCAGGGTACGCAAAAAGGGGAGCACTAAAGTTGTCTTCACTTGAAAAAAAAGACGATAAGAAACATGGCGGTATGTATACGCCGTCAACGTCGATGCGACGTCGTAATGTCTATTAGATGTACATTAGATGTAGATACTTTGACTTTTGGCAAACGTTTTTTTTTTGTATTCTATGACAAGAGTAGTTTATGTCATATAAACGGTTTCATTTAAAGTTAAAAAAATATTTTCTGTTCAAATGCATAGCACCATAATTTCTAAATCTGAAAAGTATTCTGCATTTAATGCACAATTACAACAACATCGTCAAAAGCAGGTGACCTAATGTAACTCTAAGAATTAGCCAATATCATTATTAATTGCTACAGTGAACTATACTATAGTCAACTCTCGATATCTCAAAGTGGAAATTTATTCCAAACTACTGATATCTCAAAGTAAAGTTACTGGGACCTGATATCTCAAAGTAAATTTTCTGGTCTCAGAAAATTTACTTTGAGATATCAATAGAGTAGAAATGTAAAAAAAAGTAGTAATTGTGTACAAACTTTATTCTTTGACAAAACAGATATATCGAGATATCAGTATTCGAGAAATCGAGAAGGAGGCAATTAAGACGTTACAGTCTAGGCCAGGGCATTTTGGTTCACTATTTCTAATATACTGAGATTTTATTTCATTGTCGATTATATACTGAACAAATATAAAAACTTGACGGTTTTTATTTCTTAATTCCGACAAGGCTAGCAAATTTGTAATGTATATATGGATTTTTTCGAGTTGGACAGACGTCTGATTACTTAAGTCATGAAAATTTATTGGTAAATTTTTGTCCTGTCCGGAATTATCTAACTTAATCCTAATTTAATAATTTAGAACAGCACTTTAATTTGCGCATGCGCAGAAGGAAGTTATCTTAGGCACAATAAACAGCAGTTCCAGTACGCACAGAAAACACTTTAAATGCTTATGTTCAATGTAACTACAATCTGAAAAAAAACGTTTAAAGTTTCAAAACTTTAAGATTATCTCCCTTTGAATTAAACATATAGAGATTTTTGAGTTGCCATATCTTCCATACCAATGCATCTTTCTTGTTATTGTCTTCGAGATTTGTTTGACTGTCTTGCAAACTCAATGTCTTTATTACTGAATTTATTTGAAAGCCATTTCTTAAACTGCCATTAAGTCTTAAATGTGTAATGTGAATTCCATTGAAACTGAATTGTTGACATCATAATGGTTTGGACTGAGGTTTTTTGTATGGTCCTCACGGCCTCCTACTCGACCCTGTATCGGCATAATTTTAGCTTATGAGCCCATACAGATTGGATTTAATAATGGAAAGGCATTGCTAACAGATTTGTTATCAGTGAAGCAGACTTTAACAATTTTAAATTCAGTAATTGTTTGGTTTTGAGCATAGAAAACAGAAAAGTACCCCCTGTGACGTTTACAATAGTCTCAATTTTGCTGTATCTAAAGAATCTTGAATTTTTATGTGACTATGATATTACAGAATGATTACTTTTTCTTAAATTAAAAGAATTTCCATGTTTCACTTTTTCCCGACTACCGTAGGATGCAAAATAGCAACTGTCAAGTTTTTATTTTTGTTAAGTATATATTGCCATTTTAGTTCACTTTCTAATATACTGCCTTTTTAGTTCACTGTTTCTGAAATATTGCCATTTTGGTTGATTGCTGTTAATATATTGCCATTTAAGTTCACTGTCTCTAATATATTGCTATTTTAGTTCACTGTTCCTAATATCATGCTATTTTAGTTCACTGTTTCTAATATATTGCACTGACGGCCTGCAGATACCCTAACCAGATACGGCTCATGCCTATTTCACTTGCTATCATTTGAAGAACTTACCAGAATCCTCACAGAATTCACCCACGTAGCCGCTCGGGCATATACACATCTCCTCACCCGCGAAAACCATGCATGAGCCACCATGATGACAGTAAAGACTACACACCTCTAAAATATACAATAAGCCAAACAATGGGTTCACTAGAGTCCTACACATGGCAGTGCCTGGGTTCGAGGTTATAAAACTTGATAAACATCTCAAACTCAAAAAAAAAAAAAATGACTGGCTGGCTGGCTGGCTGCTTCCAAGCATGTGCTCGGAAGCAGCCAAGCAGTGTGCTTTATTTTGACTTTGAGAATGTCTCAAGTTTTATAGCCTCGGGGCCTGGTTGACATCTTATTCCCCCTTCCTTCAGGTACATCTCCGTGTTTTGTGCCAGTTTTACAAGTAAAAAGACTCTTGTGAAAGTAAAGAGGAAAATTCTCAGGAACTGACAAAATTCAATTCCAGATCCAACCCAAGATATCAAGTGGGAAAGAGACAACACAAAATTAGTCACCACCAAAGACAACACAAGCGGCAGCCATGTGAACAGCCAATTTCCCATGTAGGTGGTCAACGGGCTAGACTAAACATCACAAACAATATATCAATAAGACACATAGCAACTTACAACACATAAAACAACCAAGAAGAACCAAAACAGAACTGCCGCCTTGAGACGGTCAGTAATGAACTCAAGTGGGGGGGGGGGGGGGGGGGGGGCGTGGTTTTACCGGTATGTGGTCGACCAACCTTCGCCCTTTGTCCTGCACAGGCTCATCAGACACCCAGCTGTTCAACCCTACAAAACAACCACCGCCCACACAAAAGTCTTTCAAAAAGCACCAAACCCTGACAATAAGAACAAATTATACACAAAACATTAAACGTCTATTTTTACCTATTTTCAATTTTTTAATGTCAGGGCTAGCCTTAACATGATAAACCATATATCAAAACAGTCAAAGCGACAAACAACACACGAAACAACTAACAAGAACCAAAACAGAAGTGCCGCCTTGGGACGGCCAGCAATGAAATTACCGGGTTGGGGGGGGGGGGGGGTTAACCGGTTTGCGGTCTGGTTCATCAGACACTTAGTTGATCGGGTTGCGTGGAAGATTCCTAACTCATAAGTGTAATATTTCAGAAACATAGAAATTGAAATTAAAACTAAGATAAAACGAACATGAGGACCCACAGAAATTCTGGAGCAGAAGAAACCTGCCAGTTAAACCACGGTGGACCAGTCCCAAGACATTTCGGAATGGGTGTCAGGCGCCAGCCATCTGTGTTACTATTAAGTTAGGTTTAGGTTGGTGCCTTCATTAAGTCTGAGGCCCGACCTACAGTCGTGCAATCGAAGAAGTAAGCAAAGCTGTTAACCTTAACTGTGAGTTATTGTTGACGGTTTTTTTTGTTTTTTTTTTTGTTTTTTTTTTTTCGGTTTTTTTTTTTTTTTTTTTTTTTTTTTTACTTCTTTTCGGTGAACATAAGGTAGTATTGAACAGTAAACAATTCATATTGACCTCAGTTTCACGACGGTCAATATGAATTTTACTGTGAAATAATAATTATTACCGACTTTTGTTTAGGTGGACATGAAGTGTTATTAACTTCATATTGACGACGCATCATGTTCACTGAGGGAAAGTTCTCAGTTATTTTATTGTATAATAAGGGCAGTTTAACTTTGAGGGTCTGCCATTTTAGTAAATTTGAATCTGACGCAAAGTTTCAGAAACCATGCGACATTAAGATGTTATGTTACCAACAACGCGGCATTAAGCAGGGGCGTAACTAGGGACACTTTCATAATACGAACAACCATGTTTTTAAAGGTAGGTTCCTGTACTTTGAAATGCATCATAATTTTGATGACCTTTCATCCAAGTTGTTGGAAAGCACTTATAAAAGGGAATTTATAAGTTTCACTAAAAAGTGTAAATCAAAAAAATATTAGAAAAGTTGTTTTGCAAGGGGTTTCCTAACTCTGCTTCGCACACCAGTTAGCGCTATTTTTAGTTCACGCCAAAAATAGATAACGCAGCTGATGCCATGCTGCATTGCATTTTAGGATAGTTTTAGCCCATACGCCATGCCAGGACCTCTAGGAGAGCTCACGTCAAGGGAAAATTGACCTTTAGAGAATGGCATCAGAAATTGCGCACTTACTGACATAATAAACATAGATATTTTTAGAACTGGAATTCCAACGAAACAAAATAAACCAAAAGGGAAAACGACTTTGTTTTCAACATCTCACGAGTTTCTCAGTAGCAACGAATTCAGAAAAATAAGAGAATTCAATACTGCTCAGAAAAAGACAAAATTATTTTGAGGACATAATTGACATCGCTAGCCCAGGAACCTACCTTTAATCTCTACTTCTTCTAGGGAAAGCTAGTATTTCAGCCACTTTGGTAATTGGTATTGAACTCTTGTCTAATTTTTAAATTTTCAGCATGCAAATTTGCAGGTGCGTTTTGAAATTTTGTCAATTTTGACAAAATTTCAATACGCACTTGCGTATTTGCCGTATACGTAGCTACGCCCTTGTTAAGACGTCACTCATTGTTACTCTATTCTTGTGTGCAACAGAACAGTGATTTGTTGCAGGATGAATTACTGATTTTATCATATGACGTCGCATCTGAGAGTGTAATAAAGCCATGCATTAAATTCGATAATCCACTAGTGGATTAAATATGCAAATTACGTCGTAACGTTATGCGTTGGCGTCCATAAAACGTCGCGTTTTCTAATGGCGAATTCGTGACGTTTTAGTGCAAAACTTGCTAATAAAATGCGATTTAAGTGTCATATGATAAATAGAAACTTGCATTCGTGCTCCTGTATTATTGAATTTATTAAACTCGTTGGTGAAAACGATAAGATGCTCGGCAGAGCCTCGCATCTTATCTTTTTCCCCAACTCGTTTAATAAATTCAATAATACACGAGAACTCATGTAAGATCCTCCATTCTATTGTTTCTAAAAGCGTGCTGTGTTAGAATTAGTATTAGTATTTTAACATCGTATTATCCGAGGTCTATTAAAAAAGCAGTTATAGCAGACTTCTGGAATGTTCCAATAAAAAGGATATTTATGAACTACAGTGTTTATCTTTATTAGATATACTTTCTTGTGTAGTGTCAGTTATTATTATTTGAATATCGGCGTCACGCTCTATTAACAGGCATGTTTAAACGAACATAAAAACATGTACTACCTAGGCAATTCACGTTTGAAAATGACCTGCTTTGCTGTATGCGCGCCTGCGATAACTTACTTGTTTCACAGTGTTTTCCAGTAAATTTACTTGTACATGAGCATGCCCAACCGTCATTATCATCGTCCCATATGACGCCACTCTGTTGGATTGGGTATGGGGTCCCACCGTTCTGACATTCAATATCATCCTTCTCGTCTGGAATAACAACCCGGCATATTAATAGTTTTACTTGACAGAGTCGTCGAACTGCTTTTAAATTAGTATCAGATAAGAGTTAGATGGAAAATTAAAATATTAAAATAATCAATCCAGCTTGCTTATGCAACTAAAATAAGGGTGGGGGTGAGGGTGCAGGGTTAAACAAAATCAACCAAAGGCTGCTAGGTGGCAACTTTAAAATACGATATTTGTATAGAAATTAATTCATAATTATCACCGAAACCTACCCAGCAGGCACACAGCATTAAATCAGCATTGAATTAACGTTGATTCAACGTCATGACGTTGAATGGGCGTAAATTCAAAGATTCAGTGTTGGCTCAACGTCGTTTACCCATTGCGAGCCTTGTTTGGTGTTCTGAACCAAATTTTACTAATTTTAGTGAATAAGATTGTACAAAAAATAGCTTAGTGTGTAGATGATACGTTTGACTGATTGTGCAGACTGCTCTTGATCTTTGATATGGCTAAATTTGTAAACAGCGTAGATTCAGACGGGCCGCCTCATAAGGGACAAGAGAGTTTGTAATAGATACCGTTACGTTTCAAACAATTGAGCCGCGACACGAGAAAACCAACAAAATGGTTGTGCGCCCAGCACAGACTCAGATCAGCCTGGGCATCCGCCCAGCCTGATCAGAATCTTCGCTAAGCGCTTTAGGGGTAGATAAGGGCCTAATCTACCTCCATGCGGACTTCGAAGACTCTGAACAGACTGGGCGGATGCCCAGGCTGGTCTGAGTCTGCGCTGGGCGCACAACCACATTGTTGGTTTTCTCGTGTCGCGGCTCAATTATGATACGGACATACATTCATACATTCGAAAAGCATGACACATAACCCAATTTCTGTACGTTGAGAACCGGTGGTCTACTACTTACCCAGCAGACACCACGCATCGAAATAACGTCGTACTAACGTCGTTATGACGTCATGACGTCACATCGACGTCATTACAACCTTATTTTGTCGTAGAAATGACGCCGCACTGACGTCGACGCGATGTCATTACGTCGCATCGACGTCAAAACGACGTTTTTGACGTTGTGTGTCTGCTAGGTTACCTTCACATTTTGGGCAACACTGTCCTGTGACCCATTTTTTGGTAGTTCCGGCTGGGCAATAGGAACACGTCATCGTTGAACAGATTACCTCCCCTGAGGACTGGCAGGTACAATTCTGAAAATATCGTAACTTCCGTGAATAAATTTTCACGCCTCCCTAATGATATTCGTAAATCGGACAGGTAATCAAAATACACTGAAACGTGTAGGAGAGTCTTGTTGCTCTAAAATTATTGTTTTTTCTTTTATTCACTCTCTTTTTCCGTGTACATTTCGAAAACCTCAGTAAGATTCGAGAAGCCTAATCTATATTTTTTGGGGAAAGATCGCACAAGATCGTAAAGATCGCACAAGAAATATTGATATCATTTATATTATTTTAACCTCAGCTGACTTTCCCTTAAAATGTATTGAATATATAGAAAATCATGACTTTTGAAGTACATTAATTTTTGTTCCTTAATATTTCTTGTTTTCATTAAATATCAATTTTTCATAGTCGGTGTGCAAAATACATTTATTTAGAATTTCAATGATATATTTTTGTTCAAATAGAAAGAAACATTTAGGTGTTTTTTTTTTTTTTCTACATTTTTGATTAGCCTTCTGCTGGCCGCATATGGATATTCTAATATCTAATTCACACATCGCTTCGAGTGGCATAGAAAGTTGTGGATGTTTCTTTAGTTATTCCCAAACGTGGTAAAAAATGCTTCTTCATTTACTTGTATACTGAAGCAATAAATTTCTCTTATCCATGAAATATCGCTAATCAAACATAATGTTGAAAGGCCAATCACTAAATGAGCTGCGACACGAGAAAACCAACAAAGTGGCATGTGCGCCCAGCAAAGACTCAGATCAGCCTGGGCATCCGCCCAGTCTGATCAGAGTCTTCCTTGTCCGCATGGAGCTAGCTTAGACCCTTAGCTACCCTTTAAGCGCAAAGCGAAGACTGATCAGACTGGGTGGAGTCTTCAGAGGGCGCACATGCTACTTTGTTAGTTTTCTCGTGTCGCGGCTCAAATGTTAATTCACGACAGTGAATCTGGAGTGAATTGATATTTACAGCTGCACGACAAAACAAGTGTTAACCAACAATAATTCACAAAAATATTTAAGTTCTGACATTATACCTACAGAATGAAAATCATTACAACGTTTTCTAAAGAACTATTTTCAGGCGGCCGTCGACAGAGGTAAAATTTTACTTCCGATGCCTTTGTATAAGTGCGAATTTGACCAAAATTCCGGCTGATTATTTGACTGAATATTCCCTCTGATCTAGAGTTCTTAAAAACACGTACCTTACATTGATTGATTGATTTGCTGCTTAACGTCACTATTCCTGGGCAGGCTTAGACCTCCTAAGGGGTTAACCAGTAGTAAGTGCACATACTTTCGCCAGTAACTGACAACTGCCCTTCTTGAATCAGCGGAAGGAGAAACGAAAGTATGTGGCCAGACCGGGTTTCGAACCCAGGACCTCTGACTTACGAGTCAAATGCCCTACCGATTGCGCTACGCGGCCCGGCCGTACCTTACAAGGATCATCTTGGGTAATATTAGCTCCAACTGGGTAGGACCGCCCGTTGTGTTGGCAGGTGGCGTTTTTGGGATGTCGGCATACTCTGCTACAACCCTCTTTACAGCAAATCTGGTTTCCATAGCATTCCTGATCGTTGTAACACTCTGCACGACAGTCGTAATAGTCATACTCTGGGAATGGGCATTGCTTGTCGTTCACCTCTGAAAAATGTATTAAACTAAATGAGCCGCGACACGACAATACCAACAAAGTGGCATGTGCGCCCAGCGAAGACTCAGGTCAGCCTGGACATTCGCCCAATTTAATCAGTCTACGCTAGCTTAGACCCTAAAGTATGCTTTAAGCGCAAAGCAAAAACTAAGCTATGCTTTAAGCGCAAAGCGAAGACTCTGATCAGACTGGGCGGATCTGATTCTTTGCTGAGCGCACGTGCCACTTTGTTGGTTTTGTCGTGTCGTGGCTCAAATATGTTTACCCTGGCAAATGCCATGACTACTCTGAATACTGGAAACTTTCATCCTACCCCATAGTATGTTAGTAATTTTTAGTCAACGCAAATTTAAAAAGTTTTTAACATACAGATTTTCGATCAGTTTTAGCGCATTCTTTCCGTAGGCCTAATTTATGGCACAAAAAAATATAAATAATTATCCACCGGGCACATCATGACGAAACGACTTCATAATAATTTATTCTCTGCTTTACAAACTCATGGGCTTATTAGACGTCACACTGACCTTGATGCAATTTCATGACGTCGTATCGACATCAGTATGTCGTCATTATGACGCCATAGCCTAGCTGGTAGTAACGGACAGGTGTTAACTGCTAACACTATATGAACTTATACCACCCTTACCAGAAAACACCAACTTTAGCATGAAGTATTTCGCAGTGAGCAAGGTCTACACTGGTAAGGGTGGTATAAAATAGTTATACCATGGTTTGCCCTCCTGTACGGGAGGTAATCCACTCGCTGAAGCTCGTGGTTATTTCCTCGTACAGGCGGACAAACCATGGTATTACTCTATTACTTACATACAGACTACATAGGACATTTTTAGTTATCTGATACGATAATATCTACAGTCTGGGAGAACTATAGATCGCCGACGGTATTTTGGACGCTCGGCAAACAATAACATAAACACACAAAGGTGAAACAGGTCTAGTGCAGATTATATTTTATTTACATCCTTTGAGAACAGAGGATAGATTCTGAGAAATCTAAAATTTGAGATCGATTTAGACTATTATTCTAGATCGTCGTTTTTTATATTATTTGCATCCTTTTGAAATTAATCAGTCTTTGAATCGACTGCCCAATTAAAATTAAGAAATTACAGTATGCTTTTTTTCTGGTTTCGTCACCAGATATTGTCAGGGTCACTGACGAGGCTTTATTAGCCGAAACTACGTAGTCAGGCCCATATTCCTACTTCTGTATGTACTCTCTGCTCTTGAAGGAACTTTTTTAGATTTTAATTAGGTAAAACTTTGTCGACTTATAAGTTATAATAAAAATATAATGTCTTGTACCTAGAGCGGATGTAGCACAGACTTTTTATGTGATTGATAGTTTCGTAATGGGTTCGAGTCCCAAGTGATTTTTTTTTTTTATTATTATTTTTATTTTTTTTCGTAAAGTAGTTGTGCCCTCAAAAGGCACCTAGCGGCATATGCAAGTAGCAAACATTCAGATGAGCATGCACAGCTGGCTGTCTATTCAGTTCTGTTTCTATGGTGTTCGCAGAATAATCTATACAGTAAGACTCGAGCCTTTGATAAGCCTATGTAGTTGCAGAGGCTGATTTTACACATAGCCAAGAAAAGATATAAAACTGATGAACTAACAAAAACTGCACGATAAAACGGAACCCAAACCTATGACCTTCAGAGACAGAATCATTATACATTCACAGACATAGCCACTGTGCCACTAACTGACGATTGAGATTTAGCTTTATGCCAAAGGTTAAAGTTTTGGATAGCAATACTTGAAAAATCTATATCACAGTTAAAATAGACTAGACCAGTATTCAATAACGCCACTGATTTGCAAAAAAAAAATAATAAAATAAAAACATAAAATAAATTCTTCGTGGGACTCGAACCCATCACGATACTATCCATCACTTCACAATTCTGTACTATATCCACTTTGCCACTGGAATCACAGGTACAACCCTTTGTATTTTTAGAATGAGTCGA
Organism: Ctena decussata; assembly: GCA_963989385.1. Taxonomy (NCBI): domain Eukaryota; kingdom Metazoa; phylum Mollusca; class Bivalvia; order Lucinida; family Lucinidae; genus Ctena; species Ctena decussata. The sequence continues at coordinate 64,504,182 of OZ022507.1, forward strand.
CAAAGTTTTCCCTTTAGACGAGTCCATATACCTGTTTCACCTTTTTGTGTTTATGTTATCGTTTGCCGAGCGTCCAAAATACCGTCGGCGATCTATATCGATGTCCAGACTATTATTATTATTATCATTATTATTATTATTATATTCACCTGCTGACGCAAAAACTACTTACGAGGTTCCTCACACGTTTCGCCCACGTAGCCGGTCGGGCAAATGCACATCTCCACGTCCCCGTCAACCATACAAGAGCCGCCATGTTGACAATTTAGCGTACAGACTTCTGTAATATAAGAAACCAACAAAAATGAGTAAACAAATCCATTGAAATGTAAATCAGCGAAAAAAGTCTTGTGAACGTCGCAAAAACGGCATAACGTCTAAGCAACGTGATTTTAACGTCGTTGTAACGTTAAGACAACGAGACGTCTTAACAATGTTGAAATAAAGACTGAGTCGCGACACGATAAAACCAACAAAAACTGATCAGAGTCTTTGCTGTGCGCTAAAAAGGTAGCTGAGTGTCTAAGCTAGCTCTATGCGGATAGCCAAGACTCTGATCAGACTGGGCGGATGTCCAGGCTGATCTAAGTCTTCGCTGGGCGCACATGCCAGTTTGTTGGTTTTGTCGTGTCGCGGCTCAAGTTATTTTACCGCTGTATGTTTATTGGGAGATATCATGGTAGGGCACAAATGACATATATATCGCCTCCCCTCAACCCATTTTCATTCAAATATCAGTTTTTAAATATATATTCGAAAGCAAAAATAACGCATATTTTTTTTTTTTTTTTGGTGTTTTTATGTCAAAATAAAAAATTGCTGAAATTTACAAAATAGGGAAGATATTATCAATGCATGGAGTACAATTCATTGCAAACTTATTGAAATTTTGTTTGTTTATTCATGCGTAACGAAAGCGTAAACAATCAAGGGGTCAATCTCAAAATTCGCAAATACTGGTCAGTTAACTCAGAGTCTTGAACTGAATTGTGCCTGGCTCCGAAACTGATGCCCCCTTTAGCTAGGACGCTACAATGTCTCAGAAACATCATCAAGAATTTGTAGCATTGGTTACTCGTTACAAACAAAGTTATGCCCCTTTATGTTACTCCCGTAAAGAAACAAGTTTTGCGATAGCAAAAGAAACTTTTGTGGATTTTTCAGCAAACCGAATTGGAAATGGATTCCAATTCAGGTTAAATAAAAGGGTAAGTGGTCACAATTACATGGAGTATGCTAACAAAGGGCAGTAACTCTGTACGTCCTTCCAATAATGCAACCACAGATTGAACTTTTGGGCGCTGGATCCTTGAAATCACTGGGCGAAATGGAACGAAAATCATACTGGATATTTATCATAAAGGGCAGTCTATGGTAAGCAAATCGGGAGACAAGATTTTTTCCAGGGAAACATTTTTATTGGCTTTTAAATTCCGTAACTCAAACCGGAAGTGAGCAAAATACGTGCTCATTTCAAACTAAGTTTTATTTTAAACGGGTCCTCTGCCCATAGCCTTACCCATTTTGAATCCCAAATTACCGGGTTTTTTCTAATAATTTGATGAATCAGACGATTTTCAAAATCTTTGAACAACTTTGGAATATGCAGATTTTTGCATGTGCGATTTAACTGTATAAGAATCAATTTTTTGACGTTTTATACCGTTTTCCAGTTGGTTACATCATGTTGAACTCATGTGCAGCAAAATCGTATTGATAATTTATTTTTTGTCACTGTGAGCCAGAATTTTGTGATTTTTACCTTTTTGACAAAAATCTTCATTTTTTTTCCGAAGGGTTGCACTGTGACAAGAAAAAGCTGCAAAACTTATGGCCACGTATAGGCAAATCCCAGTACTAAATTAAAGTAAAATATCATTTCATTTAATGAGGCAAAACCAGACACTGAAAATATGCGTTTCTTTTGCTGTTGAGTATATAAAGTATACCTTTAAAGTATATTATCTGATTATTACGAACTTTAAAAGATGTACAGAGAGAGAGAGAGAGAGAGAGAGAGAGAGAGAGAGAGAGAGAGAGAGAGAGAGAGAGATTATATCAAAGTCAGCTGTTTTGAACATCAAACCAATCGCCGAATGGATCAGTGGACTGGAAAAAAGCCTTCCAATGTAATTAGACACACAATGCTGAGAAAATATGTGTTGGTCGTGGGTTCGAATCTCAATGTGGTCTTTTTCAACAATAACCGAAAAAAGCTAATGCCCTTATTACCTTAATAATTATTTTGTGCAAACATGTATGAAAAATCAAACGAGTTGCATACTTTCAGAGCAGTTCTGGCCTGTGTACCCGTGCCTACACGTGCAGTATGTTTGTCCATTATATCCTCTGTGACACTGGCCTCCATTCTCACAATGACAAACAGCTGCAAGAGATAGGTACCAACAAGTTTAAGTTTAAGGCTTCATGAATTAAAAAAAAACATGAGAACTAGGCGAATATCAGACCAAAGTACCCAGCGGGCACATGACGCCGTAATGACGTCGTACTGACATCGATGCGACGTCATCGCGTCGCATCGACGTCGGTACGACGTCATTTCGACGTTATGTGCCTGCTGGGTATACAGCTGGTTACAGACCTAATAATTGCATCTTATTTCTAAAAAGAAACATTTATATAACTTTTATTTTTTCTTATACTTCTTCAGATGACATCTAAAAGTGTAAAGAAAAATTAGTTGGTAGCTGTTCATCTTTTTAAGTTACATTTAAATAAGTTATCCCCCCCCCCCCACAAACACACACACACACACGCCCCACCGCCACCACCCCATCCTCACCCCACCCCTTTATTAACCCCAAAGTGCTAAGTTTAGCCCATTTTTTGCATTATTTGAAAGGTTATAACCCTAATTTGCATCATGCAAAATTGCTAGTTTAATACTCTCCTTTTTCTATCTCCTCCCACTTTCTGGGAGACTGCTCGATAGAGACAGAGATATTGTCTCAAATGACCTTTAAACGCATAACAACCAACCAACCAACCAGCTAACGTTGCTTGGTTGGTTGTTTTTCGCTCCCTTTGAAACCAACTTACGTGTTTCACAGTGTTTTCCAGTAAAATTACGAGTACATAAGCATGTCCAGTCGTCATCATAATAGTAGCCTGTGGCAATCTGCTGTGGAGTTCCGCCATTCTGACAGTCAATGCCATAAGTCTCCTCCACTGAAATATAAAGCAATTATCACGTAAAAATCTAAAAATTGGGTAACTTAAAATAATTATTGTAGCGGGTAAACAGTGTATACCCTGATTAGACTGTCTGGGTCTGCCCTGCTTGCTCCGACTGTCTGTCCCAATATTTAGATGTTTTACGGTAGTCATAAAATGAGCCGCGACACGAGAAAACCAACAATGTGTTTGTGCGCCCAGCGCAGCCTCAGATCAGCCTGGGCTTCTGCCCAGTCTGACCAGACTCTTCGCTAAGCGCTTAAAGGCTAGCTTAAAGTCTAAGCTACCTCCATGCGGACAGCGAAGACTTTGATCAGACTGGGCAGATGCCCAGGCTGATCTGAGTCTGCGCTGGGGGCACAACCACATTGCTGATTTTCTCGTGGCGTGGCTCAAATAATCACGATAACTTCATCAAAGTAATTGTTTTTGTAATTCATTACATTGAACCTGATGTAACTTTAATATACTGAAAGGATTTAAAAACTTCCACCCATTAATTTTGAATATCTCAAAAACAAATGCAGCTACGTTCATCGAAATTTTACAGCAAATATTTTATTTTATACCTGATTATATCCGTATCTTGAACTTGAAATCGTTCAACCGAATCGGTTAGGAATAAGTACGTGCTCCTCATGTTTTTAGTGCAGTTTACATACAGACGGATCACTTTATGTATACAGTTTTCTGATGACACATTTCGCTTACAATATCAAATTGAATTTTAAAAGTTTAAACTCGGTCTGTGGCCTTATTTGGCTCAACGCGCCAAAATATCGCAAACAGGTGCACGGTTTTGGACCAGTTAAGTGCTGAAATTTCAGAAAGTGACGTCGCGAGAAAAGTTTATGCGTTAATTACGGCAATTTACAATCTCAGACGACGTGCACGGTTTACAGGAAGGTCAAAAGACCTTCAGTAAAGCAGCTACCCGATATGAACAACCAGAGGTCATGACGTTAACTCGCGTCGACGCCGTCTCCGTGATAGGTTTTACGTGACAGCGTCAACTGCAATAATGATTGCAAACCAACGTGGATGACGTAGCAATAGTAAGACAGTAAGAAATCGTCAAAAAGAGTGTTGCATAAGATAACGCCGTTATTGCCTCATGCGTTTCAGTGACGTAATGCTCTTTTCTGACGTCATTTAAGTAAATGGTCCGGATAAACTACGTTATCTTTAAATTTGAGAAGTTACAAGCATTTTATCGTAAAATACATAACACTATCACAAGTGAAAGCATCAGCAGCCAGCAATAAAAAGTGGAAGTTTTTAAATCCTTTCAGTATATGTAACCATGATTCTTGTATTACTGTAATCGATTACATTTGCATGTTATCATCCTAATACCCCCATTGCACTGGACGGCGCTTCCACTGCGCTCCGAAATTTTGGACAAAGCGCCATGAATCGTAGCAGAAGCGGCAGCAGCGCAGGAGAAGCTTCTAGGTCGCAGTGAAAGCGTATCAGAAGCGGCATGATCGCCAAGTCACGGCGCTTGTTTTGACTCTGCTCAAAATTTACGTAGCGGAAGCGCCGTGGACTCAAAGCGCAACGAAAGCGTAGTAAGAACGTAGCTCGAAATTCATGAACGCAGCAGCAGCGGGAGCAACGCAGCACCAGCGCAGCGGGATCGTGTCGACAGCGCCGTGAGATTCGTCTGCGACCCAGCTACGCTTCTGTTACGCTCTTTGCGCTCCCGTTGCGCTCTTGCCGCTTCCGCTGCGACTCTATTATTTATGAATAGTGCGACCACGACGCTTCCGCTGCGCTCTTGGCGCTTTATCTGCGTTTCCTCTGCTCTTATGGCGATCTGGGGTTGAAAACGCCGCGTTTCCACGACGTTTCATAACTCGTTTCAATCAAGATGCAGGCTTGCCGGGAGCAGGAGTTGGAATACCCTCTCCTGCGGTAAAGGCTGCGTAAAAATAGTCTCCTGACCAGGCCTTGGTGTGGATTTCGCCTTCTGCTTTTGAAAGGGGGGGCCAGGCTCTTGCTCTCTAAACTGAGCCAGATAGGTGCCCTTCAGAACGCCCAGCAGATGCCCCAATTGAGCCTGAACAGCAAGAAGAACAAGACGAGTTGATCGAAGTCAATAGTTCATGATTGCCAGCTGGGCCATAGCCACTGGAATGTTTATATTATCAATATTGTTTGAAGGCTGGTGGCTAACTTCTGCCGGACCCGATTCTCATCCGATTTACATAGAAGTGGTTACAAAGCGCAACACAAGCGCAGCATGAGCGCAGCTCCGGCACTTAGGTCGTAGCACGATCGCAAATGCATCGTAATAAGCGTAGCTCAAGCGTAGCTTGAAATTTTTTGCCGTAGTAGCAGCGTATTAGAAGCGCCCTCCAAGTCCGTTGAGCGTGGCAGAAGCGCAGCTAAATCGCGGCAGCATCGTGACTAGCGTGGCGAGATCGTATTAGAAGCGTACTGGCAGCGTACTGGAAGCGCACAAGTTCCATGTTTGGGCAAATGCCTACGCTTCTGCTGCGATTTCGAAAATTTTGGAGAAGCGCCATGATCGCCAAGAGCGCAGTCAAAGCGTCATCCAGTGGAATGGGGGTATTAGGTTTGCCACAACCATTTCCAAGGGACAGCTTTCTGACAGGGTAAATCTTATCTCAATGGGCTCCACACACACACACACACACACACACACACACACACACACACACACACACACACACACACACACACACACACACACACACACACACACACACTACAGACATGCAAACACATAACACACAACACAAACGCGCGCGTGCACACACAGAGAAGATAAGGAAACAAAATGCACTGCCCCTTGGCCCAGACTACTTGTTTACGGATGGATGTATCATTATTCCATGGTATGTCATGTGCAAGGTGCTGTAATGTGCCAAAAAATCAAAACATGCCGTAATACTGCTGGAAGTGTTCAGAATGTAATGAAATGTAAGAAATGAATAGAAAAAAAAACTCTGCAAGAGATCCATTTCGGACCCGATGATAACGCTGAACCGACCTCAGCATTTATGGAACATGGGACTTGTCCAGGTTTTACAATATGCTATTCTCGCATGACCCCTCGTATTTGGTGCATTGACTTTCGGATGTTACCGTATACGCGGTAATTTTCGCGATTTTTAATTTTCGCGGTTAACAACATGCGCTAAAAGCAAAACTACTTCTTTTTCACTTGAGCCAATTCTTTCAATAACCTGCGGCAGCCCTGCCGCAGGTTAATGAAAGAACTGGCTAAAGTGAAAAGTGCCAGCAATTACCGAAGCAAACAGAAACAAAATATATGAACACTGTGTCTACAGAAGATACTTTGTAAGAAACTGGTAATTATTTCGCGATTTTGATATTCGCGGTTTCTAAGTGACCGCGAAAACCGCGAAAAATGGAACACTGCGAAAATTATTTTGTATACGGTATCCAGTTTTAGATAGAGATGACGGATAAAGCTTAAATAATTGCTGCCCATCCAGCCCGAATGAAAATTTTCCAGCTTTCCCCACGAGATATGCGACAGATCGGTGCGGGAAGTGCCGAATGTTAACGAAAAGTATAGCTTTCACAAACAGCTTGCTCTACGCTTAGCAATCATAAATAGTTGATGCTTATCAAATATATTAAAACCATAAGAACTAGAACAAACCTTTGTTTAAATCTCAAAAGCCGACATTAAAATCTCCGGTTCTGGATTTCAAGCATGGATGCTGGGAGAGGGTTTCACACCACTTTAATCTCATTATCAACCTTCCATGGATGAAATACGTCATTCATTCATTCGTATCTTCCGATATATTTTGCTAGCTTGTGATGCTATAGCGGCAGTTCTGCGGAATTTCATAAGAACGTTTACGACAGTTATGCAAATAGCGCTCAGTCGACAGCACAGGTAGAGTAATTGGTATTATCCATGTGGTTATATACTCTGTAATACATTTTCGTACATTTTACGGTAAAATACCTGGCAACCAGCTGCCAGGTCATTTCCCGTAATTTTTACGGGCATCTGCCTGTAGAATATTTTTTTGAAATCTCGATATGGTAGAGTAATGTTAACAGACCGCACTCGAAAATATATAGTGCTGAAGGGATGATTCCGCCAATGTTGACGGGCGCCCGTAAAAATAACGGGAAAAGGACTGACAGCTCGTTGCCAGGTATACTACCGTAAAATCTACGGTTATTTTGACAGTGTAGCAGAATATTTGCAACACGAACTACAGTATGAACAGAATGGGCAGAGGGGAAAATTGGAATAATGTAAAACTGGACTGGCCCATTTATGTAGCATAAAATAATTGAGCCGCGACACGAGAAAACCAACAAAGTCTTCGCTCTAAGCTACCTCCATGCGGACAGCGAAGACTCTGATCAGACTGGGCGGATGCCCAGACTGATCTGAGTCTGCGCTAGGCGCACAACCACTCTGTTGGTTGTGTCGTTTCGCGGCTCATTAATAATGTCTTACCACATCGTCCCCACCAGTCCATCATATATCCCTCGCAACAATAACTAAAGCACTTGTACGCTGTACAGTTTCGAACCGACACATTACAACTGGAATGATATCAAAACAGTTTAAGGTAGATGGGTAAACTTTCAGGGGAAGCAACTCTGCCATTTTCATTTTGCCTTCCTTCTCAATAGGGGTCTACCTTTAAAGCAAAGTATTTGCTGAATTCTTTCTTTTAAGAGAAGTCTCCTTTTTGAAATGTTTTGTCAACCAAGGAAGCAAACAAAAAGTCACAAAAGTTGTTCCCCTTTGTGAACATGGCGGGAAAAGATTGGCAGTTCCCATAAACTTTGAGGTAAAAAGAAACATTTCCAAGGGGCAGCTGTCTGACGTAAAATTACATGTATTTGCGTCCTTTGTCGTAGGGGTACTCTTAAAGAAATCGTGAGTAAATTTTCTTTTGAAAGTAGCTCTGAATTTGCTTCCAACGGGGAGCTACCTTTCCCGAATAAAGTGGTGGTTTCAGATAAATTAAAAAAAAATGAAAGCATGAAACTAAAAATAACAAACGTCCCCAAAACTTGGCAAATCTCTTCGTTTTGTGTGACATTCTGTTGAAAAATTGTCTGTATGAGTGGAAGGGAGTGGATGGAGACAAGTTTGGTTGCTCCTGTGACAATTTTGGATTTGTTCTAACTCGTTTGCATCATACTGGGTACAATCGTCCAAGACAACATCTGCATACTCAAGAAGTGGTCTAATAAATGAAATATAAACTGTTTGAAGAGATTTTCTGTCTAGTGTGAACCCTCTGAGCTACAGGGGCTAACTCCAATGCTTAGAATTTTTATAGTAGTAAATGCAGAAATTACCTGCATTCATTATGGTCACCACGGTTACCGTGACCATGGTGACCGTGATGATGACGTCCAAACGATTCGTAGTAGTCATCATAGTTATCGTAGTTCTCTTCTAGGCTTTCGTCTGTGCTTTCATAATATTCTTCTTCGACGCCTTCATCTTCTGTGCAACATCTTATGCTAACACACCAGGCGTCGGCAGAGCTGAGGCTCGAACATACATGTGTTTCCTCATTCTCGCTTGGACAGTTCGACGGTTTGTTCTCAGACCAGCCCCAGTCCCAACCCCACCTGAAAATCAGAAAAGCAAGTAGAACGGTGTTCATTATTGCTATGTACTGGATATCTTCAGTTATAAGCCGGGGGAGGGGGTCCTTCTAAAACAAAAGTCCCAAAAATTCAGATCCGTCTTACAAGACGGATCTAGATTTTGGGGATTGTTTTAGAAGGGGAAACCTTTCTAATAGCAGGATTTTATGACTGATTTAGCTATTTCCAGTCATTCTAGAGAGTGGAATCCCCGTTTTATAGCTAAATTAATACGCATTTTGGGCAATAAACTGAGGATGCAACTCACAAAGGTAGTCACATATAGAGAATGTTATCTCAGAAATCACTTTCATTTTCGATCATTTCAAACAATTTATACTCCCATATTTCTGCAGTCTAGATTTACATATTGAATATGGTACCTGGCACTGTGTGGCCCTTTTCAATTCTGGTGGCTAATCATGATCAGAGCAAATTAAGAAACACAGCAACCAGTCTAATAACTCTGGTTCACCGAATGTGGGTATGGGTTTTCTTAGTAAGAGAGCCATAAGCGGTTCCGAGTTGTTTTATTTTTCTGATACGTTTGGTTTTGCCTATTTGAGTAAGCCGTCTAGAAGCTTTCCATTCTATATATTTCTTTATTTATTAACTAAGTAATATATAGCACTTTTACTGGGAAATCGGTCTGTATCATACTGATGACGTTTCTTTTTTCATACAGTATGACCTCCGCTTAATACCGCTTGACCTCCTACCTATACGGTTGACCTCGTGTCATATTGATTAAAACCTTCGACCTATACGGAAATCCACGCATCCGATTGGTTAAAAGTTCTGGTCACGCGAGGGCGCTCTCCTAACTGTGACGGTATTGACCGTCAGCTAAAAGTTAATTAATAAAAATGTCATTAATCAAGTGATTTCATACTGGCCCAGTTACAGGTCCTCGGTCAGCTGTATTGGCCCTCGGCCTTCGGCCTCGGGCCAATACAGCTAACCTTGGACCTGTAACTGGGCCAATACGAAATCACTTGATTAATAACATTATAGTATTACTTCCTCATCTGGAGAAGCATGATCTCTGTTTACTCTACCTGCACAATACCTAGAATTTTATGCAATATACAAATTTAAACCTAGAGCTTGAATATCATCAGTGTATCCATAAAGCGTCTAACAGAAAAAAAGAAAGAAAGAAAGAAAAAGAAATAGCAGGTGACACAAATTACGTCTGCAACATTTCAAAAGTATATAGGAATTCAGACTAGAGGGTACAAGAAGACCCGGATGAGGCGACTCATAACGAGCCACCTAATCTGGATCTCCGCTGTTTCCAAATCCAACTATTTCCGTTCTCGCTCTTTTTACGGTTAGTTAAGTAACTTTGTGATCATTCTGTCTGTGTATGTTATTGTACAAACATTTTAAGCAGATACGATAAAACTTAGTTTTCGAAGACAACGGACAAAGTAATGTCAAAATATATACAAAAAGTGGAAAAAAGACTAGAGTGCAAAAGCACTCTGACATATATTTTTACAAAGGTAACTGGCAAGGACCCAAAGATACTATTTACGCCGAGCTGCATGACTTGTTTTGAAAAAGAATCTTTATGTAAGCGATTTTAACGAAGCATATATTTAAAATACAGGCCATTATTGCGCTGTCACGAAAGTTAGTCATCAACTTCACACAAGAAAACCAAAACAGCATTAATAGCATAAGCGAAGTGCAAGCTCTATATCATCGTCTTCCACGTTCGCATTGAGTGTCTGGTTTCTAAGGAATATGTAATTGTTATACCATTGTTTGTCCGCCTGTACGAGGAGATAATCCACGAGCTTTAGCGAGTGGATTATCTTCCGTACAGGCGGACAAATCATGGTTTAACTATTTTATACCACCCATATCAGTGTAGACCTTGCTCATACCGTAATATTTCGTGGTAAAGTTAGCGTTTTCTGGTAAGGGTGGTATAAAAAGGGAAACAGACTGCTCGGATTTCAGGGCTGATCTGAGCCTCTCTGTCTCTGTCTCTGTCTCTCTCCTTCTCTCTCTCTCTCTCACGGCTTCATTGTGTATGTAAAACTACCACAAGTACCGGGACTGATTTGTGATTTCAAACACCAGCCTGGACCAGGACTAAGATCGTGACAACATCCTTGTGGGAATGGGGGTGAATGGGGAGAGGGGATGGGTGTGGTAATATGGCCAGCTCTGATTTGTAATTCAGCCAAAGAAAACAGATTCATCCAAATTCGAAGACAGAAGATTCCAATACAGAAAAAAAAGTACTAGGCTGTTTTCCGCCATTTTTACGAAGGGAAACAATTTTCGTGACTTCCTGTTTGCTTCTTAGACAACGAAGTCCTTTAAAAATTGGGTCTACTCCTAAGGAAAGAATTTGCTCCTCTGGAGGAGCAAATTCTTTCCTTTAATAGTTGACCCAATTGATCTGGGGAGAAAAAATGAAAATGGCAGAGCTACCTCCCCTGAATGTATACTTATTCACCTTAATATATCCAAATCCAAATATATCATTAGTAAGGGCTATGAAACTTCGGATCCGCAAAGACAGACGTACATGTATATGTACTGCAATTGCTGTATGTAACAGCAATTGCAGTACACATACATGTACGTCCGTCTTTGCGGATCTTTGTACTTTACAGGCCGAAGTTTCATAACCCTTACTAATGAGAAGTCGTAAGAAAAGGTACCTATGTAAGGTGCGAACAGTGACTACTAAGATCAGCCTGCGCATCTGCAACGTCTGATCAAAGTCGTTCCTGTCTGTGCATGCACAAAGTGAAAAAAGAAGTCTCATTAATTTGAGCAGTTAAACTGGTAACCGTGCAGAAGGTTCCTTTTCACGTGATGTTGCTCAAATCCTTCGCTTGAACATTTCCTTTGTTGAGCTTACGTTTCAAATATAAAACGAATTCTTTGAAAAGAAGTTCAACTTCTCATGTATCAGTAATATGACTTATTACGGCAGACGTTTGCCCCAATATGCAAATTAGCATATAAGTTTGCATGTTCCCGTTGATTTCTCTGGTACGCCTCTCTCTCTCTCTCTCTCTCTCTCTCTCTCACACACACACACGCAATTTCATTGCAAATTTTGGAGCTTATGGATACATGGATAACTTGCAATTACACGTCCTTTTTATTAACATGATTTCAGTCATACCAGGACGATTGGAGGGTGTAATAAACTAGAAAATGTGTTTATGAAACACTATGCCCCCAACCATATTCTTGCCTCTAAAGAAGGTTCATCCAATAATGCTTGTACCTTTGTACCATAGGCTTCAATGCACTAAGTCGAAAAAGGGGCTTAACTCAGTCAAAAATTCATGAATTGTTTTCGAAAGTTAATCAGGTCATCTACACCTTGGGCAATATCAACCTGCAAAAATCATGATCCTAGCATCAGGGGTTCTCCAGGTATTATTTTTTTTGTTCACAAGGTTCCATAGGCAAAAAATGCACTAAGTTGAAAAAGGGGCATAACTCGATAAAAAAAATCATGATTTTTTTTTCAAAAGAGAATCAGGTCATCTACACCACAGGCAGTATCTTCCTGCAAAAAATCATGCTCCTAGCATCAGCGGTTCTTGAGATATTTTGTTCACAAGGTTCCATAGGCTTACAATGCACTAAGTCAAACAGGGGGCATAACTCGGTCAAAAATTCACAAATTTGTTGCAAAAGTTAATCAGGTCATCTACACCTTGGGCATTGTCATCTTGCAAAACCTCATGATCCTAGCATCAGGGGTTCCTGAGATATTCTGTTCACATTGTTCCACAGGCTAAGTCCAAAAAAGGGCATAACTCTGAAAATTTGTGACCAACGGAAAAAAGAAAAAACACGTGTTCACTTATTATTCATACTGATCATGTGTTTAAAGTTTCAAGTTCCTAGCTCTTACGGTTCTTGACTGGATGTAAAGGTACCTTTGTACCATAAGCCTCAATGCATTAAGTCAAAAAAGGGGCATAACTCAATAAAAAATTTACGATTTTTTTTTTCAAAAGTAAATCAGGTCATCTACACCACAGGCAGTATCTTTCTGCAAAATATCAGGATCCTAGCATCAGGGGTTCTTGAGATATTTGTTCACAAGGTTCCACAGGCTTACAATGCACTAAGTCGAAACAGGGGCATAACTCGATCAAAAATCCAAGATTTTTTTTTTCAAAAGTTAATCAGGTAATCTATATGTTAGGCAGTATCTTCCTGCAGAAAATCATGCTCCTAGCATCAGGGGTTCTTGACATATTTTGTTCACAAGGTTCCATAGGCTTACAATGCACTTAGTCAAAAAGGGGGCATAACTCGGTCAAAAATTCACGAATTTATTTCAAAAGTAAATCAGGCATCTACACCTTGGGCATTCTCATCCAGCAAAACCTCATGATCCTAGCATAAGGGGTTCTTGAGATATTTTGTTCATAAGGTTCCACAGGATAAGACGAAAAAGGGGCATAAATCTGGCAATGCATGGCCGGCGGAAAAATAAAAAAATACGGGTCTGCTTATTTTCCATACTGATCATGTGTATAAAGTTTCAAGTTCCTAGCTCTTATTAATCTTGACTAAATGTAAAGGTACATTTGTACCATAGGCCTCAATGCACTAAGTCGAAAAGGGGAATAACTCGATGACAAATTCCTGATTTTTTTCCAAAAGTTAATCAGGTCATCTACACCACAGGCAGTACATTCCTGCAAAAAATCATGCGCCTAGCATCAGGAGTTCTTGAGATATTTTGTTCACAAGGTTCCATAGGCTTACAATGCACTAAGTCGAAAAGGGGCATAACTCGGTCAAAAATTCACGAATTTGTTTCAAAAGTTAATCAGGTCATATACACCTTGGGCATTGTCATCCTGCATAACCTCATGTTCCTAGCATCAGGGGTTCTTGAGATATTTTGTTCACAAGGTTCCACAGGCTAAGTCGAAAAAGGGGCATAACTCTTGAAATATGTGACCAGTGGAAAAAAGAAAAAACATGTGTTCGCTTATTTTTCATACTGATCATGTGTATAAAGTTTCAAGCTCCTAGCTCTCACGGTTCTTGACTTAGAGATAGCGGACTGACGGACGGATGGACGGACAGGCCTAAACCAATATACCCCCCACAATTTCTCCGAAATTGGGGACATAAAAACTGTGTGCACTGGATCCCCGTTTGGTAGTATGTCCACCTCCAGCGGGTCTCGAGCCCGAGACCGTCTCGAGCAGTTTGTATTTTCACAAGATAAAAATTATATTTACGCTGGAGAATGTTTCGTCCGTCAGTTCGGGAGATTAACCAAGAATGTTAGAAAGCGTACGTATCGATCAAATATGCTAGTATAGATACTGTTTTCATGCTAAAGTTTTTTGGCAAGTGTAATATAGAATGTTATATGCCATTGAAACACAAGAAGAAATAATATACTTTAGGTGTGTTTGTTGAAATTTCCGTATTGATATCAAACAAACTAGCTTTAAAACAAGAGCACTTTTAATTTTCTTTCTTTCTTTTCTTCTTTCTTTATTCGCTTATCTGTTTCTTTATTTTTAATATCATTATTATTTTCTACTTCTTTCATTTACCACGAAAATAAACCAATAACAATAATTGAATATGTAAAGTTGAATATACAAAAGACGATAGACTTCCTTCTGAATCACCTTGTATAAACGTATGCTCTATTAACCACTACTTATAGGCTACAAATGTTTATGTTGTTCATACAAATAAAAAGTTAAAAGCAAACAGATACAAATCAACGAACAGCGCTCTGATTTGGAAATTTCCATCCCCGCCCCTCTTCTCACGGAGATTCAAGCTCCGGTTGTCCTGCCGATGGTAAAAATCGTCTAAGTACATTTAAGAAATGAATGTTATTTTTTGAACGTTTACTGAAGTATAAACTACATCGGGTCACGAGCAAAGTAAGTGAACCCCGAAGGGGTTTACGTAAACTTTGCTCGTGACCCGATGTAGTTTATACTTCAGTAAACGTTCAAAAAATAACATTCATTCCTTATATTTATATTATTAAACGATGCTTTTGATCAATTTAAAAATAAACAAAAATAAGAAATACATATATAAGAATCGTTTTAAAAACATTACCGGCCGAATTTTGCAATAGTTTGGAACAGCCGCATTGTCACTGCCTACCAGTAAATTCCACCTCCTGTTGTAGATTGCACGTGCAAGTAGGCGCAGCGAGCTGTCACTCAATGTTTACTAGCCATTCAAGTACATGGCATGTTGTAGATTTCACGTGCTAGTTAGTAGGATGTGCTGTCACTCTGAAGCGCGTGACACAATGTAATTATTGACTTGTAAAAACATTGACTCCCGCATCACTTAATTGGGTTTACAGAGAGCTTTGCAGTGATAATGTAAATATATCATTATAAAAACCGGTACAGCTTTCAGAATTGATGATGATATGTTGGTTAATGTGTTTTTTATCATATAAATGACAAAAAAGAGGGAAAAAAATTGTACCTTGTATTTTTACCTTATGTACCTTGTATTTTACCATGTAAAGGAGTTTGTGAAATCAAAAGTAGGTCATTTTAGTTGTCAACTAAAATGACTTAGATATATTTTTTCAAAACTCTTTTATGAGAAACTTTAAGATGTCTTTTTTTTTTTTTTTTTTTTTTTTTTTTTTTACTCCGGCCAATTTGTGAGAAGCTTGCTGCGATACCTCATGATAAATTATTTCATGCTGACAGAGCAAAAGTGTATCGTAACTGAGCCGCAACACGATAAAACCAACAAAGTGGCATGTGCGCCCAGCGAAGACTCAGATCAGCCTGGGCATATGGCCAGTCTGATCAGAACAAGGAGGTAGATAAGATCCTTAGCTACCATTTAAGCGCACAGCAATGACTCTGATCAGACTGGGGGATGCCCAGGCTGACCTGAGTCTTCGCTGTGTGCATATGCTACTTTCACGGTTGGTTTGGTCGTGTCGCAGCGCATGTTTTGCCGACAGTTTCAATGTTTTTGCTTCTTGTTTTTTTTTTTTTTTTTTGGGGGGGGGGGGGGGGGGTTTGTCGCACCTGCTTCAGCAAGGTGCGATATAGGCGTGCGGTTTTCCGTCCGTCATTCCGTCCGTCAGTCCGTTCACATTTACGTCAACCCGGGCGTTAAGATTTGTACAGTTAATTTCTCCGAAACCACTGCAGCCATGGTTCTCAAATTTTATTTGGAGCATGATCAGACTACACGACTTCAGATTACAGAAATTCAGCCTGGTCGAGAATTCAAGATGGCCGCTGTTACTAAAAATAGCAAAACAACAAAATTAAAAAAAATTCTAGAACAATAGATATATTTAGCTGAAACTATGCATAGAACATCAATAGGACCTTCTTTTTTAAAATTATGGAAAATGAAAAAAAATCTGTAGCGGAATTAGGTCACAGTGACCTACTTTTTGTTTACGAGTCTGAATTTTGCTTGAATGCCGATAAATCGATGAACACTGAGTGGATTTTGCTCAGATTTAATCAGAATGATTCTTGAAAGGAGTTTTTTCTCTCTTTTTTCACATTTATGGGAATGTACCATCGAAGATGGCTGCCATTGTCGTTACTAGAAATAGCAAAAACATCAAAATGACTTTATTTCTGGAACCCCTGAATGAATTAGGACCAATTTTGTGTCAGAACGATCCTTGCATATAGCTATTTTGGTTGTTGGCAAATTGGCCATCCAAGATGGCTGCCATCCGCCGGTACTAAAAATAGTACAAACATGGCAGTGCTTTAAGAGCCACTGGGTGGATTTGACAAAATTTAGGTCAGAATAATGCTTGAAACTATTTCGTTTTTCTTTTAATTTTCAAATTTTTGCTTTCACTTTCTTCTCAACATCAGTGATCTCTGCTACTGTGGAAATGCAATGCAGGTGCGACATAGCATTCCGCAGAATTCTTGTTATTAACAATTTGGTCTCTTTCGTAAAATCTAATATTTTCATTTCTTAATTTGATCAGTATACATATGCAACGTAAGGTGTCCTAATATTTACAGATCAATGTTGTCTTGCACCTTAAGAAAATTGATTTGTTAAGACGTGACCTAAATAAGTGCTAACTTCAAATGAATTATTTATTTTCGATACAGAACATGACTAATGTTGAGCCGTGTCCACAGCTTATGGAACCTGTGCCTGCCCGGATCAGCATTCTCACTCTGGTCTAGTCAGGCTATCTGCCGTTCATTTTAGCTTATTTCTGTGACTACAGCACCTTTCTATTCTATTCCATTCTATTTTACTCTATTCTGTTCTAAAGGGACCAGACCACTACACACCGGGGGAGGGGGGGGGGGGGGAGGGGGAGCTTGGATAACTGGTGGGCTGGGAGGTGTTGAGATGTATATGTAGGTGTAGGTGGGGTGTAACGGGGAGTGGGGCTTCAAAATACATTAAATAATTAGGGATCAATTTGATGAGAAATTTTGATAAAGTTCTTTTTGTCTTGACAAAGATGTTGTGATATCTCATTAGGATCGCCCCTCCGAGGCGATTCTAATGAGATGTCACAACATATATTTTAATCTAACCAGGCCAAGGTGATGGGGCTGAAGCCCCAAAGCCCAGCCCCTGGATGTGGGGCTTGGGTCTGACAAACTGGCAGAGCTGCAGTTAAATCTGATCAAAACATGCGCAAGTCGCATTTGTAATTATCTTCAGGCAGGAGCTTATAATTTCACCCCTGCTTCAGGGAAAATTGCTTACATACTAACCTGACTGCGTTAACATACAACATACGCGCAATTTTGGCATGCGCTCTGCGTCTCGGGTCGAAGTTAGGTTTTTTTCAGGGCACGGTCTATATAAGCTTGCGCGATTCATGATTTACAAGTGATCGATATGCATGACAAACATACATGCACTTGAAAGCAAATAGTCAAAGATAAAACCGTATTGTTTCGAACTCAGGCACTTCAATGTTCATATTAGAGCAGCGACACGACAAAAACAACAAAGTGGCATGTGCGCCCAGAAGAGACTTAGTTCAGCCTGGGCATTCACCCAGTCTGATTATATTTCGGTGTACGCTTAAAGGACTGCTAAGGATCTAAGCTACCATCATGCGGACAGCGAAGACTCTGATCAGACTGGGCCGATGCCCAGGCTGATCTAAGTCTTTTGCTGGGCGCATATGCCAATTTGTTCGTTTTTTGTGTCGAGACTAAATTATCTAAAAGTGCCGCTTCTCATAGTTTTCCTACTTGGGACTACTTTGATAATTGTTTTCCTCTATTATATCAATTTCTTTTGTTAAGGTGAATTGGCATACATTAAGGGGAGTGGGGGCAACCCTGTCATCTTCATTTTTGCCTCCCTTGTTAATGGAGGTCATGTCTGTAAGGACTCACCTTGGAGTAACTCTTGCCTACTCTCCTAAGGAGTAGGTCTCATTTTGAAGGGGCTGCGTTCTCCAGGGAAGAAAAGAGGAAGTCACAAAAGTTGTGTCCCTTCAAATAAAAATCGCAGAATTGTACCCACAAATCTAAAACATTCATTATGGTACATGTGTCACGTTCATAAAGCGTTTTCCGCCACATCACGAAATTAAAGCTTCACCGTTTGTAAATAAACAGGATGTGTGTTTAGTTTAATATTTTCAATCTTAATGACCTAATGATGACAGTAGGTGCAGCTAAAATTCCTTGAGGTGCTATATGAAGTATTCCATTAAATGAATGTCCGACTACGAATCCGAGGGTCACGGACTAGACCCCCAGTGGTGTCGGAGAAAGTTCTGGTGTTTTAAACCCACTTCTTCTGTCAATGGTGCAAACTCATGCAAATTTCATAGTTGGATATAAGCTCTTCAGTACAGTTTTATTATTGTAAATTAGCTAACGTCCTGGATTTTCTCATAAAAATTGCGTCGTTTCGACAAACGCAATGATTGCAATACCAAAAACTACTGTAAAAATACAATGTACAAGCGAAGGTTCCCAGCTATTGCCTTTCGAAGAAAATTGATTTTTCAATATTCAGAAAACCATATTGCGGCGGTATATGGCCAAATGTGCGTGTGGTCACCAAAATGTAAGAAGGAACAGCCGCAGTTCATAAAGTAAAGCTGATTTTTCAAACGTGTTAGAAGAAAATCTTTATTTTTAAAGACAAGCACAATACTCGTGAATGTGGCAAAACAGAAATTTCGGTTTGGCCATGTTTAGGAGTTTGTGATACCGCCGTCAGTTCTTTACTTCAAAGCAAAGTTAACTCTTTCACTACCAAAAAGCAGACGACAAAATTTACGTCTGCAAAAATTAAAAAAATGCTTTGTCCAAGACTTTTTATATTGAGAATTCAGAGACTAGAGGGCAAACAGTGTAGATCTAGATGAGGCGGCTCATTATGAGCCGCCTCATCAGGATCTACGCTGTTTGCAAATTTTGCTAATTGCGTCACTGGGGCTTAAAGAGTTAATGCACAAATATGCTTTCCACACATTAGTCGAATAGCATTTTTATGTTTTGGCTAACTTTTTGTAGAAACTTGAACTATAGGAATGGAACTGCGCGTTTACCAGCGTTGGATCAATCGGAACAACGCTCGGCCAATTCCGTGAATCTGATTCACGGAATTAGTCGAGCGGTGCTCCGACTGCCTGTTGGATTTGATCATGAGTCATTTCCGACAAATGACACAGTGCGTTTTACCTTTAAATATTTAAAATGTTACACAAATAAAATATTGCTGGTATCCCAAGTATAGAAAATTTGTGAATTCCTATACTCATTCCTGGAAACGTAACCGTTCAAAAATAGGATAGGAATGAATATCCTTCTTCAAGAGGAGCAAATTCTTTCCTTAAAGTGTTGACCTCAATGAATTGGGAGGCAAAAGTGAAAACGACAGAGTAGTTTTCTCTGAAAGAATACCCATTCACTGTTATTTTTTACAATCTTATTTTACTTTGTACACTTACTGGCGGATGCTGAACGGTGCTGACCGTGACTGGAATGCTCCGTAAAGACCAGTATGATATGGGTGCCTTATGTTCACTAAGATTATTTTGACCCAATATTTAGGATTCTTGTGGTAGGTGAGAAGCGAAATGTTTGTGGCATGAGATAGTTATGGCGTTCCTTGGGTGCATTTGTAAATAAATCGTGAAACTTGTCAACGGATACTGGAAATATAATCTTTCACCAAATAACAGAAATTCAATACGAGTCATGATCTTTGGGATGATTATTATGCATGTACATGTACCTTAACAGAAACAGAAAAAAGGCCGAAGGTAAGAGGTCTCCCGACGAATGGACATGTCAGTAATGGGGTTATTTGATTTTGAAAGTAGTCAAGGCTACAAGCAGAAAACTTGAGGAGTTTTGGCCACAAGATTTGACCAGACTAATTGCAGAATAGATCCAATCACAGCCCAAATAAAATAAATGTGTGAGCAATGTCAAAAAGTGATTACAATACCGGGAATAACCTATATCCTGAAAGTTTAGTGACAATCGGTTGAAAACTGAAGGAGCAGTTGCGGCCCCAAGATTAGACCAGACTAGCAAAGGGCCGTAACTCTGACACAAACAGCCCAGTTGTGATCCCAATAATATGTGAGCCACATCGTGTAGTGACAACCATATCTTGAATGATTGATGGAAATCGGTTGAAAACTAATGGAGAAGTTACGGGAACACGCTTCGGCCAGATTTACAAACGGTCGTAAATCTTGCAGAAAGGATCCAATGATGACCCAAATATATTGTGATCCACGTCATGTATCGACAATTATATCCTGGAAGTTTGATGAAAATCGGTTGAAAACTGAAGGAGGAGTTACGGCAACAGGATTTGATCATACTTACAAAGGGGCGTAACTCTGATAGAAAGGATAAAATCATGGCCTCAGTATATACTGAGTCAGTGAGGGTTCAGAATTTGAAAGTGCTATTTAGAGGTGGTTTTTTGAAGACCCGTATTTCACTCAAGTTGTCAGCCCATGTGAGCCAGTCACTTCTGAGATGTTTATAAGGCACTAGTTGTTACAAAAATGGTCCAACCGCCGCTTGCAAAGGGTTGATCAGTGACACACAAAGCTTTGAATACCGCTTTTCAGGCCTCTTGAGTCTGACTTTCATGCTATGCACTGCGAATCCCATAGACAGTGCAAGGTGGTATTCCACGAACAATAAACTAATCTGATCATTTTTTTCATCGTGCACCATTGTTTGGAGAAGCATGAATAAGATCCATGGATTAAACTTAAAAACTTTCTTGGAACGTACTGGTTAATTGGAGTAAATGATTTGCTATACTTTTTATTGCAAGGGGGGCAATTTCAAAGACACAAAATCTTTAACATCTTATTTCTTTGAAAAATTAAAACGTCTAAACTCAAATCATTGTAAAAAGCAGTTCAATCTTTACATTTGGTAATAAAATGTGGGTTGATGTGCATATACCGAGTCAAATAACTGGCAAAAAGTACAGAAAAGAAATCCTTTAAAGCATAAAATACAATATCTTGTTCTGGTTTTCCGTTTAGTAATGCAACATAAACAAAGACGGGATAGTGATTGGGGCTCCTTGCCTGTACATTGTATTTTTACCATTTTATGGAACTTAATGAAATCGAAGGAAGGTCATTTTAGTTGCCAACTAAAATGACCCATAATTCATTTAGTTGCCACCTAAATTTACCCAAATAAGTTTTCAAACCCTTTTTATGTGAAATTCAAGGAGGGTTTATTGTGAAACTATAGTGAGAAGCTTGCAGCGACACCTCATGATAGTTTTTTTTTCATGCTGATAGAGCTAAGGGACCTTTAAGTTTGCATTTGTGCCAAGCAGATGTCATTCGGCAGAACCATCGAACTGGGTTTCATTCATTTGATATCAAATTTTCTCTCTTTGTATTTTCGGCTGAAATATTTTTAAAAAGGGTAAATTTATTTCAATTTGTCGTATACTTTTTTCCCTTTAGAAGACTTTGAATAAGCATATTTGTCCAGTTCAATTAAACATCGAACGAATAATACAAGTGTTATTATTATGTTATAATTATTTTATGGAATTATTGACCAGACAATTAACCGAGAACAAGAGTTATGCAAACTAAGGAAATAGGTCGCCTCATCAATATTCATCATCATCTTCAACAATTATTACATACCATCCTTCCACTTTATATCCAGTCGAAACAATCAAAATTATTGTCAGAAGAAATTGCGCACTACCCGCCATTTTCAATCGAAATATATGTTTTGCTCTGTAATGCTACCCGGACGTTTGAAATCAACAGACCGCAAAAATATTGGATCACGACTCCACAATAGGTATGAATAAGCACAGGAAAAAAAACAATGTTTAGCATGTTCGAAAAGCCTGCATGCTAGCGCAGTCCAATCAAGGCAAGGTAAAATCTGAACATTACAGAAAAAAAGTGAAGCGAGCAGTATGGCCCTGATTAGACACCCATATGCGTCGGCTGATCTGGGTCTTCGTTTTCAGGTTTTTACCCAAACTGTGTGTCTCTTCTTGCTGGCGTATATGTGAATATGAAGACCAACATTAGCATGCGCATAATCAGCTTTTTTGCAGCTCACACCGTTCGGCATATTGAGTAACCAAATAAAAAAAAGAAGTTTTGCCAGCGCACTCTTAATTTTGGCTTGTCATCCATTTAAGCCATATGGTACCTTTTTCTCACAGGTTTCACAGTCTCGTACTCGTAATTACCATATATATCCCAAAAAAGTCGCACAATTCAACCTGTCATATAATGGAACCTTTCGTCTTTGATTTTGTGTAAATCCGTTTAAACTGATGTCAAACATTGCAGACAATGATCAGACTGCTCCTAGAGCAGTCTGACCTTGGTCTACAAAGTTTTCCCAGACAAGCTGTCTGAAAAGTTTGGGTAAGTGTGATATTCTTGTGTAAGAAAGGACCTTTAAAAGTTGAAAGTAACAGCTGTTGAGCATAGATAATATATTTTCGTCCTTGACACTTTCAGTACTCGTTCTTGAAAGGTTTTCCTGCTCCAATATTCCGATGGAAAAGCATTTCGTAAGCGGAAAACCGCTAAATTTGACTGGCTGTTGGCATCGGAAGACACTGAACTACATGCATAGTTTATTACGTTGAGAAGACCGCAATTTTTTATGCGGCATGCAGTTACTCAATGAAGCCCGGTCCGCGTCAAGCAAAGGGCCAGGTGTATGGGTGCTCCGGTACGAGAAACATTGAGAACAACGAGCAAACCTTTGTGAGCTTATCTGATTGGGATGTAGGGAACAGCCAGCAGGCTCATAAAAGGGCCATTTGGAAGAATGCCTCCTTTCCATACGTGTTACTGACGGCTGGGGCCTCGGAATTGGCTAGTCATGGAGATAACCGATTCGCTACTCACTTTGATTGGTTGACTGTTTGGGGTTAGGTGTAAACATATCTGAGCCGCGACACGACAAATCCAGCAAAGTAGCAGGTGCGCCAGCGAAAACTAAGATCAGCCTGGGTATCATCTCAGTCTAATCAGAGTCTTCGGTGTCCGCTTAGACCCTTAGCTACCCTTTAAAAGGCTCTGATCAGACTAGGCGGATGCCCAGGCTGAGCAGTCTTCGCTGGGCGCACATGACACTTTGTTTTGTCATGTCGCGGCTCATTTTATTTCAATTTCATACAAGTTATGTACAGGTTACAACTAGTATACAACAGCAAAATGATCTGAATGGAATCCATGAATAAATGAACCTGCTGTATTCAGGCGCCAGCTGTCTGAAGCAGCCAATTGTTGTGTTTCCCTTTGATGACCCCTTAAGACAGGTTTGATTGTAAATGCTTTTACAAAACTTCGTTAGGCAATATATTTTCAAACAAACTGTGAAAGGTTTGAGAATTCTTTACAGTAAATATGAACCAAAAGTAACACTGAAGGCTGGGGCATCAGAACTGGCTGCAAAGTGCGAGGATACAACATGAAATATGTTAGTGTGACCTAGGAGTATGTCTACTGAAATTTCTTTCGACAACGGCACCTGTTACATGAGCGCGCCGGTCCTACTACCAATCAGGCACATGACGACGAAATGACGTCGCACCGACGTCGATGCGACGGGACGACTTCGCATCGATGCTGTTACATTGTATGGTGTCATTTCGACTTTAAGTGGCCGCTATGGGTAGTCAAGGCACTTTTTCTTTTGATAAAATTGATGGCAAATAATGTAATCGTACACATGGGTATGGATACTAATTTTAGAGACAGGTAGTTTGTGGTACGACAAAAAAAATCTTACATATCCGTCTATGTAATTACCGTAAACATTTATAAAATTGGGACACCTGGAATAAATTACCATAATTGCCACAAACAGTAAACAGTTTGCTTTGTCGATGGGGTATAATGTGCCCAAAAGATGCAGATAAAATGGCAAACAGTAAAGACCCTGATCAGACTGCTCCTTCGAGCAGTCTAATCTGGGTATGCACTGTTTTTAATGCATATATGTCCCAAGATTCAGCATCTTTGCGGTTTCCTTTTAAGTTTTGAAATTTTTACATGCAGCCATAAATATTAGGACGCTCTATTCAATAACCGCAATTTATCCTTAAATTTGAACAAAATTAATTTTACGACAAGAGCGTCTGGCAGCATGCGAAACAGTGCAGACCCCGACCAGAGTCATGTAGGCTTATCTGAGTGTGCACTGTTTGTTCAGGCGCAAACATATCCAAATTTTAGGGTATTTAACAGTGCTCCAGATAAGAAGGAGTAACAGGGATAAATCTTATATTTCTCCACAAATACCTACGTTGTGACCCTTCATTCGAACCGTCTCGTCGAGACGGTTCTAATGAGAGGTCACAACATAAGTTTTCATCTATAGAAATAAGCAAAAATATCTGGCTATTATACTCCCACCTTATCCCACCTTATCTGGAGCTCAGTATTACGATATAGTTGGTATATCTTACGCCACTTCAACAGTTTTGTTATGCAACAAAAATCCCCTTTTAGGGACGAGTCATTTATTGTCAGCTGGGGGGGCCGGGTACATTTAGGGGGGGTCGGAATTTTTTTTGGTGATGTACTAGGGGGGTCGGAAATAAAAAAAAGCCTTGGAGCAGGGGGGGTCATATATTTTATTAGGCATATTAGGGGGGTCAGAATTCTTCCATCAGTCTTTATTTTAAAAAATGGCTCAGCTTCTGGGGGGCTTTGCCCCCAAGACCCCCCATTACTCATACAATTTCAGACTCTTTCCTTTCAAACTCACAACTTAAAAATTTTTGTGGAACTGACTCAAAAAATTGGGCAGCTTCATATCCCAAAACAAAACTTTTCATTGCTTTGCTAGAACAGTATGAAAGTGTCTATAAAATCATGTCAAGTAGATGATTTTGTGCTCAATTAAATTCAATGCCTGCATTTGTGATATCAGCTCTCCACGTGCCTTTTCATCAGCAAAAACACAGCCCCAGACCCCCACCACCCAGAGGCCCAATTAATATTATTTACAGTTATAATTATTTAATTATTAAGCATTCGACAAAAGATTTGCGGATGGCCATTAGCAGAAGAAAAAGTGCAAGTTGGTTGGTTGGTTGATTTGATGCTTAACGTCCACGGTAAACAACTAAGGTCATGTCGGGACGGTCAGTTAACCTAACCACACTATTCCTGGGCAGGCTTAGACCTCCTAAGCGGTTAACCAGTACTAAGTGCACATACTTTCGCCAGTAACTGACAACTGCCCTTCTTGAATCAGCGGAAGGAGAAACGAAAGTATGTGGCCAGACCGGGATTCGAACCCAGGACCTCTGACTTACGAGTCAGGTGCCCTACCGATTGCGCTACCCGATGCAGACAAAGTTTAAACAGACAATGATTACCTGTAATTAACCTGTTACAATAAGAAATGTTCTTTGTGTTTCATACAGCTAGGTTTTGATTGAGGTCAGTCTTACATAAAATAGGTAATATGGTATGTGTGTGAAGGGTAGCTGGCACTGAGGATAGGGGGGGGTCATAAAAAATTTTGTCACCTATCTGGGGGGGGTCGGAAAAAAAAATTTGGTGAGACTGGGGGGGGGTCGGAAAAATTTTGGTGAACCATATGAAAATGTACCCGGCCCCCCCACCTGATAATAAATGACTCGTCCCTTATTTTTGGTCTTAGTAATACCTATTATGCACCTACCTATTATGCGCTAATGTGATACTAACTAAAAAAAGAACCGGCGTTATAAGACTGTCTGTTGTTTCCTTAATTTATTATTAAAACGCATAGGGCCTTCATATTTTGTCAGGAAACTGTCAAATGAAGTTTGGCAATTTCTAATATCCGCTGTACAAATGTAATAACAATGACGCTTTGTCTTAACTAAAATTCCGACTTTTAACTGAAAACTGTGTTTTCGTTTTTTAACCTGTACACACCCCTTTTCAATATGCATTACATTCAGCGAGCTCTTGTTCATTGAAATTGTATTAGCAAAGCTGTCGCAATGTGACAAAGATCTCATTTTCAAACTACTTAAATTCATAGATCTGGATCTTGTGTTTATCGACTGTTTTGATATAATTGACATAACAAGTGCACTGGGGACAATATACGCCAGTTTTAGCCCCAGTCTGCTCTGTACCTCCTCCCTCCCCCCACACCCCCTCCCCAACGCAAGAAAAGTACGTCAGCCACACCATTGGTACTAATGTGTGCACAAGACTAATCGAAGGGATGGAACTCCATCTACCAAAATTTTGTAAGAGGAGCAACCATTTCCATAGCATTTATTTTCTCAATTTACACCTTAAGGAGCTCAGCAGTTGGATGATTTAATGTGAGGTTTTCAACATAGAGTTATATCATTTAAGAAGCAGAAAAAAAGATGCCACCTAGTGGGCGAGGGACGTTGAGGCAGCCTTGACTCGGCATGGATTCTTTAAGTGGCGCTGGATCAGCATTGTTACACGGTAATGTGTGATAGTTATTTCAAAACTGGGATATAGGCTCGAATATATCGACTTACCTATTTCTTCTGAACCCTACCCAACAGGCACATGATGACGACATAGTGACGTCGCATCGACGTCCGTTCGACGTCATGTGCCCGCTGGGCATTTTGTTTACGGTAGAATCTTTGGTAAAGTAATTTTATCGTGGGATATCGCTGCATGCGTTTCACTTCAGTTTGGTCGTTGTAAATGTCCGTGTTTGGCCGGCTTTAAAGGTAGGTTCCTGTACTAGCGATAACAATTATGTCCACAAAATAATTTCGTCTTTTTCTGAGCAGTATTGAATTCTCTTATTTTTCTGAATTTGTTGCTACTGAGAAACTTGTCAGATGTTGAAGAAAATAGTCGTTTTCCCTTTTGGTTTATTTTCTTTCGTTGGAATTCCAGTTCTAAAAATAACTATGTTCATTATGTCTATAAGTGCGCGATTTCTGATGCCATTCTCCAAAGGTCAATTTTCCCTTGTTGTGAGCTCTCCTAGAGGTCCTGGCATGGTGGATGGGTTAAAACTATCCCAAAATGCAATGCAGCATGACCTCAGCTGGGTTATCTATTTTTGGCGCGAACTAAAAATAGCGCTAACTGGTGTGCGAAGCAGAGTTAGGAAATCCCATGCAAAACAACTTTTCTAACATTTTTTTTTATTTACACTTTATAGTGAAACTTATTCATTCCCTTTTATAAGTGCTTTCCAACAACTTGGATGAAAGATCATCAAAATTATGATGCATTCCAAAGTGCAGGAACCTACCTAGTGGTAAAAAAAGGGTCTAAACATTTCATTTTTCATGCTTGGTGATAAAACTTGGGTTGATGTGTATATATTGAGTCATATATAACTGGCCATACAAAAAGAAGGGGGAACATGTTGTTGTTTTTTTGTTGGTGTTGTTGTTGTTGCTGTTTTAATTCGACAAATCGCTTCACCAAATATAATTTTCCTTTCCTGGTTCCCCATCGAGCGATGGAATATAAACGTAAGCGAGGCAATGAATGGGGCACCATGCCTAAACTGATCTAGCTCAGTTTAAAATATTAAAAGTTGGATAATTACAGTCAACTATGGTGAGAAGCCTGCAGAGATAAAATATCTTATGCTGAAGAGAAATGGAACCTTTAAATAGTTAAAACAGCTGGAGTTTCCCGTAATTTTGACCATTTAAAAGTTGCCAACCCAAAATGACCGGCTACTTCCGATATTATAAATGGTAAAAATACATGGTACAGGTGTAAAATATATAGTAAAAATACATTAGGTAAAAGATCCCATTTAACCCAAAACAACGAACCATAAAGGATCCCATTCATTGGCTCACTTTTATTTATATTTCATTGCTCGACGGGGAACTAGAGTATTTTTATGGAAAGACTTGTTATTTTATCACAAAAGCCTATTTCCCTTACTTTTTGCCAGTTATACGCCCCATAAAAAGGATATCAACTGGCATACTGTCACTAATCGTGACTGCTATACCGCATGCTTTGACGATTTTGACCACTATTATATGTTATATACAAAAATAAAGTTTATAAGCCAATGTGCAACTACGAAGGCGTAAAGCCATGCCAATATCTGATTTCATAGCTGAGTGTTTATTACCACACAATATTAAACTGTTGCGTAAATGATCTGCATTTGTAGCGGTGTGTTTATCAGCATACAGTTAATTTTCCTTCCTGTTGTTGGCTCGGTGATTTTTGCTCACCTGGCCCTTCGGGCCATAGTGACCTATTGTCAAACCAAAGTGTGCGTCCGTGCGTCGTTCGTCGTCCGTCAACAATTGAAAAACAGTTATTCAAACATCTTCTTCTATAAAACCACTGGACCAATGGTTCTTAAATTTCACATGGAGCATGACCTGACTCCAGAGTCTCAGAATTGTAAAACTGGGTCGAATATCCAAGATGACCGCCGTTGCTAAAAATAGCAAAAATAACAAAATCATCTCCTCCAGAACCACTTGGTATTTTTGTCTGATTTTTTGAATTAAACATCAGTGGAACATTGGTATTCAGAATTGTAAAAACGAAAAAAATCTGTAGCGGAGTTTTGTCACATTGGCCTACTCTCTGTTTACGAATGTAATTTTGCTCAAATACCCAAATCTAAAACCAACATATTTAAACAACTTTAAACAACTTCTTCTCTAAAACCACTGAACCCATGGGTCTCAAATTTCACATGGAGCATGATCAGTCGTCAGAGTTTCAAAATTGTAAAATTGGGTCAGGTCGAGAATCCAAGATGGCCGCCGTTACTAAAAATAGCAAAAACAACAAAATCAACTTCTTCTCCAGAACCATTGGGTATATTGGGTGTTCATTTGGTTTACCGTGCGTGCCTTTTGTGAACCCATGTCAGTTTACTTATAAACTTATTTCTCTTTTGGTTTTGCCAGTGAGGGCGGGATATGGGACCTGATTGTATTAGTTCCTGATCAACGCCTAACCTTTTACTTCTGCTAATCTAGTGGTCCCGGGTTCGAGCCCTGCTGTAGGCGGAAATCTTTTCAATCGCAAATGGGGTTCCATTGCACATTATCATCCACCCATCTACCTAATATGGCTGAAATACTGTTGAAAAGGACGGAAAATCGCAAGTCATCCGTCCATCATCTTTTTACTTTATCAGCATACCTGTCATGCAGTGAGTCTCCGTAGTACCCTCAGCGGTTAATGTTTCCCAAACCAAATGAGCCACGACACGACAACACCAACAAAGTGGCATGTGCGCCCAGCAAAGACTCAGATCAGCCTGGGCATCTGCCCAGTCTGATCAGAGTCTTCGCTGTGTGCTTAAAGGGTAGTTAAGGGTATAAGCTAGCTCCATGTGGACAGCGAAGACTGATTAGACTGGGCGGAAGGCCAGGCTGCATGATCTGAGTCTTTGTTGGGTGCACATGCCACTTTGTTTTCCCGTGTCGCGGCTCTAATCACGAAAAGCGGCTCATCTTCTACTTGTGGTGTAGGTCGGTTAGTTGTTTTGGGTTGAACGGCCTAACGGTCTAATTTAACCGTCTTTTAGAGAGAGGGAGAAAGAACAGAGATCCGGTAGGGGAGAGAAAAATATCCAAATAGCTCCCACCCGCACCTTCTGCAAGCACATTACGTCCTTGTTATTATCAAATTTAGTAGGACGCCCCGGCACTGAAAGTTACCCAGCACCATCGCCCGACCACAACCACCCCCTGCTTGTGATAAAAATGAGGGTTAATATTCATACATGTAAAAAAAATTATAATTGGCAAAAGTAAGGGGATCATTTTTTTGAAAAATGCTTATCCTCCACAAAATACACAATGGAATATGAAACAAAATGACACAACGATTTGGTTCCTTCGCATGTACATGGTATTTTTACCATGTCCAAGTTAATGACATTTTGGTTGCAAAAGCATTTTGTCGCACCTGTGAGATAAAGGCTTCCGTTTTTGTGTTCGTCTGTCCATTCGTCAGTCGTCTGTTTCTCTCTAAATAAGATACCTATAATCATCAAGCCTGTAATAAAGGTATTAAGCTTCTTCTAAGAATGTAGGGGCACGTTACACTTATTTCCACCCATGACCTATATTTCATGCTCTGCTGACTTCGTAAAATTTACATCCAACATTATGTCGACCCTAGTCTTTGTGTCCATTCCTCTCAAACTACGATGCCTACAACCATCCAGTCTGGTATGTAGTTTCTTCGTGGAATGGAATCGAGACAGGTTGATCTTGTTTCTTTCCTTGGCCTTTATTTCACGCTGTGTTAGCCTGGTAAAATTTTTACATTCAAACTTCTGAGAATGGCCTTCTATGATGTTGCTGTTATTTGTATCCATGACCTAATCTATAGGCTTCTGAAATTTTTGCACCAACCTGATATTCTATTTGTTTAAAGTTGATAAATTACAGTCAGTTAAAAAACAAGGCTGTTGCTATCTATGGATAAAATATTATATGAAAGAGCAATATTACCTTTAAAATAAGTTCTGAATAATTATATTCTTTGGAAGTAAGGGACGGCAAAGAAATGAAAAGTAGCAAACTCTGTTTAATTGAGCCTGTTCATTACCAGTAAATGAAATGTGCGATACTGGCAACGCCCCATAACACCGGCTTAAGCAGAGCTCTATTTTCAAAATGACTCAAAATGAGCTCAATGGTCCCAAAAGACAGAAAATAATATAATTTTCACTATGATGATGTACGGAGAGGCGTTTTACAGCCGCCACACGCCACAAGATTAGCTGCAGTTAAGATAAAATTTGAGCCGTGACACGAGAAAACCAACAAAGTGGTCATGCACCCAGCGCAGACTCAGATCAGCCTGGGCATCCGCCAAGTTTGATCAGAGTTCTCACTGTCCGCATGGAGATAGCTTAGACCATTAGCTACCCTTCAGGTGCTTAGTCAAGAGTCTGATCAGACTGGGCGGATGCCCAGACTGATCTGAGTCTTTGCTGAGCGCACAACTTTGTTGGTTTTCTCGTGACGCGGCTCAAATAAGTTCTGAATAGGTAGAGCCATTGAAAACAAGGAATCGTCAAAAAATGAAAGTTGCAAACTCGGTTTAACTGGATGTGTTCATGACCAGAATTAAATGAAATGTGCAACCATTGACACACACCCAGCACCGGCTTAAGCACAACTCTAGCTTCAAAATGACTTAAAATGACCTGGGTCTGCACTTTTTGCTCACACTGCCTGTCCCAATACGGTAGGCAAAAACTGCGGCTTAACCTTTAAGCGCCAAAAAGCAGACGACAAAAATTTACGTCTGCAAAGTTAAAAAAAATGCCTCATGCAAGATATATGATATTGACTATGCAAACACTAGAGGGCAGACAGTGTAGATCTAGATGATGAGCCGCCTCATCAGGATTACGCTGTTTGCAAATTCTTCTGTTTTCGTCATTGATGCTTAAAGTGTTAACCATTAAGTTCAGTTAAATATTAGGTGGCGACTTTTTACTAAAACTTGTGTATGAAGACAGATTTTCTTTATTTATTCTGCAATTCAACAATCGATAAAGTCAGGAAATATAGGGTATTGCATGATACAGTCACGGTACGAAAACATTTCGCATATCAAAAGTTTGCTCACTGGCGATACAACTTGTTTAAACTACGGGTCGGGTAGGAGGGTCGGGCTAAGGTGTCGAGACGCTATCAGCACTGAAGCTGTTATACATGTACTGGCATAAAGGGTCTGCTTTGCTTTTAGTAGATGCGGATTGTGGTTGTTTTGGATTATTTCCACTTCTAGCCTATTTCTCTCCCAGCTGGTACATTTAGTTGAATCAGCATTGAATCAACGTTGATTCGACCTCATTACGTTGAATCGGAATCAATTTTGATGTAACGTTGTGTCTGTCTTTGGGAGTCGAGTCGATATGCACTGAAATATTGACCCAAAGGATCGTTACATTGTGTCTTTAAACCCAAACTAACCAACCATCATTGCTATGTGTTATTTACTGACATCGGAACAGTTTGGGACATGGGTTTTGTTTTGTTTTGGATTTAACGGCTCTTTAAGACAGTATTTCAATCTCTATTGAGCCGTCTCCCAGAGAATGGATAGTTGAGACTAAACAAGTCCAAACAACCCTAGCCCACACCTGCTGCAAGCACAGCCAGCCCTTGCCCTACTATTATCCAAATTAGTAAGACGCCCCTGCACTGAAAGTTACACTGCACCATTCCCCGACCCGACCACCAACGGGACAGTGGTTGGGATGTTGATTATGTGTGTGTGACAGTAAATCGGTAATAACTATTTTGGTATACAGTTGTGCACAGTTACTTTACAATTGAAACGAAAAGAAATAGTGGTTGTGCGACCAGCGCAGACTCAGATCAGCCTGGGCATCCGCCCAGTCTGATCAGCGTTTTCGCTGTCCGCATGGAGCTAGCTAAGACCATTAGCTACCCTTTAAGTGGTTAGCGAAGATTCTGGTCAGACTGGGCGGATGACCAGGCTGATCTAAGTCTGCGCTGGGCGCACTGCCACTTTGTTTATTTTATCGTGTCGCGGCTCATTCATGTCCTATACAGGTTATAAACTTATATAACCAGCAAAATGGCTGTCTGGTTGTTGTCATTGTATCTGACTGTCTTACTCGGACTAGCTTCAAGCAGGTAGAGAATTTTACAGCTCTCATAATCATATTCAGTTTATATCTGAAATAATATAATTAAGTTATATAAGCTATTTCGAACCATTTATATTTTATTGTTAGGTTGACAAAATGTGCGTTTAAAGTGGCTTCCGATTCATTGAAAAATTACCATGTTGATACATTCAATTCTTATTATTATCATTATTAATACTCTCGTTTTTGGCGTCCTAACGTAAGATCATGTATTTTTATGATAAGAATTAACGATACTTGGTGACTACAACTTGGTGACAACAATACCACTATTATTATTATTATTATTATTATTATCACTTTGTTTTAAACTATCAGACGATGTAAAATGAATAAATAGATGATTTGGGGCTTGGTTGCCCTTTCAAGAATATTTCATTTATTTCTGACCAATGGGGCAATTGGTGAACAGATGAAGAACGATGTAACTCAGCTCAGTCGAAAAATCTCTGAATTCTTGTGGGTAATATGGTAAGTCTTCGGCCAGGATAGCTGGGCTGATATGGCAGAAGGGTCATGTCGCCATGGGTACTTTTAAGTCAGCTTTGAAGTCAGCTAGGTGGAATTACTTGCAGACTTGCAAGTAATTTTCTCCTAGCTGACTTCAAAATTAGGATGTTAAGATATTGTGCGGCTGGAACCCCTTCACTGCTATTAGGGATGATATTTTAAACCTAGTTAACATACTTCGTTTGTATAACAACCTTATCTTGTTCATTATTCATGAGTAATTTGATATATAGCGTTATAAATTGGTGTCAATAAACGGCCATACAAGTTTTAGCTTTAGCAAAAAGAAAAAAAAACTGTACATCAGTCTCCTCACTTCACCGAGTTATTAGGTGTGAGAACAAACTGGGAAAGACGCAGACAGAGAAGCAGTCAGGCAAAAGTTTTATGTGAGATCTCTCGATAGGCAAATGAAGTTGTTCTGTCAGGCCTCCGTGGTCTAGCGGGTATTAAAGAGCAATAACTCTTAAGCATTAGGTCTCAAGCGGCGATAGTGTAGTGGATAACGCGATCGACTTCCAATCCAGGGGTCGCAAGATCGAACCCCCGCTTCTCCGGTTTTTCAGATGAGACTTTAAACCGAAGTCCCGTATGACCTAGATGTTGGTGGGACGTAAATACCGAGTTCACTCACTCACTGAAGCCGCTGTGTGCTTAAGAAAGTCAAGCTCTGCTTGAAATTCAGGGGCTTTTCCCCCGGCAGCACCTGTTTTCTTCTACTTCTTCGACAAAGTCAAATATTCTTGAAAGGGCCGTGAAAACCCATATCAAGTTGTCAAAATTCTCAAACGGAAAAACATAGTCCCAAACAGAAATTAGTATGATAACATGAGCGACATCTCATGAAAGAGGACTACAGTCAAAACGGATAGCAAGAAAAGAAATACTGATGATCATCACACAGACTTTATAGCCTTCAGGTTCACCATGATAAACTGTGCCCGAGAGTATAGGTCAGCATACGGATGCTGATCAGAGTTTTCCATCTTAAGCGGATCCGGGAAAATCTACATAGACTCTTATCGGTTATAGGTTAGCAGAGTCTTCGTTGTTCCTGTGTGCTTTATGTCATATTTTCATGACCCATCTCATACAGCTACAACATTATTTAAGATAAGAGATTACTACTTCCTTATCTCAGTGTTGAAAAAATAAGTTATGTTTTGTGGCCTCTTTTCTTATCAGTTGATTATGTTTACTTAAAGGCATGTAGAATATTACCTGTCCTTTTTTCAAGAGTGACAACCCACGTCATAGCTATTATTGTTGTATTTCCATTCTCTCAACGATATTCTCCCTGGAGCTATGCGGTACGTAACCATGGCCGCACTTCAGGGCACCGTGCGTCTGTCGACAGTCTCGTCGATAAAAACGGCATTCATCGTATGCATCCTCTCTTCAAATGACTCTGGTCATGCCGTCTTCCCCGCTTAGTACGTGACTGGATAGCCACCTGGCGTTGCCGCACCTCCACCACGACGAGGCGTTTCATGTCCGAGTTCCGATGGAGCTACGTCATAGCACAGATATCGGACCCATTTATAGGACGGCCATTTGAAAAACTGGTAAACGTTTTTCGAAGTGAAAATTAAATGCTAGGATTTAAGCGCATTGAAAGGAGCTGATGCACATATGATCCTAGGTAAACAGAATGTGTCTGTCCTCAAAAGGCGGGACGTTCGTGAATTTGTAATTACAAGGTATTTTGTGGACATCTGAGCATTACGCACACTAAGCGGCAGGTCTGCAGATTAAGCATGTTTGCTGTGATAAATCTTAGTAGCATTTACAACAAATTATCTATCTGTACCACACCGAACTAGATATTTGGTTGTGTCGGCGTCTACAACACTTTAATTCGGCAAGTATTTACCATATTCACCTAAAGATTGTCACAGACAGAATGCCTCCTATATCACTGCTATGGCATACTTTGGTCACCCTTGATTTCGTCTGTAAGCATTTAGCCACTATTAATAATTAAGTGTGCCAAAAATCCAATATCGTATTTTCATGATCAAATAAAAAAAGCAAACATATGAAAGTAAGGGGTCTGCTTTTACAAAAGCACACTCAAAGTTGAAACTGTCGAGGAAACGTCGTAAAGTTTCATCAACGTTGGAACTACGTTGTGTCGACTTTGTGTACTGTCGTCCAGTTTCTATGATTTTCTTATTTTTATTTATTTCACCAGTGACCTAGAGCCACTAGAATCGATCCTCTGTCCTCATGACGATCCTCAAACAAACACGTGCTATGAAATGACCAGTGAAAACAGGACATGTATTGTCATCACATTCAGCTCGTGCGACGACACTGGCAGAAATTCTCCTTGGCATCAGCACAGACATTGGTGGACAGAGAGGTAGGTTTCAGTATACAGCCCTGTTTTGGAGCAAAAACTGGAAAGTAATATAAAAATACTAATTATTATTATTATTAAATAAAAGTGAATGAATCGCTGATAATATAAATAAATATATTAATAATTATTAACGTTACAAGAGCATTATCATGTTTGTAATTATTATGATTAAATCTATTATATTATAATTATTATTAAAGAATGATGATAATGACTCTAATAATATAATTACTAATCTATTATTATTATTATTATTATTATTATTAAAGAGCAGTAATAATGACTTTATCAAAACTGAGATCAGCATTGTCATTGTGGAATAGTCAATTTCAGGGCATATAAGTGCTGATTGCCTGCTAAGACGGCATGTTTGTATGCCCTAAACAGACAGCTCATGTGAGCATGCGCAGTTCATATATGTCTTTAGGCAGAGTTTCTTTCGACATCGCTCATAAAACCACATCGTATTCCAAACTTCCTGATTAAAAATTTACAATTACTTTGTTCAACTTGAAATAACAAAGGAAAAAGGAACTAACTTCATGGCCATTTGTAATAGAACTGTATTGGATATCCGGAAGAATTTGACGGTCCTCGATACCAAAACACGCTAGTCACTAGATCCCCTCGAAGGAGCCCCGTAGCTCAGTAGGTTAGACGCTGGCCTGCTGATCTAACGCCCCCGGATTCGAGTCTCGCTGTAGGCGGGAATCTTTTCAATCGTAAACTGGGTTCAATTGCACACAGCCTTTTCATTTTCTCCCATCGTCTTGGTATGAATAAAATAAGGTTTTAAAGGACGTAAATTCGCAAGTCAGCCATTCATCCATACAAAATCTCCATACAAACCTAATAGATCTACATGTTGTTTGAATTTTTCGCTCTCTCAACCTCTTGTTTCAGCATCTGTTGGAATGTGCAGCAGGACAACTGTACGGTGTATAAGTGTCAGAAAACTTGCTGTGACGGCTGGACTACCGATTTGGATGGAAGATGCGAAAAACGTAAGAAAGTCAGGTTGCAGCGTGAAAGAGTGAGTAAACTCGGGTTTAACGTCCCACCAACAACTAGGTCATACGGCGACGGGAGCTCGGCTTAAAGTCTTGTCCGAAAGACCGGAGAAGCGGGAGATCGATCTTGCGATCCCTGGATTGGTAGTCCAACCCGTTATCCACTACACTACCGCCGCTCCTAAGTTACAGCAGTCCAAGTAAAGGGGTTGGGGGATTAAGGATCTTGGATATATATCTTTCTTAGTTTCTCACTGAAAGATAGGTTGGAACTTTCATTAGAACCGCTTGGTTAAGCCGTTTCAGTGCGTATGGATACACTTTCATGGGTAAGCAACTCTGCCATTTCAGTTTTTTTAGTCTCTCTTAAATGGGGGTCAACTCTTAAAAGAAAAGAATTTGCTCCTCTAAGAGCTAATTCTTTCCTTTAAAGTTAGACCCCGTTTTGAAAAGGCGAGGTCGTCAAAGATAGAAAATATATGAAATCACAAAAGTTGCCCCCGCCCCCTTTGTAAAAATGACAAAGACGTGGAGGAGGTGCCTTCTCTTACAGAGAAACCAATTTTTAGCTCGCCTGAACGAAAGTTCAGGAAGAGCTATTGTTGTCACCACGGCGTCCGCGTCAGCGTCAGCGTCCGCGTCCGCGTCAGCGTCGGCGTCCGGATTGGATGTTTTGGTTAAAGTTTTTTAAAGACCTATATCTCCCTAACCCATGGATGGATTCTTTTGATACTTGCACTGTAGTTAGATATTGGTCCAAAGTTTAGCATGGTACCACCCCCACCCCACTCCTTGACCTTGATGTCAAGGTCATGGACTTAGAAAATTGGGACTTTTTTGGGACTGGATGTTTTGGTTAAAGTTTTCTAAAGCCCAGTATCTCCTTAACCCATAGATGGATTCCTTTGATACTTGCACTGTAGTTAGATATTGGTCCGAAGTTTTCCAAGGTACTACCCCCACCCCCCTCAGTGACCTTGATTGGATGTTTTGGTTAAAGTTTTTTAATGACACATATCTCCTGAACCCGTAGATGAATTCTTTTTATATTTGCACTGTAGTTAGATATTAGTTCAAAGTTTCACAGAGTACTACCCCAGCCCTGCTCGGTGACCTTGATGTCAAGGTCTGGGACTTAGGAAATTTGGTCTTTATTAAAGTTTTCTAATTGCGTACTGATTCATAATGCTTGGCAGAGATTTAGTTTACACTTTAACTGATGTTAGACACTTTTTTTGAGTTTTTACAAAACACTATATACTTACCCGACTGGATGACAAGGTCATGGACTTTGAGTTTTGTCTTAAAGATTTTGATCAGTTTTATATTAATGAAGACATAATTTCACAGTGCCAGATACTAATACTTGGACTGATGTTAGATAACGGTTAAAGGCTTTGATACATCCTAGCCCTGCCCTCCTCCCCCCCTACCCCTTAGTTCTTTGACCTCAAGCTCATGGACTTTGAAATTTCATGCGGATTTTTTTTTAAGACATTTCTGAGATAGCTTTTGTTTATAAATGTGTTGTCATTATGGACATGCTTGCCTGAAGTTTTATACATAGCAGTCCACACCACCATAGCGACTGTGTGATGGGCAAGCACCTATTCAGGCGAGCTATGCTGTCAGGCGACAGCTCTTGTTAACCTCGAAAGTTGTCTCCCTTTAAATATGGCGGCAGGCCGAAGACAAGTTAGTGTATCATGTTCCAAGTGCGTATGTTGTTTCAGCCTTGTTCACCTTCAAAAATCTGCAAGGTCAGGTTGAAAGTATTGGCTGTGCAAAATGGATTGATTTGCAATTTTTCTACGTTTTATGCTTCAACTGCTTTTATCATTGACACGTTTTTGAATGAAGTTTATTTTCGGAGTAAATGCATCTAATTAACGGAGGACTTAATTCCACTGTGGATTTCAACTGCCATGGAACCTAAATTTTAAGTGGATGAATATACTAGAATTGTCGCTTGGTGCACTTGACCACTGATGGCTACAGCATTCTTGACGTATATGTATATACATGTACATCAAAAACACTGCATCCAGTCTGTATGCTTCCGCTGATTCAAGAAGGGCAGTTGTCAGTTACTGGCGAAAGTTTGTGCACTTAGTACTGGTTAACCGCTTAGGAGGTCTAAGCCTGCCCAGGAATAGTGTGGTTAGGTTAACTGACCGTTCCGACATGACCTTAGCTGTTTACCGTGGACATATAGCAACAAATCAGTCAGTCAGTCCAGTCTGTAGCTCTTGATTTTATTACAGCAATAAATGACGATGACATAAGATGTGAGAATGGTTATTTGAACTGGGTTGGCGATTCCAGGCAGTGTGAGTGCTGGGATGGCTTCTACGGAGAGAGGTGTGAAAAACGTAAGTACATGTATTGTTATGCGAACGCACAAAAAAGCATGGAATTAAATGGCTTGAGAATAATTACTTGTTTGAGAAAATCTGAAGTTTCTCTTTAAAGTAGTAGTCGTATCTTTTATTTATGTCTCACCAGTGTATACAATAAAAACATATCATACATATACTGAAAGGATTTAAAAACTTCCACTTTTTATTGCTGGCTGCTGATCCGTTCACTCATGACAGTGTTTAATATTTAACGACAAAATGCTTAAAACTTATCAAATTTAATGATGACGCAGTTTATTTGTATCATTTACTTAAATGACGTCAGTAATAGAGCGTTACGTCACTGAATGCAAATGGTGATGACGGCGTTATCTTATGCAACACTCTTTTTGACCATTTCCTACTGTCTTAGTATTGTGACGTCATCCACATTGATTTGCAAGTATCATTGCGGATGATGCTGTCGCTCAAAGCCTATGACGGAGACGGCGTCGACGTAAGTTAACGTCATGATCTCTGGGTTTTAATCTCGGTTAGATGCTTTTCTGACGGTCTTTTGAGCTTCCTGTATTCCGTGCACATCGTCTGAGATTTAATTGCCGTAATTAACACATAAAATTGTCTTGCGACGTCACTTTTTGAAATTTCAGTATTTATCTGGCCCAAAACTCTGCACCTGTTTGCGATGTTTAGGCGCGGTAGGCCAAACAAAGCTACATACCGCGTTCAAACTTTTAAAATTCAATTTGATATTGTAAGAGAAATGTTTCACCAGAAAACTGTATACATGAAGGTTTAACTCCGTATTTAAACGGTACTAAGAACACGAGGAACACGTGCTTATTCCTAACCGATTCGGTTGAACGATTTCAAATTCGATATATTGATAAAATCAGGTGTAAGAGAATATATATGTTGTAAAATTTCGGTGGACGTAGCTGCATTCATTTTTGAGATATTCAAAATTAATGGGTGGAAGTTTTTAAATCCTTTCAGTATATAAAAGCCACGCAGGTACCTATACAACTGCCATTCCAAAAAGAATTGTGAGAGACAATAAAACTGCATTTTTAAAATACAATAGAACTGCAGTTTAAAACCACATTTGGAGCCCTGTCCCGAGAGAACCCATATTCAGGGTATGGTCCTGCAAAACCCAAAACCCAGGGTTTGGTCTTATAAGACCCAAACCACAGGGCCTGGTCCCGCAGGACCCAAACCAAACTGCCGTCTCGCCAGCCAGAGTGATAAGACCCTTGATTTAGGAGGCCTATTATACCACATAGGCAAGAAAACATAAACAAAGGAAACAATAAACTAAAAAAAGTATTTCAGTTTGCAATGTCAGTGAAAAATTGGCGGAGCATGGCATACACTGTTTGTTATGCTGCGATACCAATGATGTCATATAAATGTTAGCATTGCAACTAAGAGTTCGTATTGCTGTCAAAGTGACATCATCGGGGGCCGTATTCATAAAACGACTTAAGTCGTTGCTTTGCTGTTGCTAAGGCTAAATGTCTATAAAGGAGATTCCCTACAACTAAGAAATTTGGTCTGGAGGAACAGTCTTTGTAAGACTGTTCCTCCAGAGCAAATTTCATAGTTGTAGGGAATCTCCTTCAAAGAAATTTAGCCTTAGCAACAGCATAGCAACCACTTTAGTCGTTTTATGAATACGGCCCCGGGACATCATTCTGTCAAGGTACTAAGCACAACAGTTGGTAATTTCATAGTTGCTATGATTATGATACCAGATCTATGACGTCATTTCACTTATTATGGCGTATGCCATGCTTCTCTCGGATTGTAAGTGAGATGCTTCTTGAAATTCTTACGATGCAAAAGTGTGATTTTCTCAAACCTATAAAATGAATTCTCTGTTACAAGTGTATAACCAAGGGGACGCATTCGATTTCTAAGCATGCTTGCCTACATAAATCAAAATAAAGGATTTTACAAAAAGTTCAAGAAAAAGCCTCGTAATAAAATATTGACTATACAATTCACACCAAATAGTTCATCTTTCAATATATAATTTTTGGGCAGTCACAAAAGTGGTTGTTGTTAAATTCAGGTTTATTTTAAATGACATAAACTCCAGAGTCACGTGACAATCAGACGTACGTCGTTTGACGTTGGAACGATGATGACACTGATTTTGTTTCAGGGCTGTCTTTTAACTTTTTTATGCTTGGTGGCCTCTTCTGTTTATATAAATTCGTTGAGTCCATTTGTCAATTAAGGGGTGTCTGTTTTAGTTTATTTTTATCAATTTTATTTCATTTTAAGGAGAAATACCCATTTTTCCTAGCAAACAGTGCAGACCCAGATCAGACGCCGCAAAACGCGGCGTCTGATCTGGGTCTGCACTGTTTGCCAATATCCCTTTTACGGACACTAGGCATAAAAGGGTAATTATATGCTGTTTTAACTCCTTGTTTCGGTGTTGTGTGTCTAATTCGGTTGATTGCAAACTTGCTTCTCTATTTTTGAAGCGCGATGTGATGGTGGTTGTAAGAATGGAGGCACTTGCATTCAGAAAACAGATGGAAGTCACCAGTGCCATTGTCCATCACCTTTCACTGGACAGAACTGCGAATCGGGTAAATATCTGGTTTATGTTTACTTCTCACTGTGCAAAACTGCCTGTCGGATTCACATTCACTTTTTAAGCTTAATTTCTTATAAAAGTAAGAC
Source organism: Ctena decussata (assembly GCA_963989385.1). Lineage (NCBI taxonomy): Eukaryota > Metazoa > Mollusca > Bivalvia > Lucinida > Lucinidae > Ctena > Ctena decussata. The sequence continues at coordinate 64,546,087 of OZ022507.1, forward strand.
AGTCCGAAATGAGGACTATTTTGAAATATTTTAGTAGAGGTATATATTTGCCAGTTAAGAAACTGATCAAAACTAAACAAAAAGTCTTTGTTGATTTAAATGTTTCAGCAACAACGTTTTTTACAATTGCCATTTTTCCATGATCTATAACGACAAGCCCTCAGTTTTAACAACTATGGCTTGTCTTACATACTGGGCGGTTATTGAGCCGCGACACGACAAAACCAACAAAGTGGTTGTGCGCCCAGCGCAGACTCAGATCAGCCTGGGCATCCGCCCCGTCTGATCAGAATCTTCGCTGTCCGCATGGCGGTATTTTAGACCCTTAGCTACCCTTAAAGCGCTAAGCATAGAGTCTGATCAGACTGGGCGGATGCCCAGGCTGATCTGAGTCTGCGTTGGGCACACAACCACTTTGTTGGTTTTCTCGTGTCGCGGCTCACATAGTTTCTAACAAAGACTCGGCATTTTTCGAATAACAAGTGGCAGCACAATATTGGGAATGATATTTGGGGTTTACCATTAACACGCTATATGTAATCATGTTACCTAACTGTACCGCGTCAATTGCTTTCTTGAAAGCAAATGTCGCTGTACAGTTAAGTCACGTGATTACATAGCGCGGCTAATATACAGAAGCTATTTGGGACGTACTAGATTGTTGTCTGAAAAAGGAAAATCTAGATTTCGAGATTGAAAGTTGAAATATTGAGTGTGTTTTAAAAGCGTACCCCAACTGGGCACACGAGGTTGAATCAACCTTGATTCAATGTCGTGACGTTGAATCAAGGTTGATTCAACCTTGTGTGCCTGTTGGGGTGTCTTGAATACGCTTTTACGCCAATGTTCTTTGTTAAAATGCTCTGAATCTACTCATATGATAAGAGAGGAAAATAGGGCATGGGTCATACAATAACTAACCCGCATGATATAGAAATATTATTTTTTTCAGTGACCTGTATTGAGCCCTGTTTGAACGGCGGCACTTGTGTCAGCAACGGAGCAGAAGCTGTCTGCGCATGTCCTCTCAACTACTATGGCAAAACATGCAAGCATGGTCAGTGATTTCTGTAATCTAAAGTATACTATGAATTTGTAACTCTTATTCAGTTAAGGAATGAATTTCATTTTTCTGATGTTTATCAAAGTATAAACTACATTAGGGTCGCGTGCAAAGTAAGTGAACCCCGAAGGGGTTCATGTAAACTTTGCTAGCGACACAATGTAGTTTCTACTTCGATAAACACCAGAAAAATTAAGTTCACTGCTTATATTTACATTCTTTTCTATCTAATTTTTGACCACAAATTTGCGTTAGTGGCTACAGTTGAAGCAGAAAATCATTTATACGCAGATTTTCTACCAATAGCGGAACAGCGTCAACGACGTCATAACGCCGCTTACGTCATATCAGATTTAGAGAACCATGGCTTGTTTTGACGTCACTTAACGGCATGTGAAATCGCGTGAACCTAGTTATTGAAGTATAAACTACATTACGTTCTGGTGGTTTACCATAGGGCTTTTCAATAAGTGCACTGAGAATGTAAATGTTCATTACTAATTCAAACTATAAAACCTAAACCTTGGTTGTAAAACCTAATGATACGAAACCGATAAAAGTACTGTTAGATTTGACTTATCATAGTTAAGAATTTAACCTGGATATAAAAAATATTGTTTTTTTTTTCTGTTTGAGTCTTTTCAGTTGTCTTCTAATGTTTATGCTGTTATAACGCGAGGATTTCATTACTTTTTCTAGTTTTAATAAATGTTTATATTGAAATAACTTTCTGTTGTTATCTATATTATACTGGACAAAAAAGTTAAGGATCAAACATTTTACTGAAATTTTCATATGGAAAAAAATCGTTTTCCAAAATCATTTTTTTCTGCTGAATACACCTATCAAGGCTACGCAATATTACATGACACATATTGGAATCTGATCACATGCCACACCAGCAGAAATGACACAAACATACCCTTAAAACTCAAAGTAAAAACTGGCATTACCACATAAATGAATGTCCATTAGTTTTGGTTTAATCCATGCAAAATAATTTTAAGTTCTCAGTTTGACCTCTGCATGACAACTACTCGGTATGCTTCTGGTAATCTCTAGAGGCCCTTCAGGGACTCGCTTGCCATTTTCACGAAAGACATGATTATGCTTTTCATGAGTTCCCGGTAGCCTCTGGTGATTTGAATTGGCGGTGTAACGTGTCCAAAGCATGCCCAATGGGATTTAAAACTTTTGATGGAACTGATAGGTCAATGGGGACGATTATTTCTTTCGCAAGGTATTGGTCTACCACAGGTGATGCCATCGCCAAAAACTTCAACAAACGGTCTCTTAATTGGATAAAACAATGCCATTCCTAACTTGAACATTGATCAGAGTAGTCCACGCAGCTACCAATCCAGATGCCGGCCCATACCATCACCAACCCTCCGAGAGACATGTCGTATTCCGCAACACGAATTAATCTATAGTCTATATGACATGCACATGGCAGGCGTCACACCCTTCTCCTATCATCGTGGATATCTACACACAACATGGGGCCGTATTCATAAAAGGACTTAAGTCGTTGCTATGCTGTTGCTAAGGGTAAATTTATATGTTGGAGATTCCCTACAACTATGAAATTTGGTCTGGAGGAACAGTCTTACAAAGACTGTTCCTCCAGACCAAATTTCATAGTTATAGGGAATCTCCTTTATAGATATTTAGCCTTAGCAACCGCATAGCAACGACTTAAGTGGCTTTATGAATACGGCCCCTGGGCTCATCTGTGATACAAACATGGGTCCAATGACTCAGTTGCTAATTGTGTCACCTGTTGCCCACTGTCGCCTCGCATTGAAATGGAATCGCGTCAAACTTGATCACATCACCAGCATGCAAACGCACAAATTAGCTGTGTAAAGTCTGTTTCATGACGTCGTTGACGCTTGAATTGGCAGATTAAATCATTTCAATGGACAAAAAATGCGCATCCTCACAGTGTTAATTTGATGAAGCAGTAGCTTGGGACAGAGACAGTCGTCCGTATAGACGAATCTAGTCGATTGGAAGTTTTTAATCCGATTGAGCATGCTTGACAGATGTTACAACACACCAATTCTAGTCACTAGAGGCTTCAGGAGATTCCTATAGAGCTAATTCAGGCCTTTCATGAAAAATGGCAAACGAGTATCCAAATGAACCTCTAGCGCTTTACCAAAAGAACACCGAGTAGCTATCATGCAGTTATTCAGACCCCCAGAGATATCGATGAGCACTGGGGATGATTTTGTGTGGAATGATTTTGTGTGGAAAGAGCCCAAAATCGTGGGAATTCAATTTTGTAGTGATGCAAACTTTCAATTCAATTTTAAAGGGTATATCTGTTTAATCGTTTCTGCCGGTGTGTCACGTGATCCGATTTCAATATTTATTTATGTTTTTTCATGATTTAGGCTTCCGTCAAATGTTTGGTACCTAACTTTTTTGTCCAGTGTATGTTTCTTTATATACTTACATTTGTTTTTTCTTTTAATTTTCTTCTGTTTTTTTTTCTTCTTATAATGGGGGTAATTTTCTGTTGCCAATTAAGCTCTCTTGTAAAGGCGTTTTCCTGATCAATACAGTGCGACACTAAATTCTAGTCTGTATTGGTCATTTTCATACAAAAATCATTATGTACATATATAATATTAAATGCAAATAGAATTAACAATCAAGGTTTCAATGACTGTTTATCTTCTGAACTCCGAACGTTCCATCGTAAACCTCCCGTTTCATATTGTTGGTACCTGATAGTCTTTGGATTTAGCCAGCCTCAGCAGTTGTCACCGTTGTCGAAAGCAGGACTGAGCAGAGCCCTAGATAAGAGGGAGTATTTGGTGATAATTAGGGATCATTTTTGTTAATTCTGCATAAAAACCTATGTTGTGACCCCTCATCTGAACCGTCTCGACGAGACGGTTCAGATGAGGGGTCACAACATAGGGTTCCAATGAGAAATAAAAAAAAATTATCACTCAATTATCATCAAATACCCCTCTTATCTAGAGCTCTGACTGAGTCTACAAAAATGTAAAACCGGCAACACACAACCAAACATAATCTTGCAGTTGGCCGTTCTCCTATGTTCGGTTTGTCTGCTGTTGTATATGTACAGTTTTGTTTTGTCCTTTAGGCCTAACTTAACATCTCTTGCCTCTTCTATTGGCCCAATAATTATCGGGCGGGATTTTTGTGAGTGTGGCAATTGTGCTTAAATAAAGGCTCATTTTTTCTTTACAGAAATCGATGGTACCCTCTGCCCTATGCCAAACAACACGGATTGTCGACATATGAATTGCAGAGATCGGTGTCTCAACACCGCTGGTTGTCCAGATGGGTATGTCTGCTGCAGTGATGGCTGTAGAATGAAGTGTGTAAGACCGGTAGCCAAAACCTGTAGCCTTGGAGACCGTTTCTATAAAGCCGGAGAGATGTTTGCAAAGGACAATTGCAATGTAAGATATGCCGCGTCAACGCATGGTACTGTATAACCTAAACTTTCTCTTTAGTGAACAAGCATGCCTTCCATGAATTTAACAAAAAGCACATTAGACCAGAAACAAGAAACAAAACAAGAAATTTGAATGTAGCATTTAACATATTCAATCCTTACAGGGCCAAAATGCAGACGACAACTTGCATTGCAACGTTGCAAAATTTTGAAAAATGTTTCCTCCAAGCCATACAATAATGAAAATTCAAAGACAAGAGGGCAAACGGTGTAGATGCATACAAGGCAGCTTATCATGAGCCGTCTCGTCTGCATCTACGGTGTTTGCGAATTATGTCCCCCCACCAAAGGTGAGGGGGGACATATTGTTTTCAGTGCGGATCCCGTCGGCGTCTGCGTCGGCGTCGACGTGACAGATTCTTGTATGCGCGATATCTCTTGAACCAATGGATGGAATTTCACCAAACTTGCATGGATATATTATTGGGACAAGCTTATGAGCTGATTAGATTTTGGTGACCTTGACCTCATTTTCAAGGTCACAGGAGGACTTAGATGACAATTTCTTGTATGCGCGATATCTCTTGAACCAGTTGATGGAATTTCACCAAACTTGCAGGGATACATCATTGGGACAAGTGTAAGAGCTGATTAGATTTTGGTGACCTTGACCTTATTTTCAAGGTCACAGAATGACTTAGATGACAATTTCTTGTACCCAATTTCTTCTATGCGCGATATCTCTTGAACCAATGGATGGAATTTCACCAAACTTCCTTGGATATATTATTGGGACAAGAGTAAGAGCTGGTCAGATTTTCGTGACCTTGACCTCATTTTCAAGGTCACAGGAGGACTTAGATGACAGTTTTTTTGTACCCACTACATCTCCTGAACCAATGGATGGAATTTCACTAAACTTGCATGGCTACATTATTGGGACAAGTTTTTGAGCTGAATAGATTTTGGTGACCATGACCTCATTTTCAAGGTCACTGGAGGACGTGGATGACAATTTCTTGTACCCACTATATCTCCTGAACCAATGGATGGAATTTCACCAAACTTTCCTGGATACATGACTGGGACAAGTTTATGAACTGTTTAGATTTTGGTGACCTTGACCTTATTTTCAAGGTCACTGGAGGCATAACATGGCAATTTCTTGTAACCACAATATCTCCTGAACCGATAGATGGAATTTTGCCAAACTTTCGTGGATACATGAGTTGGACAAGTTTAAGAGCTGAACAAAATTTTGGTGACCTTGACCTCATTTGCTAGGTCACAAGAGGATTTAGATATGTGAAAATTTCACTAAAATTGATGTATCTCTTTAAGCTTTGGCTTGATTTCCACTTTACTTTCATAAATATACCTATGGGACAGTCTCAAGAGTGTAGTGTGTTTTGATGACCTTAACCCCATTTTCAAGGTCAAAAGCTATCGTACAAATGCGTATTTTTCTCTCTTAAAAATGAGATATCTTGAACCAGTGGATGGATATTCATCAGACTTGCATGAATGTATCATTGTGACAGGTTTCAGACATGTTTAGTAGTTGGTGACCTTGACCCATTTTTGAAGGACATAGTCTTCTATGTAGGATATCTTTAGAACCAGCGGATGGATTTTGTCCAAACTTGCATAGATATTTTATTTGTACAGGCTTTTTATACGCCCGTTTTGAAAAAACGGACGTATTATGGCATGGCGCTGTCCGTCCGTCCGTCCGTCCGTCTGTCTGTCCGTCCGTCTGTCCGTCCGTCAACATTCTTGTGCGCACCATATCTCAGAAACCGTTTGAGATATCTTCATGAAATTTTGTAGGCACATATATTAGGATAAGAATGGTTGCTCCCCCTTTCTTAGTTTCAAAGTTATGCCCCTTTGAATATTTTTTACCCTACCAGTCTTGTGCGCGCCATAACTAGATAACCGTTTGGGAGATCATGATGAAACTTCATAGCAATGTGTATGAGGGTGTGATGATGTGTCGCGTATAACAATGGTTGCCCTCCCCTTCTTCGTTATGAAGTTGCATCCCTTTGATTAGATTTTTAGGGTATTTTTGTGCATACTAATCTTGTGCATTCAATAACTAAGTAACCATTTGGTATATCTTGATGAAACTTTATAGCAATGTGCATGATCACAAGACGGTGTGTCACATATAAGAATGGTTGTTTCCCCTTACTTCATTTCGGAGTAACCTCCCTTTGATTAGTTTTTTAGGCTAACCCATTCTCCCATAACTCCTTAACCCTTTGAAATATTTCAATGAAACTTTGTAGGAATGTGTATAATAATGGGGTTATGTATCATGCGCATGAACCACAACTCTGGCTGACTTCCTGAATTATCTGCCCTTGCATCAATTTCCATTTTACTCTGTATCTCCTTAACGTTGGAAATATTTTAACAAAACTTTATGGTGATGTGTATATTGTCAAGGGAAAGTATTGCGACTAAGAGCTTATGAATTATCTCCCTTGTTTGACTTTGGCGTTTCACAACTTCTGAGCTGCTTCACCCTGGAACCTGATTTTTGGTGTACTAATAGCATTTGATGTGTTGTTTTGATAACATTGCAGTCATTAATTACAGAGTTTTTCCCCTGTTTTGTCTGCCTGTCCATCCTGCTATAAACAATCTTGTTTATTCTGTAACTCCTTCATGACACTGAAACGGGCGTATTATGCGCCGCTTGCGAAGCCGTTGTTATTCATTAGAGGGGATGGGAAATGGCTTGTGGGGGGGGGGACATCAGTTTTTCTCTGAAAAACATTTCTAGTTCAACTTGTATTTTTAGCGTTTACAGTGTTTAAAAGTCAAGCAAATTGCGAGAAACGATGCCTTATGGCATGTACGCAGAACAAAGACAGATCAAGCTATATATCTGCGCATTCTGATAAGAGTGCCATAAGTGTCTTCTTTGTTATTTCTTACACAAGATCCACAGTTTGCTAATTCTTTTCTTTAAGATTTTACTTTCATTAAGAAGTGGGCAAAAGTGAAAATGGCAGAGTTCAGTTGAAAGTATACCCGTTCGCCTTAAGCATTCGCGAAAAACGGGTGACCGATCTGATCAAGAAGAGACTGGGTAGACTTTTCTATAACAACTCATAATGCTGATACGTTATAAAGAACTTACGAATTGTAGATTAATATGCATAAAATCATGTATATTTCAGTACTGTACGTGTCATATGAATGGCACTATTGTTTGTGACGAGATCAAATGTCCAAAACTGGAGTGTGAGGGAGGCGAACTGACATATGAGGATGACTTGTGTTGTCCTGTTTGCAAAGGTATGTATTGATGCCATTGGCTATGTTAAGCAACACTCTGGTCTTGCTTTTTATGTTCAGTTTCCTGAAAGTCAACCCGCGATAACAATGATTCAGGCCTGAATCATTGTTGTCGCGGATTGACTTCCAGGTAACCTGCAGCTTGGATGAAAATCATGAATGAGTTCCTTTAAGAGCAGTGGAAATGTCCATAAGAAAAAAAAATGGTCAGACAACGTAGTTTTGGCAAATAAAGTCTCATCAATGGCCGTGTAGTGGCATGGTAATGCAAGTCGGTGGAAGACATACAGAGGAAAACAAACTGTTTTCAAAGATTACTTTGCAGCTATAGCATTAGTTGTGAGATTTATTATTTAATTACAATTACAGTGATTCAAATACATGATTTTGTTGGTCAAAACGATAAAATATACGGATTCCCAGACTTTCCCTACCTTCACTAGCAGATGCAAACTCCACTCTGTGTTTTAGATAAGGACCTAAGCATGCTGGGAGACACTGACCGTAAAAACCCGAAGACAGAGATCATCATTCTTACTTTATTTCAAATGTCTTTCTGTGACTTCCCTATATAAAGAGATTTATAATATCGTATTTGACTATATTACAGGCAACAACATCTTACCTATAGACTATTCACGTAAGTATACCAAACAAAAAAAGAAACGCACACAGTAATATTTTGGCATTTTCTTGGAAATTAAAAACAATTTAAAAAATGGATTATACAGTGTTAGAGGTAGACAATCGTACAGTTCAACCCGAAAATTTCATTTAATTGTGTCGATTCAGTACTTTGTGACTCATCTCTGAACAAGGCAGGGGTCAGTTCTCAATGTCACAGTTTTCAATAAAGGGCTATTGTCAGCGTTTTCATTAATGTGTATTTTTCATGCATATGGAAGGTAAAGATACTCGATTACGCCATGATAAAGTTTGTGGAAGATTTGATCAGGAATATTGATTTTTAGACATTTTCTAATCATGCTATAAAAGGTAAATTAAACGGGAAAATCTTACTGTGTGCGTTTCTTTTTTTGTTTGGTATATATATTATTTTAGTTTTCTCAATAATGGTTAGTTATTTCTCCGGTTACCTCAGGGCTTTTTGCTGCAACACTATATTGACATTGATGCAATCTTTTCCTATAACACTTACATGTGTAAGGATTTTATTTGGTTGTTTTGATTGCCTCCTAAGAAATAATTCACTGGACTATTCCAAAGCTTTAGGCTGAAAAACAAGTTAGCGCTATCGAACGATTTTTTACAAGGAAATCTTACAGTAGGTGTGATTACACATACATTTCTTTCCATGCAGAAAATACAAACGCCGTTTTCTTAATTATTTCAGTGTTTCATTTGCTTCGATGAAAAGAGACAGTAAGAAATTAAAATTACAATTTATTATTGCGGTTTTTCTATATGCACATTTTACTATTTGATCAGTAAATCAAAGCAGTAAATATACAAGTAGAAACTTGATATAAATAAAAGTACAAGCCATAACATAGGCCACCATTTTAACTGACTAACAATTCAGTGAGAATCAACGATTAATGAACGTCGATGTTGACTCGGCTGAGTCTTGCCGAAGAATGAAAAGCGGCGGGCAAAATCTCGCGCGTTACAAATTCGCGGCACATAGCATAGATATGCACCATGTGACATTCTCAACCAATGAAAATATGTTTCGTTGATTGACTTGACCGAAGAAGAGTACTTATATAATATTAAGGAGAGCTGCATTCCTTACTTAATAATTAAGTATTATGTTAAGCATAATATATAAATTATATCGCAGAGCCTTGACTGTCAATGCATCTTTTACCATTTTTTCGACACTAACGCCCAAGAAACGTCGGTGACATAGGTAAAACATCAAATTTTGGGCGCCAACGTCTGCAAGAAATCCATCGAAAAGATCACTTGAGTGAAATAATACGATTTTCTTTCACTGAGTAAAAAAGCTAGTTCACTGTTAGAAATACACGATGACCTTCTGTTGTCCGTACATCATGTTCCCAGAAATCTTATTTTTTATCGCTTTAATTAGTTATTCTTTTTTTTAATTAAATATTATTATAAGGTTAGTTTGAAGCTCATCGGAACTTAAAGCCTCGAGTGGCAGATTAAAAGTACTTTGCATTAAATATACTAATCTCACTGCATATTGTTTGATTCCAGTAGAATTTTGACATTGAATTCTTAGCAAGTTACAAAGGCCATACATAGATGGATGGATGACTTGCGAGTTTACGTCCTTTTCAACAGTATTTCAGTCATATCAGGACAATGGGCAGGTGATAATGAAAGGCTGTGTGCAATGGAACCCAATTTATGATGAAAAGAACTCCGCCTCAGGCGGGGCTTGAACCCGCGACCGCTAGATCAATATGCCAGCGCTTCACCCACTGAGCTACCGGGGCTCCAGCCGGGCCGGGTAGCGCAATCGGTAGGGCACCTGACTCGTAAGTCAGAGGTCCTGGGTTCGAATCCCGGTCTGGCCACATACTTTCGTTTCTCCTTCCGCTGATTCAAGAAGGGCAGTTGTCAGTTACTGGCGAAAGTATGTGCACTTAGTACTGGTTAACCGCTTAGGAGGTCTAAGCCTGCCCAGGAATAGTGTGGTTAGGTTAACTGACCGTCCCGACATGACCTTAGTTGTTTAACGTGGACGTTAAGCATCAAATCAACCAAACAACCAACCGGGGCTCCTTACAAAGGCCAACGTTGCTATTAGTAATTCGTGTTTTGCGGTTGAATAGGGTGTTTCCTGTATATTATGCCTTCTTTATGATGTGAGAATTTAATAAAATATTTGTATCGATTTGTATTAAATAACTAATCTGTAATTTTAATAGGTCCAACGCTTAGCCGTTGTTACAATAACGTGGTTGTGCCGCTAAACGTGAGCAGGCACAGTAACACGTTCTATCTGGCAAATCTTCACATTGAGGCCTGGGACTACGAGGGAACAAAACTACAGGTGAGCGTTTTACTGTTTGGACGAGTCAATTTCTGGAAAATAAAATAGGGAACTTAGCAAACATTGTAGAACCAGATCAGACGCCACAGAACGTGGCGTCTGGTCCGGTCTACATTGTTTGCATTAATCAATAAATTAATACATGCATTTCCGAAAAAAAAAAAAAAAAAAAAAACACTGTATAAGCAGACATTGTAGGCTCATCATCGAGGCGCCCATCAGATACTAAAACATAAATCGATAACTTTGTGAAGGAAAGTATTCAATTCGTTTTAGTTATTGTTTTTAGATGCAGGTCATGCTGCTTATAACCTTTCAACCAAGACTAAATTTGTATGTTTATAACTCCACTCGTAAATGAACCTTGCATGTTCACAACTTCGCCATTTATTCGAAAACTTTGCAACCCTATAAATAAATTTTGCTTTCTTTTTTTTTTTTTTTTTGACTTTTCAAGTTCGTAATTTTTCTTCTATAAAATAAACTTTGCATGATTGTAACTGTACGTGTTTGTAATTTTCTGCTTATATATACTGGTGTAAACTTAGCATTTGTAATTGCATTTGTAAATATTTGGCACGATCTTGCTTTGCCATGGGTTTCTTTTCTACCGTTTCTTACTTTGAGTCTCTTTGCTAGAATTTTTTTCGCCTCGCCGCGCTTGGGAATAAACAAAACTTATGGGAAGACAAATTCGAAGAACATCGCAGTTTCAAAAGATTTTGCTTAAGGATGTTCCTGTCTTTGGTGCATCAGCAATATGTGCATGTTGAAGGACCTAGATCCCGAAATGTGAAGATACTTCCCATCAAGCACACAAAATTAAATCAAGATAGAATCAATGTTCATTTAACGTCATGACGTTGAATTAAATCTGATTCAATGTTGACTTTGTGTTGTATACCCAGTGGGTTGGTCCTCGTCGGTTACATATATTCTATTCTTCGATCTTTCCTACTCACCAATATCCTTTTGTATTCAGGTGAAATACAGTCCGCCTTATTTGGACCACTGTCATTGTGATAAAGCCGAACGGACAACCCGAGTGATCTCAGCCTCTGCAGTAGACAGGTACGGAGGGAGAACAGAATGTAACTTCCACGCCTATGTCTTAGGTATAAAAAATAGCTTTCTCTTATTTCTGCTCCTTAATCTATAGAACGTCAAATAGGTTAAGATTAAATCGACAAACTTTTCATCGGAAGTTTTAAGTAGCACTATGACCCTAAACGTTTCCGGTCAGGTCGTCGCTTAATACAATGTATAAGAACACACGGAAGTCTCCATGCAAAGAGATTTCTGTAGGCACTTAAAACACATAAAAAATATAATGTAAAAGTCAAAGCCATATCATGTAGTTCACATGAGGTTGTTTCGACGTTTTATGCTCGCTTGAAACATTGTTGTCAGTTAACATAGCTTCATTAAGTGACACGTGTTGCAGTCATAAAGCATTTGAACAAAATAGGTTTTCAAGCACGCCAGCGTCTTACAAAAATGCCCACATCCTGTTGTTAATTCCAGATTCTTATTTGTGATTATTTTTGTTTCATAAGTTAACATTTACATATGTATTTATTTATTTTTAATCATATGGTAGCAGGTGTGTGAAAAGGGAAGGCCAAAAGTAGCATCCCTATTTTGGCAGTCCGACCAGAGTGTGCATTTCAGTGGTATAGATTCAAACGTCGAGTCTTGTGTTTTTCATGTTTGCATTGTCTTAAAGCGGGTATCACATATAAATGCTCTTTCGTTAATTTACAGATCCAATCCCACCCTCATTCCTGTCCTGCCCAGCGGATATCTATGCCCTTGACGACGAGGATATTAGCTGGGATGAGCCGAGGGCACAGGATAATGTCGGCATACAGTATTTGTGGTCCTCCATGGACAAAGATGACATTATCAATATTGGTGAATACACTGTCACCTATACTGCCATAGATTATGACTACAACCAAGCGACCTGCGAATTCAATGTGTTTGTCTACGACCATGGTAAGTTGTACTCAAGTGGACATACGTAATTAAAACAACATCATATCAACGTCGATGCAACGTCATGACGTTGCATCGACGTTGATATGACGTTTTTTCAACAGTGGGAGCCTACTATGAAATGTATTTGAGGAACAGAGTATTTATTTGACATACAGATGGTTGAACGACTTGCATTTTTACCTTTTAGACAGTATTTTAGTCGTGTCAGGACGATGGGAGGGTTACAATGTAAGGCTTGTGCAATGGAACCCCGTTTATAGTTGAAAAGATTTCCGCCTCCAGCCGGACCGCTAGCATAGCAGGTCAGCGCTTAACCCATTGAGCTACATGTACCGGGGCTCCGACAAGTATTTGAGAATTCATAATAGAAGACTTCAATTTTCAGCTCACCTGCATTTTTACCATTCAACACCTTATGAACTTTGAAAATATTTGGTCTTAAAAGGTGTAAACTTTGATTTTGTTACTTAGATTTCTCACGTTTAACACGAAAGAAGAGAATGATGTTCGTCCTCTATGTATTGTTTACTTTACAGTAGCATTCCTTTGCACAAGATCTTGCCTGAACAGGTGCTTGCCTATCGCACAGGCAAAATTATAAGTCTTTTACCACTATGGGGGTGGGGCTCGCAATGCATAAAACTTCAGGCAAGCATGCAGATGTGAAGTTTTATTTAAATTCATCCAAGAATTATGCAACAGTACGACATAGAAAACTTTGACTCAACCCCAAATTTCTTAGTGCATGGCCTTGACCTTAAGGTCACTGATTGGGGTGGGATGGCACACATTAAAACTTTAGACTAATATCTTACAACAGTCTGACTATCAAGTGAATCCATCTTGGCATTGTAAAAAGATAAAATTATGAATCAATGACCTTGACTTCAAGGTCATACAGTGGGGCGGGGGTAGTATTTTGTAAAAATTAAGCAATCTCTTACATAAGTTCAAGTATAAACTACATCAATTCCAAGCATTGTATAACAATATGACTTTAGATAACTCCAAATTTCTAAGTCCATGCATGACCTTCATCTCAAGCAGGATCGAGGTGGTACACTTTAACTTTGGACCAATATCTAACTACAGCGGAAGTACCAAAAGACTACATGATGCGTTAAGGAGTGATGAGTCTTTAAAAACATCCAATGTAGACAACACCCAAAAATTTCTGAGTCTATGATCATTATCCTAAGGGCACTGAGCGAGGTAGGGATGGTACTCAGTAAAGTTTGGACCAATATCTAACCACAGTGCAAGTATCAAAAGAATTGATCAATGCATTAAGGAGATTTAGTTTTTTTTGTTTTTTTGTTTTTAAAAATTCAGCCAAAACATCTAATGCAGACATTGACAACACCCAAAAGTCCATGACCTTGATCCCAAGATGGCAAGGTCACTGAATGGGGTGGGGATGGTACTCTGTAAAACTTTGGACCAATATCTAACTACAGTGCAAGTTAAGAATCCATTCATGGGTTAAGGAGATATGGGTCTTAAAAATTTTTAACCAAAACATCCGGTGCAGACACCGACGCGGATGCTGACACTAACACTGACGCAGTCAATCGAACATTGTTGCCGTTTTTCTTTCAGATATGGACGGATCCTCTATGCCCCAGGGCTTGTCTTGCAGAAAGAAGAAACCACACACTGCTGGCATAGTCGGTAAGTCTTTCTATTCTTTTATTGTATCCCTGCGAACGAAACGGACTTTTTAATTAATTAGTATGGTTCAAACTGACCCGTAATGTACGCATTCTGGTCAGGAAACCATTTCGGTTCAAGTTTTATTTGCAAATATCTCTTTTGAAAAAGTTATGGTTGAAATGGGTTAAAACAATACGTTATTGCTCATAAAAGACGCTGAGCCCTCACAGTATTGTAACCTCAAGAGATCATTGTTCTACACATGTTTCTTTTATTTTATTATAGTGGGTACTATCTGTGGTGGCGTGGCTGTTGTTGTTTTGATTCTGGTGGCGATATTGGCTCAGAGAGTCCGACGCCGACACGCCCGACGGCCAACAACAAGAAGTGTCCCAGCCGTCAGTAATGCTCAGTACGACCTGTTCCCAGATTATAAAGGTTCCAGCACAAAGCCGCCTGGCTATTCCCCACCCTCTAATCCTCCTGCTTATAATGAACTAAATAATCCCGACGGAAAGGACTACAAGTTTGCAAACCCGCCAATGTACGACGAGCTGTCACTGGCTGGTGATAAGAAAGATGGCGTCGCCGGCGATGCCACAGAGGCTAATATGGGAATATATGAGCCGGCGAGCGTCGTGGAAAGGAATGCTGATGCTGTGGCTAATCCTACATACGGAACTGCGCAAGACTTCATTCAGATTCGTGCGCCAAATCAGTCGGATGTCTGAATGAACAGTGTTGCAAGCGGAGAAAGTGGTTAACACTTACAGCGCCAGACAAAAATGTTGAATTTGCAAACAGCGAAGAACCAGATGATGAGCCGCCTCATCTAGATCTACACTGTTTCCTTCTCTTGTCTTTCAATTACATGTATTACATGTAGGTTTGAAGAACCATTTTTGGAAGTTTTGCAGGCGTAAATTTTGTCGTCTGCATTTTGGCGCTTTAAGGGTTATAATCCACAACAATGACATTGACTTAGAAGATGTAAAAATAAGCAGAAATATCATTGTATATATCTTATAACTGTTCAGGGGCTCGCATGTTTGTCATTACATTACGATTCTCAGCAATCATGCAACGTTAAATCAATGTTGTTCCAATGTCTATGCAAATTGATTACGTTGCTTTGACTTTGCCTTGACGTTTTATGAACGATGGATCTTTACGGAGAATTTCAAAATAGGCAAAATGAAAATTGCGCAATGTTGCTTACAGTGCTCCAGATAAGAAGGGGTAACAGAGATAATTCAGGGATAATTATCCATATTTCTCCATAAAAGCATATTTTGTGACCCATCATTAGAACCGTCTCGTCGAGACGGTTCTAATGAGGGGTCACAACATATGTTTTCGTTAAGAAATAAGAAAAATTATCTTTGAATTATCCTCAATACCCCCTCTTATCTGGAGCTCTGTTGCTTATGTATGCCATATCAAAACAGCTGATACTTTTACATATTCTTATTCATTTATTTTGATTTGCTTTGTTGTCAGACTTTTTCCCTTTCGTTATTTGTTTTCTGTGGTCATCGGGGCCCAGGTGTTCCACTAACGACGTCGTTAGCTAACGTATGTGTTGTATGCAAAAACATGGCCATTTTGCTGAAAAATATGTGAAGGGCTTTTGCAGTGCAAAAGCTCTTCATTTTTAAAAAAAAAATCGCAAAAATATTAGCAATCTTAATTTCATATGTGCTAGAAGACAGTCTCAACAAATCCTTGACTGATTACTTCAGTAGCCTGACATAGCTTTGAACAGGTGGACCCAGGCCTTTATTTGACATAGCATTTACGAAGTAAGAGGGCAATCCGGTGTTGAAATAACATCGTTCCAACGTCAGTACTATGATATTACATTGTCTCTACTTTTTTATTTTTGCTTAATTGGACCACCTAATAATTCGACTGCAACATTTAGAATCAAAGTCAGACCTAAATCAGTCTCCCTATACATTGGGGGTTTTCCCTCCCGAAATAATCTAAAAAAATTAGATCTGTCTTGTAGGAATGAACTACATGATTTTTTAGAAGTATTTTATCTTTACATTTTATTAGACAGGAGGGAAAACTCTTATAGCCGAATAATTCGGTGCTTGTTACATGTAACTGATAGCAGATTGAGCGTTGGAATATTTTACAGCATGAAAACAAAACAACTCTAAACTTTTGTTTTTTCTCTCTCTTCTGTACTTTTACATAATACCTGTATATTTACTTTTTATCATAGTGACTGGCATTTATTTGCATAATATCGTGAATATTGAAATCGATAAATAGGTTGATGTATATATGTTCATTTCTGTCTTCTTCTCTTTTCCTTTGTCAAAATGCTAGTCGGCCCCCTTTATCTCACAGTGGCTGTAAATTTTACTTTGACATATCAGTAATTTGAGATAAATATTAAGCATATGTTGGAAATTTGGCCAGACTTTTCATTACAAAAAATGTATTAATATTGACATAAGACGATATGTAGAGCTACAGCGTTTGAGATAAAGAGAGCTGGGTATCATTCATTATAAATAATTTTCGAAGGCATACTAGATGACCAAATCTGCTATTTTGATCAATCAAAAATCATCTTTTTCTTTATTTTGTCATGATAATTAATACCATTCACTTTGATGAAATGGACTGCATAATATTTGCCTGCTATTTTTGATTAATAAATTTCAAATAATTGATTTCAAACCTCAGTGTTACTTTTTGCGGCAAGTCCCTTTAACAGAGACCGTTCGTGTTTCTGCAGTTGTTGCCTGTGCTTTTATCACAGTATCATCATGTGTTGTATCAACGTAAGAAAGGTGTCTCTAATGGCCTGTTTCTGCCCACAACCAAATACTTTTAAATTTTGCTCATGAACAGTTTCATACGTCCGCTTTATCTAGACATACCTGTGTTCGCGTGTTAAAAACTATTTTCCCAGAAATTACCACACTCTCTATGGTCTTGCAGTGCATTTTGAAAGCATTTCAAATTAGTCAGAGCTAAATAATTTCTGTTAAAATGGAAAGTTGAATGCCAGAAAGGATGTTGGGACACATTTTTATTTTCAATAAGTAGGATTTCTGCCAAAGTATGCACCCTGTAAACGCCTGCTCGATTTTCAGTATTTTTTGGCATAAAGATTAAAATTACTGGGAGTTCTTGCAAAATATAAGCATTAGAGGTGTGAAACTTGAGCCACTGTAACATCTTGTAGTGCAAATACGAATGCATTTTTTGGTGTTGACCCACTATTCATGGTTCAATGAACACAATACTTTATATTCAGTTCAATTATCTAATACTTTGTCAACTGTGGAGTTTATAGTGATAAAACAGTAGAAAACTGGCATCTTCAACGGGAAGGCAGATCAGCAAACATTCTACCTCATCTCTCCTGCTCTCTCCTGTTCTTTATGGACGCTTCCTCCATCCAATTTTAGTACGACACCACATGTGGGCTGATGCGTTTCTCAGAGTCAATATCGACTTTATCGCTTCATCTCTCCTTTTCTCTAAGAAAACACCTGGGGACTGTTGTGTATCTTAGAGTCAATATCCACTTTATCACTTCATCTCTCCTGGTCTCTAAGACAAAACCTGGCGACTGTTGTGTATCTCAGAGTCAATATCTACCCTATCAATATCCACTATATCACATCATCTCTCCTGTTCTCTAAGACAACACCTGGGGACTGTTGTGTATCTCAGAGTCAATATCCACTTTATCACTTCATCTCTTCTGGTCTCCAAGACAAAACCTGGCGACTGTTGTGTATCTATGAGTCAATATCTACCCTATCAATATCCACTCTATCACTTCATCTCTCCTGTTCTCTAAGACAAAACCTTGGGACTATTGTGTATCTCAGATTCAATATCTACTGCATTACTTCATCTCGACTAGTCTGTAAGACCACACCTGGGAACTGTTGTGTATTTGAGAGTCAATATCTACTCTACCAGTTCATTTCTCCTATTCTGTAAGACAAAACCTGGGGGACTATTGCGTATCTCAGTGTCAATATCTACTCTATCTATTCTGTAAGACAAGACCTGGGAACTGTTGTGTATCTCAAAGCCAATATCCACTCTATCACTTCATCTCTCCTATTCTCAGAAACAAAACTTGGGGACTGTTGTGTATCTCGGAGTCAATATCCACTCTATCACTTCATCTCTCCTATTCTGTACGACAACACCTGTGGACTATTGTGTATCTCAAAGCCAATATCTACACTATTAACTCATCTCTCTTGTTCTCTAAGACTAAACCTGAGGACTATTGTCAGAGATGGGGTAATGGTAATGAGTAATGGTAATGCATTACAATGCATTACTTTTTTCAAAGTAATGCTAAGTAATGAGTAATGAAGGATTTTTTCATTACATGTAATGGTAATTTAATTAATTTTCAAGTAGAAAAATGCTGTAATGATGTAATGCTTTTTATCATTACATTTTCATTACTTTGTAGTAGTTTATGATCATCACTGTCAGCTGCTTTTCAGGACCAAAACAACTAAAGTTATTAGTATACAGTAATAGTGAAAAAGGAATATTAATTAAATTAACAATAAAATTATAATAATAAATGATAATATTATTAATAGTAATACAACAACAACAATAGAAAAATAATAGCAATCCAATTTACTGCTTAAACGATATCTGCTGTTAATAAATTTTCTACAGGTGCATGATACACTGGGTATTATCTACATTTTTGTTGCTTCTGGATATCAAATGTGATACTGATCCTGTCCCTCTAGTCAACAGGTATTTTTGATAATAAAAACATAACAATAGACTAATCTTTGATTTCTGCAGTTTTGGCAAAGAAATAAGTTTGATCACTTAATCTCAGGAAATTCAAAAGAAATACTAACAAAAGAATAATCATTCCCCTTCCCTCTGAACACTGAGTGAATAAAGCTATGTATCAGAAAGCTTGAAAGTGGCATCAAACTTCACAACACATGTGAAGGTCATTCCCCTTCGCTCTGAACACTGAGTGAATAAAGCTATGTATCAGAAAGCTTGAAAGTGGCATCAAACTTCACAACACATGTGAAGGCAAAACCTCATTCTTTTTTTCATGTACATGTTACAACAATATTCTTTCTCTTTCAGATATTCAAAGACCATCTTATGACTTTTATGTCTGTAATCTTATTCTACTATTAGACAATGGTGTGAAAAACACATAACTCCTCCAAAGTCAAACTGTTACCTTAATTTTTTACAAGGCCGGTATCAAAGAAAAATTCAGTTTTTTGTCATTCATATCAGAGTCCACCTGAACTTAAATTGAATAAAGCTAATACTTCAGATACCGAGGCCCCCTTTTTGGATTTACATCTATCTATTTCTAACGGTTTTGTATCTTCTAAAATTTATGATAAACGTGATGACTTTGACTTTGATATAGTTAATTTTCCATTTTTGGATGGTGACGTTCCACGTCGTCCCTCTTATGGAGTGTATATTTCTCAACTTATAAGATTTGCTAGAGTGTGTAGTCATGTAGATGACTTTAATGCTCGTAATAAATGTTTAACTGCTAAACTTCTTCAACAGGGCTATCGGTATCATAAGCTTAGAAAGGCTTTTTCTAAATTCTATCGCAGACACCATGAATTGGTTTCAAAATTTGATGTCGGATTAAAATTTCTTTTACACCAAGGCCTATCGGAACCAGAATTTTATGGTGACTTAGTATACAAATTCAAAAAGATTAAGGGTAGGACTGATTTTTCTGATCAATTCCGAAAAATAATAATACGTCACAAACGTATTGGCTATAATTTAAATGTTATGCGACAGTCTGCATGCTTAGTGATTAACCCAATCACGGTTGATAGCTTTGCTGCACTCTTTAATTGCACACCGGGGGATCGGTCGTCAGACTCTATGATGGCCCCGACCTAAAGCTATATATTTTAGTTGGTTGGGACCGGAGCCTTTTTGTCTGTTGCTTGGTCCACCGGGGCTCAACTGGTGACCTTCTTTTGCTTCAGATTTCCAGTGGGGTTGTTTGGCAGGACAGGGATCTCCACCTGTCAGACGGCCCGTTGTATCTGTTGAGTCCTCGTCTTTGCTTCTTCATGGTGTTGAAATTTGATTTATGTGTTTACCGTGATGATTCATTGACGAGTTAGAGGGTTATCATGCGAACCGAACAACCAACTAAATGTTTTGTACCACTTCAGAAACTGAGGGTGAGGTTGGGCCTGTAAAATCGATTTAAGCCCCCCAGTAATTCATTACTGACCGTTCCAAGGCGGTAGTTCTGTTGTGGTTCTTTGTTGCCTGTTTTTGGTGTCAGAGTTTCTGTGATGTTTTACCTTATGTATGTTATTATTATTTTTGGTTCGGTTTGGGTTGCTGAGTGGCCACCTTTTGGGAACAAGCTGCTCACTCGGTTGGCCATATGTTCTCTGTATCTTGATTATTTGTAATCTTAGTTGTTTCCAACTATGGTTTGAGGGCTGGATTTGGATTTTGATTGTTTCAGTTCCTGGTCTTTGCATACTTTTTACTTCCAGTCTGTTGTTTTACTTAGATATCAAGAGAAAAACATGCAACCAGCCATGACCTTATCTTTGTGGACCAGTCAGGTGTTTTCATCTTTTGTTAATTAGTGTCAATGGATTACCACACCTTTTTGTCCCTCGGTCAATGAACCATAAGGTGACAGAAAAAGTGTGTATTGACCATTATCCTAGTTTATGACACAGTAAGGTAAAGTTCAAAACTTTCACTTTTTTTTCCAAGAGAATCACACAGATGAATATCAATCTTTAAAAAAACAGTTCAAGCACATCCACCCATCTCAAAGAATAAAAACAACAAACGCTTCGGAATCCACTGTACACGAAACCTGATGAAAAAAAAAACACATGCAATATGCAAATTCCTTCTATGGGGTAAATGTGAAGAGGCAACACAAATCTTATCTCTGTATCTGTTGTAACATAGCAAATAAAAGTTTAATATACTTTTCCCTGCACTTATTTTATAAGTGAAAAGTTGTGATGGAAAAATGTAATGAGTAATGGTAATGCATTACATTTGCCAAGTAATGGTAATTTAATTAATTACTTGACCCAGAACTGTGTAATGGTAATGGTAATGGTAATGGTAATGCTAACACTGCAATGTAATGGTAATGGTAATTAATTACTTTCCAATGTAATTGACCCCATCTCTGACTATTGTGTACCTCATAGTCAATATCTACTCTACTTCGTCTCGACTAGTCTGTAAGACTACACCTGAGGACTGTTGTGTATCTGAGAGTCAATATCTACTTTATCACTTCATTTCTCCTGTTCTGTAAGACAAGACCTGGGGACTGTTTTGTATCTCAGGGCCAATATCTACTCTATCACTTCACTTCATCTCTTCTGTTCTGTAAGACAACACCTGGAGACTATTGTGTATCTCAGAATTAATATCCATTCTATCACTTCATCTCTCCTGCTCTCAAAGACAACGCCTGGGGACTGTTGTGTATCTCAGAGCCAATATCTACTCAGATACTTCATCTCTCCTATTGTCTAAGACAACACATGGGGACTTTTGTGTATCTCAGATCCAAAAGCCACTCTATCACTTTATCTCTCCTGTTTTCAAAGACAACATCTAGTGACTGTTTTGTATCTCAGACTCAATATCCACTCTATCACTTCATCCTTTCCGTTCTATAAGACAACACCTGGGGACTATTGTGTATCTCAGAGTTAATATCCACTCTATCACTTCATCTCTACTGTTCTCTAAGACAAAACCTGGGGACTGTTGTGTATCTCAAAGCCAATATCTACTCTATAACTTCATCATTTCTGTTCTCTAAGACAACACCTGGGGACTGTATCTCAGAGCCAATATCTACTGCATTACTTCATCACTCCTGCTCTCTAAGACAACACCCGGGGACTGCTGTGTATTTCAAAACCAATATCTACTCTATTACTTAATCCCTTATGTTCTCTAGGACAACACCTTGGGATTAATGTGAATCTCAGAGCCAAATCCACTCTATTACTTCATCTCTCCTGTTCTCTAAGACCAACCGTGGGAACTGTTGTGTATCTCAGAGCCAATATCCACTCTATCACTTCATCTCTCCTGTTCTCAAAGACAACACCTGGGGACTGATGTGTATTTCAGAGCCAATATCTACTCTTTCACTTCATCACTCATATTCTGTATGACAAAACCTGGTGACGGTTGTGTATCTTAGAGCCAATATTCACTCTATCACTTCATCTCTCCTGTTCTCTAAGACAACACCTGGGGACTGTTGTGTATCCCAGAGCCAATATCCATTTTATCACTTCATCCCTCCTGGTCTCTAAGACAAAACCTGGCGACTGTTGTGTATCTCAGAGTCAATATCTACCCTATCAGTATCCACTCTATCACTTCATTTCTCCTGTTCTCTAAGACAAAACCTGAGGACTATTGTGTATCTCAGATTCAATATCTACTAAATTACTTCATCTCGACTAGTCTGTTAGACCACACCTGGGGACTGTTGTGTATCTTAGAGTAATTATCTACTCTATCACTGAGGACTGTTGTGTATCTGAGAGTCAATATCTACTTCATCACTTCATTTCTCCTATTCTGTAAGACAAAACCCGGGGACTATTGCGTATCTCAAAGTCAATATCTACTCTATCACTTCATCTCTCCTATTCTGTAAGACGAAACCTGGGGACTGTTGTGTATCTCAGAGTCAATGTCCACTCTATCACTTCATCTCTCCTATTCTGTACGACAACACCTGGGGACTGTTGTGTATCCCAGAGCCAATATCCACTTTATCACTTCATCTCTCCTAGTCTCTAACACAAAACCTGGCAACTGTTGTGTATGTCAGAGACATTATCCACTCTCTCACTTCTTCTCTCCTGTTCCCAAAGACAACACCTGGGGACGATTGTGTATCTCAATGCCAATATCTACTATATAACTTCATCTCTCCTATTCTGTAAGACAAAACCTGGGGTTTGATGTGTATCCCAGAGCCAATATCTACTCAATTACTTCATCTTTCTCTGTTCTCAAAGACAACATCTGGGGAATGTTGTGTATCTCAGAGCCAATATCCACTCTATCACTTCATCTCTCCTATTCTCTAGGACAACAACTGGGGACTGTTGCGTATCTCAGAGTCAATATCCACTCTATCACTTCATCTCTCCTATTCTCTTAGACAACACCTGGGGTCTGCTGTTTTTTCTCAGCGTCAATATCTATGACTTCATCTATTCTGTTGTCTAAGACAACACCTGGGAACTGTTGTGTAGATCTACTCTATAATTACTTCATCACTTCTATTCTCTAAGACAACACCTGGGGATTGTTGTGTCTCTCAGAGTCAGTATCTACTCTATCTCTTCATCTCTTCTGTTCCCTAAGGCGGCACTTGGGGACAGTGAATGAAAGCAGATTGAACAACTGTAACTGATGTTACTTTCAGAGATCTGCATTCAGCCTTCACATTGAAGATGCCAGTATTTCTACCGTTTTGTTACTATAAACTCTACAGTTTACAGAGCAATAGAAAACTGGATCTGAATACAAAATTATTATGTTTGTTGAACCATGCAAAGCAAATCAACGCCATTTTTATACCCCGCCACACGTTAGTGGCGGGGTATTATGTTTTCACGTTGGCTGTCCGTGTGTCTGTCCGTCCGTCCGTTGTACGTACGTCCATCCGTCTGTCCGTCCGTCCGCACTTCATTTCCGTTCGATAACTTAAGTATTTATCAACGGATTTCCTTCAAATTTTGCATATGCATTTGTACTGAGAATGTCTCGCTTGGGATTATTAATGGGCAAATTTCGTTAATTTCTGACAGAGTTATGGCACTTGTCATTGTACAAGAATGGTTTCTGGCATCTAGTTCCTTTACTACTTGGAGTATCATGATGAAACTTCACAAACATGATCGAAGTAACAAAAGCTTTTTATGAGCACAGAAATTTTATCATCGAGGGTTATCTGCCCCTGCCCTGGGACTATATACATTATAAAATCACGAAAAATTCCATCTAAAATCAGAGTTTGAAGCAATTTTCTGAAACTTTCAGCAAATGATCAGAGTGATGAAAGCCGCCAGTGATGCTCAGATTTACCCCATGGGAGTTATCTCCCCCTGCCCCCGGCTATATACATGCATAAATCTGGAAAAGTTGGTATGTGAAAAAGGTTTGCAGTGGCGGGGTATCACGCAGTCGTTTGCGATGCTTTTATTAGACTAATGCATTCAGATTTCCTACACAAGATGTGAATATTGGCTCCAGTTTTGTATCACTAGGCCTTTTAGTTTCCAAGAACCCCTATGAATTTTAAACTGTATGCAAAAATGCTGAAAATCGAGTATGTGTTTACAGGGTGCATTTTTTTGCAGTAATCCCACTTAATGAAAATAAAAATGTGTCCCAAACATCTTTTCGAGTATTCCCCTTTCCATTTCTGCAGAATATTTACAGAAATTATTTATCTCTGAATAATTTTAATGACATTCAAAATGCACTACGGACCATACAGAGTTACTCCAAACACTTTACAATGTTTAATTCTCGGAAAATACCTTTAAACGCGCCAACACAAGTATGTCTGGATAAAGTGGACATACGGAGGTGTACATCTGCGAAATATAAAAACGTTTGGTTGTTGGCAAAAATACGCTCTGAAGAAACTACAGACACCCCACCACCCTCTGTCCCATTTGTCGGCTTGGTTGTACATGCAACAACTTCGTAAAGAAGTCCCTACCAAAGGTTTCAAAGTTATTGCCACCTGTGACTCTAACCGGTAGTCACTGCCCAGGAGGCACATGACGTCAAAATAACATCATACTGACGTACATGTGACATCCGTGCGCCACATAGACGGCAGTAAGACGTCATATGCCTGCTGGGTGATACCATGTCCAGACTGACGGCATTTTGGTTAGAAAACGGTCAGTACTGACGTCAGTTCGCCGAATCGACATCAGTACGACGTCATATGCCTGTTGGGTGATACCACGTCCAGACTAATTGCATTTTGATTAGAAAATGCTTTTGAACAGACGTCAACAATGCAGAGACTAGAAGACATAGGATGGCTATGATTTTCCAGCTTCACTTCAGAAGTCAAAGCAACAGCCAATTTAGGTTTAATGAAGTTGTGAAGACTCCAATATGTCATCATTGTTTGAATCCGGTACCTCAGATCCCTGGCCGGGCTCCCCTCTGACAAGTTCAGGGGGTCTGGCTGTGGTCCCTACAGCCATTTGTACAATCGCCGTCTGAAAAAGATAGCTAAGTGTTCTGGCAGTCATTATGACTGCCAGAACCTTTTGCTATCTCTTTATCAAAAGGTATGACCGATGTCAAGCTTTCCGTTTCAAGTGCAATTGCTTCTCATTATCTCAAACACTGATATCTCAAAGTACCACCTTATACCAAGTATAAAATATATTTGGACACACTTCCTATATTTCAACTCAGGATATCTCCAACTACTGGAATCCCAAAGTAAATTTTCTCGGGCCAGAAACTTTTGAGATATCAGAACATTGAGACGAACTTCGACTTTGAGATAGCGAAAGTTAACTATACTCCCAAAATACAAAGGTATGCTAACGTTTGCTAAACTTTTGGTGAGAAGTATATTTGTCGGAACATAAAACCACGATTTTTTGTCCTCTTCAAACCGCTATAGAAATTCTTGGAACGTTTTCGGTCGCGGTTTACATTTCGATAAAGATCGCGTCTCTGTTTCATTATATTGTGAAACTGAAACAGATTGTCGTGCACAAAACCGCAAAACAAGTAATATTTTGAGAATTGAACTGTACGAGTAATTGATATCACCTTCGATGGGGGCGGAGCCCCCCAGATGATTATATCAATTACAAGTACAGTCAATTTTCTAAATGTTTTGTATCATGGTCCAGTCAGAAACCAGATTTTTCTTCCGTGGCTGTCTCTTCCAGAATGTTTATTCTGCAGGTGACATTGATTAAATTAGCTCCTATAATCAAGTCTGGCAGATGTATGCTTTTGTAGCCCACTTCTTAACTTGGGTGATAAGCTAATTACCTCAGCCAAAAATTGCAGGAAATTTTGAACTTCAAATATAATAGTTTGGCCCATTACGGTCTACTTTGTTTGCAAATTTTGTATTAAATGGTGACTTCTAAGTCACCGTGCTATAACACTGTACAGAATAATGTCTGATTGTGCATTGTTTAAACGGTTAATAAAACTCTGTTTGCCCAACTAAGTTTCCTTATTGTAGCAATGCAATAACAGGTGTCTTCATAATAAATAAAATTGGACAGCTTCAGTGTTGTCCCAGACAGAATGCACTGTATATACTGTGCGGTATATATTTATATATACCGCGCTGTAGCTAAAGCACGGCTATGGATTGACCTCAGTGTAAAGTGAACGGGAATCTGAAGCCCCACCTACTCAGTAAGACCCTGGTGTCTGAAGGTAATTCAAATATTCCCCAAAAAGACCAAAGGAAAAAATGCAGGCCATGATACAATCACCTATACTGAATGTCAATTTATGCTGCTACATGTATAGAACGAGGAATTTTAATTCACTGTCGCTTGTATTTTAAAGCTTTAATTCTCTGTTATCGAGAAATTCATTAGTACCCGGGGCCGTATTCATAAAACGACTTAAGTGGTTGCTATGCTGTTGCTAAGGCTAAATTTCTTTGAAGGAGATTCCCTACAACTATGAAATTTGCTCTGGAGGAACAGTCTTACAAAGACTGTTCCTCCAGACCGAATTTCATAGTTGTAGGGAATCTCCTTTATAGATATTTAGCCTTGGCAACCGCATAGCAACGACTTAAGTGGCTTTATGAATACGGCCCCGGTGCTGAATGCGGCGTCTGATCAGGGTCTGCACTGTTTAATCAAGCATTGCGATGACTAACTTTTTGTCCCTTTTATAACGCAAACTATCGGGTGTTATAGATTCTTTTTCCGACAATATCTCATATACTGAGATAACATCTGACTGATGAACTGGTGTTACGGGTACTTTAATGTTTGCTTCATGCCCCATCGAGCTATAACTTCCGCAAACGGCGTGGGTTATTGATATGCGCAACTGAATACACATCCACAATAAAATTTTAATGTTATCTCATTATTACTTCCTTATTTTATGGTTTTGTTTATTATGACTAGAAATGGAGCCTTGAAGCATGATATGCAAACAGGGAAGACTCAGTCAGATCAGACTGCGCAAATGCTCAGTCTGATCAGTGTCTTCTCTGTATTTTCTGGCTCCTTGGAAACCTGTATAGCGAACTGAGAAAATTCTGATCTGACTGATCTGACGGACTAAGTTTGTCTTCAGGCGTAAATGTTCCTTTATCATGATTCACTGTCTACCTTAAGAGCGGTACCACGCAGCGACATAATTAATGTTAATACAAAAAAGGTTGATTTTTAATAACTTATATTACATCACTACCAGTAGAAAAGGTCCCATACTTGACGTTATTTTGTAAGCGGGATCTTTGTTGGTGTCATGAAGTTACCTTTCTCTCTTTTCTGTTCGAAGAACCTGTTCGTTTATTTATTGTTGTTGTTTTTTATTTCTGGTTGTTATTTATTTACTTTTCCTTTTTTTTTCTTTTCTTGCTAAGACATAATTTTTTTTGTCCTCATCTAATTTACAGGTCATACGGGGCATAATGTTTCTAGAGGCATCAGTAAATAATTTCCTCGTGTATCAAATGAAAAACATGAGAAACAACCAAATATTCAAATAGAGTTACAGCAAAATTGCATTGTCCTATATAATTGCACGCAGAAAATGTGTGAATTCGGGTTTAACATCCCACAAACAACCAGGTCATACGGAGACGGGACCTCGGTTTAAAGTCTCATCCGAAAGACCGGAGAAGCGGGGTATCGATCTTGCGACCCCTGGATTGGTTATCCAGCTACCACTGCACTGCCGCCGCTTTTCGTACAATAAAAACAATTCTAACACAGTACGCCTATAGAAGCAATGGAAATTTTCCGTGTTTTATTCTGTTTAGGAGCGCGTGAGTCTAATTGCTGACGTCACTGGCAATACTGACGTAATTTTGTGACGTTTCGAGACATTAGACGGTGTAACGTCGCTTATTCTTTCTAAAAACGGCATAAAAATGTACATTTATATTAGATACAGTTTAGAAAATTAGCGGGAACATGAACGCGCTAGCAAGATGATTTGGAGAATTTGAATGACAATAATAATTTTTCAACGATTTTGAGTGTTAGAATCGAAATAGTTCAGCTCTAGCATTGAATTATTGAGTAATAATTCACTGTTTGTCGGTCAGTTGTAAGTAGATATATATCACTCGCGCTCCGCGCTTGTGATATGATCTACTTTACAACTGACCTCCAAACAGTGAATTATTACTCAACAATTCACTGCTAGAGCTGATCTATTTCTTAAACAAACGCATAATCGACATGCGGTATAGCAGAAGTACTGACTGAAACGCTTGACTTGCGACTGACTGAAATGCCTGACTTGCGATCTATAGTATCGCAAACTATAGATCGCAAGTCAAGCGTTTCATTCAGTACTTCTGCTGTAACATATAAGTCATCTTCGTAAGCCAAGGGTACTAAGTCCACTTTGTTCCTTACGTACCCTTGGCTGACGGCCTATTCGCATATCAGATTTCCCACAGCGCCTTCTTTTGACTGCAGCAAGATGTTCTCCTTGGCGTCCGTACACTATAAAAAACGGTTAATTTTACGGTAGAATAACTGAAATCCAGCTGCCAGTCCATTTCCCGTATTTTTTACGGGCATTTGCCTGTAAATCATGGTTGGAAATCACGATATGGTAGTGTTATGTTAACTGGCCATACTCGAAAATACCTTCATAGTGTTGAATGTTATATGACCTAACTAACTTCTGTTCTATTCTATCCTACTCTGCTTGATGATTCCTTTCAATTTTACGGGCACCCGTAAAATTTACGGGAAATGGACTGGCAGCTGGTTGCCAGTTATTCTACCGTAAAATCTACGGATTTTTTTACAGTGTACGTAAGTTACAAAGTGGCTTGGGAAGATACACGTAACTATACTTTAGTTCATGAATCGTGCGGAATTTCAGACCTGTGCAATGAAAATTAAGGGGAAAAAATGGTCAAGCAGAATGCGTTTACTTTCTAATGCATAAGTATATAAATTTTCTTTTGCCTATAAAATACATAAAATTCCGCTGAGCTTCCTGGAACATCGATTTGAGACTGGAAACAACGACTTAGTACAGTCAACTCTCAATATCTCGAACACTGATATCTCAAAGTACCCTCCTCTATCAAAGAATATAGTTCGGACATAATTCCAATTTTGCTTTACTTTTCAACTCGTCTTAACTCAAACTACTGATATCACAAAGTAAATTTTCTGGGACCAGAAAATTTACTTTGAGATATCAGTAGTTTGGAATAGAATTTGACTTTGAGATATCGAGAGTTGACTGTACATAAATTGACTGGCTCAGATTAGAAATACAAAGAAAAGACCCTGTGCAGTCTGCTCAAAGGAAAACATTGAAAAAAAAATGTTTTGTTTGAGAAAGGTACAGTTTTGGATAATAAGTTTTAGATCATCGACCTTGAGTACAACCAAATTACAACCATTAATGGTAACCGTGAATGGTACGCTTAACGTGTTATATGATATGTTCACTCGAGAGATAACAATCTTGATTGAAATTTATAAAATTGTCAGTCAAACACTTTCGATTTTTGCTTGGTATTTACCTCAGTGAAATGCATTTTGTTTTCTGTCATGACGCTTACATCAGTGTCAAATTTCAGCGAACGCTCTATTAAGGTGGCTAAATTTATTTCTAAGGAGTCTGTAAATATGTGCAGTCTCTAGCTAAAGCCTTCCCACTGGGCACACAACCTTGATTCAGCTTCATGACAACTAGCTAGCGGTGCTCTCTCTGGACAACTGGAGGGGCTTAGGACTCAAAGAAAGGCGTCATTATCAGGGTTCCAGATAAAACAGAGTAGTCGATGAAAATTCAAGATAATATCATGTTTACCTTTGAATACCGTATATGTTATGGTATATCACTGGAATCGCCTCGGTAAGGCGATTCCAATGAGATGCCACAACATATATTTTAATGTAGCCTTATGAAATATCATCTCAAATTATTATCAGGTGTTCCTCATTATCTACATTCCTAGATTATATTGGACACAGAGCCCCAGATGGCGGGGCTAAAGCCCCAAAGCCCACCCCAGGACCCATGGCTGTATGATAAGGTGGATGCCATCACCGACTTTCAACGACACTGCAAAGCCACACTTCCTAGCTCGGGGCACACTGAGTGCGAATTTCCTGGCCTACTGAATTTCAAAAATTGATCGGAATTAAGCTGTCCGTTGGCGGTCGAACCCCGACTCCCCGCATCAGTCCATTAGGGCAGGCCTTCCGCTATATAACGATCGTCGTCCAGACAGACGTGTTATAACCATAAAATGTACTACGCAGATTTATTATGGAAAACACGGATAGATTTACAAATACACATTTATTTATTTTATTTTATTCTTATTTATTTATTATTATTTTTTTTTTTTTTGCTTACAGCTGTTCGTGCTACGCTCTGCAGACAAAGATTTTTTGAAAATAATTGAATTCTCAGAAAACAACAATTAAAGTTAATAGCACAGTGTACTGTGGTACAACTCTGCATAGTACAAAATAATTTTATCAATGATTATCTCATTATTATAAAATACCCACGCTAAAATCAAACGTTGCTATTGGTTTTCTTAATTTCCGCATTATGACACCCGTATCACTAAATTTCCTTAGCAATAATGTATATGGAAATTTCCGGGTTCCCGGTCAGTGGTGCACCTGAGGAACATGTGGGCACTTGTTATAATCTGGTATCCCATATTTTGGAACCTGTGCCTGGCTGAGGGAAAGCCCGCACCAGGGAAAATACCGACTGCGACGGGAGAACTAGTTGACCAATGTGACGTGGAATGCTCGAAACAGGTATTGTTGAAATTTTATTGGCTATTTTTTTATTATTTGCAGTATTATAGCATATCGGTATCATAACTACTATGAGTATGATTTGCGACATGCAAAATGGGTGCTTAACCGATTCCATTCGGGATACCGGGGTATCTGGACAAACAGTTTGGATCCAGATCAGGCCCCACACAAACTGTTTATGTGGGGCCTGATCTGGATCCAAACTGTTTGCTGCCTAGACATCATTTCTACACGAGTTAGTTAGACCAATATTGTCAAAATATTATTGATTTTGATGCAGACGACAATTTCAGCAGACGACAAAAATACCCAGAATGCAATGGGTTAAACATCTGCGAACACCTTATCACCATTATTATCACTACCTGTATGCGATTATTACTAGAGTTGCAACACGCAAAATGATTATCATCATTACTACTGTTAGTTTATGATTATTATTTGAGTTGCGTAATGCAAATTTAGTGCTTAAACTATTATTATCATAAGTACTATACGTTTGTGATCATCACTTGATTTGTAACATGCATTGGGTGCTGAAACATTTGCGAACAGCTTATCATTGTCATTTTTATTAAGCGATTATCACTTGATTTGTAACATGCATTGGGTGTTTAAAAATTCGCGAACAGCTTATCATTATCATTCTTACTATTAGTATACGATAATCACTTGATTTGCGACATGCAAAATGGGTACTGAAACATTTGCAAATAGCGTATGATTACTTTGAGTAATGTGATCATCAATTGATTTGCGACAGGCAAAACGGGTGCTCATGCGAACAGCTACGGTTCAGACCAACTGTGCATGCACACCCAGCAGGCATATGACGTTGAAATGACGTCGTACTGACGTCGCTCGGCACAGTCTTGTCAACCTTTGCTCTTGCTCTCTGTGAAATATAAAATATCAATCTAGACTGCAAGGATTCACAGACTTGTTTGCAGATACATCAAGTAGGTGTATTTGATTCTGAGATCAGCCTACGCAGCCATGCTGTCTGTCCAGTCTTTGCTATTCACTAGATAAAAGGGATACCGATTAGATTGCGTTGATTCAGATTCAAATTAGCATGTACGTAATGTGCAGTCTGAACCGAGCCTTGAACAGTTTCTGAATCCTGGGAATTCCGTGAAATAAGATCTTTTTGTGCATAGTTCAATCACTATACTCACTTGGCTACTCGACCCGTTTTACTCGTCCCGCTGAGATTATGATTTAAATAGCACATACAGCAAGCTTTATTATTTTAGTTTAGGGAATAATAATAATCTTAATTATAATAAATATAATAATTTCCGACTCATTAAAAGAGTTCGATTGAGAAGGCGAAAATAAGGGAGGCACAGCCTCAAGAAGTTAATAATAACAATCAAAACAGTTCTAATTAGATTCACAGAATTGAATACCTGTTCCAAAGAACATAAGCAATTGACAATGGTCTAAGAAATGATAATGACACAAGCAGAAGATTTCTGCAGGACAATAAAACCGACAGGCCGTGCGCAAACAGGCTAATCTGCTGGTAGTCTTAAGCTTAAAGAAATGCAGTTTTAGCTCGCCTGAACGAAATTTCAGAAAGTGCTTTTGTTGTCACCCTGGCACCGGTATCGGCGTCCGCGTCAGCGTCCGGATTGGATGTTTTAGTTAAAGTTTTTAGAGGCCTATATCTTCTTAACCCATAGATGCATTCTTTTGATACTTGCACTGTAGTTAAATATTGGTCCAAAGTGTTACAGGGTGCCACCCCCACCCCACTCAGTGACCTTAATGTCAAGGTCATGGACTTAGAAAATTGGAGATTTTTGGACTGGATGTATTAAAGTTTTTTGGAGGCCTATATCTCCTTAACCCATGGATGGAATGATTCTTTTAATATTTGCACTGTAGTTAGATATTGGTCCAAAGTTTTCTCAGGTACCACCCCCTACTCCACTCAATGACCTTGATGTCAAGGTCATAGACTTAGAAAATTGTCTTTTTGTGGATTGGATGTTTTGGTTAAAGTTTTTTTTAAGACCCATATCTCCTTAACCCATTGATGGATTCTTTTGATATTTGCACTGTAGTTAGATATTAGTCCAAAGTTTAACAGGATTTCAATGACCTAGATCTCGAGGTCATGGATTTAGGAAATTTTGTTATTTTTTTTAAGTTTTCTAGTTGCATACTGATTCATAATGCTTGACATAGATTAGGTTTACACTTGAACTGATGTTAGACACGTGTTTGAGTTTTATAAAATACTATATTCTTATCCCACTGGATGACCTTGACTTAGAATTAGTTCTTAAATATTTTGCTTTAATTATATATTTATGAAGACATTATTTCACAGTGCCATATGGAGTCAGTTGATACTAATACTTGGACTGATGTTAGATAATGGTCAGGGTTTTGATACATCCTGCAACCCCCTCCACCCCCGCCCCCCCCCCCCCCGCCCCCCGAACACCTGCCCACCCCACCCCCTACCCCTCAGTTCTTTGACCTTAAGGTCATGGACTTTAAAATTTCATGTTGACTTTGTTTTTATTTTAAGACATTTCTGAGATAGCTTTTATTTATAAATGTGTTGTCATAATGGACACATGCTTGATAGAAGTTTTATGCAATGCAAGCCACACCACCATAGGGACTGTGTAATAGGCAGGCACCAATTCAGGCGAGCTATGCTGTCAGGCGACAGCTCTTGTTAGCCGATGCATTTGCATTGAATATGTTATGTTGATTTAATTTCAGAGGATCAATTTCCTCTTTAAAATTATTTTATAGTTCCAGTTTTGGTAAAAAAAATAACTTCCTTCTGGAAGCAGGGATCTGATTACTTGTATAGTACTCGTATTTACCAAAACAGCAGACGACAAAATTAACATCTGCAAAATATAAAAAAGGAAAGGTTTCCTATTACGAATTCAAAGAAATAGGGCAAGCAATCATTATGAGCGGCCTCATCTGGATATTCAACTATCGTATTCTGTTAAACGCACCGGGGTGTTGCATTTTACCAAGGAGGGCGTTATTTAGAAAGTGGTGAGAACTATATCTGTAACTGCCAAAGTGCTTGTAATGATTAGTATTAGGGTGAACGGATATCCCAGCAGGCACATGACGTTGAAATGACGTCGTTCTGACGTCGATGCGACAAAATGACGTCGCATCGGGATGTTCCTATTTCGCCTTCTCCCATTTCGCCTACTCCCGTTTCGCCTATTCCCAGTTCGCCTACTCCCGTTTCGCCTACTGTCAAATATAACCTAATTCTCGTTTCGCCTACTCAATGAAAAATTTTCATATTATGATTTTTTTATTCATTTATTTATTTTATTATAATAAACGTGTTTCTATTTTTAAAATATCTTTACAGTACTGGTAAATCAGGACTTTGGTTGCCTGATAATTACTAAATGATTATAAATTAGTGTCAGCCTGTTTATAATTAGCTGATACTGTTAGCTTGCATAGCAAGTACATATCAATATTTAACATATATTTTAAAGGTAGGTTCCTGGGCTAGCGATGTCAATTATGTCCACAAAATAATTTCGTCTTTTTCAGAGCAGTATTGAATTCTCTTATTTTTCTGAATCTGTTGCTACTGAGAAACACGTCAGATGTTGAAGAAAATAGTCGTTTTCCCTTTTGGTTTATTTTCTTTCGTTGGAATTCCAGTTCTAAAAAGAACTATGTTTGTTATGTCTATAAGTGCGCGATTTCTGATGCCATTTTCCAAAGGTCAATTTTCCCTTGACGTGAGCACTCCTAGACGTCCTGGCATGGCGGAAGGGTTAAAACTATCTCAAAATGCAATGCAGCATGACATCAGCTGCATTATCTATTTTTGGCGCGAACTAAAAATAGCGCTAACTTGTGTGCGAAGCAGAGTTAGGAAATCCCTTGCAAAACAACTTTTCTAATATTTTTTTGATTTACACTTTTTAGTGAAACTTATTAATTCCCGTTTATAAGTGCTTTCCAACAACTTGGATGAAAGTTCATCAAAATTATGATGCATTCCAAAGTACAGGAACCTACCTTTAAATCAGCTTGGACTTTATGTTATATTAAAGGTATACTCCCTCGTATTTCATTACGAAATAATCACAATATTATGAAGCTGGTTAGTTGTATGCAACATAGTTAAGATGTGTTAAAAAAATCTTGGTCCATCTTTCATGTAAGCCATCACGAAAAGAGGGTTGGTGGGTGGGCAATGTACAGATAGACCTACTACATAATTAAAAATAGTGCCCCTTAGCACAGCGGCAATAGTGCTACTTCAGAAGACATCCCCTTATAGTAGTGCGGCGGCAATAGAGCTACTTCAGAAAGCATTCCCTTATAGTAGTACAGCGTCTATAGCGCTACTACAGAAGACAGCCCTATTTAGTAGCGCAGCGGCAATAGCGCCACTTTGGAAGACATACCTTATAGTAGCGCAGCGGCATTAGCGCTACTACAGAAGACAGCCCCTTTTAGTAGCGCAGCGGCAATAGCGCTAGTACAGAAGACATCCCCTTATAGTAGCACAGCGGCAATAGCGCCACTTTGGAAGACATTCCCTTATAGTAGCGCTGCGGCATTAGCGCTACTACAAAAGACAGCCCCTTTTAGTAGCGCAGCGGCAATAGGGCTAGTAGCGCTGCGGCATTAGCGCTACTACAGAAGACAGCCCCTTTTAGTAGCGCAGCGGCAATAGCGCTACTTCAGAAAACACCCCCTTATATTAGCGCAGCGGCATTAGCGCTACTACAGAAGACAGTCCTTTTTAGTAGCGCAGCGGCAAAAGCGCTAGTACAGAAGATATCCCCTTATAGTAGCGCAGCGGCAATAGCGCCACTTTGGAAGACATTCCCTTAAAGTAGCGCTGCGGCATTAGCGCTACTACAAAAGACAGCCCCTTTTAGTAGCGCAGCGGCAATAGCGCTAGTAGCGCTGCGGCATTAGCGCTACTACAGAAGACAGCCCCTTTTAGTAGGGCAGCAGCAATAGCGCTAGTACAGCAGACATTCCCTTTAATAAAGCAGTGGAACTGTGCCACTTTAAAAGTCATCACCTTTCAGTAGCTCAACATTTTATTCATCCCTGTGTCTTCAGTCATAACTCAGTTGACATGCCAAAATTCAAAATTTATGTTATCTTTATGTTCATACTTAAGACTTTTTTGATCTGACATTATTAGACCAACTCCCTACAGGGTCAGTGCAACCAGGTGGAACCAAGTTGATCCTGGGAACTGGAAAGGGTCACAAGCAATGCCCAGGTTGAGCTGAACCAGGCATATTGTCACCTTAATAAATGGCCTGAGAATGTCACAACAATGCTTATTCAGTGTTACTGCACCTTAATTCCTGGAAGCAATGAATCCAAAGCTACCTGACACAAGACAACCATTTGCAACAAAATTCTTATGCAAGGGCCCGAAGGGCCCGTGATCGCAGGGCCAAAGGCCCCTGGGTCAAGGCTATCTTGGCGGTGCTGTTCATTACTGAGCCATCTTGGCGGTGGCCCCTACTCGGATTCTATTCAATTGTAGCACTGCTTACTATCAAGCATGATCGAATCAGCTCTTTACTGATGACACCGGACACTAGACAAGCATCACGGCCGAAGGCCGCTGGGACAAAGCTCCCTACAGGGTCTGTGCACCAGATGGAGTCAAGTTGATCCTGGGAACTGAAAAGGGTCACAAACAATGCCCAGGTTGAGCTTTAAGCACAAAGTTACCTTATAGTTACCATCTACTAAAGGGAGAAGTGGCTCTGATGCCGCTGCGCTAGTAGAAGGTGAAGTCTCCTGAAGGAGCGCTAATGCCGCTGCGTTTCTACAGGGGCAAGTCTTCTTAAGTGGTGCTAATGCCGCTGCGCTACTAGAGGGTGAAGTCTCCTGAAGGAGCGCTAATGCCGCTGCGCTTCTACAGGGGCAAGTCTTCTTAAGTGGCGCTAATGCCGCTGCGCTACTAGAGGGTGAAGTCTCCCGAAGTGGCGCTAATGGCGCTGCGCTTCTACAGGGGCAAGTCTTCTTAAGTGGTGCTAATGCCGCTGCGCTACTAGAGGGTGAAGTCTCCTGAAGATGCGCTATTGCCGCTGCGCTTCTATAGGGGGAAGTTTTCTTAAGTGGCGCTAATGCCGCTGCGCTACTAGTGGGTGTAGTCTCCCGAAGTGGCGCTAATGGCGCTGCGCTTCTACAGAGGGAAGTCTTCTTAAGTGGCACTAATGCCGCTGGGCTACTAGAGAGTGAAGTCTTCTGAGATGGCGCTAATGCAGCTGCGCTTCTACAGGGGGAAGTTTTCTTAAGTGGCGCTAATGCCGCTGCGCTACTAGAGGGTGAAGTCTCCTGAAGTGGCGCTAATGCCGCTGCGCTTCTACAGGTGGAAGTTTTCTTAAGTGGCGCTAATGCCGCTGCGCTACTAGAGGGTGAAGTCTCCTGAAGTGGCGCTAATGCTGCTGCGCTTCCACGGGGTGAAGTCTTCTTAAGTGGCGCTAATGCCGCTGCGCTACTAGAGGGTGAAGTCTCCTGAAGTGGCGCTAATGCCGCTGCGCTTCTACAGTGGGAAGTCTTCATTGCCGCAGCACTGTAGGTCCAGTGTTCTATTGGCGCTATCAGCGCAGCGCAACTAGTAGTTTCTGTGTTTACTGACAGCCCTAATGTCGCAGCGCATCTAGTAAATAGGTCCAGTGTGTCTATTGGCGCTATCAGCGCAGCAGTCAGTGGGTAAGTTCTGTGTTTTCTAAAGGCGCAGTTGCCGCAGCGCAGTCAGTGGGTAAGTTCTGTCTTTTCTATTGGCGCTATTTCCGCAGAGCAGTCATAGGGTTAGTTCTGTGTTTTCTTATAATGGATCTGTTGCTGCAACCCAGTCAGTGGCTAAGTTCATAGTAATGGCTCTGTTGCCCCAGTGCAGTAGTAGGTGTGTTTCCTGGTATGGATCCTACATGGTAACTTTGAGCTGAAATTTCGTGATGGCTTACATGAAAGAATAACCAAAATCTTCAGCTAAAACATCTTTGTTACGGAGGCAGAGACGATATATCAGTGCGTACCGTTCTTGAATATTCACGAATATTTTGTCGTCATAAATTGATTGACTCCCACAGGCGTTTCTGCAAGCATGTTTTGAATTTTATGATTGGTGGAGTAAATAACTTAACAATAGCATTGACCTCTAATCTGTGCACGTGAGTTGTTTTCAGCCAATAACTGTCTACAGTTGAGTAAAGAAAGGGCTTAAAATTATTCATGATATAACTTTAACCTGATTAACTATGATTGCTGGGCGTATCAAGTCTTCAGTTTTGGCGGGAATGGTGACCCGCTATTGCCGCACTTTTGTGTATTTCCTTAAATTCTCCTATTTTCAGTGACCATCACAAATCATAAATTTGGCAGATAAATGTACTTTTAATAGCAATCATTATCATGCCCAGAATATAATGTTTTGTGAGAAATTTAAAATTCAATAGAAATATCGTGGGTGTAAATCTTTAAGCAGCATGTTTTAGAAAAATGTGTTAATATAAGACTCTTAAACAGACTTAAGACTTAAGACTTTTCTAAAACATGCTGCTTAAAGATGTAAAAAAAATCCTAACATTTGTATGAAAAAAAAATGAGTAGGCGAAACGGGAATAGTGTTATATTTTAGAGTAGGCGAACTGGGAGTAGGCGAAATGGAAGTAGGCGAAATGGGACAAATCATAGGCGAAATGGGAGTAGGCGAAATGGGAGTAAACCGTCACATCGACGTCAGTGCGTCGTCATTTTGACGTCATGTGCCCGCTGGGATACTTTTAGATGAAGCAATGCTACTTTTTTCCTCCGTTCTTAACAGGGATCAACTCTGAAAGGAAAGAATTTGCTCCTCTAAGAGCAAATTCTTTCCTTGAAGTGTGAACCCGATTTGGAAGAGCTATTTCCTCCAGAGAAGCAAACAGAAATTCATGTTGTTCCCCTTTGTAAAATTGATGGAGCAAGTCAATATAACATTATTTCTGGAAAAAGGGCAGGGACATTTAATAGGATATTTTATATTAGCACTGGGCTGTTTATAACATGATGTACAAGCAGTGAAGACTCTGATCAGACTTCGGATATCCTTTAATTCCTACCGATCGCGTCGCGTAATTTTTACATTACTGCTACACGAATGGGACAGACTCAGATCAGCCTGCGCATTCGCGCAGTCTCATTATAGTCTTCTCTTTTCGCTTGTACAATATATAAACCCTGAGAAAACTGAAAACGAAAAGCGAAGTCTGGTCAGTCTGAGCAGATGCGTAGGGTAATATGAATATTTACCTGCCCTGATTACGCATGTGGAATAACGCTTCTGCGTATGGCGATAGCGCCAGAAATTGAATCAACTTGAATTTGCAAACAGCTTAGATCCAGATTATTGGCGGCTGAAACTGAGCCGCCTCATCATGATCTAGACTGCTTGCCCTCTTGTGTTAGAATTCTCAATATAGCTTGGACGAAACATACGAGGGTTGATCCAGAAGTAATTCACTGCTGCTATAAAATCGCGTAGAATGAAAAGAAAGAAACAAAATTTCATATGCAAGTAGCTTACTCTATTTGCGGTCTAATCTGAAAATGTCATTAAAATATAATGCAGAGTTATCGAGATATTGAGATCGACAGCGGGCATGATAACGACACGCGCCGCACGCCAATAACGTTGTTGTCGTAACAGACGAAATTTTCATCTTGTGTCATGTCCAAAGTAGCATCTTCGTTGTTCCATCATTGCACTAATGTCTATTCACCAATGTATGTCTCTTCCTTCAATATTATTTCAACAGCTCCGTGGCTCATGTTCAAGAATTCACACAATATTCGAATCGCAAAATTCGATCTTCATATATAGTGGAGTCTAAACAAAAGTGACGTTATTGTCTAACATTGCACATAATGGTCCTCCGGTTTTCAGACGATCCTTAAGCGACTCATCCGCATCACTATGACGCTGATTGCTCCTTTACGCAAGCCTCATAAACACTGTTATATCACCGCATATCTAATTAAACAGTCCTAGAGTCTTTAATGGTGATATTCCTAATTTGTGACAAAACCGCATATCTATGCGCTGACACATTTGTCAGAAATCAACATTTTTCACTCAGCAGTAACAAGCATTAACCCTGACAAGGGATGACGTTATCAACGTTTCAACAGTAGGTGGCAAAAATGTATTTCTCCATCGCATTAGATTTTCATCTAATTTGGCGCGTTAGTTTGATTTTAAATTGTGACTGCCTGTAAAAATTATGTTCGTGTAATTAACGTTATTTTAACGTGCGGCGCGATGGCGTCAGAGGCATACTTTGAACGTCTATACAACTGGAACGGAAACTGATTCTAACTCTATATTTATTCTGTTAATCAGAACTGAATTAAGCCTGGTTTACACGATATGTTTTTGCACATGTGGCAAAAAGAATATATGGAAAATAGCACATATGGTTTTGTGTTTATTCGGTATGCAGAGAGCACATATGTTCTCAGACTTTCCCGCCATTTACCTGGCAATGTCTGCATAATTTTGTCATCTTTTATGTTACAAAAATGTAGACTGATGACATGCTGATGATTCCAGTTTGTGCGTGATTCATTGTCCATGCTTATGAGCAAATGCAACATAACAGAGTATAGACCCTAAAATGAAAGGGCTTCAACGCTCAGGGAAGCAGACAGGAAGACATAAAAGTTGTTCCCCTTTGTAAAATACATGTAATATTCAAGAAATATACATTATAATAGCCCCGATATCAATATTTTGGTATTTTTATGTACCAACTGAGGTTGAAATAGCAATTAACCTCGGTGAACTCTCTTCTGCTTGGTCAACAGCTTATGGAAAAAAGCATAAGGATAGAACATGTTCTATTCCTTGTGGTTTCCACATGTGGGAAGAATAAGCAGTGCATAACTCTGTTTAGACGATATGTTTTCCATATGTGCACAGAAAACTTATGTGGAAAACATATCGTGTAAACGAGGCTTTACAGTGCAGCTTGATATAACTTTCATGATGAATAAGCGCCCAGTGGACAGTGACATTACTTTTGGATCAATCCTCGTATTTATATTTTACGCCGGCGTAAATTTATGGCGCTTTAACGGTTAAAGTTTTTTTCACGCATTGTCAAACAATTCAATTGTTGAAGCGAACAGGGGAGTCACTGATTAAACTGCGCTGCTATCCGAGCTTTCTCTGACTGTTTGTTTTAATGTGATAAAAGGCGCATGTCAAAAATATCAGAAGGCTTTAGAGAATTCGGCTCGGATCAACAGTGCTGATGACCTGACTGATTTGGGTGATCTCAGCTCGCACTTGCTTGACGGTTCCTTCTATAATGCGTTGGGGAGGACGTTGGGGTGGGGAGGAAGAGGGAGCATGGTGGTCGATGATGCCTTGAAACTCTTGGCTTTTGGGCGTCCTGCGGGAAATCAAGGACCTGCTGTGATCACAGTAGGTACAGAATGGGATTATTTCTTATTTTTCCCTCTCGTCTATTCTCCCTCTGTCCGGAGGACGGCTCTATACAGACTGAATTGCTGTCTCAAAGCTCCATTAAACCCAAAACAACCAACCAACCGTTTAAAGTGTAGCGACTGTTTCCTCCGTAGATTATGTTTCCACTGAAATATGATAGATACAGTTAAGTTTTTGAGCCATATTAAATATTTATATACTACTTTGATTCGTTCATTTTTTTCTTTCTTGCAGACAGAAGATGCTGGTTCTTGTACAGTGCGACGCCTCTTGGCTGGTAAGCTATATTTATTTCACAACCCTGGTTAACTATGTATATACAAGGGCTGTTACGAAACAAAAAAGGGCTGTTACTAAACGAAAAAGTGTCGTAGTTCCCAAACGATCTTGTCATCGTGGCTATACAAGTCATAATTGCCAAACCACCTTGTCATCGTGGTTAAACAAATTTGTACAAATTTGTTTAGCCACGATAACAAGGTCATTTGGGAACTATGACTCTAACAGCCTCGGAAACAGCCGGGCCGGGTAGCGCAATCGGTAGGGCACCTGACTTGTAAGTCAGAGGTCCTGGGTTCGAATCCCGGTCTGGCCACATACTTTCGTTTCTCCTTCCGCTGATTCAAGAAGGGCAGTTGTCAGTTACTGGCGAAAGTATGTGCACTTAGTATTGGTTAACCGCTTAGGAGGTCTAAGCCTGCCCAGGAATAGTGTGGTTAGGTTAACTGACTACTTAGGAGGTCTAAGCCTGCCCAGGAATAGTGTGGTTAGGTTAACTGACCGTCCCGACATGACCTTAGTTGTTTACCGTGGACGTTAAGCATCAAATCAACCAACCAAAGCCTCGGAAACATAGTTAACCAGGTGTGATATACGCCAACAGTGCAAGATGTGCAGTCATGATGATCAGGGCATGCAAAATTAGTTAATAAAATAAACGTTGTTGAATGGGTACACTTTCAGGAGCAGCAACTTTGTCATATTTTTCGTCTCCCTTCTTAAAGGGGTCTGTTAATAAATGAAAGAATTTGCCCCCCCCCTCCCCCCCCCCCATACAAATTCTTTTCTATAAGAGCTGACCTCATTTTGGAAGGGATTTGTCGTCCAGGGAAGCAAGCAGGGAATCAGCAAATTGTTCCCCTTTGAAAAAATGGAGGAATACATGGTGGAGTTCCCATTTACCTCGAAATCAACAAGGTCAGATTAATTGTGTCGGGGAATGTACATTCCTTGATCAGGCAGCGCAGATACCAAGAAAATAGGTTTATTTTCTCACAAAGTGACATCTGCTTCCAAAGCGGATGGCAGTATAGATGTTGCACCTCGCCCGCTCTCCATGTCTTCCCTCCCCCCCCCCCTCCCCCTTCTCCTCTTGTAGCTTGAACACTGCATACAAATGGCGAAAGGAGTTTTTAAATGTTACTCATGTCCATCCATGTCTGTCAGTTCAGTGGCCGTGTCCGAGCCATACCTCATAACCGTATGTGATTCTTCATGAAACTTATTG
Organism: Ctena decussata; assembly: GCA_963989385.1. Classification (NCBI taxonomy): domain Eukaryota; kingdom Metazoa; phylum Mollusca; class Bivalvia; order Lucinida; family Lucinidae; genus Ctena; species Ctena decussata. The sequence goes on from OZ022507.1 coordinate 64,589,630, forward strand.
AAATTAGTCATGAATCTTTACAAATCGATTTATCATATCAAGACGACGTGCTGCGAACAAGAAGGGCAACTCTCGCTGTTTTAGTATCTGCCCTAACCCAAATCCATGCCTGTGCCGTAAGAAACTCCTGAACTATATGGAATTTAGTCAAGAAACTTCACACAAAAGTTAATCCTATCAGGAGAAATGTGTCACGAATTAATAAGAAAACTCTCGCTATTTTAATTGTTGAGTTATCTGTCCTTGCCGAATATGTGTCTTTGCCAGAACTACTGATTGAGCCATACAGAATTGTGTATAGATGGGTTATCTTATCATGACGATATGTCGTAATCAAACAATACCAATTTTGATTTTCAGTAGTTCTTAGTTACCTGTCCTTGCACAAATCCGCACTCGAACCACATCGCATCTAGTCGTGAAACTTCAAAGATGGGATTATGATAGCAAAGTAACAGGTTACGTACAAGGCCGGCAACTCCTCTTGGTGTTTTGATTTTTAATTATCTGCCTTGACAAAAATCTCTGTCTGCACCATAGTTCCTGAACCGTATGGACTGTATGGACTTTAGTCATGAAACCTCACAGACTTGGGTGTATCTTATCGAAACAATGTGTTGCAAATCAGATAAAACTTTTACTATAGTTTTCAGTTATCTGCCATGCCAAAAATCTGGGCCATTACCCTTAAACCGCATAAAACTATTCATGAAATTGCACAGATGGATTTATCAGATTGCTATTGCTATTGCAATCTGACAAATACATCTGTGCAATTGACTGCTATTGCGATCTGATAAATCCATCTGTGCAATTTCATGAATAACTTTTCATGAAATTGCACAGATGGATTTATCAGATTGCTATTGCTATTGCAATCTGATAAATCCATCTGTGCAATTGATTGCTGTTGCGATCTGATAAATCCATATGTGCAATTTCATGAATAACTTTTCATGAAATTGCACAGATGGATTTATCAGATTGCTATTGCTATTGCAATCTGATAAATCCATCTGTGCAATTGATTGTTATTGCGATCTGATAAATCCATCTGTGCAATTTCATGAATAGTTTTAGGCTACACGTTACGGGTCTCGTACAAGAAACACAACTCTCCCTGTTATGTCTCACTTCGTTTACAAAAGGCCATTAAGTCTACTCGTGTTTGTCCGTGTGATTGTCCATCCATCAGTCACAAATGCATGCCTGCAAAATATGTCTGGAAAATATGTGACTGTGCCATCACTTTACTTTTAAAAGAAACGAAAGAAAAGAACCAAGCGGGGGCATCTATGTCACATGGACACTTTTGCTAGTTATTCATAATTTTAACATTATCTTTTTCAGAGACGGAAAAATCAATAAACAGTTCATGGTTGAAGGCCGAGGCTTTTGAAGTCCCAAATCCTCCACATGAAGCTTCATTGTTATCACCAGATGAAACCGAGGCTCTTGAAGTCAATATCACCGGTGGACCAGGTTGGCTCTCATATTTTTATGAACTTTAAAATTCAAGGAATACAGATAAAACTAGAAATGTGTCTATAGGACACGGATGGCCCCGCCTAGTGCCCTAAGTAAGATGGCGCCTTGTTAAAGGTACTGGCACTTGTAGCATAACTAGGTTCACAAAAGGCAGACTTCTGTGGTACATGTTTTATTGTTTTCCTTGGGCAGATGTATTGTGCTTCTTGGATCAAGAGAAGTGTGTGTGCTGGGGGGGGGGGGGGGGGCTTGGAGGGGCGGGGGTGTCATGACTGTGATATGTGATGACATTCTGTATCGAGGGGGGGGGGGGCTTGGAGGGGAGGGTGTCATGACTGTGATATGTGATGACATTCTAGATCTTATCGCAGAAGTCGATGCCATGCAACTTTCCAAAAGAAATAGCCCGGAAACAAGTAACTTTTCAAAAACTAACTAACGGAAACCATTATTGTATGAAATGAAGTCGAAAAAGGGCCATAACTCCCACAATAATCGACGGATTTTGCCCAACATCGAACTTGGCCTGTATTTTATGATTATATACCTGTGTATAAATATGAATTCAATACACCAATGCTTTCAAAAGATATCGAACGGAAACCATTTCTTCACACAAAATGAAGTCGAAAAAGGGCCATAACTACCACAATAATCGACGGATTTTGCCCAACATCGAACTTGACCTGTATTTTATGAGTATATACCTGTGTATGAAATATGAATTCAATACACCAATGCTTTCAAAAGATATCGAACAGAAATCAGTTTTTCATACAAAATGAACTCGAAAAAGCGCCATAACTCCCACAATAATCAACGGATTTTGCCCAACATCAAAGTTGACCTGTAATTTATGATTATATACCTGTGTATAAAATATGAATTCAATACACCAATGCTTTCAAAAGATATCGAACGGAAACCATTTTTTCATACAAAATGAAGTCGAAAAAGGGCCATAACTCCCACAGTAATCGACGGATTTTACCCAACATCGAACTTGACCTGTATTTTATTATTATACAGCTGTGTATGAAATATGAATTCAATACACCAATGTTTTCAAAAGATATTGAACGGAAACCATTCAATACACAATGGACAGCGGTGATACTATATGCACCCCCCTCCCCCGCATTTTTAATGGCGGGGGGGAGGGGGCATGAAATAGAAACAATAACAAAACTTGGAATGTTTTACGCTTAGATTATTCGCATGACAATTTTTACAGTACGCCTTAAGCAGATTTTTTTTTCATTTCTTTTATTTTCCTTGAACTTTTTTTACACGGTACCATTTACAATGTGCAACATACATTTTGATTGCTGCGACTCGCTTTACATACTACATTTGTATATTATAGTATCTTTCATGGGTAGGAGGTGCAGATAGAAAAAAAACATCACGAGGACCACGGTTCGGCATCACGAAGCTGTGACACACCCATGGTAGACAATCGGCAAACCTTCCGTTTCTTTAATCGACATTGAAACAATGTGTTTATATATACAAGCCAACTCTATAATTGAGCCGCGACACGACAAAACCAACAAAGTGGCATGTGCGCCCAGCGAAGACTCAGATCAGCCTCGGCAGCCACCTTCTCTATTCAGAGTCTTCGCTGTGGGCATGGAGATAATTTAGACCCTTAGCTACCTTTTAAGCGCACAGCGAAGACTCTGATCAGACTGGGCGGAAGCCCAGGCTGATCTTAGTCTTTGCTGAGCGCACATGTCACTTTGTTGGTTTTGTCGTGTCGCGGCTCATATTGAAATACTCTAAATATTGTGACAGATAGGGCAAATCAAGACTGAGCCATTCTATCTTTTGGACACATTATTGCATTGAAAAAGACAATCTATTCAACTTTTAAGGATATTAACGTAATAAATTTATAGATATCCCAATTTTTTTTTACGGTAATCATACCATGTTCTTATTACAGCTGCATTTGAGATGTTGCAATACTTCCTGGTGAAACTTGAGGTGTCAGCAGAAAGAAACATCAGGAGACAGTATCTGCTGCTAGACGTGCGGAATAATTCCAGGCAGGCACTAGAGGTAGGTTACCAGTTGTGACGCGTTGAAAAATCGTCAAATCAATGTCGAAACAATTCATTGTTGATTTAAAGTCGCTGTTATTGGCACTGGATGCCTCCCAGCAGGCTCATGACGCCGTACTGACGTCAGTGCGACGTCGTCACGTCGCATCGACGTCAGAACGACGTTATATGCCCGCTGGGTTGCTAGGTTACGGTTCTCAAGGCTGACAAACTATGTTTCTCCAAAGTCACTTCTTTGTTTTTTTATCCCGACAGTTTGAAAAACATTGCAAATGGTCTTGCTTTTAATGGAAAATACTTGGTTAGCTCTCTCTCTCTCTCTGCCCCTCTCTCTGTCTGTCTGTCTGTCTCTGTCTCTGTGTATGTGTGTGTGTGTGTGTGGGAGGTGGGGGGGGGAGGTTAGTTATTGTCTCTTATCTGCACTATCTCACAAACCATCATATTGCACTCCGGCTTGTAACCGTTCTGAGAAATCTGTCTTAATGTATATGGGTGCACCGCCATATTTTTGCCATTTCACATGGAAATAAATTTTATTGCTGACTGCTTTATTGAATGGAGGCAGAAATAAAAAAGTGTACAGTTATTTCCCATGAAAGTATAGTCATTTGCCTTAAGGTAACTGTGAACTGCACTTGCTCAGACCAGCTGCGCATGCATCATAGTGCATTTTAGTCAAGTCACCCACATTTGGCATTTTAAAATTTATAAGCGCCATGTTTTATTTTCTGGGAAAACTGCTTGCGAAGGCCACAATGCACACTTCTCCTGCAATGACAAAGTTTACTACTATATTTGAGCCGCGACACAAAACCAACAAAGTGGCATGTGCGCCCAGCAAAGACTCAGGCCAGACTGGGAACCTGCCCAGTCTGACCAGAATCTTCGCTGTCCGCATAGTGCTAGCTTATACCCTTAGCTACCCTTACGCGCAAATCGAAGAGTCTGATCAGACTGGGCGGATGCCCTGGCTGATCTGAGTCTTCGCTGGGCGCACATGCCCCTTTGTTTGTTTAGTCGTGTCGCGGCTCAGTTTTCTTGTGACTCTTTAGACGTAATGGTGTCCCTTCTGGAGAGTTGGAAAGCAGAATTTCACTTAAGCCAGCGCCAGGAGGCGTTAGCAACCTTGCAGATTACATTGTTGCCCGTGAAGACACATAAAACTGAATCTTCTAGTTTCTTAGATCGTGGGTTCGAGACACGCTGGGGACGAGATCGATTCAGTCCGAGCTTAAATGGCGGCTCATTGCACAAAGCCTATATAATTACCATCCCATCGTCCCGATATGACTAAAATACAATTGAAAAGGACGTAAAACCGCTGATCCATCCATCCATTGCCATTCCTTGATTGCAAGGGATATCTTTTCAGAGCTCGATTATATGAGCCATGACACGACAAAATCAACAAAGTGAATATATGCGCCCAGCAAAGACTCAGACCAGCCTGGGCAGCTGCCAAATCTGGTCCCAGTCTTCATTTTTGCGCTTAAAAGGTAGCTCAGGGTCTGCGCTACCTTCACGCGGACAGCAAAGACTCTGATCAGAGTCTTTGCTAGCCGCACATGTCACTTTGTTGTTTTTGTCGTGTCGCGGCTCATCTTTATTGTACATTGGTATTTCAGGGCCTATTTTCTTTCAAGTGTGCACACATAGATCCAGAAGTGTATGACATTCGCATATATGTGTGGGCTCTCGGTCCAAACCTAGCAAAGGGAAAGAATAAAAAGGTCCTTTTTAAGATGTTTAAAGGTTACCTTGACCGTCCAAGATCTGCTCGTATTAACATCCTTAGTAGAAGTAAGTTACCAATATGGTCTTTTGCACTTTAGCGCGAAAAATGAAAATAGTTGTATTTTCAAACAGCGTAGCTCTAGATGAGGCTGCTCATTGTGAGTCGCCTCATCTGGATCTACAGTTTGAATTCTCAATACGATATAATTTGGCGAAATCTGCAGACGTTAAAATTGTCGTCTGCTTGCAAAGGTCTGGTTGTTTCTTGTGAGCAGTCTGATCAGGGTCTACATTGTATACCATTCTGCCTGCACAAGGCTTTCACATCGTCAAACAGTAAAAATTAGCATGTTTGAATTTTGACTAATTGCCGAAATGCATTACTAAATTGGGTAATAACATATTTGGTAAGCATTCTGCAGGTTACTATCATATGTACGGGTATAAAAAAAATACCCTTTTTAGACCGGATACATATCTGGGGACATTAACCCTTTGGCGTTTTGCAAAACGCGGCGTCTGATCAAGGTTTATGCTGTTTGCTTACAGGAATTTCCATGCAAACTATGGTAAACGTGAAAATTTACCAGAAACCCCTAAACATTTAGAAATAAAGTTACAAACGAAATAAGACAATCTAAAAAACGTATTAATGAAAAATTAGCCAATAAACTGCAGAATAGTGACCTGCGTCCTAAAGACTACTGGAAAACGTTAAAACATTTCGTTAACAAAGAGTAATCTTTCTCTATACCACCTCTTATAGCTGACGGATTTGTTATTGAAGAAGATTTGGAAAAGGCGACTGCGTCAAACGACTACTTTACAGAGCAAACAGTCCTTGATGACACACATGCTTCTCTTCCTGCAACTCCATTTGCTGAATTACATTCCCTGAGTTCTAAGTACAATCAACCCTCCAGTCTTTAGCTATTGGCAAAGCAGCTGGGCCAGACTCTATCAGCAATAGGCTTTTAAAAGAACTAGCAATTCCGCTTTCCGCACCATTATGTGATCTGTTTAATTTCTCCCTTCAGTCAGGTAAAGTCCCCTCCACTTGGAAAGAAGCAAATGTATCGCCCATTCACAAAAAGGATGACCCTTCAGTTATCTCAAATTATCGCCCCATTTCTCTTTTAAATACTATAGGTAAAGTCATGGAAAAGATTGTACATAAGCATGTTTTTAACTTCTGTAAGGACAATAGTATTATAAATGCATTGCAATCGGGCTTCGTTCCAGGGGGCTCCACTGTTAACCAACTTGTAGATCTTTACAATACTTTTTGTAAAGCTCTTGATGAAGGTAAAGAAGTGCGTGCTGTCTTTTTAGTAGGGTGACTTTCAGAGGTGAAATGAAGGTGGGGTAGTCATAAAAATACTACAAGCAGTGCTATATACCAAAATGTTTGTCACACCCTGTAGTTTATGAAATCACCGGGATCCAGTGGCAGATGTTGGTGCGGGCTGAGAAATCCAAGATGGCGTCCAAGATGGCCGCCGTGTTTAGAATAGGGCACTAGATATTTGTATCTTGCTGTAAAATTTAAGAAATGAAAAACAAAGGAAAGGAAATGACTTTATATTTATGTAACATAAACAAACATTTGAAGAAAGTATATTGTGGATTGCTGTTGAACAAGGTCAAGGTCATTTTCAAGGTCAAATGTATTTGTTTGGAGAAAAATCTTCATTTTACCGCCTATTTTCACAATTATTGTAAAAATCTTGCGGAACAGAGCAGATTTTTGTACATCTTGATTAACTTCAGTATTTATAGTTATAGTTTATAGACTAACAAATGCCTGTTGCATCATACCTGTTGGGATATTGACCTTGACATTGATCAAGCATGTCAAATACTGATTAAAATTGAAACAAAATCCTAGATATTTTTCTTATTTTGAAATTGCAATTTCAATGTTTATGCAGCTTAATCATTTGACCATCCTCTTTCACAAAGCAAACATACTATCAAGGTATCAAGGCAACAAGGTCAAGGTGGTATTAAAGGTATTGAGAGTGAAAAAAGTACGGTAAATATAATAGAAGCCAAAATGCGGGAAAACGTGCCCTCTTAGATTTAAGACTTGGAAAGTCTCTAAAGAGCTTTCTCAATAGGCTATTTGCGTAACTAGTACTTGGTCTTAAAACTTTGGATATCAACAAGAATAATTTACCAACATGCAGCAGATAACGTGGGCATCGATCAGCATGTACCTATTAACAAGCTGGGCTATGCCTTTGTTGTTTACACGTTTCTATTTTCTTATAAAACTAGTCTCATGATCCACTTTATGTTATATATTCTAAAGGCCCAATTGCTCTATCAGCATGAAATGTTTCATTGTGAGGTATCGATGCAAGCTTCTCACTACAGTTTCCCCATTGATTATTATAGTGATAGACCGGCTTTGAAAATTCAAAACGTTCTTGAGTTTCCCATAAAAAAGATTTTAAAAAATAACTAGGTCATTTTAGTTGGCAATTAAAGTGACCTACTTTCGATTTCACAAACTTTATTACATGGTAAAACACAAAGGTACAGGAGGTAAAAATACAAGATACATGCGTTTAACAGGTGATAAAAATACAATGTACAAAAATGTCAGGCACGGATCCCATTGACTGTGCCCCCGTTGCATTATTTCATTGCTTAACGGGGAACCAGAGACGGAAAACCGCATTTTAATAGAGAGACTTATCATTTATCAAAATACCTTGTTCCTTCATTTTTGCCAGTTATATGGTACATAAAAGCACAGCAACCGACATATCATCCATTCTGAAGGATGCACAGGTTTTATAATGATTTGTATTTCGACGATTTTTACCACTGGTAGGACTATGGAGACTTTAACAGAGTTTAAAAAGTATGGCATGAATCTAATGATAAGGTATGAAGAAGCACTATGAACACAGCTGTTATATTATGTACAACATCATATGCCATTAAGTAAAGGTCATTTCCAAGGTCAAGAGACAACCTAATCATATTATCTCCTGATCCAGCATAGCATGCCCGCTACATTAACATTGTCATACACTTTGAAGAAAGTGGCATGCATTTTATGAATAAGGTGAAAGAGATGTGCTGTACAAGCAAACCCTGTCCACAGTTATGATGCTTTTGAACAAGGTCAAGCCCACTACAAGGTCAACTGTATTTGAGAGGGTGATAAAGAAAGGTCGTAAAGCTGTTACACAGCTGGGATGTCTGGGTGTACCTTCATATTTTTCACGAATTTATGCGAGCAGAAACCCTTGGCACCACCTTGTTGTAGTCTGGTTCAGCCTGAGGATGCACGAATCTGGGTCAGCAGACCATTGCAACTTACTTAATTGTCTTTTTTATTGCACCACTTGCTCTGGTAGTAATGGCTAAATCCTTAGTGAGAGACATGTGCAGCTCGTGCGACATCCATGCTGCTCATGCATTAATCGGTTCACAGGTCAGTCAACTCAAAAGAGACAACCTGTGTGTGTGTAAGTTTCTTTTACCTGTTTTAAAATGAGAGGAAACTTTTTATGATTTTCTTCTTCCTCAGGTGGCATGCCCTTCCTAGAGGATCTACTTCGGTGGGAGAGCATTTGCTCCAATGGGTGTAGGTTTTTGTCTTTGGGAGTTGGCCGTTGGTTAAAAGGAAAACAGAGATGGGGATGGTGGAGTTGCTTTTCCTGAAGGGGAGACAGCTCTTGTGACTGTGTCTGTTTGTTTGCTTTTGTAGTGTGACCTTTTTGATGGGAAGTCTGCTCTGGAGCGAAGGATGGATGAATGGCTGATGCAATTTCATGTCCTTTGAATAGTATTTCAGCCATACCGGGACAACGAGAGGGTGATAAGGAAAGGTTGTCAAGTTATTGCAAAGTTGGGATGTCTGGGTGCACCTTCATATTTTTGCCACTTTTACAAAGGCAGGCGACTTTTATGACTTCCTTCTTGCATGCTTCCTCAGGAGGCATGGCTCTTCCTTTTGGGTCTGCTTTGGAGGGACAGGGTTTGCTCCAACGAAGGGGGAAATTCCTTTGGAAGCTTGCCCTGGGTTGGACAGGAGGCAGGAATTGGTCGGCTGTGTTGATTCCTCTAAAGATGTTTCCCCTTGTAATGCATTAACATAAAAAAGTAAGCCATATAGACTTTCATGGTCAGAAAATACATCACTTGTATATGTCTGGATGTTTTGTATTGCATTGTATTTTAATATAATTGATTTCAATACTGTAACTGGATTTTAGACCAAACTGAACTGATTTAATTTTATTTGAGGAAGATGCGAAGCCACCTATACCCAGAAGACTCATTGAGCAAGATCACTGTTGTCTAACCGACCCGTATGTGCTCTGATTAGTCATGTAGGCCCCGTATGCAATCGTGATTGGTTCGAGTTTCAAGATGGCGGCGAGCCGCAATACATTTGTGTACACATTTAGGAAAGGAAGCGATACACATTAGTTAGGTAAGCTAATTTATTTTATTTCACGAAGTAACTTATCCAAACAAATATCTAGTTGACCCTTATGCAAATTTCAGCAAAACGATACCCAAAAACGAGATATTGATCCATAAAGTTGTGCTCATGGAAAACAAAAATATTCGAATCGAACAACATCCATGAAAATGTGGCTGGTATTTACTCGCATTTAGCAGTTGTACTCTGTTTTTACGTGGAAGTCTTCAAAAAGTGATTGCTACTGTCGCTTATGCTTTTACTTTGTTTGTTTTTGTATTTTGATGTGAAAATAAATGATTTTTATAGTTTTCTACACACCTGTGTTTGCCCCGGATTAGAAACTGGTGTACTACGGATTAGTATCCTACAGAAATCGGATTGGAATGAGCTTTTCTAGCAAAGAGTACGGATTAGTCATCATTATCCTGATACTGTTTTTGAAGTTTTTTTTTATCATTTGAGCATTTAATACAATAATTACGCTGCAGACCTTATAGCAAGGTAACTTTCAGAACCAGAATTGCTCTTGAAGAGGTTTTTTTGTAGACTAGTTAATAATCATACACAATCATATCAGATTATTTTGATGCAATTAACTCATCATTAAGGGGACGCCGATCTCAAAAGCTCTTACTTATATGAAAATTTACCTGTGCAAACAAAAATGGTCATTTTGTCAAGGAGACTGATATTTCTGGCTATATTGTTGTATGAGCAAATTATATATGTCACACAGATTACTTTACGTCCCAAAATACAGTTTTTGAGTACTCAGCAGCGTGCTTATCAGTCATTTTGGTTACTCCCTGGTTCGATTCCATTTGCGTCACTGTGAAACGCTGGGTGTATTTCAGAGAAAACATTTACATAAACATAACAACAGTTATCCGACTGCAATATATGAAAGTATTTTAGCCCAAATGTACATATTTCTGGTAGAATTTTTCTCTCCAATTTTTGCTTAAAATAGTTTGCATGGTAAAAAGCAAACATTGTAAATAAGTGTTTTTTACGGTAACGTAAAAATATTTATGGAAAAGCAATACTTGTTTGGCAGCATTTTCCTTAGGGCGCCTCACAATACAAGATACAAGCTCTTTATTACAAATTTTCGGCCCTCATAGGAGCACATATAGTGGTATAGAATGAGCAACCAAACAAATCAAGGAAAGAATTCCAAATGACAGAATATGAGCAAAATAAAAGATACAAATTAATAAAGCATATCTCCTAACAGATGATACAAGTACCATATACATGATACAATTAGGAGAAACACATACTAGCCCTAAAGTAGTCTCAGTGATATGATATATTAACTACATTAACAATTTCCCAAAATGAAGGTCATTCACTGCCTAGACAAGTCAGTGCAGTGGTACCATCATAGAGACCCATAGCAGGTAGACTGGTGCATGCCCCATCTATGTAGTGCCCACCAAACACAGAGAAATGAAGCAATCCAGGGCATACTGCAAGTACCCCCTAGAGTCACTTCATCCAATGTGTCAAGTGCACACCACCTCAAAATTCCACATGTACCCACCACAGCCCCATCCGAAGATGAGGCTGCCATGCATACCACTTCTATATTGGCACCCATCAGAACCACCATAGCTATGAAATCCAATAAGTATCGATTTTATCTGACCGCATTCCTAAGCAGGATCCAATCAGGGAATCATGTGTTCGGCGTTAGCCAATCAAATCCCTGGATTTTTCTGGTACAGCGTCATCCCGTCAGTCTACAAATATTCTCTGGCGAGGAACCACGTCATTTATTTTCATGATAATTTTTCCAATTTTTGTTTATCCCACCACCTACCCCATCATAACCACCAAAGTTCCGGGGAAATGCTGAATAACATGTTCATTTCGACATTGTTGTTATTGTATTGTGCTATTACAATTTTCCTTGTTATGGAGGTGAAATAGTCACTACTCAAATATGGTAGATTTGGTCAGTAGCCATATTTGCCATGTTTTCTGTAGTGGGGCGATTTACTTGCCCAGATTTGGCAAAAATTTCCTTTTAAGTCACTTAAATCATCTTCTCCTGTTTTATGACAGCATGTAGATATAGTTTACATACATGCTAGTTAGATATAGTTTACATACATTCTAGTTTTTATTGGCATTTAAATAAATGCCCTTTTGCAAACATACTCAATCTTGTGTTTCATTTTGCCAAACAAAGCTTCACAGCATCCATTTCAAGCTGATATATTCAGGGTTTTCTATAATACCAGAAATACATACACTTGAACCAAAGTACTTTCATACATTGCAATTGGATAACTGTAGTTTTTGTTCATGTTAACATTTTTATCTAAAATTTACCCAGCATCTGTTGAATCTTCTGCTTCATGGAACGACTGATCAAGCGCTTCTATTATTCTGCAAATAAAGTATTCGATAATTAAACCATGGACCACAACGTTCACCTGAATATAAAACTATGGCCTAATAGAAACATGAGCCATTCGGTTGACATGGCAACAAATTAAACCGGATATGAATGGTAGATAACCTTGACTAACAGTTTGAACCCATATCAGGCACGACGAATCGTCCGGCCTGATCAGGGTCCAAACTGTTTGACATTTTCGTGATATTCCTGAAAGAGTGATTTTTTAAACAAATCAGCATTAAAACACCCAGTATATGCAATGAGTTAAAGCGTTTAATTCTTTTTCTCACCCAATACGTTTGCTCGTACATCCTCGTCTCAGTAACCATATCTCTTAAAGAGAAAAAAAAACAGAGGCTAATGGCCACAAGTCTCACCTGAATATCATCATGCTAACACGCCAGTGAAACTGACACCCCACATTTATATACTATTAGTAAAACTGGGGTTTACTCCGACAAGGGTGTTCATTGTGTTCTTATTTTGCTCTAAAACATAGTAGATTATGGACCCTCGTTAGACCCCCCTGACATGTACCCACAATTTATCTTTTGAGCAAAATTAGGAAAAACATCATAATTTTTTATCTGAAAATTACCAATTTTACAGTCGTGAAAAAGGCAGTATATTGCACAGGCTTGTTATCGTAATGTACAGCAATTGCTAAAATAAAAATTTAACCTCTCCGGATCCAAAGCAACCAGACTTCTTATTAGACTGGCACAAAAACATAATCATTCATTTCCCCTAACTATAAATTCTCTATGTGATACATGTATATATGAAAAAAAGTTGAGATGACAGACGGACGACGGACGCTGGCTGGATTTTTTCCGATTCAGTTTTACGTCCCTTTCAAGATTATTTCACTCATATCGAGACGAGCCAATCAGTAGATTGGGCGAAAACGGGAGTACCCCAGGAAAAATCACCTGGCACACCCGCAAGCAGAACTTGGCTTGTCTCACATGTGACCCGTGCGGAGCTCGAACCCACACCGGCCACAGCGGTGAGATGATCGAGCGATTATGAGCGGATGGCTTGATCTACTAAAAACTCGCCTAGATGAGTGTTCGGCTCAGGTAAGTTAAAACGTGTTTAGGACGTTCACATTATTTCTGCATAGAAAGGTTCAATCATATATGACACTTAAGATGAGCTTGTGAGAATCTGGTGTGACTTCATTACACTCTCAAGTCTTACCACACTATGAATGATAGTAAAAAAAAACTATTTTATACTTGGATAATTGATCCTTAAATGTGAAACCAATCCGTTGTCTTTACTTACTAATCCGCACTCCTCGCTCAACTAATCCGTGGTCTGACCATAAACTACACAAGACTAATCCGTGTTATGACCATTTTGTGTATTCTTAAATATATTTGAAAGGCAAATGTGTTGGATCCCATGCTTTGTGGGATATTGAAAGAATTGACCAAACAACTGATTGAACACCATTCAAAGCACACTTTGATGGTCCAAAGATGCAAAAACTCATATTTTTACAATCGTCACTCGATTCAACATATTTATGTCCAAATGAGCACACAAATGATGAAGGATTGCAATTCATATGGTGAACAGTCCTGCCTGGGGATTCTGAAATGCATGTAATAAACAATAAAGTTTAATGTTGCAAACTGCAATTACTTCTGATGATGAAAAGAAATGGTAAAAAAAGCTAAAAATTACCTGTTGGCATCTCGTGGTGTGTTGTTCGCCGCCATTTTGAAACTCGAACCAATCACGATTGCATACGGGGCCTACATGACTAATCAGAGCATATACGGGTCTGTTAGACAACAGTGAAGATGGGGCTTCAGCAATCGAGTCATGCACTTGAGTAATGTATACCGGTAGTACTAAGGAAACTAAACAATCAAACAAACAAAGACGGGGTTTTCCTCAACTCTCCTAACCCACATTCACTGTCAATTAAGGCATTATGGGGGCCAGACTGAAAAGCCAGGCTGTTGTTGTTGTATTTATTTTCCATACAAGCTCTATATCCTACATGCTATATAGAGGACAGGAGGAGACATTGCAGACAAGACACAGACGCCCGGAAACTAGCATACAGTCAACAAGCTCCTAAAATCTTGTGGGGTTGAATGTGGTTTTAGCAATCTTTATGCTGGGCATGATGTATAGGTCAGATTCTGTATGAAAAATTTGAGTGCCTAGAGAAATAACCAAAGCAAACTTGCTCAGTAAACGGACAAAACTAAAACTTAGTCTTGTCTTTCTTAGGCGACAGAGACCAAGAATCTGCTGTCGCAGGTCTGAACCCTTGACGATCATTAAGCTGCCTCATGACGATGGTTGTTACACTGTTCAACTGGCTGCCCAAGTCTTCCTCAGCAATCTGCATCATAAAGAGGGCAGCAATTTAGCCGCCTTCAGTATAATACTAGTGAAGACAACAGAGTGCATGGCCTCATCACAGTAGTGGGCATATGTCTAATTACACCAAATGGCCGAGCATGTGCTCAAATAATGACCCTAATGATTTGAACCTAAACAGGTTCAGCTCTCACATGCCATGATGCTGCCTAAGGGGTCGTCCTTAGAAACGATCTGTTCTAGTTTTCAGTGCCGGTTTGATGTTCAGACAAGCTTTGGGAGCATGGATATTATTGGAATTCTTGGTATGTCTTTATTTAGCGAAACTATTGTTATGACATCACCAACGTCCTATCAAATGGGAAAGAATAACATAATGCCCGACTAGTTTAATTACTAAAAGGCTTTTCAGTAAATGTACAAGGAATGTAAATACTAACCTATAACAAGCAAAGCATAGTCATAGAGAAAAGGAATGTCTAAGAATTTTGAAGTCTCTTTCAAGAGTCAGTCATTTGATAGTGCAGTGCTAAAGGCGGTTTAGACATTTACATTTAGTTGATAAACTGATAATGAATTGACAAATAAATGGACCAGCCAATGAGAAAATGATTTTTATCACATATGCTTAAGTCATTCTTGAAATGTGCATGCGCAACAATCCCGTGCGGCTAGATGTCTACCATCATCTACTACCATTCTTTGTATGCGCGAACTACAAAAGAGCTGGTGAAACTGCACGGATGTTCAGGCTCCTCTAAGCCTTTGCTGGTTGCCTATGTGATAGTACCAAAATCTCAGGTGCTGGCTCAAATGAAAGATCAAATACAGAATCATTAATAGCAAAACTCATTTTGCCAGTTATTGCCAGTACATGTTTTGTGCATACAAGATAGGATAAAATCACATGGAGAAAATCTACCATGACACCACATCAGTTGACAAATCTAAAATTATTCTTGTCAGTAACCTTCCGACCTCAGATTTCAATTTGTAAACGCTTCAATTAATTCAGATACATGTTATTCAGACATGTGCATAGATGAGCACTGTAAATTGACATCAACGGTTTGTTTACATCCTGTATACTGCATACCCGGGCACCATTATTTACATGTTTATTTTGACACAGTATGCAACAAAACAGCCTGTTTAGCATTGCTTTAGCTGGAAATAGTAAAAGGCTACTTTTTTCAGAATGTTTAACATTTTATGATTGAGATTTTGAATATTTGTCATGTAAATCAGTTATTGTTTATATTGGCCTTTCAAATTTCCCGCCACAGAAACTTGATCGGTGTCACCATAAACATACCCCTGGGAATTTGCTCATACTACATAAACAATAGAAAATATCTACTCAGTAAAGAATCTTGTTTAGAGAACATAATATGCTACAACAATAAGTCTTATTTTGATATATACAACTTACTTTCTCTTAAACTGTATGTTAATTGTATTTTTCCTGCATTTCCCCTATTGAAAAAGCTGATTTTTGTGAAGTACCCCTTGTTGATATTCTCCTTATTCACTTACTTAAAATGGTATAATATCTAAAACAAATGCATTTAACAGAAGCCAGTTGGCCATTAAATGTTATTCTGAAAGTAAAATAGCATTACTATAGATATTTTGGAAGTTATTGAAAAAAATATCTGGCCAAACAGCAATTTTTTCGACGAATTTGACCTCTGACCTTGACTTTGAAATGCTGTACACTATTAAAGATAAAATGCAGCTGTTTTAAATTTATAACCAGATGAAACAAATGATGAGCACCAATAATCTACATTGACTCCCTTTTCAATGAACGGCGGCCATCTTGTGACGCCATCTTGGATTTCTCGGTTCGCACCAACGTCACGCAATGGATCCCGGCTGTTTTACAAACTTTGTGATATGACACACATTTTGGTATATAACATTGCTTGTAGTCTTTTTATGACCACCTACCCTATGAAATATGCATCTTTTCTGGCCAAAGTCACCCTACTATTTGCGACATAAGTAAAACGTTTGATAGAGTCAGGCAAAGAGATTTACTTTACAAGCTTAGACGTATAGGCATTTCTGGTTCTCTCCTCTCTTGGTTTGCAAATTATCTTATAGAAGGCAACGTGTTGTCCTACCGGAAGCGTCCTCTAACTGGTCTTTTATAAATGCTGGAGTTCCTCAAGGTTCTATTCTTGGTCCTCTTCTCTTTCTTATCTACATCAATGACATTGTTGAGAATATAAACTCATCTATCAGGCTTTTTGCCGATGATACTAGTCTGTATATTATCGTAGATGATCCAACAGATGCAGCTATAACTCTAAACTCTGATCTCTTAAAAATCCATAGATGGGCAGCTGGTTGGCTAGTTTCGTTTAATCCTTCTACATGTAAGTCAGAGTCACTTATCTTTTCTTAGAAAAGTCAATAAACCCTATCACCCGCCTTTATTTATGAATTACCAACAAGTTAATGAAGTGTCTTCTCATAAACACCTAGGTCTATACCTTTCTAACAACTGCATGAACATATTGACTATATTAAAGTTAAAGCCTGGCAACGTATCAATATCATGAGGCAGCTAAAATTTGTACTGGATCGTAAATCTTTGCAAATAATATACTTTTCTTTTATAAGGCCATTGTTGGAGTATGCTGATATTGTGTGGAACAACTGCACACAGTATGAATCATATCAACTTGAACAAATTCAATATGAAGCTGCACGCATTGTTACGGGTGCGACAAGACTTGCTTCTATTAATTCTCTACTAACTGAAACAGGTTGGGAAACCCTTTCTTCTAGAAGGAAAAATCATAAGCTTGTAATGTTTTACAAAATGCAAAATAACTTATGTCCTGTTTACTTGTCTTCACTCGTACCTAGAACTGTTGGATCATCTGTTAGCTATAACTTACGCAATGCTGGTGAAATTCAAACTGTCAATACTAATACTCAGCTCTATTACTCTTCTTTTTTACCTTCAGTTATTAGGGATTGGAATGACCTTCCTGGAGAAATTCAAAATGTAACTAGTATAGCTGCCTTCAAATACAACCTTAAACTTATGAGTAAAATTATTTCACCCCCATCGTATTATTCATCTGGAAATCGTACTTGCCAGATTTATCACACACGGATACGAACAAATTGTAGTTCCCTCAACCAGCATTTATTCTCTAAGCATATCATTCTAGATCCACTTTGTGCGTGTGGTGGAGTAGAAGACTCCCGTCATTTTTTGCTTGAATGTAACCTATACCAAAATATTCGGAATGACATGCTTGCTGCTGTTTCATTGATTTGTTTACCTACACTCAACTCATTGTTGTATTGAAGTACAGCCGTTTCTGTAAATGACAACATTATGATTTTTAAAGCGATTCAAACCTTTATACACAAATCTAAGCGACTTCATCAGTAAATCTTTCTGAATTCTTAGCTAAGCATTCATCTAAACGTATTGTTTTACTGCTTTTTACCTAAAAATGTATTTGTTGTTGCTTCCGAAAGCTTAGCTATACCTCGTGTTTTTTATATGAATATCATAAGATAATAATGGAATTTTCCTCCTGTCCCCGTGGAGGCTACTCTACATTGTTTCTCTTCACCCTTTAGGTATTTGTTCTTTGGCGGATGCCCAGGCTGATCTGAGTCTGCGCTGGGCGCACAACCACTTTGTTGGTTTTCTCGCGTCGCGGCTCAAATATAGTTTACATACACTGAGCAAATAAGCATCCTTATCAAGTTTTGTCAATCCATTTCTGGATTAGCGGCTTGACTATTCAATTTCCAGGTGGAAATAGAATTGCGTATGAGGTACCGCTTTACCTTTAATCCCGTTTTAGTGATGTCACAAAATCGAATTTGTAATATTACTATATCGATTATGTAATATCACTATTTCGTATGTGTGACATCACATATTATTTTGTGATATCACTAATCGTTCAGTGAAATCATTGAACCGATTTGGTGATGTCAAAACATCGATTTTGTGACTTCACAAAATCGATTAAGTAATATCACTAAATTGGAATGAATGAGTGATATCATAAATTGAAGTTTGTGATTTCACTAAATTGATATTGTGATATCAAAAGGTGGACATGATTTTGTGATATCACTAATTCGATTTTATGATATCACCTTCGATATAGTGATCACAAAATCGAATTAGTAATACCACTAAATAGATTTTGTGAGATCCCAAAATCGAACTAGTGATATCAGAAAATAGCTTTGATATTAAGATATCAAAAAATCAAGTTTGTGATATCACTTATTCCTTTTCATGATATCACTAATTTGATTTTGTGATATCACTTAATCGCACATATTTTGTGACATCACAAATTCGCTTTTGTGATATCACTAATTTCCAATAGTGATATCACAAAACAGGGAATTTATAGTAAAACGGCACCTCATAATTGCACTCCTACCATGTGTGTAACTGAAATCTTTCTTTTTAAACAGGCGCTCGTAAAATGAGAAGAACAATGAACAGTTGTGCATGCGAGTCGACAGTAACAATTCTGCGATTAACAAGAGAAGGGACTAAAGCAAATGGATTTGTACAAGTTACAGACCTGCCATCAGAGGGTTGGTGGGAGGTTTTATTATTGTATGACAATGAGACACGTATCAAAGAAGTCAGGAAATGGTCGGGGAAAGGGAAAGGAAATCATGTAAGTTGAAGCAGTTCTTTTTTCGTTCGGATCGTCAGTCAGTGAAACTGATGACCTCGAACATCCGAGGATTAGGGACATAAAATCCTCGGATGTTCGAGGCGGCCTTTAAAAGCCATCTTGAATATCATAAACTAGAGAGTCTTGTATGCTAGACTACTGCATAATTTTATGAGTATTAAGAGAATTTCATTTCAGTCTATCATATAATTTTATTTATATTAAAGAATTTCATTTCAGAGAAAATGTTCGACTAGTTACATACTTTTATGACTATAAGAAAATTTCATACCATTGTTAATCAGTTTGAATATGAGAGAATTTCAATGATTCTGTTTGTCAAATTAACTGTAACTAAATTATGAATATCGTGCCTTTTGTTAAAACTGCTACAAGTTTTCCAACTTTTACTTTATTACTTAATTCAATGACTGTTACTGAAAACAATTGCTCTGCATATCATGAAATTGCATGACTTCCGTTGGTCTCTTTGAATTGCTGAGAAATTCTATGATTTTGTTTTTCTCTTTGAATATAAAGAGAATCAAGGGCGTAGCTACGTATACGGCAAATACGCAAGTGCGTATTGAAATTTTGTCAAAATTGACAAAATTTCAAAACGCACCTGCATATTTGCATGCTGAAATTTTATAAATTAGACAAGATTTCATTACCAGTTACCAAAGTGGCTGAAATACTAGCTTTCCTTTCAAGAAGTAGAGCATAAAACATGGTTGTGCGTATCATGAAATTGCCCCTAGTTACGCCCCTGAGAATATCAGTGTTTCTAATCGTGACTTTGTCTCACTAAATGTCATGGGCAATGGATGCTAGAGCTATGGCCACTATGAGCCGATGAAGACATTGTTTTGCCAAAACTCAAGATCATTCTCTGACCTTTGTTAAGGTCACAGATTCTGTCAGCATTTTCAAACAGCCACCGAGCCGATTGAAATCATATCTGCAAAACCGCATGACCTATCAAAGCCAAATTTCATATAGAGCCGCAGTGACTTTCAGTGGGATATTGGAAGGAAAGTTTGTTCGCGGGGTGTTGGTCACATGACCAAGATTGCAGCCACACTTGTATACATGTATGGTAAAAACCCTTTAAAATCTTCTTTTACAAAACCGCAAGGCCAATGACCTTGAAACTTTGTGTGTTTTATCGGGGACACGGGCGGGCCCATCATAGTTTATTCAAAAGATAACATTGCCTTTACTCTGACCTAATTCATGGCAAACCATGGTCTCGGTTACAAGACCAACATGGTCATGCCCACATATGGTAAAAACCTTTAAAATTCTTCATCTTCAGAACCTAAAGGTTAGTGACCATGAAACTTTTTATGTAGCATCAGTGACTCGGGCTCTACAAAGTTTGTTCGTACGATGACCCTTCGTTGACCTTGATGCAATATATGGCAAGCTCAACTTCGGGGTCGCTATGCTTTTAAAGACAAATATTCTCTACTATATAGAACATACCCCCAGCCATTATTGGCTTTATGACCCTGTTATGTCATTGCCCATGTCTTTTGATGAAATAGCAGTGTCACTGGACTTTTGCAAGAATATTTGTCTTAAATAGGAATATGCTGAAACAACTTGGAATTCTCAGAAACTATTTAAGTCTAAGATATAAAATTTGGTATATACGATGAAGACATTGCGTTGCCAAAGTTCAAGGTCATTCTTTAACCAGTGTTCAAGGTTTCATATTCTGTCCTCCATGAACGTTTTTAAACATCTTCTCCTCTAGAGCCACCGAGCCGACTGAAACCGTATTTCATATGGAGCCTCCCTGGGTCAAAGCAACGGAAGTTTACTTAGATGGTCTTGGTTACCTGACCAAGATGGCCACCATGCCCATATATGGTAAAAATCCTTCAAAAATCTTCTCCAGAACCAAAAGGCCACTGACCTTGAAACTTTGAAAGTAGCATCTTGAAACGGGCGTTACAAATTTTGTTCAAATAAAGTCCCTGCATTGACCTTGACCTAATTTATGGCAAGGTCAAATTAGGTTCCTTTTGCTCTTGTCTGCAAAAATGCTTAAACAGTGGATTTCTCAGACACGTTTAAGCCTAGATATGATAATTGATATGTAGAAGGTAGAGGTTTCACATAGCCTAGTAGCCGTACGGCAGTGGGGTTAGAGGCCCACTGTATCTTGGGCAAAGCATATGAAAGGCGGAGCCCGTCCCTCTCCTTCCACTGCCTTATCCTTACCTGATTCGAAGCAGGTACCATTTACTGCTGGGTTGACAGAGAGAGTTTTCCAGTCGTCAGACGGCGAATCCCGGGTTCTAGGGCGCTGTTGGTATATATTGTTAACTAAATGAATACATGAAGACATAAGGTCACCAAAGTTCAAGGTTATTTTTTTACCTTTACTCAAGGTCACTGCGATTTTAAAATTAAACTACGAACTCCTCTAAAGCCGTTGACACAAATAAGCCAAGTGACAAAATGTGTCTGTTCACGGTAAGGTCTTGAGTGGGCTACAGGACCATTGTTGGTCCCCTGGTTGTGACTTCCGGGACAACATTGCCCGTCCAAAATGGGGTCTATTCTTAAATCGAAGAATTCCCTTCTGAATGGGAGCAAATGGTTACTTTTACGAGTTGGCCCTCACTGAGAAGGGAGGCAACAAAAATGAAAGTGGCAGAGTTGTTCCCCTGAAAGTGGATTCATTCAAAATAAGGATACTTTTGCCAATGCCAGGGAGTAGTGTGGTAACTCTAATTACATTTTCTCTGTCCACAGACTGAATTTAGATTTACTCATGATCATCCGAAGCCAGGGATATATTATATAAAGGTAATCATTTTTGTTCACATCTGATATTTTTAATATTTTTAAGACTCGGAAAATTTTGAAAATCAAAATTTTGGAACTTTTTTTTAATGAGTTACTTTGAATCTTGCAGCAACATACATGCTATAGACTCATAAAATGCAATCAGTAAGATCTGATAATTAATCCCCACCCCCAACACATACACACACCAGATGGGGATGTTTCGGTGTGGGTCCCGTCGCTTTCAACGACTGGCGATCGCATCAGGATTGGAGTTACACATGTATTTATTCTTTTTTTATTTGTTTCTTTTTAATTTTGCAACATTTGTTTTAGAATTATTGTAGAATTATTGAATTCACTACCGAGTAGGTCTAATTGCCAGTAAGCTAACCTGGCCGGAGATCAGTGGTGGTCCGTACCAGTGGCGGCCATATTCGTTCTGCACGCGCAATTTCGCATTTATAGTGTGATACAGTTCAAACATAAGAAATAAAAAAGGAATGCCCACAAAAAGAAACAGGTAAAATCACAAACTAGGATGCATAAGATAAACAACTTTTCAAAGCTACCCTCATACCCACATCATTGTCATTCTCGGGGTCCATGACCCATGACCCTTACACGGTAAGGTCACTTTGGGTTTGTAACCGAATGCGCTCACACTGTAAAAATGTGACAAAAACAGCATATAAAACAGCAAATGACTATTAACAAGTTTGAATTCAGTATTAACATGATTAAGGTCTTGGAAATGCATCATTTAGCACATGGCAAGTGTGATGGCCGCCACTGGCACAGTAAGCACCTATTTTGATGCTTGTTGGTCGTACCTGTTCTGAGGACGTGTCACAAGCATATATTATAGTCTACTTCAAAAAATAAATCTGTATAATGACGACAGTTACCCCTAGTATATTTAATCAAAATATAGACTACCAGTGTATTCAACTTAATACCTTCAGTGCATTACCAAGTAAAAAAGTGTTACGATAATGCCGTCACTGGTCGGAGGACAGTAGCTGTTTGTAGTTGTATTTGCAAAAATAAGCAAAAATACTTGTGAATAGTCAGGAAGTAAATTCTGTCCCAACAATCAGAATTTTCACAGTATTCAAGAAAGCATCTGCATATATGCAAATAGGCAGGTGCATATTAAAATTTTGTCGATTTGACAAAATTTTAACATGCACCTGCGTATTTGCATTCTGAAATTTTGTAAGATTTCAATACTAATTGTCAAATACATGACAATATGAAACATTAGGGTCTAACCCCCAAGACCTCCCTCAAAGAGTATACAACATGAGGGTTGATATCATATGATTGCTCGTCTACACGCCTGGTATTTCTAAAATTATAAGCATGATCTGTTTCTGGGTAGCTCAGAAGGTTAAGTGCTGGCCTGCTTATCTAGCGGGCCTGAGTTCGAGCCCCACTGTAGGTGGGAATCTTTCAGTCATAAACGGGGTTCCATTGCGCACAGCCTTTCATTATCACCCACCCAGCATCCCAATATGACTGAAATACTGTTAAAAATGACATCAAATTGCAAGTCATCCATCCATTCTATATTTCTTTTTAAGGTGAAAAGGTACTGTCCAACCTACAAGATAAGGACTACATGTGGTTTAGAGCGGCCCTCAGATATAGTATCTGAAGACCTGGTGGTGAAATCAGAGTTCAGATCCGACGAAGGTACGAAGTCTAAGCAGTCTAAACGCAGGGGCAAGAGACATACTAAGTGTATAAAGATTGGTTCCTTGAAAACAATTACGTTTTAAGACAGAAAACCAGACTTCATGATACATGCAGAATATTATACAAAGGGGTCCTTTATGGAAAATTAGCCAGAGTTATCAATGACACTCAAATTCCAGTTTTGGTGTTAATTCCTTTTGCTAAGACAATGTAAGATAAATGGGTACACCTTGAGGGGAACTAACTCTTAAATATACATCCTTACTTCCCTTCTCTAAGGGGGTCAACTCTTAAAGGAAAGATTTTTCTTCTACAGTAGATTCTTTTCTTTAAGATTTGAACCCATTTTGGAAGGTTTAATTAAGCTGTCACGGAAAGCCAACCAGAAGTCAAAAAAGTTATTCCCCTTTTAAAAAATGGTTAAAAAGTGTAGATGTGTATATACACCCTAAGCAACAGAAAGAGAAAAGTGACTGTGCAATATACAATTGAGGCATTACTGAACATTGTTGTATGTATTTCTACAGATGCTAACTTTCTATTGAATTAAATAAATAACTGACTTTGCATTGGGAATCTGGATGGATATACTAGTATTAAATCTGCATGTATAAACCAATATGAAATCAGTATGAACTGAGAATTAAACTGTTTCAGTAAAACTATTACATAACTGAGCCACGACAATAAAGTGGCATGTGTGCCCAGCGAAGACTCAGATCAGCCAGGACATCCACCCAGTCTGATTAGAGTCTTTGTTGTGGGCTTGTGGGCATGGAGCTAGCTTAGACCTTTATTCAACCTTTTGCCAGAATGATCTGAGTCTTTGCGTGGTGCAATGCAACTTTGTTGGTTTTGTCATGTCGTGGCTCAATTTTTTGAAAAAAGTTCGGACAGAATTAAATGATGATTATATGCTTCACTTGCTAGATGCCAATTACCAATGGATGTTAGAGCTCTAGTTAATGAGAGTATTTTGATAATTTTTGTTGCCTCTGCCAAAAAATTATACTTGTACGTTGTGACCCCTCATCTGAACTGTCTTGACGAGACAGTTCAGATGAGGGGTCACAGCGTATGGTTTTGATTAGTAATAAGAATAAGTAATCAATTATCATCAGATACTCAGCATGCTAATAACTACGACAAATGGTCATGAGTAAAGCATGAATAAATGTATTTTATGTTTAATATGTATTTTTTTCATTTAATAAGAATATTCAAATCCTACAAATTGTTTTTCTTCATTTAACTCCCATTGTTCACAGGTGTATACAACTCCCAGACCTCCAATGTGGCAGCCCAGGTTTCCATGGTGAAGACACCTACAATCTGGTTGGCAGTGAAAACTCTAATAATGTTCATCTCATTTTTCATCGCAATGTTGATACTGGTTGCTGGGATCTTAAAATGGACCACAGGTTGGTTTCATAACTGGCCTGAAGTGCCAAAAAGCGGAAGACAAAATTTATAATGGATGGATGGATGGATGATTTGCAATTTTACATCATTTTTAACAATATTTGAGCCGCGACACGACAAAACCAAGAATGTGGTTGTGCGCCCAGTGCAGACTCAGATCAGCCTGGGCATCCACCCAGTCTGATGAGAGTCTTTGGTGTCCGCATTGAGGTAGCTTAGACCCTTAGCTACCTTTTGAGCACTTACCGAAGGGTCTTATCAAACTGGGCAGTTGCCCGGGCTGACCTAAGTCTTTGCTGGGCGCACAACCACATTGTTGGTTTTCTCGTGTCGTGGCTCATTTCATTCATATCAGGGACAAGGGGAGAGTGATAATGAAAGGCTGTAAACAATGAAACTAAAAATCTAAAAAATTCCTTTAAAAGCAGAGAAAACTATCAAAGAGGGTAAAATGGTCCATACTTCAAAGTTTTGGCTACTCATCAAGCCTCATCAGTGACGCTGCCATGATTTGGTGACAAAAGCGTGAGAAAACATACTATAATTTCTTAATTTTTATATGGCAGTCAATTCAAACACTGATCGGTATCCAAAAGAGTTGAAATGAAGAAAAAGTAATGATCTAGAATAAAAGTCTTTACCAATGAAAAATTTCTGATTTCTCAGAATATTATCCTGATCTCAAAAGACATAAAAAAAATATAATCTTCACTATGGATGATGTACAGGGCAACCTTTTAGGGCTGCTATACAAGCTGCAGTGAAGTCAAATTAAAATCTGATAGTGCAAAGCTCACCAGTGTAAATCAGCCTATTCTTGTCTTCCCCTTGGGTGACCTCTTGGGTGACACCTTGGGTGACATCTTAAGACATTCTGAATACTGCTGTTTCATATAAATCGGCTTAATCCAAAGCTGGGAGAGTTCCTTAACTATTTTAATCTGAATAGGTACACCTCCATGTTTTCTACCATTTTGACAAAGGGGAACAACTTTTGTGGCTTGTTGTTTGCTTCACTGGTTGATGGAGCTCGAAAGCTCTCTCTTCCCAAATGAGGCATACTCTTAGGGAAGTTTTTTTTTCCTTTAATACTTGGCCCCTGTTTTTAAGGGAAACAAAAATGAAAATGGCAGAGTTGCTTCCCCTAGGAGTGTACCCATCAGTGCTCCAGATAAGAAGGGGTAACAAAGATAATTTAGGGATAATTATCCATTTTTCTCCATAAAAACATATTTTGTGACCCATCATTAGAACCGTCTCGTCGAGACGGTTCTAATGATGGGTCACAACATATGTTTTCGTTTAGAAATAAGAAAAATTATCTTTAAATTATCCTTAATACCCCATCTTATCTGGAGCTCCACCCATTCATCTTAAGGGAAGTTGTGTAATGTGCCTAAAGTTTGGGACACCTAAAATAAATTAGAGAGGCGCCGTGGTCGAGTGGTTAGAGACGTTCAGTTATGGTGCAGAAAGGTGGTGAGATCGCGCCCGGGTTTCGCCATCCGACAACTGGAAAACTCTCTCGGTAAACCCAGCAGTAAATGGGTACCTGCTTTGAATCAGGGAAGGACAAGGCAATGAAAGGAGAAGGGTGGGCTCCACCTTTCATTGCTGTGCCAAATACACACTGCCCCTACAGCTATTAGGTTATGGGAAACCTTTACCTTTTTAAAATAAATCTTTTCCATTTGGGACAAATGGAAAATTAATTATTTTAGGTGTTGCAATACTTAAGCACAATATGGTATATATATTTTGCAAAGACAGGTAATTTAACCCTTTTTTGACCAGTGGACTTGTCCGTTCTCATCATTCAGATAATCCCATTACTAGTTTTAGGGGTTTCTGGTGAATATTTTCACTTTTATTGTACTTTGAATAGAAATTCCTGTAAGCAAACAATGTAGACCCTGATCAGACGCCGCGTTTTGCGGCGTCTGAACTGGGTCTGCACTGTTTGCATAATGTCCCCAAAACGGGTATCCGGTCTAAAAAGGGTTAAATATTTTCTTCCTGCAAGTAAATTTATTTCCTCATATTGCCACATCTTTAATTTCCTTAAATGTTCATAAATCCAATATCTCTCATTAACTTCTAGATAAAATACAAGGAAGAAATCAACATCACAGGGAGTCATTAGGTCACAGAGAATCAGCAGAGCTTCTAATTCCTATCTCACCCTCAATACCACAAGGTAACAAATGATTTATATTTTTTTGTGTGAATCCTTATTACTGAAACTTCAGGGGTCAGCCTATAAATAGAACAAGAGCTGTCGCCTGACAGCATAGCTCGCCTGAATAGATGCCTACCCATTGCACAGTCGCTATAGTGATGTGGCTTGCATTGCATAAAACTTCAGGCAAGCTCCTGAACAGAGTCTGGGATGCAATAACAGATACCTGGGGGAGTCTGGTAGCTCCTGAACAGAGTCTGGGATGCCATAAAAGATACATGATGGAGTCTGGTGGCTCCTAAACAGAGTCCCTGATGCTATAATAGATACCTACCTGGCAGAGTCTGGTAGCTCCTGAACAGAATCTGGGATGCCATAACAGATACCTAGCGGAACCCGGTAGCTCCTGAACAGGGTCTGTGATGCTATAATACGGCTGAAACTGGAAGCTCCTGAACAGAGTCTGGAATGCAGTAACAGATACCTGGTAGAGCCTGATAGCTCCTGAACAGAGTCTGGAATGCGGTAACAAATACCTTGCGGAGCCTGGTAGCTCCTGAACACAGTCTGGGATGCGGTAACAAATACCTGGCGGAGCATCGTAGCTCCTGAACAGAATCTGGGATGACATAACAGATACATGGCGGAGCCTCGTAGCTCCTGAAGAGTCTGGGATGCGGTAAGAAATACCTTGCGGAGCCTGGTAGCTCCTGAACACAGTCTGGGATGCGGTAACAAATACCTGGCGGAGCATTGTAGCTCCTGAACAGAATCTGGGATGACATAACAATACATGGCGGAGCCTCGTAGCTCCTGAAGAGTCTGGGATGCGGTAACAAATACCTCGCGGAGCCTGGTAGCTCCTGAACAGAGTCTTGGATGCGGTAACAAATACCCGACGGAGCCTCTTAGCTCCTGAACAGAATCTGGGATGACATAACAGATAAATGGCAGAGCCTGGTAGCTCCTGAAGAGTCTGGGATGCGGTAACAGATACCTGGCGGAGCCTGGTAGCTCCTGAACAGATTCTAGGATGCAGGAACAGATACCTGGCGGAGCCTGGTAGCTCCTGAACAGAGTCAGGGATGCGGTAACAGATACCTGGCGGATGCCATAACAGATATATGGTGGAGCCTGGTAGCTCCTGAACAGAGTCTGTGATGACATAACAGATACCTGGCGGAGCCTCATGGCTCCTAAACAGAGTCTGGGATGCCATAGTGGATACCTGGTGGATCCTGAACAGAGTGGGATGCCATCACTTCTGCTTGGTGGATTCCAAGTTACTGAAGCAATGCAAACACAGCTTTATGGTCCGAGAAGTGTGATTCAAGGACCCCACATGTAACCTGAAGCTGCATCACATTAGTATAAACATGGTCAATGAGACTGTTGTTGTCTGTAGTTGGCTGACTAATTTGTTGTTTGAGACCTATAGTTTTCAAAATTGCATGGCTAGAGTTGGCTAGCAGATCAACATTGAAATCTCCAGCAAGGACAACTGGCAAACCAACAGTAAACTGATACAGCTGTTCACCTTCTTCTAAAACCTCCTTCAGCTCTGCCCATTTAGCTTTTGGTGATGCATACACTGCTGCTATTCTGATTTGTGGTACATCTTGAAACTCTGTCTGTATGACAAAGGTAACCATTTCTATGACAGTTCCTGCTGATGTTTTCTTAAGCTTGTGGCAAATTGTTGACCTGTCTATTTCTAATTTAGTATAAACAATCATGCCAAATGGTGAGCGAGATGTTCCTGAACACTGGCCATCAAATCTAAATGAGTAGAATCCTGGAATAGAATAGTCAGCAGTGACATCAGATGGCTTGAGCTTTGTTTCAACAAATATCATCACATCAGAACAGCTGTAGTTCTCATCTGGTAATATGTCCCTGAAGTGTTTATGAAGAGATCTTACGTTGTGAAAGAGCAACTTCAGGCAAGGTTTCTTGGCATGGTGATAAGTTAATAATGGTGACTTTAACAACATTTCTGTGCCCAAACGTTCCATTTCTTCTTTCACAGCTTTACTTGTTGCAACTGACTTTTCATTTAACTCTCTGATATAGAGATTGTCAACTGAAGTCACACGACTTAAAGCTACATAGTGGGAATGTGGGAATGTTCTACCTGTAAAATCAACCACAGCAGCCTCCATAGTATCACCTTGGCATCTGTGGCAAGTCTTTGCTGCAGCACATCTTAGAGGAATCTGTTCTCTCATTACCATCACGGACTGGTATCGTCCAACTGGAAACTGACGTTTCGCCTTGAATATTGGGGTCCAGTTTTTGTGGATGGCTGAAGTATATAATTTCTTATTTTCCTCTCTACACTTCCTTCCAACAGATTGATCTTCAAACTTAACCCACAGATAACTGATTTTGCCAGTTGCAGTTACTGAGCCTACTGATTCGAGGACACAACCGGCCCCATTGGCCAAACCATCTTCAACATCTATGTTGCACGATATCTCATTTCTCAGTCCCAGTGCTGACTTGTATTGTGAACTTAACCCCATTGTTTTGCTTGCATCTTGAGGAACTGATCTTTTCACTTTCTCCTTCACATCTTTTGATACATCCCCTAAAACAACATCCATTGCTTTAATGCATATTTTTTGGTACTGGTTTCATATACCAAACCGTTGTGGCTGTCAACCATCCTGTTGGATATAAAGATGTGCGGTACCTTGAGCGGATAGTCTGGATGTAATACATCTTTGTTGATAACTCTAGTCTTGAGCATTTGTATGTCTTTCTCTGTGTGTCTGCTTTCTCTCAAGCGATTGAGTAACTGAGCAAACTCAGCTGAATCTTTCTGTCTCATGATAGTTGTTAACTGGAATATTTGAAAATTTTCCGTCCAAAGGTTTGTTGCAAGCGGTCCATAGTCTTGAGTCAGATTTTCAAACACCCAACCATCAAACACAGGCTTCAGCTGAAATAAATCCCCTACTGCAATAACAGAAATTCCACCAAACAGCTTTGATGAACCAGTTATCTGCTGAAGTCTGTGATGAATGAAAGACAGCATTCTGTTACCTACCATGGATATTTCATCTATTATCAGGAGTTTGACATCTTGAAACTGACAATGAAGAGTGTTCAGTTTATCACTTGTCAATGGTTTGTAAGTTAGTTTTTGGCTGACAGGAATTTTGAACAGACTGTGCAGAGTGTTTCCTTTAATCAAGTAAGCTGCTATACCTGTTGGTGCTGCTAGGAGAACCTTGATGCTGTCTGGATTGCAGGTGATACTTTTGTTGTAGTATCTCAACAAAGATTGATAGATAGCCTTTACCACTACAGTTTTACCCACTCCTGCACCCCCTGTCAGAAATAAATATAGAGGACTGGCATTAACTTTTAAATGATACAGTACATGGTGGAAAATTTCTCTTTGTTGTTTGTTCAATGATCTGACCATAGATAAATAATCTTCCTCTGGCATGACATTTACCATGACTTCAGTCCTGTCACTCTCGGACCCAGCTGGTCCTCCTGGAATTTCACTGAAAGATGAGACTTCAGTATCTGGAGGGGCAAAGACTGGAAATATATCACCTTCTGTAATTCCTTCTTCTTCATCATCTCTCTCCACTTGCTGGGCATTGGGGGCTAATCTATCCCATTCATCTTCCATGCTATCTTCAGTTCTCTTTTCAAGATCTTTAACTGCTTCATCTAGCTCATACCAGTTGTGGTTGTATTCTTTCATCTTTTCTTCTATATCGGTTATGTCAACCAATTGTTGGAATCTTTCCTGGTATGTTTCACAGTCTCCTAATATCATTTCTTCTTTTCGCCAAGGATAAAATAACATCAAGACTTCTCTGAAGTAGTTTTCTGAATCCATTTCATATTGGTATCTAACATAGCGGATCACTATGGGCCTCTTTCTTTGTCTTAGTACTGTACCATCTTCACACTTGTACTGTTTGGTTACATAACAGCTATCATCGGCTGGACTAATATCATCACTTTCTTCTCCTGTATTTACTGGTCTGCTGTTGTATACTACTCTGTAAATAGAACAGAAGTCAGCAAGGCACAGATCATGAAGTTTTCTTGGTCTCTGTGCATATCTCTGTATTATGCTTGTTGTCTCTACATCAGTAGACTCGTCAGGCAGATTTTGGATTAATTTCAGACTTTTTAGCATTATAACTCTCTCATTTTCTGGAGATGTGTTAATAAACATAACATCTCGTGAAGCTTTTTTCAAAGGCAGCTGCAAAATAAAGTACACTGCTTCTTGTGCAGAAACTTCAACATGTGTCAAGAATTTGTGACCAATAGTCCTGACTTGTTTTCTTATGTCCTGATTTCCTTCTTTAGCTTCTTTTGCAGCATTGAAGAGCAAGTTGCTCATGCCTCTTTGAGCCTTTGCTATGTATGTCACTATGTACATAGCACAGGCATACGGATCAGTAACATACTGTATATCCATATTTGCCCTCCAACACTGCAAAAGACATTTGTTGTAACTATTGATTCTAATTTCATCCACTTGTCTCTGTAAGAAGAT
Organism: Ctena decussata; assembly: GCA_963989385.1. Classification (NCBI taxonomy): domain Eukaryota; kingdom Metazoa; phylum Mollusca; class Bivalvia; order Lucinida; family Lucinidae; genus Ctena; species Ctena decussata. Next base: position 64,621,447 of record OZ022507.1, read on the forward strand.
TTTTAGACTTTTTAAGGAGGATCTGACTGCCAATGTGTATTCTTCCATTCTCAAGTTAATTTCCTTCAAGAAATCATGAAAATCTATGTTTTTACCATTTTTCAAATCATCAAGTACTTTCTTGATCTTTTCCCAGTTCTTTTCATGCATTTTTTTCTCCTCTTCTGAAGTTTCTGGACCCAAGGGCTCAAGAATGCATGTTTCTGGCATTGGTGGCATTGGAAAATTAAACCTACATTCATTTTTATTTTTGCGTTGACATGTCCTGGAGTGAGAATGTTGTTGTAGAACATCATCCACGGACTCATCTTTCCTGCAGGTTACATACTTATCTACAAATGCAATGACCCTGGCTTCAGCATCTTCGCTCTCATCAAGAGTTGGTGAATCTTCAACCCAGACAAGCATGTGGATATGAGGAGAGCCCCTCATCTGAAATTCTACTTTATAGAAATAATCTGAAACTTTTCCTATTATATTGGCTGGGCTCTGAAGAACATCACTGATTAATTTTTTGACTTGATGCTCAAAATGTCTAGCACATGTGACCGGGTCACTCTTGATCAGTTCTGACTTCTGGAACCAGGTGAGCTCTGATGCTTCTTGATCAGAAAGTGTTTTCATATGTAGAGACTTGTATAAAATCTGCAGAAGGTGAATCCACCTAGTTTCTGCTGAAGAAAATGACGTGAACCATGTGGGAATCCCTAACTTGCGTATCATAGCAAAAATGTCCTTTTTTGTCTGTTCCCAGTATGGTGGAGACCCTCGGAGATCCTTAAAAATTCTAAAGCCTTCATTCAAACGACACAGTTTTTCAACATTTTCCATTGATTTGAGATGGCCAGCAGTCACATCTTGTTTTCCTTGGGCTTTCCTAATACAGATATTGGCTTTATCCAGAATGTGCTTTGTCTGTAGCTTCTTAAACTTGAAAAACAAATTGGGGATGTGACTGGCCATCCTTCTATCTGACCTTCGCAATTCTGATTTGCAAATATCAGCATAGCTTATCTTGACTGGTCTCTCCATGTTGTCGGGGCGGGCTCTTCCACAAAATAATGTAGGAAAAGCCAGTTCTTCTGCATTATGATCCATGAAAATGCTTACTGGAGTATTTCCTTCAGCAGGAGCAAACGAAAATATGCGACAAGCCTCATCAGTCAGATCCTGGGGGACAAGAAGAGTATCCAATATGCCCACTGGTTGCTCTTGACCTGCAGTTTCATCCCAAGGATCTGGTTCATCAGCTGATTCATCTGGCCTGTCATCATCAGTTGTTTCCACAATACCATTTGTTGGATTCCAGTCATCATTCACAACAACACCTTCCTCCTGATATAACCTGCAATTTGCTATTAACCAATTAATTGCAGTTATGACTTTTTGCGGGCGTATGTTTTTAAAAGCAACATGATGCCCAAAACTCTGTTTTCTTTTCAGCTTAACTGGAATGGACTCACTGTCATCCATATTTCTAGGAAGTTTCAAAACTGTATTAGTCACATTGGCAGGAACATTGACAACATTTCCATTAAGGCTAAGCTGGCCACCACGAGGAAGCTGATGCAGACACATAAATGGGATGCGTGTTGCTACCAGTCTTTCTTCCATATCTGTCAAATCCAGTTCCGGAGGTTTCAATGGAAAATCCATCATGTTGGCTATGGCACAACTTGGAATTTTTTTACTCCTAATGGCACTTAAACATGTATGACATATCCACTCCTTGTTATCCACGCTTGTTGTACCTGTGATCAGCATTTCTTTCAGTTTTTCTTCAATATTAATTGATTTCGGCACTAGCCTTACACTTTCTCGATACATCATTTGACTGCAACATGTGCACACATATAAGGGCCCACTCTGAACAGCTATGTGAAAGTTTTTTATAATCTGGGGAACAGAGATAATTTTTCTCTCCTTTTTTTTCTTATTTTCTGATGCTCTGTAAGATTTACTTTCTCTTGTCAATTGTTTATGTTCTTTTGCTTGATACCTACTTGTAACAGTTTTCTTCCTCATATTTTCCAAGTTTCTGATTTCTATGTATTTCCTTATTTTGTTTTTACGTTCTCTATCTCTTTGATGACCAACAGTATTCAGCCTTTTCTTCCTATTTTCCAAGTTTCTAAGTTCTACATCCTTTCGGGCTTCATGTTTACGCCCTCTATCCATGACATGACCATCTGGATTCATCCTTTTCTTTCTATTTTCCATGTTTCTAAGTTCTACATCCTTGCGGGCTTTGTGTTTACGCCCTCTATCCCTGACATGACCATCTGGATTCAGCCTTTTCTTTCTATTTTCCATATTTCTAAGTTCTACATCCTTGCGGGCTTCATGTTTACGCCCTCTATCCCTGACATGACCATCTGGATTCAGCCTTTTCTTTCTATTTTCAATGTTTCTAAGTTCAACATCCTTTCGAACTTCACGTTTACGCCCTCTGTTTCTGACATGACCATCTGGATTCAGCCTTTTCTTTCTATTTTCCACGTTTCTAAGTTCTACATCCTTGCGGGCTTCATGTTTACGCCCTCTATCCCTGACATGACCATCTGGATTCAGCCTTTTCTTTCTATTTTCCACGTTTCTAAGTTCTACATCCTTGCGGGCTTCATGTTTACGCCCTCTATCCCTGACATGACCATCTGGATTCAGCCTTTTCTTTCTATTTTCCACGTTTCTAAGTTCTACATCCTTGCGGGCTTCATGTTTACGCCCTCTATCCCTGACATGACCATCTGGATTCTGTCTCTTTTTCATGTTTTCCTTTTGTTTTACTTTCTCAGTTATTCTCATTTCTCTTTTATGTTCTGCCTCTTTTCTTCGACTTTCAGAATTTTGCCTTTTTCTCAAATTTTCCATTTCTCTTATATTTGGTAATTCCCTTTTCTTCTGTTTTCGTTCTCTGTCATTTTGGCTTTGTTTATTACTCTGTCCACTAGTTACAATTTCCACTACTTCAACATTTGTTTTCCTTTTTTTTATATTTTCATTTATAAAGTCATATTCATTTGGCTGCATCCTTTTATTGTTCCTGCTGTCTGTTTCTGTGTATGTATCACTGGAATGTGTAGTTGGAAATGCAACTATTTGTCTTGATTGTATATAATCTCTTAAGTGGGATCTCATCTTCAACTTATCAAATTTTTGCCAACTGGGAGACATCCCTAAGCAGTAGCAGAATGCATAAGCAACCGCAAATGCTCCACATGCGGGATCTGCTCCCTGCTGGGTCACTGGAATGAAATCTACTCTACTTAAAAGCTCACTGCCATACAGAAGCCTAAGCTGAGGTACGATTTGTGTATAATGTTCAATTCTACGAAGGGAATCATACACCAAGATTCGCCCTATCTGCGGGTTATATACCGATGTAACCCAATGATTACCTATATTATGTATATTGATTGATAGTTCACTGTCTGGAACAGGCGGGCTAGCTTCTGTTGGGTTTGAAAGAAACCATGTCATTTCAGCGGGTGTAATATACCCATGGTAGTCTGAACCAGTATACTGTCTGATCATGTCCAGTGCCACACAAATAACATCATCAGGGATAAAATTATCACATCCTTCAACCATATCAGCTACTATAGACATGTCTCTTACAGGTTCAGAAATCATTCTAAATTTTTTATTCAAAGCTTTGTTAGTTTCCTGATATTCAGTCTTTATAGCTTTGGAACATGCATGTGACAAAAAGTTCTTATACGTAGTAAAGATGGTACTACAGCTATCACAATATGTACATTTATGATTTAACAAAGTTTTTCTTGTCTTATATGACCGCTGACATCTTTCACAAATTAGAGTTTCCATGTTATTTTGAGATGAGCTTTGTCTTACCTGAGCAGCACATATATTTACTTTAGTATCAGTATGTTCCTCTTCATCTTTATTTGTAACCACGAAGACTGCTTTAATACATTTGTGTTGCTGGAACTTCTGATAAGAACTGAAGATTTTGTCACAGTCACAGCAGAAAGAACATCTGTGGTTCAAGAGAGTTTTTGCGGTTTTAAACCATTTTTTACATGCGGAGCATTGCTCCATACCATTACCATTATATATATGGGCCCCTTTGTTTCCTAACAGGATGTCCAGTACCAGTGCAGTTGAACCTGAAACAAATGAAAGAGTTTCAAATCAATCATTATCTCAAAGAAAAGGCTATAACAATAAAATCAAAAGCTTTAAATTTAAGTGACATTAAAGCTTAAGTTAGTTTCAGGTTTTACAGTCAATATTGCTACAGACCATAAATAATTGTTTCATACACTGGTCATAAGTTGTGAAAACCAAGGATGAAAATAAGGATCATACATGTTTCATCATGGAATAATTTAGAGAAATATCTGGCAACAAGCATTTGAACAATTCTAAAAGACCAGCAAAAGTTAATACAGGTAATGAACATGAATGATTGCTTTTCCATATTAAACTGTGCAAGCCTAATGTCAGTATGTGAAATCATGTTATTATATAATAAGAAACAGTCAAAGTTGATCATGTTTGTCAAAACAATTTCACTGTAATGCAGACATTTTACTATAAACAACAGGAAACTTGAGAGATATCAATTAAGTGTCAACAAGGCTCATAGCTACATGTATTTAAAGTATGACAGTTTAATATTTTCATACAAAAGTGCAAGAAAGTGTAACAGGGCAAGTCACGTGTTTTTGTGGGTGTATCTCGGATGGGGTTGGGAGGAATTTAGGTAATAAAGAAATTCCTTCACACCCACTGAGGCACAAACATACACAAAGTTAAAAATTCCGAAGGCACCTGATTAGGCAGAATTTAAAGATAAATTCTGGGAATCAACTTTTATTTTTAAGTAAAATCATGCAGAGAACCCTAATTCAAAGTACCTCAGTAAGACAGTTCAAGTGAGCGGTAACAGCAGTAACTGTTGCATTTAATGACTCCATAATTATCATCCAAACCCAGCATTATCTGGAGCTTTAGCATCAAGAAATTATCAACTTACCATTGTCAAGTGTTGTACCTGTGCAGTTCCATGCTGGACTTGAACAACGATTTCTACTTTCAGCTGTATACACTATGCTAGTTGACTGACAGAGATTGAAATGTACCACTTTTCTTTTTCTCATAAAACGTTGGGCCATCATTGGTATCACTGTAACGAAATATCAATTAACTGATCTAATATAGTACATGTAAAATTCATGCAGTGACATATAACAAATTTAATATATTAGCAGTGAAAACTAAAGAAAGTGATTTCTGTTACTGACATTAAAATTATAATATACAAAACTATATGAAAATAGCTTTCTCCCAGTTTAAAATATAAAATAACTTCCAGACAAATGCATTAAATTGTTCAGTGAAGGACTGTTTTAAAATAATTATAGTACACACATTAAACATTTTTCTCTCATGTTGTCATCCTGTGAACGTACTGTTATTGGGTACACCTCCATGTTTTCGGCCATTTTTACGATGGAGAACAACTTTCATGACCTGTTTGCTTCTATGGAGGAAGAAGTCTTTCCGAAATGGAATCTACTCTTTAAGGTAAAGATCTGCTCCTAGAGAAGCAAATTCTTTAAGAGTTGGTCCCCACTGATAAGGGAATGAAAAACAAAAACAGCACAGTTGCTTCCCTTAAAAGACTTATTCAACTTAAATCTTTAAATACAGTAGCTGATTTAAAATAATGTATATTATACCATGCGTAGCTTGTTAGTGTTAGTCAAACATGATCCCTTTATCCACAAGGACAGTGATGAAAATGTCTACAAAATGGTGCAGAAACGCCATTTTTAGAAATAGAAACAAAACATTATTTTACTGATGGGACATGGGTTTCATGTGCTTATTTTCTTGCTTCATGTCTTCTTAAAATAAATTTTAATAACGTTGAATAATTATGTTTTATGAAATAGTTTATAATTAGCAAAACAAAATGCATGCTGATCTTATTTTTCATTGTTTCTTTTCCTTTCTGAAATAACATCCAGAGTACATGTACAATGAATTTAACTTTTCATGTTTCTTCTTTAATGCATTATTTTTTTCAAAATGTCTAAACATCTGCTATGTGACAATTTTGAAAAGGTGAATGTTATAGAACAATGTGCTGATACATGTAGTTTCTTCTTTGCATGACAAGGTTGTACTGACCTGAAAGAAATCCATCACCAGGTATTAATTATATCATGCAAAATAATAACAGTAAGCCTGAGGCTCTTCAGCAAAGACTGCCCATTTCAAACCTCCCTCATCTGAACAGCATTTAATCTGAAAATTGAGTCAAGATGAAACGTAACAGAAGCATTAGTAAAGAACAATAAACTGAACTGAATCATAATAAATTAGTTCAACAGGGCTTATTCTATACGAAAGATGTATGCAGATAGTGACTAAAACTTATCTTTTTATCGCAAATGGACAATTATAGTTTTTTACCCTCGATTTATTTGCTTGTTTGATAATCCACAATTCAGTATCGTGACAAGTCTTAGAAATTTAACCATTACTGAAATTGTGTTCTGGCTTCTTACATCTCTGATTTCAGATAACTCCTCAAACTCCTCAAAGGGTATAAAGATATGTTGCATAAAATAGTTGACTGAATGAATTATCCAGTAAGAGCAGTCTGATTGTGGTAAGCCACGCCTGTTCCAAAATTTAACAAAATGTCCTGCCTGTAATTACATTCAATAGGGTTTCAAATTACTTAGCAATTATGACTGGAGTCAGCTTTACCAGAATAAACCCTGATGTAAGACTTAGTGTGTGCAACTGATAATTTGGCATAGAGGGTAAGAAAATACGAAAGCAGACTAAAAATACACCGTGAAGGCAGACATATTTGGTTGGATTCAGTGGAGAAGTAATTAGGTTGCAATTTAAGATTTGATAAAATAGAAGAATTATTATTATAAATTTTATTCTAAGTTTAGAATGCAAGTATTTCAGTGATATGCAGACTATATATGCCAAAATACTGAGTTACACACTTGCCCTGTATACTTATCTACTCTTGATTATCTTACTCACCATACACCTGATGATGGACAAGGTTTCTGATGAAAGCTGCCTGACAGAAAAACACTGTATTTACAAAAGAGGCACTGTAAAGCAACATAATGTAATATCCTTACTATGATGACTGTAAATAATGGGAGAGGGTCAAATAAACATGTACCCTGCTGGAACGATGTCAAAATGACGTTGGACTGACACTAATGCGACATCTTCACATCACATTGATATCAGTGAGGCGTCATTATGATGGCATGTGCCTGTTGGGTATACTCTTCCCAGAAGGCTTCTATCAGAGAAGTCTAACAGAGTCTGAAATGTTTGCCAAGAAGTCAGAAGTGCAATTTGGCAAACCTTTAGATCAGTATCAAACATCAGTCATCAACTTAATCCATCATGGCATTGTAAAACTATCATTAAAAAACTTTGAACAAAAACACTGATGTAAATTTTAGAACCATTGCCTTAACTTCAAAGTCATCAAGTCAAGCAAGATGAAATTTTAAAGTCCATTAGCTTGAGGGTAGGGGGAGGCAGGATGTATCAGAATCCTAAACCAATATATAACATCAATCTAAGTATTAGTATTAACTGACTCCATTGTGGATATAAACTTTAACCAAAATCTTTAAAACAAAATTCTAAGTCGATGACCTTGACCTCAAGGTCATCCATAGGGTAAGTATATAGTGTTTTGTAAAAACTCAAAAAAGTTTCTAAAATCAGTTTAAGTGTAAACTAAATCTATCCCAAGCATTATAAATCAGTATGCAATTAAAAAACTAAAAAAAGACCAAAATTTCCTAAGTCCATGACCTTGACATCAAGGTCAATAAGCAGGGCTGAGGTAGTACTCTGAAAAACTTTAGACTAATATCTAACTACAGTGCAAATATCAAAAGAATCAACCTATGGGTTCAGGAGATATGGGTCTTTAAAAAACTTAAACCAAACCATCCAATAAACAAAAAGACAATTTTCTAAGTCCACGACCTTGACAACAAGGTCACTGAGTGGGGTGGGGGTGGTACCTTGAAAAACTTTGGACCAATATCTAACTACAGTGCATGTATCAAAAGAATCCATTAATGGGGTACAGTGATATTGGGCTTTAAAAAACTTTAACCAAAACATCCAGTCCAAAAAAAACTAAAATTTTCTAAGTCCATGACCTTGACATCAAGGTCACTGAGTGGGGTGGGGATGCTACCTTCATAAACTTTGGACCAATATCTAACTACAGTGCAAGTATTAAAAGAATCCATCCATGGGTTAAGGAGTTATAGGTTTTTAAAAAACTTTAACCAAAACATCCAATCCGGACGCGGACGCGGACGCGGACGCGGACGCTGACGCGGACGCGGACGCCGACGCCGTGGTGACAACAATAGCTCTTCCTGAACTTTCGTTCAGGCGAGCTAAAAAGGAGAAATTGTCTCTCTAAGCTAACTGACTTCTTCCTATTTTGAGCTGAGGGAGAAGTCAAAATGTATAAAACATATAGATCTTGAAAAATAAAAAATTAGGGCTAAAACTTTTCCCTGAAAATGATGCAAGACGTCTCCCTGTCTGAGAGCCCTAGCCTTACCCCTGAACTTTACACTCTACAATAGTTTACAGAATCAGTCTCAGAAAGATGAAAACAAGACCTGTCAGTGGGACTGGATAGCTTGCCCATCACCTAAACAAGAGGGCCATGAGGCCCTGAATCGCTACCTGAACAATTGGCAAGGTGGCTTTTACTTATCATGTCTGAAATTGTCAAAATATGAGTTTTGGGTCAAAAGTCAAGGAATGACGATGACCACTTGTACTCATAAATCTTCATGTACTCATTAAGACAACCATATATATCATTTTTAGGCCAAAATCTTCAAAACTTTCCATGAAATCTTATGTTCTAGCATTTTCCCATAATTGACCATGCTGCAAAAAAGGTCAAGGTAAACCCAAGGTCACCATTTGAACAGTCTTGGTGGTACTCTAGTACTCCATGCAATTTACCAAGTTTCAAGGCCATAGGTGTATTGGTTCTGCAGAAGAAAAATACTAAAGATTTATACCATAAGTGGTAATGGCGGCCAAGTTGGTCATGTGACCTGGACCGTTTGAACAAATTTTCATTCAATCAACCCCTGGAGGCTCTATATGAAATGTGTTCTCAATTGGCCCTTTGGCTTTTGAGGCAATGGTTGAAAATGTCAAAATATGAGCGATTTTGATCAAAGGTAAAAAAATTACCTTGACCTCTTGTACTCATAATTCGTCATGAACTCATTTAGACAACTGTATATACCATTTTTTAGGCCAAAATCTTCAATGAAATCTTATGTTCTACCATTTTCCCATATTTGACCTTGCTGTAAAAAGGTCAAGGTCAACACAAGGTCATAATTTGAACAATCTTGATAGTACTCAAGTACCCAATGCTACATACAAAGTCTCAAGGCCATCGGTCAATTGGTTCTGGAGAAGAAGATTTTTAAAGGTATTTACCATATATGGGCTTGGCAGCCATGTTGGTCATGTGACCTGGACCGTATGAACAAATTTTCATTCCCTCAACCCCTTGAGGCTCTATATGAAATTTGGTTTCAATTGGCCCAGTGGTTTTAGAGCAGATTGTTTGAAATTGTAAAAATTTGAGATTTCTGGGTCAAAGGTCAAAGAATGACCTTGACCTCTTGTACTCACAGATCTTCATGTACTCATTAAGATAATTGTATATACCAATTTTTAGGCCAAAATCTTCAAAACTTACCATGAAATCTCATGTTCTAGCATTTTCCGATATTTGACCTTGCCGTACAAAAGGTCAAGGTCAACCCAGGGTCATAATTTGAACAATCTTGATAGTACTTGAGTACCCAATGCTACATACCGAGTTTCAAGGCCATCGGTCTACTGGTTCTGGAGAAGAAGATTTTTAAAGGTTTTTACCATATATGGGTGTGGTGGCCATGTTAGTCATGTGACCTGGACCGTATGAACAAATTTTCATTCCCTCAACCCCTGGAGGATCTATATGAAATTTGGTTACAATTGGTGTAGTTGTTTTTGAGGAGATTGTTTGATATTGTCAAAATATGAGAGGTCTGGGTCAAAGGTCAAAGAATGACCTTGACCTCTTGTACTCATAAATCTTCATGTAGTCATTAAGATGAATGTATGTACCACTTTTTAGGCCAAAATCTTCAACAGTTTCCAAGATATCCTATGTTGCAGCATTTTGCCATATAAAAGCATAAGGAAGCAAATTTGATCTTATCGTAAAAAAGGTCAAGGTCAACCCAAGGTCATAATTTGAACAATCTTTGTAGTACTCGCGTACCCAATGCTACATACCAAGTTTCAAGGCCATCGGCCTGTTGGTTCTGGAGAAGAAGATTTTTTCAGGTTTTTACCATATATGGGCATGGCGGCCATGTTGGTCATGTGATCAGGACCGTTTGAACAACTTTTCGTTCCTAAGGTCCCAGGAGGCTCTATATGAAATTTGGTTACAATCGGCCCAGCGGTTTCAGAGGAGAAGTCGTTTGAAATTGTGGACGGACAGACGGACGGACGGACGGACGGACGGACGGACGACGGAGCCTTGCCATCCTATAAGCTCCCCCGGAGCCGCTGGCTCAGGTGAGCTAAAAACATTAACGTAGAACTTTAACATTTTGCTAATGCTGACGCCCCCGATGCCGGGGTTAGTGCAATAGCTCTTCCTGTACATTCGTACAGGCAAGCTAAAAATTAGTCTGATCAGGGTTTAGTTGTTCAAGTTCAAACGGTTATGAGAGGGAAAGTTTTCCCTCCAAAACAATCCCAACAACATAGCTAAATACAGCTTTTGGAAGAATAAACTCCATCTTAGATACAACTTAATACAGCTTTTGGAAGAATAAACTCCATCTTAGATACGGCTTTTGGAAGGATAAACTCCATCTTAGATACAGCTTTTGGAAGAATAAACTTCATCTTAGATAAACAGCTTTTGGAAGAATAAACTCCATCTTATACAATGTAATAGGATAAATATGATATGGAATATAAAACTTTTGCTTCAAACCAAAATTCTGTCAATAACTAATTGAGCCACCCAGTCTGATCAAAGTCTTTGCTGTCCACATGGAGGTAGCTTCGACCCTAAGCTACCCTTTAAGCACTTAGCAAAGAGTCTAATCAGATAGGGCGGATGCCCAGGCTGATCTTAGTATGCACTGGACGCACAACCACATTGTTGGTTTTCTCGTGTCATGGCTCAACTAATTTTTTTTGTTTCAGAGATCTGGCAACCCAAGCCAGTGACCCCACATAACAAAGTTACAGAAAATGATGTGCCCATGATATATATGGAAGACAATCCAACACTAAAGCAGAATGTCTATTCACTGAAGAACCAACTGAGGGCATGCGGGGTGAATGCATTTCCAGCTGATGAAGAAACCTGCCCTGAGATAAGATCAAACTGGATAGACTTTGGTGAACAACTGTCTAAGACTTATAAGAATTTTATTTTTGTTGTCTCTCCGCTGATGTATAAGATCTGTCATGAAGGAAAATATGGGGACAAGAACAGATTCCAAAATCTAATCGAAAACACAAGAGGACAACACTTAGCCTTGGTTCTGCTGCGGAACTTTGACAGTCTGTATTTTAAACATGGTTTGAAGCCCAGAATATTTTTAGTTGAACTCACAGACAACAAGATTGACAGACATATTTTTCAAAAGACTCAAAAAAGTGAAAAGTTTGTGGAAGATGCTTTGGGTGAACTATTTGTAAATTTAGATGAAACTGACCCAATGTCTCAGGTTACTGAAGGATCTGCTAAGACTGAATATATACAGACAACAGACATTAAGGAGGACACACTGTCTCATAAACTGGTAGAAGATCATTACATTTTATATGAAGCAAAATGTTTTCAGATTCCACTATCAGAGCTTCAAAGTGGTGTGAACTTAAAATCTAATACAGTGCAATATCTAAGTCATTGTCTTAAGACCTGAGTATACAGTTGACTCTCGATATCTCAAACACTGATACCTTAAAGTTTCCTCTTATTATCTAAAAATATAGTTGGGATACATTTCCTGTATTTCTTTACATTTCAGCTCCTGCTATCACAAACCACTAATATCTCAAAGTAAATTTTCTTGGACCAGAAAATTTACTTTGAGATATAAGTAGTTTGAGCTGAATCTTGACTTGGAGATATCAAGAGCTGACTGTAGCTGGATGGATGACTTGTGTTTGTGCAGCCATTTCAACATTATTTGTCATAATGCTCTGATGGAAGGGTAATGATGAAAGACTGTGCAAAGGAGCCCTGTTTATGAGTGGAAAGGTTTCTTCTTCCAGTGGGTTTTGAACTTGGACCTCTTAGATTAGCAGGCCAGCACATAACCCACTGAGGTACTGGGTCTTCTCCTTATTAAGATGACAGGGTGCACTTTCAGGGGAAGTAACTCCGCCATTTTGATTTTTGTCTCCCTTTTAACTGGGAGCCAACACTTAAAGGCATAAAATGTTCCTAGAGGAGCAACTTTTCTCTTTAACAGCTGGCTGCCATTGTGAGAAGGGAGATAAATTGAAAATGGCAGAGTCACTTCCCCTGAAAATGAACCCACTCATCTTAACCATCAGAGAAAATTCTAACTAGAAATGTTTTTTGACAAAAACAGATATCCACCTACCAGCGCTTTCCCAGCAGTTTCATTTTCCCTAAATGCTGCCAAGTTAAAACCTCCTGTGACATTTAAATATGGTCAAGGTCACCTTCTGAGACCTTGAAAAAGAGGTCAAGGTCACCAAAATTCAATCACTTCTCCTTTTCCCACTGATGTATCTGTGACAGTTTGGTTCAGATCCATCCATCCATTCAGGAGATATGGTGCAGACAAGCAATTTTCAACATTCTTTGACCTCCTGTGACCTTGAAAATAGGGTCAAGGTCATCAAAATATAACCAGTTCTTTAGCATTTCCCAATCATATATTCATGCAAGTTTGGTTCAAATCCATCCATCCATTCAGGAGATATGGTGCAGACAAGCCATTTTTGAACATTCTTTGACCACCTGTGACCTTGAAAATGGGGTCAAGGTTACCAAAACCAAATCAGTTCTTTGCAATCTCTCAGTGATATATCTGTGCAAGTTTGGTTCAAATCCATCCATCCATTCAGGAGATATGGTGCAGACAAGGCATTTTTCAACACTCTTTGACCTCCTGTGACCTTGAAAATAGGGTCAAGGTCATCAAAATCAAATCACTTCTTTGCCATCTCCAAATGATATATCTGTGCCAGTTTGGTAAAAATCCATCAATTCCTTCAGGAGATATGGTGCAGACAAGCTATTTTTCATCATTCTTTGACCGTCTGTGACCTTGAAAATAAGGTGAAGGTCACCAAAATCCAATCAGTAATTTCCCCTAACCCAGTGATGTACCTGTGGAAGTTTGGTCAAAATCCATACATCCCTTCAGGAGATAGAGTGCAGACAAGAAGCTATGCTGACGCCGACAGGATCCACATCAAAACAATATGTCCCCCCCCCCCATGGTGGGGGGAGGTAATGAAATACAACAACATACATTCTGGAGAAACTATCAGAAAAGTTTACTTGAAATTGTCCTTAAAGAGGCTCCTTAATAAGCCATTATCTTAAAGTTTGGTATTCTGCTTAAAAATATATATTTAATCAACCATACTTTACATATACTGTAATATAATGTCGTAAGTTATGGGGTTTGACAGAAGGCAAAATGCTTATACTGGTATATAAAGTCATTTCCTGACATAGTCATTAGAATTTATTTATCACACTGATCTCATTATTTTTCTTTATTTATTTTTAGTATAGGAAAGTCGGGTAAATTCGGACAGCGGGTAAATTCGGACAGTGACATTGTTTCCTTTATATGCCAGTTGTTTGGAATTCAAACAAAATTAACTTGGCAAACAGTGAAAATCCTGATGAGACGGCTCATTATGAGCCGTCTCATCTGGATTTTTACTGTTTGCAATGGTATGTCCGAATTTACCTGCTGTCCGATATTACCCGACTCCACTCTACCACCTCGGAAGAGACTGATCTCATTTTTTAACATACCTTAAGGGTTTTTGCCTATTCACTACTAAATTTGTTTACAATATTATAGTCCAAACGAATGGTAAAGGTATCCTATAGACTTGTGGTCATAGGAGCAGTGCATTGCTAAAGGTTTGGCACAGCCTTGGCAAGGCATGGCCAAGTTTTGCTCCAATTTTACCACCCAATTCAAACTGACTACCCAGTTAGTTTTGGCCTTTACTGTCGGATGTGAATTTAGTCATCTACTTTTTCTCCACCCGATTCAAATTGGCTACCTTTTTAGTTTTGGCATTTACTAGATGTGAATTTAGTCGTCTACTTCTTTTTCATTTTTACACTTTAAGGGTTAAATTGCAGCTGAGACTTTGTTCAGTCTATACACTTGTGCAGTTTGATCAGTCTACACCTTTTGATATGCAAACCAATCAAGCTCAAAATGTGTTTAAAGCAAACACAGAAGACTCTGAACAGACTTTCACTGTGTCACAGCTGATTTGTTTGAGGCCAATGGGTACACTTTCAGGGGAAGCAACTCTGCCATTTTCATTTTTGCCTCCCTTCTTAATACAGATCAACTCTTAAAGAAAAGAATTTGCTCCAGTAGGAGCAAATTCTTTTCTTTAAGAGCTGATCCTATTTTTGAAAGTCATTATTTTCAAGAGAAGCAATTAGGAAGTCATTAAAGTTGTGTCCCTTTGTCAAAATGGTGGAAAAACATGGTAGTGTAACCATATACCCACACCTCAGCGTCATTTTTATGACAGGTAACAGCATGTGTTCAATATTGTTATTTTCTATATAACCTAAAACTGGCAGTTTAAGTTAAATGTGTTCATTGTATAGTTGTTTTTATGTTGTGAAGCAGAAATTTAAGCCTATGTGTTCATTATATGAGCCGCGACATGACTATAAAATGGCATGTGCGCCCAGTTCAGCCTGAGTAACCGCCCAGTCTGAGCAGAGTCTTCATTGTGTGTTTAAAGGCTAGCTATTGGTTTAAGCTACCTCCATGCCAACAGCAAAGGCTCTGATCAGACTGGGCAGATACCACCCTGATGTGCATTTTTGCATGGTGCACATATCGCTTTTTTGTCATGTTACAGCTCATATGTTTTTTTTTTTTTTTTTTTTTTTTTTCCATTTTTTAAGAGGTCTAAAACTGCCACTTTATATGTTTATTGAATTGATTTCTTCTATTTTTGCTGTGCAATAAAATCAGAGAGTGACCTGGCCCCGAGGTTATAAAACTTTTTTCATGCTCAACTCAGCTGAGCATGAAATTTCACTTGGTAATAAATAGCAAATTACTGATAAGTACAGTTGTTTTCTTGCTCAGTTTGGCTGAGTATGAAATTTTCTCTGCTGATAAATATGAAAATGCCAACTAATGTTGGCATTTTCATATTTATCAGCAGAGAAAATTTCATGCTCAGCTGAGTTGAGCACGAAAAAAGTTTTATAACCTCGGAGCCGGATTGCTTGATTTCTTGTATTGTGCCAAAATACTTACCTGCCACCAGTTTCATTCAGTTCCCTTTAATACTTTCAGAGGCGGGGCTGCGTAGCGCAATTGGTAGGGCACCTGACTCATAAGTCAGAGGTCCTGGGTTCGATACCCGGTCTGGCCACATACTTTCGTTTCTCCTTCCGCTGATTTAAGAAGGGCAGTTGTCAGTTACTGGCAAAAGTATGTGCACTTAGTACTGGTTAACCGCTTAGGAGGTCTAAGCCTGCCCAGGAATAGTGTGGTTAGGTTAACTGACCGTCCCGACATGACCATAGTTGTTTACCGTGGACGTAAAGCAAGAAATCAATCAATACTTTCAGAGATATGCTCTGGACAAAGGGTGAAGGACGGACAGATGGATTGACAGACAGACAAAGCAGCGACTATATGCTCACCCTTCGGGAAGCATATTAAAAGGACCAAATCTCATATACTAGAGTTACCATTTTTGGTTCTAACACATTCGCTTGCCAATATACACATCACCATTAAGTAGTGCTAAAATATTTAAAACAGTTAAGGAGTTACAGAGTAAACAGGAAATTTATTCAAGGGCAGATAATTCAGTAAGATAAAGTTGTGGATCTTGCTCATGATAGATTGCCCAATTATTATACACATTCCTACAAAGTTTCATTATAATATTTCAAAAGGTTAAGGAGATATGGAGAGAATGGGAAAAGCCTAAAAATACTAATCAAAGGGAAGTTACTCCAAAATTAAGTAAGGGGGAGCAACCATTCTTATATGTGGCACATTGCCTTGTGATCATGCACATTGCTATCAAGTTTCCTCGTGATATTCCAAACAGTTACCAAGTTATGGTATGCACAAGATAAGTATACACAACAAGTAGCCCAAGGGCAATGATCGCTCACCTATCAGTTAATGCTCAATTTCTATATAAAAAAGGTAGTACTAGAGTCCCAGATGCTACATATCAAGTTTCAAGGCGTTGGCCTAGTGGTTCTGGAGAAGAAGATTTTTTAAGGTTTTTGCCATATTTGGGAATGGTGGCCATCTTGGTCATGTGACCTGGACCAAATATATAAAGTTCCTTTCCTGCTTTGCCTGAAGGCTGCATATGAAATTTAATTAAAATTGGCCCAGTACTTTCAGAGGAGAAGTCCTTTAAAAATGTTGACACACAACAGACAAATGACCTTTGGCCAAAGTCACTAAATGACCTTGACCTCTAGTATCCGTAGGGGATGAAATTGACTGCATTTCCATATCAAAAAGCACAACAGCAACAGAAAAATGCACTTTTTCAGCTTTTCCCACCTAAAAGCCTAAGGGACCAAGACTTTGCAGTAAAATAGATCAAGGTCAATGTAAGGTCATCATTTATAGAAACTTTGTAGCACTGGAGTCCAAGATGCTACATACCAAATTTCAAGGCAATAGGCCTACTGGTTCTGGAGAAGAAGATTTCTTAAGGTTTTTACCATATATGTGCATGGCAGCCACCTTGGTCATGTGACCAGGGCCAAATATATTAATTTTCGTTCCCCCATCCTTTTAAGTCTCTATATGAAATTTGGCTTCAATCGGCCCAATGGTTTCTGAGGAGAAGATGTTTGAAAATGTTGACAAGCAGCAATGGACAAATGATCTTTGGTCAAGGTCACTAAATGACCTTGATCTCTAGTATTCATAGGGGTTGAAATTGATTGCATTTCCATATCACAGAGCATAATAGCCACCAAAAAATGCACTTTTTCAGTTTTTGCCATTCAAAAGTCTATGGGACCAAATCTGACCTTGCCATAAAATAGGTCAAAGTCAACCCATGGTCATCATTTATATAAACTTTGTAGTACTACAGTCCAAGATGCTACAAACCAAGTTTCAAGGCAATCTGCCTATTGGTTCTAAAGCAGAAGATATTTTAATGTTTTTACCATATATGGGCATGGCGGCCATCTTGGTCATGTGACCTGGACCAAATATATAAACTTTGGCTCCCTCATCCTGTTAAGGCTCCATATTAAATTTGGCTTCAATCAGCCCAGTGGTTTCTGAGGAGAAGATGTTTGAAAATGTTGACAAGCAGCAATGAACAAATGATCTTTGGTCAAGGTCATTAAATGACCTTGACCTCTATTATTCATAGGGGTTGAAGTTGACTGCATTTCCATATCACAGAGAATAATAGCCACAGAAAAATGCACTTTTTCAGTTTTTGCCATTCAAAAGCCTATGGGACCAAATCTGACCTTGCCATAAAATAGGTCCAGGTCAACCCATGGTCATCATTTATATAAACTTTGTAGTACTACAGTCCAAGATGCTACAAACCAAGTTTCAAGGCAATCTGTCTATTGGTTCTAAAGCAGAAGATTTTTTAAGGTTTTTACCATATATGGCCATGGCGGCCATCTTGGTCATGTGACCTGGACCAAATATATAAACTTTGGTTCCCTCATCCTGTTAAGGCTCCATATTAAATTTGGCTTCAATCAGCCTAGTGGTTTCTGAGGAGAAGATGTTTGAAAATGTTGACAAGCAGCAATGGACAAATGATCTTTGGTCAAGGTCATTAAATGACCTTGACCTCTATTATTCATAGGGGTTGAAGTTGACTGCATTTCCATATCACAGAGCATAATAGCCACAGAAAACTGCACTTTTGCAGTTTTTGCCATTCAAAAGCCTATGGGACCAAATCTGACCTTGCCATAAAATAGGTCAAGGTCAACCCATGGTTATCATTTATATAAACTTTGTAGTACTACAGTCCAAGATGCTACATACCAAGTTTCAAGGCAATCGGCCTATTGGTTCTAGAGAATAAGATTTTTTAAGGTTTTTACCATATATAGTTTAAGCATATTTTATTGCTATAAGTGACAAGCAATGGGGTTGGGCCACAAGTTCTCACAACATTAGTTACGGCCCGCCCCCTACATCATAAATTAACAGATACAAATAAGCATAATAATGACAGCAAGCGAACATATTCATAACATAACTATAAACAGTACCAAATAAGAAAAAAACAACAAAAAAACTAGCTATACAAAGGAGTCTTGTCAGGTGATCCGGGCCAAATCTTGGTGGGAATTGAAACGATGGTGGCTATGTGTATACATATACATGTATGTATATACCAGCCGACTATACATATAGCTGTAGCTAGTCCTAAAACCGCTTTGAAGATTTAATAAAGTTATGGATAGCCTTAAAAAGAATTATGTTGTTTTCAGTACCCAATTCTGGTTTACCAAATAGTACAGTGTCAGTACTGAGAGGGTGAAAATTTCTTGTAGCGTTAAATAACAATAGCCTCTCCGTAGTGTATTTTGGGCATCGAAAGAAGTAATGTTCAGCATCTTCTATTTCATTTGAACAGGAACAGGTAGGGTCAAGTGTTAAGTAGTTTGTAAAGAGATCGAAATTTAAATTGCTACATTTGTTACGTAGTCTAGCATGCAATACAGATATGTATCTACAGCCATACAAATAATAACTTGGAATTGCAGAAACATTCGCGTATATTTTCTTAGTATTCAATTTAAAACTTGTAAGTGTGTTTATTTCTCTCAGGTTGTTGTCGATCGAGTTCCATAATGAAATTGACGAGGGAATACATGATTTTCGTGAGATTTCTGTACGGGTATAAGGTATAGAATAATTATTTTGATTTCTAAGTGGATAATTAGAAACATTTCTAACTAGTGGTGGGATAAGGTCAATTATATAAGAAGGGGCTAAATTATTATGGACTTTATACATAAAATTTAATTTCTGTTGACGCCTCCTTTCTTCTAATGAGACCCAACCACATTCACGAAAAAGGAATGCTATTGATACAGATCTAGTTAAACCCGTTACAATGCGCGCGGCTTCATTTTGAATTTTGTCTAATAGATATGAATTCTGGGCTGAGCAGCCATCCCAAACAATGGAAGCATATTCTAATATAGGCAATAGATAAGAGGTATATATCTGATTAAGTGCTTTTCGACTAAAAGTGTATTTAAGTTTACGCATTATTCCAAGGACTTTTGAAGCTGAAGTTATAATATTATCGATATGAGCAGTCCATTTACCATCGCTACTAATAGTTAAACCAAGGTGTTTATGGTTTTCGACAAATTTTATTTGAGTATTGCCAAACGTTAGGCGGGGCAATGTATCAAAACGTCTTAAGGTGAATAAAACTGCTTCGGTTTTGTTAGGATTAAATGTAACTAGCCACTGGCTAGCCCATGCAGATAGCAAACTGAGGTCGTGATTTATAATACCATCAATATCATGCAGGCTAGTGGCTGAGTAATATAGAGAACTATCGTCGGCAAACAATCTTGTTAAACTAAGGAGGGACTCAGAAATATCGTTTACATATATCAAAAATAATAAAGGGCCCAGTACAGATCCTTGTGGAACACCAGCGTTTAATATTTTAGGAGAAGAACTACTTGCTTTTAGCACAACCTTTTGTTTTCTGTTGTCAAGGTAATTAGATATCCAGTGTAATAAGCTTCCGTGTACACCGTGTTGTTTTAATTTAAACAATAAACCTTTGTGCCAGACCCTATCAAAGGCTTTGGAAATGTCGCAGAAAACCATACATGAAAACTGATGGTTGTCAAAGGTCTGACATATACTGTGGTAAATATCAATAAGCTGGAATACTGTTGAATGGTTAGGGAGAAAACCAGACTGATATTTATATAACAAATTATTTGCATAAAGATAATTATATAAGTTTTTAAAGACAATACGTTCTTGCAATTTACTGATATTACTCAATAAAGCAACTGGCCTATAATTTGACGGCGATGTCTTATCACCTTTTTTGGAAATCGGGATCACATTCGATTCCTTCCAGGGATCTGGAAATATACCTTCGGAAAAAGATCGGTTAAATAATAAAGCTAAAGGTTTAGATATAGTTTTGGATACTCCTCTCAACATTCTATTACTTATACCATCATTTCCATTCGCCTTATTTGGATTAAGATTTTCGATTAATAGTTCAATTTCGCTTTCAGAGCAACTAACAGTAGAAATATTTTGAGGCGTCTTGCTTTGAAAAATAGGTAACTGGGAGTTTTGGTCATTCACACTAGATATTGAGACAAAGTAATCGTTTAAACACTCAGCTTTTTCTGTGTCAGTATAATAATAATTTAAATCACCGGTGTCTGATAATGTACATAAAGGCGGAATAGATGAAGACGTATTATTATCTTTAACAAAGTGACGAACTACTTTCCAGAATTTTCTTTTATCGTTATTTTGAAAGTCGCAAACTAATAGTTCTAAATTATTGTAAAATTTTTCTTTAGCGTATTTTATTTGATTATTAACTTTGTTACGTGCTTTTTTATATTTATTCCAATCTGAGGGGTTTCCAGATTTCGCTGCTTTTGTTTTAAGTCTATCTCTAATCCTAGAAGTGCTTCTTATTACGGAATCGTACCACGGCTTGTCATCTCCCCTCACTATAACAGTTTTATGTGGGATACATGAGTTAACAAATTCAAGGAAAATACTATTAAAGCATAAACAAGCCTCGGTTACGGTTCCATTTAGTAAACACGACCAGTCAAAATTTCTTATTCTTTGATTTAATAAATCAAAATTAGCATATTTGTATTGCCAAACGGTTCTTTCAAAAGACTCATTTAAATCGTAAAAGAAAGGTAATGTAATATAGGTTGCGCTATGATCACTTATAAAATTTGGCAATTTTATCGTGCCTTTATCGACAAAACTCATTTCTTCGGGAATAATAATAGGGTCTAACAGTGCTTGTTGCCGGGTTGGTTCATCTATGATATTGTGGAGAGAATTTAACATTAAAACATCTTTTAGATTGCGCACATTTTGGTGATATAAGTCTTCGTTTAAATCTCCAACAATGATAATATTCTTAGATATTTCTAATGCCTTTTCAATATTGAGATTCAGCTGCTCAAAAAAATTAATATCTGATGTACGGGGACTGTAAAAGGTTCCTAATAGATAAATTTCTCTATTAACCTTAATTTCTGTCCAGACAGATTCATTACAAAATATTTCAAGATCTATACGCCGAGAGTGCAAAATATTTGACGAGACATAAACCAGTATACCCCCTCCATGGCAAGTACGATCTTTTCTATATGGTGGGTCAAACTTATTAGAAAGTATTAAGGAATCCATATTTATATTGACATCAAGATGTGTTTCACTAAAGCAGAGTATGTCAAAATCCAAAAAAGTGTCTTGTATATATTCGATTTTGTTTCTGATACTTCTAATGTTACTATGAATGATAGAAAGGGTGTTAATTCGTGAATCTGGTCCCGGGTTACGTTCAATATCACCAGCTTGTAATAAAAGTAAACCTAAAATCAATATGACATTTATATTAATTAGCCAATCATTAGGAATAGATGATAAAAAACGACATAATTCTGAAAGTATCTTCAACAGCTCGATTATAGGACCAAGTAGAGAGTCGACTGGTAACTTAATTCTACAACTAGAGCGATATATGATGCCACCGCTGTGAAACAGACCAATGCAAATACGCCATTGTTGCAATCCGTTATCCATTCGGCATCATCATAAGATCTTCAGTCCACGTTAACTGCACCGGATCTGCATCACACCGGCACCATCTGCCCAGATCACCTGACAAGATTGGAAAGTAAACAACA
Organism: Ctena decussata; assembly: GCA_963989385.1. Lineage (NCBI taxonomy): Eukaryota > Metazoa > Mollusca > Bivalvia > Lucinida > Lucinidae > Ctena > Ctena decussata. The sequence continues at coordinate 64,643,726 of OZ022507.1, forward strand.
GTATATACAAGAAAAAGGTGGAGTGACAAAAACAAAAGAAACAAATTAATGAAAGCAAAAAACATATGAAAACACAAGACTAGTTGCCATGTAAATTTGGAGGCAAATTTGTGGAAAAGCAAACAATGAAAAACAAATCTCATCGGGAACGTAGTTTCGAAATACCACTGTAGCAGCGCTAATTCGGCGCCGTGACGTCGAATCAACATTGGTACAGGGACACGTCGACGCCACGCTTCCGATGAGATTATTCTATAATATTTCTACAAGTATCTTCCACAGCACAAAATAGGGGTATATTTGTATTTAATTGATTAACGGCTATTGCTAAAAAAAAAAAAAAAAGTTGATACACTTAAGAGCAAAGGGGATGGGAATAGGAATTTATTCAATTATCATAAATGACAGCAGGTAACATGCGCAGAGAAAAAAAAAATACGGCGGGGGGTGGGGGGGGGGACACACTGGATCGTCACTAGGAGAGTGGGCGGATGGATCGTCACTAGGTGGAGTAGGTGGCCACACTAAAGCGTCACTGTAATAAATAGGAAATTTCACCTCACAAATCGATCATACCATGCCAAAATAAATCGTCGATTAACAATACACACAATTAAGTATAAACATATCTCAATTAAATCAAAATCACCACCTCATTTTATTGACTCAGACTGTGTGTAAACTAAGGAAAAACCATTACCCTTCAGCCAGTTGTACAGAGTATGTGTCACTCGCTTTGTGCTCGTGACACATCCTCTCCACAGCTGATCTCTCAAGAAGCTGAAATCATAGCTTTTTTCAGCCGGATCACGGGATAAGGTGCCCGTTCAATTTGTGGGCAGCGAAGAGACAACAACCCTTTAAACTTTTACTGGGCAGTTTGACCATAGACATGGTGTCCACATAAACAGCCCAAGAATTCTTGAAATCGGCAAACAAAAACTTCATCAAGTACGTTGGCTGCATAAACAAGGCACCTTATCCCGCGAAACTACTGAGCAATTATCCGTGGCCGGTTTTACGATAAAGTGCACTAAGTATATATAGCCAATATAGCTATTGTATAGGATCCAAACATCCAATAGCAATACACTACACCTGTTTCATTTGCATACGTAAACAGAATAGTATACGGTTATGTAGTGTAGCTACCAAGCAAAGTCGGAACTTAGAAGAAAAAAAAAGGAAAACATTTCCGCGAACGAAAATAAAATCAACGTACTCAATGTGCTCAAACAACGGGGCGCCTAAAAACCATCAATTTTCCACTTGGGACAAGTGGAAAACCGATGGTTTAAGGCGTCCCAATACTTAAGCACATTAGGGCAAATATTTTAGGTAGGTAATTTCCCACGGAGCCGCATGAGGCGAGTCACGTGACAAGACGAGCTGCGAAAATCCAGACCAGTTCGGTGTGGGTATTCGCTGCTTTCATCTCTTTTCTCGAATCTTCGTCCATAATGTGCAGTACGAGGACTCAGAACAGCCAACACAAATCCTCTAGCTGAGACCATTAATCGCACCCATATATGGGCATGGCGGCCATCTTGGTCATGTGACCTGGACCAAATATATACAAACTTTCGTTCCCCCATCCTAATAAGGCTCCATATGAAATTTGCCTTCAATCGGCCCAGTGGTTTCTGAGGAGAAGATGTTTGAAGATGTGAATGATGACGCCGCCGCCGCTGACGACGGACGACGGACCAAGGCTATACTATAAGCTCACCTTGATAGGTGAGCTAAAAATAGCCTAAAAAACTAATCGAAGGGATGTAACTCTAAAACAAAGTAAAGGAGAGCAACAATTGTTGTACGCTACCCGTCGATGGGACTTCATACACACTGCTATGAAGTTTCATCAAGATATCCCAAATGGTTATCTAGGCGTGCATAAGACTTGCAGGGAAAAAAATAATCAAAGGGGCATAACTTTTAAAGTGAGGAAAGGGGAGCAACTGTTCTTGAACGCGACACATTGCCCCGACCTAATACATAGTCCTAAAAAAATTTCATGAAGATATCCCAAATGGTTACTGAGTTATGGCGCATGCAAGAAATTTTACGGACAGACGGCTAGTCGGACAGACGGACAGCACCATGACATAATACGTCCGTTTTTTAGCTCACCTGAGCCGAAGGCTCACAGGTGAGCTTATAGTATAGGCAGGCATCCGTCGTCCGTCCGTCCGTCCGTCCGTCAACATTTTCAAACGACATCTCCTCTGAAACTACAAGGCCCATTGTAACCAAATTTCATATATAGCATCTATGGGCCGGGGGAACCAATAATACTGTTTTTTATCCAAATCGCTTCATAACTTTGGTTGCTATGGCAACTTAAAGTTTCCATTGACTTGTATGGGAAAAATTGAAAATTTGCATTTATTGCTATGTCACTGCAGATATTTTGACAAAACTTTTGCAGAAATGTTCCTTGAGTAGTTCTCTATCAACCCAATGAAATTCATGTAAATTACACAATTTGGCTGGTTGCCATGGCAACCGAATGGTTAAAAATAGAAAAAATATTCAAAAATCATCTCCTCAGAAACTATACAACCAGTAAAGCTCAAACCTCACAGGAAGGATCTTAGTACTAGCCTCTATAAAAGTACTGTTTTTCTTGGCTATTGCTCCAGCAGTTTGGTTGCTATGGGAACTGAAACATGCCATTGACTTATAATGGCAAAATGGAAAATTTGCATTTATTGCTATGCCACTGCAGATATTTTGACAAAACTTTCATAGAAATGCACCTTGAGTAGTCTTTAACCAGCCATGTTAAATTTATGCAAATTGCGCAATTTGAATGGTTGCCATTGCAACCGAATAGTGAAAAATAGAAAAATATTAAAAAATCATCTCCGCAGAAACTGTGTGGCCAATGAAGCTCAAACTTTACAGAAAGAACCTTAGTACTAGCCTCTATAGAATTACTGTTTTTCATGGCAACTGCTCCTGCAGTTTGGTTGCTATGGCAACTAAGAGTTTCCATTAACTTATAATGGGGAAAATGGAAATTGGCAATTTTTGCTGTCTAACTGCAGTTATTTAGATTTTTTTCTACAGAAATGTTTCTTGAGTAGTCCTCTACGATTTATATGAATTTTCTCCAAATCCCTGAATTTGATTGGTTGCCATGGCAAAATATAGGGTAAATTTTCGAAAAAAAAAAAAAAAAATCTTCTGCTCAGAAGCCATATGGGGGATGAAGCTGATATTGTGCAGATGTGTTGATGACAGTAGCCTCTACATAAATTTTATTCCTTTTCTTCCAATCCCATAAGAACTTTGGTTGCTATGGCAACTTATAGTTTCCATTGACTTATTATGGGAAAAATGAAGCCATGAGGGGGATGAAGCTGATACTTAGCATACATATTGATAACATTAGCCTCTACCTAAAGTATGTTTTATATTATCATTGCCCGTGTGAATTTGTTGCTATGGCAACTTAAAGTTTCCATAGACTTATAATGGGGAAAGTGGACATTTCCTATTTATTTCTGTGTTACTGCAGATATTTTGACAAAAGCTTTACAGAAATGTTCCTGGAGTAGTCCTCTACCAGCCATATGAATATTTCCCAAATACCTGATTTTGATTGGTTGCCATTGCAGCCAAAGATCTTCTTCTGAGAAGCCATTACGGGGGGATAAAGCTTTTTTTCATAAATATTTGTGATATTATCCTCCACATAAATGGTGTTTTTTATTGCTGTTGTGCATGGTGTTTTGTTGCTGTAACCTCAGTGCTCAGGTGAGCGATATAGGGCCATTGGCCCTCTGGTTTCTAAACAGGCCTATAAAAAGTCAACAAAAGTTTTACATGGTGGGGGATCACGTGCTACTTTGTGCCTATATTCCGACAGAACGAGTAATAAATTGATCATTATTTCTTAAATACTCAATGAGTTTTCATGCGGTAAAAAGCAGATACCGGGTCTTTTTGCAACAAAGCCAACATACAAGAACCGTTTTCATGCACGCTTTAGTTTTCCACACTAGGTCGAGCAAGGTAAGAAAGTCTTTGCTCAACCTTGTGTTGAAAACTATGGCACGTAGCATAAAAGAATTTACATTTTCGTTTGTTGTGCATACAGACAAAGGTATCTGCACTTTACCGCATGAAAATTCATTTAGTATTAAGGAAGTAATGAGCAATTTTCTTACCCGTTCTGTCTGAATACAGGTAGCGTGGAGTGACCAGTTTCGGTGGGTATAAGAAACTATCGGCTAACTGGCTGATTCACATTCAGATCAAAAGCTAAAACCCATTATCAAATAGAAGCATAATATCTTACCTGTCAAATCATATCTTCATTTTTTTTTACTGTTATGTTTACTAAAGTTTGGCCACCATCTTTTCGGTTGGGGGTATTCTGGCTATATTGTGTACTACGTCACCAGTTTCGGAGGGTAATGTCTTACTACAGTATATGCCCAGAAATTGTTCACAAATTAACTTGTAATCACTAAATAACTTCAATTGTAACTTCTAACTTCGAAACACAAAGAATTAATTTGATTCCAGTCACTGATTAATTAAAAATTGGAAAAAAAAGAAACCACAACTACTGTTTAATTATCCAACTATGAAAAAAGGTTAAGTTTGGCTAAGCTGTTTAAATTGCTTTAAAAAGTATTCAAATAGTTCACTAGGGTGTTTGAAACCAATTATACAGGAGCAGGTGTGCTTTTAAAAAAAAAAAAGTGAATACAGATTTAACTTACCTTCAGTTCTTCTGATTTAAAATCATTCCCTTTTTATTAATAACTTATGAATATTGTGAAAATGGAGCCAAAAATATATAAGGACTATGTACTTTTGGGCATGTACTGTAGCTACCATTTTGCAATCTCATCACATGACAGTCACGTGACTTTAAAGAGCAGACGATGAGCATCCTGTGGTCCATGTCTGATTTTGGATTTTTTTCTTATTACAGAAATGGAATTTTTTTAATTTCTATCATAAAAAGGTATTAAGGAAATAGCTGAATTTTACAGGTAAGGTAAGAAAATCATGATTACTCACTTGCTTTGTCCTCATTTTTCGGAATAGCTTCACTACGGTATTACAATGTGACAGATGTAAATACACAAAAATTGATGACGTCGTACGACGCTAAACGAGACAGCACTTTAAAATTTACCCTCCGAAACAGATCACCCACCGAAACAGGGCACTCGATGATACCAAATAACCAAAGTAAGTCACATGGTTCTCCACCTTGTTTTATGCCACTGGGTAATAAAATACCTATGTCTTGCTTCTGCTAGCTGTAGGTTAGACAAAAATACATCGGCTCATGAGGCAAATCAAGAGCAAACAAAGTTTTCTAGAAACAAGTACAGATTGAATTTTCAACATTTACTCTTGAACACTTGGAAATAAATGCACTAATACAATAAATACATTTATACTAAAAAAAAAATCAAAAATAAAAATGAAAAAAAAAATAACAACAAGAATCACATATAACAGACTACCAGTAGTTGTTATGCAGAATTTAACCTTTGACACTATATGTGCCAAAATTGAAAACACCATATTTATCCTAATAAGCGCACCTGCTCAAATAACCACCCCCCCCAGCTTATTTTCCGAAATAATTTTTATATTAACTTTCATAAATTCCTGTTTACTTCTCTGGATGAGACAGTTCTTTGAAATAGGGTCTACTCTTAAAGAAAAGAATTTGCTCCTAGAGGAGCAAATTCTTCCCTTTAAGAGTTGACCCCACTCTTACTGAGATGGGAGGCAAAAATTAGTAGAGTTACTTCCTCTGAAAGTATACCCATTCACATAAATATTGTTTATTAGAGTTATTTTGGTAGCAGCCAATTTACTACAATTTAGGCTCTAAATAATGCCCCTCTTTCAAAAAATACAACGCCCCTGGAGCATTTAATAGGATTTATATGATAGCTGAATTTGCAAACAGATCCAGAAGAGGCAGTTCATTATTTCTGGCGGTGAAATGATTTTTGACAATCATGGGCCCAGTCCATAATTAAGCTGGCAATGTAAACTTCAATCAAAATTATTTTACTCTCAGCAAAAAGCCAGAGTATCAAAATAGTAAACAGTATCATAATACATAATAATTAAAAAAGTTACAAAAACAGTTTTTATTACAAAAATTTTTGTTTATATCTTTGAAACCTACTAATAGAGTTACAATAACATAAAAGGCCTAAGTTACAAATATATCTACACCTGAAACAAAAGATTTTAGGTAACTTAAGTTTGGCCATGATACAAGACAAATAAGTTCAGAATGGTAAGCATCTGATTCAGGCCCGGATCCAGATCACCACGTACTGGTGGGGCTCTGGATAACTGGTGGCGCTAGGAGGTTCGGCAATGTATGTGGGTGTGTAGACAGGGAAAGGACGGCTTAAAAATATATGACATAATTAGGATCAGTTTGATGAGAATTTTGATAATGTCCTCTTTTGCCTTGAAATATATGTTGTGATATCTCATTAGAATCGCCTTGCCAAGGCGATTCTAATGAGATGTGACAAGATATATTTTTAATCTAACCACTTGGATAAATTAGCTCAAACTGGCATCAGATACTCCTCATTATATGGAGGCCTACATATTATACATAACACAGAGGCCCAGATGGCGGGGCTGAAGCCCCAAAGCCCACCCCCTGGATCCGGGGCTGTGATTTTTTCAGTACCACAGACTGCATATGTGAATAGGTAATACTGACTACAATGAACAAAGAAACAAACTGATCTGAGTCTTCACAAACACAGAAACTTACAATAGACCATGATAATTTTGGGATAATTTTTAAAGGATAATTCAAAGCATAATTATCTCAAAATTATCATCAATACCCCTTCTTATCTGGAGAGCTGTCTTAGGATTAGAAAAGAAAATCTTGAACACTCAGAGCTCTAGATAAGAGTGGTATCTGATGATAATTGAGGGATAATTTTTTTTATTTCTGATTTAAACCATATGTTGTGACCCCTCATCTGAACCGTCTCGTCGAGACGGTTCAGATGAGGGGTCACAACATATGTTTTTATACAGTATTAACAACAATTATCCCTAATTATCACCAAATACTCCCTCTTATCTAGAGCTCTGACACTGTTATATTAAATAGTCCTCTCAGTCACAAACATGATTAAGGTAGATGGGTACCTAGGGGAGCAAATTCTTTCCTTTATAAGTTGATAACTTTCTGCAAGAGAACAAACAGGAGCCACAGAATTTCTTTACCTTTGGAACAAATCACAGAATGTTATGTCTTGCCTGTCTGTCCACTGTCTCAAAAGAGCTAAACTAGAAAATCTGATGCCAATTTTATGCCATAAGAATGCCAGACATTTTATTCCTATGTCTCATATGCACTTCTGCTGGTCCCAGGTGAGACAAAATAGTAGTAAAACACAAAGGTGTATCCATTCACCTTAATGTAGGATCTGTTGGTCCATAGTTTTTGGTCATAAAACTCACTAATTCTATGCATTTGATTAAGAACAGGTAATGAACCAGTCACACATGGATGGATGGATGACTTACAAGTTTTATGTCCTTTTCAATAGTATTTCAGTCATATCATTGATGATGCAAGGTTGATAATGAAACATCATGTACAATGGAACCCAACAGAAAAGATTTCTGCTTCCAGCAGGATTCGAACTCAAACCACTAGCTTAGAAGGCCAGTGCTAAATTCACTGAGCTACCAAGTCTCCAGTATTCATATAATATGATGTCTTTTGTGTAATGAACAGATGACTCCATTAAGTTAGGATGTACACAGGAAATCTTGGAATTCATAGATCCACTTGATGTTTTCTTTAACTATAAATACTATAAATAGTAATTTACAGCCGTTTAAGACATTAAACCAGAGGGCCAATGGCCCTATATCGCTCACCTGAGCACTGAGGTTATGTTGGAAAAACTTTAAGTTGCCACAGCAACAAAACAACATGCACAATAGCAATAAAACACATCGTTTGTGTAGAGAATAATATCACAAACATTTATGCAAAATAAAGCTTTATCCCCCCTTAATGGCTTCTGAGAAGAAGATCTTTGGCAAAATAAAAAAAAAGTGAAAATTTGGCTTTTCAGCTGCAATGCCAACCAATCAAAATCAGGTATTTGGGCAAAATTCATATGGCTGGTAGAGGACTACTCCAGGAACATTTCTGTAAAGTTTTTGTCAAAATATCTGCAGTAACACAGAAATAAATACCAAATGTCCACTTTCCTCATAATAAGTCTATGGAAACTTTAAGTTGCCATAGCAACAAAATCATATGGGCAATAATATAAAACATACTTTAGGTAGAGGCTAATGTTATTAACATGTATGCAAAGTATCAGCTTCATCCCCCTCATGGCTTCACTTTTCCCATTATAAGTCAATGGAAACTATAAGTTGCTAAAGCTACCAAAGTTCTTATGGGATTGGAAGAAAAAAGAAAATTTATGTAGGTAGAGGCTGTTATAAATGTTATTAACATGTATGCAAATTATCAGCTTCATTCCACTCATGGCTTCACTTTTCCCATTATAAGTTAACGGAAACTATAAGCTGCAATAGCAACCAAAGTTCTTATGGGATTGGAAGAAAAAACAAAATTTATGTAGAGGCTACTGTCATCAACACGTTTGCACAATATCAGTTTCATCCCCCATATGGCTTCTAAGCAGAAGATTTTTTTTTTTTTTTCGAAAATTTACCCTATATTTTGCCATGGCAACCAATCAAATTCAGCGATTTGGAGAAAATTCATATAAATCGTAGAGGACTACTCAAGAAACATTTCTGTAGAAAAAAAATCTAAATAACTGCAGCGATACAGCAAAAGTTGCCAATTTCCATTTTCTCCATTATAAGTCAATGGAAACTCTTAGTTGCAATAGCAACCAAACTGCTGGAGCAATTGCCATGAAAAACAGTAATTCTATATAGGCTAGTACTAAGGTTCTTTAGCTTTATTGGCCAAATAGTTTCTGCAAAGATGATTTTTCAATATTTTTCTATTTTTAACTATTTGGTTGCAATGGCAACCAGCCAAATTGCGCAATTTGCATAAATTTAACAAGGCTGGTTAAAGACTAGTACTACTCAAGGTACATTTATATGACAGTTCTGTCAAAATATTTGCAGTGGCACAGCAATAAATGCAAATTTCCCTTTTTGCCATTATAAGTCAATGGCAAATTTCAGTTCCCATAGCAACCAAACTGCTGGAGCTATTGCCAAGAAAAAAAATACTTTTATCAAGACTAGTACTAAGATCCTTTCTGTAAAGTTTGAGCTTTATTGGTTGTATAGTTTCTGAGGAGATGATTTTTGAATATTTTTTTCTATTTTTAACCATTCGGTTGCCATGGCAACTAGCCAAATTGTGCAATTTACATTAATTTCACGTGGTTGATAGAGGACTACTCAAGAAACATTTCTGTAAAAGTTTTGTCAACATATCTGCAGTGACATAGCAATAAAGGCAAATTTTCAGTTTTTCCCATACAAGTCAATGGAAACTTCAAGTTGCCATAGCAACCAAAGTTCTAAAGCGATTTGGACAAAAAATAGTATTATTGCTTCTCCCTGCCTATAGATGCTATATATGAAATTTGGTAACAATGGGCCTTGTAGTTTCAGAGGAGATGTTTGAAAATGTTGACAGACGAACGGACGACTCCCTATACTATAAGCTCACCTGTGAGCCTTCAGCTCAGGTGAGCTAAAATAGGAAAACATATTCCCTCCCTTTGAAGCATGATTACTTCCCTATTCAAAGGGAAACAACTTTTGTGACCTTGTTTTCTCCACTGGAGGATGAAGCCCTTCCAAAATGGGATCAACTCTTCAAGGAAATAATTTTCTCCTATGGGAGCAAATCCTTTCCTTTAAGGCATGCTCCCTAAATAGAAAGGAGGCAAAAATGAAAATTACAGAGTTGCTTCCCCTTAAAATGTATCTATTTTCCTCAAAAGGAAAAATCAGTCATGTCTAATTCTACATGTTCTGTTGGTCCTTATTGAATTCCTTTAGCTGCATCTCCACTAACTGTTCATAATGTTGCATTTTAAAGTGAGACTGTTTCGACGCGCTCTGCGTAAAACGTTGTCCACAGATTTCACATACATACGGTTTCTCCCCAGTGTGTATCCGAATATGACATTGTAGGTGCGACCGCTGATAAAAGCGTTGGTGACAAAATTCACAGCTGTACGGCCGTTCACCTGAATGCTGTCTGTCATGAACTTTTAAATTTTGTAAACTTTTGAACGTCTTCCCACACTTTGGACACTTGAACGGTTGTATGTTTTCCTGTGTCATTATCATAGAGTTAAGTTTGGCGGCACTGATGTTAAAGTCTTTTCTAGGGAAAAGGGAGTTGCTGGTTGGTTCGGTGGTGTTAGTACTTGGGGCATTCAGTCTCATGACCATGGAGTCTCCGCTGCTTTCAGTGATAGGATACCCATACAAGCCTAAAACAAGAAAACAAAGCCTTAATTATTTGGTTGATTGATTGATTGTTTTGGTTTAACGGCCCTCTGAGACAGTATTTCAGTCTATATCAGGCCGTCTCCCAGAGAGAGGGAGAAAGAAAAGAGAAATGATAGACGAGAGAAAAAATGTCCAAACAACCCCCACCCACACCCACTGCAAGCACAGTAGGCCCTTGCCCAACTATTATCCAAATCAGTAGGACGCCCCGGCACTGGACGTCCTACTGATTTGGATAATAGTAGGGCAAGGGCCTACTGTGCTTGCAGTGGGTGTGGGTGGGGGTTGTTTGGTTGTATGATGTGTTTATCTCTTCTAAAACGTTCCAAAATCTGATCTAGATTTTTTGCAGTTGTTTTGGAAAGCTTCACAGGCATTAACTAAAGCTCATATTTTTCATCACTGATAAACCTGAAAACAGTGATTTCAATTTTCAAGTTCATTTCAGCAGAGCCTTAAAAGATGCTATTCATTTTAACATGGTGCGCCTATTATACAGGCAATGAAAATTACGGGTATTCCTTCCACAATATACAGCTGTTCCATCTCATGTGAAGCTAACTGTTGATGTCATTGCCAAAACAAAGGACATCTATCAGCATTTCAGATGGTGCTGCATCTATAAATAGGAAGAACAGCCTGAAAAAGAAATTACAGTCAAACCTGTCTTAAGGGGCCACCCCATGGGACCCACAAAAATTGGCTGCTTAAGACAGGTGACCCCTTAATACAGGTTCATTTGCACTGTATTTTGGTCTAAGGGACCCCCAAAAAGTGGCTGCTAAAGACAGGTGACCCCTTAATACATTGACCCCTTAAGACAGGTTTGACTGTAATAGATGATTGTTATTGTCAACATTTTTTGCCTGACTATTTGTGCCCAAGAATGGTCAGGAGAATTTTAAGAAACAGATACCATATTAATCCTATTAAACGCTCCGGGGACACTGAATTATTCGAAAGTTGGGTGTTACTTAGAGCCTTAATTGTAAATAAACCAGCCATTGCAAAAATTCCTTTAATAAACAGTATTTAGGTGATACAGTATACTTTCTGGGATACTAGCTTTACTATTTGTTGCCTCTCATCTCAGTAAGAATGGGGGTCAACTCTTAAAGAAAAGAATTTGCTCCTCCAGGAGCAAATTCTTCCCTTTACCAGAAGACCTGATTTCAAAGAGCTTTACCAGAAGTTTTCAAAGAGCTTTCCCTTTACCAGAAGTCCCGATTTCAAAGAGCTACCTTATCCACAGAAGCAAACAGGAATTCATGAATTTAGAGCCTAAAATAAACCAGCCATTGCAAAAATTCCTTAAATAAACAGTATTTAGGTGATACAGTATACTTTCTGGGATACTAGCTTTACTATTTGTTGCCTCTCATCTCAGTAGGAATGGGGTCAACTCTTAAAGAAAAGAATTTGCTCCTCCAGGAGCAAATTCTTCCCTTTACCAGAAGACCTGATTTCAAAGAGCTACCTTATCCACAGAAGCAAACAGGAATTCATGCAAATTAATATAGCATTATTTTCAAAAAAAAAAGAGGCAGGGGCTGTTTAATAGAGCAGGGGTTTAATAGGATTAATATGGTATATTTTTTATGAGCAAAATCTTTACAGTTCAGCTCTAACAGTCATTTGTTGAGTAATACATGTATACTACTCTTTGGCAGTCAGTTGTAAGCAGAAACTTCACTTCCACTCTGCATACTTACTTTTTATTAAATCTGCTGGGTTAAATTCAGTATCAACAGGCACAGGAGGAATATGAAATGGTGAACCACTGTCCGTATAACTTTCTGATTCTCCGTCAGTTTCAGCTTGTGGTCCACTCTTAACAACCGTGGCATTTTTCCTAGCATCTTCATTTCTTCTGGACTGTGCTTCTGAAGTTTTTTCTCCTGGATCAGTAATAAGCTGTTTTCTAGGCTCACTGGGTTGAGATGGCAATTTTCTTTTCTTGCTCACAGTTGTGGGTGTGGTATTTGTTGGTATATTGTTGATATTACTCTGACTAGTAGTATTATCATTGTCAGTAGCCTCAGACATCGACTTATTACTGTCATTTGACGAAGCTTCTGTTTCACCTGGATCATGTGGTTTTATCTCAAAGCCTTTAACAACATCTGATTTAGTATCTGTAGCTTCATCTGCTTGATCTGAAAAATGAGCAATGTATTCGCCTTTCAATCTAAAAGAGTATGGGTATATTTTCATATTTTCAGCATTTATTTTTTCGAAATAAACAAGTCTTAAGATTTTCTATCTGCTAGATGAAGAAGCCCTTTCAAATTGGGGTCTACTCTTTCAGGAAAGAATTTGCTCTTAAGGGAACAAATTCTTTCCTGAAAGAGTTGACCCCCAATTTAGAAGAGACATAAAAGTAGAGGATCTTACATGAGTGGTCATTTCATATGAAATTTATGAAATGAGCCTTTGGCGAGTTTCATAAATCTCATATGAAATGACCAGGAGTGTAAGATTCTGTTTATCATATGACCCTTTAAATGGGATTTTAATGCCTTCAAACTGAACTTTATTTCAATAAGAAAACGCATTGTTGACATGGATATTGTCAATGACGTTGCATGTACGCACCAAAGTGTTATTACACTTGTGGTTATATGATTTTTATGACAAAACGTTATCCACTGAATAACAGCGACGTCATATGATAAATGAAAATCTCTCAAGGTAAGCCAATATATCATAAAGCATGGTCATTTTCAAGTAAATGGTGGTATTAAGGTTATGAAGACTGGGTAAGTTACTGTTGAAAGGATAAATATTAACAATTTTAATTGTTTGACAATTCTAAAAGAAAAAAGATTTGAAACTAAAATATCATTACCACTATCTCAGCGTAATGATTAGAAACACATTAACTAAAAGAACCATTACCACTATCTCAGCGTAATGATTAGATTAATGGAGAAGAGAAACTAAATACCACTGCATGTTTAGCAGCAGGAAGAAGACGAAATAAAGTTATAACTAAGTAGATTTAAAGGTAAAAAACCAAAGGAACAGAAATAAAAAGGAGAGAACTAATTATAGTATTAATAAAAAACTTTGCTAGATTTTTGACTAGTGCAAAAGTGTCCACATGTGCCATGGCATCGGCACTAGCAAGCACCCAAATAGTTGGGCCACAGTGTGCTGTGTAGTATGTCCAAGTTTTAAGCCAATTTCAACGTAAGTCTGCGTATGTTTACATGACCGAATCTGATCAAATAATTAAAATGTACTTGAAAATTCTGAATATTTTTACCAGACCGAATGAATTTATACCAGACCGAATGAATTTTTACCAACATGTCAGGCGGTCAGACGGAGTTGCATCTACGGTGTATCTGATAAGGACGTTTGCATAAAACCGTTTCTAAATATTTTGATCATTTATTGGTTACTTACACCCACGACAGAAGGTGATGGTTGGGTTTTATTATGTCTGAACTCAGTTGGATAAATTTTGTTTATCAAATCATAGTCAAATCTGTTAATAAACTTCATCTATCATTTAATCATATAATAATCTTAACCCTTAGACTGCTGAAAAAATAACCCACATGACCCCAAAACGGGGGCAGGGGCACCCCAGAGGCCACAACCCGCACACACTCTGGTCGACCTGCTTGAAAATTTCACTCAATATGGCCGACGTGTGAGCCGCCATTTTCCGGAAGTAACCAAGGTCACGTGACTTGCCATATTTGGGTGTCACATGATATCAGCGGGAACCGATGTAGACACTTAAAAAAAAAAAAAAAATTAGTACAAGATATTAGCGCCAATGATATGCTTAGTATGACAAAAGTAATTGCTTGTCTGAGGGCCGGAGTTATTGCTGAATATTTATCAAGAGAGAAAGTTTGGAAGGATGAAGTCTAGTTGTCAGAAAACCGGGATCAAGCAAGCAGGGGTAGCCACCTGAAAAGCTGATGTTGAAAATACCATAAATGTTTTACGTTTTCTCCGAGTTTTAAAGGTCAACAAATCAACCAGGTGGGCAAAACCTTGCTTTAGTAGAAAGCAGATTCCCCCCCGCACAGGACAACCGTAAATGATGGGGAGTACTTGATGTCTAGTGTGCCCGACATGCTCTCAAAGTGACCTACCCCTCGAGCACGACTAAAGTCGCGCTTAGCAGTCTAAGGGTTAAGATATGTCTAATTTCTACACTATATCAGTTCTACCAAGTACAGTCCAATTTCAAAATTTCAGTTAGGCATAGTGTAGCTTTAATGTAAAACAGAAATATGGATGTCACCTGTCTTCCCAATATATTAAGCATCTGCCCATGCAACTGAACCCATCAGCCCACCCACAGTAGCTATGGATGTCTCTCATATCCCCAATAAAATACACATCTGCACATGCATATGAACCATCTGGTCCACCCACATGAACACATCTGTACACCCAAAAGTTTTAATTACATCCATATTCATTTATCACATCCATATTCCTATTCAGTAGTATCTAATTAGCAACATGACCTAAATACTAACAAGACCCGTGGTGGACACATTCTGAGAAATATTTCATTTTTATTTTTTCATTTTTTACATTTTTATACAAATACATAATTTCTTTTTTTATTTTTATACATTTTTATACACATACATATTTTTATATTTCTCATTCATCGTCCCATATCCACACTGCTTGTTGGGGTCTTACTTCTTTCATGCAGACTGCAATCTAGCCGTTTGTCTAGGTTCCATCTGCATTGGTTGATGTTATATAGCGAGCGTCTAGATTATTAAATTTTACGTCCCAACATACAGCGCAGCGACATCGAACAATGACTATCAATTCGATAAAATTAAATTTTTATAGTTCATTGATACATATTTTGAACACTCATTTAACGGTGCACACATATACCCCCCTTGCATGCCTGCACCACCCATATTCAAAATTGTAAAAACAGGCAAAATTCAAATTTACATGCAACGGCGTGTTGCATGTAAATTCGACAACAATGTGTGCACCCATAAGCTTCCATCTAGTCTCTGCATGTATACATACCAATAGCTTGCCAACACCAATCCCATATGCAGCAGAAAGTGCCAAAAATGCAAAAAAGCTGATTTTGCCAACAGCCTAGATTCAGATGAGGCCACTTGGATAAACCATTTTGTTTCAATTTTGCAGATCTGTAAATTGTGTCATCTGCCTTTTATGGTGTTTGATTAAGGGTTAAGTCTAACTGAAGCATCCATTCATTTATCTTTCCAATCGAACAAGGAAGTTGCTCACCAGTTATTTTAGAAGTCCAATCTGTTGTCAAAAACATGTTTCCTTCCAGGGTGTTTACACCCATACTTGAGCTGTCCTCTCCTTGATCTGAAAAATATCAATAACATGCTGAATACGGATTCGACAAACTACAAGCAGTCCTCTGCAATACCTGCTTTGTTCTATAATGGTGTGACAGAAATGGACAGGAATAAGGGAAATTGATATCTATGAAAAGGTACAGACTGGGGCTCAAAATATCCACTGAAACACAGGTGGAGGGACAGAAAACATCTCTCTACATCTGGTGACAATAATGCCTCCTATTAGGTAACTGCCGTGCCACAAGAATGTTAATTAAGAATAACAGGATATAAGTGAGCTTTTACTTAAAAGTACCTGGTAGTGTTAACCTACCTCCAGATTCAGAATTCCACTTTGTTGTCAAATACATGTCCCCTTCCACAGTACCAACACCAGTGCCTGTCTCTTCATCTTCTGGATCTAAAAAATTACCATAATGTGCATAAGAATTGGGGCACCTCAAAATAATTAATTTTCCATTTGGAACAAATGGAAAATTAATTACTTTTAAGGGTCCCAAAATTTAGACACATTACGGTAATCCCAAATATGTCAAAATTTGAGGTAACTGGCAGCAACAGTAGTGGCAGCTTTACCCTCCCTTCCACTCATAAACCTACTCAAATTCCTTGATTTTCCCTGCTTTTTCCAGCATGTCTTCTTATTTTCCATACCTTTTTTATGGACTAAATGTTGATTATTTATACTTTCATGGTGCTAAGGGTATCATCTGAAAAGTGGGGATCTGAAAAGTGGGGATTACTCTTAAAAGATGGTGGTAACTCTTAAAGGAAGACCTTGTTTACCCCCCCCCCCCCCCCCCCCCCCCCCCACGCACACACCAATTCCCTCCTGGAATTCTTTAACAAGAACCCCCAATGAGGAGGGAGGTATATAATTCTGTGCAAAGATTATTTTTTCTGGAAATATATCTTTCCCTCTGAGTAGAATAAGTATATTTTCTGAAGATTGCCAGAGCCATTAATTATCAAATTCCCCCCCCCCCCCCCACGCACACACCAATTCCCTCCTGGAATTCTTTAACAAGAACCCCCAATGAGGAGGGAGGTATATAATTCTGTGCAAAGATTATTTTTTCTGGAAATATATCTTTCCCTCTGAGTAGAATAAGTATATTTTCTGAAGATTGCCAGAGCCATTAATTATCAAATTCCTCTCTGACCAGCCCCAAAGTCTCTGGCCTGGAAAATAGATAATTTTTCATATGATTTCCCCTTAATAACGGAGGCAACCCAATGAAAAGTGGTTTCAGCTTACCATCAGTTTTAGAATTCCACTGTTTGGTCAAATACATGTCTCCTTCCACATTGCCCACACCAGTTTCTGGAACTTCTCTTGGATCTGAATGATATCACAATTATAAATTGTACTGTATTTTATCAGCTATAAAATTTACCCCTCAAAAAAGTCACAGTCTGTGTAACTGTGGTGTTTGATGGCCTTTTCTGTTCCAAAACAAAACCGAAAATCTAAAGACAGATCCAGATTTTTCAGGTTTATCTGAATGGGAACCCAGTCTTATTACCGTTGATCTTGCACAACCTTATATATATGCTACTCATTATAACACTATTTTGGATATAATGCTACCATGTCAGTACTTATATTATGAACGAGCCATAAACATAAAATGTCAGCATTTAATGACCATTTGCCTTATATTCCTTTGTGGTTTAGTCTTGATATAATGCTGTTCACTTATAACATTATAGCTTTATATTGTCCCTGAAACATAGTCATTAGTGAGACAGTGAATTGTTTAACATGCCACCAACACACATCATACAGAGATAGGGACCTCAGTTTAAAGTCTCAACCAAACAATCTAAGGGGCAGGGGATCAAACCGGTGACCCATGGACTGGTAGCCTTGCGAGTAAACCACTAGACCAATGTTCCTCCTTATACTGTTATGAAAGCAGTGTGCTATATGTGTACCAAATCAGAAAAGTAAGATCCATATCAGATGAATCATAATGTGAGCCGCGACACGACAAAACCAACAAAGTGGTTGTGCGTCCAGCGAAGACTCAGATCAGCCAGTCTGATCAGAGTCTTCGCTGTCCGCATGGAGGTAGCTTAGACTCTAAGCTACCCTTAAAGCGCACTGCAAAGACTCTCATCAGACTGGGCGGATGCCCAGGCTGATCTGAGTCTGCGCTGGGCGCACAACCACATTGTTGGTTTTGTCGTGTCGCGGCTCATGTATGTTAGTATATATATTGCTTGCCATTTGTCTTCTTTATGTTTATGTTCACTTTGTAATTGATGGAAATGGCCAATTTTAAAAGTAAATGTCTTCCAGATGTGTTTTCCTGATGGCTGCAACCATGTACAATAAATTTCATCTATAGATATCATGTGAAGCCATGTTTACTTACCACCAACTTCAGATTTCCATTTTCCAGAATATGTGTCTGTTTCAGCATTGCTAACACTAGTAGAACCTGTTACTTTAGTGCTTGGATCTGGAAAACATCAGCACTGGTAACTGACCTATTGCAATTATTTATGGTATAGGGTAGAGTAGGGTAACTTCGGACAGCAGGTAAATTCGGACATACCATTGCAAACAGTGAAAATCCAGATGAAAGGGCTCATGATGAGTCGTCTCATCAGGATTTCCACTGTCTGCCTGGTTAATTTTGTTTTAATTCCAAACAACTGACATATAAAGGAAACAATGTCACTGTCCCAATTTACCCGCTGTCCGAATTTACCCAACTTTACCCTAATGACACACATTAAAGGGTCATAACTCTGTAATTTTTTTGTTTTTGCCTTCCTTCTCAATGGGGATCAACACCTACAGAAAAGAATTTGCTCCACTAGCAGCAAAATTCTTTCCTTCAAGAGCAGACCTAGTATTAGATAGGTTTCATCAGCCAGGGAAGCAAAGAAAGTCACAAAAGTTGTCTCCCTTTGATAAAATGGCAGAAAAACATGATGAGTTCATCATATACCTTAAGGTGAATGGATATACCACCCTAATTTTCCACTATTTTCGCCAAGGTCTACAACTTTTTGTAACTTCTTATTTGCTGTCCTGGAAAATGAAGACTTTCAAAAATGGAGACTACTCTTAAGGGAGATAACCTGCACCTCAAAGAAAGGCATATCTTTCCTTTAAGAGTAGCCCCCCTTACTTTTCTTCAACAGTATATCCCCATGAAATAGGGGGAAAACTTTCTTGGTATGACTAACCTCCCTTTTTTTCTTTCCCTTAACCATGGTAATTATTTACTCTAACTTCCCTACATATACCGATTGATTGTAATTATCTTAAATTTCAAAACTATAATATGAGCCGCGACACAAGAAAACAAACAGAATGGTTGTGCGCCTAGCAGAGACTCAGATCAGCCTGGGCATCTGCCCAGTCTGATCAGACTCTTTGCTAAGGGCTTAAAGGGTAGCTAAGGGTCTAAGCTACATTTATGCGGACAGCGAAGACTCTGGTCAGGCTGGGCAGCTGCCCAGGCTGATCTGAGTCTACACTGGGGGCACAACCACTTTGTTGGTTTTCTCATGTCGCGGCTCATATTAAGAAAGCAGAAGATATCATAAAGCCCTCAGTGTAGCTGAAAATCTAAATTCCGGGACACTATTACTCACAAGGCTGGAGGCAGTACTGTAGGAACTGTACTTTGAGATCATGTCTATCCCCTAGGAATTTCTCTCCTTTCCTCGAGCCCAGCTGATGCATGGTCCCATCAGCACGATTTACTGTAAGTAGGATTGTTTCAGCATCACCATACTCTGACAGCTGATTTACCTGGAAATACCAGACAGAGATAGCAAGTGAGTGAACTAGGTAGTCGAACCTGGGAACCCTAGATTGGTAGTTTAGTCCATAAACCACTATACTACCATCACTCCTCATCAAAGAGATAAGTAATGGTGCAAAATACCCATAATAACTGACATATTGCAGAGATGCAACTCGTCTAACACTTGGAAATTTCCTGACTTTTCCCTGACATTTGCTTATTTTCAAATATTTACTGATTCAAAACCCGATTATGCTCTTTACTTTAACAGTGCTATAGGTATCTCTCACAAATTGGGAGCAGTGCTGTCCCCAATGAGAAGGGAGAAAATTCTTCTATACCGGTACATGGAATAATGGATTCTTTCCTGGGTATGTCTTTTCTTTCCTTAATGAGAAAAAATTTGTTTCCTGACAACTGCCATAGCCATTACTTTTCAAGACTTTTCAAATACTGTAATGTACATAAATTTTGGGACACCTAAATATAATTAATTTTCCATTTGGGACAAATAGAAAATTAGTTATTTTAGGTGTCCCAATACTTATGCACATTAGGGTACTCTCCAAACTTCCCTGACCAGTCACAAAAAAAACTGACTTTTTCTTGATCTATAAAAAATTTTCACATGTTTTCCCTGACTGTGGCAACCCTGCCTGACTAAATTTCATACATACCAGATGTTGCATCTGACTCTTCACTAGTGTTTTCAGGATTGCCTGAAATCCTGGAATATCTTTGAGAATCTCAAACCCAGCATCTCCCATTGTCTCCTTTTTCTGTTCTCCTCCTCTTCAAACTCTAGGAAACAAAGCACACTGAAAGAAAATAAAACAAACTATGTTACCTGTGAAATAAATTTCTGTATAAGAATAAGAATACAGTCAACTCTTGATATCTCAAAGTCGAAATTCATCCCAAACTACTGATATCTCGAGTAAATTTTCTGGTCCCTGAAAATTTACTTTGAGATATCAGTAGTTTGATATAACATGAGTTGAAATGTACATTAAAAATAGAAAATGTGTCCAAACTATATTCTTTGATAAGATGTTCTTTGAGATATCACTGTTCAAGATATCGAGAGTTGACTGTATTTCACAATTTCACAGGTTATAGTCAAGGCTACCTGTAGATTTATACAGTTACTGGAACCACATGACTTTTGATACAGTTCACAGAATTTGTATACATAAACAGTACAAGCCATAAGACAAACCAACAAAGTAGCATGTGCACCCAGTGAAGACTCAGATCAGGCTTGGCATTCACCCAGTCTCAAGGCATGTCGCTTGCAACATGCCTTCCTCTTCAAATTACCTTTGCAACATGCCTTAATTTCCAATGAAAATTTATTAAAGTGCTATTATTTTCATTTCTGATCATCAGTTAAGTATTTAGAATGTAAATTTAGGATAATTTTGACAAAAAAATACTCTATTAAGGATTTTAAAAATTGATCAACAAGTCTAAATCTGCTTTTTGTGCTAGTTCTAAGCGGCATGCCTTCTGAAATTTCTGGGGAGAACACTGCAGTCTGATCAGAGTTTTCGCTGGGTGCTTCAAGGGTAGCTAAGAGTCTAAGCTAGCTCCATGCAGACAGCAAAGACTGATCAGAATGGACGGATACCCAGACTGATCTGAGTCTTTGCTTGGCTCACAAGCCACTTTGTTGGTTTTGTTGTGCCGTGGCTCATATATTTTCCTTCTTACAGAACACACTGAAATGTGGCAAGATGCACTTTCATAGCTAGCACTATCAAAAGCAGAAGTTGAGAACAGTACCCTGCAGTTTACCTCTGGCATTTCCGTGCATTTTGTAATAAGAATATTATATGGAAATACTAGATCTGGCTCATATTTGTTTAATTACAAAGAAAAATTATGAACTGTATCAAAAGTTTATGTGAGTTCACTAAACTTGGGTCAGGAGGTGGGGTACTGGATAACCAGCCTCACTGACAGACTGGATCACTAGCACATTCAATGTAGCAAGTTCCAGTAGTATTATTTCAAATTGACAATCATGTTCAGATGGCAGTAGCAAGCAGACTCTTAGACATGTCCTAAAAATATTTAAAGAAAAATATGAACAAATTCCAACACAGAAAATGATTATGGAAACTGAATCTCTTCCAAGCTTATGATAGCTTAATTATTGTTATCATCTGTGTATATATTGAATCTTTCTTATCCATCTATCTTTTTAAACTGCCACTGGCCCTAACATACATGACACCGTAATGACCCTAAAATTTCGGACACCCAAAAGTCAGACAATTACTGTTTGAAAATTCTTAGAAAGTGGATTTTACACAAATAAATGCATCCAAATGATGCTTAAATAAATGGCAAACGTTGTAGACCCTGTTCAACCTGCTCCTTTTTCTGGGACTACAATTTTTGCCCAGACATGTCTGTCTGAATATTTAGGGTCATTACTGTAGGTAGGTATTTGACTGAAGCTGTGTTGGATGGGCTTTGTACCCGGGGACAGGAGGGACTGTGACAGTGCCTCAGAACTGGAATTGTTTACTAGCTGGTATTGTTTACTATATACTTCCAACAAAGTCTTTAAGACAATCATTCAGCAAGACCTGTGATCAGGAAATCTAGTCCCTAGCCCTTACAACAGAAGTAAACATAGTAATTGAATCCTCTGCACGCTCAACAGCAGAAATCAGGGAATCTGCCAGGGAGTTCCAATCCCTAATAAACTGGGGGTAGAAACTGCACAAGTGTAAATGTCAGTCCAAGCCTATAGGGTTTGAAATGCCAGGGAGTTATGCTTCCTGGTGTCATTTGTGAATATAGTGGCTGCGCCCTTCAGACCTTATTAAAGAACTATGAGTCTGCTAGCTTTCCTCCTCTTTTTCTGAGATTCCCACTTATATTTTTCTAGAAAGCCAGTCATACTCCCAGTTTTACTGCCTGTCATAAGCCTAGCCACCCTTTTCTGCACCATATCAAGTTCTTTTTGAACAAGTATACTTTGGGGGTCTCAAACTGGACTACCATACTTGTCCTGAAGACGCCCAGAGAAGCCGTTCAGTTACTACCATACTTGTCCTGAAGACACCCAGAGAAGCCGTTCAGTTACTACGTTAGAAACTTCAGTGGAAATGGTGTGCCATTTTATTGATATTTTGGTCCTTTTAAGCCTCATTTAGCACCAAATCCTTGATCCCTCAACCAGCCATACTGCTTTTCAAGTGCCATGCATCAATTTACCATTGAGATTAGTCTAACCCCAAAGTTTTTTTCTACCCCCCAGACTTGAGAGTTGGATAGCAAGCCTAATCTCTTTTTCTAACCACAGATATTAATTTGGAGATGCAATCCTCACAAGCTTCAGCAGAAATAACAAGGAAAAAGGAATGAGAACGGGAGAATTACCTTTCTAGCCAGTCCTATCGAATTTTTGTGGTGCCCAAATCGGGGCCAATTCGGAAACAATTTGCAATCAACTGCGGGCGCCTACAAAATTGAAAGTGTGCAATGAGCTCCACTATTGTCTGTTTAAGAACTACAGTATAGCAATATGATTCTCAAATACATAATATAAGTGTTTCTTAATAATTTAAACACCGGCTTCCACACAAAAGAATGACAAAATTACCGGAAGTAAGATAAAGATACTGGTTGGACGAACCGACTGCAAATGGGCCGGCAGGTACTTGTAATAGAAAGTATGTTTTGGTTCCAGTAGACAAGGCCGCAAACAACGTTGTTGTTGTTTGACGACTATATTACATTAACACTTTAAACCAGGAGCTTGGCGGTACAAGCACCTACAAAGAGACACCTACAGAAGAGAGTTCTGTAGTTATAAGAAACATTGCAGCCATTTACCCCTTAAGTTTTCTGTTAATGTTAAGGAACGCCAAGACAAACTTCCTACGATTTATTTGTTACCTAAGCTTCATAAAAAAACATGTAAAGCACGAGTTATTGCCTATTCTAGTTCTTGTACTACTTCTAAACTTTCTAGATTACACGGGGAGGGGGGGGGGGTACTTGGTCTTTAAAGGGGTACAGATGTGCCGCCGGAACTCTGATAACCTACATTATTCATGTATAACACAAATACCAAAGTATAAACCTTTTCATGTATTTTGTATCAAATTTGGACCCTATTCAGGTATACTGCAGAAAAAGTACTTAGATTAGCTCATGGATTTGCCAGTAAGCCTTGAAGGAAATTTAAGAAATTAGTATACTGAGAACATTTGTTGTCTTTGTAATTGATATTTGTTTCGTTTTGATAACAAAAATCAGATAAGCTGGCTTTTATATACAGAGCTTGGAGAAATAAGACCTATTCCTGTATATCAGTCTGTAAAATCATACCTATTGATGTATCTGGCAGATCAAAAAAGTAGGGCTAACCTAGCGGCACATATATACCCTACTTTATAATGGAAGTGAACCCCCCGTGCTACATGTAGATTATTAACTTCTTGCCAAAATCATGTCATAAGGTACTGTGAAAAAGTTTATGAAAGGTCTGGTAAAAATTTCTTTTGGTCTATTAAAAATTCTGGCGAGGTAATAATAATAATAATAATAATCTTTAGTTATAGTCGCTTATTTTTATTAACAGCTAACATAAGCTCTATAGAGCTTTTATTGCGACTTATTAAGACTATATACATATATACAAGCTGAGCTGTGGATATGTGACTTGCTCAAGGTCACAACGCTTGGGCCCTAGTAAGGATCGAACTCGGGACCCTTCGATTATAAGTCGGGCATACTACCAACTGCGCCACTAGGTAATTAATAAATTGAAGATGAGAGGGTTCCGTGCGACCAGTTTGTCAACTTATGATTTCTCTACACTCTATACTACTTTGCCACATAATTTGATCAAGGAAAAACTTAAAGAATTAATTGAGTGGACGTTCCAAAGGGAAAGGTCACCTTTCCTTGCCTGTAACGAAAGAAATGCTTTCTTTACTCCTGAACACCAAAATCGATATAAACTTTGGTCATGTCAAAATATGTGTGAAGCCTTAACATATCTTTTAGACAATATTTACATTAGATTTGGTACTAAGTTATACAGAACTGGCACCGGGGTCTATTGCACAAATTAGAAAGTATAGGAGTATCAGACTCTCTCCTCTCCTGGCTCCAAAGTTATTTGAGTGACCGAAGGCAGGGTGTCGTTCTTAATGGACAAATCTCAGATTGGGCATTTGTTAAAGCAGACGTTCCTCAAGGATATATTCTGGGTCCATTGCTATTTCTGATTTATATCAATGATATTATTACTGTCATACATTCATCAATTCGACTTTTTGCGGACGACACCACTTTATATATCATCGTTGGTAATCCACAAACGACAGCTAATTTGATTAATCATGACTTAGACACGATAGGTAACTGGGCACAAACATGGTTAGTAGACTTTAATCCGGCAAAAACAATATCTATGACCTTAACGAGAAAACAACAGCCGGTAGCACATCCTCCTCTCTTTATGAATAATACTGCTATCAAGGAAGAATTATGTCATACTCATTTGTGCCTAACTTTCTCACAGTCTTGTACGTGGAATGAGCACATAAAAATATTATAGCAAAAGCATGGGTTCGATTAAATCTTTTAAGGTCTCTTAAGTTTAAAATTAACAGGAAAGCTCTAGAAAAGATGTACATAAGTCTTATCCGGCCCCTTCTTGAATATAGCGACTCCGTGTGGGACAACTGTTCAAACGAAACTAAACAAGAGGGCCATGAGGCCCTGAATCGCTCACCTGAACAATTGGCAAGGTGGCTTATACTTATCATGTCTGAAATTGTCAAAGTATGAGTTTTGGGTCAAAATTCAAAGAATGACCACGACCACTTGTACTCATAAATCTTCATGTACTCATTAGACAACCATATATACCATTTTTAGGCCAAAATCTCCAAAACTTTCCATGAAATCTTATGTTCTAGCATTTTCCCATATTTGACCATGCCGCAAAAAAGGTCAATGTAAACCCAAGGTCACCATTTGAACAGTCTTGGAGGTACTCTAGTACTCCATGCTATTTACCAAGTTTCAGGGCCATAGGTGTTTTGGTTCTGGGGAAGAAAAATATTAAAGATTTATCCCGTAAGTGGTAATGGCGGCCAAGTTGGTTATGTGACCTGGACCGTTTGAACAAATTTTCATTCAATCAACCCCTGGTGGCTCTATATGAAATGTGTTCACAATTGGCCCTTTGGCTTTTGAGGAAATGGTTGAAAATGTCAAAATATGAGCAATCTGGATCAAAGGTAAAAAAATGACCTTGACCTCTTGTACTCATAATTCTTCATGAACTCATTAAGACAACTGTATATACCATTTTTTTGGTCAAAATCTTCAAAACTTTCCATGAAATCTTATGTTCTACCATATTCCCATATTTGACCTTGCTGCAAAAGGTCAAGGTCAACACAAGGTCATAATTTGAACAATCTTGATAGTACTCAAGTACCCAATGCTACTTACAAAGTCTCAAGGCCATCGTTTAATTGGTTCTGGAGAAGAAGATTTTTAAAGGTATTTACCATATATGGGCGTGGCGGCCATGTTGGTCATGTGTCCAGGACCGTTAGCAAATATTTTCATTCCATCAACCCCTCGAGGCTCTATATGAAATTTGGTTTCAATTGGCCCAGTGGTTTTAGAGCAGATTGTATGAAATTGTCAAAATTTGAGATTTCTGGGTCAAAGGTCAAAGAATGACCTTGACCTCTTGTACTCAAAAATCTTCATGTACTCATTAAGATGATTCTATGTACCAATTTTTAGGGCAAAATCTTCAAAACTTACCATGAAATCTCATGTTCTAGCATTTTCCCATATTTGACCTTGCCGTAAAAATGGTCAAGGTCAACCCAGGGTCATAATTTGAACAATCTTGATAGTACTTGAGTACCCAATGCTACATACCGAGTTTCAAGGCCATCGGTCTACTGGTTCTGGAGAAGAACATTTTTAAAGGTTTTTACCATATATGGGCATGGTGGCCATGTTGGTCATGTGACCTGGACCGTATGCACAAATTTTCATTCCCTCAACCCCTGGAGGAACTATATGAAATTTGGTTACAATTGGCCAAGTGGTTTTTGAGGAGATTGTTTGATATTGTCAAAATATGAGAGTTCTGGGTCAAAGGCCAAAGAATGACCTTGACCTCTTGTACTCATAAATCTTCATGTAGTCATTAAGATAACTGTATGTACCAATTTTTAGGCCAAAATCTTCAACAATTTCCAAGATATCTTATGTTGCAGCATTTTGCCATATAAAAGCATGAGTAAGCAAATTTGACCTTACCGTAAAAAAGGTCAAGGTCAACCCAAGGTCATAATTTGAACAATCTTGGTAGTACTCGTGTACCCGATGCTACATACCAAGTTTCAAGACCAACGACCTATTGGTTCTGGAGAAGAAGATTTTTTCAGGTTTTTACCATATATGGGCATGGCGGCCATGTTGGTCATGTGACCAGGACCGTTTGAACAACTTTTCGTTCCTAAGGTCCCAGGAGGCTCTATATGAAATTTGGTTACAATCGGCCCAGCGGTTTCAGAGGAGAAGTCGTTTGAAATTGTGGACGGACGGACGACGGACGGACGACGGACGACGGACGACGGAGCCTTACCATCCTATAAGCTCCCCCGGAGCCTCTGGCTCAGGTGAGCTAAAAACGACTTCACGCCATTCATATTGAAGCTGGTAGAATAAATAACGGGTGCTACTAAGCTCTGCAGCATTGAAAAACTCTTCGCAGAGCTTGGATGGGAATCGCTTCAAGAGAGACGTACTAAGCATAAATTAATTATATTTTACAAAATAATAAATGGTCTCACACCCAGATATCTAACTGATCTTGTCCCTCCCCTTGTCCAAAAAACAACGCCATATAGTCTTCGTAACTCAGAACATATTCAGACTCTCCATGCAAATACAAATATCTTCTTTAATTCTTTATTCCCTTCTGCCATAAGAGCCTGGAATAATCTTCCTGAAGATACAAAACAAGCCCCTTCTGTTGCATCATTTAAATACCGTTTGAACAGGAACAACCAGCCTCCACCTAAATATTTTAAAGCCGGGTCCCGAGTTGGACAAATATTACATTCAAGATTAAGAATGGAATGTAGCTCCTTGAATTCTCATCTCTACCGAAAGAACATAGTCGGACGTGTTCTTGTGGAAATTTCGCCCATATCACTTCCTATTCGTATGCCCAATATATACTGCAATAAGAAATAGGTACTTGCCAGCCAACTCGCAAGCATTTAACACAAGAGAGCTTTCATATGGGAAGGAGAACTTGTTAAATATTGAAAACGAAAACTTATTTTTGAAAGTTCAAGATTTTCTTACATATTCAAAAAGGTTCGTAACAAGACGTCAGGCATAGTCTTCGCCTAGTCGGGTGTATGCGCATTGTGGTTTTTGTTGAGTGTATACATAGTTACCTTTCATTTAACCGTTTACCAGCAGGGATTCTGTCCGTGGTCTCTCTCTCTCTCTCTCTCTCTCTCTCTCTCTGATGTTGTTTACTAGCTTGTAATATAGTTTGATATTCATTGTGTCTATAACCATTCACGCATATTGAATTTTCCACATTGTTTCAGGAGATGGCTTATATATAAGCATTTTGCTTACTGTCAGATCCTGTGCCATTGTATCTTGTATTTATATATATTTGTGTATATTTGTGCGAATAAAATACTGTTTAAACCAAGTTATACAGACAAATTGTTGGTATTCCGATGGGTACTAATTGTGCTCCTCTTGAAGCGGATTTGTTTTTATTTTGCTATGAAAGAGATTTCATGGCTTCTCTTTCTAATGATAAACAATCTGAAATTATTGAGGCTTTTAATTATACATCTAGATGTCTAGATGATCTTTTAAATATTGACAATCCTTACTTTGAAGCCATGGTGAATAGAATTTATCCACCTCAGCTGCAGTTAAACAAAGCTAATGCAGCCGATACTGAAGCCCCATTTATGGATTTACATTTCAAAAGGATTTGTTTCAACCAAAATTTATGATAATCGCGATGACTTTAATTTTGACAGTGAATTTTCCATTTTTTGGACGGTGATGTTCCCCGTTCAACCCTCTTATGGGGTTTACATTTCTCAACTTATCGCTTTGCTAGAGTATCTAGTCATGTGACTGACTTCAATGCCCGTAATAAAATTTTAAGTGCTAAGCTTCTCCAACAGGGCTATCGGTGTCATAAACTTCGAAAAGCTTTTGCAAAATTCTATCGCCGACACTATGAATTGATTTCTAAATTCAAGGTCGAATCAAAAAGTCTTTTGCAACAGGGCCTATCGGAACTAGAATTTTATGGTGACTTAGTCTATAAATTCAAGAAGATTGTAGGTAAGTCTGATTTTTCTGATCAGTTCAGAAAAATTGTCGTTCGTTACAAACGTCCTGGATATAACATAAATGTAATGCTACAGTCTGCATGTTTAGTAGTTAACCCAGTCATGGTTAATAACTTTGCTTCCCTCTTTAATTGCACGCCAGTTGGTCTGGTATCAGACTCTATGATGGGCCCGACATAAAGCTACTTAGTTTAGTTGGTTGGAGTCGGAGTTTGCCTTGTCTGTTGCTTGGTTATTCGGGGTCTAACTGACGGTTTTCTTTTGCTCTGGTATTTCGGTGTTGTTGTTTGACTTCCCAGGGGTCTCCTGGTGTCGCAATACGTTATTTCCGTCGAGTCCTCATCTCTTATTCATCATAGGTCTTATACGTGATTTGTTTGTTTCCGATGATGTTTCATTGATGGGTCAGGAAGTCTTCATGCGGACCAAACAGCTAACTAAATGTTTCGAACCACTGCAGAAGCAGAGGGCGAGGGTTGGATCCAGTAAAACTAGTTTAAGGACCTCTGACAGTATTAATGCATATTTGCCCATTTTCGACAAATTACTGCACCTACCTCGGGCAGCAAAAGTTGAAATATTTGGCATTAAATATGTAGCCTTGTGTACTATAAAGACATTTCAACAGTGATTTTGAAAAATTATCATGCCTCTAGACTAACATTGACCAATTTTATCAAGAGGGGTATGTGAATTTTTCAGTCTCTGAAAATAAGTCCATTTATTTGGTTTTCTAAGATATCGAAATCTTAATTGACAACTATGCTAAAACAGACATACACACTACTGTTACTGATATTGTGCAATATTTTTTCAGTACTAAGGACTTTAGCCTATTTTTAGATATAAAGGGTGTAAGTACCCCACCCACTTTTCAGTTTTTCAGCTGTAGACTATCTTCCCCCCCCCCCCCCCCGTGCCTCAGCAAGCCACTCACATATAATGTGTATTATGATAGTACACACATACATGCAAAGTGGCTAGCTGAGGCACGGGGGGGGGGGAAGTATCTTTAAAAAACTTTTCCTGTTTCCATTACGTTTAATTACAAAATTTGGCTTTTTCCACCAAAAATTGAAGTCTATGTGCAAAATAATCAGAAACTAAATTCATGGCCAGTTAGGGGAAGTTGAGAGCAACAAATTTCAAGAAAAATTCTTGGGTATATCAAAAATTTAATTTTGACTATTTTTATAGGCAAATTAACATTACAACCGTCAGAGGTCCTTTAATGATAACAGTTCTAACAAAGATAGAATATGGACCTTTGGTAGGTCCGAAATCAAGGAACAAAATCAATATAAACACTTAGGTATTTTACAAATGAAAGCTCGCCATAAAATGGCGGCCGTTGATACAACAGCTCAAACACTAAGGGGAACTTTTTTGTCACTTACAAACTGTGGTGTCCATCCGGGGGGGGGGGGGGGGCGGGGGGGGTTAAATCCCCTCTCTGCGATGAAGTTGTATACCTCTATAGTATTGTCTAAAGCATTTTATGGGTGCGAACTATGGAATGATATGCGGAAACAACAGCTTAACAAATTAGAAATTGCACACAGGTTCTGTGTTAAACGTGCACAGTGGCTCCCAAAGTTGACAAGAACTGATATGGCTTTGAGCTTGATTGGCATTTCTTCGGCTGAATGTAACATGTACCAACAAAAACTTATATTTTTAGGTTTTCTTGTACGAGCCGATGACACATTTATAGCATATATATATTCAATATAAACACTTAGGTATTTTACAAATGAAAGCTCGCCATAAAATGGCGGCCGTTGATACAACAGCTCAAACACTAAGGGGAACTTTTTTGTCACTTACAAACTGTGGTGTCCATCGGGGGGGGGGGGGGGGTTTAAATCCCCTCTCTGCGATGAAGTTGTATACCTCTATAGTATTGCCTAAAGCATTTTATGGGTGCGAACTATGGAATGATATGCGGAAACAACAGCTTAACAAATTAGAAATTGCACACAGGTTCTGTGTGAAACGCGCGCAGTGGCTCCCAAAGTTGACAAGAACTGATATGGCTTTGAGCTTGATTGGCATTTCTTCGGCTGAATGTTACATGGACCAACAAAAACTTATATTTTTAGGTTTTCTTGTACGAGCCGATGACACATTTATAGCGAAGAAACTATTTCTAACTCGATATTTACAATACAATCTTAAGGTGGTGATTTATGGTAAATGTAAAAATCTGCATAAAACCATAAAAAAGTAACGTATCTCCCTGAAAGTTAGCAGACTTCTTATTTTCGTTGTTCTTTACAGTTTAGAATACAAAATAGACGTATATGCTGCTTAGAAAAGTGTTTTTATAAGGAAAGATCAAAGGGTAATTTTCTGCGAATAAATCTGAAAAAATAATATTGTTATTGAAAATTTACGTAGTGCTGAAGGTGCATTATTGCATAATAAAGAGCGTCCTAGCAATTATTTATTCCAACTCTTTCTCAAATTGTAATGTAGACCAGATGAAAACGGTAGCTTTTTCTCAATGTTCAACCATGTACAAAGTAAATGTACACTGGACGCATTTATTAAATATAGGGAAGGCAAGCATACCTGTGTTAACACCTACAATATAAATAATACATTACTGACATGGTTAGTGGTGTGTAGATGAAATTGTTCAACCTTGTTAAAATAGTATCACCTGTCTCACCTGTGTGTTTTGACCGAAAAATTGGACACAGACTGCATCTTTTTTCATCTGCTCAGCCTGATAATGTGTGAAAGAGTTGGAAAAAATAATTGCTAGGACGCTCTCCATTATGCAACAAGGTACTCTAAGCACTTAGTATGTTTTCAATAATGATATTATTTTTTCAGATTTATTCGCAGAAAAATACCCTTTGATCTTCGCTTATAAAAACACTTTTTGACATTAACAAATGCTGCATTTTGGGATTCTGAATTATGAGAAACAACATAAAGAAGGCATCTGCTAAGTTTTGGGAAGATCAGTGTTATTTTGAATATTTTATGCAGATTTTTGTCTTTGTCCCAAATCAGTGATTATCACTACCTTAACTGTACGACAAGGAATGTAGGTTTTATTCCTGACATTATGAGAATCCTTCAGAAATACTCTCTTATTCATTATTTTGAAGAGTTTATAAAAAGTGGTACCTTTGAAACGAAGGTGATATGGAAGAACATTTGTAAAAACGCAATTTGGCAACGAGTGTTGGAAACAGCGTTTGGCTTTATGCTCTGATTTTGACAGGTTTAAGCAAATACATACATCTATTTCACCCTCGGTACTTTGGAAGGTCGCTTCAGTATATCCAAAGTCGCTTACCCAGTTTGCATATGTAGATAAACTTTGTACTCGAACCCAAACAAGTTCGTTCTGTAACATATGTGCAAAACCACATACTGACAACTTATATCACTTTGCGTTTGAATGCATTGACAGTGATAATGCAGCTTACAGAGTTCAGTTTCATAATAAGCTATGTTCAGCTTTAAAGGACGATAACCTAGACTTTATAATGTCTTTGCCTTTAGACTTTATTCTTCTCTCAATGTTGGGAGGTAACAGTGACTTTCTTACGGCGTGTCTGGAAAAGTCCGAATATGAACGGTTTTTAATAATTAGTTCCACATGTTTGGGGCAAAATTGTCATTTTGGAAGAAGAATAAAGTCACTAGGATGATATCAGCTTGATATATTTAGCACTGCGCTAAAAGACAGTATGATATACGCAGCTTTCTGTGGTGAACAGTCTCAAATATCAGTCGTGTCGCGAGGGAAGTTTTCTTGGTTTACTGGTGAACGACGAAGTCTTCAGCTGGTCTATCTACGTGGTCTAGCTGGAACATTCGTGTTTATTCTGAGGATTCCACAGTATCTATGTATCATCGGATTCTTGTTAGCAGTTGGTACTTATATCAGACGGCGTGGGTGCGCAGGCTGGTCCGAGCTCTACTGGAAATGCTATAAACTTCCATCGTCTGTGCCACGGCTTATATCAATTTTGCTTATTAATGTCATGAAATTTCATGATAATACGCTTATACATGACTCGTAACCATACATTTTGTACCACTCTTGTCACTCCAGAGGTATCTTGGTGGAGTTACATCGGCATCGAGTCAACGTTATACATATTAAGTGACGTTGCATTGACGTCGTTGCGATGTTGACTTGGTGTGGTATGGCGCCTGGTTACCTGTACAGTTGTATAGGCGAGTCTTCGGACATAATCGTTAGCCGTAAATAAAGATCCTGGTCTTCCATTTACTACTTTATAATTCCTCTCTTGATATGTATTGTATATATTACATTTTGTCTCATGTATATATGTATTATCCTTTTGTTCTGTCACATGTCAGTTCCATGTTAATCTTCATATAATGGAGGAAATAAAGATTACTACTACTACTACTACTATGTTCTTTGGCGGTTTGGTCACCTGTTTTGCTACCCAATTTGCATTTTGTTTTGTTTTGTAAGTTTTGTAAGTTAAAAATAAAATAGATAAAAACAGATGTTGATGCTGATTTTGATTAGGGTAGCTGAATGACCAGTCGTTTGGGAAAGAGCTGCTCATTCGGTTTACCGTGCGTGTCTTTCGTGAACTTGTATCAATTTTTCCGCGTGAGTGTGTGCTTCTTTTCCTATTGGTTTTGAGAACGGGATGTGGGATTTGATTGTATTAATTCCTGATCATTGCCTATCTATTTACTTAGGAGTTCCACCCTTGTCAGGGTTACCGTATATTGTTCGTGTCTGTCCGATGCAATTCACAAAGAACCCACAGAACTGCTCTTCAACATCAGAATAATATAAAAGCAGTACCTTTAACACTAGCAAAATCTGAACCATGTCTTCTAAGAGGTGCCCATAGTTTAAAGAAAAGAATAAAAAAATCCTTTGACAGACATGCAGCCTTATTTCTGTTCTATTCTATGTATGTATTCATACTGCATCTCCCCCTTGCAGGGATTACGTGCAGGTCTTATATACAATTTTAGGCCTTACAAATTCTTCCGAATAGTCTGAGTAACCTTGCCAGGTCGTAGGGGCACCACAGATGACTTCGCGATAATCTCTTTCCACCTTTTTCTGTTTAAAGCTGTCCTAGATGAGCTGGCAAAGTCCTTTCTTGTCCATTCTTTAATATTGTCTTCCCACCTCTTCTTCTGTCTACCTCTTCTTCTTTTTCCTTGCACTGTGTCCTGTAAAATCGTCTTTGCTAAACTAGAAGACCTTGGTCAGTGGCCAGACCACCTTACGAAGTATGGCATCAATTATAGTCCTACTCGTGCAACTGAGCACCACAATAAGTCTAAAAATGCTGCCCAGATAAATGGCAGCATAGGAGAATGGTTCAGAACAACAAGTGAAGCTACACAAGGCTGTCTTCTCTCACCCAGTTTGCTCAAAAACTCAAGCAGCCATAGCATAACATAACTAACTCCTGGCCATGATCAAGAAACAGAAACGATGGTGATTCGGCCACATCTAAAGGTCTTCTGGTTTAGAAAATATTATTCTACAGGTTACAGTGAAAGGCAAAGGACGGAAGAGGCAGAAAAAAGGACTAATGGAAAATAATATAAACGATTGGACAAGGGTGGACTTTGCCAGCACAACTAGTGTAGTTGAAACAGAA
This sequence comes from Ctena decussata, assembly GCA_963989385.1. Classification (NCBI taxonomy): domain Eukaryota; kingdom Metazoa; phylum Mollusca; class Bivalvia; order Lucinida; family Lucinidae; genus Ctena; species Ctena decussata. The sequence continues at coordinate 64,678,393 of OZ022507.1, forward strand.
CAGGGTGGAGAGGATTGTTGCAAAGCCATCTGCGGTGCCCAACGACCTAGAGAGTTTAAATGATCCTTATTTAGTTATCCTTATTTTAATCAATTTATTAATACGTGGAACGGGCAAAGCTGTGCATGTACTTTTCGTTCTGATAGTTGATCACTTTTGTGTATGCATGCTGCTTTTTATGGTTACTTTGCTTTGATTTATATGCTTTGCTTTTATGTGCTCTTACATGTACTTCCACTGATCTGTTCCATTGTTTTCTTTTCAGGTGTTACTGCTAGCTATTTGTATGAATTGCTCTTATAATAATTACGTGTATGTATGTGAATGTTTAAAGGCATCTCAGCATTTGTATCTTAGCTTTTGTTGACGCTATATTCTTATAGCTAAAGGAGTCTTGCCATGTAGCCTGTATGTTCAGCAAGAATTTTTGTAGCAACAACTTTTTACTTAATTAATGATAAGATGGAAGGACTGTGTTGCAAGATGTGCTAGTGAGCATTTATTAATTTTATTTATTTATTTCTATTGCTTAAACGTTTTCTGTACAATCTGTTTGTATGATTCCTTCCTGTACTTTATAATAACCTTCATCCTTTCACGGATCGGACGCAAATTCAAATAAAAAGTCAACAAAGGGGGAACACTTCCACTAAATTGAAAGTGGAAGTGGACTTATTGTGCTTGTTCTGTGTTTATAATATTTAGATTTGTATAAACTTTAGTCAAATTATCTTCAATAGCTATAAATTTATGGTCCAAACAGGACTCTATACAAATTATAGTAATATTAAATAACAAAGGCGAATAAATCCACCAAAAGGGAAAGTAGAGTTATGGTAAATGTTCTGTGCACACCATTTGATGATGTTTTTGCTTTCTACCAAGTTCTATGGAAAAACCTTCAATTGCTTTAAAATTTTGGAGCAGGCACGAATTCAATATATAAAACATAACAAAGGGGTTTACTTTTGTCAAAAGGGAAGGGGTTATCGATCCTTAAGTAATTAAACTTGGTACATCGTTTGACCTGGACAGATGGAGTAGATATTTTTCCAATTACTATTTCTCATGAAACACACACACACACACACACACACACACACACACACACACACACACACACACACACAACATTTAAGCAATCATTTGCCATAAAACAATTTTTCTTGAACTTGACCCGGTATTGTAAGTAGAGTAGGTGAGGTAAAGTAGGTTGGTAGATTAAAGTTGTTATGTATGTATGTATGTATGTATGCATTTATGTATGTATGTATGTACGTCCGTATGTATGTATGAATGAATGTACACCTTCCTAACTATATACCTTACCTTCCTTCCTACTTTACCTTTATATCCTTCTATCTACCTACTTACATACCAAACTACCTTACCACCCTTCATACTTAACGTACGTACGTGCGTAAGTATGTATCTACCTACCTACCAACCTACATACCCACCTACCTGCATGCCTACCTACCTGACCTTTCAACCTCGCCTTCTGTTCTTCCTTCCTCCCTCTTCTCTCCTTTCCTCAACTTTACATTCGTATCCTACATTCTTTCTTTCCTGCCTACCAACTTACCTTCCAACCTTACTTACCCACCTAGCTAGCTAGTTAGCTACCTAAAGCCTACCTATCTAAAACCCTATCCTACCTATCTAAAAATAATGAGAATTATCTCTTTATGCAGAAAAAGTGATTTTCATATGGTATGTGCAAATAACAACGTAGAGATTTACGCATGTATGCTGTTTGTACATATGTACTACATATGTAGACATATGTATGCTTGCTTGTCAACATATGCATGTTTACATGCACGTGTGAGTATATGCATGTTACTATACCATTCACAAATCCACATACATGTAGCCTACATATTGGAAATGACAATTCTTCCCTATAGCCGCAAATCCTAATCATATATCCTAAATTATAAATATTTCTAGCATGAGCAAACATTTCTAAAGCAGTGTAAGCCCCTGCTAAGTACCGAATTTGGTTTGGAGTGATTTGTTTTCGATGGTTGGGGTTGTTTATATTTTATTGGCAGTTTGGGGTCTTTTTGGATGGCTCGGGTGTTTTGGGGGTGGTTTGGAGTAATTCGATGGACCGCCGATAGGCAATCGGAACATCCTCGGCCAATTCCGTGAATCAACTCTGATTCACGGAATTGGCCGAGCGTGCTCCGATTGCGCCGATAGGGGGCATTACTAAAACCTTGTACCGCACCGCACCGCACCACACCGGTTAAAACCTTGTACCGGACTTACGGAAATTTCCGTACCGTGCCGATCAAATTCCGTACTTTACCGCACTCACGTTTTATGCTATCTATAGTTTACAGATTTGTTCCTGTCTTTCTTTGTGACAGAAGATAGTGATTTTTTAAATAAATAATCACTATATATTGAATTAATTCGACGAAAATACTTCTCCTACATGTAGGATCACTCTGCCATTTACTGCAAGCAAACTCTCAATTTCAATACTTTGAGTATTTTCTCTGCATGCATAATTATATGGCAAATTTTTATTATACTATCGAGGCATTTTCTCCAAAGAATTTAAACATGTATTTCTCTGGTGATTACAACACAGATATGTATACTTTTAAGAGTCATTTCCGACCCCGTAGGAAAATTTTTCAGATATATATATATTATGTATATGCGATGTCTTTAAATCTAGGAAACTATACAGATAAAGTAATCTTTAAACAAAAATATATATCGAAAGTATATCTCAGTTTTATAAATACCAAAACTAAACGCTAGTGACTACCATGTGATAGTTATCCTGAGAATTTATGGCATTACCAAAATGGATAAACCGATATTAAGTTGGGCAATTTAGGTTTTAGCATGATATAAATATGTTTATACTTTCACTACATGAACATGTCCAATAAATAAAAAAAACCGTCTAGATCTACAAAATCAGCATATACTAAGTAACATACCCTTTTCCTACAGTAGAGGCCATAAAATTCGGTAGGGTTCGGTAATCTTCGGCGGTGCGGTACTCTATTTTACCCCAGTGCGGTGCGGTGCGGTACAAGGTTTTAGTAATAGCCCCGATAGGGTCGATGCGGTACATTTCTGGTAAAAAGGTATTTCTCAGGGATTTTTTAGTTACTTCCGGTTTTGTTTTGACATTTTCGGCGAAGAGGTACACATATATTTGGAAGAGTTTTGAGAACCTTCGGCAGTTTAAAGTTTTCTCTATTAGTCGAAGCAAATGAGAATGAATATTTGTTTCGATCTTTGTACTTCCACTTCCAGACAATGAATTTGGATAGCGGCAAATTCGTTTTGAATTTTTGCTACTTTGGCCACCGCAGATCATAGGCACTTGGTTTCATCAATGATAATAAGCGAGTTCGGAGTTCCGCACCGCGCATGTGCATTCTCAGATTTTGCTCTTGGAGGTCAGAGGTCACGGATGCCAAAAGCCCTTTACACAAAGCGTAACACACCAACATAACGACTTATATTTCATAAACATTCCCTATCTGTTCTATCTTGCTGAAATAATGTGACTATCCATTTTCTCTGAGTTGAAAACAATTTTCAATCATATCAATGATTTTTAATCATGAAAAAGATGTTTTATATCGACTGACCAGGTAAGCGTAATGACTTTTCCACACTTGACCTTTGAGCTTTCGTCTCTAGTCCAACCGAAACTCAGAACTGGCTTATTTTGTCCATGTTGAAAGGTTGGAAAGCTGGCTGAATCTGTTTCAATGGAAGTTGAGTAAAACCCATCCTTTATGACAGCACATTTGGTCATACTAAATACCCGAGATACTCAAAAGGGTCCACAAGACACCCTAAGACTAAGAAAACTGCATTATATCATTAAAACAAAGCAGAATAGTACCTTCATAAATATTGATTAGCCTCAATTTTAAAGGTAATAAGAACTTTAACTCAGTCTTTGGGTATCCTCTGGTGCCTTAGGGGTGTTAAACCTGACCAAGAGAATGAACAAATGGGTGGGTTTTCCGATAGAATTTGGGCTAGCTTTCCAAACTTTTACTGTAGAAAATACATGGACAAAAGCATCGTTCTTGAAACCAAGTGCCTATGCCACAGATCTTTCGTATTTGAATAATTGTGGAATTAAGGCTAGGAATAAAGGAGATTCTTTGGGAGGTTCAGAAGAAAAATATTAACATAGTTGTAACTTGTGCACTGGTGCCCTGGACACATGGACATTAATGGGCATGAGCTGGCTGACAGGTTTGCCAAGGAAGCTGCTAAAGAGGCCATCAAGATGAAAGATGACTGTCCATACTGACAAAGAAAGAAGCATCAGCTGAGGTGAAGAAAACCATTGTAAAGAAGTGGCAGCGAACATATTCTTTGTCAGAGTTTGCAGGTAAAATACAAGATATAGTCAGTGAAGAGGAAGTAGGACAAAAAAGTGCACCAGGTGAGAAGAAATGAGAGTTAAGGATATTAAATCACCATCTGTGTGGACACTGAACGACCAGAAGGCAAAACTCAACAACAATCAATCCGACCTCTATGATAATTGCCAGGTACCAGAGACAACAGAGCATTTTTTATTTCACTGTGAGAGATTTGTAGGGCCAAGAAAAGCTTTAAAAAGTGAAGTGTTGCGAATAGCTGCATGTGAAGATTTAAGATGTGGAGATATGGACTTGAAAATAATGACAAGAAATGCAGAGAAAATGAGCAAAGAAGGGGAAGCAGAAATGGTTAAGGCTTTGTTGCAATACATTACACCCACAGATTTTTCATTTAAATTAATTAAGTGACTACTTAAATTTAAACAACTCTGAATGTTGCACGTGATCATAAATTCCAACAAATGTAAAAGCACCCTGGGATTAGTACAAAGAAGTCATAACGCATTGTGACAGACTAAGCCAGCAGAAAAGTGGCTTTTTGGATAAAGAAGAAGAAAAAGGATCTTAAGTGCTCAGGTTTCCTTGTCACCTATGCATATTATTTGCAATAGAACTCAGGACAACTCACCCCAAAGACAACTCAGTCACCCAAAGACTACTTGACTGAAAGATCTAGACCCTAAGACCCTAGACCCTAAGAAAGCCTCCTTTCTAACTTGCTACAAGTCAGCTTGCTCCACAGGAGCTTGTATCAGTCTTTTTCAGGCTGAAGTCATAGTTTGGTATATATAAATACTTACCATAAGTCAACTTGCCTCCAAATTATGTACGTTGTTGACTGAAAATGATAAGGTAAAACTTCTTAGAAAATCTATTCGCTATCCATAGACATATAATTTGAGCATGATATATTGTAATGTTTGATGCAATTGCATATCCTTGATTGTAGTTGCATACATCCAAGACTAGGTGACATATACCTCATGTAACAGTTTTTGTCTCAGATTAATTTGAGTTTTAGTCAAGTTTGAGGTTGTTTTGGAGAGACCCCTCACACACACCATCATAAGTATTAAACATTTTACATGATGATGACACTAGGGTGTTACATACTGAACTTTTGCACCAGCAGATTTTATCTCAATACCAAGAGGTTTTTGTCTCCTGATGAGGAAAGTTTTATTATAATTGATGAAAATTTCTTTTCTACAGTCATAAAGTGCTCCAGACAAGGTTGGATTTTGATAATGCCTCATCTATGAAAATGATTAAATGAATGTTGGGTTCCTTTATTAGAACTGCCTGAGGCTGTTCTAATAAAGGGACACACAACATAGGTTCTCTGTGGAGGAAAAAAAAAATATATAAAAACAATTATCTCAACCTCGCACCTTATCTAGGCTTCTGGCATATGGTAATTTTATCTTTTCCAGGGATAAAGAACTTGATGGCATGACTGAAATAGAGGCCTGAGAACTTTGTGGAATTTTCATCCGTTTCTCTGCAGATTCAACAAAAGCTTTCAACCTATGTGAATGTGATTTGTTGATGATACTCTCCAACTAAATCCAGGATCCTGCTGTTAGATTCAGAGACATGGATATGGATCTGCTGAAGGACCTCCCTGGATTTCAAGGGGTGTTAAAGGCTGTCATCAATAGCCAGATGAAACTTCTGGTGAGAATAAATTAGACCAAGTCTGCTGTTTTCATTTCTTTGGTGTATTTCATACTTCTGAAGGATCTAGCTTTTCAGAGCTTATTTAACTTCACTGCAGCTGGTGTTGTGCTGTATGGCAGTCATAAGTATCTCCCCATACTTCATCAAAATGCAGAGTATATAATTTCTGGTCCTTTTGGCTCTGGCATTTGTTCATTTAGAGATATGTTGAAAGTACATGTTGAGTTCTGCTACAGTGTGTGCTAGGGGGGAGTGGCCAGGCTGACACATTTCATTATTGGTACTCATGAAGAGACTCAGTGAAATTGAGTGTGCTATTTTCATTTCTTTGGCATATTCCTTTTTTGCAAAAGATCTAATTGCTAAGAACTTATTTATGTGACTAATGGGCTGGAAGGATAAATTTGGGAGGAATATTCTGAAATGTTGTTTATGGCCCTTTATTAGAAATGCCTCAGAGAGGGGTTCTGTTTAGGGGCAGACTGTTTTAGATATGTTGGGGTCATTCTAGTAGGGTAAAACCCCATTTTATATAGGAATATTTACGATGCTTTACCAAACACATGTATTTTCTTAAAAAACAACTTTTGTCAGCGAAATCTTTTAGAATTTATATTTGTCTTTTATACTTTGTAGATAGAACAACTCTCCACTCACGGCACTACTGAAACAATCATCTTAACTGTCAACTTGTCAGATGGAACTCTCTCTCAACTGGGCTCCAAAACTGCTAAGGGATTTTTGGAGGGCCGGGATGAGATGAAGGTTCAGTTTCTTAGTCATTGTCTTAACAGTAAGTACTGGTAACATAGATTGCCAAAGATGTTCATTTGGGCGCACAGTTAATGCATGAACAGATGAGGGAAAAAGTGTCAAACAAACACATAGAGAGACAGCTAACATAGATACCTTGACATTCTTAAGATGCCAATGATGTAATATTGGTTCTTTGGATAAGCATTTTGCAACAGAATACTGGCAGACATTTTTATCTAGGAAAATTTTCAGACATACTATATCAACCTTACACCTTAGCAGCATTTTCATTCGACAAGAATCACATATAGTGAATCTTTCCATTTCTCCTTTTGAATATACATGTAATGAAGAATATAAGATACCAGTCATTTTTAAGCAGGAAAACCACCATAATATTTACTCATTCTTCACCTCTCATGTAAAAAAATGTAAAGTGTCAGTACTTCTTTGTTCATTCAACTTATCCATTAAAAGTTTTAAATGAAGTCTGACCATACTGTAAGACATAAAAATGCACATACCATTTCTTGCATTTAAAATGTTCTGTTAAAATGCCAAAAATGGAAACGGTTGAATTTGCAAACAGCAAAGATCTAAAAAAGGTGCACCTGATGAGCTGCCTGTTCTGGATCTACACTGTTTGCCTTCAAGTCTTTCAGTTCCCAGAATGATAAAGCTTAGATCAAACATTTTTAGCTTGCATTCAAATGTACTTAAAGAGATAGTGCACTTCCCCTGGTGTTGGCATTGGCAACAGCAATGGGAATAGCAAAGTGTTTAAGGTTATATTAAAGTTGCTATGTGATGAACAAGGTGCTGTCAGGTATCCTGTATCTGAACAAGTCTTTTTTGAAATTTTGCAGATGTAAATTTTGTCATTTACGTTTTTGGGGCTATATGGGTTAAGGGAAATTGTTAGCTGTAATGTGCCACTGTCTATATCTTTTTGGTGATAAACAGAAACTACATTGTACTTTATGTGCTTAAATATTGGAACCCCTTAAAACCATTAATTTTCAATTTGGGAAATTGGGACAATTGGAAAATTAATAGTTTTAGGTGTCCCAATATTTAGGCACATTAGGGCAACTCTGAATTTTTGATAACACCTACCCTTATCTTGAGCCCTATATTTCTTAGATGCTTATTTTTCTTTCACTCTGTAGGTCATCTGTGTAGAAATAAAATAAACTCAGATGGGAAGAAAACCAAGGAACACAGAAACAAAAGATTATTTGAAGACAAAGGATACTACATAGATACATTGGATCAAAACCAGACTCAGCCTAAATGTGACTCTGACAGTTCTGTGTCTACACCATATTCTTGGAACAAGAATCAAATTCCAGAATCGAACTTAGTATCTGGTCAGAATATTACAGGCGACAGCATATCTCAATATTCTAACAGTACTGCTAACTGGCATCAGAACATAGGTATACAACCAACACTAGAAGGTTCAAATAGTGGTTATAAGGACTCTCTTCATGATAATTTTGATACCCTAACGGAAATTAATCAAGGAAATGAAGAGACAGATTACATAATAGAAGAAAATATTGAGAGAATTCCGGAAAATTCTGATGGAACAGTGGATAGACAGAGTGCAGAAGTCAAGGAGAATGTTATTTTAGAGCCTGTCTCTAAGCAAGAACAGTCAGATTTGCAAACAGATATGACTTGGATTAAAACTGAGCCTGCCTTAGATGACAGTATAACTGTACAGTGGGACAATAATGGGGTTCCTGGGGCTGGAGAAAAAGTTCTTCCGAATGTGTTCCATGAATCAGTAGTAAACGATACTGGTTTTGTTGTGAAGCGTGGTAATCTAGATAGTATTAGCACTGGTAAGTTTTAAAGGCGTTAATATATTCAGAGCTTTAGATAAGAGGGAGTATTTGATGATAATGAAGGATAATTTTTCGTATTTCTCATCGAAACCATATGTTGTGACCCCTCATCTGAAACATCTCATTGAGACTGTTCAGATGAGGGGTTACAACATATTTTTTGTGCAGAAATAACAAAACTTATCTCTTATTATCACCAAACACTCCCTCTTATCTAGAGCTCTGAATTATGTAGGTAATAGTAGCGCTGGTAAGTTATAAAGAAGTGTTAAGAACAAATTGTCAAAAATTGATATATGTACGGTCAAATTCCACATCCCCAATTTTAACAGAAATAACAGCAAACAAGAAATAGTAACATGAAATGTTAATTTAAATATCAGGTTGGGGTATCAAGTGGTTATTGTATTGGTACCCTACATGGTCAGATGTAATTGAATCATCACATTAAATACATTAGAACATTAATGGCATGAACCCTGATGGCTTGTATATCCTGCCTGCCTAGAACTTGGTCTTTGGTCCCTAGAGGTTGTGTATTAATTCTCAGATCATATAGAAACTAGCCCTGGATGGCTGGAACTGCTTTTTGCTAGAAATAATTTTCAAGCCATTTTTGCTAGAACTAATTTTCAAGCCATTCAAGTTCTACTGTAGCTTACTTTTTCTCTCCTAATGCATGTATCTTACACTAACTGATTTTACTTTCTACTTAACATCTTCTTCATTCTGATAACACTTTGATGGAATAACAAAGATTTCACTTTGGGACACAAGATTTCAATATGGAAACTGAAATGGTGGCATAATTGAAATTTTAAGACCAAGCACTTGCTCAAAATAAAAATCTTTGTGGTTCAGTCAAAGTGTCATTAGAACGGAAATGATGTGGACTGAAAGTGGTGCATAATTCAATGAGTGTAAAATATTTGAAAGAGAAGTATCAAGATGACATACCAGGCCCGTAGGTTATAAAACTTTTTTCGTGCTCAACTCAGCTGAGCATGAAATTTTCTCTGCTGATAAATATGAAAATGCGAACTAACGTTGGCATTTTCATATTCATAAGTATAAGCAGAAACAATTTCATACTCAACTAAACTGAGCAAGAAAACAACTGTACTTATCAGTAATTTGCTATTTATTAGCAGATACTATTTCATGCTTAGCTGAGTTGAGCATGAAAAAAGTTTTATAATATAACCTCGCAGCATCACCATTTTCCCTCAAAGGGTAAGCAAAAAATAGGACCTCCCACCCTGAATGTTAAGACAATACAAGCAGATAGCAAACTGAAAAGCTCTCTTCCAGATTTATGGTCACAAAATCAAGTCATAGACAAACATGAATAAGACATACTGATTGATAAATTGTGGCCTCCTAGCAGCAGTTAGCAAACACATTATATGAACTGATCTTATTTAAACCAAATGCAAGTTTGGTGGAAATCCATCCATTAGTTGAGCACAGAGATAGATTCACTGCTTGGATCATGTAAAATGTAGACAGATGGCCATTAAGTCATCCGGTGACCTTGAGAGTGGGGTCCAATTCAGCAAAACATAATTAGCTCTTGAGACTTTTTCATTGATATATCCATGCAAGTTTGGTGAAAATCCATTTATTGGTTCAGGATATGGATGGATGTTACACTAGGTTGACATAAAGAGGGGGCAAACAGATGAACTGATGGAAAACCAGGTACATGTACCGATATTGCACCCGAAAAACATTACAAGGATCCCCAGTAGCTCACTGATCTAGAGGACCGGGTTTTAGCCGCGCTTGAGGCGAGAATCTTTCCTACTATAAACAGGGTTCCATTGCACACAGTCTTTCATTTTCACCATCCCATCATCCTGACATGACTGAAATACTGTTGAAAAGGATGTAAAATTGCAAGTCATCCATCCATCTATCAAAAGCATTGTATTTGAGTTGTATTTAAATGAACCAGTACAATGTAATTTGTTTTCCAGATCCAGCTCAGTACAATGGCACATTTAAAGGTAAACCAAAGACAAAACCATGCAGCATACCAAAAAAGAAAGTAGATAGTAAGTTCGAATGTGAAAAATGCGGAAAATCTTTCAAAACACATCAAAATCTTCAAGTTCATGACCGTGGACACCTTGGCATTCGTCCTTTCAGATGTGATGTTTGCGATCAAAGATTTTATCAAAGCAGTCATCTTCGTACGCACATGTTGAAGCACTCAGGACTTAGACGGTTCAATTGTTCTTACTGCCCACTTAAATTCTACACGAGAAGTAATTTACGAGTTCACGAGCGTATTCACACCGGTGAGAAGCCATATAAATGTAAGCATTGTGGGAAGGCTTTTACCCATAGTGCATCAGTTCCTTATCACATAATATGGCATCACCAGGATCTATTAAAAGACGATCTTGAGAAGGGTGGCATTGTACCAGATGGTTCTGATTTATCAGAACCATCTGGGACAATGCCACTCTTTTCAAGAAATATTGACAGTACCAATAGACAGACTGAGATAGAAATGGACTATTCCATTGAAAAAGAAAGTACCAACCTTAGTTCTGAGGATCAGACTTCAGTTCAGTGTGAAGAATCAGTGAGACTGGAAAATAAAAGTGAATTTGAATCATGTCGAAGTAAAGAACAATCGAATACGCACACTGAACCTTCATTGGTCAAAGATGGGTATGTAAAAGATGAACCATTTTCAGATGTTGATACAGCTTTCCAGAAAGAGTCTGCAAAGATGTGTAGGAACAGAAGCCAGGGAGGAAATAATTTTCCAGTCTTGCCAGTGGATGATAATCTGGATGAGGTTGGAGAAGCCGGCTATGGTGGCTTTGGTTTAGATTCAGATCAGTCAGGTCAGATTCCAGGTAGGTTTACTGGTAAAAGCATATCTGTTCATGTATATATAATACATTGGTATGGGAAAATTTCTTTTCCAAAAAATTGTAGCATTAATTATGATTTAGTTTTGCCTTTGTATGGTAATTTACTCTCTTGTTGAGGCACTCCAGCAAGTGTTTTTTCGAAGTTTATACTTAAAGGATAAAGAAACAGCAAATTCCACTTACATGGTTCAGTTTACTACCATTTCTCGTAATCAGATTTGTCCAGTAGAGTTTTTGAAATTCATTGGCATGCTCTCAAGCTTGGAAAGTAATCTCTTGCAATGTATTTTTTTCAGTTTCATAATGGCAGCCTCAAGACAACCATTATTGCTGTAGGGGTGGCATGTTTCAAGCACATTCTTGAAAATTACCATTTCATATAAAATTAACATGAAATCAGTTCAGGAGAATTTATTCTTATATCTTACAGCAGTTATTTTCATAAGTAATATCTTTTTGGAAAACAAAATGATGCACAAGTGCATCTGACACTGCAAGCAACCCTTTGCTGAAATGATCATATTCCAAAACAGATCAGGTGATTAGTGATGACATCATTTCTGTTGTGATGTCATAATGGGTGGTTCCCAGCTCAATTAAAATTAAAATGAACCTCATCAAAGGCTGGAAACCAGAAGGAATATTTTTACTATTGGAAAACCCACCTCCAAACAAAAAATGATAAAAATAGACAAAAGAGGTCATGCAATATGCTGCAAGTCAGTATTTAGCTACGAGAAATGGTTTTGCGTATGTTAAACCTAAAACTTTGATATTTAATCATCTTTTAAGAAAAAAGTTCCACTAAAAACCTTTTGCTGGAGTGCCTCAACAAGAGAGTAGTTATAAAGTTTGATGGAAAATAATAGTAATAAAGTTCAGCATGATAAAGTTCAGCTCAGAAATTTTCAGTGTCCATTGAGATTCAAAGTGTTACTTTATGATCTAATTTCAGAGGTTTGACCTTATAGCTTGTTCTCCTGCAGTATTTTCCTACCAGCAGGCAATGTCTATGTTTGTCCAAAAACTAAGTTGTCGGATGCTTATTTTTTTGTAAATAGTCTCCTTTTACCTGGAGCACTAAGTTATAATTAAATACTTCCACTTACTTACAGCTGCAATTACATCGCTTTTATTTTGGTTGTTTCTAGTTTCAGATTTGTATGCAGATGCACTAAATACTCAAGAAAGAACGTCAAAAGGCACGAAAAGAAAGTGGCCTGACAAGAGATTTGAGTGTATGAAATGTGGTAAATCTTTCAAGTCACTGCAGAACTTACAAGTTCACGATCGGATACATTCAGGCGTTCGTCCTTTTAGTTGTGATATCTGTGATCAACGATTCAGTCAGCGCACCCATTTACAGACCCACATCCGAATTCATACAGGTGAGAAACCGTATGCATGTACTTTCTGTCCTCAAAGGTTTACCACGTCCAGTCATCAGCGGTCGCATGAAAGGACCCATACAGGGCAGAAACCATACAAATGTAGTTACTGTGGGAAAAACTTTACCCAGAGCTCATCACTCTTATCACATATTAAAACGATACATTAGTGTTGAGAATTTTCTGTTGGACCAATGTAAGGTCTAGCAGAGCTTCAGATAAGAGTGGATATTAAGAATGTCAAAGATAATTTTTCTAACTTTTCAACAAACCATCTCAGCGAGAATGAAGGGTCCAATATATGTTTTAATGCAGAAATATGGAAAGTTATTCCTGTTACCCCTTCTTATTTGGAGCACTGTGGAGGAATTATAGCAAAAATAATCAACTTAATGTTGGATCCAGACCTGATAATACATGTAGTCACTAAATTTTCAAAAAGTTTGACAATTTGTCTATTGAACTCTAAGAGAAAAGGCAGTTTCATTGTTCTGATTATTAATATAGTATTATCTATTATCAATTTTTGCCTTTTGTGAAACTATTTTGCTCTATAGCCTTGACAAAGTAGCACCAGGGAATGCCTGTACCATAGTTTGATTATGCCAGGTCACAACATACATTTTCGTTGAGAAATACTAGTAAGAAACAAGAGGGCCATGATGGCCCTGGATCGCTCACCTGAATATCCTGTGAACTTAACCTCAGAGGCATCCATATGACCGACAGACAGAGTTTCACAAAGATTAAATGGAAAATGAACCCTTTATTGTGTACCTAAGGTTTTCATAAGATTTAACCTAATGACCTAGATTCTGACCCCACATGACCCAGTTTCAAACCTGGTCTAGATTTCTTGGATATGAACATTCTGACAAAGTTATCAAAACTGTGCCCTCTAGAGTGTACATTATGTTTTTTCTAAGGTTTAACCTAGTGACCTACTTTTTGACCCAACATGACCAAGTTGCACCCTTGGTCCAGATTTGTTGGAGACAAACATTCTGACAAAGTCTCAAGAAGATTAGAACAACACTGTGTCCTCTAAAGCGTTCACACTGTTTTTCTAAGAACTGACCTAGTGACCTAGTTTTTGACCTGACATGGCCCAATTTCAAATATGGTATAGATTTCATGAAAATAAACATTCTGACAATGTTTCACATAGATTGGATCGTAACTGTGCCCTCTAGGGTGTACACAAGAGTTTTCTAAGATTTGACCTAGTGACCTAGTTTTTGACCCCACAAGACTCAGATTCAAATTTGGCCTAGATTTTATATAAATAAACATTCTGACACAGTTTCATGAAGATTGAATCATAACTGTGCCCTCTAGAGTGTGCACAAGGTTTTTCTAAGATTTGACCCAGTGACCTAGTTTTTGACCCCACATGACCCAGTTTCAAAGATGGTCTAGATTTCATTTAGATAAACATTCTGACAAACATGACAAAGTTTCATGATGATTGGATCATAACTGTGCCCTCTGTGTCATTCGAAGATTTATTTCTATTTTTAGCTCTAGCGGCCATTTTGTTCAGCGGAGTGGAACCGTTTTTGCAATTTTTGTTCAGGGCCATGAGTAAAACATTTCTGTGAATTTGTTTTGAAATCGAGCCATTGGCTTCAGAGACGATGAGGTTTAAAGCTTTTTTCTATTTTTAGCTCTGGCGGCCATATTGTTCAGCGGAGTGGAACCGTTTAAGCAATTTTGGTAGAGGGTCTCCTAAGGAACATTTCTGTGAAATTATTTCAAAATCGGCCCAGCAGTTTTGGAGGAGAAGTCATTTAAAGGTTTTTCTATTTTTAGCTCTGGCGGCCATATTGTTCAGCGGAGTGGAACTGTTTTAGCAATTATGGTAGAGGGTCTCCTAAGGAACATTTCTGTGAAATTATTTCATTATCCCCCGACCGAAAGGTTCGGGGGATATAGCGATGAGCCTGGCGTCCGTCCGTCCGTCCGTCTGTCCGTCAGTCCGTAAACACTTTCTTGTCCGCTCTATATCTTGAATACCCTTTGGAATATTTTCATGATACTTCACAGTTATGTAGAACAGGTCATGACGATGTGTCGCGAACAAGAATGGTAAATGTTGCTATTGTACTTTTTGAGTTATCTCCCCTTTGGTGATTTTTTGGCAGATTCGTGTCCGCTCTGTAACTTGAATACCCTTTGGAATATTTTCATGATACTTCACAGAAATGTAGAACAGGTCATGACGATGTGTCGCGAACAAGAATGACAACTCTTGCTTTCTTACTTTTTGAGTTATTTCCCCTTGATGGTTTTAGGTGTAAACTCGTGCCCGCTCTGTAACTTGAATACCTTTTGAAATATTTTCATGATACTTCACAGATATGTAGAACAGGTCATGACGATGTGTCGCGAACAAGAATGACAACTCTTGCTTTCTTACTTTTTGAGTTATTTCCCTTGATGGTTTAAGGTGTAATTTCGTGTCCGCTCAATAACTTGAATACCCTTTGGAATATTTTCATGATACTTCATGGTTACGTAGAACAGGTCATGCTGATGTGTCGCGAACAAGAATGACAACTCTTGCTTTCTAAGTTTTTGAGTTATTTCCCCTTGATGGTTTTAGGTTGTGATTTCGTGTCCGCTCCATAACATGAATACCCTTTGAAATATTTTTATGATACTTCACAGATATGGAGATTAGATCATGACAGTTTGTCTCATACAAGAATGACAACTCTTGCTTTCATACTTTTCCGAGTCCCCCCCCCCCCCCCCCCCCCCAAAAAAAAAAAAAAAAAAAAAAAAAAAAATTTTCAGATTTGGATTCTTTGTCCAAATTCACGTACTAGAGAGCTCAAAATTAGATTTGTAGGGCTTGTACTTTAGAAGTTATTCACACATTTTGAAATGTTGAATGTATCATATGCAATACATTGTCTACATGGTTGCTATTTGAGATTTTAGCTCTTTTTAGCAATCTGGCATACTGTTTTGGTCTGAGTGTTAGATAATCATGCATCTGTTAAACAGATATTGTCAATAAGGAGCATAAAAGAATGACAGTATACTATTTATATGTGTTTTGAAGGGCAATGTGTTTACAAAAGCACAAGGGGCCTTCGGTCGGGGGATTTGCCATCTCCTCTGATGGCTATTTTTACCAAGGCCCATGGGGGTCTTCGGTCGGGGGATTTGCCATCTCCTCTGATGGCTATTTTTATCGGCCCAGCAGTTTTGGAGGAGAAGTCGTTTAAAGGTTTTTCTATTTTTAGCTCTGGCGGCCATATTGTTCAGCAGAGCGGAACTGTTTGAGCAATTTTGGTAGAGGGTCTCCTAATGAACATTTCTGTGAAATTATTTCATAATCGGCCCAGCAGTTTTGGAGGAGAAGTCCTTTAAAGGTTTTTCTATTTTTAGCTCTGGCGGCCATATTGTTCAGCTGAGCGGATCCGTTTGAGCAATTTTGGTAGAGGGTCTCCTAAGGAACATTTCTGTGAAATTATTTCAAAATCGGCACAGCAGGTTTGGAGGAGAAGTCGTTTAAAGGTTTTTCTATTTTTAGCTCTGGTGGCCATATTGTTCAGCGGAGTGGAACCATTTGAGCAATTTTGGTAGAGAGTCCCCCAAGGAACATTTCTGTGAAATTATTTCGAAATCCGTCCAGCAGTTTTGGAGAAGAAGTCGTTTAAAGCAAAAGTTGACGCCGGACGACGGACAAAGACCGATCACAATAACTCACCTTGAGCACTTCGTGGTTTTAGGTGTAAACTCGTGTCCGCTCTGTAACTTGAATACCTTTTGAAATATTTTCATGATACTTCACAGATATGTAGAACAGGTCATGACGATGTGTCGCGAACAAGAATGACAACTCTTGCTTTCTTACTTTTTGAGTTATTTCCCTTGATGGTTTAAGGTGTAATTTCGTGTCCGCTCAATAACTTGAATACCCTTTGGAATATTTTCATGATACTTCATGGTTACGTAGAACAGGTCATGCTGATGTGTCGAGAACAAGAATGACAACTCTTGCTTTCTAAGTTTTTGAGTTATTTCCCCTTGATGGTTTTAGGTTGTGATTTCGTGTCCGCTCCATAACATGAATACCCTTTGAAATATTTTTATGATACTTCACAGATATGGAGATTAGATCATGACAGTTTGTCTCATACAAGAATGACAACTCTTGCTTTCATACTTTTCCGAGTCCCCCCCCCCCCCCCCCCCCCCCCCCCCCCCCCCCCCCCCCAAAAAAAAAAAAAAAAAAAAAAAAAAAAAATTTTCAGATTTGGATTCTTTGTCCAAATTCACGTACTAGAGAGCTCAAAATTAGATTTGTAGGGCTTGTACTTTAGAAGTTATTCACACATTTTGAAATGTTGAATGTATCATATGCAATACATTGTCTACATGGTTGCTATTTGAGATTTTAGCTCTTTTTAGCAATCTGGCATACTGTTTTGGTCTGAGTGTTAGATAATCATGCATCTGTTAAACAGATATTGTCAATAAGGAGCATAAAAGAATGACAGTATACTATTTATATGTGTTTTGAAGGGCAATGTGTTTACAAAAGCACAAGGGGCCTTCGGTCGGGGGATTTGCCATCTCCTCTGATGGCTATTTTTACCAAGGCCCATGGGGGTCTTCGGTCGGGGGATTTGCCATCTCCTCTGATGGCTATTTTTATCGGCCCAGCAGTTTTGGAGGAGAAGTCGTTTAAAGGTTTTTCTATTTTTAGCTCTGGTGGCCATATTGTTCAGCAGAGCGGAACTGTTTGAGCAATTTTGGTAGAGGGTCTCCTAATGAACATTTCTGTGAAATTATTTCATAATCGGCCCAGCAGTTTTGGAGGAGAAGTCCTTTAAAGGTTTTTCTATTTTTAGCTCTGGCGGCCATATTGTTCAGCTGAGCGGATCCGTTTGAGCAATTTTGGTAGAGGGTCTCCTAAGGAACATTTCTGTGAAGTTATTTCAAAATCGGCACAGCAGTTTTGGAGGAGAAGTCGTTTAAAGGTTTTTCTATTTTTAGCTCTGGTGGCCATATTGTTCAGCGGAGTGGAACCATTTGAGCAATTTTGGTAGAGAGTCCCCCAAGGAACATTTCTGTGAAATTATTTCGAAATCCGTCCAGCAGTTTTGGAGAAGAAGTCGTTTAAAGCAAAAGTGGACGCCGGACGACGGACAAAGACCGATCACAATAACTCACCTTGAGCACTTCGTGCTCAGGTGAGCTAAAAACTATCTCAGAATTATCCTCAAAACCCCATCTTATCTGGAACTCTACATACTTGATATGATTTGAAGGGCTAATTACTAGGGTTTTTTTATCAGATAGGGAGAATGATTGGCTAAAGAAAAATTTTCAGGTTTTGCTGGGGAGATTTGAAATAGGGAGATGTATAGATTGATAAAGATCATACAGTTTAGATCTTTATAGTGAGATTTCATCCAGTATTAGAAGTTCCTCCTAAACAGGGAGGTTTCATCAGAATAAAATCAAATCTAAATAGCCTGGCTGTTAAACCATACATACTATGGGGTTGAGTTGTTCAAACAGCATCATAAGCCAATGAGACCTTAAATTTCAATGTATTGTATGCCAAAAAAAGCGCCACCAGTTTTTGCAAAGCAAAAGCTCATTTTTTTTGGCAAAAAATATTAAGACTTGATGTTATGGATACTAGAAGAAGACTTAACAAATTTTTGACTATTTGTTAAGCTAACAATGCTTTAAACGGCTGGGCCCTGATGTTTGTTGGACAACAGAGAAAGCTTTAAGGTGTATTGATGCACCTTTAAGGGAGATCACTGATCTGAAAGCATTTGTCTCCATTTCTTACAGTGTGCTACTCTTAAAGGGAAGAAGTTGTTCTATAGAGCAAGGTGATTCAGCCTATGGTGTTTGTCATTCCATTGTGAAACCAAACTGTTCCATTTTTAGGACAATTACAGTAATTACTTTAGGTGCCCCAGTTTTTCGAACTCTTACGGTATTTAGAATGTCAGATGCGTATGTCAGTATCAAAAGGTACAGATAAAGGTGGATTTTTGTGATTTTCTGCTTTCCAGTAGAAAGAATACGGATGTTCTAATGAGGTGCCTGAACATCTTTATAGGGAGAAATAGGAAAAGTTATTTTTCAAAATTTTCCTCAAATCTAAAACCCTTAGCTGACACTGACATTTAGGAGCAGCGGTGTTCTAGTGGTTTACACACAAGGCTACCAATCCAGGGGTTACAGGTTCAACTCCCTGCTCCTCCAGTCTTTTGGATGAGACTTTACAACAAGGTCCCTGTTTCTGTACAACCTATATGAGGCGACACGAGAAAACCAACAATGTGGTTGTGCGCCCAGCGCAGACTCAGATCAGCCTGGGCATCCACCCAGTCTGATCAAATTCTTTTTTAAGAGTTCGAAGGGTAGCTAAGAGTCTAAGATAAGTCCATGCGGACAGGGAAGACTCTGATCAGACTGGGCGGATGCCCAGGCTGATTTGAGTCTGTGCTGGGTGCATAACCACATTGTTGGTTTTATCGTGTCGCGGCTCATATGTTTAATAGTTAAACAGATACTGACATTTTCCAATTTACTGCATGTCTGATTCTAGTCATGATTTTTAATTGTATTTATAATATAGACACTCAAAAATGCACACGCACTGTCTGAAATAGAAGGATAGTAAAAGATGTTGCATAAAAAATGAATAAACAATGAAATTGTAACATTTGTTTGCTGTTTTTAGTAAACATATCCAACACCTCACGTTGTGAAGCCTCTGCATGGCCAAGAAGTTAGCGTTCCTGACTTTAAAGTATTGGGACAGTTAGGTCTGAGCAAACAGTGCAGACCCAGATCAGACTGCTCCTAAAGGGCCTAATCAGGATCTTCACTGATTGCAGTTTCAACCCAACTTTTTGATGCAAGCTAAATTACTCCATTTTTAAGACATCAATAATTTATTATTTGTCCCAATATTTACAGTAGGATTACGGAACCTAAATTGCACTTCATAGCACAGGGCCTTTCATAATCACCTGTTTAATCTTGATATGACTGTAATACTAATGAAAAGGACATAAAATCGTAAAGAGTGCATCGATCTGTACTTAAAAGTTCTGCATGGATGTTCAATTAACTTCCGTGCAGAACTTTTGCCCTTAAGTATATTAATCATTAACTTAGTTTTAAGAAGTTTATTCTTTAGTTTTTATATCCAACCCATACGACATACTTTGTATTTAGTTTACCTAAATTTAGAATAGGCCTTCTCTATTTTATTTGTTCTCATTAACTGTCAAGGACCATGAATCATTCTCCAAGATGGAGCTTTAGTCCAAGGACCAGAGTTTTGCTCCAAGTTGGGGCTTATGGTATATGGCTTTAGCTTTGTGTTTTTCATCTTTTTAACAAAGGTAAAGAACTTTTGTGACTCTTTCCTGCTATCTGCGCTTGAGGAGCAAATTCTTTAAAAACAGGCTTCAAAGTTTCATTGAGAAGGGAGGTAAAGCCATGTATCTTATACTTGAGGACAAAAGTTCTGCACGGATGTTCAAGGAACATTTGTGCACAACTTCAGTTCTTAAGTATATCTATTGCTACCAAGTTCTGGACTGACTATCCAAGAGAGAAGATTCTTTGTACAAGGAGTGCATCAAACAGGCCTGGATCCTGACCACTACATACTGGTGGGGCTCTGGATAACTGGTGGGGGGCTTGTAGGTGCCGAGATGTGTTTGAGGGAGGGGGAGGGGGCTTGAAAATATATGTCATGATTAGGGATCAATTTGGATGAGAATTGTTGATAATGTCCTTTTTGCCTTGAAATATATGCTGTGATATCTTACTAGAATCGCCTCGGTATATTAAAATCTATACAGGCCCAGGTGGCGGGGCTGAAGCCCCAAAGCCCACCCCATGTATCCAGGGCTGTCAAAGACACAAAGACAAAATTACTTTGTAAATATACTGAGATATTTTGTATAAAAGTAATCTATTGCAAGAAATGTTAGATTATACAGGTAACATATACACTGGGTGTTACAAATAACAACATAAACAAGGTACATGTAACATGTTAACAAGGCTGGCCTATAAATCAGTAGTTTAACAAGAGCCAGCATCATAGGTCATGCTGATTTTACAAGGAATACTTTAAGGAAAGGTTTGTTCACTGATTTAAAAATGGAAATATTTGCACACTGTATGAATCATGTTCAAAATAACTGATGCTCAAAACAACTGACAATCAACCAATATTGTATTTTTTTCAGTAGTTTGCCATTATTTTGAGAGTCATGTAAAATGTATAAAATGCCAATGATGAAAGAGTGATTTCTCTGATAGTCATGAGGTATAAACCAGTCACTAGCAATGGCTATATTATCAAATTCAAATTCCTAGCTACTTTTGGAGGATTGCCTGCCTTGAAGGGGCAAAGGGCTTTTCTGATATCCTTCCCCTCCAATTTTCATATTATTTACTGAACCTATAGAATGTGCTGAGAATTAGTATTTCTGACAAGCATGCATAAATCACCCTTTAGCCAAAAAGTAAGAGATTTTGTGCATCCCTGGGATTGCCCTTTCAGCGATGAAAATACCGAGATTAGGTGGTCTCTTAGCCAAAGGCAGTATTTCAGTCTATTCAGGCCGTCTCCCAGAGAAAGGGAGAAAACAAGAAATCCGCAGAAAGCGCAGTCACACCTGCGGGGATTAAGTCACACGAGTTCTAACTGGTAGTGAAAACTATATCGCCCATGCTAACGCAGGTGTGACAAAAGCAGGTGTGACAAAAATGACAATGTTAAACATGTAAAAAAAAGTGGCAAAAATTAATCTGGGAATTATGTGCAAACAATGTGCACATCTTCAGACCATGACAAAACACCTGTGAAGTTTCAAAATTGATGATCAAAAAGTGTAAGAGGAGAGGTGCTCACAAGACACCCAATATGCAAGGTACTATAAAATTGACTAAGTTAAACATGTGAAAAAAGTGGTAAAAATTTATCTGGGAATTATGTGCAAACAACATGCACATCTACAGACCATGACCAAAACATCTGTGAAGTTTCAAAATGATTGGCCAAAAAGTGTAGGAGGAGTTGCGCTCACAAGACACCTACTGTGAATTGTTGACGGGCATTGACGGACGGACTGATGGACGAACAGACGGGTCCATGCACGCCTATATCCCCCCAGCTAATGCAGGTGCGACAAAAAGGAGACCTGATGGACGAGAGAAATGTGTCAAAAACACCCGCACTTATTGCAAGCACCTAAGGCCCTTGCCCTACTATTATCCAAATTAGTAGGACACCCCGGCACTGAAAGTTACCCGGCACCATCCCCTGACTGCACCACCCTCATAACATGTTGTGACCCTCATTAGAACTGTCTCAATGAGACAGTTCTAATGAAGGGTCACAACATATTTTTGTCGAGAAATAAGCATTATCTTCTTAAAAATAATGTATATTGCTGACGTTGACTTGACCTTATTATACAGCTGCAAACTGACAAATATAACAGAAACAAAATTATATACACACAGTTAGACAAAATATTTACATCACTAACAACATTGCAATAAACCAGGCCCCGAGGTTATAAAACTTTTTTTGTGCTCAACTCAGCTGAGCATGAAATTTTCTCTGCTGATAAATATGAAAATGCCAACTAATGTTGGCATCTTCATATTCATAAGCAGAGACAATTTCATACTCAGCTAAACTGAACAAGAAAAGAACTGTACATATCAGTACTTTGCTATTTGTAAGCAGGTAAAATTTCATGCTCAGCTGAGTTGAGCATGAAAAAAGTTTTATAACCTCGGGGCCTGATTAAATAAATTAACATTTATTAGATTCATATGAGCTGCAACATGACAAAACCAATAAAGTGGCATGTCCCGCCAGTGAAGACTCAGATCAGCCTTGACATCTGTCTGATCAGAGTCTTTGCCGTGTGCTTAAAGGGTTGCATAGTGTCTAAGCTACCTCCATGCAGACAGCAAAGACTCTGATCAGACTGGGTGTATGCCCAGGCTGATCTGAGTCTTCGCTGGGCACACATGTGACTTTGTTGGTTTTCTCATGTCGTGACCCAATTATATTAAATAGACAGTAACAGGAACATCATTACAAAAATCCTTTATTTTCCTCAATCCATACAACCTATGGCAACATCCCACCCCTACCCCATCATTGGCGAAATTCTGGCATGTTTGCTTATTTCTCCATAGAAACATAGCCTCTCTTTCGTCTCACTATGTAACAGCCCCTCATCAGAATAACATTAATGTTGAGGGGTTGCAACATTATGTCTTTTCTTGACAAAATAACAGATATTTTATCTGAATAATCAATTACTCAAAATATTTGGAGCATTGCCAGAAATAAGGAACCATTTACAGCTTAGCTTTGATAGCTTGAACCTCAATGGCTCTTTAACCCTGTCTGACTAGAACTCGTTCTTGGATCCCTCGAGTTAAATTTATATAGAAACTAACCCTGACCTAATTTTCATGGTCCCAAGCCTGTTCGAGCCACTGAAGTTCTGCTGTATATGCCTAGATATTTTATTTTGAGCTACATCAGTGAAAAAAATTTATTATAGCACTGTAACAACAAGTAGTAAGGCACCATTTCTTTTGCGACAGCTGCTGATCACTATACACCTGGGCCCAGTTGTTCAAAGCATTTTTAGCCTAACAAGCTTGTTAAGAAATCCACTTGTTAAATGTTTTACTACTTTATAGCCACATATACTGATATTTTTTGTTGAAATTATGTGAGAAGCTTACTATGTCGTTAGTTTTGAACAACTGGGCCAGCACTTTCTAACATATTGCAACATTTAGTCTCACACATGCATAAATTATTGGTGTCACGTGAAAAGGGGGCCTTAGACCATGTGCAAACAGTGAAGACTCAGATCAGACTGCACATTTGTGCAGTCTAGTCAGAGTCTCCACTTTTGGCATATATACAATCAGTATTTAAGACAAAGACTGCTCAGTTTTGGGCAGATGTGGAGGCTGATCTGAGTAGTCACTGTAGGTACATTGCTATAAGTCCCATTTCACACAAAGCCACTCAAATATACAAGTCTGCATACAAGATAGCTTGCCTGACTTACATTTGCCAGTCATATAGCCTATTGAAAATGTGGACATTGATGCCAGGGTGACAACAATAGCTCTTGTACTTTTGCACTGTTGAGCTAAAAAGCAACAAATAAACTGGTACAAAATTTAACAATTTAAACAAATTGCTGGTGAGATTCAGAAATTCAGCACTCTTTCCAGTAAAAGTACAGCTTGTAAAGACATTTGAAGTGTGGGTTCAGGCAGGATTACCAGAAATCCAGATCAATACATGGCTCTGACCAGTAAACCTTACATGGACCAAGAGATATCTACAGGTACAAAATAAGAACTAGCTAAATTGCACAAATTCAGAGACAGTTCTGAATGGTGCTGCTTGCGGATATGTTGAGCAATGAATGGATGCTTTGCATACCGTATTACCGTAATCGACCCATTTACCGCACATGCCCCTATAACCGCACACCAAGGCCATTTCCGGACAAATTGCACAAGCGCACACTGCTTTCTGTCACAAAACCCAATAATTAACAGGGAACTCATGAAAAGTATAAACACAAAGTTACTATTTCTAGTCCTACCCATGTTGCCTCTTTCCAGTCACCCTGCATTTCATTGTTCTGAGTGTGCGGTTATTAAATACATTTTAACCACATCTTTTTGTTGCAATTTTGAAAAAGTTAAGCGCACGGTGCGGTAAATGGGTCGATTACGGTAATTCTTATAAACACCCCTGCTCTAATAAACGTCCAGTCTCTTTTCCGAAAATATGATAAATTAATTTGCATGAATTCCTGTTTGTTTCTCTGCTGAGGAAGCTCTTTGAAATGGGGTCTACTCTTGATGCAAAGAATTTGCTCCTAGAGGAGCAAATTCTTATCTAGGAGCAAATTCTTACCTTAAAGAGTTGGCCCCTACTGTGAAAAGAGGCAAAATCAGTAGATATGCTTCCTCTGCAATATCATACCCACTCACCGTAATACAGTTTATCAAAGTTATTTGGCAGTGGCTGATTTACTACATTTTAGGCTCTAAATAACACCCCCTGTTCATAAAATGCAATGTCCTGGGGCATTTAATAGGATTAATATAGTACCTATAAAGCACAAAGACTAAAACCAGTCTGTGACTTAGATTCAGCTACAGCCTTCAACTTGCAGCTATGTATTCCAGAGAGTCCAAGAGGTGACTGTTTAACAGCAATTTTATTCAACTGCCTATCTGCACACAGTGGTGTAAGCCTTTGATGTTTGCATATGCATTTAGGTCAATGAGTGTACTTTCAGAGGAAGCAACAGTCTTTCCATTTTTGTCTCCCTTTTCAATGGGGGTCAACTCTTAAAGTAACAAATTTGCTCCATGGGAGCAAATTTTTTCCTTTAAGAGAAGACCCAATTTTGGAAGGGCCTTGTCATCTAGGAAAGCAAAAGATATTTCTGCTTTGTGAAAATGGTAGAATACCATACAGATATACCCACACACCTTAAGCCCACCCCCACCCCTTTCACTATCACAACTCATGATACTAATACTGCACAGCAATTACACGACAGAGAAATCTCTGCTTTTATCAGTTCTTTCAACATGGCTATTTTCCTATAATGTTTGCACAGCTGACCAAATGAAACTTTCTTTCTTTATATCTTGAGTTTACCAAATGAAACTCTCTTTCTTTATATCTTGCATCAACCTTTGGCAAGGATTCTGTGCAACAACCCTGACATGATAGCATACAATTTCAACACTGCAATCATGATAGTCAAAAGTGATTCTGCCAAACTAAGCATCAGTAGGACTACAAAAACAGTTTTTGCATTGTGGTCAGTATGTTAAGTATCGATTAAGCATTTGGCATCATATTTGGTATTGTTGTGGAGTGTAAGAAGCCTTTTCGCTGTTTCTGTTTCCGTTGTTCAGTCATCTGAAAGCAAATAACAGACAATATGTATATTTGGACAACATCTAAGCTACAAAACAAATACCGTCAACTGTAGTTACCTTGATGTCATGCTTATAAGGTAATTTGGAAAGAGATATATGCTTGAAGAAAAAACCACATGTGATTCAAACATTCATGCTATCAATTCTATTACCCAGGAACAATTTCACAGTCCCTCCAAAATTCTAACAGTTAAGGTAAATGGATACATTTTTAGGGGAAGCAACTCTATTTTAGTTTTGCTCCCTTTTCAATGGGATAACTCTTATCAAAAAATATTTGCTCCTGTACAGGCAAATTCTTTTCTATAGGTGAAGATCATTTTGGAAGGGTTTGTTCATGTCGGAAAGCAAACAGGAGTCATAAAAAGTTATCTCCCTTAAAAAAATGGTGAAAAAACATGGTACCCATAAACCAAATCCATTTGTAACAGACTCTCACAGCTTCAAATCTGGTCATGTAGTAAGTATCATGCTACTTGCTCTTCCATTTCTGCCATGATATTTAGTCATAAATCAGACTTTCCAGTTGTTCCCCCCATTTCACCCACTCCAAAATCTACATCAGTTTTGTATAATTTTGCTGTACTTTTAAAACTTTTCGAAAAATCTGATATATAAGACAAATCTTAAATTGTTGGTTGTTTCCACTGTCTTATAACTACATATTTGTAATAAATAAAGGTTTCACTTTACCTGTTCCTTGAGTTCATATAACTGTTGAGACAATAACTGGACAAGTTCATTAGTGCTGTTTAGTTGTACATGGAGGGTTCTATACTCATTTTGTTCCCCGTCGCTGTCCTCTGCTGCTAGTGACATGGCTCTCATACGTGGGAACCAGTCTAGATTTTTCTCCTATAAGTATAAAAAGAATGTGAAATCTTACAAAGCTGCTCAGAAGCAAGCCAAATCCGTCTATAAGTGTAAGAAAACCATGGCCAGTCATATAAAAACAGCTGTTAATGAGAAATCTTCACAAATATCCAAATCTAGTCATGGGAGAGATGGACTAGCTAAACTGGTTAAATAGGTTTCCTGCAAGTGCTGCAGTTGTGCCTGCTGATTTAAAATCCATGTCAACTGACTTCAAGTGAAAAATACTGATTGACCAGTCAATCAAGGTGAGAACTTTGTTGTTTTTGTACACTAAAAGTTTCTCATGTAAAATTTTCTCAAATTCAAAAGGTGAAGCATTTAGCACATTTGCATAGGGTCAATTGACTTACACAACACATGAAGACAAGTACCAGTTAATATTTATATTTGTGATTTGCCCTCCAATTTCAACAGTTAATCAGCTATAATATACTAGTAAATATTTTCTAAATAAGAAAGTCCTACATAGAATTATCATCGAAACTCCTACACGAATGCAGATTTCTGTTACAACCTTACACCAAGTCTTACCTGCACCATTTCTGAGACATAACTTTCTGGCCCAGTGAACTCTGTTGACTTTTTAACTTTTACAAGGACAATAAAGTTGAGATAATGCCACATATTGTGTTCAACTTTAGTATGTTCTTCAAATGACACACTCTTATTGTCAAAGGCACTGCGCTGTAAACCTGGAGAAAATGAGAATATATATGAATGGTAACACACAAGAAGTATGCAGCAGAGAACTACACAGTATAAGTGTAGGCAGAGTTTCATGAATAAACGTAAATCTGTAAACATTCTATGCATGCTGCATGCCCAATCAATTTCAGTACTTGTTACTTAAGCATGCACCAACTTTGGGCTTTCTTTGGTCAATCCGTTGTTGTCTGGTGAGGCGTTGACTGAGGTCTCCTGAACTAGGATGATAATACACCCTATTACTAAGGTTGTATTTAGACAATATTACAGGCATGTGTTCACTTATCTCCATACATAACCCATTGGGTCATTTGTGATGTACAGAGGATCTTACACAAGTGGTCATTTCATATAAAATTTATGAACGAGCCTTTGGCGAGTTTCATAAATTTCATATGAAATGACCACGAGTGTAAGATTATGTTTATCATACAACCCTTTAAAATGAGATTTTAATGCCTTCAAACTGAATATTATTTCAAAAAGAAAATGCACTGCTGACATGGACGTTGTCAATGACGTGCCAAAGTGTTATTACAGGTGTGGTCATACGATTTTTATAACACAACGTTATCCACTGAATAACAGCAAGGTCATATGATAAATATTTATATGATAATTTGGTAGCCACACCTTATTATTAAAAGGGTTCTTGAACATGCACAATGGTCTGTATTTTTATCATGTCATTATGATACTGGAAGGATTTATCTGTTGATTGGGAGACTTTTATATGTTACAGTTGGAAGTTGGAGTGGAGAGAGCAGACAGTTTCCAACATTGGAAAGAAAGAATACAAATGAGTCGCGACATGAGAAAACCAACAAAGTGGTTGTGCGCCCAGCGCAGACTCAGAAGATCAGCCTGGGCATCCACTTTGTTGGTTTTCTCGTATTGCGGCTCAATTACTCACCACATATAAAACAAGTATTCCTGAGAATTTCATCTTTTTGTTGTTTCTCACTTCTTAAATCAGCGAACGTGTCAATGATGACACCAAATATGAGGTTAAGAATGATAATAATGACAATGAAGAAGAAAAGGAGATCATAGAACACCCGCGCCACAAACAACGGCTCCTGAAAACAAAATAATTGGAAGTCAGAGGCATTATTAAGAGAAAATATTAGCTTGTTAGTTGTTTACACTCTTTATTTCCTGACATTTGGGCCTGTACCGGCCTTCTTCAAAGGAAAATGCAAGAAGAAATTTACTCTACATTCCTTGTGATGCTTTTCAGTCCATTATCTTGGTTACGTTTACACTCTTTATTTCCTGACGTTTCGGCCGAAACGTCAGGAAATAAAGAGTGTAAACAACTAACAAGCAATTATTGATTCTTCCTAAGAAGAAACCAGAGATTTAATAGAAAATATTAGATTATAACCAGAAAGTTCATTAAATTCATATCCCCTGTCAAACGGGCTCTGACTTGTTAAGACTTTAGGTTTCACAAAATTTGGTTCACCAGTTACCAAGTCATGACTGAATTGTGGATATTAAATCAATTCTATGGCAATAACTCATACATTAGTGAGGCAATTTTGACAAATTTGCTTGTGCACCACTGAACTATGATGAGTCATATATTCCCTTTAATAAAATTTTGTTTACTGGCAACTTATGTCTTATTTGTGGATTTTAAATTAATTCAAATTCAATAATGCATTACTGATGCCTTTCTGACAAAACTTGATGTGTACCACAATGTTATGGAAATACATTTTAGTGAAATGCTGTTCAATGGTTTCTTATTTATGGCTCAGTTTGCTGATTTTAAATTGATTTAAAGGCAACTGCTAGTGAATTATTGAAACCATTCTGACAAAACTTGAGTCATTAAAAATCTTCTAAATTGATAGTTCATGGAATTTAAGTCTTTCCCACTAGCCTCATCATCCAATAAATGATGGAAAGTAAAATGAAAATGACATGTAAAATGATGTTAAAAATCATATAGTTTAAGTACATACAGTGCTGCTAGGTTTACGTAACACATCTCCAATTCCACCACCATTTCTGAGACCCTGGTTCAGTGTGGTGACAATACACATGATGAGAGAATCACAAGCTCTCTGTTTATCATCATCATCCTCTTCTGAAATAGACAATCAATACAATGACAATACACATTGCAAGAGAATCACAAGCTCTTTGTTTATCATTATCATCAGCTTCTGTAACAGACAATAAATATTCAGTGTAGTGACAATACACATGATGAGAGAATCACAAACTATCTGTTCATCATTAAATAATCAAGGTTGTGACAAAACACATGATAAAATTTTTAGCTCTCTGTTTATCATCCTCATCTTCTGTAATAGGCAAAATAATCTGAGAAGAGACGTCACACACGATGAGAGAATCACAAGCTCTCTGTTTATCACATCTTCTGTAAGAGACAATCAGTGTGGTGACAATACACATGATGAGAGAGTCACAAGCTCTCTATCATTATCATCACCATCTGTAATAGTTAACTTAGAATCAATGTAGTGACAATACCCAATTCCATGCTAGAATTGTTTGATTGATTGATTTGATGCTTAACGTCCACAGTAAACAGCTATGGTCATGTCAGGACTGTCAGTTAACCTGACCACACTATTCCTGGGCTGGCTTAGACCTCCTAAGCGGTTAACCAGTACTAAGTGCACATACTTTTGCCAGTAACAAGCGGTTAACCAGTACTAAGTGCACATACTTTTGCCAGTAACTGACAACTGCCCTTCTTGAATCAGCGGACGGAGAAATGAAAGTATGTGGCCAGACCGGGTTTCGAACCCAGGACCTCTGACTTATGAGTCAGGTGCCCTACCGATTGCGCTACGCGGCCCGGCTCCGTGCTACAATCACAAACTCTCTGTGTATCATCATCATCTTGCATAATACATGTACACAATTTAGCAATAAGCTACCTGATGGGAGAATCACACACTCTGTTTATTTTTAATACCTTCTGTAACAGACAATACATGATAAGTGTAGTGACAATACACCTGATGAGAGAATCAAAAACTCTTCCTTTTCAATACCTTCTGTAATAGACTACAAATGATAAGTGTAGTGACAATACACACGATGAGAGAATCACAAACTCTGTTCCTTTTAAATACCTTTTGTAACAGACAATAAATAATTAGTGTAGTGACAATATACTTGATGAGAGAATCACAAACTCTGTTCCTTTCCCAATACCTTCTGTAACAGACAATAAATAATCAATGAAGTGACAATTCAGTTGATGAGAGATCCTTTTCAATACCTTCTGTAACAGAAAATAAATAATCAATGAAGTGACAATACAGTTAATGAGAGATCCTTTTCAATACCTTCTGTAACAGACAATAAATAATCAGTGTAATGGGAAGATGGTCTTCACAAGCCTACAGCTTCCGACCAAATCCTGTTAACTGATTCTGCACATTTGTATGTGATAGTTGTCTTGAAATAAATATTGTTTAAACCAATCAGTGTAGTGACAATACACATGATACAAGAATCACAAACTCTGTGTGTTACATCAATACCGTCTTTAATAATTTACAATGAATCACAAATTCTGTTTATAATCATTACCTTCTGTAACATACAATAAAATGTCAGTGTAACTTAGTATTTCTAAGAGCCTAATTAACCTTGACATCAAAGAATGCCATGTGATGTCATGGAGGACTAATATACTAGGAGGCGCTGAAATGACTTAGGAGGCTGCTGTATTGCTGGTGGATAAGTGACCTGTGTAATTTGTGGTTTCCCCTCAAAAACAACCTCAAATGTCTAGATTCATCTTGTAAGATGGATTTAGATTTTGGGTTGCTGTAGAGGAGGAAGCCCTCGTCTTTAACACTGAATGAAGAATAAATACAGTACCAAAGCACTGCTTTCTTACCTGTGTCTTGAGCAGTGTAATGACTTGCTGATATTGATGTACAGTTTTCTTTTGTACAGGTATCATCTGAAACAATGAAAACATGTATTAGACTAATTTTGGGATTGGTATAAAAATATGTTTTACATCTATTTATTACATGTATATTTTTTTCTAATAGCCACCGGTGACCCCTGAGCCATAACAATTTACATGACCTGTAAAAGACAAAAATTTACGCATAAAAATATCAAATTGTTTAGTCTAAAGCCAATGTTGGTGGTATTCAGCCACTTTTTCACAGAAATAGAAAATGGGGGTAGTTATCAGACAGGTGAATTCCCAGAATTATATCTAATATGCTTACTTTCTTCTTGTCCTATCCTTTTTAATGGGTCAATCTCCATAAGGAAATCACTCTGGAAGAAGATATAGCCCACTATTGAAAATAGGTAGATCAGGATGACGGCAAGAACTGCGGTGAGAACAATGGAACGACCATTCTTTGTGACTGACTTTATCACATTCACCAGTGTTTCTTCTCTGTATATAACATCAAGAAGCTGAAAAATAGACAGATACACTTAAAGAGTCCAAAGTATACTTAAGGACAAAAGTTCTGCACGGATGTTAATTTAACATCCGTGCAGAACTTTTGTCCTTAAGTATATTAATTGATTGATTTGTTGCTTAACGTCCACGGTAAACAACTATGGTCATGTCGGGATGGTCAGTTAACCTAACCACACTATTCCTGGGCAGGCTTAGACCTCCTAAGCGATTAACCAGTACTAAGTGCACATACTTTTGCCAGTAACTGACAACTGCCCTTCTTGAATCAGCGGAAGGAGAAATGAAAGTATGAGGCCAGACCGGGTTTCGAACCCAGGACCTTTGACTTATGAGTCAGGTGCCCTTCCAATTGCACTACGCAGCCCGGCCCTCAAGTATATTAAGGAGTATGGGTACATCTCCATGTTTTCTCCCATTTTCACAAAGGGAGACAACTTTTCTCCCTTCCCGTTTGCTTTCCTGGACAAAGTAGCCCTTCCAAAATTAGGCATACTGTTAAAGTTGTTCCTCTAAGAGCAACTTCTTTCCTTTGGAGTTGACCCCTATTGAGAGGCACAAATTAAAATGCAGAGTCACTTCCCCTGAAAGTTAGCTACAGTGGACCCTCTTTACAACAACACCATTTGTTCCCCAAATTGTAGACTTTAAACTGAATTTGCTGTTATAAAGAATACACTTTTTGAACAATATATCCATTCCGTGCAT
Source organism: Ctena decussata (assembly GCA_963989385.1). Lineage (NCBI taxonomy): Eukaryota > Metazoa > Mollusca > Bivalvia > Lucinida > Lucinidae > Ctena > Ctena decussata. The sequence goes on from OZ022507.1 coordinate 64,711,111, forward strand.
ATCAAAAAGACATAAAGAATTATGCTGTTGTAATGGGTGGTGTTGTAAAGAGGGTTGACTGTATTCACTTCAAATCAAAATGTGCAGGTTTAAAATTCTCTGTTTTTTTCTTAGCTTACTTTCCATTTTGGATGTGAAAAATTACAGAGTCAAGGAGCATAAAATATAGGTCAAAGATATAATAAGGTACAATGCCAATGTTGATCATCCTGCTCATAAATGTATCTATACAGTGTGAGTGAAACAGACTTAAAAGCAAGAATCATTTAATTGTGGATAGGAAAACAGACACTTATGCTGCACTTTGCTAAAGCAAGTGCGACAAAAATCAAATCTTAGAGACATTATCAACTTACCAATAAACTGTAGAAGAATTCATGAACGCACAGCCCAAGAATACATAGCACCATATGTAAAACATGATAAACAAACTCATAATCTGTAATCACAAGACGCCAAGGTTTGTTGAATGTCCCTCGATTACCCATCATGCTTATAAGGTAAATTCCTTTATTAATAACCTGAAAGAGACATAATACAGTAGAATCTGATTATTATAACACTTAAATAAGTGCACATGGCTAGAAAAAACACAGCTGAGAATGAGTGACAAGAAGTTAAGATGGCAAGAAAATTCCTTCCAACCTAAAGGAATTTAAATTGTGATATATTTGGCATGAGTTCATATGACAAACGGAAGCATCAGCTCGTAACTGCAGCTCAGCTATATAAACGAGTGCCCAATATTTCACAATATGAATTAAATCAGTGCTCAGATAAGAAGGGGTAACAGGTTTAATTTAGGGATAATATTCCATTTTTATCCATAAAAACGTATGTTGTGACCCGTCATTAGAATCGTCTCGCTGAGACGGTTCTAATGAGGGGTCACAACATATGTTTTCATTCAGAAATAAGAAAAATTATCTTTGAATTATCCTCAATACCCCCTCTTATCTGGAGCTCTGTTAAATAGCCATTTCATTATATTATCTTTGATATTTAACAGTTAGTTTTATCAGAGCTCCCTTTTTGGAAAAGAAGACAACTCTTATTACCGGTTTGGTTTATCAATCTGTAAACCTCTTTAAATTGTGATATGTGTGCCATTAAGAGTCTTCTTACCCCCAACGACACCACTGAGAAAATGATGTTTCCAGTATCAGACCAGATGGCTTTATAAACTTCTCTGTTTTTCATAGAATGGTACTTACATTTAAAACCCCTAGTAACCACAGGGTTGGTTCCACTCCTACTGAGAATATCATGCGTAGTATAACTGATGCGATAAGTGTAATAATGCTAGATGGTGTTGCTATGGTGATGACAAGAGCGAGAGATGCCAACATGGCCGTCCACACAAGTCCTGACAGGCGGGGATCTAACTCTGCAACAAGAAAGTGAAAACTGCTATGCCAAAGGAAAAATCAGTACAATGGTAATCAAAAAGTACCATGTTAACCACTATGTTCTTAACTGACATTTTAATCTCTAAAATTTTAGAAATGCAGACAACAAAATTAACGTCAGCAAAGTTTAAAACAATATTTTATTCAAGCTGTATCATATTGAGAATTTCAGGAATAAAAGGAAAACAGTGTGGATCCAGATGAGGCAGCTCATTATGAGCTGCTTCATCTGGATCTATGCTGTTTGAAAATTCAGCTTTTTTGTTTTGTGGGTTTAACGCATCGACACAAGTATGAGTGCATTAAAAACCATTTTTCAAATTTCTCAGTCTTTGTCATGCAAGCTGAGAGATTATTCTTCAGTCTCTATAAGCTCTCATTAAAATATATCATTATATGACCAAGATGTAATACACAATTTCATGGCTAATTTGACGTCACGTGCTGGTCAATATTTTGCAATATTCACAGGCCATAGCAGTCAGTGAATATTTCTTTTAAGCTGATGTCATTGTATTTTCGTGACATAACGTTTGATGTACTTTAGTATTAATGCGTAAGGTCGCAAGATAAAACCATGTAGAACCATCATAAATATCAAAGGAAACTGTATTTAGAATTATCATATAATAAATCAATTATTGACCTTTGAATATGCAGTTTTACTTACAGGAGAAACCCTGTCTGATGAGAGAACAGTATCTCACAAATCTGGTACTGAACTATATTTTTGGGGTAAGTAACAAACAGAAAATAATTTTGATAATCTGTCCATGCTTCATAAAAAACATATATGAGTCGCAACATGAGAAAACCAACAATGTGGTTGTGGGCCCAGCACAGACTCAGATCAGCCTGGGCATCCGCCCAGTCTGATCAGTCTTCGCTGTCCGCATGGAGGTAACTTAAACCCTTAGCTACCCTTTCAGCACTTAACGAAAGGTCTGATCGAATTTGGCGGATGCCTAGGCTGATCTCAGTCTGGGCAGTGCACACAACCACACTGTTGGTTTTGTCGTGTCGTGGCTCATATTATGACCCATTACTAGAACCCCCTCATCCATCCCAAAATTATTATTTAAACCATCCTTATTTGGAACTCTTACAGCTACAGTTCTAAGTAAACTTACCTCTTTCATTATCTTCAAATGGGTAAAAACAAGCTACAAGAAGGTTGATGAGCACTGCAAAGTTGAAGGAAATATTGCCCCAGAAGGTCATGTGACTGCTGAACCATGACAGGTAAGGATTAGCTGAAAAAATGTATACAATGAGTATGACAATAATGGTGGAGAATCTACAAAACACTAGATCCATCTTGTCAGTAAGACCTGGATTTTGAGACTGTTTCAGATGGAGTGGGGTAGGGGAAGTGGGGGTGAGGGAACTGTATAATGCTGTAATTTTCTAAAGAATCTGAACACCCAATTTCCTGGGCAAACGTGTTGGCCAAAATAAGGAGCAGTCTGACCAAGATCAACATTGTTTAAAATTGTCTAGTGCAGCCTGACCATGATTCTACACTGAGGACTGTTACAACAATGTTGTCAGTAGTTCAGAAGATGTTACAACAATACTGTAAGTGCCATTGTTACAAAGGATATAGCATAGTAGAATACTTCAATAAAGATAGCTGAGTTGCCACCTATTTGGGAAAGAGCTGCTGACATGGCTTATCACTTGTAATTTATTGTTTGTTGGGATGTCTTTGTCAATCTTTCCCTTTGATGTTGGGGATAGGGTTTGGGGTCTGGTTTGGTCGGTTCCTGAAGTGTATTTACTCTTTAAATTTAATAGTGTTAAAGTTTACTCACTTTTGAGATCTTTCTGCCAGATCATTTCATTGTACATATCCTCAACTCTCTCAAAGAAGTCTGAGACCTTGCTGCCCTGTTCATCTCTCTCTGCCGTGTGGTATACATGGTGCTTTGTCTCCTCTGTGAGATACTCACAGATCTCAGGAATAGGAAATACTATCTTCTCCATTGTACGATCATGACGAACAATCTGTTTGGAAAGAGAAAATCAAAAGAAACTCAATTTCACTGACAAATTCAAATTTTCAAGCAGCATTAATTGTAACTGTTGGAAGGTGTTATATACCTAATGTTTCAGAGACATTATGAAACTTTTCATTTTTTTTATTTCCTGAAAGACTAGCTGGAATAGCAAACAGTATAGATCCAGATCAGACTGTTACTCTGGAGCATGTGTCCATACTGGTTGCCTATGCATTTTTGTCAGATTTTTAGTGTATTTACCATAAATAAAGGGGTTTATTATATGACCAAGATGTAACACACAATTTCACTGGCTGATTTGACGTCACCTGCCAGTCAATATTATGCGCTATTCACCAGCCAGTCAGTGAATATATATTTTTATGCTGACGTCATTGTATTTTCGTGACATAACGCCTGATGTTTTTTAATGTTAACAGCATATCGTCGCGAGATAATACCATGTAGTAACATTATACATATCAAAAGTAACTGTATTTAGAATCATCATATAATAAGACAATTATTGACCTTGATTTTGGTGAATATGCTATTTTATTGACCTGCAAAGAACATACTGACCTCCGTTTTGTGTCGGTCAATATGTTGTTTGCAGTCAATAAAACTGCATATTCATCTCAACATAGGTGAATAATTGTATATTGAATTTTTGCAAGAATTTTTGGCAGTTCATCTAAACTGATGTAATATTTGAGGTTTCTGTGAAAAACTTTCAATACCGTAATGACCCTAAAATTTCAGACACCTAAAAGTCAGACAATTATTGTTAAAAAATTCTTAGAAAGTGGATTTTACACACATTAATGCATCCAAATTATGCTTAGTGAATGGCAAAGGTTGGAGACACTGATCAAATTGCTCCTTCAGGAGCAGTTTGATCTGGGTCTACAATGCTTGCTCAGCCCTTTCTGTCTGAATATTTACGGTCTTTACAGTATACTGTTAACTATAAACAGGATAGTATACACATTTCATACCTCCATTCGTGAATGTCAAAACATGAGTGCCCCTATCTATTCATTCTGTAACCTAAAGACTACTGTTTTACAATTCTGCCATGTATTGCACATATACATTCATATTATAGTGACTTGATCTGCTGGTCTGAATCACATTAACTGGATGTTCCTGCATTTCTGTATCATGAGACACATTGAGTGTGATTCCAAAGTCCGTGAACATTCAGATGTGATCCAGAGCATCAGATCAAGTTATTGTGATACCTAGAGCTGTACTTTACCTCAATCTGAGCTGTATGCTTGGCATAGAACTCTAGAGCTTGGTCGCCATACAGATCCCCACAAGGTTTCAGAAGGTTCGCTAGCTCCTTGTTATGCTGAGATAACTGAAAACATAAAAGTGTGGGCTGACACTGTGAGTAAAAATTCTTCTACATCAGGTAGTGCTGATTTCATGTAGCATAAACTCCTCACCTGTCCCCTGAACCATGAATATCCCATAGATAATAATGCAAAATGAATCTGGCCAAGAAATTTTAAAGCAATGTGAAACTGAGGTAAATGAGTCTCATACAACTTTTGCAATGTTATTTAACAAAAATCTGACATATTAACATCAGCAAAGTGAATAAAAGAAAGGCAGTTTATAAAATGGTAAGAACAAATTTAGCTATTTAAATTAAAGAGAAAAAATTCTAGATTGATGATGTACAATTTCTATAGATCTACATTCTGTATCATGATGAGTGAAAATCAGTAATGCAAGTAGGCCAAAGAACATTGTTCTTTTCTAAAATACAAATGTTGGTATCTCAAACCTGTTTGGCAAGAATGAAGATATTATGTCCGACAGCCTTTGGTGAGGCTTCTCTCTCTTCTTCTTCTTCCTCAATAGCATCTTCTGACTGGAATGCTCTCTTTGCTGCCTCAACCTGTTATAGAGTAACATATCTGGGCTCATTGTTCCCGGCATTGTAAAGGTAACAAAGTTGTTAGTCAAGGATTTGTTAAATCTTCAATCAAGAGTGCTATTAATTTTTGCTGAAAAAAAAAAAGTGCAAAAGCTCCTCACATTTCTGTGCAAAATATGGCAGTGCTTTTGTTTTTGTGTACAACATATTTGAAAATAGAACAGCTTGTTAACTAATGACATTGTTAGTTTTGAATAACTTTTCTTTAAGAGTAGCCCCTAAGATGAGGGAAAAGTGCCTAAACTATCTCTCTAGAAAGTACATCCTATCCTCTTGAACACAATACATATATTTTCTAAAAACTGCCATGGTCATTAATTTTCAAGTTCCCTTAGTTTTCCCTGACTTTTCAAGTCCTTTCTAACTTTCCCTGACCAGTCACAAAATTTCCTGACTTTTCCCTAACTTGGACAGAAACTGACCCGGTAAAAATCATTTTCCAGATGTATTTCCCTGACTGTGGCAACCCAGAGAAAGCACATTAAGCAACCACTGTAAGTCAGCAAACATTTGCAAGAAACAGGAACAGTTTGTAAACAATCTCAACATAAAAGTGAAAAACTTAATCGTAAAATGGAATCATGTCCTTCAATTAGAAAACCTGTTGTAAAGCTTCAAAGAACTGCACATATCCCAACCAGCTTGCTGAGGTGTTCGGTCAAGTCAGAGCATATGTGTTTTTTTTCTTAAGGTTACTGAATACACATTCAGGGTAAACAACTCTAACATTATCTTTTTTGCCTCCCTTCTAAATGGGAGTGAACTTTTATATGAAAGATTTTGCTCTTCCTGATGAACAGCAAACTCTTTCCTTTAAGAGTAGACCCCATTTGGGAAGGGCCTTGCCATGACACAGAGCCAACATAAGTTAGACCAGATTAAACATTGTAAATGTAGGCTTAAAGATTTGTTATCTCATGTATTCAGGCTTCTGAACTACTAGTACCATCTAACTCTCAATGAGCCCAAAAAGCAGACAACAAAATTTATCTCTGCAAAATTTCAATTATTTTTTCCTTCAAGCTATACCATGCTGAGAATTCAAAGACTACAGGCAAAGAGAGTAGATGCTGATAAGATGCCTCAATATGAGCTTTCTCATCGAGATTGGCACTGTTTGCATATTGAGCTATTTTCATTTTGGCTCTTGAGGGTAAAAAAATGGAGGATTTTACTCCTGTGCACATGCTGACTTAAGAATATGTCTTTGTTGATCCTTTTACTGCCGAAGAACTAACAGGTCATTAACACTAAATGCACTACATTGCATACTCTCTTAACTGCTGTCTGAGGAGCCTCAGTAACTCAGTGGGCTTGAAAGAGCTGGCCTGGCCTAGCCTAGCAGCACAGGTTTGAATCTCACCAGAAGTGGCACTCTTTTTGACCATAAATGGGCTTCCACTGCACACAGCCTTTCATCATTACCCTCCTATTGCTCTGATATTAACTGAAATACTGTTGAACTGGACATTATCATCAATTGCTGTTTGTCAGTATTTATTTTTCATACATCATGGGTTCTACATAATACAACAGTAGGTTATAGCATGCTGCTATCTACATAAACCAGCAGAGATTTTTTCAGCATGAAGTAAGATATTCACTAATACTGGAAAGCAAAATTATCAAATAATGTATCAATAGGTGCAGAAAACTCTACAGGATATTTGCTATGTCATATACACCAGTTACAACTTATGGATTGAGATTGGAATCTTGAAAATACCGTAATGTGCCTAAATTTTGGGACACCTAGAAAAATTAATTTTTCATTTGGGACAAATGGAAAGTTAATTATTTTAGGTGTTGCAATACTTATGCACATAATGGTAAATTTCAGCTACAGTCATAAAGATGCACTATAAATGGCATACGATGTAAGTAACTATTAATACTTCTGTGCACTCTGTAGTATAACTATTTTCTTTATACCAATTTTGAAAAATTCAACATATGAGAGGAGTTCAATAAGTTTGTAGAACTCGGGGTTTAACTCACAGATTGGAAGATGGTTTCAACATTATTTTTCAATATAATCCCCCTTTACTTCAATGCATTTGGCCCACTTTTCTGTTACGCAGTCTATGCCTTTGAAATAAAAGTCGTCTGTTTGGTCCTCAAACCAAGCCTCTGTAGCAGCCTTGAGCTCATCATCGTCCCGAAATCTTGCTCCACGCAAGTGGGACTTCAAATTTCAAAACAGATAATAATCACTTGGGGCCAGGTCTGGACTGTATGGCGGGTGATTTAACTGCTCGAACTTGCACTCATGAATAGCCGCTTGTGCAACTCTGGACTCCACCCTTTGCTGACAATCTTGCATGTTCAGGTTTCTGGGTACCCACCTGGCAGATACTTTTGACATGCCTAAATGTTCATGGATTATAGTGTAAACACTTCCATTAGAAATACCGCCTTCTGAAGTAAGTTCGGCAACTTTGATTTGGCGATCGTTTAGCACAAGTCTCTCAACACCGTGGATCATCTCCTGGCTGATGACATCAGCAGGGCGACCTGGCCTTGGGTCATCTTCTAAGGAGTCTCGTCCACGTTTAAATTCTGCTGACCACTTTGCCACTGTGGAATACTTTGGGCTACTATCACCATACACATCAGCCATGCGCCGATGGATTTCTTTGGCGTTTGCACCCTCCTTAGTGAGGAACTTTATGACTGCTCTGAACTCAATATTCTGACTTTCCATTTTTGCCTATGGGTATAGATTTTCAAACAAAAAGTAAGAGCAAAAAATGTATGTGTTGACTGAACGGCTGTTATCATTCAACTGACAAAGGTTTACACTGCACAAAAATGAAAATAGAAATCTTGAATTGTATAAAAAAAAAAGCCATCAGAGGAGATGGCAAATCCCCCGACCGAAGACCCCCATGGGCCTTGGTAAAAAGGGTGCACTTCAAAACACATATTAGTAATATATTGTCATTCTTTTATGCTTCTGATTGACATTAACCTGTTAACAGATGCATGATTATCTAACACTCAGACTAAAACAGTATGCTTGACTGCTAAGAAGAGGTAATATCTCAAACAGCCACCATATACACAAATGTATAGCATACGATACATTCAACTTTCAAAATGTGTGAATAACTTCTAAAGTACAAGCCCAACAAACTTAATTTTGAGCTCTCTAGTAAGTGAATTTGGACAAAGAATCCAAATCTGGATATTTTTTTTTGGGGGGGGGGGGGGGGGGGGGGCTAGCGTGCGGGAATGTGGAGGGGTCAGAGAGAGATAGGAACACGGACAAGATATCACAGCATGATCATCAATATTCTAAAAGGTACACGGTTATTCAAATTCTGGAGCTGGCCAGGGTTATACAGATATGGAGCAGAGACTCAAACAGCAGCTCAAACTACCAAAGGGAATTACTCACAGAGTATAAAAGCAAGAGTTATCATTCATGTATGAGACAAATTGTCATGACCTGTTCTGCATATCTGTGAAGTATCATGAAAATATTTCAAAAGGTATTCAAGCTATGGAGCGGACACCTAAAATCATCAAAGGGAAATAACTCAAAAAGTAAAAAAGCAAGAGTTGTCATTCTTGTTCGCGACACATCATCATGACCTGTTCTACATATCTGTGAAGTATCATGAAAATATTCCAAAAGGTATTCAAGTTATAGAGCGGACACGAAATCACACCTAAAACCATCAAGGGGAAATAACTCAGAAAGTAAGAAAGCAGGAGTTGTCATTCTTGTTCGCGACACATCCTCATGACCTGTTCTACATATCTGTGAAGTATCACGAAAATATTCAAAAATAGCCATCAGAGGAGATGGCAAATCCCCCGACCGAAGACCCCCATGGGCCTTGGTAAGAAGGGTGCACTTCAAAACACATATTAGTAATATATTGTCATTCTTTTATGCTTCTGATTGACATTAACTGTTAACAGATGCATGATTATCTAACACTCAGACTAAAACAGTATGCTTGACTGCTAAAAAGAGGTAATATCTCGAACAGCCACCATATACACAAATGTATAGCATACGATACATTCAACTTTCAAAATGTGTGAATAACTTCTAAAGTACAAGCCCTACAAACCTAATTTTGAGCTCTCTAGTAAGTGAATTCGGACAAAGAATCCAAATCTGGAAAAAAAAAATTTTTTTTTTTTTTTTGGGGAGGGGGGTGGGGGGTGCGGGAATGTGGAGGTGCGGGAATGTGGAGGGGTCAGAGAGAGTTAGGAACACTGATAAGATATCACAGCATGATCATCAATATTCTAAAAGGTACACGGTTATTCAAATTCTGGAGCTGGCCAGGGTTATACAGATATGGAGCAGAGACTCAAACAGCAGCTCAAACTACCAAAGGGAAATAACTCACAGAGTATAAAAGCAAGAGTTATCATTCATGTATGAGACAAATTGTCATGACTTGTTCTGCATATCTGTGAAGTATCATGAAAATATTTCAAAAGGTATTCAAGCTATGGAGCGGACACCTAAAATCATCAAAGGGAAATAACTCCAAAAGTAAGAAAGCAAGAGTTGTCATTCTTGTTTGGGACAAATCATCATGACCTGTTCTACATATCTGTGAAGTATCATGAATATATTCCAAAAGGTATTCAAGTTATAGAGCGGACACGAAATCACACCTAAAACCATCAAGGGGAAATAACTCAAACAGTAAGAAAGCAGGAGTTGTCATTCTTGTTTGCGACACATCGTCATGACCTGTTCTACATATCTGTGAAGTATCACGAAAGTATTCCAAAAGGTATTCAAGTTATAGAGCGGACACACAAGAATTCCGCGGAATGCGGCGTCTCGCCTGCTGGCGCTTTGTCACTCAGCAAAGATGTATGCATGACCAAAGTTTCATGGCTCTAGCCTTTATAGTTTCTGAGTGAAAACTTGACAAAAAAATGCAAAGTCAGTCATTGCAAAATGTAGGTCAAGACTCAATACAGATGATGACTTCGAGTTCTTGTCTTCCAGATGTATGCATGAACCAAGTTTCATGGCTCTAGCTCTTAAAATGTATGAGAAACAGACCTAAACGCGAAAACTTGACAAAAAATTGCAAAGTCAGCCAACCGTAAAATGTAGGTCAAGACTCTCAATACAGATGATGGTTTTGAGATTTACTCTTCCAGATGTGAGCATGAACCAAGTTTTATTGCTCTGGCACTTGTAGTTTCTGAGAAAATGACCCAAACCCGAAAACTCTACAAAAATTGCAAAGTCAGTCAACCGTAAAATGTAGGACAAGACTCAATGTTGATGATGGCTTTCAGTTGTACTCTTCCAGATGTATGCATGACCCAAGTTTCATGGCTCTAGCCCTTATAATTTCTGAGAAAATGACCTAAACGCGAAAACTGGACAAAAAATTGCAAAGTCAGTCAACCATTAAATCTAGGTCAAGACTCAACATTGATGATGGCTTTCAGCTGTACTCTTCCAGATGTATGCATGACCAAAGTTTCATGGTTCTAACCCTTATAGTTTCTGAGAAAATGACCTAATTGCAAAAACTCAACAAAAATTGCAAAGTCAGTCAACCGTAAAATCTAGGTCAAGACTCAATGTTGATGATGGCTTTCAGCTGTACTCTTCCAGATGTATGCATGACCCAAGTTTCATGGCTCTAGCCCTTATAGTTTCTGAGAAAATGACCTAAACGCAAAAACTCGACAAAAAATTGCGAAGTCAGTCAACCGTAAAATCTAGGTCAAGACTCAATATTGATGATGGCTTTCAGCTGTACTCTTCCAGATGTATGCATGACCCAAGTTTCGTGGCTCTAGCCCTTATAGTTTCTGAGAAAATGACCTAAACGCAAAAACTCGACAAAAGTTTACGCCGACGACGCCGCCGACGACGACGACACCGGAAAAGCAATACATATGTCTCGCCTCTGCTTCGCAGGCGAGACAAAAATCATACCTAAAATGATCAAGGGGAAATAACTCAAAACGTAAGAAAGCAAAGAGTTGTCATTCTTGTTCGTGACACACCATCATGACCTGTTCTACATATCTGTGAAGTATCATGAGAATGTTCCAAAGGGTATTCTAGTTATAGAGTGGACACGAATCTGCCAAAAAATCACACCTAAAACTATCAAGGGGAAATAACTCAAAAAGTAAGAAAGCAAGAGTTGTCATTCTTGTTCGCGACACATCGTCATGACCTGTTCTACATTTCTGTGAAGTATCATGAAAACATTCAAAAGGGTATTCAAGTTACAGAGCGGACACGAATCTGCCAAAAAATCACCAAAGGGGAGATAATTCAAAAAGTACAATAGCAAGAGTTACCATTCTTGTACGCGACACATCGTCATGACGTGTTCTACATAACTGTGAAGTATCATGAAAATATTCCAAAGGGTATTCAAGATATAGAGCGGACAAGAAAAATGTTTACGGACGGACGGAAGGACAGACGGACGGACGGACGGACGCCAGGCTCATCGCTATATCCCCCGAACCTTTCGGTCGGGGGATAAAAAGGTATTCAAGTTATAGAGCGGACACGAAATCACACCTAAAATGATCAAGGGGAAATAACTCAAAAAGTAAGTAAGCAAGAGTTGCCATTCTTGTTCGCGACACACCATCATGACCTGTTCTACATATCTGTGAAATATCATGAGAATATTCCAAAGGGTATTCTAGTTATAGAGCGGACACGAATCTGCCAAAAAATCACACCTAAAACTATCAAGGGGAAATAACTCAAAAAGTAAGACAGCAAGAGTTGTCATTCTTGTTCGCGACACATCGTCATGACCTGTTCTACATTTCTGTGAAGTATCATGAAAATATTCCAAAGGGTATTCAAGTTACAGAGCGGACACGAATCTGCCAAAAAATCACCAAAGGGGAGATAATTCAAAAAGTACAATGGCAAGAGTTACCATTCTTGTACGCGACACGGCATCATGACCTGTTCTACATAACTGTGAAGTATCATGAAAATATTCCAAAGGGTATTCAAGATATAGAGTGGACAAGAAAGTGTTTACGGACGGACGAACGGACAGACGGATGGACGGACAGACGGACGGACAGACGGACGCCAGGCTCATCACTATATCCCCCAAACCTTTCGGTCGGGGGATAAAAATACCGAGTTCTATGAACTTATTGAACTCTTGTCGTACAAAGAGATTCGACATCATCAAGGCCGGTAAGCTGCACGTCTCATTTATCACAAATTTTCACATGGCACAGCTTCCTTTACGTTCAACGGCAAAAACTTTAACAACATGTTACAATTCATTATACTGTCATCTGCCAAATGAACAAGGTTCCTGTTTTTAATGTATGTTTGCAAAGAAAAATTTTGAGTTGAACAATATAAATCTAATAACAATATCAACTACAGTAGTTAGCTATAAGTGAGCAATCACAGAAAGACACAGACTTCTATGACCTTCAAAAAAGATTTGTAGTTTTCTTGTGACAAATTTCAACAAATCTAATAAAATAAACAAGATAAATTATTGATAAAGTAAACCAGGTAAATTGTTGAAGTTAACATGTTTTCAGGCTCATTTTTAAAACAAGAGGACCATTGGTCCTGTAGCTCACCTGTAGTCCATTCAGCCTCAGTACTCTAGGGTAAGTTACTCTAAGGCCATCGGTCAATTGGTTCTGATGAATTTTTTTTTTAAAGGTTTTAACCATATATGGGCATGGAGGACATGTTGGTCATGTGACCTGGACATTTGAAAAAATTTCATTCCCTTAACCCCCTGGAGGCTCTATATGAAATTTGGTTTCAAAATTGGTCCAGGGGCTTTTGAGGAGATGGTTTGATATTGTCAAAATGACAGAGTTCTGGGTCAAAAGTCAAAGAATGACCTTGACCTCTTGTACTCATGAATCTTCATGTACTCATTAAGATGACTGTAGATGCCAATTTTTAGGCATAAATCTTCAAAACTTTCCATGAAATCTTATGTTCTAGCATTTTCCCACATTTGACCTTGCAGTAAAATAGTCAAGGTCAACCCAAGGTCATTATTTTCAACAATCCTGATAGCATTGGAGTTCCCAATGCTACATACCAAGCTTCAAGGCCATTGGTCAATTGGTTCTGGAGAAGAAGATTTTTAAAGGTTTTTATCATATTTGGTCCTGGCGGCCATGTTGGTCATGTGACCTGGACTGTTAGAACAAATTTTCATTCCCTCAATCCCTGGAGGCTCAATATGAAATTTGGTTACAACTGGCCCAGTTTTTTAGGGGATTGTTTGATATTGTCAAAATATGAGATTCTGGGTCAAAGGTCAAAGAATGACCTTGACCTCTTGTACTCACAAATCTTCATGTATTCATTAAGATAACTGTATATACCAATTCTTAGGCATATCTCTTCAAAACTTTTCATGAAATCTTATGTTCTAGCATTTTCCCATATTTGACCTTGCCGTAAAACAGATCAAGGTCAACCCATGGTCATAATTTGAACAATCTTGATAGTACTCGAGTACCCAAAGCTACACACCAAGTTTCAAGGCAATTGGTCAATTGGTTCTTGAGAAGAAGATGTTTAAAGGTTTTTACCATATATGGGGATGGCAGCCATGTTGGTCATGTGACCTGGACCGTATGAATAAGTTTTTGTTCCCTCAACTCCTGGAGGCTCTATATGAAATTTGGTTTCAATTGGCCCAGGGGCTTTTGAGGAGATTATTTGGAATTGTCAAAATATAAGAGTTCTAGGTCAAAGGTCAAAGAATGACCTTGACCTCTTATACTCATAAATCTTCATGTACTCATTAAGATGACTGTAGATACCAATTTTTAGCCCAAAATCTTCAACAGTTTCCAAGATATCTAATGTTCTAGCATTTTGCCATATAAAAGCACATGGAAGCAAATTTGACTTTACCGTCAAAAAGGTCAAGGTCAACCCAAGGTCATAATTTGAACAATCTTGGTAGTACTCGCGTACCCGATGCTACATACCAAGTTTCAAGGCCATCGGCCTAGTGGTTCTGGAGAAGAAGATTTTTTTAGGTTTTTACCATATATGGGCATGGCGGCCATGTTGGTCATGTGACCAGGACCGTTTGAACAACTTTTTGTTCCTAAGGTCCCTAGAGGCTCTATATGAAATTTGGTTACAATCGGCCCAGCGGTTTCAGAGGAGAAGTCGTTTGAAATTGTGGACGGACGGACGGACGGACGACGGACGGACGACGACGGACGACGGAGCCTGACCATACTATAAGCTCCCCCGGAGCCTCTGGCTCAGGTGAGCTAAAAAAGAGTAAACCTGGATGGCATGTAAACTAAGTTATAACTTTTCCTTACCTGTGAATTATCGCTTATTAACACATGATGTTGAAGGGCAGATTGCAAAATATTCATTCATGATGGCAAAGCTGAAGTGAATTAATATAATATCTGCCCAATAAAATGTGTTAATGGGCAATAATTCATGGGAAAGGACAATTTAGTTTGATTCTAGCATTATAAGAGTGAAAATGCAAGTATATTATGATGCTTTCTAAAAAGTATTTTGCTATGGATATTGACGGAGGTAAATATTTATTTTCAACGTCATCAAACTGTGAAATTTGCATGCCTCCATGATAGCAGTGTGATCAATTATGAATTTTCACATGACACCATTTCCTAAAAGTTCAATTGGAAAACGTTAATGTAATAATTTTTTTGATGATGTTGCACATCGAGTCAATGGACAAGATGTCATGTTAACCTTGACTTTACTTTCATATTTCTTGCTCAACTATGAAATGGTGCTCAAAACAAACTTTGTTTGCATAGTACCTTTACAGTCATCAAATCTGTATCAATTGTCAAATAAATTGCACACAGATTCTTTCAACAACAAATTCAAAAAGTATCACAGGCTATGTAATTTTCTGTGAAAAGATTGCCCACTTATGGTCAACCACCGTATAAGCTATCAAAATAAAACATGTTGCTAACTAATAGAAAAGAACATGCCCAATAAACATGCAACAAATTTATTCTATAAAAACCTGATCAATGCAAATATAACCCTCTTTTACAGCCTGTCGAAATATACTGAGCATTGCCTCAACCTGCCAGGATAAAATATAGTTCACAACAGCTATGGGTTATTTTCAACAACTGAAGCTTTTACTTTTAGGTTAGTTAAACAATTTAAAACTTGCTTCAGAAATATTCTTGGCAATAAAAGCTCAAAGATTAGACAATTAAAGCTTGAATGAAATATAAAAAAGAACAAGAGGGCCATGATGGCCCTGGATCGCTCACCTGAATATCCTGTGAACTTAACCTCAGAGACATCTATATGACTGAAAGAGTTTCACAAAGATTAAATGGAAAATGAACCCTTAATTGTGTACCTAAGGTTTTTATAAGATTTAACCTAATGACCTAGATTTTGACCCTACATGACCCAGTTCTAAACCTGGTCTAGATTTCTTGGATATGAACATTCTGGCAAAGTTATCAAAACTGTGCCTTCTAGAGTGTACACAATGTTTTTCTAAGGTTTAACCTAGTGACCTACTTTTTGACCCAACATGACCAAGTTGCACCCTTGGTCCAGATTCGTTGGAGACAAACATTCTGACAAAGTCTCATGAAGATTAGAACAAAACTGTGTCCTCAAAAGCGTTCACACTGTTTTTCTAAGAACTTACCTAGTGACCTAGTTTTTGACCTGACATGGCCCAGTTTCAAATCTGGTATAAATTTCATGAAAGTAAACATTCTGACAATGTTTCACGTAGATTGGATCATAACTGTGCCCTCTAGAGTGTACATGAGGTTTTTCTAATATTTGACCTAGTGACCTAGTTTTTGACCCCACAAAACTCAGATTCAAATTTGGCCTAGATTTTATATAAATAAACATTCTGACAAAGTTTCATAAGATTGAATCATAACTGTGCCCTCTAGAGTGTGCACAAGGTTTTTCTAAGATTTGACCCAGTGACCTAGTTTTTGACCTCACATGACCCAGTTTCGAAAATGGTCTAGATTTCATTAAGATAAACATTCTGACAAAGTTTCATGATGATTGGATCATAACTGTGCCCTCTGTGCCATTCTAAGATTTATTTTTATTTTTAGCTCTGGTGGCCATTTTGTTCAGCGGAGCGGAACCGTCTGAGCAGTTTTTGGTCAGAGCCATGAGTAAAACATTTCTGTGAAATTTTTTTGAAATCGAGCCATTGGCTTTAGAAACGATGATGTTTAAAGCTTTTTTCTATTTTTAGCTCTGGTGGCCATATTGTTCAGCGGGGCAGAACCGTTTGAGCAATTTTGGTAGAGGGTCTCCTAAGGAACATTTCTGTGAAATTATTTCAAAATAGGCCCAGCAGTTTTGGAGGAGAAGTCGTTTAAAGGTTTTTCTATTTTTAGCTCTGGCTGCCATATTGTTCAGCGGAGAGGAACCGTTTGAGCAATTTTGGTAGAGGGTGTCCTAAAGAACATTTCTGTGAAATTATTTTAAAATCGGCCCAGCACTTTTGGAGGAGAAGTCGTTTAAAGGTTTTTCTATTTTTAGCTCTGGCGGCCATATTGTTCAGCGGAGCGGAACCGTTTGAGCAATTTTGGTAGAGGGTCTCCTAAGGAACATTTCTGTGAAATTATTTCAAAATCTGCCAAGCAGTTTTGGAGGAGAAGTTGTTTAAAGGTTTTTCTATTTTTAGCTCTGGCGGCCATATTGTTCAGCGGAGCAGAACTGTTTGAGCAATTTTGGTAGAGGGTCTCCTAAGGAACATTTCTGTGAAATTATTTCAAAATCGGCCCAGCAGTTTTGGAGGAGAAGTCGTTTAAAGGTTTTTCTATTTTTAGCTCTGGCGGCCATATTGTTCAGCGGAGCGGAACCATTTGAGCAATTTTGGTAGAGAGTCCCCCAAGGAACATTTCTGTGAAATTATTTTGAAATCTGGCTAGCTTCTTTCTTCTTTCTTTTGTCCGTATTTCCCTCCTGTGATAGGAGCACCTGCGTTCACACTACGCAGTAAAGTGTTTATATAAGAAGTGTTTATATAAGAATAGAATTAAAATTTATGTCACTAAAACTGTCAAACACACTACATGCAGCTTCGTCACTGAAGTAAAACTGTCAGCACACTACACACAGTCATAAAATACAGCCTATAGTATATACAAAAATCACTTCCTCCTAGAAACTGGGGCAACCACTGAACAGACAAAACGGTGGAACCCAGAGTCTTTCTCCTGACACTTTTCACTACAGTACACTGTGGAACAATGGGCACAGTGAACACCCAGTGCAAGCCTTTGCTTACAATTGGCACAAACGTCACACTTCCTTACAGGGATGTCGTCATCACTGTCCAGTACTTCTAGTAAATCCACAAGAATTGACTGTTCAGTTGCTACATCAACTTCAGAGGTATGGGGTGCCACTGATTGTGACTCCAGTTCATTAGGTACACTTTGACTGTGAATAACCAGTTCAATATGATCCTTCTGACTGGGTTCCAAATCACTCAAATTACAAGAAGGTACTTCATAAACAACTGAATAGTCCTGTTCTGTACGAATGGAGGTTTCCTCTTCAAGAACGGTATCCTTTGTTCGTGGCTGCTGGGCGGTCAGTTGACAGATGTTGGCAGACTTCTTCTGTTTCCAAAACTTCTGACTTCTGGCACGGTCCCTTGCAACAGCTGATGGGGATTTCTTTTTCCGCTTTGGCCTTATTTTCGTGGCATCGGCAACGTCCGGATGACTCACTCCAAAAGCAGAT
The DNA here is from genome assembly GCA_963989385.1 of Ctena decussata. Classification (NCBI taxonomy): domain Eukaryota; kingdom Metazoa; phylum Mollusca; class Bivalvia; order Lucinida; family Lucinidae; genus Ctena; species Ctena decussata. Next base: position 64,729,219 of record OZ022507.1, read on the forward strand.
TGACCGTCCTTCAATGGCGTGACATTTTTTGATTTTTTGGCGGTAAAACTCCTGACCACCAGTGAGAATCCCTTCGAATTCCTGGCTAATTTCCACGAAAACGCGGATTCCTCTTTTTCTATAAGGTTGATACAATCCAGAAAAGGTTGGGGAATAACAGTAGGTGACGATTTATCCGAGCTGCCCATTGTTTTTCTTCCAAAAACTTTTCGGTGACAAAAACATGTCCTCCATTTTAGACGGGTTGCTTCGGGTTCGGGCTAGCAGTTTTGGAGAAGAAGTTGTTTAAAGCAAAAGTTGACGCCGGACGCACGACCGGACGCCGGACGCCGGACGACGGACAAAGACCGATCACAATACCTCACCTTGAGCACTTCGTGCTCAGGTGAGCTAAAAACAAAAGAAACAAAAAAATTAAATTACGGTCAGCAAATCCAAGCTTACTCCAATATGGAGGTGTAGCTAACAGTAAGGTTAGTCAGAATTGTTTGTCCATTAGTAAGCATTGGCTGAACAGTATTAAACAACAGTTTCAAGGCACAAAATCATGTTGAAAGCATTTCTTTGCTGCATATCATAAAACAAACATAAAAATGCAATTGATCAGGCATCTGTAATATATTCACCACAGAGCAAATAAATATTAATGGGGTGACCCAGCTAGGTTCTTTAAATATTTGAATCACAACAGAGTAATTATTTATGATAAGAAAAGTGGGGACAAAGGTGTATAAAAGGCATCACCAACTATGATGGACAGGAGAGGGAGTGGGGAGGGATGGGGATGTGGAATTTTTTTGACTTATAAGCCACCTTGTGATAAATTTGTCTCCACGCATTTGTGAAATGGCCATGCCCTGGCATACTAGCCTACATACATGTACAATCATGGTTTGAGGTTATAAAACCTGAGAATAATCTCAAACTCAAAATAAAGCACACTGATTGGTTGCTTCCGAGCATGTGCTCGGAAGCAGCCAATCAGTGTGCTTTATTTTGAGTTTGAGGATGTACTCAAGTTTTATAGACTCTGGGCCAGGTCAGTGATTGTTCACTGTATGAGCCGTATCATGATAAAATGTGCCTGATATTTTGCAAATAGCAAAGGCACAAACCTGTATCTGTAAATTCATGCAGTCTAGCCAGAGACTTTGTTGTTTAGTCCTTAAAGGTTCCATAGGGTCCATTCATGGAGTGTGCCAACAACAGAGGCTTTGACCAGATGGTACTGATGTGCAGGGCAAGTCTGAGCCTTTGCTGTTCATATATGAGCCGTGACACTAGAAAACCAACAAAGTGATTGTGCATCCGCCCAGTCTGATTAGAGTCTTCGCTGTCGGCATGGAAGTAGCTTAGACCCTTAGCTACCCTTTAAGCGCTTAGCGAAGAGTCTGATCAGACTGGGTGGATGCCCAGTCTGATCTGAGTCTGCGCTGGGCACACATATCACTTTGTTGGTTTTGTCGTGTCACTGCTCACACGCATTAAGCGCCATTCTGGCATGCCACAGCTTGGATAAAATCTATCACGTCAAATTCATGTTCGGTCTGCACATGGCTGAAATAGCCTGTACTGGGCTGGTCCAGGCTGGTCTTGTTATGCACTCTTAGCAATACCTATATTGGTTTTAGTGAAACAAAGTTTATATTTTTCATTATTTTCGACAATTACTTTATAGAGCCTAACTTTGGGACTACCTAAAAAAACTTTCCTTTGGGATAAATGGAAAAATATTTTTTTTGTGGTGCCCATCGCAATACTTAATTATATTATATTTCGGTATTTTCCATTCTGATTTTGGTGGGCTTTCAATGTGCTTGAGAATTATTTTCTTGTTTCAAAATTTTTAAAAAAAAATTAACTTAAGAAAAACATCTTTACATGTATATATTCCTCATTAGGAAACAGAGTAGGTATATCATGGAAAAAATTATATGAAACCAAGAGAATAAAGGAAAACCACTGCAGGCTAAAACAAGGGGCTATTCATGTATGTATTTAAATCAGCTCTAAGAAACTGTAATATGTTGCAAAAAGCGTGAAAATATATTTTTCCTACACAATGACACCTGAAAAAATAATTCTAAAAATATGCAACTGAAAGAAACGAGTATATGCCACACTCATATATGTGTGCTGCATAATCCATGTGAAGATTATTGAAACTCTGACACATTTACACATAAGCCAAATGTTTTTGGATGAAAACTGAGCTCTTCCTCCTTTCTTTCCGCAACAAAAAATATGTAAACATAAAATACAGTCAACTCTCAATATCTCAAAGTCGAAGTTCATCCCAAACTACTAATTTCTTGCACACCAGATAAGGATATCCACGTGCTTCACCTGTACCTACAAATCTTATCTCACCCATGTTATCTCACCCAGGACCGGATCAAACTCACAATCAGTCAATGCATTGGTTGTATTGGAGGTCATGTATCTGCGTTGTCAAGTGACATTGGCGTTTTAGATGATGACGTCACAAAGATGGCAAAAATGATATCAGTATATGCACGCCAGATGTTGACGTAAAGAGTCGAATGGCTGTTGTTGAAAGTAGCCCCTTCTTTCAAAATCAAACAGAAACCGCTCAAGTGCTAGAATTATGCACTTTAACAAGTGTTTAAGTTAAAACAAAACATGGTATGCAAGAAAAAGTATCTATCATTGGTGTTAGGTGCTGATAGAAAAAATCGTCACCCGGGATCACTCTTCGGCATCACTCAGCAAGCCTTGTGATGCCGAACAGAGACCCTCATGACAGGTTATTCTATCCCCACCTCACACCCATGAAAGATATTTATAACCTCCAAGTTAAAGTACTTTGAGATAAAGTAGTTTGAGATAACAGGAGTTAAAATGTAAACAAAGACAAGAAATAAGTCCAAACTATATACTTTGATATGTGAGAGTACTTCGAGACATCAGTGTTTGAGATATCAAGTGATGACTGTACCCTTGGATTTCATCAGATGAGACCCAACAACAGGCCTTTTGTATAGAAATGAGAAAAAGTCTAAATTTTCACCCGAATGTTTGCATTAAAACTCCTCTTAAGGTTACAATAAAACAATCATAATCTTACCAGCTGACTAGGACTCATACTGTAGAGAATTCTCTCGGCATTCTCGCTGTCATGACGACTCTCCATAATGGCCAACAGTAACTTGGAGGCATTGTTCTGTTAGGAATAGAAAACAGTGGGTCAGTAATAAATGTTGTGTCAACTCTTTAGCCTTTTTTCTAACATTACACAGGATAGCTATTGCTTCTACCTATGCTGATCTGTCAATACAAATCCCCAAAGATATAACACTTAGCTGAGATATCATCAAATTTCTACCACATTCAACTCAACAGCGCACAAAATTTCTGAATTAAAATAAAGTTCAAAATGCTCAACAAAGACACTTCTTTGTGAAATTTTAGCAAAGGGGTGTTTAAAACAAAGCCTTGAAACCAAGAAAGAAAAGATATTGGCATAGGTTTCATTATGAGGCTTGAAATTTTGTGCTAAGTTAAGTTGAGCATAATACTTTGGGCCTAATATGAGATCTGGCCTACATCTTAAAAGTTGAATATGATGAGCATCTGGCCTAATGGACTTGTTGTTCGCCTTTCATGCAGGGCATTGCACAGGCAATCCAATCAATTTTTCCAATCCAACAGATCAGGAAATCTGCACCCAGTGTGCTCTGAGCTGGAAAAAGTGGGTATCAGGGTGGCAGTGGACTAGTACAACTAAGGCGACTAAGACTAAAGACTAAACGCTATGCCAAAAACTAACGATGGCGGATTGTCTGACAAGTTTGCAAAAACGAAATTCCCGACTTCAGAAACCTTTGGTGGCATATATAAGGTCTCTAAGTTCGTGAACGAAGTTTTCCAGTTTCTTTCTTGAATAGTAATCAAATTATAAATCATAATCCCTTCTTTTCAAATAAAGCAAAAAAGGAAAACGAGCTAGATCCGCCACGCTTTGTTATTTATTTAACCGTGTCCAGTCACGTGTATTTCACCGTTGCGCATAGTTGTACATCTTTACTAAAATGAGTTGTTGTTATTCATTTGTGTGATTGACATTTGGGTTGAAAATGGCTGAACAAGCCAGTGGAACAAGCATGAGTAGGATAAAAATTTGAGTGGAAAAGTCCTCCGAGGGCGAGAAAGCCTTGGAGTGTTTTCTACCTCTAGTGGGTTGACTGGGCAGTCGGGTCGGGCGATGGTGATGGGTAGCTTTCAGTACTGGTGCGTCCTACTTATTCGGATTATTTTGGGGCAAGGACCGGCAGTGCTTGCTTTCTTGCAGTAGATACGGGAAGGGTTGTTTGGACGTTTTTTTCTCATCTGTCCTTTCACTTTTCTCGCCTACTCTCTAGGAGACGGCTCGATATAGACTGAAATACTAACTCAAAGGGCCGTGAAAAGCTAAACAACTAATTACCTCCCGCTGTCATAGTCGTAAACAAAGAAATATTTTTTTAAAAAAAATCCTACAACTACATATAGTACCCTGGTGCAATGGTATGAGAGTCGGACCTGTATATGGGCTCCGGCTGAAAGCAAATATTTTTAAACATCTTAACGCGTTACAGCTCTTTATTTCCTTCTCTCTCCTCACACCCCCCCCCCCCCCCCCCCCCCAAAAAAAAAAAAAAAAGGAAAACGAAATTATCAATGGAATGGTTTCATTAGTTTTCATCACCTCCAGAGCCTTCAATTTTTCTCATTGTTTTGTAAAATTTCGTAGCATGCGGGACAAATCGGATATTTTGCCAATTCTAGTAAGCTCCTAACAGTGTAGAGCCTATATACTGCGATAGTGACCTAGCATACACATTTTTCCCCAATGCCTCCAACAACGGGTCCTTCCCAGCGGCTCCGCGGAACGAATCCATAATAGAACCGTCTGGGTGCCCGAGTCCGTCTGTCATCTGTGTCAAATTCAAAGATAGTGTGCACGTTGTTCCTGGGATCGGTATCCGACCTAGCCGCCCCAAAACGTGCCTGAGTACGATCGATTGATTGGGGCCTCGGTTTAAATTATTATCTGGAATAGAAGAAGAGCGAAACGTCGAAATTTATGACAAGAACGCTCATACGAACAGCTAAGCAATGCTTTGTGTAAAGCGCTCAATAGACTTACAAGACCAGCACCACTATCCGAGGTATAGGTCCAAATGCAACATAATTGCATGTAAAACACTTTGAAGAAAGCTTCAGAATAGAATAGAATGACGACATTAGGAGAATAAGTTGCAGAGTTCTAGATGCGAGTGGGCAATGGGTGACAATTTTTGTCAGATCTGCTAATAAACCCCTCATCCGAACCGCCTCAACGAGGCTGGATGAGGGACCACAAGCCTGTCAGTTCATCTGCCGTCACACTGTGTCTGGGCAGGCTTAGACATACTAAGCGGTTAACCTGGTTACCAATACTGAGTGCACATACTTCCGCCAGTAACAGACAACTACCCTTGCCGGCAGCCCGCTAGCGCAGTCGGCAGCGCGTCAGACTGCAGGTCAAGGGGTCCTGAGATCGATTCCCAGACAGGCCACATAACGTTCGTGGAGACTGATCATGAAATACAGTCGAATCTCGGTAGTTCGAACGCCGATTTTTCGAAACTACCGGATTTTTCGAAGTCGAATTACGGTCCCGATCGTAAGCCCATTAATTCTATGCAAAAACACTTCCGCAAATTCGAATTTCGATAATTCGAAAAATCGGATTTTTCGAAAGAAAACTTTGGTCCCGATGGAGTAAATTTATTATAAATATCCCTCTATTATTCGAAATCAAAATTCATGCCCCAATTTCATGCCGGAAAATAACACCTATTGTCATCGATGAGATAAATATTTACAACCTCAGGTCATCACTGCCACCTGTACAGGTAATTATCGCTTCACGACCACTCTAACGTTTTGATGGCGTCATTAATTTCTGTTGAGCAAAAGGTGTCTGTCTAATTGCATACGTAATTGACGGGGATTACTTGTTTGAAGTTTGTAAATTTAAAGGCTGAATGAGATGACTTTTGTAATCAGCAAAGGCTCAGACTAGCATGCGCATCCGACCTATGGTTTCGTACGGTTTACGCACGGATCATACGGTTTGCACACGGCACTAAACAGAGTCTCTAGCTACCCTGCGCAGACTGACCGGCTGGTTTGAGTATTCGTTGTTCCCAATGACTCCGAATGACTGAGGAACCTTTTCCGTAACACGGCTCAGATGACCGGTTGAGTCGTTTTTTCTGAAAACGAAAGTAACCCAGTTCTCCCGGGAAACATAAACGGAAAGTGAAAGTACAGTAAAGTCCAGGCGTTAAGCGGCTAGCGTGTTTCTGTTCAGGTTGGCGTTGATCTTCGCCGGCGCTAGTTGATTGACAGAGCTGCCGAAATTGTGCGGCAGCTTAACTGCTTTCGGACAATACACATGTACATGAACATGTGCCACGAGGGGTGGTCTCGCGATATTAAATGATCGTGGATGTTTCCGGTATGTTATTTTAATTATTCTACGTTTTGATTTTGTTTTCATTGATTTGTAAATCCATGAACGTCAGAAAGCATAGAGAAATAAAATATCGGACTGTCTAAAAACCGCCGTAATAACGAATTCCGGAAATGTACGGAAATGAACGGGAAATGCCGAATTCGAAAATTCGAACTACGGATAATTCGAATGAAATTATGAGGTCCCTGTCAGTTCGAATTATCGAGGTTTGACTGTATTTTCTACGGTCATTCATTCCCTTCTGCTGATTCAAGAAGGGCAGTTGTCATTTACTGGCGAAAGTATGTGAACTAAGTACTGGTTAAACGTTTAGGAGATCTAATTAAAATCTTAAAGAGCTTCTTCGAGAGCAGAGAACACATTCGAAAGAAGGAACATGGGCCATACCATGGAACAGTGTCATGGAATAGTTTGAGTAGGTTAACTGACCGCCTAGACATGACCTTAGCTGTTTACTTGGCTGTAATGCTCAACAAAACAAACAAACTCACAACTGCCCTTAAGTCAGCGGAAGGGAGAGAATGAGCGTAGAAAATATTTCATGACCAATCTTCACGACTGTTCAGGGGCCGGGCTTTGGAATCGAACTCGCGACCGCTTGATCTGCAGACCGACGTGCTGCCGACTGCGCTAGACGGCTCGGTAGGACACATGTCAAATTCTGAGGGTACCAAACTCTCTGCATAGGGTAAAGTTGATTTCTAGAATCTCCACATGTTACGCCTTTCGTGCCTGAACTGGTCCTCCATGTGTGAACGAGACCTTGGCATGTAAATGGGCGGTTCATCAATGAAAACAACGAAAACAACAAAACATAAAACAGGTAATGTGAATTGAATCTCCTCCAGTGACCGGGTCCTCCATGGTCGGAAAGGATTCACCACGACTGAACGAAGCCGTTATAGGTGAACCAAACAAGAAGATGTAAACTTGATCTGCACGTGTGAACATGTATTCTACGTCTGACAGGGCCTCCATGTATGAACATTTCTGATTGTTAGAATGGCTTCTCCAGGTGTGGACGAGATACCCACATATATCCGGGACGGGACGTGTGAACGAGATACGTACATATGTACGTATGAACGGGACACCCACCTGTGAAAAGGTGCTGCACGCTAGATGGAGACTTTCGCGGGTCCTGTATTTTTCAAAGATCCAGCACGTAAAACGGGACATGCAGTCTGATTATCCAAGTATGCAAGGGATCGCCACAGGCGAACGGACAATCCATGGTTGAACAGGCTCTGCGCCTGTGAAGTGTAAACGGGACCTCCACGTGTTAACGGGAACCGCATGTGAGAAAGGAACCTTCATTTGTGAACGGGTCGTCCATATGTGAGCAGGAACTGCATGCATTTGCGAACAGGACCGCCACCTGTAAATGGATCTTCCACAAGTGAACGGACCTCCACATGTGTATTGGACCGCTACATGTGAACGAGGCCTGCACAAGTGAACGACATCTGCAAGGCTGTACCTGCGAAAGGGAACTACATATGCGAACGGGATGTCCATATAGGAACGGGGCTTGCATTTTTCAACGGATCCTCTACGTGTTAATGGGACTGTCCATGTGTGAACGAAACGTGAATGTATGAACAGGACCTCATTCCGATGTAACATTTAGGCTCAGATGCGCAATACGTGAATATTATACAAGTTTCTATCACAAATATGTTTGGACTGTATTGACAAGTTTCAAGGAAACATAGCGAGTTGCGACTCTAGACTGACGCTAGATGAATCCCCCTCCCAAGGAAAAAATGCTATACAAGATTCTATCACAAATATGTTTGGACTGTATTGACAGGTTTCAAGGAAACAAAGCGAGTTGCGACTCTAGACTAACCCTAGATAAATATAATAAAATTCACGTGTCTTGTCTAAGTAATGCAGAGGACAACTTTTAAAGGAAGGGACCATTTGCCTTTTAAAATTGTCCAGGGGTAGCAAGTTTTTCATTTTAAAATGGTTCGTAACTGGCTAAGTAATGACTGTCATCAGACTGCCACTGTTTGGTGTGATGGACTTTCGAATAGGGACAAACTACATCTTCAAGACTAAAATGCTTGCAACACATCAGCGCGGAGAGTTGGGGAGGGCGGAGGGGTTGGGTGTCCTGTGGGATTATAATTTTCTCTGCCTCGTCTTTGTCTCAACCCTATCTTTCCTTTCTACTATCGCGTTGTGAGACGGCTCGACGTAACTCAAATATTATTACTCAGTAAAACAAACAACAAACCATCAAACCAAATGCCGATTCAAGTATTGGCATCAAGCCAGTTATATTTTAGGTTTTCATTATTTACTGTCACCCAACGTTCAGGACCGCCGTGCAGTGCAAAGTTAATGTTGACGTCGGCTTAACGAAAGCACTCGTACATCGCATAATCTATCTATCACATTTTGAAGTCATCCAGGCAACAGCTCTAGCAAAAGAGAGAGCAGTTATCGCTTTGGGCTCGGCCATGTCGTGACGTTACACTTGAGCGTTTTGAAGTTGGAGTGATATAAGTTACGTTTTACAAATAAGAGTCAATGTTTTACCCTAAGGTGAATGGGTATACTTTCAAAGGAAACAACTCTGCCATTTTCATTTTTGCCTCCCTTTTCAACGAGAGTCAAGTGTTAAACAGAATAACTTGCCCCCCCCCCCCCCCCCCCCCCCCCCCCCCCCCCCACACGTGTAGAAAAGTTCTTTCCTTTAAGCGCAGACGCCATTTTAATGGAAATAATCTTCCAGGAAAGCAAATAGGAAGTCACTAACATTGTTGTTGTTCCCCTTTCCAAAAAAGGCGGAAAAACATCAACGTGTACTCTTTTACCTACATATTTTTTTCAGGTGACCTTTAGCCTTTCTTACTTATTGTTGAGGATTGGGGAAATGTTGAGTACAAGTTCTAAACATAATTCACACTGAGGTTCAAACTTTCCACGCGTCTCGTATTGTTACAAAAAGTCCAGGCTTCCACTCGTCTCTGTAGGCCTCGTTTTAATTTAGCCATATACCTAAATCTTGGGCCACTGCTCACACCGGGTAGGCGGCAATCGAAAACGCTCTTAACAATCGATTAACGCGGGTCAAAAACCGTTAGAAACAGCGTTTTCGATTGCAAATTGGGGACAATTTGCAATCGAAAACGCTGTTTCTAATGGTTTTTGACCCGCGTTTGTCGACAGCATGAGCGTTTTCGATTGCCTCCTACCCGGTGTGCTGCTGGTGTAATATTAAAATTTGAACCTGTTGAAAAAATGACCCAACTGGCCACTTTTCAATGTTGAATATCGACCCATAGAGCATTTTTCAGTGTTGAAAATTGACCTGGGTCAAGTTTCAACATTGAGAATTGACGCGTGGGGTCATGTTTTCACGGGGTCAAAATTTAATGTTATCCGGCTCAAGAACCTCGGGGCGAATACCCCATCATTTAAAGTTTACATTGTAGTATACAAATCAGTTTTCCCGATTCAATATGATTTATATTTGATGTGACGCAAAGGATGTAAATTTTTATCAGGTTTGGCAACGTCGAAATCTACAGTCACATTGGACGCTTCAATGGATACATATATATAGCCGTTCACTATTCTAAACAGTGAGTTTAGTCTTTAGTCAATAGCCGATAGCAGCATTAGTTGTACTAGTCCAGTAAAAGACTAAACTGTCACTGAATAACAGCAGTGGCATCCACCTCATCAAACCTGCAAAACTGAACATGTACACGCAAAAACACAACACACTGAGGTATTGTGCTTGATATGGTTTCATACACAGGGACTTAAACCTCCTTAAACATGTACAACTGGAAAAACAACAACTTCCTAAAAGTTTAAGACATCAGGAGCCGTATTCATAAAACGACTTAAGTGGTTGCTATGCTGTTGCTAAGGCTAAATTTCTTTGAAGGAGATTCCCTACAACTTTGAAATTTGCTCTGGAGGAACAGTCTTACAAAGACTGTTCCTTCAGACCAAATTTCATAGTTGTAGGGAATCTCCTTTTAGATATTTAGCCTTAGCAACCGCATAGCAACGACTTAAGTGGCTTTATGAATACGGCCCCAGATCATAACTGTCTGGTTTCTAGTTATCATTTTAAATCTCGTCTACAAAGTACTGGACGCCTCATTATTTCCTATTTTGCTACAAAGCTGTAGTAACCTCCTACCTTTAATTAAAGTGCTAAATCCAATCAAAATTGAGCCCTGACATGACAAAACCAACAAAGTGGCAAGTGTGCCCAGCAAAGACTCAGATTAGCCTGGGAATTCCACACAGTCTGATCAGTCTTTGCTGGCTGCATGAAGTGCACAGCAAAGACTCTGACCTGACTGGGTGAATGCCCACGCTAATCTGAGTCTTCATGTGGTGCAAATGCCACTTTGTTTGTTTTGTTGTGTTGCATCAATTGTTTTTTCCAACATACAGTCAAGGGCCAAAAGTAATTCCACAAAATGAATTTTCCCATATACTTCAGTGTATTTTCATGTTTGCAGGAAATTATATTTTGGCACTTCAGTTAAACGGATTACAAAAATTTTGGTACTGGTAGAAAGCTGAAAGAGTATAGCATGCAATATATTTGTTTCATTTCGATAGTTTACCCTTTTCTCAAACAGCATGACATTAACTTTAACGTTTGAATAAATGGTCCAATTTTTCGTGACGTCGCCATTAACGTCAACGGAAACTTGGTAATTTCAAAATTTACACACAGTTTGACAAGCTGTTTCTCCATGCTGAGGGGTCAGAATTTAGTTCTGTAAACAATGTTTATTGCATAATTCATTTAGCTTTTCAACCATAGCAATTATTTTATGCTTGGCCTAGGATAACTGCCAAAATTAATTTTCTTGTAAACAAGCAAATGCACTAAAGTCTATGGAAAAATATTTTTGTGGAAATACTTTTGGCCCTTGTCTGTAATTTATTTCTACAGAGAAATGTTTGTTGCTGCATATCATTAGAATTAAGCTTGTGTAAATGTCCAACGTGAAAAAGCTTTCATAAACACATCTGAATGCAGATGGAGATGCTGATGCCCAACTCAGACAGACAAAAAAAAAAACACTCTTCCTGATCTCTTGTTAAAATTAGCTTATACTGGACCTCTGAAACTAATGTCCATTCTGTTATTACCTACCTTTAATTCCAGCACTAGATCCATCCTATTTTTAGACAGTGGACTGATATCACTCAGAACCAGGGCTATAATGATATCAATACCATTGCTCTCATGCATTGCAATAGCATTCTGAAAGACAAAAACTACATCTTTACTTAAATGTATATTTAAACAATAGGTCATGTTTCTTAATGTGCATTTAGTCATACACGGATATGAAAGGTGTAATACAACAGGCATGCTTGCACGTAAGCACCTGATCTAACCTCTGCATACAGTTCCATGTGTGTTTATCTAAGGATTTTGGATATGTCAATGTTTCTGCAATTTACCAGTTCCAACGTCCATTTTTTTAAGACTGATGAAGGCTGGGGTAGGCTGTCAGTTTTAACCCCACAGTAAAAAGTACAGGAACTTTTAATAATTTCTATCCATGACAGTATATTGGCAGTTGATGGCATGAGAATTAACACTCTGCAACCTCTTCTTTGGTTTGGACAGCATCTTCTTTTATTTATAAAGTTGTGTTAAATTTGATATTGCTTCATGCTACAATACAATTTATTATATGACCAAGATGTATCACGGAATTTCATTGGCTGATTTGACGTCACGTGCCAGTCAATATTTTGCGATATTCACCGGCCAGTCAGTGAATATTACTTTTACGCTGACGTCATTGTAATTTCGTGACGTAACGTCTGATGTATGTTAATGTTAATGGTGTGACGTTGCAAGATAATACCATGTAGTACCATCATAAATGTCCAAAGAAACTGTATTTAGAATTATCATATAATAAAACAATTGTTGACCTTTCTTTCGGTGAATATGCACTTTATTGACCTGCAAACATAACATATTGACCCCCGCTTCACGTCAGTCAATATGTTATTTGCAGGTCAATAAAACTGCATATTCACCTCAACAAAGGTCAATAATTGTATAATATAGGTTGATTGTGCCTGCAGCCTAACAACATCAGAATAAATTCTTACCAACAGTTACTGACCATACCTGATTTTCATGGCAGGGTCCCTGACAGTACTCTGTCAGTGTTGTAAGGGCCTGGTTAATCAGACCCACATTAGACTCATTGATGTACAGGCCCAGAAGTCCCAGGCCCCCTGTGGTGCTCCCACATATACAGTCCAGAAACTGTAGGGTCTGACACACAAGGTTGTAGCGAGTCTTGTTCATCGTTTGTTCCCGAAGAAAATTCTGAAAATACAATAAGAAGAGATAAGACACTCTACTAATAACAGATTAATGTAACAATTATATATAACAAAACTTAGATGCCTCAGCAAACTGCTGACCCTGATCAGTTTACCTAAATTTGTACACCCACTTGACAAGCCAATCCCTTAATAGCTATATATATCTTAACCCTTAATGCTCAAAAAGCAGACGACAAAATTTATGTCTGCAAAATTTCAAAAAATGTTTCGTCCAAGCGATATCATATTGAGAATTCTAACACTAGAGGGAAAACAGTATAGATTCAGATGAGGTGGCTCATCATGAGCCACCTCATCAGGATCTACACTGTTTGTCAATTCAACAATTTTAATTTTTGGGGCTTTAACCCTATTGCACTCAAAACGACCAAAACTCCATAGAGTTTTGGCCATTCTGAGTGCAATAGGGTTAAGGGTTACTCCGGCCCTAAATATCAGGAACAGATTTGTCCAGTTTTAAAGCTGAAGAAGGCTATGTAAGAAATAATTTTTTCTTACTTGTGAATTAATGCAGATTAACACATAATGTTGGAGGGTAGGTTGCCAAATAGTCATTCAAGATGGAAAGCCAGAGTGACTTGTTACTCACATACACGTGTTAATCTGCCATAATTCACGGGTAAGGAAAAAGTTATTTTTGAGATTCTAACCTTATACAGAATGAAAATGCAAGTATGTTGTAATGTTTCTTAAGGACTATTTTGAGGCGAACATCAACAGAGGTAAATGTTTACATTCAACATCATCAGGGTGCAAAACTGGCACACCTTGACAGCAGAAATGTGATTTATCAGAAATTTCCACAATTTGCCTCTTCCTGCATGTTCGATGGGAAAAACATTAGTCAGTTTGTTTTCTCATCAAACATGGTAACAGCAAAAAGTGTGGATCCCAGAAAGGCTCTTAATAAGTCATCTAATCTGAATCTGCACTAGCGTAATAATTCTAAGAATTGGGACAGATAGGCATGAGCAAACAGTGCAGACCCAGATCAGACTGCTCATTATGAGCAGTCTGATTGGGGTCTACACTGTTTGTCATTCAATGTACAGCTTTTGAATGCATTCCTTCATTGTAAAATCAAACTGTTCTATTTTTAGGACAATAATAGTGATTTTTTTAGGTGTCCCAATTTTCAGAATTTTTACGGTATTTGTAAAAGTTTCTAACTTAGCAGGGCTGAAAAAGTTGATTATCCTGGTTACAATTCCATCATACCTGCAAATCCCTATTATGGTTCTCACAGAGTAGCTGCAGAAATCTCAGTATAGGCTCCATTATGGCTATCTGCTGCACCACTTTCTTCCCATCATCCTTCTCTCTGTTCGCTCTGTCTAACATCGAATCATCAGGACCATGTGACAGAGGGTCTGCATCATCAGAGCTTGGGTGCCGAACTGGGGCGGGATGCTGATCTGATGATTCATCTATAAAATTGGTAATCAATATACCGTATATAAGGTAATTTTTATGGTATTCCATTTTTCGCGGTATTTCGCAGTCACTTAGAAACCATGAATATTAAAATCGCAAATAATTTCCTGTTTCTTACAAAGTGTCTTCTATAGACACAGTGTTCATATATTTTGTTTCTGTTTGCTTCGGTAGTTTCTAGTACTTTGTACTTGAGCCAGTTCTTTCATTAACCTGCAAGGGCAACTTGAGCCAGTTCTTTCATTAACCTGCGGCCCTTGCAGGTTAATGAAAGAACTGGCTCAAGTGAAAAAGAAACAGTTTTGCTTTTCGTGCATGTTGCTAACCCCGAAAATTAAAAATCACGAAAATTATGTTTATGTTTTTGACCCTTAACCGCGAAATTTGAAACCGCGAAAATTATCTTGTATACAGTATATCCATTAATAAAATATATTTTTGTCCCCTCTGTACCAATTAGAAGTGTCTATGTGAGGTGGTTAGATGAAGCTAGGTAGAAGGTGTAAAGGTACATTCCATGTTTTTCTTCTACTTTACACAGACAAAAAAGTTTTGTGAATTTCTATATGCATCCCTGGATGGTTGAGCCCTTCTAAAATGGGGTCTACACTTAAAAGGAAAAATTTGCTTCTACTGGAAAACATTTTTAAGAATTTGCTTCTACAGGAAAACAATTCTAATGTTGACTCCCATTGATGATGGACAATGGAGCCTGCCTGTCCTATAAGCTTTCATAGAGCCTTTGGGTAGGTGTTATTGATGTGCGTTGTTGTTTTACATCCACGTTATGATAAATAGAATCTTGCATTCGTGCTCCTGTATTACTGAATTTAGTAAACTTGTTCCGAAAAAAACGATACGATGCTGGGTAAAGCCTCGCATCTTATCTTTTTCCCAAACTTGCTTAATAAATTCAATAATACATGAGCACTCATGTAAGATCCTCCATTTATTGCAACCTTTTCCAATGGACTATTTAAGACAGACATTGACAGAAGTAAATGTTTACATCTGGGTTTGAGGTTATAAAACTTGAGAATAATCTCAAACTCAAAATAAAGCACAATGATTGGCTGCTTCCGAGCATGTGCTGGGAAGCAGCCAATCAGTGTGCTTTATTTTGAGTTAGAGAATGTACTCAAGTTTTCTAACCTCTGGGCCCAATGTCATCAAGGCACAAAATCTGCATGCCTCAACATTAGCAATGTAAATTTTAACAAAATGCCACATGGTATAAACTCAATGGGGAAAAGGTTAACGTCATGTGTGAATTCTGCAGAAGGTACTATTTTGCCCGTCAGCCCATTGCCCTAAACAGAGCTAAACCAGTACACACTACAACAAGAGGGCCATGAGGCCCTGAACCTCATCTTTTTTCAGGTGCTGTTTCATCTTCAAATCTTACACCAGGGTCAATTTGAGGCAGTGTAGACATTTGTGAACATGGACATTGCGTTGTGTGATAAAAGATTGTTACCATGATAAACGTAAATGTGCTTATGACGCCGTCAAAATTGGCATTCACAAAGCAATTGAAACTGAGCAAAAGTCACCGTTAATGAATTGTTCCAAAATCTTGAAGCAAACTGCAATGGCAAGGCCTCTAAATGACCAGAACTCTTTCAAGCAATTTGTTCCTGTAAACTGGCACTATTCCCGCAGATTTAACCGCACCCGGTTCGACAGTTACGTCATTCTGACGTCAGTTTTAAAAACCATCAAAGATTCTTTTGAGTTTTAAAAACCATCAAAGATTCTTTTGACATCAGCAATATTGAATTTAGAGTTTCTCTTCTCTAAGTGCGCACAAAGGTCATTGCATATCCACAGATTTTGTCAATTTCCGTCATAACGTAAACTTGACGCCTCCATTCAAATCTTGACAGGTTCTGGTCGTTGCATTAAAACAAATGGATTACCAGGGGTAATCGTCTTGCATGATAGTGTTCCAACAGTTGACAGTAATAGAGCGCAAAAAGATTTGAGTGAAAACGTTAACTGATAATGTTTAAAATGGCGGTTGAATTTTTCGGCAAGTTAACGTCAAACTAACGTGCCCATTGCCGGCGTCTAATGCATTTATTTGCAAACCCATTTACGGTTTTCTTGTTCAAAGACCTAGTTCAAACCTTTCAAAGGCATTTTGACAATTTTCTTTGTTTAATTGTTTGTCAGCCCGCATAAATTGTGAGTTCATTTAAAGTGACGTCAAACGTGCATTAAGTCACCATTTTCATCCAAGTTTGATGTAATCGCAGTCTCCTAACTTAAACTAACTATATGTGATCAACAACCTGGGAATACTATCCCAAAAGAAAATTTCACACCCTTTGGAAAAATTGCTTAACTTATTTCTTTAAGTATATGAGTCTTGGGTTAAAAGTCAAAGAATGACCATGACTTCTTGTACTCATAAATCTTCATGTACTCATTAAGACAACCATATATACCATTTTTAGGCAACAATCTTCAAAGCTTTCCATGAAATCTTATCTAACATTTTCCCATATTTGACCATGCTGCAAAAATGGTCAAGGTAAACCCAAGGTCATCATTTGAACAGTCTTGGTAGTACTCTGGTACTCCATGCTACTTACCAAGTTTCAAGACCATAGGTGTATTGGTTCTGGAGTAAAAAATACGAAAAGTTTATACCATAAATGGGTATGGCAGCCATGTTAGTTATGAGACCTGGACCGTTTGAACAAATTTTTGTTCAATCAACCCCTGGAGGCTCCATATGAAATGTGTTGGCTTTTGAGTAAATGTTTGAAAATGTCATCATATGAGAGATCTGGGTCAAAAGTCAAAGAATGACCTTGACCTCTTGTGCTCATAATTCTTCATGACCTCATTAAGACAACTGTATATACCTATTTTCAGGCCAAAATCTTCAAAACTTCTCATGAAATCTTATGTACTAGCATTTTTGCATATTTGACCTTGCCGTAAAAAAGATCAAGGTAAACCCAAGGTCATCTTTGAACAATCTTGATAGTAATTGAGTACCCAATGCTATATACCAAGTTTCAAGGCCATTGGTCAATTGGTTCTGGGGAAGAAGATTTTTAAAGGTTTTTACCATATATGGGCATGGCAGCCATGTTGATCATGTGACCGAGACCATTTGAAGAAATTTTTGTTCCCTCAACCCCTGAAGGATCTGTATGAAATTTGGCTACAATTGGCTCTGTGCCTTTTAAGAAGAAGTTTGAAATTGTCAAACTATGAGAATTCAGGGTCAAAGGTCAAAGAACAACCTTGACCTTCTTGTACTCATGAATCTTAATGTACTCATTAAGATGATTATTTTCCAATTTTTAGGCCTATATCTTCAAAGCTTTCCATGAAATCTTATGTTCTAGGCTTTTCCCATATTTGACCTTGCTGTAAAATGGTCAAGGTCAACCCAAGGTCATCATTTTGAACAATCTTGATAGGACTGGAGTACCCAATGCAACATACCAAGTTTCAAAGCCATCGGTCAACTGGTTCTAGAGAAGTAGATTTTTAAAGGTTTTTACCATATATGGGCGTTGCGGCCATGTTGGTCATGTGGCCTGGACCGTTTGAACAAATTTTCCTTCCCTCATCTCCTGGGGGCTCTACATGAAATTTGGTTATAACTACAACTCACCCAGTGGTTTTTGAGGAGATTGTTTGAAATTGTCAAAATAAGTGTTCTGGGTCAAAGGTCAATGAATGGCCTTGACCTATTGAACTCACAAATCTTCATGTACTCATTAAGATGGCTGTATTTGCCAATTTTAAAGCCTTAATCATCAAAACTTTCCATGAAATCGTATGCTCTAGCATTTTCCCATATTTGACCTTGCCATAAAAAAAAGGACAATCTTGATAGTACTTGAGTACCCAATGCTACATACCAAGTTTCAAGGCCATCTGTCAACTGGATCTTTAAAGGTTTTTACCATATATGGGTGTGGCAGCCATGTTGGTCATGTGACCTGGACCGTATGAATGAATTTTCCTTCCCTCAACCCCTGGAGGCCACATATGATATTTGGTTTTATTTGGCCCAGTGGCTTTTGAGGAGATTGTTTGAAAATGTCAAAATAGAGTTCTGGGTCAAATGTCAAAAAATGACCTTGACCTCTTGTACTCATAAATCTTCATGTACTCATTAAGATGACTGTAGATACCAATTTTTAGCCCAAAATCTTCAACAGTTTCCAAGATATCTTATGTTCTAGCATTTTGCCATATAAAAGCACAAGGAAGCAAATTTGACCTTGCCATAAAAGAGGTAAAAAAATGGTAAAAAGGTAAAAAAATTTACCCTTTGCCCTAAAAAAGGTCAAGGTCAACCCAAGGTCATTTTTTTGAACAACCTTGGTAGTACTCACATACTCGATGCTACATACCAAGTTTCAAGGCTATCGGCCTACTGGTTCTGGAGAAGATTTTTTTTAGGTTTTTACCATATATGGGCATGGCCGCCATGTTGGTCATGTGACCAGGACCGTTTCAACAACTTTTTGTTTCCCCTTCCTCTGGTGGCAACATATGAAATTTGGTTACGATTGGTCCAACGGTTTCAAAGGAAAAGTCGTTTGAAATTGTGGATGACGACAGAAGGACGACGGAGCCTTCCCATCATTTAAGCTCCCCCGGAGCCTCTGGCTCAGGTGAGCTAAAAAGGACCTGGTATGATAAGGTCCATATCTGGCCCCCAGAAAACTCATTTTTCAAAAGTTCTATTTAAATAATAAAAATGTATTCATAGGAAAGTTCAAACCTTGAATGTATCAGCAAACACAAAATAGCAAACACAAAATTAATCAGTTCTTGCACAAATATTTGTGTTTTTTATCTTGAACATACCCACACCCCCAGTGAATTCTGATGAAAATGACGAATTTGGTTGCCTTTGCGGCTTTCAAAATATATGAGCCCGGCCTCCAGCACATTTCATATTTTGTATCAAGACAAAATTTTAACATATTTACATGTCATGAAAATATCAAATGTGCTGGAGACCGGGCCCTGTGTTACCAAACTGGCAGCGTCTGGAACATTTTTCCGGTTTTCCCAAATAAAAATGTCCATATCTCCGCTCACAGACAAAATAAACAAATGTTGTGGGTATTCATTTTGTTAGTTAGAACACAAGGAATAATTTGGTACACATTTTATTTTGATCTGTTGAAATTTTTTGGTTAGCGTCTCTGGACTTGCAAACTTGAGTGGGTGGGGTACCTGGAGAGGGCTTGTGCAGTGCACAGGTAATTAGCAGTGTTAGCTAACGTATAGGCATTTCATCAAAAGCTTATTATCAAGAGCTTTCAAAAGCTATTGTAAATGACTTACTTCTTTATAGGAAAATGTAATAAACTCAATTTCTCTTGCAATTTTCCTTCATATTATTGAAACAACATAGGCATGTCAGAAATCATGTTATTCTGATAATAAACATAGTTGAAACATATTATTTCTGTCTGTTCCAATACACACAAAGGATAAGCAATAGAAACAAGGCAATTTTAAGAGAATTTGAATGGGGGCCAAAAACAGCCCTTATCATACCAGGTCCTTTACTCCTCTGATGCGAACACTCTCACTGCCAGGAAAGTCAGACCTATGTCTCGAGGTTAGTCAAAAATCAGCATAAAACAGATCAAACTTTACCTCTTGTGCGTAGCATTGGTGCATGTTTTGATTCTTCTCCTTTCCGTTCTGACAATAATTCTGATGTATTTACAATGATAGTGTTCTTTATCTCCGTCTGGGCCTCAAACATGTACTGGAAAAATACTCGGAAGAACGTCTCTGAAGACTTGTCATCTCTCAGCCGACTGCAGAGAGATTGCTAAAAATAGAAAATAGGAACCATAGTTAGGAAGTACTTGTCCACAAATCAGATACATTTTCCTCGTTTTTTTCATTAAACAATTATATTTTGGCAACTCATGAGAGATGGTGAAATGCACTTTCTAACACATCAAACAAGAATATCCCTTTCTCCAGGCGTCTGAATTTTTTCTATCTTGATCTGCTGTTTCAGCCTAGGCACTGAAATCTGATTCAATTTGCAAAACATTGCTTAATATAGCCAAATCATGCTATAAACTAATTGTCAACAAATCCACTTGTACCTGTCAGGTAAACTTCATGCAGAATAGGTTACTGAAAGTCAGCAATATGCATTAATGTCCCTGTAGATTTGATTAGCTGCCAGTCATGCAAAAAGCATGCACAGGGTAAATTTATAGAAAAATTGCTGAAATTGTATAGTTATGTTACGAAAATTCAAAAGATATCCAGTTATACTAAACATAATGGGTGAGAAAAATAATCAATGTTGTTGAGGCCTTGGTGAGGAAATCTCAGGCTCATTTTCAGATTATTCAAGTCCCCTGGTCAGCAAGCCTTACATGAGACTAACCAATCTGAAAATTAGCCTGAGATTTCCCTTTTCTTGTCTCTATCCTATCATACAGTGTTTGCTCAATTATAAGGTTGATGTTTACCCTTCCACATTGCTGAAAATATGTAAGTAAGTCTTATGTCATACAGCTATAAAATAGATTTTCTCCCACCTTTGCATATATACTCAAAAGCAAAACTAACCCATATTTTTCTTTTTGGCATTTATTGTCAAAATAAAAATCTGCTGAAATTTGCAAAACAGGGAAGACATTATCAATGCATGGAGTACACTTCATCGCAAACTTATTTGAAATTTTATTTCTTTATTCATGCATAACGAAAGCGTAAACAATCAAGGGGTCAATCTCAAAATTCACAAATACTGATCAGTTAAATCAGTGTTCTAAACTGAGTTGTGCCTGGCTCCCAAACTGAGGCCCTCTTTATCTTGGACGCTACAATGTCTCAGAAACATCATCAAGAATTTTCAGCAATGGTTACTTGTTACAAACAAAGTTATACCCCTTTCTGCAAAACCCGTAAAGTAGGCAAGTTTTGCGATAGCAAAAGAAAATTTTATGGATTTTTCAGCAAACCGAATTGGAATCCATTTCCAATTCAGGATAAATAAAAGGGCAAGTGGTCACAATCAAATTGAGTATGTAACAAAGGGAAGTAACTCTGTACGTCCTCCCAATAATGCAACCACAGATTCAACTTTTGGGCGCTGGATCCTTGAAATCACTGGGCACAATTAAATGAAAATCATACTGCATCTTTATCATAAAGGGCAGTCTACGGTAAGCAAATCAGAAGACAAGATTTTTTCCAGGAAAACATTTTTATCGGCTTTTAAATTTGGTAACTCAAACCGGATGTGCTCATTTCAAACCAAAATTTGTTTTAAACGTGTTCTTTACCCAAAGCCTTAGTCAGTTTGAATCCCAAATTACCAGATTTTTCTTATAATTTGATGATTTAGACGATTTTCAAAAACTTCGAAAAACTTCTGAAAAATGCAGATTTTTGCAGGTGCAATTTAACTGTATAAGAACCAATTTTTTTTAAGTTTTATACCATTTTCCAATTGGTTACATCATGCTGAACTCACGTACAGCAAAATTGTATTGATAATTTAATTTTTGCCACTGTGAGCCAGAATTTTGTGATTTTTGCCTTTTTGACAAAAAGCTTCCAATTTTTTTCGAAGAATTGCATTGTGACAAGAAAATGCTGCAGAACTTATGGCTATGTTTAGACAAATCCCAGTATTAAGTTAAAAGTAAAATATCATTACATTTAATGATGCAAAACAAGACACTAAAAATATGCGTTTCTTTTGCTGTTGAGTATATAAGATAGGCCTCAGCTCATATAAGACACTTGTATCTTAGACCTGGCAACATCTTTCTTATATTAGCAACCAGACTTTTTCAATTTTTGACTAATATTTTAATTTCAAATGAACAAAACAGACACGCAAGCATGCCGGATGACGTTTGATAGTAGATGATAGGTTTGTAATGTCACTCAATAAAAATGTCGCTACCAAACTTGACCCTTGTGACGTGACAGGCTAAGATGAGTTTTGTTTTTGCCCTCTGGAAGATAAAATAGTCCACATAGCGTGTTTTCTGTCTATTTTTAAGGTGCAAACTATGTATACACCCATTTTAGGACACTGTGGGCTGCTCAAAATTTACTTCAGCTCACTGGTTAAAAAGTTCAAATTTTCCTGTTCTGAAGCCTAATCCAACTTGAGGTTTAAAATCCACTAACAGTCAGAGAAAAGTAATCCATCATGAGCCAGTCCATGTAGGATAGGTAAATCTCAAGCCTCGTCCCTGGTTGAAATTCCGACCCCTCGGGTGAGATTTCCCTATCCTACATGGACACTCATGATGGATTGTTATATCTACTTCCAAAGCTATCCCAAAGATCTAGATCCATCTATGTGACAGATCTAGATCTTCTGGATTGTTTTGGAAGAAAACCACCAGCTTATAATGTAAGAAATCTGGTAAACTTTGTAGGACGTACCTGTATAACCGTGTTTCCCCCTTCCAGCAAAGCTATCCCAAGATCCACTGTTTCTTTAAAGATGCGGTAGTTTGTGTTCTTTATGATTAAATCAACAATTAGGTCAGATGCTCCTGCCCTGTTTAGATGGCACTGAAAATACATGGATAAGCATCGACTGAAAATACATGTATAAGTATAGAAATTGCGTACTACTTGTCTTGTAGAAATTCATTGATGATGTGTTTGACAGTAAATAATTTATACTTAATAGAAAAGAACCCAAACCAAATATATTTGCTTGCTTCCTACCAACTTCCTTTTGATAAATCTGTTTAGACCAACTGGTTTCATACACAAACTCAATTTGATGGCAGTTTAATGTTATGGTGGAACACATTGACTATGGTATTTTCTTTGCTGCCTGTTTGGTAAACTTAACTCTAAATATGAATATTTACATATAATGCACAGAAACAAAGTTGTCAATGATGTGTAAATATAAGAATGACTTGATTTTTCAACATTCATCCTGTGATAAAACTAGTGGTGGTGGCAGCTTGCAAATTTTGCAAAAATATCTTGAAAGGTTTCAGAGTTATGGAACAGTCAAAATTTGTGATGGACAGACAGATGGATGGACAGTTGGCAGACAACTATGGCAAAAACAATATTTGTTGCCCTAAATGGAGAAGACAAAATTAAGCTCCATTACCTGTACTTCATACATTCTCATCTCTGACCTCTGCAGCATGGCCACTGTATTCCCAGGCTCTGAGCCTGAGCCTCTGAGTGAGGAGTCAGGCCGGTTCAGACTTGTTTTACCATAGTATCTGTGTAACAGACTCTGTCTCAGGGCTTCACCCTAAAAAACACACAAACTTTCAAATAAATTTGGCTTGAATTGTGTATGAAATGCCATAAGACACGTCATTTAAGATAATATACTGTAAATCACTTTAATTTTGCATGTGCTTTATTTTCAGGATGTTTTGATTTTTTAATTAATGGCTAAAGCCCCAGTCACACATTCACGGTTCAGGCCATGGTTCACTACGGTTTCACAAACCGTAGCACACCGTTGTGATTCGTAGTAGCACTGTAGATGCATCCGTCGTGTTCCGTAATGATCCCTAAAGAACCGTGATGATCCGGGAGTTGCTACGGAAATTTTAAACTGTTTAAAACTTCCTTGGTGAACCGTGGTGGGTTGTGGGCGTGGCGTCAACCGCAGCGCAACCGTAACAGAATCGTGCTCATTCGTAGCGCTACCGTAGGTGTATCCGTGATTATCCCTGGCTTTCCGTTGGTATTCCTAGACAACCGTGGTAGTTTTGTCACTACGAAACCTCACTTTTTATTCAAGAGAAAAAAGTCCCCAGACTCGAAAATTTATGATCTTTGATTACTTTTACATGTCAATGCAAAATGCCTACTAAAAATTAATCTTTCGTATAAAATTTTTATTTGTCAACCAATTTTCAAAATTTTTGCTGCACATTTTTCGAAAAATTCAGTACTATACAATTTCATAAAATACTTTTCTTGCCTACAAATAAATTAAACATCATCAACAAAAATCATTATCATGACCACCGTTAAACCGGCGACAATCGTAGG
The DNA here is from genome assembly GCA_963989385.1 of Ctena decussata. Classification (NCBI taxonomy): domain Eukaryota; kingdom Metazoa; phylum Mollusca; class Bivalvia; order Lucinida; family Lucinidae; genus Ctena; species Ctena decussata. The sequence continues at coordinate 64,753,577 of OZ022507.1, forward strand.
AGCCGTGGCGCTACCGGCTTGAGTCGTACTAGCACCGTATCGGACCGTAGTGGCATCGTAAGCGTCCGTAACTCGACCGTGGAATACCCTTGTAGTCGGTAGTGCTGCCGCCTTGCACCGTCCTGGATTGTCCGTAAAGACACCGTACAAACACCGTGAGAAACCCTAATGGAACCCTGGCAAACTGAAGTGAAGCTAGATTTTCTACTGTTTATCTCGGTTTTGCCGTCTAGATCAAACCGTGGTGAATCGTGGTGAACCGTAGCCTGATCCGTGAATGTGTGACTGGGGCTTTAGGGTGGAATTTCTGTTCATCAGCAAGTCAAGTAGTCAGATATTAGATAAGTTCTTTCATATTCCCTGAAGATTCCCCAGTATTAGAGAAAATGAAAATCTGGAGAATATTAAGCAATTTACAGTAGTTCTGAGCTAGTACTTCTTCATTTCTTAATAATTTCTTCTTATAAACACCCCTCACTAATAAATTAACTTTCTAACTTTTTCTATGAAAAAGTGGCAAATTCCATCACAATTGGCTTTACACCACCAAAAAATGCTCACATGCCGTTTATACAACACATGACCACTCAAGGGGTGTTCATAAGAAGAGATTTTCAGCACCAAAAGAATCCCAAAATTCCAGTACTATCTATTAGACATCTTGTAAAGGAATTAGAGATATTGATTTGCAAGAGAAAAACCCATCCAATGGCAGAATTACACATGACATACAAATTATTTAAGGTCATTCAAGAGCAAAAACCCCATCTTATTATTGTAGAAAGATGATAGGAAAAGTTTCCTGAAAGCCATGATGATGGATCTCATAAATTTGGTCTGTATATTATGGGGTCATTAAATATGTTATGAGGGCTGTTCCAAAAGTAATAGGACAGGCTGAGGATGGGAAGATTTATTCATATATATATTTTATCTTCCAAGCTAAGACTGGCTGAGGATGGGAGACATTATTCAAAAACATTCCATCTTCAAGCTAAGATGGGCCTCTGTGGCCTAGTTGTTAAGAAAGCTGATTCAGACCTCTGTCAGCACACAAAAGAGCTTCCAGAGAAGGTCAGGTGGTCCCCCACCACTCCCCCACTACAAGACCTCCAGTTTTCACCTTTGCTTTACAATCAGCTTAACATTACATAAGTGAAATTTTCTTGAACGGGCTGTAAAACCGATAAAACAAAGTCTTCAAGCTAATCATGAAGACTATTTTTCAGCTTTGTCTGAGCCGCAAGGAACAGAAATGCCCACTAATCCACATGTACTACGAACAGCCCTTAAAGTTAGTAACATTGCCTTAAATGATATCTTGGTTATATTCTGTTGTATAAATAGAGGAATGATATAAAGATGTCTTGACTTGACTTTGCTCCAAACACCACTCCAGTTAACCCTTCAAAAAACCCAAAAACCAAGCAGACAACAAAATTTACGTCTGCAAAAATTTTAAAAATGTTTTATCCAAGCTATAACATATGGAGAATTCAAAGACCAGACGGCAAACAGTGTAGATTCAATAAGGCGGCTCAGTGTGATCTGCCTTTTCTAGATCTACGCTGTTTGCATACTAAACTTAAATTTTTTGACACTTTAAGTACGTGCTAACCCTTAATGCGTCAAAAAGCAGACGACAAAATTTACATCTGCAGAATTTCAAAAACTGTTTCGTCCAAGGGATATCATATTGAGAATTCAAACACTAGAGGGCAAACAGTGTAGATTCAGATGAGATGGCTCATTATGAGCCACCTCATCTGGATCTACACTGTTGTCAATTCAACAATTTTAATTTTTTGGCGCTTTAAGGGTTAAAACACGTAAAACTAAGTATTCAGTTTGAACCAAACCAACTGCCCCAATCAACAATCATCCCAGTAACTGATGGCTAGTTGAGGCCCATTAAGGATGGAAGCAAAAATGAAAATGGCATAAACTGCTTCTCCTAAAAGTATAACTAAAAGTATAAAAAAGAAACTTTATGGTTTGCCATCATAGTAGAAAAGAAACATTTGATGAGTGACCATCAAAACAAATGAGGAAGGATAGCTAGCCATCAGTTACTAGACTGATAAATAAATTTTGAAAAACAAAAAAAGTATATAAAATTCATAACACTGTACAAAATGAAACATCGTAAAACTACCATTTGATGGTTGAATGATACAATTTTTGCATGACATTTTTAAACAGACATGAACATGTGAGCTAGTCATTTTAAATGGAAAAAAAAGAGTCCACAACCTTTGCACTACACACAAACACCAAAACAATACTTCAATGTCTTCTACTGCCTTTTTCATGCAAATCTAGTGTATATGTGTTTCTATTTCTCCTGTCTGTGCAGTTACGTGTGCTCCCAGGTTGTTAATGATGGTCACATTTAATTTTTTTTTTGAATATTCATGCCCTGTATGCATGTACTACAAGTATGTTACAGTTACTTATTATGGTAATTGCTGTAAATTTGTGCACTCTGTAAGATATCACTGAAATTCTGGAAACTATCAATGCTATGTAAAAAGTGACATTCTCATGCATTTTGTTAAGTAAATACATTGTTACCAGTCACAAGTGCAGTTACCAGTCTATGGTAGGGGAGAGTCGGGTAACTTCGGACAGGCGGGTAAATTCGGACATACCATTGCAAACAGTGAAAATCCAGATGAGATAATGAGCCGTCTCATCAGGACTTTTACTGTTTGGTCAGTTATTATGTTTTTAGTTCCAAACAACTGACATATATAGGAAACTATGTCACTGTCTGAATTTACCCGCTGTCCGAAGTTACCCGACTCTCCCCTATGCAATACACCTTTCCGAGCCACACTGGCAGAATGTCACTCAAAAGTCACCTGATAGTGTATAACTGACCAATGCAATGACAACTTAGCATGTGACATAGTCCCACAAATAAAATTGCCCATGTTGAACGTCCCATAATAAACCTGTGATTTTAACATGTTTACCTTACGGTAAATGAAGAGATGCAAACCTGCTTAAAGTAGGAATGCTTCAGAAAGGTAAATTGTTTTTCTATTCCAAGAACTCATGTAATACAAATGTACCATTACCAAATTTAGTGCAACAGATGTACATTTCAGTTTTTTAGCTTCTTCAAAAAGGTGATGAGCAGGTCTCAGCAGGCAACAGACATCACTTCTAGAGCCACACTTACTGACGTAATTGGCTGCAGGTAGCAGAATATCAACTTGCGAATGAAGGCATCCCTCACAGAGCCATTAAAAGCCCAATGACCCAATAGCCCATGTTGTATTATGCACAATATCAGCCACCGAAATCCAGCAAAGTTCATGTAGCTCAACATTTCTGTCACCTGTACAGTATGGCATTGCTGACACTAAATTTAATCGCAATAAACCGTTAAAAATGCCAAATTTTAATGTGAAGAAAAGTCTCTTGATTACGTAATATAAACACTGCTCATGCAACAAATTTAGTAAACCAGATTTGATGCACTTGTGGGCTTCTCATCTAATTGTTGAAATAAAACTCTCACAAAAATTTGAAAGAAAATGCATTTTACTGGTGACGATTCTTTCTTCAAACAACATCACAATGTGATAGAAATCTGGTTTACTCAACACAACATTCTTGACTCCTGATATGTAACATGCGGCACAATGACCAATGAATTTATGTGTGTAATCTTACCCTTCTATGATCATCAAGTTCTTTCTTAGACAGTGTTTTAATGTCCACCTTCAATATGAGCAGCAAAATAAATGGAATAAGATGAAATATGAGATTGCTATGAAAAACTATGGCTGAAAAACATTCTAACTTGACTGACATGCATATTTAGCATATTTAGAGAGTACCATTTTCTTCCAATAAATGCCCCCTCTCTCTAATAAATGAGTCCCCTCTCTCTCTCCCCCCCCCCCCCCTTTCCCAAATCACTACTGGCCAAATTTCTCCAAGATTGGAATTAGACTGCCCTAATCTGTTATTTAGTTTGTCTCAAGAATATGTGAACTGCTACACTCCGAAGGCATTTACTGGAAGAATATGGTATATTTAACTCTTTAAGCCCCAATGACGAAATTAGCAAAATTTGCAAACAGCGTAGATCCTGATAATGAGCCGCCTCATTTAGATCTACACTGTTTGCCCTGTAGTCTTTAAATTCTCAATATGAAATGTCTTGGGCAAGGCATTTTTTTAATTTTTGCAGACGTAAATTTTGTCGTCTGCTTTTTGGTGCTTAAAGAGTTAAGGTGTTTATAGATACATCCTCACATTCTGGATGTGTAAGAACCTTGGCAGGCGAACCCCTTCTCATAGTGGAGTTACTCTTAAAGGAAAAAACATTCCTCTCTAGATAGCTCCAGAAAGCTTAATCTTTCTTTTAAGATGACTAAAGATGCTGTCAGGGGAAGCAACTCTGCCAATTTCAGTTTTGCCTCCTTTCTCAAAGGGGGGTGGGGGTCACCTCTTAAAGGAAAGAATTTTGCATCCCCACTAAATGCAAATTCTGTTCTTTAAGAATAGACAACAGTTTGGAACAGCTTCTTCAAAGAAGAGAGAAAGGTGACAAGAATCTGATCAGTTTGCACATACAAGCAGAGTCTGCTCTTTGTTATGACTTCTCAGATTTTTTAGATGGATGATGCTAAATCAAAATACTGTTTCTATTCAGTAAATTTTTCGATCTCTCTTACAATATTTGTAATTTATATTATTCATGGGATACTATCTTTGACCTAGAACTAAGATATGCATGTATGTGCATACAACGTCACTGTTTGACTGCCATTTCTACACAGAGTTCAACTTTAGCAGAATGGCATAATGATTCTCTGATAGGTAAATCCCTTTTGTAAAAGGGCTATTCTTAAGGAAATAATTTGCCATTTCTTAAAGCAAATTCTTTCTTTTAACCTTTAAAGCACCAAAAAATGAAAATAGCTAAATTTGCAAACAGTACAGATCCAGATGTGATGGCTCATCTGGATTGACACTGTTTGCCCCTAGGCTTTTAATTCTCAATAAGACATAATTTGGACAAAACATTTTTTGAAATTTTAAAGAATTAAAAAAATTTTGTCTGCTTTTTTGGTGCTTTAAGGGTTATGACTAGCCCCCTTTTGCAAAGGGAAGCAAATATTTCCCAGTCATAGTAATCTCCCTTTATGGTATTCTCCATATATACCCTGAAACTCTTTTAATATTCTTGTCAAGATCAGCATGCATCTTATAAAATAAATAATGTTACACATAATTCTCATCTATGACCATTCAGAGCTTTAAAATGTGTAAGCAGTTAATTTCTCTTGTCTTGCAAGAACTGTGCTCACCAAATTGAGTGAGTTAAACAGCTAAAGCCAACAAATTGAGAGAGTTAGACACCTAAAGCCAACAAACTGAGAGAGTTAGACAAGTAAGGCCAACATAAAAGAGTGGCGCCACAAAATGAGCCGCGACGTGACAAAACCAACAAAGTGGCTGTGCGCCCACCGCAGACTCAGATCAGCCTGGGCATCTGCCCAGTCTGAACAGACTCTTCGCTAAGCGCTTAAAGGGTAGCTAAGGGTCTAAGCTTTCTTCCTGCGCACAGCGAAGACTCTGTTCAGACTGGGCGGATGCCCAGGCTGATCTGAGTCTGCGCTGGGCGCACAACCACATTGTTGGTTTTGTTGTGTCGCGGCTCAAATATTATTGCACTTTGGATAAGAATCTGATGACATGTGGACACAGCTGACTACAAGATGGCCCCTAAATATCCATGCAATGAAGAAGAAATGGACCAATTATCTGTCAGCAGGAAAAGCATGATTGTTAGAAGTTCCTACTTCTCCAGATCTATACATTTGATCAGTACAAACAGTCTATGAGTAATGAACAGTGACCAAGTGTATATTTTTAGGCAACAACAACATAAAACAAAGGATAACAAGCAACTGTCCTTCATTTAAGTACTTTATGAAATCCCCAAAACCCATTTCAGAAAGATTAAACCCATCCCTGCTAGGTAGCTACATAATGGTAAGGCTGGTATATATGTAAATATCTTTTTGTTAGACCTGTTTATCAAAAATGTCACACACACAAAACTATATATATCTCTATATGATCCGATACACCTGTTTTAAGAGAAACACACTGAAATACATGTATCTGGTTACAGCCAACTCGAAATCACACATGAATATATATTTTCATCCTACCCTTTTCCAATGAGGATTCTTTCTAACTTTTGAAACCTATACAAAGCAAAGTTCTTATGTATCTTGAAAATGACAATATAAAGTCTTTCGACCTGATGGTCCAAATCAAAACTCTTTGCTGAAAAGAGCAAAACTGTGTTTTACCACACAATCTTCACTGGTAAATTTAAGGCCATCTATCCATAAATAACTATGGGTATTTATTTTTATGATAAATGCAAACAGGACATTTTAGAATGAAAATATGTTGATTTTTTTCACCCATTATTTTCTTCTTTCTTATGTTGAGATCTACTGATTAAAATTTATCTAAACTAAATATACAAAAGCGCCTTCAAATGTATTTTGAAGCCATTTATATAACTGACACACTTCAGTTCCAGCTTTAAACTATTTCTTTCAAAGAACAAAGCAAGTGTCTTTTATTTACACTAGGAATCCAAAAGAAAACAAAAAAATTCATTAGTTTCCAACCAAAATCAAAAATAATCCAGCATGATATTAATAGATATTTCATTATTTCAATGGTGAGAATATCTGGTTTCTTCTATATTTTCTCAAACCATATCCCTTACCTTCTCCCCATAGTCATTTTCAAGTTTCATCATTTTCTTAAGCGTCTCTAAGACCTGGATGCAGAGCTTCTCTTGTTTCTCTTCTAAAAGCTTCTCTGTGTGTTGGATCAACCTGAATGTAGAAAACTACCATATTCATCCCTAAGGTGTAGGGTATGTGAGCCTTTGATGCCCTTTGATAACCATGGGTCCCTTGCTTCTGTTGGTTACTGAAGAGTGCCAAAGGCAACTATCAGGTCCCATGCTGAATAATTGTGAATGCACCCATTATTTTTTAAATTTGGGCAGCCGATTAGGCGATCACAAATAAGACAAATAACTGGTATCAACCAAGATTGATTGGTAAGGCAAACCGTATCATTATTGGCATGGCAATGGCTGTACCTGCAACAACAAGACTGTGCTATGCCCCTGATGAATGGGAAAAGCCTAAGAATACTAATCAAAGGAAAGTTACTCCAAAAGTAAGTAAGAGGGAGCAACCATTCTTATATGTGACACATTGTCTTGTGATCATGCACACTGCTATAAATTTCATCATGATAATCCAAACAGTTACCAAGTTATGGTATGCACAAGATAAGTATACACAAAAATAGCCTAAAAAACTAATCAAAGGGACGTAACACTAAAACGAAGTAACTGAGAGTAACCATTGTTGTACGTGACACATCACTGGGACTTCATACACACTGCTATGAAGTTTCATCAAGATATCCAGAACGGTTACCTAGTTATGGTGTGCACAAGACTTGCTGGGAAAAAAATAATCAAAGGGGCATAACTTGAAAAGAAAAGGGGAGCAACCATTCTTGTACGAGACACATTGCCCCAACCTAATACATATACCTGCAAAATTTCATGAAGATATCCCAAACGGTTACTGAGTAATGGCGCGCAAAAGAATGTTTACGGACGGACAGCTGGACAGCACAAGGACATAAAATGTCCGTTGTTTTTTTTTTCAAAACGGGGGTTTAATAAATAGGAAAAGAGTGCAAGCTATATTTTTTGCTATAAGAGGTACTTTGAGACATCAGTGTTTGAGATATATAGATTTGACTGTAAATCAAATTACATGTAAAGCCATGTACAATGCGAGACAGCATCTGACAATATCGGTTCTTCTAATGCTTGTATCAAAGCTATTTCTTCAGTTTCATGTGACTGCTAGACTCTCAAAGACAGCCTTGACAAAGTTGACTGATTATACCTTTTTTATCCTGCCTAAAGCCTTTACCTGGATATAAACCCGCCACCTTCACACATTGTCCTCTCTTGTGTCCCTGCTGGGAACAACAGATCTGGTTGGTGGAGAACATCAACAAGTACAGATAACTCTGCCTGCACCAGGGGGTATAACTGGTCCTCTAGCAGTTTAACAATATCCTGCAATAAAATAAAAGAATCCACGTGAAGCCTGTCAAAACCTTCACCAACTTTATTCTTACTTACTGTTTTTTAATGGTCTAGCCACTATTCCTTACTGGTCTAGATGTCTACTCAAGCGTTACTGCCTGTTTCGGAGGCTTTCAGGTTGTTATCTCTTGTGGGTTGACCCGTACCACAGTATGACTTTTACTGATATTCAGGGTTATCTCAAAAAGGAAATTTACAAATATATGGTACGAGACTAATATCTATGTTAAAGAGCCATTGGTCAATAATACCCTTTACTGGAATCTTCCTTATAGAGCATCTGAGACAATTTTTTTCCACATTTTACACCACAGTTACCTTCTAGCTCTAACATCTGTTGAATGGGTACACTTTCCTGGGTTTCTTGGGCACTTTTACACAGAGGGACAACTTTCATGATTTCTTGTTTGTTTCCCTAGGTGAGAAAACCCTTCTAAGCAAGAGGTCTACTTTCAAAGGAACACATTTCTCCTCTACAAACAGATTATTTCCTTTAATAGTTGATTCCCTTGTAGAAGGGGGCCAAAAGGAAAATGGCAGAGTTGCTTCCCCTAAAGTGTACCCATTCATCTTAAACAGTGTTGGCATAAACCTTGATTAAAAGGTACAGTCCTAACTGCATCTCCACTGACTGCTCAAGCTTTTCTTTTCTTTTTTTTAACCAAATCAAAAGCCTTAGAAGCTCAGTGAGTTTAACACTGGCCTGCTAAGAATGCTGTCATTGTTGGATTCCGCTGTAGGTCAAAGTCTTCTTAACCGTAAATGGGTTGAATGCACACAGCCTTTCAATATTACCCTGGGTTCCATGCACACAGCCTTTCATTATCACCCTTCCATTTGCCCAGTATGACTAAAGTACTGTTGAATGGACCGTAAAACATAATATTTGTCGCAAATAAAGTATTTGTGACTCTGTAGTATTACAATGCAGGAACTGTCTATATGACAAAACTTAAAAAAAAATAACTTATTGTTAGTGCCTATGAATGTAATACTGCAGTAGAAAATAACAAGAAAATAATATTTTTACTCAATAACTAATTTTTTTAAATTCTTGAGAAATGATTTAGCTCTTAAAGTGAATGCTTTCAGGGATGTAACACTACCATTTTCATTGAAGAAAATACCCCATTTCGGATGGGCTTTGTTGTCAAAGAAGAAAACAGGATGCCTCAAAAGTTGTTCCCCTTTGTAAAAATGGTGGAAGAACATGACCCTTTCACCTTATACCATGTTGATCTAAAGGCTGTTCAAAACACATGAACATAAGCATGCATACACATAATGATGACCTGCGTAAAACAGGATTTTCAAGGACAAAAGAAAGTTCTTGTTTCTTGTCTTGATATGGGTTTTATGGTGGGAGAAAGACAAAAAAGAATCAAGCAGTTAACTTTTTGCACAGATAAACCTTGCCCCTCATGCATTTGGCAGCAGATATTATAAGAAAGAATGGTGGACAAACACCAACAGTTAATTCTAACATGAACTGTTTTTTTTTTATATCAAGCCACTGGTTTTCCTGCTAGTTTTCTTGTGTCAATGAAATGGGAGAGAAATGCATCTAAACAATTCCAAGATTGTACCATAAATCACATACAGACCCATACATGGTTATCAAATCGATACTCATCACTCAGGTCATCAGGTACCACACACCAAAAAATATGGTTTGACAAAAACTTACAAAAAGAATGTAGGACAAATTCTGTATTAAAGACTGCAAAAAGACTGCTCATGGAGCACCCTGACACATTCCATAAATAAATCTCTGTTTAATAAACATGCTGGTTGAGGTTTAATTTGAAATCACATTTTGTTAGTTTCAGTCTCATCAATTTTGTGGACTGATTCAAATGTTCTTATTCGATACCTTTTCTGTCTGACCCTGAAAAGTATGAACAACCTGTATGAATTATTTCTAAATCAACAGTTACATTATTCAACCGAGGACATGACACTGACAGGGCATGGTTGTCTTAAACTAGAAAGTGAAGCATTTTGTCCAAAATCGATGCTGTTTATGTTCATTCCTGACCAGCTGTCAGCTATGAAGTACTTGTATCCTCTTGTATCCAGTCTATTGTCAATTTTATATTCTATCATTCATGGTTAATACCAGTATGCTTACTTGTGCTGTTGACCAATCTGGTACCATACACAGTGGCTGTCGCCGGAGAATTTGTTGAAAGCATTACCAGTAATGCTAAATGATACTATTGTTCATGGCAGCTTGGACAACAGAACAGGCAGGGAAATTGGTATTGCCCCCATGATAACACTATTTATTGAAGTTTTACAAAAATGCCTTCATCAAAATTGTGAATTTCTATGTAACAGACTATACCTTTGAGCTTTAACATTACTCTCAGTATTCTTTCTATGCAGAGTTACAAAATATGCTGTAATGGAAAACCAAATTAAAATACAAAGTTGTGTTGTGCCATCGCTTTACGTTCATGGTAAACAACTACGGGCATGTCGGGATGGTCAGTTAATCTAACCACACTATTCCTGGGCAGGCTTAGACGTCCTAAGCGATTAACCAGTACTAAGTGCACATAGTTTTCGCCAGTAACTGACAACTGCCCTTCTTGAATCAGCGCAAGGGGAAACGAAAGCATGTGGCTACTTGAGGCTCTTGAGTCAGATGCTAAAATACAAAGTACCACAGAGCCTGATCTCACCTGCAGTCCTTCTATGATACTACGATAGTCTCTTGACACACATGCTATGGACTCTCGCTTCTGTTGTCTGGCCGCCTGCCAGATCTGGGTATGTTTCTTCACCATCTGTGACTTCCCCAGCATTGAGTGAACTTGAAGGTCAAGGTCAGATGGAATGGCTATCCCACGATTCTTTGCTGTTAAAATATTCAGATATAACCATCTATAAATCAGTATACATGTATATAAAACAGTCACCTATTCACTTGAGCATATATTCCCAGATGTGGTGAAATTTGCCAGTTCTACCTTCTCCTAGAGAATTATTTACCTAACAGTAAACTGATTACTATGTAATTGACTCATGCTGTTAAATTCAATGAGAATTTATGGCTATTTTTCCAACAGGACAAGGTCATTTATACTGCTCTGCAAGATGGTATTTCATGGACAATTATCATTATAAAGTAGCTCTGCACACAGTGTTAAAATAACTTTATCAACATGCTTTCAACTTTTGGATGCTGGGCTGTATGTTCGGATTTTGTGATTATGGGAGCTGAATATGCAGTATGCAAGGACCACCCTGTGCAAATTAACAAAAAAAGGTTACTGTCCCGGCGAGCAGCGCATGCTTGAAACACAAAAGAATTTCACAGAAGTTTATTTTAAAAATCTTATTTGACAAAAAGCGACAGTCCAAAAATCTAAACCCACCAAAGCATAGAATTTAAAAGTATTTTGGCAGACCGTGTAGACCCGGATCAGACGTAGTAAAGCACAGTCTGATACAGACCGAATTGTTTTCGCTAATTACAGGACTACACAGACCCCTTATATCAGAAATGAATCGGCCTCCACTCCAAATTAGAAGAGTTCACTACATATTAAATGGGTTTCTAGGATCCTGGTCACTCAGTGGGTTATGTATTGGCTTGCTGAGTTAGTGGCCTGGATTTGAATCCTGTTGGTGGTGGAAAACTTTCAAAAGGAAGGGACCCCCGGTAGCTCAGTGGGTTTAGCGCTGGCCTACTGATTTAGCGGTCACGGGTTCGAGCCCCGCCGGAGGCGGAGTTCTTTCTAACGTAAATGGGGCCCCAGCACACAGCCTTTCATTATCACAAGCCCATCGTTCTGATATGACTGAAATACTGTTGAAAAGGACGTAAAATCGTAAGCCATCCAGTCATCTATACTATTCAACAGGAAACGGGGTTTCGCTGCATACAGCCTGTCATTTTCACCCTCCCATCGTCCTGATATGACTGAAATACTATTGAAAAGGATGTAAAATCACAAGCCATCCACCCAGCTTCAGAAAATAACAGGTGTTTTAGCGAAAATGTAGCTAAAACTTACTTATTTAAACAAATAATCTCAAACAACTTATTAGTTTAAACATATTTTATTCATAGTTTCACTGACATGCAACAGAAAATATACACACAATAAAGTAAATGGGATCAAAATTAAAGCAAAGTGCTAATAGAATTCCTTTCTCTAAGTCCCTAATTTGAACCAAATACTCACATGAAGGACAACACCATAACAAACAATTGAAATTTTCTTCTACACTACATTACCGCAAAAACGGCACAGAAAGGGTCTAGATAAAAAATGAAAATTTGATTTTTCAGCAGTCATCGTGTGAAGAAGCCGGTGGTCGTTGCTAAAATTCTACAAAAAGCACTTCATGGAATTTTAGATCCACCACTTGCTTCATCACACGACGAAAGCTGGAAAATCAAATTTCAATTCTTAACTGAAGTCAGTGAGAAATCTTTTAAACATGTAGAAACAAATAGTATTAACATGTTTAGAACATGTTTAGATATGATACATGCACATAATAACATATTTTGCCGGGTTACCCATCCATATGCTAAAAAGCTCAGCACTGAAAAATTGTAACATACCATATTTCTTCAAATAAACAACCAGGGATAATGCATTTAAGTCTGCAAAATGGCACTCTTGAAAACACAAATAGGCGACAAATAATATTTGGTGGTCTGTAGCCAATCGGTGGAATTTTGGTTACTTTTCACAGACACTAAGTACCTTTTGTTTCTTGAAAGGCCTGGAGCACCAAAACTGACAACAAAGTTGGGTTGGCAAATTAAATACTCCTAAAACTGCATTCTCTTATGGGGATAAGGATTGTGTTTAGTCAAGAACATATCCCAGCAGTGATATTAAATATGCAATCCTGCTTGGGCCAGTAGAAGCCCAATACCACAAACCAGCAACTTTATCATTGATAATTGCAAACTTGATAGTTGTTTTGATTACCGATACACTGGTACTCCACTAAATTTCCATAGATTTTCAAGAGCGTTTAACTGGAGTAGAGGTTTTGGGCTGCTTTTTTCTCGCCCCTTTTTGTGGTGTTACTTCTTGTGCACGTTTAGATGCACTGGAGGTCTTTTCTCGGGCAGTAGGTAAACTGTCAAAAGACCTGAAATGGGCATCTGGCCCAAAGTCATATTCAACTTTGCCATCAGTTTTCTTTAAGCAAGTTTTACTGAGAAAGTCAGGCTGTTGTCTGTCATGAGATCCAACCGTTAACAGGTAGTCGATTTGTAACTGAATCAGTTCTGCTAGACGGTGTATAGCTGATTCAGGAGGCAGCCAAAGCTTTGGATCTCTTGTAACGTAACCAGTAGGAGAGTTTGCAACTTTTTTACCAATTGATATGGCACGGACTGTTTCATAGCTTAGGTTTTCTGCATTTGCTCTTAACTTTACAGGGCAGTAGAGTTCTTTAACAAAACTTACTAGGCGGTTTGTATCAAGAACGATACTGCTCCTTGACAAAGAATTGAAGAGGGTAAGTCTATAAGTTGGTGTCAACAATTTTTGCAATACTGTTTTATGTGATATCTGCTGAAACTTGGGAATGTAATCATTCCCACCAATGCACAGTGCTACAGCAAATTTTACTCCAACCATTTTGTCTGAGAAAGCAGATTCAAAGAGTTCTAACATAAGGGTTGCATTGTAGATGTCATTCTTTGACCCAGGTTTCTGCAGAATGATATACACAGGATTTTGAAAGTTATTCTGTGCATCTCTTGGCCAGTGCAGAGAAAGAGCAAACAGATGAATAAAGACTGAATCAATGTCACCAGATGTGACAATACTTGCAGCAGCTTCACCTGGTTTAAGTGTAGCTCCTTCATGTATAAGCCAGTCAACTTGTGACATTTCAGCTTCTCCTTTGCACTGCTTGATATTGGAGAGCTTTACTGCCTTCTCAGCTGGAAGAGATTCATGGAATGTTTTCGAAATAGGTATTGCTGGTGGTCTGCATGCACAAGATTCTACACACTGACATTTCTCTGTTACCAGCTCACTGTCAACAACAATGCACACGTCATTCTTGAGTGTAAGCTTATCAATATTTTCGGCAAGATAGTTACTTATTAATGCTTTGCCTTCTGGAGTTTTTGTGAGGACATCCTTGCTAAACTTAGTTTCACTTAACACTGATTGAGCTTCTTTCAAATGTTCAATTGAAACTTTAGATTTTGCTTGCCTTTGCAACCTGGTGGCACACTTAAAATCGTCAGGAGTATGTGAGTACTTCTCCTCACAGACAACAAGCTTAGAAACTTTCGGAAATTGCTTCAAAGCTTTCCTGATGGCCGATTCTGCATAATCAAGATACTGTCGGCCTGATGTACAATGCCCTGTCTGGAATTTTACACCAGCAAATTCCATAGTAGCAAATGTAACATTGCTGCTAAACGAGTGGGGGCTCTCCAGAGTGCCAAGTAACATACACTGTTCTGTTATTATGTTGCCAAGATCATTGTCCATATGTTTTGCTACTTTGATGCAACGGTTTATTTGATCAGAAATTGCTCGTGGCATGCCTAAAGATTTATACACCTTTGGTTTGGACAGATCTGGCTTTAATAATGCTTGACAAGCATTTCCTTCAGATGTTAAACAATCAATTTCTTTAGATTTCTTTTCAACCAGCTTCTGTCTCACAGCTTCTTTGATTTCTCTATCTGTTTTGACAGTGGCAATCTTGGACTTCAATGTTCTTTTCAGTGTGGTACCTTTTGTTCGCTTCGCCCTGTTTACCAACTCTGAAGGCCCATTTATTTGTTCATTAATCAAATCCGTCTGTTGGTACTGGAAAAGTTTCTCTTTTACCAGGTACTTCTTAATGAGGTATTCCCCGACACCATTACTGTTGTCATCTAAAATTGATGGAGGAAGAGCTGTTGGGGTTGAGGAATATACATTAAAAGGCACAGGATTTTCTTCTGATGATAAGCCACCTCTTTTCAATATAAGGACTGCAGTTGGATAAATATGGCTAAGATCCACGTCTGTTACTGTCCATCCCAAGTTATCTTCTTCAGTTTCAGAAAATGCACTTTCGTTCCTAGATTTGCAGGCCTCATTTAAGGAGTCAATAAGAGACATTCTTACTGTGACTGAACTTAATGTTGATCCTGAACGAAAACCTTTCACAGCTTCCAAATGATCCATCTCTCTTTTAGTATCACTGGCAAAATTATTAGTGCTGTTACCAAAAGGTGTAGTAAAAAGACACTCTTTCAATCTAGCATGGAAATAACCCGCACTGTAATGGTGGAAGAGCAACCGCACACAATACGGGCCATACGAACTAGCACCATTTATAAAAGAGAATGCCAAAGATGACTTTACAATGCCCAGCAGAAGCTCATACCCTTGTTTCCCACCTAAACGCTCAGCTAAAGCAACTGCCACTATCTTGTCACAATGTTTCATTATGTCTCTGTGAAGGGCAAATGTGGCATTCTTTGCAGCACCTTCATCCATAAACTTATCTAACTTTCCAGACCATTTACTGGACAATTCCACCGGTTTCAAGTGTGTTGCATCACTGAGAAACTCTTCATATTCTGCTTCGGGCAGATTCTTTGCAAAGGATATGAGGAATGCCAAATGTAATGATATACTAATTCGTCTAACATTCCTAGTGGCCATGTCAATATGATGCACTGAGACCAAATTGGACCACTCTTGCTTATCATCATCTCTCATATATCTAAGAATATGAAACAGGCCAGCATCATTATAAGCACTGAACAGTATCGTAATCATAGACTTGCGTAAATGCAGCAAGGGAAACTCTGGTAAAAACGATGAATACTTTTCATTAACAGACATGAGCTTGAGCAGGCAATTCCCAACTTTATGATCAGGACCACAGAGAATTCTATTATTACGACACTTATCATTTGTTAAATATCCCATTTTCAAAAGAACATCATCTAGAATTTCCCTTATCTTTGAAGTATCATCATCCCTCCCTACTGCAGGAGGTGGATGGCGAGTCAGTAATGGTGGGACACTGAATTTGGAAAAGCCAAATGATTCAACTATGTCTTTTCCTGTTGTATCTTGTTCTTCAAGTATGGACAAATTTAAGAAAGATTTTTCTAAAGCTGGCATTTCTTGAGAGTAGCTGTCAATTTTAGGCTCTTTTAACTCAGCATTCAGAATGTCATTGGACTCTTCAATGTATGTTGATTCATTTGGTACATTATCTGCTAACGGAAGTACGGTAAAATCAGTCTCTTCTTGTTGTGACATTAACTTTTCCAAATAGTCCATTGGTTCTTGAATCACAGTAGTACTTGAATCATCGAGGTCTAAGAGAGGTTCGTCCATATTTGGATCGACTGGTAAAACTTCTGCTAAGTCAATGTCTACTATACCGTTAGTCTCTTCCAACTGACGGACATCAACTGCTCTTAATAGCTGATTGAAGTCTTCCTGTTCATCAGAACTTTCATCTTCTGTCTGCCTGTTGGCCTGTAAGAATGATAAGGAAAATAACTTTAAAATAGGAAACATTTTTTTCTTCCAGTTGCTTCAAATAATGGATAACTGTTTAATGCTAGCTAGTATTTCACAATTGTCAGAGATAATCCCCTTTACAATCATTCAATCAAAATGCAATTTGAGAAGGAATAATAAAACTGCCAATAATTCTAATGATGGGTTGTTGTTGTTCTGATTCTTGTAAAGATAGTTTCCAAGAGGCTCAGCCGAGTGGATCCATGGATGCACCTCCAGACACCAAGATGATGTGTCTAGGTTAGAATAAGTTAAATTATCAAATCAGAATGCTATATTTAACCTGATATCTGATTCATAACTGACTGACAAAAGCACCTTAAACTGCGTCATATTAAAACGAATGAAGTGGCCACATACTGAATTGTCACTATGGCCGTATCATGTAACATGAAGATACCTGTGAACTGTGGAATAGCAAATAAATAAAATATATACAAAATATATAAAATTTATATCTAAGAATATTTAACCCATCAGTCTTTGTTGCAAAAAAACATGCATGCAAATGTGCAGATGCTATTGTTGATCTCCGACTAATAGATACAGGTATTGGTAAACTTTTTTCTTTATTACATCTTTATTGTTCACATTTCTAAGCATACATATTCTAAGCATACATATTTATAATCTTGACAAAGAACATAATTTTGAGGTCTAACATAGGATTCCACATGGCATGTGAAACAGACAAGACTTTATGCAATTGGGTACACTTTCAGGGAAACAAACTCTTCCAGTTTCATTTTTGCCTCCTAGCTCAATAGGGGGAATGCTCCCAATGGAAATAATTTGCTCCCCAGGAAAGAATTTGCTCAAGGAGCAAATTCCTTTGCTCAAGGAGCAAATTGCTTTCCTCATGAACAGATCCCTTTTTAAAAAGGTTTTGTCAGCCAGGAAAGCATACAGGAAGTCACAAAAGTAGTTTCCCTTTGTAAAAATGGCAAACGCTATGGAGGTGTACCCATATACGTTATTGGTAAACTTGGCAGTATAAACATACAGCTTGATATGAATGAAAACAGATACCTCTTTTTCGACAGACTCCACTTCTGCAGATGACAACTTTGCAACCACTTCCTGTGGTTCAGTATTCTCTTCCAAAACACTGCACAGATCATCTGTTCAAAAATAAAGAAATAAATAAATGGCTGTGTTGATGAAAGGGCATTTTGTTTCAGTAACTATTGTATCATTTAAATATGTGGGTAAACCTTATAAGCTGGCAAAGTGTGCTAGTCGAAAAAAAGAAAAGAAATCATCAGTGTATTTTTAATAAAAATAAATAATAAAAAATAAATAAAAATTGGGAAAATGGGAAATATAAGCAGCTATGTTTGGTCACAGCTAGCTGAACATTTTTTTAATGGTTGAAAATTATGGAGACCTTTTTACCCTAGAGCATATGCATTTTCAATATTAGAAGCTGTCAAAAACTACTTGTAAACTAACATACAACCAAAGCAACTGACTGGTCATTATTATGTTTATAACATAACTGCTAATATTTCCATACTTAACCAACTTCTTGTGACATCGAATGAAAAATTCATTTTTAATATAATATTTTAGTTCTGATTTCTGTATTACCGGTATACATGATTTTATCAGTTTAAAAAAAAAACTTAAATTAATGAAATTCTGAGACAAAACTGTTAGGCCGCGTTTACACGACCAAAGTTTCTATGACAAAGTAGGTTTGTCACAGAAAAATTTGCTCGTGTAAATTCCAAAGTATGACAATTCTTTGACAAATATATATGGTAAAGTTACTTCGATATAATTAAATTTGTCTGTGTAAATGGAGAACTTTGTTAAAGATTATGTAACAAGGAACTTTGCTATAAGCGTGGAAAATGTGACAAAGATTTTGTTTCATCGCTGCAGGTTACTTTGACGAATAATATTTGGTCTTGTGAACACTGCAGCAAATATTTCATTGCCAAAGTTTATGTGACAAAGATTCTATGGCACATTTTCTTTAACAAATAATTTGCTCATTGTAAACGCAAAATGTTTGTCATACTTTCTTATTTAAAGTTTCTGTGACATAGAAACTTTGCTGTGTAAACGCCCCCTTACATGTACTTGTTAAGATATCGATTTCAATGTACACAACTTCAGTGTTGGTTCTGCTTGAAAAGTTTTGAAATTAAAATTTTAAATCTACTGAAATTGCACTAGATAAAACAGATTTTGTAGACAACTGACACTCACTTTTTTCAATTTTTAGATAATAAATAAGATCTTTTCACTTCATGCGAAATGCATTAGCTGTTCTTAGCTAAAGTATAAAGTATCTGGTATCGAAGTATATACTCACCAGGCATATTTTGCCATAAATCCATATGTCCCCATGAACATAGGCTTTGAAATTGTCGGTATATTGCCTTTTCAGGTATAGTAGGTATCAGTAAAGCAGTATCAATGTCTTCCTTTGACAGAGCAACTTTCTTCTTGCACTGACAGCTGTAGGTTCCATCACAAATCGTTATGTCATGCCAACTTGCAGTCAATGCCGCGTCCATTGGTAGCCCTTGTATTGTCAAAGGCAAAGTTGCTAACTGTTTTGATTGTGATTCCCCTCTCCAGGTCATGCTGGTGCTCTGAATACGTACCAAGTTATCTAACATCAGAATTGCATGGCACTGTCTAAGGCTGACACCTTTTGTCTCTAATCCTGCATCAGTATGGTATTTCATTGGATGGGGCTTCAAGTATGTGTTGTAGTACAGTTTGTCATCATCAGCACGTTTTTTCCAATCAACTTCAGCCTTGACATGAGATGCTGTTGCCCCAGAAGCGGCGGTTATCCTGAATACAGATTTTATGTTCCTGTAATCATACAGGAGCTCATCAGTGTTGGCTTGCTGAAAAATTCCTATATAATTTTTGTTCAGTGTATTCAAAAGCCCATCATATAAGGTGAAGAGTTTTTCTAACTTCATTTGAAGGTAGCCTTGCACATCACGTGTTTTTCTGAGAGTATCTGTATTAACGAATGCGCCGAGGAGTAGTTGTATTTCAATTGGTACATCTAATTGCCACTCCTTCACTACACTGAAATTTTTAAGAGTTAATGGTGCTGGAAGTGTCGTATTGTAGCAAGTGTCACATTTATTACTCTCATCATGGTCAGGCAAACCATCCAAAAAAGATTCCTCATTCAGCTCGGAGTTTTCCCAGTAGAAGACATAGTTGGTAATTTTCTTAAGTAAGATATCATCTCTTAGATGAAATCTTGAAACAGTGTCCCCTTTCAAGTATTGTCCTACAGTGTCTGTATACAGATAAATGACATTTTTCAGGTGTAAACGGTGCCGCTTCTGTAGGTCATAGTTAATAGTAAGACTCAGGTACCTGTAGACGTCCTCATTTACATGTACTCCACTTGTTACTTCAACGACAACACAAAGCCCATCTTCTTTTTTCTCATAATTATTTTCAAACACTACACCAAAACCAAATGCCTCTGGATAATTATCCTGTAGTAGAGAAGTAATATGAGAGTCTATCACACTGTACAGATGCGTCTGTCCAATAATAATATGTTCTGACTCTTCTCTACGCGCTGCTTCACGACGCTGAAATCTATGCTTCAAGTGCTTCCTTGTAATTTTTTCCAACTGGTTTTTGCACTTATCAAAAGAGATAAGTCCACTATATTTGTTCCATTTCAACTGGATGAGGTCTTCGTATGACAGCTCCTCATTAGATATGTCTTCAGAAAAATGGAACTCGAACCAAACAATCTTTTTCCATTCACTGTCGGTGAACAAATCTCTGTGGGCGGTCATTAGTGTAGGCACAGTAGATTCTCCTACTTCCAGTTGTTGTAAAATACCCAAGTTATCAAACTTACTTTTAGCAATGAGCTTGTAAAGTTCCAATGATGACCTTACATACTGTGAGTCTGATGATGTTTTGTTGAATAGCACTGCTTTTTCAACAACCTGAACTATTTCTTTGCATGCATCATAGTCTTCACAATGGTTGAAACAGTATCTGAGTAACTCTTTCACTGAAACAGCATCTTTGTCCTGAATTTTTTTCACTGATTTGAATGAACGTAGAACAAATGAACGCCTTACATGGATATTTTGTTGTTTACACTGTTCATCAAAATAATGGTAAAAATCATCCAGGAATGTCACAAATTCGTTGCTTTCAGGATCTTGAAATATATAGACATACTTCTGTAGTGCCATTTTTCTCTGAAACAAGAAAAAGTTTCCAAAGTAGTAAGATGTACCGACTCATGCCTTTCTTTGAGCTTAAAACTTGTAACTCTCTGGCCTAAAAAGAACGGTGTCATTCACAGTGTCAGACTTACTCCTTATGAACTGATTCAAACAAACTAAGTCTGCTATTTTAATTTCTTTGATATATTTAATGCTTCAAGAGGATCTGCAATTTTCTCTTGATTTTTTTTTTTTTTTTTTGCAAAATGTAACGCAATCTAAATACTAAAATTATGAAATATAGGTAGTAGTAGCTTACAAGTAATATGAGATCAGTTGTATTAGTGTTGTGACCATTTGTGTTGGAGGTACCAGGCAGATCATGGACCATGACATATAGGTCACTGTGACCTACATACAGCAAACAGTATGCAGTCACTGGCAGCTTTAGACTTGAAAGATTATCCTGACTGAGGCATGATGCATATCTATTTAATATATTGCTCATTATATTAGGTAAATTATAAAATATGATCTCTATAAACACTTTAACATAAAATTTCGAGGTATGTGACCTAGTCTGGGCGGGGGTATTGCTTGAAGAAACTTTGGACCTATATTTATCATCATACCAAATATGAACCAGCTCCATCAAATGGTGAGGAATTTTTTTTTAATTAAATGTGGACGCCAACACCAGCTTAACGCCGACGCCGGGTTAGTGCAACAGCTCTTCCTGGCTAGGCAAGCTAAAATGGGTTTATTATATTTTATGTTCATCTTTATAATGTAAGCATTTTTTAATTCATATTGCTTAAAGTATATAAAGATGATAAATAAACGTTTCAATACAAGTTGTTGCTGAATCGGCATTTATACATGGAAATAGACTCACACCCACCGTGGTTTAAGGGAAGCAGGTGAGGTGCCCAGTGCCCCTGTGGCAAAGCTGCTTGCAGTTGTGCCGGGATAGCATCTTCGGATTTAGACACAGCATCTCAACATAATTGTAATATTGTATACTGAGACCAGCCTCACACTGTACATAATACAATTGCTTGATTCACTGGCATCACATGAAAAGGTACAATACTGCATGTAAACTTAAGACTCAGATCAGCCTGCACATGCATGCAGATTGATTACCAGATACAATCTATGAATCCTGAGAAATCTACAGATGAAAAGATAAGACTCCTATATCAATTTTTGCAGCTGAAAAGATTTGCTTTAGGCACATGCTTATATGTTTATGGTCCCTTTTCATGTAAAACCTATTAAACATGTAGTTAAAAATACTTGGAACTTACCAATTTTTATTTGTTCATCTTCTTTTTTTGGTTCCAAAATCACATACTTGTAAAATCATTTTGAAGCAGTCCCTGGTCACATTTCTTTAACTTGGAAAAAAATAGAACTGAAGACATTTCTCAATGTACTGTGCTTTACACATCGGTGCTTGAAACTGTAATAAGATTCTAAGGTCAGTATATACAGCAGAAGTAAGAAATTGTAAAAGCAAGGGGAAAGTGTAAATATTATCAGCCCTCCTGCTGGCTTAATGGATTTATTGCAGAGGCTGGAATTTGCTAATGATTAACAGCAGTGATAAGGGGTTGAACAGATATTGTTCAGTCTGGAGGGATTATATTCCTCACTGTATTGTACTCATGCTCTGTGTTTAATCTCTAGTGTGAACAGACTAACAGACATGTAGCTATAAACAGCCAATAAACACCAAAACCTCACCTCTTTTAAACAATAACATTCCAGCGAAGATCAGTTTCTATTTTACAGAATCCTAGTAAATATTCAAGAGAATAGTATATACCATATTAACCCTATTAAACTCCCCAGGGGTCACTGAATTTTAAGAAAGAGGGGCATTATTTAGAGCCTAAAGAGAATTAAATTAGCCACTGCAAAGATACTTCTAACAAACAGTATTAAGGTGAATGGATATTCTTTCATATGAAGTAATTATACTGTTTTCCTTTTTTTGCCCCCCCCCCCACCCCCCACCCCCTTTTCAATACAAGCATAGGCTTATAATTGAAAAATGATAAGCCTCTGATAGGAGTCATTTCTTAAAGAAAGGAATTTGCATCTCTAGGAGTAAATTCTTTTCTTGAAGAGTGGAGCCCATTTGGAAGCCCTATGTCTTACAGAGAAGAAAACAGGAATTCATGTTGTTTCCTTAAAATATCTACTACAAATGGTAAATCACTTATTTAACTGCTCTTTCAAAATATCAGGCCATGTGCTTATGCAGACATTTACAACTGGTTTGCAATGAAATTCTGTCTATAAAACAGCATCTCTATTCTGGAAACATTTTTATACACTTCTATTTACACCTGTGTTTCTTTATCAGATTTCCAGCATAAATCAATCCAAGATGATCCATGATGACATTTCACACAATGCCAGGTGCAACAGCACATATTTGCTGGTAAACAAAACCAGAGGCGGATCCAGAAATTTTGGAAAGGGGGGTCAAATTAGCTGAGGGGGGTTCGATTTCTGCAGTTAGACCAATTTTTCCTGAAATTCCCCATGAAAATGAAATAATTAAGGCTGAACAGAGAGTTCGTTTGAACCCCCCGAACCCCCTCTGGATCCACCACTGAGCAAAACTGAAAATTCAGAAAAGTCTAAAAGTGAAAGTGAAGCAACACTTCAACTTAGCAGAAGCTCCAGTTCTCTTAAATAGCAAAAACCTGGCAGAAGAGGGCATCTTGCTTGCCTGTACATTGTCACAAAACAGAGATAAACCAGAAAATGACAAAATTTAATGTTCACAATGTCAACAACAGCAAGTACACCACCCCTTATGCTGTTAAAAAAGTCAAACCTATTGTCTCATTTCTGCTAGTCTTAAGTGATGCATAATCTTTGATCCTATGCTCTGGAATACTGTGTTCTAGCTCAACGCTTTACTGGCACTTCTGTTTAACAAAAAATATAATAAACAGCAAAAATCAACAATTTCTTACCACTGATGTCAGCAGCTACAATCAAGCAAAATAATGTACCGTAATGTGCATATATATTGGGACACCTAAAATAATGAATTTTCCATTTGGGACAAATGGAAAATTCATAATTTTAGGTGTCCCACTACTTAAGCACATGTTATGTGCCTAAATTTTGGGACACCTAAAATGATTTATTTTTCCATTTGGACAAATTAAAAATTGATTATTTGAGGTATCCCAATACTTATGCACATTACAGTAGTAATACTTAATACTTGTATTCTGATAAAATGTAGACCTGACTTAAAGCCAAGTGGTGGCAAAATATTAATTCTTTCTCTCACCTTATCTTTCACTAAATCATTTTCTCTCTCTTTTTCTCTAGCGATACTCACTCATGGTAGGAATAGGAGGGCAAGTTCAGGAAAATGCAGGCAAATGCAAGAAGAAGCAGAGCTCCAGATAAAAAGGTCTTTTATGGCATCTCATTTAAACTACTTTGAAATGGCAGTTCAACTGAGTAGCCACAACATATATGCTAAAGAGCATCTAAAGTAGGAATACAGAGCCTTTTTCAACATGCTGCGCATTTTTGGAATGATGCAGCGCAAATACCGTATACACGGTAATTTTTGCGGGTTTATATTTTCATGGCTTACGGTAAGAAAAAAATATTTATTTTCACGATTTTTAATTTTCTCCGTTGCAAATTGCGTGAAAAGTAAAATTGCTTCCTTTTCACTTAAGCCAGTTTGTTCATTAACCTGCAGAAAAGCCGCAGGTTAATGAAAGAACTGGTTCAAATGAAAAGTACCAGAATTTCCCGAAGCAAACAGAAACAAAATATATGGACACTGTGTCTACTGAAGATACTTTGTGAAAAAAAAAAAATTCATGAAAAAAAAAATCATTTCATGATTTTAATATCTGTGATTTTTAAGTGACCACGAAATACCACGAAAAATGAAACACTGCAAAAATTTTCACGTATACGGTACTTCCTTTTTCTGGAGTTCTAACAGGAAAGTCAACAAACAGTGCAAGCCAAGAGCCTTAGGAGGAATGATTTAACAGCCAAGTACATACTGCTGTGACAGCGCAAAGTTTGAAAAATTTTGAAGTGTCATGATACATGTAAGAACAACTTTAATATCTAATTCAGCAAAGCAATCTTTCATGCTGTTAAACTCTGAGGGAAATGATACAAATCATGCTTTGCTATGCATATCACACTTATGTTCATATGCAGCATTTCAATAGCAAAACAGCTGTAGAAACAGTTTGTCATTCAAGGGTCTTTGCAAGAGTTACAATAAGGATTTGTCATTCAAGGATCTTATTGTTTGGGGGAAGGAACCGCAGAAAACATCACAAAAATTAAGTAATTAGCCAACATCTGGGATAAAATACATGTACAAGCCATCAATATCTAACAGCCCCACCTTACTCTTACTAAAATTTACAGTCACCAAATAAACTGAGAGCAATGCAGATATGGGGAGTATGATGATAACTCAGATCCATGTACTTTGAATTACTTCCATTAATTCTCCATAAAAAGTTTATTCTGTTCTTAGGAAGAACTAATAAAATATATCCTAGAGTTATCACAACTTCTCATTCTACAACTCCAAAACTAGCAGGACATTTCTGGTTAAAGTGTAGGCTGACAAAAACTGTGCTCCTTCATACCTGATCTAATTGGTAGTATTGTTATGAAATCAGCTATACCTACAATCTTTACTGCAAGGAAAACAGCAATAACTGGGGGATACCTGTACTCAAAACTATCATTTGAGGAAAAAAATTTCATTTTATGGCCAGACATTAGTGGTGCAATAGAACACAATTTTCAAATGACAATTTAAATACAGCTATCCCCATTCTAATGCACCTTTTCTCATATTTTCACCTTTCAAATTGTACTAATTAGCACCCAAAGCAGCTGCTTTCAGCAACATAAACCAGACCTCTGGCAATGAGAAGCTACTTTTCATAATCCCATTGAGTTTCTGACTGTATATTTAATAGACTGTCACACATTTTTGACATTATCAATTCAGACGTCACACCACATTTATAAGTCCTAACATTTTTGAGGGAACAATTTAGTAAGGGGAGGGCAAAAAATGCTATTCTAAATATTGTCAGTTTTGAACATCTGGGCTCAGAATAGCAAACCCTAATGGAACAGTTCATCATCTGCTGTGTCATCTGGATTTTCACCCTTTGCAAGCTGTAGGATTCCAAGAGTTTTGACTGAGATGAGATCAACAGGAGCAATTAATCGTACAGAGAAATTAAGATATAGATATCTGCATCTCATGAGAACTAGTGTATAGTATAGTTTAATTCAAGCACTTACAATGATGCCCTGTATAAAAGCATGGAAATCTATAATAAGCAACACCATGAGAACAATACCTTATGGTATGTTTGACCACTGAAAACTCAGATCTGCCTGCATATCAGTTATTCTGATTAGAGAGTCTTTTTCTTTCACAATGTACAGAAGAGGCATCCATGTGACCATGTGGTTAGCACTCTTGACTTCGATTCTATGTTTTAATTCCGCTGAAGACAAGATTCTGTCTGAACCTGAATGGTGCGTCATAGCTCAGAGTCCTTCATGATTACGTTCCCTTTGTCCTGATATGACTGAATTACTGTTGAAAAGGACATAAACTACCAAGTCATCCATCATCATAATTTATACATATACACTTTCATGAACAACTTTTTTTCCCAAAAAACTGTACTGCAGTCTTAGCTTATGTTGTTGATGCAAACATGGATGTTCTGCTCAAATTACATGGATGTGCAGAGGTGATCTTAGTCTCCACAGTGCACATGTCAAAAGGTATCTGTTCTCATCACTATGCTAAAATGTAGAACTAATGAACGTTACACAAAAAAAAGTAAGTTAATGCTAACTGGAGTTTAAGCCAATACCATAAATCTAAGTATGGGCATAGTCATCGTAAATAAACTACATGTACCCATATTAAAAGTTTACTTGGGGTAATAATGTGAAATGGCTGGAGAGATAATCTAAAATAATAGTAGTTTTATCTTCTACATCACTATGCATCTAGCTATTTTCCTTGTAAACAGAAATAAAGTCAAAATATCATCAATCATTTTAAGAACTAATAAAACAATTACACTCCACTCTACGTCATCTACAGGTCCCTCAGACCTCACCAACACAACTATGTCATAGGGATCCACTTACTGTACCCAAATATTTGTCCAATCTCAAAACCTTGCGGTGAATTGAACAGAGCAAGGTATAACCTGAACGTACTGAGCAGACATGCTTTAATATTAGTTGTCTAGATACCATCTTAAATGGATGTCCACAAGGACAGAGGGACACTATATACTTCATACTTCAAAAGCAAGGTCAGCTAAAATGGCAGGCATACTACAAATGAGATTCTTCAGGAACTATGTAGATCTCAAGATAATGATTTTTTATGATGCAGGGGCCGTATTTATAGAAGCACTTAAGTCGTTGCTATGCTGTTGCTAAGGCTAAATTTCTATGTTGGAGATTCCCTGAAACTATGAAATTACCTCTGGAGGAACAGTCTGAAAAAGACTGTTCCTCCAGAGCTAATTTCATAGTTGTAGGGAATCTCCTTCATAGAAATTCAGCCTTAGCAACAGCATAGCAACCACTTAAGTCGTTTTATAAATACGGCCCCTGATATTCCAGCAACTTACAGCAGCTGTTTTAGAAGTAGTGTAACTGTATTCATTTGCCTATAGAAATAGAGGATCTTACATGAATGGGCATTTCATATGAAATGTATGAAACGAGCCTTCGGTGAGTTACATAAATTTCACATAAAATGGCCCCTTGTGTAAGATTCTGTTTATCAAATGACCCTTTCAAATGGGGTTTTAACGCCTCAAACTGAACAATATTTCAATAAAAATAATGCATTGTTGACATGGACCTTGTATATGATTGATTGATTGATTTGTTACTTTACCTCCACGGTAAACAGCTATGGTCATGTCGAGACGGTCAGTTAACCTAACCACACTGTTCCTGGGCAGGCTTAGACCACCTTTTAAATGACGTTACGTGTATGTGCCAAAGTGTTATTACACCTGTGTCATATAATTTTTATGACACAATGTTATCCACTGAATAACAGCGACGTCATATGATAAACAGGGTTTTCCCCACACCATAACTAGCCCAGATGTTTAAAACAGCCTATGAAATTCTGCTATAAGATGGTTTTTTTTCCCTTCCAAAATAATTCCCAAAATTTAGATCTGTCTTATAAGACAGATCTAAATTTTGGAATTGTTTTGGAAGGTAAAGACCTCCATCTTATTAACAAAGAAATACAATTAGCGATCTTTTTTTTTTTTTTTTTTTTTTTTTCTGAGGGTTTTGTATCTTTTACAGTTCCCTGAAGAGTCTAAAAATATTGAATGGTCACTGAGTTATTCAACTACCGGTACATTCTGTTACTGAAAATTTTAAATCAATGTAAAATATGAACAATGCCTGAATAATATGGAAAAAAATAAAAATAAAAAATAAGATTCAAAAGAGTTAAAAAATGTTAAACAGGGGGAAACACTCTAAAACTGTCACTGTGTATTCATCTGTGAATAAAATAGTCTCTCTTTTTTCAAGAATGTGAAATGTGATTGCAAAAAGGTAAATCATCAAAGACCGCCATACTATTCTTGACTGTAATCTTAAAATCACTATAAGACATATTTCAAGTTTTCTATATTCATATAGACAAAGCTAAAGGACACATATGTTTACCCTGCAGCACTACTGACTGTTACTTTAGAAGACCATAATTAATATATGAGCAGTCTTGAATATTTTTATCATTGCAAACTGGGTTTCATTGCACGCAGCTTTTCATTATCACCCTCCCATCATCCTGTAATGACTGAAATTCTGTAAAAAGGACATAAAATTGCAAATCATACATCCATCAATACAAAATTGCAACTAGAGAATGAAGCAAGATGAACCCAGTTTTGATTAATTTTTCGCTTTTTATTTATTTATCTAATTATTTTTTTTTTGTCTCTTTGCTGTGAATGTGATTTAGTGGCACACAAACTAGACAAATACACAGTAACAGTGAACAAAATTCGGGGAAAAAGTGACTCACAGGTTTCAGCATGAGTCTCTGCTATTGAAATAAAGCAAGGTACAAATAAAAATTGTAATAATAGGTGTGGTGTACCATGAGAAGGTGGATTTTATAGCACTGGCAAACAGCAAAATCTCGGCATAATACACGTCATACTGTTTACTGACCCTGACTAGTCTTTGCTTTCTTTATATTCACTTAAAGTTAGTGGGTACACTTTCAAGGGAAGCATCTCTGCTGCTTTCATTTTTGACTCCCTTCTCAACAGGGGTCAACTCTTTATGGAAAGAATTTGCTCCGCTAGGAGCAAATTATTCCCCTTAAGAGTAAACTCCCTTTCAAAAAATGGGAAAATATGGTTGGTTGGTTGATCTGATGCTTAACGTCCACGGTAAACAACTAAGGTCATGTCGGGACGGTCAGTTAACCTAACCACACTATTCCTGGGCAGGCTTAGACCTCCTAAGCGGTTAACCAGTACTAAGTGCACATACTTTCGCCAGTAACTGACAACTGCCCTTCTTGAATCAGCGGAAGGAGAAACGAAAGTATGTGGCCAGACCGGGATTCGAACCCAGGACCTCTGACTTACGAGTCAGGTGCCCTACCGATTGCGCTACCCGGCCCGGCAGGGAAAATATGGAGCTGTATTCATACACCTATAGCATTCATAGTTGATGTGAATACAGAACTGGATGTACACCTCCACATTTTTCTGCCATTTTTACAAAGGGAAACAACTTTTCTGACTTAAGATTTTCTTCCCAGGATGCCACAGCCCTTCCAAAATAGTATCAACTCTTAAATTAAGAATTTGCACCTGCAGAGTTGACCCTTATTGAGAAGGGAGGCAAAATGAAAATGGCAGAGTTGCTTCCCCTGAAAGTGTACCCATTCACCTCAAAGCTGATCCAAGTTGTTAATGTTGTTCATGGCACTTTATCACATGGCGTGGCTTAAACAAAGCAGGCAAGCCCTAACCAATTTCAAATAAAGACGGTTACTTCTTTAGATTATGTTCAAAACAATTCTTACAGAGAAAAAACATCCTGAATAAAACATTGCCTACATGAGTCTTTTACATATCAACATCATTAATGTATGGCCCGAGGTGGGATATCATGGGATTTATGTGTCTGGCAATATGAATTTCATGCAGTTTGCTTGATTCTCAATGACTGCTACATCACAAATTATATAAGTGAAAGGGTTGGTAAAAACTGATATAACAAGTAACAAACTTGTAAGTGTGATTCTGTCAGATGAAGTCAAAATTGGTTGGTTGGTTGATTTGATGCTTAACGTCCTCGGTAAACAACTAAGGTCATGTCGGGACGGTCAGTTAACCTAACCACACTATTCCTGGGCAGGCTTAGACCTCCTAAGCGGTTAACCAGTACTAAGTGCACATACTTTCACCAGTAACTGACAACTGCCCTTCTTGAATCAGCGGAAGGAGAAACGAAAGTATGTGGCCAGACCGGGTTTCGAACCCAGGACCTCTGACTTATGAGTCAGGTGCCCTACCGATTGCGCTACGCGGCCCGGCATGAAGTCAAAAAGTCTCCCCACATATAAGGGAGATTATGAGTCAACAACCGAGTTCCACTTCAAAAATATTTCTAAGCTAAGGTTTTACTTAAGTTTAAATTCTTTCTTTTTAACACAAGTTTACAGTGAAAGCTTTAAATACTTACTTCAAAACTTAGCTTTAAGAATTTTACAGAAACTTTTTTTCTTATTGTAATGCCATAACCATGTTGGAATAGTGCCTTCAAACTATGAATAGCCCGAAAGAAATATACAAACTGAGTAACCCAATAAATGAAAGATAACAGCTCTATCAAACAGAAGGTTCACTTTAAGGGTTTTTTCCCCTCTTAATTTATCTACAAAACCTTGGCTTGTATGATTTACAAACAGGTGATTCTAGTGAACCCCAGGTATGAAAAAGAAAGAAAAAAGAAAAACAAAAGAAGCAAAACCTTCTCCCTCAAATTTCTGGCTCCGCTGCAACTTGAATTAAAGCTGCCTAGCTATGTTTATATTTCAAGTAAATTGGCAGTTTCTACGTCGCTAGGAAGCAGTAGATAAAACGGCATAAACTATTCAACAAATAAGGACTTTAGAAACTCTTAATAACATAAAAATAAGCTTCAAGTATTAGAATATCTGTGCTGCACTACCGTAAAGAATGTGTAGTAATTTTCCTATTCTACCACCTCGTCTCACCTTCTACGCAGCACACAGTGAAAGTGACATGGAAATAACAATGTGTCTATTAATAAAGCATTTGAGCCGCGACACAACAAAGTGGTTGTGGCCGAGCACAGACTCGGATCAGCCTGGACATCCACCAAGTTTGATCAGACTTTTCGTTAAGTGCTCAAATGGTAGCTAAGGGTCTAAGTTACCCCAATGCGGACAGTGAAGACTCTGATCAGACTGGGCGGATGCCCAGGCTGATCTGATGCTGTGCTGGGTGCACAACCACATTGTTGGTTTTGTCGTGTTGCAGCTCATTTTATGTATCAGCCTCACAATTCATGCACTCGACTAGAATTTACACTGATTTGGCTCTAACTATCTAGTCCAAAGAAAGAGTATATAGGGGATCTTATCATCAGTGCATTTGGACAGGTCAGCTACTTTATGCAAGATTCAGTGCCATACAAATTAATCCAATGTTTTTAACTGGCCCTAAGGTTATAAAACTTTTTCCATGCTCAACTCAACTGAGCATGAAACTTTATCTGCTAATAAATAGCAAATTAACAAGGCATCGCAGGCGATACAAATCCCCTCACACAAGACTTCTTGCTCGAGATATTGTCATACCCTACATTTGTGTGAAGTTATTTTAAAATCCATGGAGAAATGTAGGCGCTAGAGCGATGACAAATTTTTTCTAAAAATAGCTAGTGACCTTGACCTTTTGAGCGCAGCACCCTGAAAGTCGAACATGCTCGAGATATTGTCTTGCCCTACATTTGTGTGAAGTTATTTTAAAATCTGTTGAGAAATGTAGGTGCAACAGCGATGACAAAGTTTTTCTAAAAATAGCCACAGTGACCTTGACCTTGGGCGCAGAACCCTGAAAGTCGAACTTGCTCGAGATATTGTCTTGCCCTACATTTGTGTGGAGTTATTTTAAAATCCGTTGAGAAATGTAGGTGCTACAGCGATGACAAAGTTTTTCTAAAAATAGCCACAGTGACCTTGACCTTGGGCGCAGAACCCTGAAAGTCGAACTTGCTTGAGATATTGTCTTGCCCTACATTTGTGTGAAGTTATTTTAAAATCCGTTGAGAAATGTAGGTGCTACAGCGATGACAAAGTTTTTCTAAAAATAGCCACAGTGACCTTGACCTTGGGCGCAGCCCCCTGAAAGTCAAACTTGCTCGAGATATTGTCTTGTCTTACATTTCTGTGAAGTTATTTTTAAATCCGTTGAGAAATGTAGGCGCTAATGCAGTGACAAAGTTTTTCTAAAAATAGCCACAGTGACCTTGACCTTGGGCGCGGCACCCTGAAAGTCGAACTTGCTCGAAATATTGTCATGCCCTACATTTGTGTGAAGTTATTTCAAAATCCGTTGAGAAATGTAGGCGCTAGAGCGCTGATAAAGTTTTTCTAAAAATAGCCACAGTGACCTTGACCTTGGGCGCAGCACCCTGAAAGTTAAACTTGCTCGAGATATTGTCATGCCCTACATTTGTGTGAAGTTATTTTAAAATCGATTGAGAAATGTAGGCGCTAGAGCGATGACAAAGTTTTTCTAAAAATAGCCACAGTTACCTTGACCTTGGGCGCAGCACCCTGAAAGTCGAACTTGCTCGAGATATTTTCATGCCCTACATTTGTGTGAAGTTATTTCAAAATCCATTGAGAAATGTAGGCGCTAGAGCGCTGACAAAGTTTTTCTAAAAATAGCCACAGTGACCTTGACCTTGGGCGCAGCACCCTGAAAGTGGAACTTGCTCGAGATATTGTCATGCCCTACATTTGTGTGAAGTTATTTCAAAATCCGTTGAGAAATGTAGGGGCTAGAGCGATGACAAAGTTTTTCTAAAAATAGCCACAGTGACCTTGACCTTGGGCGCAGCACCCTGAAAGTCGAACTTGCTCGAGATATTGTGATGCCCTACATTTGTGTGAAGTTATTTCAAAATCCGTTGAGAAATGTAGGCGCTAGAGCGATGACAAAGTTTTTCTAAAAATAGCCACAGTGACCTTGACCTTGGGCGCAGCACTCTGAAAGTCGAACTTGCTAGAGATATTGTCATGCCCTACACTTGTGTGAAGTTATTTCAAAATCCGTTGAGAAATGTAGGCGCTAGAGCGCTGACAAAAGGTGAACATACGTACGTACGTACGTACGTACGTACGTACGGGACAAAACCTATATCCCCTCACCACTTCGTGGTGTGAGGGGATAATGATAAGAACAGTTGTATTCTTGCTCAGTTTAACTGAGTATGAAATTTTTCTGCTTATGAATATGAAAATGCCAACAGCAGTTGGCATTTTCATATTTATCAGCAGAGAAAATTTCATGCTCAGCTGAGCTGATCATGTAAAAAGTTTTATAACCTCAGGGCCTGAATTCAATTTTATACTGAAACTTCAACACAAATTCACACACAAAACAGACGAAAATTTACAGTAAAGAGCACTTTAGAACAGAATAATTTAACCGAAAATTTATATAGATTACATATATATTTTTTAAGATTTACTTGTCAAACAATTTCAAACAAAACGAAACACCACACCTGACAGCTCACATCACTATGTTACATTTACATAACACGTCAGATACAGCCCTATAAAAAGCATTGCAACCACAACCATGTCACCAGAGGCCATAAAGAAAACTTACCAATGTTTGACAATGTCTTGATACATTCCTGCACGTGAAACTCCTGCGTTCCTGACAGCCACGTGCAGTGAGATAATCGAAAAGCTCCCTGGAGGAGTTTCACAAACATTGGCTGACGAGACTGTAACAAGACAAAACTTATTGGTTGGTATAATCAAAAACTTCTTCATTGATTAACATCTAAATGGCTTTTGAAAACAGTGAAAGAAAAAAACTGAGAAAAAAAAAATTGCAATGAATACAAAAGGAGGTAGCTCGATCAGCCAAAATAACTCTTGCTCCACTTAACCAAACTTTAAGCAACAGGTGCTTTCGTCTGCCTCAGGTTTTTATCATTTTCATTAAGTGTTTGAAGCAGCTGAGGGAACTACCAGTCAAATGGCTAAAACATGTGCATGTATTTATAGGATATGTCTTCACTTTACCTGTCTTTGACAAACACCATTTCACAATGCAAACAATCATGTCCAGACATGACAGAAAATGAGATACCTGACTGAAAATGAGTATATACTGGTTAGGGTATGACCAATTTGCAGACACCATGGGTGCTTTTTCTTTAAATAGAAACGGAAGTTTCATACATATGTATGTTAAGTTGCATGAGTACACATGTTTTTCCGCTATTTTTGCAAGGGGAGACAACTTTTGTGACTTCCTTTTTTCCCCTCTGGATCATGGAACATTTCCAAAAAAGAGTTGTCAGAAGACAACAAAGCGCGCCTTATGGGTGCCTGATTCTCACAGTCACAAAGACCTACAAATATATCAGGTCATCTGCAGTGTCAGACTGAGCCATTATCC
Source organism: Ctena decussata (assembly GCA_963989385.1). Taxonomy (NCBI): domain Eukaryota; kingdom Metazoa; phylum Mollusca; class Bivalvia; order Lucinida; family Lucinidae; genus Ctena; species Ctena decussata. The sequence goes on from OZ022507.1 coordinate 64,788,294, forward strand.
CAGGTATATGATGAATGCATACTAAATACAACTCAAAATATGAAGCAAAAGCACTGAATGATTAAATTTATGTCTGAGTGACCTCGAATTCCCAAAGAAGATGTTAATCTATAAATAGTTTTGGAGACACAAGGCAAAATCAATGAACCATGAAATATAGGTCACAGTGATCTATAAATAATATGAGGTTATTCTCCATGTCAGACTGATCCACTATGCCAGATATGATGTTAATCCATCAAACAGTGCTTGAAATATAAGACAAAATCACTGGACCATGAACAAAGGTCAAGGGCACAGGAGTCTGCATGGTAGCTTTGCAGCTGCAACAATTATAGGGATATGCTATTTGACCAAGTATCAAGTCTCTTCTGTCAAAGGTTTCATCAAAACTAAGAAAATTTGCCTTAAAAACAGTGCCAAACAGCAAAGTCAGTCAACCGTAACATATAGGTCAAGGACATATAATTGTGTCATGCAGCTGCTGCAGTCATATGGATGTATATATGTACCAAGTATGATGATTATAGCTGCTGTAGTTTGTAAAATACAGTGTTGAACATCGAGTTATACGCAATTGTTAACATTGGTTAACCTGATCACGGACGTCGACGAGGACGCTGACGCTAACGCTAACGCTGACACTAACGCTAACGCATACTCAGACTACGACGCCGGGGGTATAGCATAAGCTCTCCTTTGCTTCGCAAAGGCGTGCTAAAAAGGGTCTACTCTTAAAGGAAAAAGTTTGCTCCAACAGGAGCAAATTATTTTCTTTCAAAGTTGACCCCAAATTAGAAGGGAGGTAAATGAAATTTGGCAGTTACTTCCCCTGAAAGTGAATCCATTCACCTTAAATGGCAACTGATATTTCATGATATGTTGATGTTTCAAGGTGTGTTAAATAACCTTATGCCACCTGTGTGTGGCCTGAGATGTGATTAGTTCAACAAACTTTTGTTCTGTTCTTACCTGTATAGTGGTGCTCTGGTCAGAGAATGGGGAGTTGAAGAATGTGGTTATCACACACATAACCACCACTGTGACGTAGTTTTCCAAGGCAAGGTCGGCATGTTTACGATCGTATGTGGCATTGGAAACCTGCAAAGTACATGTACATTTATTTGTGTTCACAGAATAGCAGCCAAAGCGCAATATCATAGATATAGAGAAAATCAAAGTTTTTTTTCTTTTTAGAAATTTGCAAATATTCACAAATTTAAAACGTACTATAAACCGCAGTGCCAATGTGAAAGTAGTTCAGCGTTTTTGGGGTTGGTTTTTTTTCTCATTACTGAGAGCTAAATATTAGATTTACTTTTTCTTTATACAAAGTAATCTCTCATAGGAGTAATCACAACTTTGTGTTATAAGGTGCCTGAAAACTGAAGAGGATTTTGTTACAAGCATATTTTTACTAACAGAAGCCCTGATAGCTCACAGGGTTCAATGACGGCCTGCTAAGCTAGTGTTGAGTTTTCAAACCCTGCTGGAGGTGGAATTCTTTCCCATCACAAACAGGGTTCCACCACATAGCATTTCATTATCACCATTTAATCTGCTCAATATGACTGAAATACTTTTGAAAGGGCTGTCAAACTGATAGTCATCTTTCATCATACTAACTACTTACAATGGCAATGTCTATCAGGAAATTCTCAAACAGGGTCCACATGTGACTGCTGGCATAAATTTCTTTCATCTCAACCTCTGTGTCAATGTAACAGTGGTTCAGGAAGTTGATATATGCAGCCTTCACCTGAAATACAAAGTCTCATATAAATACCCTAGTCTGAATATTGAAACTCTTAAGACGGACAGAAACTTTTGGGATTTTTTTTTTTGATGAGAAAATCCACATTTTAGTAGAATTACACAAGACTGACTAAGATGGGGGGGGGGGGGGGGGGGGGGGGGGGGGGGGGGGGGGGGAGGGGAACCTTATTACAGCTAAATTTTGGAAAAAATTTTGAGAATTGTATGTCAAGTTTACTGAATTGGATAGGGTGTCCATCCTAGTACACAGGTTACAGCATCTTTTCTGACCTGCCTATCAACTCATTTCAATTGTCATGTTATGCCATTCCATCTTTTCGTGGATAGAAAAGAAATATTACCTCAATAATGGCCTTAGTTATTCTAAACACCATATACATTCAGCCATTCAGCTATAAAATATGGTTTTCCCCCCCAAAACAACCAATAAAATCTAGATCCATCTTATAAGATGGATCTAGATTTTTAAGTTGTTTTGGAGGGGGAAACCCCTTGGTATGGCAGAATTACACAACTGCTTAAAATATTCATGGTCATTAAGGAGGGGAACACTCCCATCTTATAACCAAATATGGTAATCTGGAGCCCTGGCCTAGTTACCTCTGGAATGCAATCTTGGCATGTCACCACCCTCACTATATCATCAAGAGGCAAGAGAGAATGGCACTTTATCTCTGTATATACATTCTTCCCCTCGGTACACAGGGCCAACAGCTGTACTAGGTTGATATGGTAGTTGAGTGGACTGTTCTCATCATTTCTCTGTTCCTCGGACTGCATCAGGGCAATGAGGGTTTGGAAGGATACACGATCATTGTAGAACAATAGGACTTCTTCACCAACATTCACCAACTGCAAAATTACAGCAGAATAACACAAGGCTGGTTAGATATTAAGCAATATTCTACATGGTGGGAGCCCCATTTTTATACCAAATTATTATGGTAATCTGTGACAAAAAGTACAATATTAGAAAATGCATACATGCAGAGTACATTCCGCACACCTAAATGTTAACTCATTTTCTATTGTGTCTCCCTGAATGTCACTTTCTCATCTCATATTTATGTGAAAATAATACTGACCTTCATTATTCATGGTGCCCCTCCCACCAGCCTTTTCCTCACACCTCTAACCCTATCCCAACCGAACTAATCTCTGCCATAACAATGGCTTGTGTTTACCTAATGTACTTCCCCTCAGTCTTCTAGACTGTCTGAATCGTTTTGCAACAGCATTGACCATAACCTTTATCATCCTAACCTCTCTGTCCCTAACTCACCTCAGCCATGACCATGTCCTGTGTTTTTCTGATGTACTGTCCCTCAGTCTTAACCACTGTCTGTAGGAATTTGATATACTGGACTTGTCTACCATGTGTCTCAATACAATGGACAAAGTGTTGTATGACATTATCTGTGATTTCATTGGCTAGAGCTTCGTTGTCTTGGAATATGGCTGTACAGGTCTGGGTCTCCAATAACTGCAGAAAACATGTTCAGATAATCAAAGATAATCAAATCATCTTTTGTACCTTGTGGACAAGAAAACTAAGTTTAACCTGAGTTGCATCAAAATCCATGCATCCACACTGATCTGATATTGTTACAAGTAAATTCAGTGAATTTATATCCCCCGCCGAAGAGGCCCTGATTTGTTGTTTATGTATAAGTTTCATAGAATTCTATTCGTTGACGACTTAGTTATGGCGGAATTTGTCAATTATAAATTGATTCAAGGGCAATAACTCTTGCACAACTGATACCATTCAGATGAAACTTTACGTGCATACATACATACTTGGTTTAAGTTTCATGAAGTTTCGGTAATTGGTTACTTAGTTATGGATAATTTTATTGATTTTAAGTCAATTCAAGGGCAATAACTCTGTACTACAAATGCCATACGGATGGAACTTTATGTGCATGACCATGTTATGGTGATATATATTCAAGTTAAGTTTCATGAAGTTTTGATATTTGGTTACGTAGTTATGGCTGATTCTATTGATTTTAAGTCAGTTCAAGGGCAATAACCCATGCATTACTGAAGCCAGTCTGATGAAACTTTGCGTGCATGACCATGTTATGGTGATATATACTTAGTTTAAGTTTCATGAAGTTTCGATAATTGGTAACATAGTTATGGCATTTTATTGATTTTAAGTCAATTCAAGGGCAATAACCCATGAATTACTGAAGCCAGTCTGATGAAACTTCACGTGCATAACCATATTATAGTGATATATATTTAGTTTAAGTTTCATGAAGTTTTGATAATTGGTTACATAGTTGTGGCTCATTTTATTGATTTTAAGTCAATTCAAGGGCAATAACTCATGCATTACTGAAGTCAGTCTGATGAAACTTCACGTGCATCAGCAGTTCATGGTGATACATACTCAATCTAAGTTTCATGAAATTCCCTCCATTGGTTACATAGTTATGGCTCATTTTATTGATTTTAAGTCAATCCAAGGACAATAACTCATGCATTACTGATGCCAGTCTGATGAAACTTCACGTGCATCAGCGGTTTATGGTGATACATATTCATTTTAAGTTTCATGAAATTCTGTCCAGTGTTTACATAATTATGGCTCCGGACGGACATTTTAAGTCAATCCAAGGGCAATAACTCATGCATTACTGATGCCAGTCTGATGAAACTTCACGTGCATCAGCGGTTTTTGGGTGATACATATTCATTTTAAGTTTCATGAAATTCCGTCCAGTGGTTACATAGTTATGGCTCCGGACGGACATTTTAAGTCAATACAAGGGCAATAACTCATGCATTACTGATGCCAGTCTGATGAAACTTCACGTGCATCAGCGGTTTATGGTGATACATATTCATTTTAAGTTTCATGAAATTCCGTCCATTGGTTACGTAGTTATGGCTCCGGACGGACATCCGGACGGACGGACGGACATGGAGAAAACTATATCCCTCCGCCTTCGGCGGGGGATAACAATATGTGCCTACTGACCTACTGAGCCAGCTAGGCTGTTAAAAGAGTTGTTGCAGGGCTGCGTAGCGCAATCGGTAGGGCACCTGACTGGTAAGTCAGAGGTCCTGGGTTTGAAACCCGGTCGACCACATACTTTCGTTTCTCCTTCCACTGATTCAAGAAGGGCAGTTGTCAGTTACTGGCAAAAGTATGTGCACTTAGTACTGGTTAACAGCTTAGGAGGTCTAAGCCTGCCCAGGAATAGTGTGGTTAGGTTAATTGACCGTCCAGACACTGCAAGTGCAAAAGCTTCTCAAATTTTTTCAGCCAAAAAAGGCAGTGTTTTTGCATATAATCATATGATATGACTGAAAATGTCGGCCCTTGTGATTTGCTGAATTTTCTACAGTCATAAAGTATTTTCATAGCTTAAGATGTGAAATCCTATTTTTGAGTTTCATGTGATCCTTGTTTTGCATAAGGGCATTTATAATTGCATGGCTATAGAAATTAATGGCAACTATAACTTGAGCTGTGCTCACTTTCTGAAATATAATTTGTATCAAGTGTAGTAAAACCAGAAATTCTCAGAAATGGATTAGCAATTTATCAAAACTATTCAGTCAATGCTTCAAATAATTCAAAGCCTTTTTTCAGTTTTATTTTCACCCTGTGGCTGCTAGTCCATACAGTAGGACTCACGTAGCTTGAATGTCATTGGACCTAAATACTGCCTTCCTACAAAAATTAAAGTTTTACAGCATATACAGCATTTACCCCTGAAGTTAGGAACAGTTCAAGTCTTTGGTGCAGTAGACTTTGGTTCTGTTGGTTACTGAGACAGAAACTTTGTAAGAACCCACGGGCTAGCTTCATAAGCACTTAAAGCCCCAAGAAAGAAAATGTTTGAATTTACAAACATTGTAGATCAAGATGAGGTGGCTCATGATGAGCACCTCTCTAGTCTTTAAATTCTAATTTCAATATGATACAGCCTAGCTGAGACATTTGTTTAAATTTTGCAGACATAAATTTTGTCTACTTTTTGGTGCTTTAAATGTTAAAGTTTTACAACATAACAGTGTTTATCCCTGACGTTAGGAACAGTTCAAGACTCTGGAGTAGTAAACTCTGGTTTGCTGGTTACTGAGACAGTAACTTGGTAAGAACCCATGGGCTTGGCTTCATTAACACTTATAGTGGCAAGAAAGAAAACGTTCATATTTGCAAATAGTGCAGATCCAGATGAGGTGGCTCATGATGAGCCACCTCATCTGAATCTATACTGTTTGCTCTCTAGTCTTTGAATTCTGAATATGATACAGCCTGGCTGAGACTTTTTTAAAATTGTGCAGACCGAAATTTTGTCGTCTGCTGTTTTGGCACTTTAAGGGTTAAAGTTTTACAACATAAACACTACTTACCCCTGAAGTTAGGAACAATTCTAGACTCTGGTGAAGTAAACTCTGGTTCTGTTGGTTTCCAAGACAAAAACTTTGTAAGAACCCATGGGCTAACTTCATCAACTCATTCATTCTCACATCAGCTTGCTGTAATGAATAAAATACATGTGATATGTATGTATGCATAAATGAAGTGTGGTTATATTATACATTATAATGTACCATTTTTCCATGATCTATACAATCATATAAACTTGGTTATTAGAAAGGGGGGTTTACCTCTTCTCAATAATTCCAAAATCTAGATCTGTCTTCCAGATTTTTGAGACTATTTTGGACGGGAAAACCAATCTAAAAGCAGAATCATGCAAGACTGATGTCCATATTTAGGTTCATTTTAGAGAGGAACTTTCCCGTTTTATAACTAAATACACTGGAGCGCCGTTATATCGCGGACCGATATATCGCGAAATTCAGTATAACGCGGTCATCCTGTGTCGCCCATTTTTTTTTCTCCAAAGTGCCGAAATAAATAAATAAAAATCCAAACAAATCTAATAGATCCCGAATATTTCGGCGGTTTTCGGCATTTTTACGACATCGGAAAAATGCGGTAACTATTTACAGTTTATTGGGTTGTTTGTATAAATTTAATCAATAACGTGTCAAAAGTTATCACCGATAATCAAGGTGTGAACTGACTGAACTCTGGTCACGTTTTTTAGATGTTCGATAATTAGCGCATGTGTCACCAGGTGAACAAATATCTGGTTCAAAGTCGGGGTCAATTATTACAAATTGAGTAAATCATGACCATATTGAAATGTCTTAATAAAAGTTCGAATTTTTTGATAGCCGTCAGTACATTTGTACCCAACGATCTGCGCTTTCTTACACAGATCTGATTAGCATAAGTATCGTTTTATTGCGTTTTATTGTGTGTTTTTTCTTCGCCTTTGTTCAGCTTTTTTTGCAATCTAAGGGAAAAAAGTAAGTTTGAGTCATGATGGCAACAAGTCAGACTTCGAAGAAAAGGAAGGCTTATTCTATCATGGACAAACTTAAGGTTGTGGAGCGGGTTCTGCAAGGTGAGACAAAGGCGAAAGTTAGTAAGGAGGTGGGGATTCCTGAGTCTACATTGCGGGGGTGGATGAAGGACGAGGCCAAATTGCGGGCGGCCAGTAGCAATTCCGATGACTGTGGCCAGGCACGTAAGCGAGCTAGGACTGCCCAAGACCAGCAGCTTGAGGAAGCAGTGTACACCTGGTTTACTCAAGCTCGGTCTGAAGGCACGCCTATCTCTGGCCCCGTCATTCAAGCCCAAGCAATGAAGATGCACAAGGAACTCCACGGAGATGACGAGAAGTTCGGGGCTAGCACAGGATGGCTGAAAAGGTTTAAAGGTCGCCACTCAATTTCGCAGGTTACTATCCGGGGTGAGCAGCGGTCTGCAGATGAAGAAGCAGCCGCATCTTACCCAGAGGAACTGGCGAAATTGATCAGTGACGGTGGATACAATGGAGACCAAATCTATAATTGTGATGAGACTGCATTGTATTTTAAGATGTTGCCTGATAAGACCCTTGCTGCAAAATCCGATGACCAGAAGACGTTAGGCTTTAAGCAGATTAAGGACAGGATCACTGCCTTATTGTGCTGCAATAAGTCGGGCTCTCATAAGCTGACGCCTCTGGTCATCGGAAAGTTTGCTAAGCCAAGGTGTTTTCATCACGTCAACATGAAAACCTTGCCAGCCATCTATGCTAACTCCAAAAATGCCTGGATGACTTCTGCCATTTTTGAGGATTGGTTCCATGAGGAATTTGTGCCTAAAGTAAGGCGACATCTTAGAATTAAGAAGATGGAGCCTAAGGCAATTTTACTCATGGACCACTGCCCTGCACATCCAGGCATTGCATCCCTCACTTCCCTTGACCAGAAAATAAAAGCTGTCTTTTTGCCGAAAAATACGACGTCAAAACTGCAGCCTCTGGACCAGGGAATTATTGCCACTTTCAAGCGGAATTACCGCCGTGATCTGGTAAACAGCATGGTTGAAAGCAACATGTCTGTTTCAGATTATCTGCGACAGCTCAATTTGAAAGAGGCAATTCATTTGTGCGGGAAAGCTTGGGGAGGAGTCTCGGAGAAGACGATTCGTGGCTGCTGGAAAAAAGGTCTGGGCTCAGCATTTACTGATGATAATGCGTCAGACAGCGATGTGTCCTTTGACGGGTTTGACTTGCAGGATCTGGTAGATGCTGAGCGCAGGGGTGCAGAATGGTCTCAGGACGGTTTCAGTAGTGCTGACGTTTCAAATGCCCAACGGGTATTTGGGTCAGACATTACTGAAAGCGTTCTGGAGACCTGGTTGTCTGCTGATTCCCAGGAGCCAACGTTTCAGAGAATGACGGATGAGGAAATCATCGCAAGCGTCAGAGGCACGTCCTCAGATGGAGACAGTCTCCATGTAGAGGACGATGACGATGACGAAATCGTGTATGAGCCACCGCCAGCTGCCGTCGATGTTGTCAAAAGTCTGGAGTTAGCTCTACGCTGGTTAGAGTCTTCAGACTTTGCAACAGCGGCGAAAGTTTTGCATCTGCGCAACCTCATACACGATGCAAAAGCTGATGCACGGAAGAAGGCAGTGCAAACTAAAGTCACTGATTTTTTTCAAAAAAAGGATTAGAAAAGAGTCTGGCAAGCAAAAACAATATCTGACTTGACTTGATTATGTGCAGGCTGGTCAGAGTTCTTTTATGCTAGTCTTTACTCGCGCAAAAAAAAAAAAAAAAAATAAAAAATAAAAAAAAAAAATTAATACATGTAGTCTGAAGGTACGTTTTAGCAAGTACGGTACAAGGGAATTAACTCGAACAAAAATTCATGAATACCGGCTCAATAGTATTGGCCCCGATAAGCCAATATTATTGAGCCGGCACTCATACGCATCACGTGTTTCTGGTCTATTTACGGCAGTTCTACTTTCACTTTGTTTATTTCGCAAAACATTTTCAGGATAAGTAAGAATATGGTGACTAAATGGCTTCTTCAGCGATGATTTCCTTTGTGTCAGGCAAGCAGTAAATACGTTTTATCTACCTGGTTATAGTTATATAAGCCCTACGAACATGTAAACATGTGCTCTTTTCATTAGTGGGTGGGGTGGGTAGGGGGGGGGGGTGGGTTCAGTATAACGCGACGCCACTTATAACGCGGTTCGATTTTATGGCTCCCGGCACCCGCGTTATAACGGCGCTCTAGTGTATATACAGAATTTGCATGACATTTCTAGCCACATTGTACATAGACAGCAATGCCATGGAGTCTTTATCGGTTTATCTCTTTGCTTAAATTTATCCACTAACTCCAGCTCATGTTTCCTAGCAACAGCATTTTACAGCATCAAACATGTTTTGGATGAAATACAGTCAACTCCCGATATCTCGAACACTGATATCTTCTTATGTCAAAGAATATATTTCCTATTTTTATAAACATTTCAACTCATGTAATCTCATGTAATCTCAAACTACTGATATTTCAAAGTAAATTTTCTGGTACCAGAAAATTTACTTTGATATATTTTGAAATATCAGTAGTTTGGGCTGAAATATCAGTAGTTTGGACTGAAACTTCGAGATATCCAGAGTTGACAGTATTACTCCCGCTTTAGGTAAACTGATATACTGTCAAGGAAAGCTACTCTTTTTTTTCTTTTTTTTTCTTTTAGATTTTTGCTTACCTTTTCAATGGGGTCAACTCTTTTAAAGAAAACAATTTGCTCGGAGCAAGACCAAAGGAGTATCATAAGTCCAAAAGAGAAGATCTCATTTTGTAAGAGTTCTCTCTTCCAAGGAAGCAAACAGGAAGTCAGGCAAAGTTGTTCTCCTTTGCAGAAATGGTAAAAAAACAAACCTGAGGTGTAGTAATAACTTGAGTCTAAATTTCAAAACACAAAAGAGTAATAGAGATAGACCTACTTTGTCATATGGTATTTGTAATAACTCCAGCACTACAGAATAAGCATTCATGTTTCTTAGCAACCTTTGTTCATGTTTACGAGATTTCTTTATTCCTAGTTCTGCTGTCTCTGTAACACACAACTTGGTCAGTCGCTGTAAAATCTGTGGAGAAAATCATGTGTAAATTTACAGAAAGTCTTATAAACTGAATAAGAAATGCTGTGGTTGAGTGGTCTTAGCCACTCAGCTATGGTACAGAAGGTTACAGCTTCAAATGCCGAACGGCCCAGTGACTGAAAAATTCTCACCATAATTAATCCAGCAGTAAATGGTTACCTTTTACAAATGATGGAAGGTTGGAGCCAGCAAAAAGGAAGGGCATGGGTTCTATCTTTCATGTGCTGTACCCAAGGCATGGTCGGCTTCTAATACCCACTGTCCCCATGGCTACAAGGCTATTAAGGAAACCTCTACCTTTTAACAAATCATCTGATGGATGGATAGCTTGTGATTTTATGTCTTTCACTATTTCCATCAAACCAGGACTATACAAACCATCAGGAACAACAGCATCATAATAAAGCATTTTTGCACGAATGTCATTTCAGTCATCAAAAACATAATGAAGTTAAATATTTTCACAAGTTCTGAGTGCTCAGGCCTTTTTTCCCCTTATACTAGAGTTCTTACTGTAACTGGTATAATGCCTCACTGAGAATTTTGTTGTTTGGTGTATAGCATGTTTTCTCATATCACTCTGATTTCATCTATCATTTATGGTGAATGGGACTTCATGAGAAGGTGATTTCCACCAAGAATAATTTTGACTCCATTTTATTCCTCAAATATTTTATTTAAGGAATGAATTTCATTTTTCTAATGTTTATCGAAGTAAAAACAAAATTGGGTCACGTGCAAAGTAAGTGAACCCCAAAGGGGTTCATGTAAACTTTGCTACGACCCATTGTAGTTTAAACACCAGAAAAATTAAGTTCATTGCTTATATTTACATTCTTTTCTATCTATTTTTTGTACCACAAATTTGCGTTAGGGGCTACAGTTGAATGCAGTTTTTCTACTAAAAGTGGAACAGCATCAACGACGTAACAATGATGTCATAACATCGCCTACGTCCAATCAGATTGCAGAACCAAGGTTTATTTTGATGTCACTTAACGTCACGTAACGTCGCATGAACCGATGTAGTTTCTGAAATATAAACTACATTACATTCTAATGGTTTACCAAAGGGCTTTTTAATAAATGCACTGATAATGTAAATATTTCAAGTTAATAAGAGTCTATAAAGTAGATGGCATGCAAATGAAATGACAATTTGTTGCACTGATCGTAGCATGCATGACAAAATCTTTGGAAGTAAAGTGTACAGTATATTTAATTCTACACAGAAGCCAACTTACTGCTTTGATAGTTCTGTAATTTCTTGCTGCATGCTCATCTATAGGTGGTCCAAGGTCAAGGTCAATTGCTGACCCTTTCTCCCCTGATCCTGGTGACTGGAATGAAACAGCAGTAAATAAAAGTATTATAACAAGGTATTTATATTTGACAGAATGTTTTCATTTGATGTATAAACTTGTCATGCAGTTACTAATTTTTCAGAAATAGTTTTGGACTAATTCCCTTGACACAATCACTGTTGCTATTCAAGTTAACAGTTTCAACATGGAACTGGGAAACAAAATGACTAAAGACATAACCAGTAGAAAAGATTTATTCATTTCTTTAACTTAATAATTAAAAACTTTTAGTAGCTTTGATGGGTATGGCAAGAACATCAAGTAAGTTTATTTTCTAAAATACCTAATCCAGAGACATTCAGGGTTATGATGCCAAATGGTTTTTTTTGTTGTTGTTTTTTTTCTGAAAATTTAGATTTGCAATATTTTATTCAAATATTACTGCATATGTCCCTTTCCTGCTTTCATTGATTGATTGATTGATTGATTTGATGCTTAACGTCCACGGTAAACAACTATCGTCATGTCGGGCCGGTCAGTTAACCTAACCACACTATTCCTGGGCAGGCTTAGACCTCCTAAGGGGTCAACCAGTACTAAGTGCACATACTTTCGCCAGTAACTGACAACTGCCCTTCTTAAATCAGCAGAAGGAGAAACGAAAGTATGTGGCCGGACCGGGTTTCGAACCCAGGACCTCTGACTTATGAGTCAGGTGCCCTACTGATTGCGCTACACGGCTTTCATTGATGAAGCTCTCCTTTACTAAAAGATCCTAAACAATCTAACCCTCAAAGCCCTAAAAAAGCAAACAAAATATACACATGCAAACTTTCTAAAAATGTTTCGTCCAAGCTCTATCATACTAATAATTCAAAGAATAGTGGATAAACAGCAGAGATCCATATTATGAGCCACCTTATCTGAATCTATCTAGTTTGCAGAATCAACTATTTTCATTTTTGGGCGCATTAAGTTATTAAGGTTACGCTACTTTTTTTCCTTCTGAACCTTTCTTCTTCTTCTTGGGCTCATCCCCTTTCTTATCTTTGTATACCCAGAGTTCTGACTTCTCAACCAGGTTACGCAGCTCATCTAAATCTGCTTTGATCTGTTTATAATTCTCTACATCACTCGCTGTTACTAGAAGTTGAACCTGTGAGAAAGAAACAGACAAATTATTTCATTATGCAATACTACAACACCAAAAGAATCATCAAAACGTCATCAAAATCATCAGAAATTGCCAATGGAGTCAATAATTGAGCTGCAACACGACAAAACCAACAAAGTGGCATGTGCGCCCAACGAAGACTTAGATCAGCCTGGGCATCTGCCCAGTCTGACCAGAGTCTTCGATGGGTGCACATGGGCACACTCCCAGACTGATCTGAGTCTGCACTGGGCGCACATGCCACTTTGTTGGTTTTCTCGCGTCATGGCTCAATTACATTTGTACATTCTGAAACAATGAACTGCTGCAGAACTAAACTTGAAAGTGTAAGCAATCCTTTGCTTTGAAGAGATGTCCTGGAAGTGCTGGAGGCTCACCTGTCTAAAGGCCTGAAGAACCTCCCTTCTCTGACTGAAGTGTTTAAACAGTAGCTGTAGGGCTCCCGACACCAGAGAGGGGTAGTTGTGCATTATCAAGTTTAGTAAGACCCTCAGGAACATCTTGCCCTCTTGTCCATCTAGGTCTAGCTCAGCTGTTTCAGCACTGAAAATAATATAAGATTTAATCATACACTTAAAAATACTAAAACTCTAATATAAGCATCTTATGCTAACAGTGCTTCAGATAAGGAGTAAAAGGAATAATTTTGGGATGATTTCCATATTCCTCCATTAAAACATATGTTGTGACCCCTCATTTGATATGTCTCACTGAGACAGTTCTAATAATGGGTCACAACCTGTTTCTTTGTGAGAAAAGAAAATCCATTATATGACCATGATGTAACACACAATTTTACTGGCTGATTCGACGTCACATGTCGTTCAATATTGTGTGGTATTCACTCGCCAGTCAGTGAATATTACTTTCACGCTGACGTCATCTGTTTTTCGTGACGTAATGTTGCATATACATTAATGTTAATGGCTAACTTTGCAGGATGATGCCATTTAGTACCGGCATGTCTACCAAAGGACAAGGCATTCAAATTTATCATATAATGAAATATTTATTGACCTTCATTTTGGTGAATATGAAATTTTATCAACCTGCAAACATAACATATAGACTTCCACTTCTCATTGATCAATATGTAGTTTGCAGGTTGACAAATCTGCATATTCACCTCAACAAAAGTCAATAATTGTATAATATTATCTCAGAATAAATCCATCTTATCCAGAGCTTTGTAAATGGGATGTTTGTTTCAGCGAACTATGTAGATGTAAATCAGACTGCTCCTAAACCAGGTCTGAACAAGTTCTTTAAAGCAGCCTTTCATAAGACTGATCTCGATATTTAGGGTCACTGTAGCAACGGCACAGTGGACCTCTAACCCCTACAGCCACTAAGAAAGGACACAGTGGACCTCTAACCCCTACAGCCACTAGGCTATGGGAAACCATTATTGTTACCGTAACTTAGAGAGGGAACCCCATCTGAGAGCCAAATTAATATACATGTAGTACCAAAGATAACACAAAACAAGTTTGGGACTGAACCCACAAGTCCCTGATTTGATAAACCATAAGGCCACCAGGGGTGGAAATGTTAGTAATTCTTTACCTGCCGCCAAAAATGTCTTCTGCTTGTGTACCAATACTTTCAAGATCTAGCCCTGCAATGATAGACAACAGTGAATCAACATTTTCTTCAAATCTTCTTAATTGCTTGCACATACTATAAGACTATGGTACCTTTTCTCATGGCACGCCTTAACGTGAATGGGTACATCTTCAGGGATGAGAAGACCCCTTTTTGAATGGGTTTTGTTGGCCAGGGAAGCAAACAGTTCACAAAAGTTGTCTCCTTTTGGAAAAATGGTGAAAAAACATGGAGGTGTATCCAAACACTTTCAATATTGGCATTAAGCTGTTTTACAGCTTTCATACAAACACTTACTTTGCAAAATTTGTAATCAAGAAGATCTCACAGCATGATCCCCAGATACAAAAATCTTTAGCACGAGATACCCTGGAATGCGCAAGGTCTACACTGGGTATCATGCTATAAATGATCCGCGACATGAGAAAACCAACAAGTGGTTGTGCACCCAGCGAAGACTCAGATCAGCCTGGGCATCCGCCCAGTCTGATCAGAGTCTTCGCTGTCCGCATGGAGGTAGCTTAGACCCTTGGCTACCCTTTCAGCGCTTAGCAAAGAGTCTAAGCAGACTGGGCAAATGCCCAAGCTGATCTGAGTCTGCGCTGGGCGCACAACCACTTTGTTGGTTTTCTCTTGTCGTGGCTCAAATGAAATAGAGCATGGTTGGTCTGTCTGTACAAATATAATCCTCTCCCTGAAGCTCATGGATTACCTCTCGGTACAGGCGGACAAACCAAGCTCTATCCAATACATTCCGTTTTTGCTAAAACAAAGCTGATTAAACTAACTAAATGCAACAGATTAGTCTGAAGTCATATTATAGAATTTAAATGGAAACTTTAAAGTTAATATGTAATAGCCTATGTCAACATGCAAACAAATAGCTGATAATTGGCAGGATCTCATACTACAGAAATTTTACATCTACAGAGATTTTTAAATGCAAACAGATTTTGTTTGTTAAAGATCTACTGACTTGGTCATTCACTTATTCTGGAAATATTCTAACTAATAGCTACTTATGTGAGGAAAAAGAGAGCTGAAACCCCCATCAAAAAATCTAACCCAATCTGTAATTAAAGACCTTTAAAGTTTATGCAAATTAGATTTTAAGCACTGCCCATTTTTTCTTTTCTAGGGCTTTATTTGGGAAAATGTAATTTTGATTGCAGTCATTTTCACCATATGCTGATGCAAAATATCTTAATTATTTTCTTTTCATGATGGAACTTGTCACTCTTAAGCTATTTCAGAAGACAAAAAATATGAAAAAAATTAAGTCTAAATGATACAAATTTGTTACATAACATTATTTAAATCCATGTTTTCAGCCAAACAGTACAGAGTCAGAATTTAAATTCTTTATAATTTTTTAACTTTGGAACTTATAACTTTATAACCTTTTGGAATTTTTCCATGCAGTTTTTGACATTCTTCTAGATAAAACAATATCAGTCATTTCAACTCATGCTGAAAAGTGGGCCACTAACCCTTTAAACTGAGCATGATGCTATCATGCAGGTTGTAGCTAAATGTCTATTTCAATCAAGAGCAATGGGGTAACCACAAAAGGAAAACATATCAATGGGGGGAAAAAGAGATAAATTCTATACTCAAACCCCATTTGAGCTCCTTTATATATGGTTAAACATAAACACAAGACATACTTTAAATGACCAAAAAATCAATGCCTCAAAAGGATAAAATTTTCTGTACTTAAACTAAAGCAAACATTAAATTGCAAGTATAAATATGCATGTAAGCCTTCTCGCTTCACAATCCAGGGGTTGCATGCTTGATCCCTGGCTTCTCTTGTCTTTCAAATGAGACTTTAAACCAAGGTCCCATCTCTGTATGACCTATGCATTGGTGGAACATTAGACCTGAATTCACTCACTCACACTCTTGGTTCACTCATTGAAAACAAAGTTACATAATGATGATTACAGAAATATGGTATAAACTTCAAAAGCTAGCTGTTAACAGTACAGTTACTGATAAGCATATTATTAGTAGTATGATAACTTCACACCAATGCTTGTCTCATAGCTGAGCTAGGGGGAAGCTTATTCCAATCAAACTGTCTTTTGTTTACACTATATGTGTACTTAACCATCTCAGATTTCAGTCTATTTGAAGGCCACAAGCCAGTGTTATAAATAGAGGATCTTACAAGAGTGCTCCTGTACTACTGAATTTTATCAAACGAGCTGAAGAAAAATATAAGATGTGAGGCTATGTCAAGCATCTTATCGGGTTTCCCCAATGAGTTTAATAAATTCAATAATACAGGAGTATGAATTTAAGTTTCTATTTATCATATGACACTAAAATTGCATTTTATTAGCAAACTTTGCACTAAAACGTCAAGAATTTGCCAGAGAAAGTGACATTTTATGGATGTCAATGCAATGTTATAACCTAATTTGCATATTTAATCCACTAGGTGATTATCTTTTTTAATGTATGGCTTTATTAAACTCTCAGATACGATTTCATATGATAAACAGCACTTCTTTGCACAGAGCTTTTCATAATCATGCTTCCATCTTCCTGGCAACACTGAAATACTGTTGAAAAGGACATAAAACCATCAACTCATCCTTCAATTTATCTCACTTTAAATTAAGTAATATTGCATTCTAATGTTAAGTGCATATATTACTTGGTGACCAGTGAAACTGCTTCTCACACAGAAGCTAGAAGAGGGAATATTCATAAATTATCAGACTATGTGTCTCCGAAAAAGACTAGTTTCTGCATAAACCAACAAAACATTATACTGCAGCAAAGATTAAACGGTACACACTATTAAGGTTAGGGAATTGCAAAAAGCCAAAAAGCTAAAAATGATAAGCACTTCATATGAAAAAGGGACATCCAAAATGGTATATGCAGACAAGAAAGACCCAAATCACCCTGTTCATCTACATAGTCTAGTCATGGCCTTCACAGTTCTTTGTATGACAGGTACAAAGTATTATTATACCTAACTTGCCAGAAAATGCAGACTTTAACACGAAATATTTCATAATGTTCACAGTCTACATAAAAGTTGTTTCTAATTGAAAATATGGTTGAAAAATCTCCCAAAAATATATTTGTTCTGAGCCTACACCAGGCCCCAAGGTTATAAAACTTTTGCTCGGGCTCAACTCAACTGAGCATGGAATTTTCTCTGCTGATAAATATGAAAATGCCAACTAGTGTTGGCATTTTCATATTCATAAGCAAAGAAAATTTCATACTCAGCTAAACTGAGCATGAAAACAACTGTGTGTATCAATAATTTGCTATTTATTAGCAGGAAAAATTTCATGCTCAGCTGACTTGAGCAAGAAAGATGTTTTATAACCACCTACACCAGACAGTTCTTCATAGAGAAATAGTTAAAGGAAATTCCCTGACTTTTACCTGACAAAATTCAACTTTCCTTGTCATACCAGTCAGAGCAAAACATCTTCCAACATAGGCCAACTTCACTTCAAACTATTGCTTGTCCTACAGTTCGTACAGTTGCAAATGAACACCAGCAGTACAGACTAAAGTAACGTCACATGACCGTGCTAAACATGGGCGTAACTAGAGGCAATTGCATGGTACGCACAGCCATGTTTTAAACTCTACTCCTTGAAGGGAAAGGTAGTATTTCAGCCTCTTTGGCAATTGGTATTGAAATCTTGTCTAATTCATAAAATTTCAGCAAGCAAATATGCAGGTGTGTTTTGAAATTTTGTCAATTTAGACAAAATTTCAATACGCACTTGCGTATTTGCCGTATAGGTAGCTACGCCCTTGCTAAAGATACTATGCCTCAAACCGCAGTAACTGTAGATCTAGCTGTTTTCTGGCTGCAGACTGAAGCGCGTAATGGCTGACAACCAGAATTGAATCTGTTTGGTCAGTTCGTAATGCGAGGGGGGGGAGATGCCAGTTAATATATCAGCTACCATAGAAGCTATAGTTCCAAGTGAAGTCGGTCATAGAATAATGCCAAGATATTTTATTACTGAGTTCAAACAACACTTCATCCATGGAAAGGAAATGCCAAATAAGGCCTCTTAAAGGTACTGAGGTTGATGCCAAACTATTTTACAAACTGTGCTGGCCTGCTGTGCTAGAAAATTAATCTATCTTTGATATAAACACAGAGCAAAACTTTTATATGCAATTTTCTGACTGAAAAAGAAGAATTTCCTGAATATTCCCTGCTGTTTTGGCAAAATTTCATTTTTCCCTGACAATTTTCTGACCTTGAAAAGCTTTAAATTTCCCTAACACATATATACCCTGCTGAAAGGCCATAACATATCTTTAGAGGAGAAATAAGATTGGACTCTGGTCATTGTATCTGGTCAGGCTTTTTGCTGTCTGCATATCCCATGATGAACTTGTTTCATGCATGGCCTAAAATCAAATTACATATACAGAGAAAAGACAAAAAAAATCCCTCCAACAAGCCTAACATAAAACTTCTGGGTAAATGCTGCGGTATAAAAGCAATGGTTTAAACTATCTGACTACAAAAGTGAAAGCCAATACCAATAACGGGCTGGTCGTCTACAAATGAAACATGTAAATTGTGAAAATAAAATGTAGCAAAATTAAACAGACAATACAACAAAAATAAATTAAATAAAATTTAATAAATAAATATAATGATAACAATAATAAATAAATAAACAAATATAAAATAAAACAAGACCAACTCCAGAGCCTTAAATAAGGCCACAACAATTGATTTCTTTGAGTTCAGTCCTTTTGCTCAAAATGAAATGAGAGATTATAATCTGGTTGTTTTCATATCAACCCTGGTATCATCCCAAGAAAAGAGATATCAGCCCAGTGCCAAAGACCGCAAGCTGGTACCTCTTTTCTTTGAATTAGACAATGTTTGATATCAAAGTAACTATATCATGATTTATTTACACGGATTTTCATTTTTCTTTAGATTAACAAAACCAGTTAACTGAACATTATGCAAAAGATCATTTTACACTGTACACTCTACTGAACCCAATACCAAAAGACCTGTAGAAAGGGCAATTTTCATTGGCTTTTGTAAAACAACAGTTTTATAACTTACAACAATGAGTACTTTCAATAAACCACATGCATCATAGGTGATAAATCTACTACATGTACGAGGATCGTCCAAAAAGTTCTGTCACTGGGCCTATAACTTTGCTCACAGATATGATAGCTTACCACAGTTTGCAACAATCAAAAGAACAATCTTTTATCTTTACACTGATATCAGGTAAATGGTGAAAACATGCCATCTGGTTTAGTTATAAGCTCAGATACAGACCTTATATTTGACACTGGCCTATTTTCAAGATTTTCGTTTTTCTGCTGGCTTGCTTCATGCTGCATATCTCGTCAATTACATATCGCAGGATTCTGAAATTTTCAGGGTTGCTGTCCGTTGCTTTTGGTGGGAAACTACATAAAAATCAGCGACTTCTGTCAATTATATGCGATGCAAAATATTGATATATGAAATATGGTGAAAAACACAGTCACGTGATTTTCAAGGACCCACTGTGTCTTCATTTTAGGGATCTTTTCTGAAATTTTGATTGAGAACACATTGCCATGATCTACTGCAGTAAAGATATGCTTCAGAATTTGAAATATTATACGTTTATGAAGCTTTGAACTTAGAACATGACCTAGTCGATTTTCCTATGGCGTTGTTTGCATGAAGTTGAGGTTACGAAATGCTGTAAACTCTTTAAAATGGACAGAATCACTTGGAGATTTTTTCGTTGTGTTTATTAGCACCTGAGATATCGTAGGCACCGGGCAACGATAATAGACATCCCTTCATTGATTATTGCCAGAGTTGCATCTACTAATTTGCCAGTAGGGTGAGAGTACCCTTCTTTTGAAGCAGATTGTGAATGTTGTGTCATTGATACAACGATCAGTTTTTTACAGCATCGTGATATAAAACAGAGTTTTTGAATGGCTTTTATTTAAGGTGAATAGCACTTTTCGTTTTTGAGATATAAGCCAGTGACAGAACTTTTTGGATGACCCTCGTAACTTTAAAAGCACAAACTGAATGAGCAGCAAAGTAACATTCTAGTTAAATTTTCAACATAACTGAAATTAAATGGAACATGTTTTTGAAAACCAATCAGAGTACAACAATGATCTATGTTACGAAAGTGAAGTGACAATCTGGTCATAAACTGTTCACAGTTTACTTTGAGTTTTCCTGTTTTGCTTTTCCTTCTTTTTTTTTTTTTTCTTTTGTTAATGAACTCTCAAGAGACAAGAAAATCTGGAAATCATTCACCTCCCTGTGAACAAATGAAGATAAAGTCATTCTTATTTTTTTTTTTAAATAAATCCAATGTAATTTTCATATGAGCCGCGACACGAGAAAACCAACAAAGTGGTTGTGCGACCAGCGCAGACTCAGATCAGCCTGGGCATCCGCCCAGTCTGATCAGAGCCATCGCTTTCCGCATGAAGCTAGCTTAGACCCATAGCTACCCTTAAGGCGCTTAGCGAAGGCTCTGATCAGACTGGGTGGATGCCCAGGCTGATCTGAGTCTGCGCTGGGCGCA
Organism: Ctena decussata; assembly: GCA_963989385.1. Taxonomy (NCBI): domain Eukaryota; kingdom Metazoa; phylum Mollusca; class Bivalvia; order Lucinida; family Lucinidae; genus Ctena; species Ctena decussata. The sequence goes on from OZ022507.1 coordinate 64,809,235, forward strand.
GAACCACATTGTTGGTTTTCTTGCGCCCCGGCTAATATATCTTTAGACACATCTTCTGTCTGCATAATGAGCTTTTTAGTGTATGTATCTACACAAATGATGGCATAAAACCTTTTCTTCTTTGAACTTTTGTTAAAGTAACCAATCTGACAGTTCACTTCACCTAATAACACAAATACTGTTACACCAAAAAATAGTTCCACACACTTCCATTCAAGGGTGGGGTATACTCAGGTGACATATCCTCAAATATATCTCCGTCATGGTGAAATGTCACCTGGTTTTTGAACAGCGTAAGTATCACAGAGATACGGTAATCCAAGCGTTCATCCATAATAAACTGTAAGAAAGACAATCATCACCACGCATGCTAAAATGCAGTTTTAAGACAAACAAATTATGTTTGAACTGAGGAAGAAAATTGTATAGCTGTTCAGAAACATAAAACTCTGTTTCATCAGATATGTGTCTAAAATGTTTGTTCTTGCATTCACATATTTCATTTCAACTTTTTGAATACAAACTAACAAATTGTCATAATCTAATTGTCATACATATAGGGTCATGTCGGGTAACTTCGGACAGGGGGTAAATTCGGACATACCATTGCAAACAGTGAAAATCCAGATGAGACGTCTCCTTAGGATTTTCACTGTTTGCCCAGTTAATTTTGTTTTAATTCCAAACAACTGACATATAAAGGAAACAATGTCACTGTCCGAATTTACCCACTGTCCGAATTTGCCCGACTTTACCCTACTCGATATTTTCTTAGTTCAGCCATACAGTATTCTTTTAATAGTCAATACATGTTAAAGGCACAGATGAGGGTGAATTCTGGGGTTTAGCTAATGGAAAAAACACTGATGATTTATTCTATGATCAGTCAATAAGCAAGTTTGGAGTTCTGCAAGCACAAAGGTGGATAATTAATTTCCGGGTCATAGGTCTAGTGTGCCAAAGCCGTATACGCAAAGCATAACACACCAACATATCGACTAATATTTCAATTTTCCAATATTCCATGTTTATTCTACCTTGCTAAAATAATATGACTATCCCTTTTCTCTGAATTGAAAACAAATTTTCATCATATCATTGATTTTGATCATGAAAAAGGTGTTTTATATCAACTGCCCAGGTAAGTGTAATGATGACCTATCAGATTTTTCCACACTTGACTTCTGACCTTTCGCTCAAGTCCAACCGGAAACTCGGAACTCCGAACTCGCTTATATAATCTGCAGGATAGTGTGAACTGTTGCAATTTGTAAATAGGCATCTTTTGTTTTTCCAAGCTAAGCCTCACAGATCTCCAGATCAGGGGAGTATTCAATGCTTTTTCTAAGACAGTTTTCCATATTCTTCATATAAACTGTATTTTGTAACCTTTCCAAACAAATGCCTTTTACTTTCATGACAGATAGAAATAACTTTAAGTCTCTTTAAATCATCATCCGATACTCCCCTAATCTGTCTTTCTGGTTTACGTATTCCAGAACTATCAAAGGCTGCAAAAAAGCATTCATCATTAAAACATGTATAGCATACAGAAAGTACTAGATTAACATGCTTCTCTCATCCAAAAGCTTCCATGATTTGATTACTTTATACACTGTACATAACAGCAAGGTTGTCCAGAAAATATGTTGAGATTACAGGTTGATGCAGATGGGAACAGCAAGGAACCAGACCCCCATGTCTCATTTTGCTGTTCTTCGATGTAAAAAATGAAACGTGTTGTGCAAAAATCTATGTTGGCTAGTGCAGATCTGCAGTCTGGTCAGGACATGCACAAATCTTCAGGAATAGCATTACAATCCTCACATCAGACTGCACATATGTGCAATCTTGTATGCAGTCTGGTTTCAGCATATGCAGTTTGCATATATATGCATATTCCAAGAATTGTACATAAGAAGCCCTCATTAGACTGTATAGTAAGGTTGGGTTGAGTCGGGTAAATTCGGACAGGGGATAAATTCGGACACACCATGGCAAACAGTGAAAATCCAGATGAGACGGCTCATAATGAGCCGTCTCATCAGGATATTCACTGTTTGCCCAGTTAATTTTGTTTTAATTCCAAACACTGACATATAAAGGAAACAATGTCACTGTCTGAATTTACCTGCTGTCTGAATTCAACTGACTTGACCCTAACTGATCTGGGCATTGCTATTCTTGATCTGCATCTCAACTTAACTATAACATGGCAAGAGTTAGAGTAATTTAAAACACATCACAAATGGGTCACCACAACATTTGCAACTTTGATCAAACACATTCTTTGAAGCTAAATTTCATGAAAATATTAAATTTTAGTTAAATGGATGTCATACATATTAGAAACTGACATTAAATATTGGTGAGTAGGGGGCATGCATGTACAGTGTAGGAAAAACTGCTAACAAGCACTAGCTGTAGATCAAATATGTTTTTTTTTATGTTCTACCTAACCTGACTGCCCAAACAGCTGGCACTTTCTACACCGGTCTATTGCACTTTGTGCAAGAAAAGCTGCGAGATTTTATTCAGGTAAGTTTGCCAGCTATATGTTTCATGCTTGATCACCATCTTTATCTGAATCCTGATAACACCCAAAAGTCCATGAGCCAAATATGAGAGGTCATAACAAGATGTTGTCTCTTGCCAAAATTACTCAACTTCTCATCCATGTAAATATGGTCAGTCTAAACCTATCCAAAATTTTGCTGTTCACACCCTTCCCCCCCCCCCTCCCCCACCCACACTCCCACACCATCCCTTCCCCTTTTTCTCTTACAGAGATACTGTTTACCCAACCTAAACTCTACTTTCAAAGAAATCAAAGTTAATCTCAGAACAACATTTGATCTACAGCCTTTCCCTATTAAATCAAGCATTTGCATAGAATCTTTTACCCTCATTATCTCGTGGGGCATTATTTTCATCAAACTCTCGCTTGAAGATCGACAGAAGGCATGTGATGCGGTAGTCCAGTCGGACATCCAAAATAAACTGAAACAATAATTTGCAACTCAAAGAAACAGAAACAAAATAATATACACAGCTGTGCATGACCTCAGAGAAGCAGATAAGGAGTGGGGAGTGTTGGTGATAACTTTCAGATAATTTCTATTCATTCTTCATCATCACTTAGATAGTTAGTTACTAGTTCTCTATGGAAATGTAAGGGGTCAGTGTGAGTTCATAGGGAATAGTAACTAACCATCTAAGTGTTTATTGCATAGAGGACATCTAATTATAAACTTACCCCACCCACACAAGTAGGGTCTCTCAGACAGTGAAAATGAAAAATTTCAAAAAATAAGATAATTTTGATACAAATACATTCCTTTCACTCTAACCTTACAATTGATGCTTTTATTTAAGGAATGAATGTTATTTTTTAAACGTTTACTGAAGTATAAACTACATCGGGTCACGAGCAAAGTAAGTGAACCCCGAAGATGTAGTTTATACTTCAGTAAACGTTTGAAAAATAACGTTTATTCCTTATATTTATATTATTAAACAATGTTTTTGATCAATAAAAAGATAAAAAAAAAAGTAAGAAATACATATATAAAAATCGTTTTAAAAACAATACCGGCTGAATTTTACAATAGTTTGGAACAGCCGCATTGACACTGCCTACCAGTAAATTCCACCTCCTGCTGTATATTTCACGTGGAAGTAGGCGTAGCGAGCTGTCAGTCAATGTTTACTAGCCATTCAAGTACACAGCATGTTGTAGATTTCACGTGCTACTTAGTGAGATGAGCTGTCACTCTAAAGCGCGTGACACAATGTAATTATTGACTTGTAAACGATATTGACTCCCGCATCACTTATTGGGTTTACAGAGAGTTTTGCAATGATAATGTAAATATTCACAAATGAATGAATGATGCATTTAGTTTTGGTATGACCGAAATTTTGGTGGGTGGTCATCTTGAATTTTTAGAGCACGGATGGACAGATGGATGACCTGAGCGATTTTATTTTATTTTCAACAGTATTTCTGTCATATCAGGATTGTGAGAGGGTGATTATGAAATGTTCTGTGCAATGAAGAGCTGTCTAGTCTTACAGTATATTCATTGATCTACCATGGCTGTTTAGAGGGATATCATGTGACCACCCTTGTCCAATCACATCATCAGACTCTTGTTAAAGGTGCAATATACATTTTTATGGGAAATGAGCAATACTATTTCATAATTATCACCAACACCCTCCTCTTATGAAGAACTCTGAGATCTCCATGTGTAGAAAATTAGCAGTAATCATAACCAAAAATTGAAATAAATAAAACAGACGTAAAAGTGCAGAAAATGACATTTATGCTACAACACACAAACTAGGTCAAAAAGAGACTGCATGTACTCTGCAACTTGATTACATCTTGCAGTTCACAGACATGTTAAGGTGATTGGGTACACTTCCAGGGGAAGCAACTCTTCCAATTTCATTTTTGCCTCCCCTTCTCACAAGGGGTCAACTCTTGAAGAAAAGAATTTGCTCCTCTAGGAGCAAATTCTTTCCTTTAAGAGTAGACCCCACCTCCAGGGAAGTATGTGTTGGCTGGGGTGGCTACGTGAGCTTCATAATTATATTCGCCAAAAACCTTGTTTGTGTGTTGTGGCCCATTTAAAACAAAACATAATCAGAATCAAAATTGCATTTTATAAGACCTATGAAACTATTAAACAGCAGTGTTAGTGACCAGAATTTTTACAATATCTTTGGAATGCTAAAACAAGTAAAGATCCTAACTGAATTTACAAGTACAAAAAACTAGACAAGTCACGGCAATGCATTTTATTCAAACTTTTACAGCTTTCAGTGTATAGTTGTTCAGAAAGTTCCATATTTGCCCATGAAGATCAGTAGGTCATGAGAAAAGCAATTGCATCAATATCAGAGCAAACCAGATGTGCTGTAAATATTTGGATTTGAATATAACTGTTATGCTACTTATCAGAGACTATGTATTCTAAGAAATTTTTTTATCATATGACGTCGCTGTTATTCAGTAGATAACGCCATGTCATAAAAATCCTATTACCACACTTGTAATAACACTTTCGCACATACATGTAACGTCATTGACAACGTCCATGTCAACAATGCATTTGCGTATTGAAATTATCTTCAGTTTGAAGGCGTTAAAATCCAATTTTAAAGGGTCATATGATAAACAGAATCTCACACTCATGGTCATTTCATATGAAATTTATGAAACTCGCCAGTCTCATTTCGCAAATTTCATATGAAGTGACAGCTTGTGTAAGATCCTCTATTTATGGAAATAAGTGAACTCTCCAAGACAACTCCTTCTAAGTTCAATTAGTTCCATGAAAAGTATTTTGTCTGATGCAATTATACTCCGACATGTGACTGTCAGGGAAAAATTCTTTCCAAATCCAAATCTTTTAGATACAGACCGCACCTGTGCATTGACTTGTCAAGTACTATAAATAAACGAGAACATTTTTCGAAAGAGCAAGAATTTGTTTTCTTTCAATATCTGTTTTATAAGATAAAGGCTAATGACAAATACACTAGAGAAGCTTATGTACTTCCATAAAATATTTCTACTTAGAAAATGGTGCATTTACACGTTAACAAGAAATTTTCTTTTGCCATTTTCCCAGTTATCTCACTTGCATATCAATACACCTTGACACTTGAAGCCCCAAAGATAAAGATAATTTAATTTGCAAAAAGCGTAGATCCAGATGAGGTGGCTCATAAGGAGCGACCTCACCTGGATCTATGCTGTTTGCCCTCTATTCTTTTAATTCTAAATATGGTACAATTTGGACAAAACATGTTTTTAAATTTGGCAGTCACAAGTTTTTTGTCTGCTTTTTGGTGCTTTAAGATTTAGCTGAGGCTGGCAAACTATTTTACAGTACGGTGACACATAAAGAATCCTTGGTGTATTTGTAAGCAGAAAAGACTCTAACCAGAAGACTTGCAACAGCCTTTATTCTATTTATAACGAGTGTATTTTTCTACCTGTTTTTCTGCAGTCTGTTCTGTTTCAACCTGTTCAATAATATACACCAAGGACCCTTTACCTGTCTTGTTACTTCATTTAGAATCTTGATTTAATGTTACAGGAACAAGAATACAAACAAGAAGCTAAGCACAGAAAACAAATTTCTTACCTTTAAAATCTCAATAATCTTAAGTTTTGTGTCCATTACCAAGGTGTCCATTTCTTCGTCTCTGCGTTTGGTTGGTAAAACTTCTGTATCTGCAATATAAAATAGACAATTAAAGAATCCTTAAGACAAAAACTTAATCTTAATCTCCAATCCAACTCTTCCTAAATATGCATTTGTTAAAATTTCAGCATACTGAAAGTAAATGTAACAACATTATAAAAAATTATTGTAACTTAATTTTAACTTTCTGTGACGACATAAATGAATTGAACCGCGACACAACAAAACCAGTGAAGTCGCATATGCTCCCAGCAAAGACTCAGATCAGCCTGGGCATCTGCCCAGGTTGATCAAAGTCTTAACTGTCTGCATGGAGGTAGCTTCAACCCTTAGCTACCTTTTTAGTGCACAGGGAAGACTCTGATCCCACTGGGCAGCTGCCCAAGCAGAACTAAGTATTTGCTGGGCTCACACTTTGTTGGTTTTGTTGTGTTGCAGCTCAATTTATTTTTTTGTCTTCAAATTTATAAAATCAATCCCCTGGAATCACCATCGATACTGATTTTTCTATCCCCACCTCGCACTAAATGAGATACGTATGTTCTCTCCCAATACATATGGTTTAACTCATGAGAATGGACTTATAGTCATAATGAGGATATACTTTTGCAGCACAATCAGAAATTAACTAATAATTATTCTCAAAATCCACTCAGTCCTGACCTCTATTACTCACAAAACCTACCATCTCCTACAGAAGACAATTTCCCAGTGGATCCACCCATGTGGTCAGGTACACAGTCTAATATACTAAGTAAGGTCTTGGTCAGTCTCAATAGATCACTGAAGGTGTAGAAACCAAAGTATATCAGCTCTCTTGCCAAGTTCACCACCTGTTAAACATAAGAAATGACATTTGAACCACGACATGACAAAACCAACAATGTGACTGTGGGCCCAGCGCAGACTCAGATCAGCCTGGGCATCCGCCCAGTCTGATCAGAGTCTTCGCTGTCCCCATGGAGGTAGCTTAGAACCTTAGCTTCCCTTCAAGTGCTTGGCGAAGAGTCTAATCAGACTGGGCAAATGCCCAGGCTGATCTGAGTCTGCGCCAGGCGCAATACCACATTGTTGGTTTTCTCGTGTCGCAGCTCACATGTTTACCTATTAGTTATATTATACAGCTGCCACAACACATACTGAAATTCTTAGAGACCACTCTAAGATACTTTATGCCTGGATTGCTGATTAAAGGTAGCATAATTTGGACAAATTGACTTAAAGCTAGGGCTGATGCAACTGAGGAAGGATGGATGTACAGATAGACACACAGATGGAAAAGTAGATTCCTATACTGCACCTTGTTAAAACAAATGTAACCAAGAAATATGCATAACCATTATAAAAGGAAACTTTATTCAAGGTTTGATGAATGTAACTATCAAAGTTTGATAGATACTGATTACATGCTAGGGCTGTTGCAAATGTGGTCTGACTGATGGATGAATGATATGAATGATATGAAGCACAGAGAGATTGTATATCACACCTTGCTAACGCAGGTGTGACAAATACAAATGTATCAATTCAGCCATGTCTGAGAAAAGAGTTAAGATAAAGAGAAAATATGTCTTATCTAATGTAGTAATCTGATCATTATAACAGCCTTATTAAAGATGTATGGGCATACTGCCAAGGGGACAACTTCTGTGACTTCCTGTTTGCTTCCCTGGATGAAAAGCCCTTCAAAAATGGTATCTGCCCTTGAAGAAAATGAATTTGCTCGGAGCAAATTTTTCTCTCTCAGATCAGACCACCATTGAGAAGGGAGACAAAAATGAAAATGGTAGAGTTGCTTCCCCTGGAAGTGGACCCATTCACCTTAATACCTTCAGAATGGATAAGTCCACCCTCAATAATAAGACTGGACAAGTCCATTTTCAGAAACATTACCTCATAGGTGAGTTTATTCTGTTCCCTGTCCGCAAAAGAGCCATCCTGACTAACTAGATTAAGATAATCCTCCACAAACATAATCGTCTGAGAGAAATGGGGCTTTACTTTCTCCTTCTCAGGGTCTTTGCCAATACTAGACTCATAGCTGAAATATACAATCAGTGAAATACTGTAAATAAAACAATCAATGAGGTGGAAAATTCTTTTCTTTACTCATATACAGTAATTGAAATTCAAGTCTGTACATGGTGATGAAAGTCTGCAAGTATATATTCCTAAAGCATAAACCAAGTGAACTGACACAGCCTCAGCAGTTTGCTGTTCCATACACATGTGAACAGATGGCTAGGTTAGTTTCAAGTAAGCCACTGTGAATGATGTGCTAATATCAAGTCTGACATGCTATGACATCAACATTTATTAGGCTGGATTCTGCTTTGCAATTTATTAGGATATTATATAATACGCTGGTGATTCAACTTGAGTGAGGGCATCAACAGATTTTAAACCGCTTCACGTCTCAAAATTACAAATTATTTATTTTTGTTTCAAAAGCAATCAACTTTGTCAAGTTTTTTATTTAGAAATTGTGCTATTTCATATATACGCCAGTGTAACTTAGATACACATGAGTACAGTGTTTCATGATTTCAAAGGAGAGAAATCTGTCCAAATTAACTCTCTTCCAATCAGCTTGGTGCATCTCAGGCAACCTAAAGCACTTCTTCAGGGCACTGAAGCCTTGAAACCGTATTTATTATTTGAATGTATACTTTACATCCCAGTACATGAGATCTTAAAACTAGAGACTAATAAATATACCCCTAATGTGCTTAAGTATTGGGACACCTGAAATAAAAAATTTTCCATTTGTCCCAAATGGAAAATTCAGTATTTTCAGGTGTCCCAATATATACACACAGTATGGTACATACTCTTCAATGGCAATCTGTGCCGGTATTTCCTTCCAAAGTCTAGCATATTTCACTGGTTTGACTGTCTCTTGTGGGTCTCGATCAACATGCATATGTAACATCAACCGACAGAATGAAGCTCGTAACTCGTAGGGTAACAGCTCATCAGACATACATCTGCAATGATGCAAAATAGAAATTGTTATAACCGACATGAAGAAGTTCTACTGAATGGTAACACTGTAGGTTTTTACTGATTTTTCTGTATATTTCATGTATACAAAAATGTGTGTCATGTGATCCTGATCTCATTCAGTTGATACAACTGAATGAGATCACAGGATCACATGACACACATTTTGGCCCAGAAATTGTGAGCAATCAAAAGATGCAACACTGGGTCAAATCAAGCTACTGCAGCAATGACATGTTTATTATATGCCTTCTATTCTGATTTAATATCAGTTTCTTAGCTACTGATTTGGAAGTTGTGCAAAAAAGGGCAGGAACTCATGCCTAATGTTTTGTTTGTTGATGTTACGTCATTACTCACATATCTCTGGTTCTTGCTCCTTTGTTGCACATTAAAAGCTGGGCCATTTGAAGCTGATACTCAGACATGGCCTGATTTTAAGGGAGAGTTATATGTCAGCGTTCTGTATAAAATGGCAAGAAAATAGACACTTAAAGAAGGTATCATTGATGGGCATATGATAATTACCTTTTCACACTATAAGACTAATACTTACCTGAGTATGAGATCTATATCAAGCTCAGGGTAGAGTTTGTTGATAGCTAGATATTGTCTGTCCAAACACATGTGAGAAAACAGGTTCAGCTGGTGTCTGAAATAAAATTACTAAGTGAAATGCTTTAAAATGGCATTTTTCAAATTGAAGGGCTTCCAAAGTTTGTGTCAGACCAGGGACCAGTTGTTCAAAGCATCGTTAGCTTAACGAGCTCGATAAGAGGTCAACTCGTTAAGTCTTTTATGAATTCATAACCAACTATACTGATATTTTTTGTTGAAAAAGTGTGAGAAGCTTCTCACATTTTTTTCAACAAAAAATATTGGCATATTTGAGATATTAACGTTTGAAATTTTAACGAAACGTTAACTAACAACATTGTTAGTTTTGAACAACCAGCCCCAGCTTTTTTTTCTTCAAGCTGTTAGGTCGAATGGATATATGTGTACTTTCAGGACAACCAACTCTGCCATTTGAAGTGTGTGAGTACACCTCCATGTTTTCTGCCATTTTACAATGGGAAAGAGCTTTTGATACTTAAAGAGTGTTTTCTTGGAGAACTTGGTCTCTCCCTCTCCAAAATTGGGTCTGCTCATAAAGGAAAGAATTTTCTCCCCTTGGAGGGACGCTCGGCGCCCCATTACTGCGGCTATGGATTTGTTCCGCTGAGGTGCGGGGAGAACGCCGATAGGAGAATTGAAATACTACTACTACTACTACTACCTTGGAGCAATTCATTTGCTTTACGAGTAGACTCCCATCAAGAAGGGAGCCAAAATTGAAAATGGCAGAATTGGTTGAGGCTTCTGTTCACTTGCAGTTTCGGTGGGAGAATTTTTTTTTTCTAAACTTGTTAATTCTTCTGATATAATTTTCTTAATTTACCTCTATCAACTCTACATATCTTCAGTATCTTGATAATGGCTGAGAAACAGGTACCTGACAAAAATCACAAACAGTCCCTTTTATTTATATCTTGGCTTGACCAGATGAGCATCATACAATTTTTTTTTTCTATTCAAAAGGTGGTGTCTTCAGAGCTCTAGATAAGAGGGAGTATTTGGTGATAATTAGGGATAATTTTAGTTTATTCTGCATTAAAACATATTTTGTGACCCCTCATCTGAACCGTCTCGTTGAGACGGTTCAGATGAGGGGTCACAATATATAGTTTCGATGAGAAATAAGAAAAATCATCCTTAATTATCATCAAATACTCCCTCTTATCTAGAGCTCTGGTCTTACCAGTCTACACACTGTCACAAAGCAGAGTTGTACCAGAAAACTCAACAAAAGTTTATGTTGCCAAAGCATATGCTGTTGCCACTGCCAGAAAAGTAATACCTTTATCTTGCTTCAGCTAATTACAGGCAAAATAACAATGCTTATGTGTTTTTTTTATTGGGAAGTGGCTTGAACTTCCTAAGGATCTGCTAAAACAAGAGATATACTGTGCTATGCTAATGTTCTGATGTCAGTAGTGAAACTTTCTACTTGACAATTTTACCTATAATATTGTAAAATATCTTTATCCTTTTTCGTTCCCTCCTGTGACGCCATTGCCAATGCCCTGATATCTTTCTGTTCTGCCCCGTGGTCTGTCTCCCAGATCACAACAACCTCCTCATCCTCTTCAATGGTAAAGTACGGCTCCCCGATACCACCCTCGGGACTCTCGTCCTCCATCTCCACTTCTGTCTGGGTCTTTATTAATCTGTAACAAAGAAACATAACTGTAAACTCTCCAACAGAAACTTAAGACTCCAAACTACAACTCTCAGCATTCTCAAACTAAAGATGACTCTCTTAATCCCGAAAACTGGTGTCTCAAAGTACCCTCTTATACTGATTGATTTGATTGTTTTGGGTTTAACGGCCCTTTGCCCTCTTATATCAAAGTAGACAGTTTGGACACATTTCCTTTATTTTTTATAAATATCAACTTCAGATATCTTAAACTACTGGTATCTCAAAGTAAATTTTCTGGGACCAGAAAATTTACTTTGAGATATCAGTAGCTTGAGCAGAGCTTTGACTTTGAGACATTCAGAGTTGACTGTATTCAAACTCCCTCTGCATTTCTATTAGTATGCTTCAGTTCCAGCTATATTTTTAAAAGTGTCCTAGAAATTCTGCAAAAGGTGGCACCTTCCTGTCAGCAAATAGTCACAAGAAAATTCAACAATCAAATCTTTTTAAATGTATAGGTATCACAAGCATAATAATCTGCTTTAAATCTTTAGCAAAACCATTTCCATATACAGAAGAACTTCAATGACTCAAACAGGCTTGGGACCATAAAAATTAGTTCTAGCAAAAGGTACGTTTTATCAAACCAAGGTTAGTTTCTTTATAAATTGACCTCCAAGGACCTTGGAAAGAGTTCTAGTCAGGCAGAGTTAATGAGCCATCAGGGTTCAAGCCATTGAAGTTCTTCTGTATGTTTTGATTTACTTCCAAAAAAAGAACACGTCTATCAGTGTGATCTACATGTATATCAATCTGTTTTGTGGCAAAACTGCATGAACTATGATTTCAAGCTAATGATTATCATAAATTCTATACCACAATCTATCTAACCTCAGAAAAAAATCACTTTCATTTGCCAGCATTAAGACTACTATTCACTAAACTAATACATGTGACCAGTTTTCATTAAACCACTACAATTTTTCAGAAAAGTAAATATTTTAAGGTCTAAAATTGCAATTCTTTTTTTATATTTATTTGTTTTTTCCTTACTTCTTTGCAAAAAAAAAAGAAACTGGAAAGACCTCAGTATGGCAATTCTAATAAGACTTCTTGGCAAATGCTTTAGTGGAAAAGGAAGAAAACTAATATTTTATCCATAAAATTTATCTTGCATTTTAAACCAACCCTTCGTACGCATTTGGAATTCAAAGCAAAAGTGCACTTATAGTTCTTGCAGTGAAGCATAAACACGGAATAATATAGCAGGACAGTGATTACAGATAACTGGATTCTTTAAAGGAAAAACAAAGCCTGTCCATGACTTTCTCATAAGTTTTAATGCAAGATCTTCCCTAACAAGACTGTGCAAAAGCTAAAGCCGAATAATCCAGAACTTCAGATAATGGCATATTTAATTACAGTTCTTAGATAATGTTTCTTGTTTCAAACAGTGCTCCAGGTAAGAAGGGTAACAGGGATAATTTAAAGATAATTTTTTATTTCTCAACAAAACATATGTTGTGACCCCTCATTAGAATCGTCTCATCGAGACGATTCTAATGTGGGGTCACAACTTATGTTTCTATGGAGAAATATTAACACTTTACCTAAATTATCCCTGTAACCCCTTCTTATCTGTAGCACTGTCAAAAATGCCAGTTATAAGCCCTCTTAAGAATATTCTTGCTGATGCAGTGCTAAACTGGTTCTTCAACATAATTCTATAGAACATATATTATCTCTGATTTATAATTCTATAGAACATATATTATCTCTGATTTATCACCGAAAATTCCCACTATTATCTGATGCTCTGGTAATGTGCACTCTGCTATCCTATGAAGATAACAAAGCACTCTGAATAATGATCTCTTTTCAAATTCTAGGTACAGATACCTCTTCATTGTGCTGTTAAAGAGAAAGAAATATTAATAAATACGTGGGGAGAATGTGAGAAGACAATATGTGAGCAAAGAGCTCTGGATAAGGTGCAGTTTTAAGAATAATTCTGAGATAATTTTCTTATTTCTCAATAAAAATGTATGTTGTGATCACACAGAACCGTCTGGGCAAGGAGGTTCTAATGGGTGATCACAACATAGATTTTTATGGTGGAATATGGAAAATGATCCCTGAAGTGTTCCTGTAAGTCCTTATCTGGAGCACTGAGTGTGATCCAAGTCTTTTTGAAAACTAATGGATCATTATGAAGAAAGACAGGGAGATGATATAAAAGAATAAGCGCCACTATGATAAAAAGAATGCACGTGGTTTACATCTTTATATATTTTCAGGTTTCTATAGCAAAGAGGAATTACCATAAAAGCTTTAAGCATTGGGACAGACAGATTTGGCAAACAGTGCAGACCCACAGCAGACTGTTCCCAAAGAAGCACTCTGATCAGGGCCTTCACTGTTTGCCACACCATCTGCATTTTCAGGATGCATTACTGCATTGTAAAATCAAACTTTCATTTTTAGGACAATTACCATAATTATTTTGTATGTCCCAATTTTCATATTTTTAGACTTTTAGGGTAGTGCATCATAATTCTGCAGTTGCAAACTCATTATTTTCTCAAGCACCAGTAGTTCTCTACTATTAATATAAACAGTTGCAGCAATCTCAACAATGCTCCTTATAACAGACATCATACTTTGATGTACAATATCATGTTCTTAACTTTTCGTTTCACTTGCCAAAATTTACAGTTGTCTTGCCATGAGAAAATCTGTCTTAAGGTAAATGGGTATTTTTTCAAGGGAAGCAACTCTGCTGTTTCCATTGTTGCCTCCTTTCTCAATAGGAGTCAACTCTTAAAGGACAAAATTTTGCTCTTAAAGGATAAAATTTGCTCTTAAAGGGAGCAAATTCATGCCTTCTAGAGTAGATCCAGTTTTGGAAGAAGTTTGTTGTCTAGGTAAAAGGACAGGTCACATGTCCACTTTGTTATAATGGCAGAAAAACATGGCCTTGTACCCAGTGTTCTAGATAAGAAGGGGTAATGGTGATAATTTAGGGATAATCTTCCATATTTCTCCATAGAAACTTATGTTGTGACCCCTCATTAGAACCATCTCATCAAGACGGTTCTAATGAGGGGTAACAACATATGTATTCATTGAGAAATAAAGAAAATTATCTCAGAATTATCTGCAAAAACCCACCTTACCTGAAGCTCTGCTTGTATCCATTCAGACAGATTTTACAATGATGCAGCTCACTGATACTGTAATGATGGTTTGCTCTTTGCAGAATAAAAAAGTAATTTGTCAAGATAATGACAAACGCTAAACAGAATTCTACAGATCTCTGTGTCTCACCTTTCCACTCATTTTCACAGGTTCACCATCAGCTGCACCGGGAAACTCGATAAAAGTTTATGTTGCCAACACCACGGCCAGAAATGAAATACATTTAACAGGGAACAAAACCACATGAGAACAAACCACAGGCCCGAGAAAATCATACTTTTCCAGTGTGTGAATTTCATGTAGCATCTCACTTACAATTCGAGAGGAGCATAGCATACATTGTTATAAGTGAGAAAATCATACTTTTCCAGTGTGTGAATTTCATGTAGCATCTCACTTACAATTCAAGAGGAGCATAGCATACATTGTATGCCATGCTCCTCTCAAATTATAAGTGAGATGACACCATAGATCTGTTACCATAGCAACTATGGAATTACCAACTGTTGCGGATAGTACCTTGGCAGAATGACATCATGATGATGTCCATTAGACATTAATATGAATTCTTAGTTGCTATGGTAACAGAAATATGACATCATTAGTTCTGGAGCATGGCAAACAATGTATGCCATGCTCTGCCAATTTTTCAATGCATTACAAACTGAAATTCTTTCAACAGAAACTTCAGATTTTCTAAAACAAATAATTATTCTCAAGTCATTTAATTCCATGTTATGTTTTCTTTCTGTTAATGGCAGGGGAGATAATAAGGTAATATTTACTGCTTTGTAATTTGTAAATTCCATAAAAGGCAACAAATCAATCAACTCTAAGCCAGTATTGCGAGATATTCTCCTCACCTTGTTTCTATCAAAATATCTTTATTCTCATCGCTAAGTAGACATTTACAAATCAGCTCCTGGGTCACCGGTATTGCCACTTTGTTGGAAACACACAGGTCAGATAGGTAGTCTAGAAATCTACAAACAAACATGATAAAATCTGAAGTGTTACTACAGAAATACTGCAGCATGCAGTGTACTTCTACAACAGTAGTCTGATCAGGGTCTACACAGTTTGCATGAAGCCACCTCTGACAATACAGACTCAGGTTTATGCCTCAGTTCAGAATATGAGGAATCCTTTGGACCCTCATTTTTGTTTTTAAGGGTCCTGTGCAGAAAATTAGGGATCCCATTCTATTATTTATTTTAAATTATGTTGTCTAAAGTGTTTGAAAATAGGAATTCTGTGCTTTCTTCTGTAAATAAATAAATAATATTTGATTCTTTAACCATATTCAGTAATTGCAACCATTTCTGACACCAGAATTCATAACCTTCTGCTTATGCTGTACCCTAAATCTGAGATTTCCAGAGGACTCTCAAGATTTTTTTCTGAGAGTCCCATGAATGATTTTGGGAGTAAATGATGAATAATCCTGCATAAGGGAAAACCCTGCAGACTTAACCTTATTTGAAGCTGGTAACACAGTAAGGTAAGAATGTAGGTGACTAAATACATCTTCCATATTTTTTTTCCACCATGTTAACAAAAAGGGAAACAACTTAGGTGACTTCCTGTCCACTTGCCGGGATAACAAAATGGGGACTATCCTTAAAGGAAAGAATCTGCCTCTAGGGAAGCACTTTTTTTTCCAAAAAAAATGAGTACTCATTCAGTTTAAGGAGTCCCAATGTACCGTAATGACCCTAAAATTTTGGAACCTGAAAGTTGGACAATTATTGTTCAAAATTCTTAGAAAGTGGATTTTACACACATCCAAATGATGCTTAGTGAATGGCAAACCTTGTAGACCCTGGTCAAACTGCTCTAGGTCAACAATGTTTGCTCAGGCCTGTCTATCCGAATATTTAGGGTCATTACAGTATACAGTTCCTTGGATGGAACCACAAGACAATTTCACTATTATATTCAGCCACCTTTAGAAATGACATGATTTGAAACAAGACTCAGACAAGTCTACCCGTAAGTGCTGCCTACACAGTCTGATCAGTGTCTCCACTTTAAGTTACTGGTACTTCACTTCCCAACCCTACCTTCCCTTACCCCCATAAACATAAAGAGAAACAGCTGTTGAATATCATAAACAATGGCGGATCCAGAAGGAGTTCGGGGGGATTCAAACGAACCCCCTCTTCAGCCTAAATTATTTCATTTTCATGGGGAATTTTAGCAAAAATTGGTCGAACTGCGCAAATCGATCCCCCTCAGCTAATTTGAACCCCCTATCCAAAATTCCTGGATCCGCCCCTGATAAATATACAGTTACTTCCATGATGCAGATGCTAAACTGTAGAGTGTGCTACAGTGCAACAAGAACTTTTCAAGATCAAAATCTGTCTTCCAGAATAGCAAAATCTATGATCAGCCTTTGTGTAATACTCACCTGGGCTCCTTATTCTTCCTCACCAGCTTGACGAAGGTCTCAATCTCTGAGGCAGTGATATGTTTCTCTAGTAGTTTTCTGTTGTTATGTAATAACGCTGTTATTGTATCCTCGGCTAGCACATCATAGCCTATCTGCCGCTGCATAAAGGGGAAGTTTTTGGCAATGTATTCCTGTAAAGAAGAACAATATCTGGTGAAACTTAAAGTCATACCAAAAGCAATAGAAGTATATGATGATATAGTAATTATGAAATGGTATCGCACAGTGATTTACTAACGGGATAACTACTGAAAATTGTCATTTGGAGAAAACCATAAGTTTTAGTGTCGCAAAGTACTGTTACTATGACTCAACATGACAACATTGTAATGCAAAAAACAACTAAAATGTTAATTTAACATTGCCTAAATAAGCACACCATACCTGATTTTTCCTGTAGTCTTGTTGCGATAGTTTCAATATCCTATAGCAGAGTCTACAGATCTGTCTGAAGGGGGCGTGTCTCTGATCCATAATATCTTCCATCTTCAGGGAAGGTCCATCACCATGGTCACTGAAGGGTGCTTGTAGAATCTTGAAAACCTTCAGTAGAGACAGTAAAGCAGTAAGTTAAATTCTGTAAACTAATTTCTTGCAGATGGCCAAAATTGCAACATTCAAAGTGCATGAGAAAGCAATGACCAGAAACCCACAAAATATTATGCAAGCCAGCTGAAAATTTTCATATACCTGTTTCAACTCTATTTAGCAGCTAGGATTTTCCTAACTATGTACATGTACCAGTTTAATCATCTGAAACATATTGGGAGTGAGTCTATTATGTAAAACAACATTAAAAGTGTCTGTTACTGGTTGGGTCTATATAACTGGATCCTGGCCCCGACGTTATAAAACTTTTTTCATACTCAACTCAGCTGAGCATGAAATTTTACCTGCTAATACACAGCAAATTACTGATAAACACAGTTTTTTTCTTGAATTCGGAGTGACTGGAAAACTCCGGCTTTACCCTTGAACATTGATCCTATTCGGACATTCGTAGTTTGTGGAGCTGATAGACCCAGTGGAGCTCCTTTCTCCGACGGACGGCAGGGCTTTTTTCACTGTCAGGGTCTGATGCTAAAATTTCAACAATCTGAAATTTCATATGTTGTAGGGAGTAGTTGTTAGGTTAAAATGACTAGCGATCGGTGTGTCCCTTTTATTGCGGGTGTCACGTTGGTGCTCTATCATTCTGACCTTTGTCTTTCTATTTAGTTTCGCCGACGTCTTGTTGTTTGCAAAGTTTGCATGTTATTAAATAGACAACATTTCTTGTTGTGCAGTGTCCTCTCAGAGGGAATTTATAATTGTACTATGTGCACGTATTAGTGAACACTTTAGATTTGTTTCTATCATGTGCAGTATTTACAATTTATCGTAGTACAATCTTGTACTTGTTTTTTTGCGTCAGGCCGTTTTTGCCCGCGTGTTTTTGAGTGAGTTTTCTCGAAGAATCTGAGAGTATGTCATACCAAGCTTTGGTAAAGTCGGTGTCGTCTTTGGCACGAATAGGCCGTTGATCGTAAGGCCAGATAGTGTGATGTTTCTTTCTATACATTCCCTTAGAAACTCGTTAATTGTCTTGTTCTTGTTAACTTCGACAGATAACCCCTAGTATCTTTGTAGAGTAGGTGAATTTCTAGTGGATAGCTCCTAAGTTTTCCTCCTCTTTGAGGTTTCTACGTCTGGACATTCGTAGTTTGTGGAGCTGATAGACCCAGTGGAGCTCCTTTCTCCGACGGACGGCAGTGCTTTTTTCACTGTCAGGGTCTGATGCTAAAATTTCAACAATCTGAAATTTCATATGTTGTAGGGAGTAGTTGTTAGGTTAAACAGTTTTTTTCTTGCTCAGTTTAGCTGAGTAGCAAATTTTCTCTGCTTATCAATATGAAAATGCCAACATCAGTTGGCATTTTCATATTTATCAGCAGAGAAAATTTTAATCTCAGCTGAGTTGAGCACGAAAAAAGTTTTATAACGTCAGGGCTTGAAGAATCCTCAAGCAGACAATGAAGGTTCTGGCTAGCCTGCAATGGTGGACAGACTACATGTATTCTTAAGTTATGCTGTCTATGATGTGGCTCGCCAATAACATCACTCAAGCAACTTCAGTATACCTGTTTGACAATGTTTTGTTCTCTGAGGAGTTTCTGTCTCTCTCTACAATCATTAGGGTTCTTCATCTCAACATCCAGGGGGTCACCACCAGTGTTCTCTGCTTCTTGCATTGTTACAAAGTAGATTAGATCAGATAACAACTTCGTTATATACCTGTGAGAAAGTACAATACGGGATTAACTGCAGTTTTATTTTACAAATTAAACAAAGCTTTGTGAGATATCTCTCCACCTTGAATGTTTAACCTTTTCTTAAGCATATGAGCCGCGACAAAACCAACAAAGTGGCATGTGCACCCACCGAAGACTCAGATCAGCCTGAGCATCTGCCAAATCTGATGGAGTCTTTGCTGTGTGCTAAAATGGTAGCTAAGAGTCTAAGCTACCTCCATGTGCACAGGGAAGACACTGATCAGACTGGATGGATGCCCAGGCTGATCTGAGTCTTCACTTGGCACACATGCCACTTTGTAGGTTTTGTCATGTCCTGGTTCATATATTTTCACACTTAAGCAAACGTAGTAAATCATACTATATAAAGCTGTATTAATATATGTTCTAGAAAATAAATATTCACACACTCAATTCTGATAAGCATCTATATAATAGAAATTTGAAAAGTGAAAAAATAAGGTTTTTTTTTTGTTTGTTTTTTTATCAGTTCTAGTATGTCATCTAATATGTACTACAATGCTTTTGCAACACTGTCAAATCTCAGATGTATTTTAAGTGGTGCCAGGTGCAATTGTGGATACAGAACTCCAGATAAGGTGAGTTTCTGAAGATAATTCTGAGATAATTTTCTTTACTACTCAATGAAAACATATGTTGTGACCTCTCATTAGAACTGTCTTGACGAGACTGCTCTAATGAGGGGTCACAACATAAGTTTCTATGGTGAAATATAGAAGATTATCCCTAAATTATCCCCATTACCCCTTCTAATCTAGAGCACTGTGGACAGATAAAAGAGGCACATTATGATGAATGGGTATACTATGTTTTTCCAACCATTTTATCAAAGGGAAAAATCTTCCTATTTGCCTCCCTTAGCAAAGCAGCTCTTCAAAAGGGTGTATACACTTGAAGAAATCAAAATGATCCTGGAGGAGCAAATTCTTCCTTTTAAAGATTGTCTCCCATAGAGAAGAGAGGCAAAAAAGTAAACAACAGAGTTGCTTCCCCTGATTTTGTAACCATTCATCTTAAAATGTGCATTACCGTTTTTCGTTTTGTGTAATGGAGCCTTTCTCCAGTTTGCCTGCAATATCTGCCGCTAGTTTGCTGGCATCATTAGCAAAGTCAAGGTCTCTCACTTCACATGGGGATACAGGAACTATGTTAAAGGCTTCCTTGTCCTCCTTTATCTGAGCACAACCAACCTGTAATACAAGGATATTTAACTGTAATACAGGAAATACATCCTCCACTTCAAAACTCCTTGACTTTACCCAATTTTCCCTTACATTTTCCATACTGTTTTACACATCAACAGTTGACCACACTCTTTACTTGATCAGTGCTATAGGTATCACTCGAACTTCCCTGGGTGCACATACAACAAGGTGGCATGTGCGCCCAGTGAAGACTCATATCAGCCTGGGCATCCACCCAGTCTAATTAGAGTCTTCCCTGTCAGCATGGAGGTAAGCCCTCAGCTACCTTTTATGGGCACAGCCAAAACTCTGATCAGACTGGGCGGATGCCCAGACTGATCCTGAGTCTTCGCTGGTGGCACATGCCACTTTGTTGGTTTTGTTGTGTTGTGGCTCAAATGCTTTTTTCATTGCATAGAGCCCTTTACAATCATCCTTCCATAGTCCTGATATGAGGAAATACTGTTGAAACAGATGCTTAATCCAAAGACATCAATCAAAATACAGTTGAAACAGACGCAAGATCCAAAGACATCACTCATCCACACTTACCTTATTCATGACTGCCCGTTCATCATCTTTGTCTATAGCCAGGGTGGAGGTACTGTGAACCCAAGTGCTGGTACAGAGATGATGAAGTCGAACATACGAGTTTCTGAAATACATAAACAGTTATGCTTGTATACGTGTGAATGCGATACACTGTCATGTTCTTCAAACAATTTGTCTAAAACAAGAAAAATACATGTGATTAATATCAGATTCCCTTTAAGAAGAGATACTATTCAAAAGATGTCCACCCTTGAAGAAAAGAATTGTTGACCACTCACTCCCCATTTTCCTACCCATCCCCATCCCCTTGAAAAGGGAAGCAAAAATGCTGCTTTTCATGCAAGTCTTTCTATTTGCCCTTTACAGTAAATAAAGAACACATCAAAATAAAATAATCTACAGTGACTATAACCCCAGAAACTATAGGAGAAACTAACCTTGGTACAAGAGTGTCAGATCTAGTCATTGTAGTAGGGTCCAGTTCAAACAGAGTAGCAATGTCATGACCATGTGGCACTGAGACCAGACAATAAACAGGGGCAGTTGGTGACCCTCGTAACTTCTGCCTCATAATGTCCAATGTTGGATCTGTGTCAATCTGTATAAATATCAATGACACATTACTGTAACAGCATAAAATGATTAACGACAAAGAAAATGGTGTTCAGTGGATATGAATGATGTTGTTGAGGTGAACATACAATCATGTATAAACTACAACATCTCATGATTTTTGCCTGAATTTTTGCAATTTTGGTATGACAATACAGGATTATAGTCAGAAAAAGAGGAAGGGAAATTTATCAAAATATGGTATTAAAATAAGTAAACTTCTCACATTTCTACATAACCCCACATCTTGTAATGAACTTCATCAAAATATTGAACTTATACCTGTCAAGAACTACACATATCTCTAAAACATACCGTATTCGACCAAATTAGTGCACATGCCCCTATAAGCCCACATCATGGTGATTTTTGAGGCATATAACTAGATCGGCACACATAATTTTATTGGTTTATTTGTTTAGAAGAGGTGAAAAATGCTTCATAATCTTTCATTTGTAAAACTTCTCTATTCTTCTATGCCCATAGGCAGCTTTTCTCTTTTGGGTAACCTTTAAGTTTGTTTCCTTCAATACATAAAAAGTAGTTGAAATGTGCACTTATAAGAAAGAAAATTTTCTACAAGTATTTATTACAATTTTGAAGAAGTTAAGCACACGGGGCGTTAAAAGGCTTGATTACGTTATCTCCAAAACTAGCAGTTTAAATAGTCATATACTATATAATTTGTCTATAAAATTATCTTAGACCTAATGAAGATAGAATTATAATTGTCAATCACTTACCTCAGCGGCAAGATACTGCCCTGAAGCCAGATGCTTGAATCTGAATAGACTGTTCCAGTGACCAGCCCCTCCACGACATGGATCGTGCTGAACAACCTGCAAGTGGCATATATAAAAGAGTAGAAAAATCTTTATTTTTTTCTCTCATTTACTTCCACACTGAGTTTTTCAATACGGCTTTCGTAATACTTAAGGTGACTGTGTGTACTTTAAGGAGAATCAATTTTGCCATTCTCATTTTTTTGCCTCTTTTGTCAATGAGAGTCCACTGTTAAAGGAAAGAATTTGTTCTTCCAAGAGCAAATTCTGACCTTTAAGGGTAGTCCCCAATTAAGTAGAGATTTTTCATCCAAAAATGAAAACAGGAATTCAAGAAGTAATTTCCCTTATGTAAAAATGGCCAAAAAAGATGGAGGTGTACCTTTACACCTTAAATGAAATTTCTCAACATTTCACTGCATGTGATTAGATAACATTTCTGATGAAACTGCATGTATCAGGAGCGTAACTAGGGGCAATTTCATGATACGCACAACTATGTTTTATGCTCTACTTCTTGAAAGGAAAGCTAGCATTTCAGCCACTTTGGTAATTGGTATTGAAATCTTGTCTAATTTATAAAATTTCAGCATGCAAATATGCAGGTGCGTTTTGAAATTTTGTCAATTTTGACAAAATTTAAATACGCACTTGCATATTTGCCGTATACCTAGCCACGCCCTTGTGTATTAATCAAGACAACACATCTATGAGAATATAAGTTATTTTTTTCTTATACATGTATGTAAATATATTTTACCTTAATTATGTTGATATTGATAATATATGTACACATTGACAATTCTGATTTCTACAGATCCTGACAAGGTGATTATAATGAGCCACCTGATCTGGATCTACGCTCAGCTGTTTGCAAATGGAACTATTTTCATTTCAGGTGCTTTAAGTGTTAAATACAATACAAACCTCAATTTCCCACAATGCCTTGGAGCTGGTGGCCGCTGTGGCAGATGATCGGGCTGTTGTTCTCAGGAAGACATGTTGTTGTTTCTTATACTCATCTCCGGTGAGAAACTTCTGTTCCTCAGCATGAAACAATCTCACTACATCACCCTGCAAAGACATGAAATAGTTCCTTTGTTCTTTTACTATGTTACCAGAGCTTCAGAGAAGTGAGATTTTAGGATGATACTGAGATAATTTTTCATATTTCTCGACAAAAATATACATTGTCACCCCTTCTTATAACCGTCTTGGCTGAGACTGTACTAATCAGGGATCATAATATTATGCTTATAAGCAGAAATACATACGGTAGCTCCCTTTATGACTCTATTTCAAAGAACATGAGGCAAATATGAGATTCGATAATGGGTTTAAGGTGTTTAATGCTTGTTGCCGCCCGAGGCTGATGTTAACAACAGGTCTTTAACATTGTAGAGGAATGCGACAAATGTTAAACACAGAAAACCAGGTGGTTGAATGTCATCCTCAGACATTTTTAACTAATTTCACTACAAAATTATATTTTACTTTCATCCATCTCACTCTTAAATTGTGCACTCTCTATGCCTAATTTTTTAAAGAATACAAATAGAACCACTGAAACTATTGTAGTAAAACTTTCTAGAAAATGACGTCATAAAACATGATCATCCTCCCCAACACACAAACACACATACCCCTTTAAGGACATCTTCCATGTTTTCTTTGTAGTCCATGAACAAAGTCATCTTCCAACTGGTGTTACAGCTGACAGAGTTAACTTCCTTACACCCAGGGTTGTCAACCAGGTCATAGCTACTGGCATGGAGGGGCTGTTCTGCATTCACTGGATTTAGGATCACCTTATCCCCAACTACAACCTTAGTTTGAAAGAGAAGGATTTAACAGATGACAGTCTCACAGGCTTTTAAAGACACCTATCAAACTGGATTGTCTTAGTTGTATGCACACATGTTAACCATCTGCAGTAGTTTCTTTTCATCAAGTCCATTCCCAGCAGGCACATAACGTCAAAATGACGTCGGACTGACGTTGATGCGACATAATGATGTCGCATCGACGTTAGTACGACGTCATTTCGAGGTCATGTGCTTGCTGGGTTTGATTGCTCTGTAAGGATCATTTGGTTAAACTGTGTCCCTAATGGCAAACCATTTAAACTCTGATCAGAGGAACAGTCTGACCTATCTCCTCAAGCAATTCTCTTTAAATACTCAGACTTATTACGGAATGTCTTTGA
The DNA here is from genome assembly GCA_963989385.1 of Ctena decussata. Taxonomy (NCBI): domain Eukaryota; kingdom Metazoa; phylum Mollusca; class Bivalvia; order Lucinida; family Lucinidae; genus Ctena; species Ctena decussata. The sequence goes on from OZ022507.1 coordinate 64,834,005, forward strand.
TTTTATGGAAGAAATACATTCTTTATCATAATCAGCACAATCAAGTTATTGGTGCTTTTTTATTTCAATTCTACTACACATCAGAAAGAGATTATTTTTCAAAGAAAATAATACGGTGTTGTTCAGTGTTCATTCTAGACCAGTAACAGAGTTATGAGAATTGAAACACACACACAAAATAACCCACTCTTTACCTTGTCTCCGGACTGTCTCAGCTTATAGAAGGGTACAATGTAGAACCAGGAGCCCTCATTCCCAGCACTGTCCAGAGTCACCCTCATGGCATTTCTCTCAAGCTGGGCCGGCAGCCTCTTGTTTACTGTCAGGTATTTATTGCTCTTGAGATGAAGTAACTGAAAATAGAAATGTATGCATACACTCAGATTTATTTCATGGTACACAGTAATCAGTGCTCCAGATAAGAAGGGGTAACAGGGGTAATTTAGGAATATTTTTTTCAAATTTTTCCCTAAAAACATATGTTGTGACCCATCATTAGAACCGTCTTGCCAAGACGGTTCTAATGAGGGGTCAAAACATTTCATTGAGACATAAGAAAAATTTTCTCTGAATTATTCCTGTTACCCACTGTCATCTGGAGCTCTGGACTACTCTCAGATTGGTTTCGAGGGGATTTATGAAATGAACCTATGGGGAGTTTCAACAATTTCATATAAAACAACCATGAGTGTAAGTAATAGTTATACCATGGTTTGTCTCCCTGTACAAGGAGATAATCCATGAGCTTTAGCAAGGTACTTAAGCCCTGCTATCCCTTGCTTTGGCCTCAGGCCTCAGCCCAGGGGAAGCCAGGGTAGCAAAAGACTGCTGCATAATTAGGTCTATAGTCTGAATGATTAAAAAAAAGCTTTTCTGATCAGATTTCCATTTTTTTTTAAAGCAATTAAACCTGGAAAGTATATCTGTTGATAATGGTAGCTTTGTAGACTAAAGTAAATTGAGCCGCGACACGACAAAACCAACAATGTGGTTGTGAGCCCAGCGCAGACTCAGATCAGCCTGGGCATCCGCCCAGTCTGATCAGAGTCTACGCTGTCCGCATGAAGGAAGCTTCGACCCTTAGCTACCCTTTAAGCGCTTAGGAAAGAGTCTGATCAGACTGGGTGAATGTCCAGGCTGATCTGAGTCTGCACTGGGCACACAACCACTTTGTTGGTTTTCTCGTGTCGCGGCTCAATTAATAAAAACACATTCAGTCTATATACAAAACAATTAGATACAGATTATTTGGAGTGTCTGGAATTTTAGCTTAGAAAATTGATAGGAAAATAAAATAAATGTTTTCTATTATCCATACAAAAATGCTTGATTAAAACTCTGATACATTTTAGCAGATGCTTCATTTTGTCTACCTGAAAAATTCTAAGAATTGGGACAGACAGGTCTGAGCCAACCATGCAAAACCAAGATCAAACTGCTCCTAATATCAAAGTCTACAATGTTTGCCATTCCATCTGCACTTTTAGGATGCTTTACTGCACCTTAAAACCAGATTGTTCCATTTTCAGGGCAATTATGGTAGTCATAGGTGTCCCAATTTTTTTAATTTTTAAGGTATAAGTTTTTGCCTATAAACACAGGTGAAGTTTGAAAGAAATAACTGCTTTGTGTTTGTGTTACTGGATGAGAAACTGCAGCTGTACTTCTTATGTAACTGTTTTAATGCATTTTCCAGATAATACTGATGAAAACACCTATGGTTTTTCTTTTGTTTCCTGTTTCGGCAAAAAATCATAATTATTGGGACAAAACAGAAATTGATTTTTCACAAAGGGTGCAGACCCAGATCAGACTGCTCCTAGAGGGGCAGTCTGATCAGGGTCTGTACTCTTTATTATTCAGCAGCATTTACAATCAACATCTCCAAACTGGAAAACTCGACTTGTCCAAATTTGTAGATGAAAAACGTCCATTCCAGAAATTAGAGGGATTGTTGTTGTTGTTGTTATTGTTTAACGTCCACGGTAAACAGCTATGGTCAAGTCGGGATGGTCAATTAACCTAACCACACTATTCCTGGGCAGGCTTAGACCTCCAAAGTGGCTAACCAGTACTAAGTACACTTACTTTCACCAGTAACTGACAACTGCCCTTCTTGAATCAGCGGAAGGGCAAATGAAAGTAAGTGGCAGGACACCCACCGGGTATTGAATCTGGGACCTCTGGCTTAAAAGTCGGACAAGCTACAGAATGTGCTACACAGCCCGACTGAATCTGGGACCTCTGGCTTAAAAGTCGGACAAGCTACAGAATGTGCTACACAGCCCGACTGAATCTGGGACCTCTGGCTTAAAAGTCGGACAAGCTACAGAATGTGCTACACAGCCCGACTGAATCTGGGACCTCTGGCTTAAAAGTCGGACAAGCTACAGAATGTGCTACACAGCCCGACTGAATCTGGGACCTCTGGCTTAAAAGTCGGACAAGCTACAGAATGTGCTACACAGCCCGACTAATTAGAGGGATAATGGCAAAGGTGTTCCAAATGCATTTTCACTTATACTTGTTCAGCTATAATGGTATCTTGTTCACTTTAAATTTTTTACTGGAACATCATAATAAAACAGGTGGCTCTTGTATTCACTGGGACTCAGACCTGCAACCCCAAATTCAAAGTCAATAGCATTAAGACAGGCAATAGATCAGACAGGCCTTGTATCTTCTGTTAATGTCAAACAATTGCTAGCTGAATGTTGAACAACGTCGATTATGACCAAACAGCCTCTCACTGTACCTGTCTGATTGTTTATGTAAAAACAATTCAGTGATTTCTTTCCTTGTCTATCATCAAAACGCAATACAAGATTTTCCAGGCAATATGTTTATCTTGGATCACACTTATTACTGCTTATTAGTGCTATACAAAGGTAATACACAGTTCCGAGAATAGCCGCTAAGCTCCGCCTGCTTAGTTACTGTTACTACGTCTCACAAGCTTACACAAAGATGGCGGAAAAACAAATGACAAAAGCAAGTGTCTGCTAAATGAAGAATTCAGTGATTTCTTTCCTTGTCTATCATCAAAACGCAATACAAGATTTTCCAGGCAATATGTTTATCTTGGATCACACTTATTACTGCTTATTAGTGCTATACAAAGGTAATACACAGTTCCGAGAATAGCCGCTAAGCTCCGCCTGCTTAGTTACTGTTACTACGTCTCACAAGCTTACACAAAGATGGCGGAAAAACAAATGACAAAAGCAAGTGTCTGCTAAATGTTTGCGATCTATGGCAAAGAATCAGACCGCTCATGATCTACACATGGCAGTTGGCGCACCATGAATTTCCGATGCGTTCTGTTCTTGCAAAGCATGGTAAGTTTATTAAAATGGGTGTTAGTTTGTTTTCTTTAAACAGGTATACATCCCTCCATTGACTGTTAGGTAAAATCACGGACTAATGTTGGATACTGACCACGTGCGATTTGTTTGTGCGACCATGTCACATGCTAGATTGTCGTTGCATTGGCCAGGTATACGCTATCATGTGATTTTGAGTGATATTCTGGGTGTGGCTCGGAACTGTGTATTGTTCAACAAGCTGTAAATACTAGGACAGGATATTGTAGACCCTGGTCTGACTGCTCCATAGGAGCAGTCTGATCAGGGTCTACAATACTTGCTATTTCACAAATGGATTTTTGACAAAATAGGACAGAAAACCAACTTGTTCAATTTTTTGGACAATTACTTGAATCAGCTAAGGAAAACCAGTATTTAGCTTAATTAAAGCACAATTTCTTTGGAAAGCTATCTTCAAATACCAGCTTAATTAACAATTCTTTGATTTTTTTTTTTAACAGAAATAGAAATGAAGAATATTTTTATGATCTAGAGAAGAAAATCAATCTGTGGTCTAATTAATACCCTAGCTAGCTATGCAGTGGCTTCATTTTCTTAATATTGCTATTACAAGTAAATTTGAGATGTTTTTGATGTTGCTTTGTACTTTCATGGCTCTTCCAATACAGACCACCCAGTCATGGTGGTCTCAAAGAAGCTTGAGTGCTGAAAACCACCAACCCGCCAAAAGGGGTCTGTGCTTTAATACTTAGGCCAAAAAAAAAATAGTTGTGTTTCTGGTTCCTTGCCCAAAAAAAACAGGGTCGGTAGGTAGGTTTTACTTTTTTTTTTTTTTTTTACTTTTTTTTTTTTTTTTTACTTTTTTTTTTTAATTGCCTCTAAAATTTGTTTACCCATTGTTTGATGCTTTAAACCTGTAATTTTGGTAAATAAAATTTGTGATATACTATGTGCTTGTCTTAAAATCATTTCCTTAAAAATATTTGATATTGCTATCATTGATGAGCAGTATGCTTCTAAGGACAGTCAAGTCTGCTTATACCATATGGACGTACAGCAGAAGTTTTCAAAAGTGGATACGTATTTCCATAAAAATTATGCTGCTTTGTGGACATTTTGAGTCTTCCTGTAAAACCATAGAGAAACTAAGTGCAAATTTTTTTAAAAATGCAAAAAAAAAGTTCAGAGTCGGGCGGGGAACCAGAAACACAAATATTTTTTTATTTGGTCTTATAGCAATGAGAAGTTTCAGTAACATTAGTATACAACTTGTCCATTTCGTCAAGTGCATAAAAGTTCTTATCACTAGACTTTTCATGACAACCAATTCCTGGTACATGTTTATAAATGTCATGTCTGCAAATGATACTTATTGAAGTATTCAGTGACTTCATGCGTACATGATGTTACCTGAGCCAAACACTTTTCAGAATAGAAGTATAAATCAATCCTCGACACCTCGAGTTTCATGTTATATCCTTTAAAGCGCCAAAGAAGCAGGCAATAATGTTTCTGCAAATTCAATTAAGTGCCAAAAATAAAAACAGTTGAATTAATTTGCAAATAGTATAGATCAAAATGAGGTGACTCAAAATGAACTGCCTTATCTTTGTCAACACTATTTGTCCTCTAGTTGGATAAAGCTTTGTACAACTTTTTTTTTTTTTTAAATTTGGGAGATGTAAAGTATTTTTGCCTGCTTTTTAGGCATGATGTGGGATCAAACTAAAATTACCAATATTAGATGGTTCTAATGCCAACCACAATATGCTCCAGATAAAGGGTAACATGGATAATTTAGGGATAATTTTCCACATTTCTCCATAAAAGCATATCTTGTGACCCCTCATTAGAGCCCTCTCGACAAGACGGTGCTAATGAGGGGTCACAACACTGGTTTTCATTGAGAAATAAAAAAAAATTGTCTTCAAATTATCCTCAAAACCACCTTACTTGGAGCTCTGGTATTGGCTGATAATGTAGAACTCTGGCTTTGACGACTTCAGCATTCGTGTTAATCTTACAAATCTTCATACAAATGTCAAACCCTGTCTCGCTTTGCTGACTGATAAAACTTTGTTGTCGTGGATTTTTCATTTCAATTAATTGATTCTGTTGCCAAGAGCAGGATTAATATTTCTCCGACTGAGCTGCTGACCAACTAACGAGCCTTAGCGTAAGGTATTACCAATGATGGCCTGGATCAGTGTGAGCATCTAATCAGTCTGATCAGACATTTTTCCATTCAAATTGCATAAACTCTATGGTTCCCAACGAATCTTTGAGTAAACAATTATCTAATTGGAAAACAACTATTCTGACATAATCATATTCCACAGTGCTTGTGATACAGTCCCTTTTTCTGGCCCCTGTCCGATGTTCAGAAATAACTTGAAAATCTCACGTGTATACGTGGAACGCATGGTTCTAGAGAAGCTGAATGCTTTGAGGTTTACAATTGAGCCTCAAAAATAAAAATAGTTGAATTTGCAAACAGTGAAGGCTCCTTAAATATGGGCACCCCTTTACTTTTTGTCCATAAATAGTTTTCTTTTCAGTTTCTTTCGGAGCAAAAAAACAGGTTCACCGTTATTAGATGGATATACCCTTATTAGTGAAAACAGGATATCCCTGGAAGACTTATTAGCGAAAGCATGGAAATTGCTAATAAAATGCAAGCAGATTGAATAATGTCCCTAAAAGTGATAAATATGGAGGTCTTGGTGCAGGGAAATCAATGCCAGGAAATTTAAACAGAATGAGACAGTTTAAGGAAACCTGAAATTAGAGTCATATTCTTTACAATATGCGTGACATGTGACATCGTAACTGTGTAAATATAGTTTCAGGGAGTCAAATTAAAACTTAAAACACCAGTGACAAAAATGGCAGAATTTGCAAACAGTGAAGATCCTGATGTGGCGCTCAAAATGAGCCGCCTCATTTAGATCTTCACTATTTGCCCTCTAGTTTTTGAATTTTCAATATGATATAGCTTGGATGAAACATATTCTGAAATTTTTGTGGACATAAATTTTGGCGTCTGCTTTTTGGCACCTAACGGGTTAACAGTATAGACATAACCCCCTGGTAGAAATAAATCTTCCTTGTTGAAATAACTACCTGAATAACACTGCCATACTGCACATCCTTGCCCAGTTCTTTTCTGTTCTCATTTTCATTCTGTTTCTTCTCAAGTTCTGCTGCATGCTGAAAAATAAAAACAAAAGATCTACAAAATTTAGAAAGTTTTTCTTTTGGGACATTTTGAGAATTGTTGTTGTTGTTGCTGCTTTACATCAATGGTATATATACAGCTATGGTCATGTCAGGATGGTCAGTTATTGAGTTAACCTAACCACACTATTCCTGGACAGCCTTAGACCTTCTTAAAGAGGTTAAACAGTACTAAGTGCACTTACTTTTGCCAGTAACTGACAACTGCCCTTCCTGAATCAGTGTATGGAGAAACCAAAGTAAGTGGCCGAACAGGTATTGAACCCGGCCAGGACCTCTGGCTCTAGAGCCAGATGCACAATCAAACCCAGGACCTCTGGCACTTGAGTCAGATGCACAACCGACTGCCCCGGCTATGTGGCCAGGCAACATTTTGGGAAAGCCATATTTTTGCTTACTGGTGAAGTGCAAAAGAATTTAAAGCTTCCAATAAATGGCTACGCTACATGGTTTGCATATTCAACTGCAGCTGACTTTCATTATCTCAAACACTGATATCTCAAAGTACCTGTTTATATCAAAGAATTTTATTTCCTATTTTTCTTATTATTTCAAATCCTCTAATCTCAAACTACATGTATCTCAAAGTAAATTTTCTGGGACCAGAAAATTTACTTTGAGATATCAGTAGTTTGAGATGACCTTTAACTTTGGGATATCAAGAGCTTACTTTTTTAATTTTTGCTCTTTATTTCAAGATAGACGCCAGTATTCTAGAATGTCACTCCTGCTACACTCATTGAGTTAATCCTGAATATTGCTCAAATTTCAATGGGATAAGCCTCCCCCTGGCTACAAAGTTCAGTCACTCACAGGTGAGTGAGGTCTTAGAATACAGCCAAAAGACTCTCTGATTTTATCAGTGCATTTTCCATGACCCTACTATAAGAAGTAGGTTAGAATATATTTTAGTGCAAGTCAAGTCAAATCAATACTACTTAATTAAAATTCACATCCTTACAACTGCATATATCTTGTACCAAATGTACGCCATAAAGATCAGGGAAAATGATGATAAATAACTGTGATCAACTTTGTAAGCTAAGTAACACAAACTCAATGGGACAAAATCTCTCTTACATTTTATCCAGGAAGGTTTTAAATCTTCACTTATTTTTCAGTATATTTACGTAAAACTAAATCCTGTTATAAAACTGGACAGAGTACGTACTCTGTCTCCATATACAGTCAGCTCTCAATATCTCAAAGTCAAAGTTCATCCCAGTGATACCTCAAAGTAAATTTTCTGGTCTGAGATACCAGGGGCCGTATTTATAAAACAACTTAAGTGGTTGCTATGCTGTTGCTAAGGCTAAATGTCTTTGAAGGAGATTCTCTACAACCATGAAATTTGCTCTGGAGGAACAGTCTAAAGAAGACTGTTCCTCCAGAGCAAGTTTCATGGTTGTATGGAATCTCCAACATAGAAATTTAGCCTTAGCAACAGCATAGCAACGACTTAAGTGCTTTTATAAATACGGCCCCAGTAGTTTAAGGCATTGAAATCTGACAAAAACACGTAATGCATCTAACCATAACATATTCTTTAATATAGGAGGGTACTTTGAGATATCTGTGTTTGAGACATTGAGAGATGACTGTATGTTTTAATAGATATGTTTGTTTCTAATAAAACCAAATAAAAGGTTTATAAATTAATAAAAACTGGCTAATATATTTTCTTGCATGAAAATTTTTCAGTGTTTCTGGATTTACTACATTTTTAAGTTCTAAAAGGACTGATTATTAACAACAACAAAAAATAAATAAAAATAAAAATGGTAATTTGACTACAGCAAATTTTTGATACATATCACCAGAACTGATAAATAAAACACTTCTTTGGTGTGTACACATTGCAAAATGATAATAACATGCATCAATTAGTGAGAAAATTGCTATCACATTCTGCTTTGGCTACTCTCCATATGAAGGTTTAGAAAGTATGAATTCTCTTAGAACTTCAGCACTAAGATTCTTAGAGGATTGTCTTCTACTTTTAATTGCTCTAATACCGGTATTATACAGAAATAACAGCCCTTATAATTACAGGCTAGATGCATGAGAAAGTTAACACATGTGACTAAATGTATTTGACTGTATTGATTTGTTGGCTGGTACTGTGGCCATGGCCACAGGATAGTACAAAAAACAAGAAGTTCTACAGTTCTGTGGTCCACAGAACTGTAGAACTTCTTGTTTTTTGTCAGACTGGCTAACAGAGACATATTTAAGCAAATTATGATATGATTGTATTTTATCATCTATTTTTTTTTTCATATGCTACATGTAAAATTACTTTTCAAATTGATACCTTGTAAGGTTATGGGATAGAATAGAATAGAAATAGCTTTTTCAAGATTCTGGATATCTGTTGACATCAGCATTTGGGTTCTTCAGTTATGAGCAAACTAAGTACTAAACAATATTTTCTTCTTCCTTCATTCTTTCTTTCTTTCATTCTTTCTTTTCTTCTCACTCTATTTTGCTGACTGATATTATAAATTCTAATAAATGCACTCAGGATTTGAGACACCGCCCTTGTGCACTGACGGCAATAAGTAAATATTGCCAAGAACATGAGAGTGCAGCAATTTCACATAGAAAGAACAAAGGCGAAATCCTAAAATATTATCTATTTTCAACATACTCAACTGTGAAAATTCTAAAACTTAGGACACCTAAATTTATTGCTATAAGTGTCCTAAAAATGGAACAGCTAGTTTGATTTTTACAATGCATTTATGCACCCAAAAGATGCTAATGGAATGGCAAACAGTGTACACCCTGATCAGACTGCTCCTGCAGGAGCAGTCTGATCTGGGTCTGCACTGTTTAGTCAGACCTATCAATCTCAATATTTAGAATTTTATGCTAAACATAGCAAAGAACATGAGAGAATGCAGCAATTTCTTAATTCTTTTTCAAAGAAAGAAAAAGAAAATCTGCAAGTTCCTGAAACCATTATCTATCTTACATACTAAAACAACATGAAAGACTCTTGCATCCTGGTTATAAAAGTATAAGCATCATTGTTATCACTACTGATAGACATTTTGATAGAGAATTATCATTTATGAAATAAACCATTTGGCAATTTACATGGTACATTCTGATAGAGACATCCGTCATTGGTGCAACAGGCTTTCAAATGAATCATTTCATTTTATCTAAACATTGTATTACTAGTTCAATCCCGAGATGGTGGGGCTTGAAAAAGAGAAATTTACCAAATTTTTTTAAAACCAAAAATTTTTTTTTTACTTTGCTGATGCAAAGAAGATTTGTGAAAATTTTCCCAGTATCTCTTGGACACATTACTTCACCGTAAAGCCAATCTAGTCCATCTTCAGGACAAACACGGCAATTATTTTAGGTGTCTCATTTTTAAGATTTTCTACAGTATGGTATTTTGCTTGTCAAACTGTCAAGACTGTCACATAGCCATCATTAAACAGTAATAAACTTAAACTTGAATTAAAACAATCACACACTAAAGTCTTTTTATTTGTTTAAAGTGAAAGATTCAGTGTGAATATTCAGAATCAACCATGTTAATTTAACAAGCCGAGTTAACCAGAGTAACATTCCTGTCAAGTTTCAAGAAAATCAGTCCAGTACTAAAGGAGATGTGACCAATTTAAATGGCAGACTTGATTCAGACACCATTGCATACAGCCTTTCATGACCAAACCTCCATTGGCTTGATATGACTAACATACTGTTGAATAGGCTGTTAAACCAGAATCCACCCATCCGACATAATCCCAATACTCAGGGTTTTTATGGTACTGAGACTTCTAATAAACGCCTTATGCTTTTTATCAGGCTGTCATAAAACAGCAGCATTATAACAGTTAAGCCCCGACACGAGAAAACCAACAAGGTGGCAAGTCGCCCAGCATATACTCAGATCAGCCTGGGCATCTGCCCAGTCTGATCAGACTCTTCCCTAAGCACTTATAGGGTAGCTTAGGGTATGAGCTACCTCCATGCGGACAGCAAAGACATTGATCAGACTGGGCAGGATGCCCAGGCTGATCTGAGTCTGCACTGGGCGCACAACCACTTTGTTGGTTTTCTTGTGTCGCAGCTCAGTTAATCTCTGATTCTTCAGGTTATACAAGTCAGTTCTGATGAGAAAATTATCAATTATGATGCCTCTTTCATAGCTCTTTGAGTATTATAGTAATTTTGATAACCTTTCTGTCTCTGTAGGAATTCTCAACTATAAAACTAAAGCTTAATTTCAGGAAATGATACCATAATCTGACATGGGAAATGTCACACATTACACCAGTAATTTCAATTCCATGTGGTCAAGTGGCCAGTGCTACTTACTACCCACCATAGGGCTGCATTCGAGACTCCCTGGTCAAACTTAAAACGGGCTTCACTGCACAGCCCTTCATTATCATGCACCAATTGTCCTGATATGACTGAAATATGAAATACTGCATCTGTTGAAAAGGTCGTAAAACGCCAAGTCTTCAATCCATCCAGAGCAGACATTAATGTTCTACCTTCTCCATCTTTCTGGCACATCCGATATTAGTATGATGAACTTGTTCAAATTTTGAGATAACTACATTAATTAACCAAGGCCTATGGTACATCACCATGTTATGCTACCATTTTTAACCCTTTTTCACTCAGAACTGCCAAAACTCCATGGTTTTGGCTGTTCTGAGTGCAATAGGGTTATTAACAAAGGGAAACTACACTTGTGACTTCTTGTTTGCTTCATTGCACAACAAAACCTCTCAAAAATGGGGTCTACTCTTAGGGGAAAGAACTACTTCCTAGGGGAGCAAAATTTTATCCTGAACAAATTAACCCCCATTAAGAAGGGAGTCAAAACTGAAACTGACAGAGTTGCTTCCCCTGAAAGCATTTCAGAGCACCTTAGAGATGACTACAACAACAGATTAAGGCATTCCGATCTTTAGAATAATTATGAAATCAGAGGTTTCTATAATAGAGAGACAGAAACACTACAAAGCATCAAAGCAATTGTTTTCTTCTTAAGGCATCTAAGAAATACCCTAAACTATCTAAAAATTGGGACCTAGAAAATTACTGTATTTTCACTGTCCTTAATGCAAGAGCCTGATTTTACAGTGCAGTAATGCATCCAAAGGATGCAGTCTGAATGGCAAACAATGTAGACCCTGATCAGACTGCTCCTATAGGAGCAGTCTGATCTGGATCTACACTGTTTGCTCAGACCTGCAGAGCTCTAGATAAGAGGGAGTATTGGGTGATAATTAGGGATAATTTTTGCTAATTCTGCATAAAAACATATGTTGTGACCCCTCATCTAAACCGTCTCGACGAGACGGTTCAGATGAGGGGTCACAACATATGGTTTCAATGAGAAATACAAAAAATTATCCCTCAATTATCATCAAATACCCCTCTTATCTAGAGCTCTGGACCTGTCTGTCTAAAGACTTAGGGTTTCTATGGCAGCATGTTAAAGCCTAGTAATTCCCATTACATCATGTACTTGTCTCTAGATGTTAGCTTAATCAGCCAGAATAATGGGATTAGCAGCCATTCTCAGCCTGTATTGAGGAGAAATGACAGTGAAACCTGTCAACAACTACTTTTAATGCAACAAATATTGAGATAAATTACCAAACATGTATTTGTCCTAAAACTTGATGCGTTGATTTTACCATCACACAAGTGAATTACAGAAATCATAGAAATTACTGGTACCTCCGAATTCACCATTCCGAAACCACTCCTACTTTTAACTAGGTATGCATCTTAAATAGATACGCATCCCTCCATAATCACTGGCTTAATGTGGGACATTCAACATGAGCAGTTTCGTTTGTGGGACTATGTCACATGCTAAATTGCTCTTGCATTGGGCCCTTATACACTACCAGATGACTATTATGTGACATTATCTGTGTGTGGCTTGGTACTATCAATTTGCTTCAGCAAGTTGAGGTTTCCTGTAGCCAAATGACCATAAGGACAGTGGGGATTACAGGCCCATGTAGAGGCCCACCATATCTTTGGACAGCATTATGAAAGGTGGAGCCGATATCCCTCTCTTTTCACTACCTTGTCTAAAGAAAGTTCTCATAATACTGCTGGGCTGACAGAGAGTTTTCTAGTCGCTGGCTGGCTGAATGATGATTTCTGCATCACAACCAAGGCTCTCTAACTACTTAAAGGTAGGTTCCTGTACTTTGGAATGCATCATAATTTTGATGATCTTTCATCCAAGTTGTTGGAAAGCACTTATAAAAGGGAATGAATAAGTTTCACTAAAAAGTGTAAATCAAAAAAATATTAGAAACGTTGTTTTGCAAGGGATTTCCTAACTCTGCTTCGCACACCAGTTAGCGCTATTTTAAGTTCGCGCCAAAAATAGATAACACAGCTGAGGTCATGTTGCATTGCATTTTGGGATAGTTTTAACCCATCCACCATGCCAGGACCTCTACGAGAGCTCACGAGAAGGGAAAATTGACCTTTGGCGAATGGCATCAGAAATCGCGCACTTATAGACATAATAAACATAGTTATTTTTAGAACTGGAATTCCATCGAAAGAAAATAAACCAAAAGGGAAAACGATTATTTTCTTCAACATCTGATGAGTTTCTCAGTAGCAACAAATTCAGAAAAATAAGAGAATTCAATACTGCTCAGAAAAAGACGAAATTATTTTGTGGACATAATTGTTATGGCTAGTACAGGAACCTACCTTTAACTGCATACCCTTTAACTTCAATACCCCACCCAAGTAATGGGCTATAATAAACTAATCAGTTTAGCTACTCATTAGAACTCCACACCAAATGAGAAGTCCCCATGATTTTAATGAAGCAAAAGCAAAATTTATTTTAAAAATTATTTATGATAAAACAGCAGCCAATATCAATCTCATGCCGATTCTTTCTGATAAAATGGGCATAGTATAAAACCTGAAATGGAATGGACTGGAATGGATGAAATCTGCAATATGTTCCCATTGGTACTCTTGCAGGTAAGAATTTGCACCCTTATGGAGAAAATTCTTTCCTGTAAGAGTGCCATCGAAAATCAAGTGTATAAAGTGCATGCAATTATCCTAACCAATTCAATCCATTCCATGTTTTAAACTATGTGATAAAATGACCACTGTGACGGGAAATCTATCTTGCTCCAAGCTGATATTAGTTGGCAATGGCACTTGGCAAAGCAGCTATTTTCTCATCAACTTTCTAATAACAAGTTCTCTTTTGTCTGTGATATCTCTATAAAGGCACAAGAAGTTGTCCAGTGCTTCACTTTCCCCAGCATAAACATAACCTTTAACCTGAAATACCAATAATTAAATGGTGATTAACAGGCATATGTGTTTGTTAACTTCCACGGTTTGGAAGCTGAGCTGGGGAAAGTGTAGGACTGACAAGTTTGTAACAAATCAGCCTTTTTGCGGATCCAAAATGGTAGGTGCTAGAGATCAGCGAAGATTCTGATCAGGGAAGATTCTGCTAGCCTGAATCTTCATTGTGTTCATACATTTCAATCAGCCTCATTTCTGACCTTCTCGTTTAGTTTTTGTAACTATGAACTAAATGATGGTCGACACTTCAGAGCTCCAGATAAGGTGACATTTTCAGGATAATTCTGAGATAATTTTTCTGATTTCCAAATAAAAAATATATTGTGATTGCTCATTAGAATTGTCTCATCGAGATGGTTCTAAAGAGGGGTCACAATGTATGTTTTTATGGAAAAATAAGGAAAATTATCTGTAAATTATCCCTTTACTCCTTTATTGAACACTGGGTACTTACATGAAGCTTCTTTAGCAGGACAGCGTCTGTGGCTGTGGTGGTAGAGTTTTGTCTTGCTGCTTTCCAGAACTGCTTCTGAGCTGAGTACCGACTATTGGGACAGATTTTGAACAGGCAATCTGGAACAAACACGAAACACAAATTCAAAGAGTAGTACACACTACACTCTGGGCAGGATAATGTTGGTTGGCTGTTTTAGATTTAACAGCTCTTTAAGAGAGTATGTCAGTCTATATCGAGTCTCGCAAAGAGAAACATATTCGCACAGGTTATTAAGTATCCTGTTTCGCATGATGCACCTAGAATCACTTCAAACTAAGATGTCAATTTCAGGGATCTCCCCAGATCATTAAGGCATGTCGCTTTCAACATGCCTTCCTCTTCAAATTACCTTTGCAACATGCCTTAGTTTCCAATGAAATTTATAACTAGAAAATGTGTTTATGAAACACTATGCCCCCAACCATATGCTTGTCTCTAGAGAAGATTCATCCAATAATGCTTGTACCTTTGTACCATAGGCTTACAATGCACTAAGTCGAAAAAGGGGCTTAACTCAGTCAAAAATTTACGAATTGTTTTTGAAAGTTAATCAGGTCATCTACACCTTGGGCAATATCAACCTGCAAAAATCATGATCCTAGCATCAGGGGTTCTCCAGATATTTTGTTCACAAGCTTCCATAGGCAAATAATGCACTAAGTTGAAAAAGGGGCATAACTCAATCCAAAATTTACAAATTATTTTCAAAAGTTAATCAGGTCATCTACACCACAGGCAGTATCTTCCTGCATAAAATCATGCTCCTAGCATCAGGTGTTCTTGAGATATTTTGTTCACAAGGTTCCATAGGCTTACAATGCACTAAGTCCAAAAAGGGGAATAACTCAATCAAAAATTCACGATTTTTTTTCAAAAGTTAATCAGGTCATCTACACCACAGGCAGTATCTTCCTGCAAAAAATCATGCTCCTAGCTTCAGGGGTTCTTGAGATATTTTGTTCACAAGGTTCCATAGGCTTACAATGCACTAAGTCGAAAAAGGGGCATAACTCGGTCAAAAATTCACGAATTTGTTTCAAAAGTTAATCAGGTCATCTACGCCTTGGGCATTCTCATCTTGCAAAGCCTCATGATCCTAGCATCAGGGGTTCTTGAGATATTTTGTTCACAAGGTTCCACAGGCTAAGTGGAAAAAGGGGCATAACTATGGAAATACATTGCCGGCGGAAAAATAAAAAAATACGGGTCTGCTTATTTTCCATACTGATCATGTGTATAAAGTTTCAAGTTCCTAGCTCTTATTGTTCTTGACTATATGTAAAGGTACCTTTGTACCATAGGCCTCAATGCACTAAGTCGAAAAAGGGGAATAACTCATTCAAAAATTCACGAATTTTTTTCAAAAGTTAATCAGGTCATCTACACCACAGGCAGTATCTTCCTGCAAATAATCATGCTCCTAGCTTCAGGGGTTCTTGAGATATTTTGTTCACAAGGTTCCATAGGCTTACAATGCACTAAGTCGAAAAAGGGGCATAACTCGATCAAAAATTCACGAATTTGTTTCAAAAGTTAATCAGGTCATCAACACCTTGGGCATTCTCATCTTGCAAAGCCTCATAATCCTAGCATCAGGGGTTCTTGAGATATTTTGTTCACAAGGTTCCACAGGCTAAGTCGAAAAAGGGGCATAACTCTGGAAATACATTGCCGGCGGAAAAATAAAAAAATACGGGTCTGCTTATTTTCCATACTGATCATGTGTATAAAGTTTCAAGTTCCTAGCTCTTATTGTTCTTGACTATATGTAAGGGTACCTTTGTACCATAGGCCTCAATGCACTAAGTCGAAAAAAGGGAATAACTCAGTCAAAAATTTACGAATTTTTTTCAAAAGTTAATCAGGTCATCTACACCACAGGCAGTATCTTCCTGCAAAAAATCATGCTCCTAGCTTCAGGGGTTCTTGAGATATTTTGTTCACAAGGTTCCATAGGCTTACAATGCACTAAGTCGAAAAAGGGGCATAACTCGGTCAAAAATTCACGAATTTGTTTCAAAAGTTAATCAGGTCATCTACACCTTGGGCATTCTCATCTTGCAAAGCCTCATGATCCTAGCATCAGGGGTTCTTGAGATATTTTGTTCACAAGGTTCCACAGGCTAAGTCGAAAAAGGGGCATAACTCTGGAAATACATTGCCGGCGGAAAAATAAAAAAATACGGGTCTGCTTATTTTCCATACTGATCATGTGTATAAAGTTTCAAGTTCCTAGCTCTTATTGTTCTTGACTATATGTAAGGGTACATTTGTACCATAGGCCTCAATGCACTAAGTCGAAAAAGGGGAATAACTCGATCAAAAATTCACGAATTTTTTTCAAAAGTTAATCAGGTCATCTACACCACAGGCAGTATCTTCCTGCAAAAAATCATGCTCCTAGCTTCAGGGGTTCTTGAGATATTTTGTTCACAAGGTTCCATAGGCTTACAATGCACTAAGTCGAAAAAGGGGCATAACTCGGTCAAAAATTCACGAATTTGTTTCAAAAGTTAATCAGGTCATCTACACCTTGGGCATTCTCATCCTGCAAAACCTCATGATCCTAGCATCAGGGGTTCTTGAGATATTTTGTTCACAAGGTTCCACAGGCTAAGTCGAAAAAGGGGCATAACTCTTGAAATATGTGACCCGCGGAAAAAAGAAAAAACACGTGTTCGCTTATTTTTCATACTGATCATGTGTATAAATTTTCAAGCTCCTAGCTCTTACGGTTCTTGATATGACAGACGGACAGACGGACAGACGGACAGACGGACAGGCCCAAACCAATATGCCCCCACAATTTCTCCGAAATTGGGGGCATAAAAATGCTATTGTTTTCATTTCTTAGCCAGTAAAGTTGTTTTAAATATATTCAGGATCATCAATAAAGAATTTATAATGTAAGTCTAGGCTAATTTTGACAAAACATTGCTATATTAAGGATTTTAAAAATTGATCAACAAGTCAAAATCTGATTTTTGTGTTAAAAACAACATGCCTTCTGAAATTTCTGGGGAGAACACTGCAATTTATCAGGATGCAGGATGGCCACCCATCTTCCATATTTTCTGAATCTCATCCGTTTTCCAATTTTCCATACCCTTTTAAAGATCCAAAAGTAGATTATACTCTTTACTTACAGATGAAAATTGGGGGTAACTCTTAAAAGAAAAATTTTTCTTCCCTGTACACTAGTTCTTTCCCTTTAGAAAAGGCCCCAATGTGGGGGGAGATAAATAATCTTAAACATGGGTAATCTGTCCTGAAAGTGTATCCTTCCCTTACTCTGGAGCAGAAAAAGTATACTTCCTAAAGACTCTCCTTGCTCTGGAGCAGAAAAAGTATACTTCCTAAAGACTCTCCTTGCTCTGGAGCAGAAAAAGTATACTTCCTAAAGACTCTCCTTGCTCTGGAGCAGAAAAAGTATACTTCCTAAAGACTCTCCTTGCTCTGGAGCAGAAAAAGTACACTTCCTAAAGACTCTCCTTGCTCTGGAGCAGAAAAAGTATACTTCCTAAAGACTCTCCTTGCTCTGGAGCAGAAAAAGTATACTTCCTACAGACTATCGTAGTCAATTTAGTTTCCAATTTGCTGATTTTCAAGTCATTCAAAATTTCCCTGACCCATCACAAAATTCCCTGACTATTCTCTGACCTGGAAGAAAATTCATATTCCAGCTAACTGTGACAACCCTCGGATTTTGTCTAGCTAGGTCTACACAGTTTGTGCAGGAAAAGCTAACTGTCAGACTATTTGGGGCAAAAATGGTATAAAATACTGTATTTGGGTCTAAGAAGGGTTTTTCCCCCTTCAGGAACAATCCCAAAAATCTATATCCATCTTATAAAGGATCTAGATTTTTGAAGTTGGTATCGAAGGGAAAAACTAGTTGCATAGCTGAATTTCTGAAGACTGATTTACATATAGATCTGAGCAAATTTCGGAAGGGTAAATTCTTGTCTTATAACCAACCGAATAAATACTGTAATTCAATAGAATTTGGTTGATTATTTGCCTGTCTAAACAGATGTTTCAGTGTAAACAAAGTGAAGCACTAAAAACTGATAATAATACCTTAATTAAAGCTCTATATCAAAGCTGGCCTGAAAATAGAAACACCTTGTAAAGTTATAGATCTTCATTCTGCTTTAGAATCTGAAATTATTTGCAGGGCCATTATTTCAAAACTGGCCTGAGATACAATGCAATTATTATCATGATTATGGAATTCCCTTCATGCAACTTAATTCTACTGTATGTATACTGTAAGTGTGCTGTCTATTCACAGTTCCGAAAAGCATGCCTACTTTAAACAGGTATACATCCCTCCATTAACTGTAAGGTAAAATCATGAACTTTAATAATGTGGGACATCAATTTGTTTGTGAGATTAAGCCACGTTGGCCAAGTATACGCTATCAGGTGACTTGAGTGACATTTTGGGTGTGGCTTGGAACTGTGTATTGGAAACTGACTCTGCAAACGTCGAAGTTGCCACTCATCCTCCATTTCAGAATTTGCCGACTATTCCCTGATTTTTTAAAAAGACACCCTCAGAAGAGAATTCTATTCTCTACCCTAAATTAACAATTTGATGACTTCTCAGTTCACTTATCTATTCATTATAAGACAATTTTTTGTCCAAAACAACCCCAACAATCTGAATCCATCTTATAAGATGGATCTAGAATTTTGGGACTGTTTTGGAAGGGGAAAAGCCATCTAATAGCAAATTAAGTTTTTACGTTAGACTGATATAGATCTGAGGTCATTTTGGAGAAAAGAAACCTCATGTTATAGCTGAATTATTATACCCTATTAATGCTATTAAATGCCCCTGCTCCAATAAATGCCCCCCTGCTTCAGTGTATATTCTAGAGAAGGGGGTGGGGGGATTCACCCACATTTCTGACAATTTCCCCCTGATTCCTAGCATAAGGGGGGAATTTTTTTCTTTATATTATTCATAAATATAGATTTAAATGTTATCTAACAGCATTGTGTGTACTCATCAACACTAAATTATAGCTAAATACTAGGTACAATTGTTTCTATGTAGTTTAAACCAAATTTTAGAGTTACAAGTGTGAGTGATACATTTTCTCTGTCGAAAATCCCCCCTATTTTTTCAATCCTAGAATAGACACTGCTGCTTCTTTTTCAAAACTAAAGTTATATTAACTTGCAAAAATTCCCATTTATTTCTCTGGATGAGGTAGCTTTTTGAGATGGGGTCAACTCTTAAATGGAAGAATTTGCTCCTACAGGAGCAAATTCTTCCCTTTAAGAGTTGACCTCTACTGAGAAGCGAGGCAAAAATAGTAAAGTTGCTTCCTCTGCAAGTATACCCATCACCTTAATACAGCTTAGCATGGGTATTTTGGCAGTGGCTTAATTACTACACTTTAGGCTCTAAATAACGCACCACCACCACCCCCACCCCTTTTTTTGCTAATTGCAATGCCCCCAGAGTGTTTAATGGGATTAATAGGGTATTTGTATATAATTCTTAAGATGTTCTTTGTGAGGAGGGTATATATTTTGTCTAGCAAAGGAGGAGATAAGAGCAAGGCCCTCAGTATTATGTCTGTAATAAATTAGTATTGATTATTTATGATAGGTAAACATGAACCTGTCATTTCACCTTTAGACAATATACAGGCTGTCAGTCATAAATAATCCATCAAATACTGCTGGGAACCTGCCACATCTCCAGAGTTAATGATTTTCTTTAAAAAATCTGCTATTTATAATGCTAAGGTCCAATTTCATATCCCTTATCAGAGCTCTAGATAAGAGGGAGTATTTGGTGATAATTAGGGATAATTTTTGTTAAATCTGCATAAAAACATATGTTGTGACCCCTCATCTGAACCATCTCGACGAGACGGTTCAGATGAGGGGTCACAACATATGGTTTTGATGAGAAATAAAAAAAATTATCCTTAATTATCATCAAATACGCCCTCTTATCTAGAGCTCTGCCTTATTTTGCATTCTGGTCTACAGGATAATTGTACTGTGCTGTTAGTCTGATCTTGATTTAATTAACTCTTTAAGCACCGAAAAGCAGACAACAAAATTTACGTCTGCAAAAATTTAAAAAATGCCTTGTCCAAGACATTCCATATTGAGAATTCAAACACTAGAGGGCAAACAGTGTTGATCCACATGAGGCGGCTATGATGAGCCACCTCATCAGGATCTACGCTGTTTGCAAATTTTGCTAATTTCATCACCGGGGCTTAAAGAGTTATATGTAGTATGAGACTGGGTACCAGTCTGATCAGGTTTTCTTTCTTTTTTTTTTATGTATTTTATTCTTAACAATGACAGCCTGTGGATCTTTGAAACTGAAATTAGCGCCACCTAGTATTAACCATATGATTAAGTGGGGCTATAAGTCAACCCTCTTTATAATGGCACTCATTACCACAGCAAAATTCTTTATATTATAAAAAGTCATTTTGATATGCACAGAATGTCTATATTGTGCTAAATATGTATTCTTTATAACAGCAAATTTAGTTAAACGGCAAAATGTTTCAAAACACATGCTGTCATAGTAAAGAGGTTCCAGCATCCATTTTTTTATTCTGAATCCCCCACCCAACAAAAAAAAACAAAAAAAAAAAAACAATAACTGATTAATAACAAATTCTTTCTTCAAAATTTGGAAATTAAAACACTTATAACCTGAGAAAGTGATTATATTCAATATCCTCACTATAATATTGTGGAAGCATCATTGGTGTTTGGACATAATGAAATGAATTTCAAAAGGATGGCGACACAAATGCGTTCCCAAAGCCAAGAAGTGTTTTAGATGACTCCTACCAGCTCCAGAAAATCACTGATCAACAAGCTAACGCCTGTCTAATATATGTAGCCCTCCAAAAATCAGGTCAACCCTTTAAGGGACAAATTTGATCTTGTTATTAACTGTTTCTATGAGGCTGTTATACTGAGGGCACCACATAATGTTTTTATACATATGAATAGAATAAAAGGCCAAAGGAAAAAAAAATAGAACTTGATGACTTGCGATTTCATCATTTTACGTCTTTTTTAACAGCATTCAGTCATATCAGGATGATGGGTGGGTGATAATGAAAGGCTGAGTGCAATGGAACCCTGTTAATGATTGAAAAGGTTCCCACCTGCAGTGGTGGCTCACACTTGGGAATGCTAACTCAGCAAGCCAGCGTTTAATCTACTGAGCTACAGGGGCTCCTACGTTGGGGGACAATTAGCTCATGATAATATAAAGGTGTCCATTATAACGGAGAACAACTTTTATGACTTCCTTCCTGTTTACTTCCCTGGACTACTGGTATTAAAAGCCCTTACAACAAAATTAAGTCCACTTTAAAAGGAAAGAATTTGCTCAGAGGAGCAAATTCCTTCCTTTAAGAGCTGACCCCAGTTGAGAAGGGAGGCACAAATGGAAAACGTTACAGGTGTTTCCCAAGAAAGTTTATCCATCTGCCTTTAAACTCCATTTCATCTGGACTGTGATCATAAGTGGTGCGGTGGTACCTACCTCTGAATTTCTTGGGAGGGTTGGACAAATCACCAGCATCTGGTTGCACCACACATCTGTCATCTACCAATCTGCGGAAACAACCAGATCATAAATTAACACTTAAACTGACAAAAAATGCAAACAGTTGGATTTGCAAACAGAATAGATCCAGATGAAGGGGCTCATAATGAGCCACTCCAAGGATCTATGCTGTTTGTGCTCTTATTATGATATCACTTGGACAAATTCCTTTTTTAATTTTGTTGTCTGCTTTCTTATGGGGAATTAAGAATAATTGTCCCATAATTATCACCAACAAGAGGGCCATGAGGCCCTGAACTGCTCACCTGAGTAAAAAGGTCACATAGAGTCATCATTTGAAACTGTCAAAATATGAGACTATGAGAAACCTTGGTCAAAGAATGACCTTGACCTTTATCACTAAACAACAGAGCCATGAGGCCCTGAATCATTCACCTGAGTATGGCGGCCATGTAGGTCATGTGACCTAGACCGCTTGAATAAATTTTGCTCCCTCAGTCCCTGGAGGTTGTGTATGAAATTTGGTTACAATTAGCCCAGTGGCTTTTGAGGAGATGTCTTAAACTGTCAAAATATGAGACATGCGTCAGAAGTCAAAGAATGACCTTGATCTCTTGTACCTGCATATCTTCCATGTACTAACTAAGACGACTGTATACTATACCAATTTTTAGGCCAAAATCTTCTATACTTGCCATGAAACCTTATGTTCTAGCATTTTCCCATACTTAACAATGCCTTAAGAAAGGTCAAGGTCAGCCAAAAGTCATCTTTGAACAATCTTGATAGTACTCAAATACCTGATGCTATATACCAAGTTTCAAGGCCATTGATCATTTGGTTCTTGAGAAGAAGATTTGTAAAGGTTTTTGCCATATATGGGCATGACAGCCATGTTGGTCATGTGACCCAGACTGTTTGAACAAATTTTAATTCCCTCAGCCCCTAGAGGCTCTATATGAAATTTGGTTACAACTGGCCAAGTGCGTAATATATAATTTACTATTGTTTCCAAACCATATATACTATATGAAAAAATATCAAAAGGCAGTGAGACCTCCAAAACTTGACCAAAAGCAAAAGTGGAAAAAAGGGCGAACCCTCTCATCAAAGTGGCCAACCTCTTGTGGGGAACATGCAGAGTGGGGAAACCTTCATCACCCGTCTAATCATGCAAAGCATACCAAATTTTCATCAAAATAAGCACTCATCTGAAACTCGCTGGAACTTGTCTGATATGAGTGTACCTTGGGAAAAACATATGGATTGACAAACCATCCCTGTCTTGAGGTCTGTGCTCAGGCACGCAGAAAATGGTGCTGAGTACTGTAAATGAGGTCTGTGCTCAGGCCTTTTGAAGATGGTACTGCTTACAATAGTTTGTGTTTGCTTGGTTTAAACAATATTTATTTCATGAAGTTTTACATACAAATATACAGAATAAATAATCAGGATTTGGCCGAAAGCTCCAAGCTTGTGAAGACCATCTCCCCAAAAGAACCATTTACTAAGTTGCTGTTGAATGCAAAATTATTATGTAACAAATGATCCATCAGGCACACAAGGTTGAATCAACATTAAATCAACGTCCATTCAACGTTGTGACGCTGGATAAACACCAATGTAATGTTGATTCAACGTTGTGTGCCCAGTGAGTAGAGCAATCAACATCTAACCACAATAACAACAATTACAGCGAATAATATGCAGCATAAATAAGATTGGTGCATATTGTCAAACTTTTTGAAAAGCGAAATTTTAAAGTAAGTACAGCAGTAATTACATTGAAGTAACAATAACGATCGGTTTTTGGAGAATATGTAGTAAGAGAGAGAGAGAGAGAGAGAGAGAGAGAAATGAAGATAATTTTCGTCGTCTCGGTCAGTTCCATCCTTCAGGACCTGTAGCCAACTTATGGGCAGTATGATAAGTAATGATTTAAGTATTAAACCGCTTAGTATGTAAGATATATTCTTGGACTCATTGAAAGATGGATTCCTTTGTCGACGGTGAGACGCCATCTTTGCCGATCATAAGGTCTCTCAAAGTATATTGCTGAGTGAGCTCCGATAGATAATTTTGTCTAACAACCGAGTAATTCGATCAATTAAATATAAAATGCATTGTATTTTCTATTTCGACGCATGCACATAAGGGACTATCAACTGAGTTTCTTGAGTAGAGGTGAGCATTAAGTGAGCTGCATTCTAATCGTAGGCGAGTATGAAGTACTTGTCCTAGACGGGAACCAGCATTACAAAAGGAAGGTGTTGGTGATAGGTCTGAATTTAAGTATTTTTTAAAAGTTTCTACAGAGTCACTCTGCCTAACATGCAATGGGAGATTGTTCCAATCTCTAACAGTAGCAGGAAGAAAAGAGTTAAAATACAAATTGGTACGTGCATGAATAGTTTGTGAGTCGTTCGCATTGCTGTAATGATTACTTTCCCTTACATAAGGAGGTACTAGATCAGACAGAATACCAGGAGTTAAATGGTTGACCATTTTATAGAAAAGTACAAGTCTGTGCTTCCGACGACGTTTATAGAGTGGTTCCCAGCTAAGGTCAGAGAGCAGTCTTTCTATATTGCACAATTTAGTAGCCCCAGATACAATTCTAGCAGTTTCTGTGTGTACCCAGTGATTTTTTTCCCTATTTTGGGAATGGTGCCGGTGCCCACTGAATTGGGAAATTTGCGTCGTTTTCTCTGACACTGACAAAAAATTTAAAAACCTTTAAGTAGTTTCAAGACAAACAGAGAGAGTGTTATATGGTCAGTAATAGTGGTGTGAATGCCTTACTACCCATAATTGAATGTATGCTTGTAAGATAGTCATTTGGACTTCCCAAGCAAATGCCTTCTTGCAAATGGGAATTTTTCAGCTTACTATTGGGAAAAAAAGATACTATTTGAGATTGGGACTGGTGCCTTTTATGGGCACCACTTATATAGGGGGAAAAATCATTGGTACCGATTCTAATAAGTTGCTTTCTTCCTGGTTAAGATTATCCCACACACAGTCACTGTACTCTAATAAAGGTCGAACAAAAGATATATAGATTTTTTCTAAGGGAAATCGCTTGAGTCTGAATTTAAGGCCCCTAAGCATATTTAACCATTGCCACGCAGTTCGTGTAATAGTTCTTATGTGTTCCGACCAAGATAGGTTGTTTGAAAAATGTAATCCGAGCTGCTTGTAGGTATCTGTTTCCTGTATGTTTGTGCCAGCTAGGAAGAGAGGTGGATGAGGAACACCAATTGTTTTACGAGAAACGGTCATAGTAAAAGTTTTAGATGGATTAAAATCCACTAGCCACTCGGACGCCCATCAGTTTATTTCCTGGAGGTCACTATTTAATGAGACTGCAGCTCTTTGTGGTGTGTCTACCATTATATAGAGACTCGTATCATCTGCAAATAGACGAATATTTGTATTAATTTGGCTGACTATGTCATTGATGTAAAGAAGAAAAAGAAGCGGTCCAAGAATTGATCCCTGAGGCACACCTGCTTATACAGCAACCCATTCAAAGTTTTGTCCGTTGAGTACTACGCGTTGAGCTCTGTTTGACAGGTAACTGGAAAACCATTGCAACATATTTCCTTTTATACCAACAGATGAAAGCTTGAAGAGAAGACCCCAGTGCCAGACTCTGTCAAAAGGTTTACTAATGACACAGAACACTACCCTTACTTCCTTGCCACTGTCGACTGCCTCGCAAAATGAATGATAGAGATAAAGGAGTTGATTTGTTGTAGAATCATTGCGAGTAAACCCAGACTGGAACGGTGTAATAAGACTATAATCTATCATGTAGTTGTAGATATACATCTTTCCATTGCTTTGCCTATAGTACTTAGCAAGGAAATTGGCCGGTAATTATTTGGCAAGTTTTTTTCATTTTTCTTATGGATCGGAGTCACGTTTGCTTTTTTCCAGACGTTTGGGAACTTGCAGCTTCTGAGGGAAGAATTAAAGATATGGGTTAAAGGAATTTGAAGATATTGAGCTCCTTCCTTAAGGAGACGCGGGTTAATGAGATCAGGTCCACAGGATTTTGAAATGTTTAATGATCGCAATACGTCAAAAACTTCTTGATTTGTTATAGTTATAGAATTAAGCAAAGGGTGATCCGTTGGACCGTTTGCTTAAATCTCTTTAAGCCTGACATTCATGTTGCAAAATTCAACTCCACTACTGCACCTGCCCTGAATGTCCATGGTGTGTCTGCATTGATAGACAGGAAGAAAATGCCCCACCCATCTGTAAAATGTTATTTTTGGAGGTGGTTTGGATTTTTTAGTCAGTGATTTAGCAACTTAGTTACCTACCCTAAAGTTGATATGAATCCACTGACATTGCCTTCTGCATAGAGGGACACAATATCTCCAATATGTAAAAATGTTGCAGACATTTTGACGATAATGCATCACCAATCTTTCATTTTTTATGACACCAATTTGACAAAACTTCCAACACTAGCTGAGCTATAATTCACTTCAGATTAATGCACTAATTTTCCTGTTAAACATGCGCATACTGCTGACTTTATAATCATGAATTCCAGATTATTTTTATTTAATTCATTGAGATGACAGTTCTGACAGCTTCTTGCAGAATTAATGTCATGAAAGCCAGCGATCAATTTGCAATCCAACAATTACGAGCAGGTAAAAAGTTACTTCCCCTGGACAATAGGCCACGTTCGACATGAGTAAACTAGGGTAGAGTATACTAGGGTAAGGTAGGATTAGGGTAGGATGAGTGAACCCGTCTAAAAGAATGAGTGAACCCGTCTAAAATGGAGGACATGTTTTTGTCACCGAAAAGTTTTTGGAAGAAAAACAATGGGCAGCTCGGATAAATCGACACCTACTGTTATTCCCCAAACTCTTCTGGATTGTATCAACCTTATAGAAAAAGAGGAATCCGCGTTTTCGTGGAAATTAGCCAGGAATTCGAAGGGATTCTCACTGGTGGTCAGGAGTTTTACCGCCAAAAAATCAAAAAATGTCACGCCATTGAAGGACGGTCAATCTGCTTGTGGAGTGAGTCATCCGGACGTTGCCGATGCCTCGAAAATAAGGCCAAAGCGGAAAAAGAAATCCCCATCAGCTGTTGCAAGGGATCGTGCCAGAAGTCAGAAGTTTTGGAAACAGAAGAAGTCTGCCAACATCTGTCAACTGACCGCCCAGCAGCCAGGAACAAAGGATACCGTTCTTGAAGAGGAAACCTCCATTCGTACAGAACAGGACTATTCAGTTGTTTGTGTACCTTCTTGTAATTTGAGTGATTTGGAACCCAGTCAGAAGGATCATATTGAACTGGTTATTCACAGTCAAAGTGTACCTAATGAACTGGAGTCACTATCAGTGGCACCCCATACCTCTGAAGTTGATGTAGCAACTGAACAGTCAATTCTTGTGGATTTACTAGAAGTACTGGACAGTGATGACGACGTCCCTGTAAGGAAGTGTGACGTTTGTGCCAATTGTAAGCAAAGGCTTGCACTGGGTGCTAAACTTGTTCACTGTGCCCATTGTTCCACAGTGTACTGTAGTGAAAAGTGTCAGGAGAAAGACTCTGGGTTCCACCGTTTTGTCTGTTCAGTGGTTGCCCCAGTTTCTAGGAGGAAGTGACTTCTGTATATAGGCTGTATTTTATGACTGTATGTAGTGTGTTGACAGTTTTACTTAGTGACGAAGCTGCATGTAGTGTGTTTGACAGTTTTACTTTTTGTGACATAAATTTTAATTCTATTTTTATATAAACACTTCGTATATAAACACTTTACTGCGTAGTGTGAACGCAGGTGCTCCTATCACAGGAGGGAAATACGGACAAAAGAAAGAAAGAAGAAAGAAAAGGTAGGTCGACAGATGGCTAGCTGGATGGATTGAGCGATCGCTCTAGAAAGAAAGAAAGAAAGATAGATAGATAGATAGATAGATAGATAGATAGATAGATAGATAGAGTATACTAGGGTAAGGTAGGATCAGGGTAGGTAGATAGATGCCTAGACATAAGACATAAGAAACTTTATTTAAAGTCGGTTTTCAAATTTACAACATAATCAACATTAGCCATTTTGGCTATTTTACCGACCAACAAATAATTAAAGCTACACATGTATAAAAACAAGCAAGCATCACAGTTAGAAAACATATATCACAGAGAAAAGCATATATATATTACACATCTAAAGGAACTTGAAACATATGGATAAGTTAAGACAGGGTGCAAGCATCATGCTCAATTGCCGCATGCTTGCAATTCCATGTAAGTTAAACAAGATAAATGGTACATGCATATAGGAAAAATTAAAATATTAGGTAAAAATAATGCACTTATTAAGAAATGATAAACTAATTACACCAAAAATATAACTGAGCCCATCACTGTTGTTGGTCTTTCCCGAGAACGAAAAAAAATGTTTCACCAATGACTCCGTGCCTGGACAAAGCACGAAGCCCTTGGTGAAGCGAAAGTGAGAAAGACGAACCACGATGAGACCGTCAGATTAAACATAAAAAGCAGCCTATAATAATTAAAAGTTCAGCACATACAAGCTATCACAGGTCAGCAGGCATAATTCTATTGCTTCCTTGCACCAAGGAGCGCCAAGGAAACAAGAAGCTGAAACATTAAGCAAGAAGCTTTGATGAAAATGAAAAGCAGCTGGAAAGCAACAACCAAACGAAAAAGCAAAAAAAAAAAAAAAAAAAAAAAGCAGAACTGGAAAAACACAGCAAATAGAATTGAAAATAAAAGCAACATTGGTTAAGTTGGTGATAATCACTGATTTGGGACAAAGACAAAAATCTGCATAAAATACTCAAAATAACACTGATCTTTCCAAAACTTAGCAGATGCCTTCTTTTTGTTGTTTCTCATAATTTAGAATCCCAAAATGCAGCATTTGTTAATGTTAAAAAGTGTTTTTATAAGAGAAGATCAAAGGGTAATTTTCTGCGAATAAATCTGAAAAAATAATATCATTATTGAAAATATACTTAGTGCTTAGAGTACCTTGTCGCATAATGGAGAGCGTCCTAGCAACTATGTTTTCAAACTCTTTCACACATTATCAGGCTGAGCAGATGAAAAGAAGATGCAGTCTGTGTCCAAATTTTTTTGTCAAAACACACAGGTGAGGCAGGTGATACTATTTTAACAAGGTTGAACAATTTCATCTACACACCACTGATCATGTCAGTAATGTATTATTTATATTGTAGGTGTTAACATAGGTATGCTTGCCTACCCTATATTTAATAAATGCGTCCAGTGTACTTTTACTTTGTACATGGTTGAACATTGAGAAAAAGCTCCCGTTTTCATCTGGTCTACATTACAATTTGAGAAAGAGTTGGAATAAATAATTGCTAGGACGCTCTTCATTATGCAATAATGCACCTTCAGCACTACGTAAATTTTCAATAACGATATAATTTTTTTTTCAGATTTATTCGCAGAAAATTACCCTTTGATCTTTCCTTATAAAAGCACTTTTTAAGCAGCATGTACGTCTATTTTGTATTCTAAACTGTAAAGAACAACGAAAATAAGAAGTCTGCTAACTTTCAGGGAGATACGTTACTTTTTTATGGTTTTATGCAGATTTTTACATTTACCATAAATCACCACCATAAGCAGGTATGACACAACTACAGGTTAAATCTGCATAAAGAGCACTTACATGAGGTACCTCCCCAAGTCTGGATCAGCCTTCCAAACTCCTTGAAGTCCGTGGTAGTCCTCATCTCATCTGGGAGGCTGTTCCAGACATGGGCAGCCTCATAACGAAAAGACCTCTTACCGTAAACGGTCGAACTTACTCTAGGCAGACCCGCCAAGTTTTGGTATCTGAAAGAATAATTTGAACTTTTTAAAGAAACAAGGTCATGAAGGTAGGTAGGTGATAAACCATTTAGAATTTTGAAAACCTCTTTGGCTATATTTCTAATCCTTCCTAATTCTAAAGTTGACATATTAGCCTTACTGAGTAAGTCCTCATAAGAGCTCGTATAGTCACTGTACACTAGTCTGAGTGCTCTGTATTGCAACTTTTCAAGTTTTAGAGTACTTGACTTAGAACAGAAATGCCAGACCAGTGGATAGTAACTGAAATTTGATCTTATGAAGGACTTATAAATTAAAAGTTTAGTATCTATATTTATGTAATTACTTATTCTGAGAAGAACATATATTTGTTTAGCAGCCTTCTTGCACATATTGGAGATGTGTAAATCGAAATTCTATAAATAATCAACAGTAACTCCAAGTAATTTCACTGATTCGTCGCACTTGATATCAGTGCCATTAACTCTGAAACTCTTCCAGCCGTCATAGGCCTTTTCCCCCAAGACTATGGCCTGGAACTTTAAGGGTTTGCCTGCATGTTATTGAGGCCAAACCACTAATTGATATTTTCACTCTCTGCCTCAACCACAGCCTTGGTCTGAGAAAGGTCCGGACTGCTGTAGGACAAAATATTGTCGTCTGCATAATTATATAAAGTGGATTTTGTGACAAAGAAAAAGATATCATTTATGAAAATATTAAAAAGTATGGGTACTAATATAGAACCTTGTGGAACACCTTTAATAGTGGTAAGCCATGAAATATGATGCTGTCATAGCTTTACCATCTGTTTCCTATCTGATAGGTAACTCTGAAGAAAAGAACATGCTGCGTCAGAAAGGCCACAGGCATCCAGCTTGTCAATAGTGAAGGCATGCGGAAGACAGTTGAAGGCCTTGGACAGATCCATCAATATGGCTCCTACATATCCATGCTGGATGGATTGAGCGATCGCTCTAGATAGATAGATAGATAGATAGATAGATAGATAGATAGATAGATAGATAGATAGATAGATATAGATAGATAGATAGATAGATAGATAGATAGATAGATAGATAGATATATAGATAGATAGATAGATAGATAGGATACGATAGGATAGGATAGATCTGAGGATAGATAGATCTTATTTTTTTGTATCTATCCTCAGATCTATCCTATCCTATCGTATCCTATCTATCTATCTATCTATCTATCTATCTATCTATCTATCTATCTATCTAATTTATCTATCTATCTATCTATCTATCTATCTATCTATCTATCTAGATAGATAGATAGATAGATAGATAGATAGATAGATAGATAGATAGATAGATAGATAGATAGATAGATAGATAGATAGATAGAAAGATAGATAGATAGATAGATAGATAGATAGATATATAGATAGATAGATAGATAGATAGATAGATAGATAGATAGATAGGATACGATAGGATAGGATAGATCTGAGGATAGATAGATCTTATTTTTTTGTCGAACATGAGTAACATGATAACGTAAGCCCAATCGAACTTTTCCCTCGACAAACAAAAGTAAAATAACAGAAACGCATGCAATAAAACAGTCATGCAAATTTAAAACCTCATATACATGGGATCTATATCGTATATAGCTAGCTAGCTAGCTAGCTAGCTAGCTAGCTAGATAGATAGATAGATAGATAGATAGATAGATAGATAGATAGATAGACGAAGGATCGCTGGATGGACAGACAAACACACGAATGGATGAATGGACGGAGAGATGGGCGGATGAATGGACAGACAGACAGATAGATAGATAAGGTAGGTAGATAGGTCAGTGATTCTTGAAAAAAAGGGTAGAATTGTGAATGAAAAAAATCTAAAAACGAACTTCTTGCATCGTTTTGAAGATATGAATTTTTGTTAGTAGATAGTCCCTTGTTCATGTATGCAAAGTATTACCCACACCAAGTAGACAGTAAAAAATGTCTTAGGTCAAAATATGGCGTTAAAACTGTCGTTACGGAGGTGAGATACAGCTATACAATGCATATAGCCACATGTTTGGCAGGTCTAAAATGCATGCAGTTTGAGGAATAATTGCTCATTTCGCAGTGTTGACCTAAAACTGTAATTTCTGTGTGACATTGATCATTTTGAGTATCCTATATAAATAGTTCCTCAAATGAAAAAATTTCTTTAAACAAACTATGTAATAAAACTACCATATTTGCTTTCCTTGCAACGAACAAATTAGCCAAGCAATTAAAAGAGCCAGTGAATGAAACAGCTAACAAATCTATCAGTGGTAACTTTTTATGAAACTTTTGGTGATTTATGGTATTTAGAATCGTAGTGTGAAAATTTTCTCAAACTATCGTTTTCGTTACGGAGGGGAGTGCGTTTAGCATATGTAAAATTTGCAGATTGTTTTTCACAAAAAATCCTTAGAAGTGGGACATATCTTCTTAATTCCAACTTTTTTTTCTTCTAAATACAGACCAGTTGAGATGCACAGTCAATATTAATTCCATGACACGGTTATTTAAAGCAAATTATATATCATTAACAGCAATATGATCCTCCGTCATAGGTAAAAAAAAATCATAAAAACCAAAAATTATCTAGAAATGGTCAATGCTGTCCACATTTTGAACACCTACAGATAGTACCGAATCATAATCTGCTCTGTCTGTCATTCTATTGTCATTTTCTCCGACATTCATTTTCATTACGGAGGGTAGAAAGTTTAGCGTGCTTCATTAAACATTTTCCATTTCAGATCTGAAGATTGATAACTATTTTACTTCATCATTACATGGGTGACAGTTCCACTTCGGACAAAACCTGGTCAGAAAGACGAACTGTGTCACGCTATATCTCTTCTCGTAAAGGACTCTAAACCCCCCCCCCCCCCCCCCCCCTGCCACCCGTTTCTACATTATTTCCAGCTTACTCAAAGTGTCTCCTACGAAAATTCAAATTCAAATTCACAAAAGCGAGGATAACCATCATTATGGGTGCTCGGTTTTCCGGTGGCCACTTTCTACTTCAATGCATTCACTATGAATTTCGTGTCCTCTGAAAGTCTTGAATTAACCTTATCACAGGGTATAATCTATTCCGCTAATTTTCGCTTCCTACAGAGACTGTACATCATATTTGGCTTCCGCCGAGACTGTCCACGAACTCTTGCTTCCTGCTGAGACTTCTGTACATGATAAATGGCTTCCTGCAGAGACTGTCCGCGTGATTTTGCTTCCTGCCGAGACTCTCGGCAGGAAGCAGAATCACGCGGACAGTCTCGGCAAGAAACCATTTTTCGAGTACAGTAGTCTCTGCAGGAAACAAGAATTCGATGACAGTCTCGGCGGAAGCCAAATATGATGTACAGTCTCTGCAGGAAGCGAAAATTAGCGGAATCGATTATACCCTGTGAAAGTGTTGAATTAACCTTATCCAAGGCAGCAACTGAGGAGCTGCAGTATCCCAAAACCTGTCTACCATCTGGCTTGTGTACGTATTATGTCTTTCCATTTCTGTGCATCGTCTATGAAAAAACTTTACAATGATCCTCAGATATGAGAGACCAGCTAAGGTAAGGTGTACGAGACAAAGACAAGAATAAGAAATTTAGGGCAGCAAAATCTCAATTTTGCAATTCTAGGAGCGGGTCTTCTTCATAAGGTTCTTCAAATCTCTCCTACTTCTCACTCACCCAGGTGCATATTTTTACCCCTTTTATACTTATGAAGAATTAAACATAAACTGCATAAACTATCCTGCAAAAAAAGTTTTAAACGTTTAGATGAGCTTGGAAGAAATATGATCGACGGAAAACGGCTTGGTAGAAACCACCAAGTAATACTGAGTTACCTGAGTTTATATGCTGAATGCGCTCCGTTCTGTTCTATTCTAAATTGTATTCGATATCCAGCCTTGACATACTCACAGGTTGGATGTCTTCTGAACCATAGATTTCTTTTCATCTTTTTTCTCCTCTCATTAAATACATACATTTTACAATATAATTAATATAACGGCAAATCATCATGTACATGTACTGTCAATCAAATCTCTTCACTTTTAAATGGTAAAGGATTAGGCCGAAAGTACAATCGTTTTATTACTGCTCTTATACTTTTAGGGGAAGCTATCATTTTCATTTCACCTCCCTCCTCATATCTTTTAATAGTCCTCCAATGAAGCGAGCAAGAAGGCACGAAAGCTGTTCTCCATTGTAATATGGAGGTGTGCCTATACACCTTACATTGAAAGTCCCCGAATGCAGAGAATGTCTCCATTTTTGAGAATTATCCCCAGCTGAAGTTTGTCTCCATTTATACAAAGAGAAACAAGTTTTGTGACTTCTTTTTGCAGCTTTGAACATCGTTTAAGTGTTGAATTACCCTGCTTGAGAAGGGACGAAAGAGTTGCTTTCCTCGAATCGTATAGGTTCATATTGAAGTTATTTAAGAGGGTAAAACTGAATTTATTAAAGCTTGAAGGATAGACTATCCACTTACATGTTGCAAAATTAAAAAAAAATGCCAGAAGGCAACTTTTGTCGATTTTTGGAATATCACTTTTCGTTTTTAGTGACATCTGTAATTATTCTTTGATATCACTTATTGTGACATCACTGAATTTTATGATGTTATTTAAAACCGATTTTTATGATAACATAACCATCTTTGAACTTGTGATAGATATATTGCAAGATCGAATCAGTGACACCACAAATCGCAAAACTCACAAAATAATTTTAGTGATACCTCAAATGGGGTATGATTCTGTGACATTACAAGATCGAATTAGTGATACCACAAACTAAAATCGTCACGAACTAAAATCATTCTGTGATATCACGAAATCACTTTTGTGATATCACTTATTAAATTTTGTGGTATCGCTGATTCACTATTTTTAGATATTGCAAAATCGATTTGGTAAAATTAGTGATGCCAGACAATGGGAATAATTTTGTGATATCGATAATTTTTGAAATCACTAATTCGATTTTGTGTGATCACAATTTCATGCCTATTTTGTGATATAAATAATAACTGATATCACCATAATAAATAACTGATCTCACAAACTCGTATCTATTTTGTAATATCGAAAAATAATAAATTAGTGATATCGCAAAATTGGTTTTACATTACAATAAAGGTCAATTACGAAGAAATTGTATAAATGCTTAATTTTGAAGCAAATTGATAGTGGACAGAGAGAGGATTATAATGCTACAAACGGCATAGAAAAATTCCTATCCGTTCAAAAGTTATGCCAGTTTAAAAGTCCCATGGCTGTTTTTTCCTACATGACTTATCTCCCTTACTTTTTCAAACTATTTCTAACCACAATGCACTATTCTGTGATGTCATTGATGATTTTAATTTTTTAAATGAATTTTTAAACTAATTAACAACCTTTTATCTAAAGAGACAACTTAATGAGCGAAATCGGGTGGCTACCTTTGTCTGACCGTCGTCAGTTTCAGAAGTTAGTTACCATGTATAAAATTTTTAATGGTACTGCCCCGGAATATCTGTGTAGCCTGTTGCCTCCTCTTGTTACTGAAAGAACTGTTTACAACTTAAGAAACGCCGAAAATATAAGTATTATGAATAGAAGAACTGAATTATTTGCAAAATATTTTATTCCTTCTGGTACACTCTTGTGGAACAATTTACCTCTTGAAATTCGATCTGAAACTTCAGTGAATTCATTTAAACTTAAACTAAAACAGCATATTTATATTTCTCCGCAAATTCCCAAATTTTTCATCCAGGGTAAGAGAACTGAATCTGTATTCCACTGTCGAATAAGGAACAAATGTAGCAACCTTAACAACGACCTTTATCAAAACCATCTAAAAGATTCTCCTCTTTGCGACTGTGGGATCAGTATTGAAGATGCTGAACATTATTTCTTTAGATGTGAAAGGTATAGTAATGAAAGAGTGACCTTATTTCGCGCGACTAGAAAATTTCATCCTCTAGGAGTTCGTTTCATATTATATGGTTCTGATACATTTTCCGAAAAAGATAATGTTATCTTCTTCGGTCACGTGCACCAGTATATCAAAAATACAAAACGTTTTACTAGTTAATCTGTCACATAAACCTGGCTGCTCCTCAGTATCTTAAAGACATGCTTATCTTCCAGGATAATATCAGGTATATATCTAATGATCTGAATGTAATTATATATTTATTTTTTTTTCAGCCGAATGAAGCTTCAAGAAACCTGAGTGTATTTAGTAATAGAAAAATCGTTTCGAGGGCACAGAAGGGCCAGTTTCCCACCCCACCCCTACCCACCTGTCCCCACCTACTCATCTTTCTCTTATGAGTTGGCCTGCCAGTAACCTCATGTTCCTACAGTTTTAGTGTTCTGGTCCTGATGGGATAAATTTGTCAGCTCTGATTAAACTTTTCTTGATTTAACACTTACTATATCATATAATAGCTGTTACTGTTATCTGGCTGGATGCTGCTTGCTGCATTAGTTGTTGCTTTTTTTTCACTTTTTTTTTTACTTCTTTACATTTCATAGCCATCCCATTGTGTGTTTACGTTATATAGAATTCACACCTTACTTTAATGTGTGTATTAATCTTCATGTCATTGCCTATAACTTTGTATTTTACATATGTACGGGGAGGGCCGTAATTAATGTTGTTAGAACTTGTGGCCCAACCCAATTGCTGTACAGATTATTTGGCAATAAAATATGTTTAAACTAAACTCTAAAGAGTAAATGATTGTTCTCTTACAGTTTTGATTATTTTAATCTTTGTTTATTAGCTGGGTAATTTATTGGGAATGTTCATCCACAAATTTAATTTATTCAAAATTTAAATTTTATTCAAAATTTAAATTAAATTTAAAAAAAATAATTAAAAACAGATTTTAAAACATTTTCTTTTACTTCAGTACACACAAGTCATTGTCAGAGACCTAAATTAACAGATCTAAAACTACTATGTTCAATTATATATACCGGTACTGATAAGCATGTAAATTGAAATTTAACAAATTTTAATTAAATATTTAACATTTGAAAGTTTAACTGCTTAAATTGCAAATATAAGCAATATTTTGAATTTGGGCAGTTGTTATTAGTGTCACCAATAATACAATACAATTTTTTACCGTTTTAGAAAATGTTTGACAATTAAAAAATTTTAAATAAATTTAAAATTTCAGTGTTCATCGATGACGTCATCGAAGGCCTCATGAATATTAATGAGGCAGCTCAAAATGATTGTCAGATGTCATAAAATTTTCAAATTCAACTCTTTATATCTCGAAAACTATTAATGATAATTTGATGCGGTTTTCGATACTCAGTTACTTAGAGAAAACTGCTTTCATTTCTGAAATAAAAAAGCACCTTAATAATTGACCTTTAATTGAGAATTACATTATAAAAATCGATGTTGTGATTTTACAATATATATAGTATGGTTAATTTTCTATATTATCAAATACGCTCTTTTTACATATGTGATACATGCAAGACTTTCATGCACGCATCAGGACTGCATATCCCGAAGGCCGTATCACTCCAAAAATAGCCCAAACCCATATCACTCCCTAGGGAGAAAAACCCGTATCATCCGTTTCACACTCCACGTGGCCAAAACCCATATCACTCCCTAAGGGGAAAACCCCGTATCATCCGTATCACACCCCACGTGACCCATATCATCCCTCGGGCGAAAAAGCCATATCACCTCATTCGGAGCGCTCGGCGTTTATTCTGTTCTATTCTTTAAAACATGGTTTGCATTTATCAAACAGGAAATCATTTGGTCACAATAAAATATATGTGACAGTTCCTGGCATTTTGAGCCTTGTGGAGCTGCGACGTTGACGTCACAAAACGTGAAGTGAAGGTGACGTCATAAAATTTGCACGTAAAGTTAATGGTATTTCCGCGCTCTGACTAATACATTTCAAAGCGTCACTTGAAAAGAGTGATTCAACATTTTTATCGGCGACTTTAATTTTCTTCATCTACACACTTTTAAGAATGTTCGCATTAAAGGTCTTTGAAAAGCGATGTCACGAACCAAAGTTATAAAGGT
The DNA here is from genome assembly GCA_963989385.1 of Ctena decussata. Taxonomy (NCBI): domain Eukaryota; kingdom Metazoa; phylum Mollusca; class Bivalvia; order Lucinida; family Lucinidae; genus Ctena; species Ctena decussata. The sequence continues at coordinate 64,871,929 of OZ022507.1, forward strand.
TTATCCAGGTAGTGTGTAAATTGTATCTAATCAGCGAAACGAAAACAAAAAATCGGTTTGGTGTGCTTTTGCAGTAAATCTTAATGCTATTTCTCTGTGCTTCTCGAAATCTATTCTGGAAGCACTAATAAATACGAAAATGTTAAAAACAAAATTTCCGATTTTCGCTCCGTAAGGCTCAAAATGCCAGACACTGTCACAATTATGATAAATAGATTATGATATAGCAATTTTCATATCATACCCTGTATCAGCCCTCCACTCCCATATCAGCCCTCGACTCCCATGTCAGCCCTCGGGCCTTCGGCCCTCGGGCTGATATGGGAGTCTCGGGTTGATACGGGGTATGATATGAAAATTGCCATATAATAATCTCTATATGAGCCGCGACACGAGAAAACCAACAAAGTGGTTGTGCGCCCAGCGCAGACTGAGATCACCATGGGCGTCTGACAAGTCTGATCAGAATATTTGCTAAGCGCTTAAAGGGTAGCTAAGGGTCTAAGCTACCTAAGGGTCTAAGCTACCTTCATGCGGACAGCGAAGACTCTGATCAGACTGGGCGGATGCCCAGGCTGATCTGAGTCTGCGCTGGGCGCACAACCACTTTGTTGGTTTTCTCACGTCGCGGCTTATATATTACATTCTTAACGAAGAAATACAAGGATTTCTTGTCAATATAAATATGCTATTTCCCAGTTCTCTACGAGGATTTATTTCCTCTAGGGAAATAAATCCCTGTAGATTGGTCTCCTTCCCGATAACATTCGGAGATCAGTTATTAGTGTACGACCGGATACCGGCTTTTAGAACTACTTTCCCAATCTCTTTCTTTCCACTGCAGTTGTAGCTATACAACACAACTGGATTTGCCTTTTATGATCTTGGGAAAAACAACAGACGCTTTAACAAACCTATTACAAACTTTCATGTGTATTTATGGTGTGGACATGAATGCTTTTCACCTATTCTCAGAATAGACAAACAAGTGTCACTATTTGGTGTCTTATAGGCTAAACGCTTATTCAAAAACATTTCACATTGCTTAAACATACTTCCATTCCAGCTGAAAGATGTGTTCTTCATTTTCAGTTGCGAATTAAAGCATCACATTGACAAGTTTTTCCATTCTCGATGCTTGAACAGGCCAAAATGGCATAAAACACGTGTCTTTCTGTATGGTACAAACAAGTGCATCCCCTTTTCCGCAAAATATATGTGAAATGAAATGAAATTATGTTTTTAAAGTGAACAGAATATGTAAATAGGCAAACTGAAATACCATTTTATTAATCACACCTCCCTGGGGAAAACTTTTTTTCTCATCTGCACTGTCGCCAAGTTGTATGTAAGCTACGTTACCCGCATGATACCGAATAGTTAGCAAATAACAAACAAGCGTTTCGCTTCCAAATAAATCTTTAAAACAAACATGTATGATTGTCAAATTCGATAGCAACTATATGGATGCATTGACCGCTTAAAATTTGAAGCATTTTTTCCTCGAAAATTACCCGTTTAGCAGAATGGATAAGGATGTAAGCTACGTTATCGCAACTGTGAAAAAACTACAGAAAAAGGAGGAATGTTGGTACATTTATGATCGATATGCTAACAAGGGTAGTGCAAAACTAACAAAAATTTTCGACTTGCTACTTCGTTTATTTAAGTATGCATAATTATATCGTATGATGTAAGCTACGTTATGTAAGCTACGTTATGAGTATTTTGCCCTTGTTCCAGAACTGCTGTTGAAGTTATGCCAGATAGAAATTACAGCAGTTAGTGTTCTTAATCTAACATATTCTCTGTTTAAAACTTGCTACTTCCGGCTTACATAGTTGTGTCGTCTGATAATTGTCGATTTTCTGATTCCCATTATTGTTACACTGAGCATCCTAGTTTAGATAAGTAAAAATAACTTTGTGACTTTGTATTTTGAAACTATTTATCGTATGGTGATATTAAATGTAATGACATGCTAACTTCATAAGAAATAAGACGAACTCGCGAGCTTATAAAAGCCAAGCCAGCTTTTTTACGCAGTTATATTTATTCAACATTGAAAACGCAGAATATGAGCGAATTCTCTCATTTAAGAGAATAGCCACTAATAAGGTTCCGCTCTTATTAGAATTTGCTCCTTTAAGCAAATTACCTCTTGTTTGAGTAGACTTCATGCGGATATGGATATCTCGTCCAGGGAAACAAACAGGATTTCACAAAGGTTGTTCCCCTTTCTGACAGTGGCGGAAAACTTGAAGGTATACCCATAGACCTTAATTAAGATACAATTGCTCCGATGAATTAAAGTAGACAACGTCAAAATAAAGTAAGGCACTAGTTATTCATGGTTACATAGCTTACCAACTGCTTTCTCAGCGGATATTCTTTTCTCATTATGTTCCTCAAGCAAAGGCGGGGGAGGTGGGGGAGGGGGCGGGGACCGGGAAGTATTGTTGCAGTGCGGATCATGTTGGTGTCGGCCTCTGTGTCGGCGTGACAATATTCCCCTCTCTGTATCTCTCATAGCAAACAGTTGACGGAGCATGGCAAACACTGTTTGCCATACTCCGATAACAGTAGCGGCATAGACCTGTTACTATAGCAACTGAAAGTTCATACTGATGTCCTCTAAACGTCATTCAGCGCGCTCTTCGGAAATACTCTTAGGAAATAAAAGTATCCTAGCAGAGGCACTTTACTGAGTGCTCTTCGAGACTACAAGTATCCTAGCAGGTGCACTATACTGAGCGCTCTGTGAAAATTCAAGTATGCCAGCTCAGCGCTTCGAGAAAACACCAGTATCCTATCAGACGCACAACACTGAGTTATTCCATAGGCGCTGCGGTAAAATATCTAAGACGTCATTGGTATCTGAGCATGGCAATGTTCTGACAATTTTCAATGGCACTGAAAAATCAAATCCTTTCAACAGAAACTTCAAATTTTCTCACACATATAATTATTCTCGAATCATTTAATGCCATGTTTCATATGACCTTCTTTATTGCCTAGTCATTTATGTGTAACTAATGTTACCAGTATATAATGGACAGATATCAAATTGGTCTACAATTCCTTCTACACTAGGTATAAACTATGGTAACCTATATATATGAATTAAAGGTCTTACGTGACTACAAAGAATAGTGGGTGGGATCACCTGAAAATTACAGCAGACTTGTTCATTTAATTTGATAGCGTACCCTACAGACTCACTGTAGTCTTGTAGTATACAAAGTATTTAAATTGTTTGAAACCAGGATAGAAAAAAAAATACTGTATAAAATCACTAAAAAGAGTATATGTAACTTTTGCAAAAAGGCTAACGCTGTTGACAGTGGCACTGATATATATGCTTCTATCAATATACGAATCAGTACTAGTTCCCTTTCTGTGAAATAATTTCATGTTTTTGAGTTAATGAAATCGGTTACGCAGTTTTAAAAATTGTTAATAACAAGTTATATTATTCTCAGTAAGAATAGAATACATTTTTAACGTTATTGATGTTAAGATTTTTATATTTTTTATTTGCTTGTTATACTTACTTATTTTGTAAGCTACGTTACTCAAGTAAATTTATTGTACAGCTGTTACTTTTTTCTATTATCTTATTTCTTTCATTGATAATTTCACACGCATTGGTACTGCAACCCGTTGATATGAAAATATTCACAAGAGCCTCTTTCGTTTTGCTCTGACGAAAAAGGAAGTCAATGCTTTGCGCCTGTTTAAAGTCAACTAATGCATGAGTACATGCACTTTTTAACATTCTAATAGTTTGGGATTTGATAGTTTAGTAGTGTTTACTGTTTTACTTTGCACAACATTTTAATGTGCTAAAATGTTTCACAAATATTACTTTTAACACATTCTCATGTACATAATTTGCAGTTTTACTAACGAAGGGGTAGCACCTAATATTTACTCCTTTAGTGTACCCCCTGGCCTTTGGAGATGCTGGAAGCTAATTACAGAATCCACTCTGAATGCAGATATTTTGACATATGATTCTTAAGATATATTATGATGCATGAAATAAAGAAAATTTGCATTTCCTCAAAAAAATTAATTTCACGTTTTTATAAATCTATTGCGCGCCTACTCTGAGAACAGGTGTTTTACGAAAATGCCATTTTATGTGGAAATGCATTGCCTTTTGAACCATACACGCTGCGCAATGTGCAATAAGAAACGTATCATCCAGCTCATAACAGACTATGTCGAGCGAGCCTTGGATCGTCGGGATCAGTAGCCGTACAGGCGATGATCGTAAAGGCATGATGCAGGTTCCATTGGTCAATAAATTATTCTTATAATAACAAGCATTGGCCCATTCAAAAAATAAAATGGCGGTCAAAGCAATTCACGAATTTGTGTCGTGCAAAACCTAGCTATCAGCCTGCAATCAAAACAAACCAACTGTAGATTGATAACGCCTTCCTTTTATTTTTTTTATTTTTTATTTTTTTTATAAAACATGTAAGAAAAGGCTCAGAATGGTTTTAGAATCATGCCAAGGGCGATTTGAATACTGTACCATTTACTATCCACCCATACACGACATTGTACAGGGCAATAAAGTAAAAGACCGAAGAGCAAATTATATTAAACTTACCTCTTTACATTTTTGAAGCTGAATAACTATAAATGACGCAGCATATTCCGGATAAAATCTCAAACATAATGATTTCCGACTAGGGTAACTCGCCCTTAAGTCAAACTTGCCCTTAAGTCGAACAAATTAAACTGCTAATATTAATATTTCAACTTGGTGGGCCATTACCTGTTAAGATACTAGACGTTAGCTTAATCTATGAACAATATGCATAAAAGACTCCCAAATATAAAACATGCATTATTATACGACTAGCTGTCATCGCAACGCATCCCCTTCGAGCTGATTCTAAATTTCACATTTTTGATTTTTATAAATTTTGTATAATACTTAATATTATGTAGCAAAAAGAGTCTTAGTTTACGAAATTTAACATTTATGTGAAACTAATCCATGGCTTCTCATTGCTCGAAAAGATAACTATTTATTGGTCAAAATAAGTAAAATCAACAAATTCTTTTACAATTAACACATACCTATGCTTCGTCATTGAGTCGAACACCGATTCGCCCTGAAGTCGAACACAGGCATATAGTTTCAGAGACGATTTACTCTCTCTATCACTAGCAAATACATTCAGTCACAGACTAAATGCACAAACACATCTTCATCTTTTCTTTTATGCACGCAATAAGGGTCTACGCTTACTATAAACGAAATAGCACACATGGTAACTGAGCCCCTTAAACGAATGTTTTTCTACATGCACCAGGTGTCACAGGGTGGATTTATCTGCATTTACGTACATTGCTGTGTGTCTCATTATTTTCTAAAGAGTGTTTTAATATGACATCAAACAAAAATGATTTGAAAATATGTAATTTAAGAAATGCAGATTTTCTGGATGTCACAGACCCTATATGAGGTTGTCCTATAATGGCTGGATCAGTATATCTGTTCGAGTCAGGGGCAAGTCTGTTCGACTTAAGGGCTAATTTGGGTAGGTGGCTAAAATCCCTTATTATTCCCTTATTTCACGAAGTATGGCTAAACGATTTTAGCTTTTGGTGCTTGGAAAGCTGCGTTAGCTGTTGCCTGACCCAAACACGATGCGGGTCAATAGCCGGGATCTGTTAGCGCAAGACAGTACAAAAGGTGTTCGACTCAAGGGCGAACTACCCTACTGGTTATAAGCGAAATTTGTAATCTCGATTCAACGCTATGAAAACCGGAAGAGATGGTACAGTGCGTTCGGATACTGTGAGTTTTATTCGGATAAGTACGTTAGGTTCTGACAACAAGAGTTTCGAAAAACAAGGTTTTCGTCTGTATCTGTTTGATACGACAGGTCGTACAGTAATATATGTGCCTCAGAAGCTCAGTGGGTTAAGCGCTGGCTTGCTGATCTAGCGGCCCCAGGTTCGATTCCCGCTTAATGCGGAAATCTTTTCAACAGGTTAGAGGTTTGCATGGCGTACTGCATTTCATTATCACCCTCTCATCTTCCTGATACATGTATGAATGAAGCGTTGGAAAGTTGGAAAGGCGTAACATCGCAAGTCATCCATCCCTCGTAAAGTACATGTATAGCTCTTATACAAATTTTAAGAACTGGTCTGATCCATAACCGTCAAGTCCACTTTTTGCTAAGGTTGACTGCCCATTTCAGCACAATTTGAACCTTTTCTGCTACAGCTGACTGCTTACTGACATAATACCTTACCATGACAGCTTTACTATTGACATACGCTATCTCTGCAGCAGATGGGATTGAAAACCGAAATCAAGCTGATTCGACTTTCACTGATTTGAATATCATCAATTTGACACAAAAGTGCTGGCAGAATGTGAAATACTACTGCACTCCCTGAACAGTCTGACCTTGGTCTACAAGGTTTGCTCAGACATTCCTGTCCCAATATTTAGTGAGGTGGTCACCTTTTACAGATCATTTTGGAACATTTATTGCTTGTAAGACCAAATTCGTACCTGTGTTTATATATCACTTGTCAGAGTGAAAATCCAAGTATATTTAATTTTATGTTCAGGCTATACCGTAAAATGAATAAGACGAAGAAGCTATCAGAATCCAATTATGTCTATGCAAAGAGATATATAATTAGCATCAGTTTCTGGAAAGCCTAAACTGCCTTGGTGAAAGCCAGTCAACAAGTTCTTATAGTTTTAAAACTGTTGCTCAAGACCTTGTTTTGCCTGTATGTCGTTTATTCAAGGCCTTCTAAATAGCTGTTTTAGGTCCAGTTTCCACAAATATCTAGGTTTAGCTAAAAAACCAGTTCAAATATTTCAGTAGCAGACTCTTAGCATTCGAATCTGGAAGTCCAAAATTTGGCCTTTTTCATGCTTTCATTTTTAGGAGCCATAGAGATGACTTCTAAGCACAACTAGCCAGGTGAAAGATTTTGAACAGTGCACTGATATGCTAAATCATACAGGTGTGACATCCCTTATTCAGTGAATAAACCTTACCACCACTGAACAGTTTTTTGAAATTCGTAGAAGATCTATAATATATCATATTTGCATGTATCTGTACGTGACTCTTGTAACATTAAAATAAAATAATAATAATAATGAAATAAATTAAAAAATAATAAACAGAAACAAATCACAGGTTGACAACTTGCTAAACGAAAACCCTAACCATTATACTACGCCCGCTGCTGATACTGTGGATGTAATAGAATATCTATATAGATAGATAATTGAGCCGCGATACGACAAAAAAACAAAGTGGCACTATGATGTGCGCCACGCGAAGACTCAGATCAGTCTGGGATCTGCAAGTATGATTCGAGCCTTCGCTGTCCGCGTGGAGCTAGCTTAGACCTTTACCTATCCTTTAAGCATACAGCGAAGAGTCTGATCACACTGGGCAGCTGCCCACGCTGATCTGAGTCCTCGCTGAGCGCACATGCCGCTTTTTCAGTTTTGTCCTGTCGCGGCTCAGATGGGTACACATTCATATGTATGGAAGGCTGACGTTGCCATAGGTTGTAATTGCTTCCAATAATTAGTTAAAATCATGCAGAAAAAAATCAGGAAATTGAAGCAAAATCCCGGTGAGCTAAAAATATAATTTTAGTGTCATTAGAAAGCTCATTTTCTATACTTTCAGGAAAAAAATCAGGGAAAGTTTGATTTCTTTTCAAATTAGTTTTCTTTTTCGCAATTGAAAACGGCTGACCGCATTATACGGTACTTATAAAAGTGAGCACTGACTGAGCCCCCCCCCCCCCCCCCCCCCGCCCCCCCTCTCTCTCTCCTCCCCCTGTCACAACCAGGCTTCGTCGTGATATATCTGAAAGATTGTTGTGAGTGACGTCATGTTTAGCCCATGTATACAGATATTAAAAAACACGACATTTCAACACACCAAAGGGAAAATGACTTTTGCTGCACTTAATTCGTCATAAAATCTATGTTTTGAAGCAATAAATACTTGTGTGAAAAATAATATAAAAATATGACTAATTCGGAGAAAAACCAGCCTTTCAGAATATATCAGGGAATCACATGTGCCTTTTTATCAGCAGCAGTTTGACGAAGCGTTTATTAACGATTTCCTATCTCGCGCCATTGTGTAGTAGACTATCGATATCAGACAGGTAAGGTCGACGGAGTTGTCTCCTCGTGCGAGTTAAGTAGGCAATGCTTAATTAACAAGCACACAAATGTTAATCATCGTTATTGCATAAAAAGCAGTGCCGTACGGTATTAACAGCCGTGCATCAACCAGCGAAAAGCTGTTGAGACATACCTTTTTGGCTTTTCATATGCAAGATTCGGGTCAATACTCCATCAATACAAGCAAGCGGCAAGTTTGCAGTTGAAGATATATCGAGTTTGTGTCGAAGTTTGCAGTTGAAGATATCTTTCATGTTGGAGTTATACAAATTCGAACACTTTTTTTTAGAAAAATGAAGTGCAGACGACGTCGAATAAAAATGATTTTGACTTGTGAACTGCTGCTACAGGTTAAAAAAATCACGAAAACTGATCATGGCCGGAAACGAGGATTTTCAAAGAGTACCATAGTGCGTGTAAAAAATCTGCTAGGTAATTGTGATGAGACCGCAAAATATGGCCTAAATGTTTTCCTTATTTTTACAGCATTGTGATTAAATTTATGCAATAACAGAGATCAAAAATGTTTTTTCATTGCGTTAACATTTGCCAGGTCCCGATGGAGTCATTGAAAACCTCGGCCTTCAACGGCTCCCTCGGGACCTGGCAAATTGCCTTAACATTTGCCAGGTCCCGATGGAGTCATTGGAAACCTCGGCCTTAGTTCAACGGCTCCCTCGGGACCTGGCAAATGTTAATGCATGAAAAAAAAAAAAAAAAACACGTTTGATCCCTATATTGAATAATCTTTGGTTCAACGTCATGACGTTGATTCAACGCTGGGATCAATGTTGATTCAATGTTTTGTGCCCATTGGGAACATACTGTCTTTAACTTTCTTAGAATGAAATTAAATGATCCCAAATGGGGAGTGCCAAGAAGACTTCAACGAGACTGGATACTTCTCCGTGTTTTCCTGCAAGTTTTACAAAACTTTTGGGACTGCCTGTTAGGTTCCCTGAAGGAAAAGGCGCTTTCAAAAAGGATCTACCTTCCTCATCGGCCCCGTCCACCGGGGCCCACGAAATAGATGGGTTCCGGGTGTCTCTGTGACAGAGCTGCTAGTAGCTGTAGCAGGACTCAGTGGTATCTCAGGTTCCTAATTGGTGTCTCTGTGTCAGAGCTGCTAGTAGCTGTAGCAGGACTGAGTGGTATCTCAGGTTCCTAATTGGTGTCTCTGTGACACAGCTGCTAGTAGCTGTAGCAGGACTGAGTGGTATCTCAGGTTCCTAATTGGTGTCTCTGTGACAGAGCTGCTAGTAGCTGTAGCAGGACTGAGTGGTATCTCAGGTTCCTAATTGGTGTCTCTGTGACAGAGCTGCTAGTAGCTGTAGCAGGACTCAGTGGTATCTCAGGTTCCTAATTGGTGTCTCTGCGACAGAGCTGCTAGTAGCTGTAGCAGGACTGAGTGGTATCTCAGGTTCCTAATTGGTGTCTCTGTGACACAGCTGCTAGTAGCTGTAGCAGGACTGAGTGGTATCTCAGGTTCCTAATTGGTGTCTCTGTGACAGGGCTGCTAGTAGCTGTAGCAGGACTGAGTGGTATCTCAGGTTCCTAATTGGTGTCACTGCGACAGAGCTGCTAGTAGCTGTAGCAGGACTGAGTGGTATCTCAGGTTCCTAATTGGTGTCTCTGTGACAGAGCTGCTAGTAGCTGTAGCAGGACTCAGTGGTGTCTCAGGTTCCTAATTGGTGTCTCTGTGACAGAGCTGCTAGTAGCTGTAGCAGGACTGAGTGGTATCTCAGGTTCCTAATTGGTGTCTCTGTGACACAGCTGCTAGTAGCTGTAGCAGGACTGAGTGGTGTCTCAGGTTCCTAATAGGTGTCTCTTTGACAGAGCTGCTAGTAGCTGTAGCAGGACTGAGTGGTGTCTCAGGTTCCTAATTGGTGTCTCTGCGACAGAGCTGCTAGTAGCTGTAGCAGGACTGAGTGGTATCTCAGGTTCCTAATTGGTGTCTCTGTGACAGAGCTGCTAGTAGCTGTAGCAGGACTGAGTGGTATCTCAGGTTCCTAATTGGTGTCTCTGTGACAGAGCTGCTAGTAGCTGTAGCAGGACTGAGTGGTATCTCAGGTTCCTAATTGGTGTCTCTGTGACAGAGCTGTCAGTAGCTGTAGCAGGACTGAGTGGTATCTCAGGTTCCTAATTGGTGTCTCTGCGACAGAGCTGCTAGTAGCTGTAGCAGGACTCAGTGGTGTCTCAGGTTCCTAATTGGTGTCTCTGTGACACAGCTGCTAGTAGCTGTAGCAGGACTGAGTGGTATCTCAGGTTCCTAATTGGTGTCTCTGTGACAGAGCTGCTAGTAGCTGTAGCAGGACTCAGTGGTGTCTCAGGTTCCTAATTGGTGTCTCTGTGACAGAGCTGCTAGTAGCTGTAGCAGGACTGAGTGGTATCTCAGGTTCCTAATTGGTGTCTCTGCGACAGAGCTGCTAGTAGCTGTAGCAGGACTGAGTGGTGTCTCAGGTTCCTAATTGGTGTCTCTGCGACAGAGCTGCTAGTAGCTGTAGCAGAACTGAGTGGTATCTCAGGTTCCTAATTGGTGTCTCTGTGACAGAGCTGCTAGTAGCTGTAGCAGGACTAAGTGGTATCTCAGGTTCCTAATTGGTGTCTCTGTGACACAGCTGCTAGTAGCTGTAGCAGGACTGAGTGGTATCTCAGGTTCCTAATTGGTGTCTCTGTGACAGAGCTGCTAGTAGCTGTAGCAGGACTCAGTGGTGTCTCAGGTTCCTAATTGGTGTCTCTGTGACAGAGCTGCTAGTAGCTGTAGCAGGACTGAGTGGTATCTCAGGTTCCTAATTGGTGTCTCTGCGACAGAGCTGCTAGTAGCTGTAGCAGGACTGAGTGGTGTCTCAGGTTCCTAATTGGTGTCTCTGCGACAGAGCTGCTAGTAGCTGTAGCAGAACTGAGTGGTATCTCAGGTTCCTAATTGGTGTCTCTGTGACAGAGCTGCTAGTAGCTGTAGCAGGACTGAGTTGTGTCTCAGGTTCCTAATTGGTGTCTCTGTGACAGAGCTGCTAGTAGCTGTAGCAGGACTAAGTGTTATCTCAGGTTCCTAATTGGTGTCTCTGTGACAGAGCTGCTAGTAGCTGTAGCAGGACTGAGTGGTGTCTCAGGTTCCTAATTGGTGTCTCTGCGACAGAGCTGCTAGTAGCTGTAGCAGGACTGAGTGGTATCTCAGGTTCCTAATTGGTGTCTCTGCGACAGAGCTGCTAGTAGCTGTAGCAGGACTGAGTGGTGTCTCAGGTTCCTAATTGGTGTCTCTGCGACAGAGCTGCTAGTAGCTGTAGCAGGACTGAGTGGTATCTCAGGTCGGATAAAAGTCCTACAAAATAGATGGGTTCCTTAGTGCCTCTGCGACAGGGCTGCTAGTAGCTGTAGCAGGACTGAGTGGTATCTCAGGTTCCTAATTGGTGTCTCTGCGACAGAGCTGCTAGTAGCTGTAGCAGGACTGAGTGGTATCTCAGGTTCCTAATTGGTGTCTCTGCGACAGAGCTGCTAGTAACTGTAGCAGGACTGAGTGGTATCTCAGGTTCCTAATTGGTGTCTCTGCGACACAGCTGCTAGTAGCTGTAGCAGGACTCAGTGGTATCTCAGGTTCCTAATTGGTGTCTCTGTGTCAGAGCTGCTAGTAGCTGTAGCAGGACTGAGTGGTATCTCAGGTTCCTAATTGGTGTCTCTGTGACAGAGCTGCTATTAGCTGTAGTAGGACTGAGTGGTATCTCAGGTTCCTAATTGGTGTCTCTGTGACAGAGCTGCTAGTAGCTGTAGCAGGACTGAGTGGTATCTCAGGTTCCTAATTGGTGTCTCTGCGACAAAGCTGCTAGTAGCTGTAGCAGGACTGAGTGGTATCTCAGGTTCCTAATTGGTGTCTCTGCGACAAAGCTGCTAGTAGCTGTAGCAGGACTGAGTGGTATCTCAGGTTCCTAATTGGTGTCTCTGTGACAGAGCTGCTAGTAGCTGTAACAGGACTGAGTGGTATCTCAGGTTCCTAATTGGTGTCTCTGTGACAGAGCTGCTAGTAGCTGTAGCAGGACTGAGTGGTATCTCAGGTTCCTAATTGGTGTCTCTGTGACAGAGCTGCTAGTAGCTGTAGCAGGACTCAGTGGTATCTCAGGTTCCTAATTGGTGTCTCTGTGACAGAGCTGCTAGTAGCTGTAGCAGGACTGAGTGGTATCTCAGGTTCCTAATTGGTGTCTCTGCGACAGAGCTGCTAGTAGCTGTAGCTGGACTGAGTGGTGTCTCAGCTTCCTAATTGGTGTCTCTGTGACAGAGCTGCTAGTAGCTGTAGCAGGACTGAGTGGTATCTCAGGTTCCTAATTGGTGTCTCTGTGACACAGCTGCTAGTAGCTGTAGCAGGACTGAGTGGTATCTCAGGTTCCTAATTGGTGTCTCTAGGACAGAGCTGCTAGTAGCTGTAGCAGGACTGAGTGGTATCTCAGGTTCCTAATTGGTGTCTCTGCGACAAAGCTGCTAGTAGCTGTAGCAGGACTGAGTGGTATCTCAGGTTCCTAATTGGTGTCTCTGTGACAGGGCTGCTAGTAGCTGTAGCAGGACTGAGTGGTATCTCAGGTTCCTAATTGGTGTCTCTGCGACAAAGCTGCTAGTAGCTGTAGCAGGACTCAGTGGTATCTCAGGTTCCTAATTGGTGTCTCTGCGACAGAGCTGCTAGTAGCTGTAGCAGGACTGAGTGGTATCTCAGGTTCCTAATTGGTGTCTCTTCGACAGAGCTGCTAGTAGCTGTAGCAGGACTGAGTGGTATCTCAGGTTCCTAATTGGTGTCTCTGCGACAGAGCTGTCAGTAGCTGTAACAGGACTGAGTGGTATCTCAGGTTCCTAATTGGTGTCTCAGAGACAGAGCTGCTAGTAGCTGTAGCAGGACTCAGTGGTATCTCAGGTTCCTAATTGGTGTCTCTGTGACAGAGCTGCTAGTAGCTGTAGTAGGACTGAGTGGTATCTCAGGTTCCTAATTGGTGTCTCTGTGACAGAGCTGCTAGTAGCTGTAGCAGGACTGAGTGGTGTCTCAGGTTCCTAATTGGTGTCTCTTTGACAGAGCTGCTAGTAGCTGTAGCAGGACTGAGTGGTATCTCAGGTTCCTAATTGGTGTCTCTGTGACAGAGCTGCTAGTAGCTGTAGCAGGACTGAGTGGTATCTCAGGTTCCTAATTGGTTTCTCTGTGACAGAGCTGCTAGTAGCTGTAGCAGGACTCAGTGGTGTCTCAGGTTCCTAATTGGTGTCTCTGCGACAGAGCTGCTAGTAGCTGTAGCAGGACTGAGTGGTGTCTCAGGTTCCTAATTGGTGTCTCTGTGTCAGAGCTGCTAGTAGCTGTAGCAGGACTCAGTGGTATCTCAGGTTCCTAATTGGTGTCTCTGTGACAGAGCTGCTAGTAGCTGTAGCAGGACTGAGTGGTGTCTCAGGTTCCTAATTGGTGTCTCTGTGACAGAGCTGCTAGTAGCTGTAGCAGGACTGAGTGGTATCTCAGGTTCCTAATTGGTGTCTCTGTGACAGAGCTGCTAGTAGCTGTAGCAGGACTCAGTGGTATCTCAGGTTCCTTATTGGTGTCTCTGTGACAGAGCTGCTAGTAGCTGTAGCAGGACTCAGTGGTATCTCAGGTTCCTAATTGGTGTCTCTGTGACAGAGCTGCTAGTAGCTGTAGCAGGACTGAGTGGTGTCTCAGGTTCCTAATTGGTGTCTCTGCGACAGAGCTGCTAGTAGCTGTAGCAGGACTCAGTGGTATCTCAGGTTCCTAATTGGTGTCTCTGTGACAGAGCTGCTAGTAGCTGTAGCAGGACTGAGTGGTATCTCAGGTTCCTAATTGGTGTCTCTGCGACAGAGCTGTCAGTAGCTGTAGCAGGACTGAGTGGTATCTCAGGTTCCTAATTGGTGTCTCTGTGACACAGCTGCTAGTAGCTGTAGCAGGACTGAGTGGTATCTCAGGTTCCTAATTGGTGTCTCTGCGACAGAGCTGCTAGTAGCTGTAGCAGGACTCAGTGGTATCTCAGGTTCCTAATTGGTGTCTCTGTGACACAGCTGCTAGTAGCTGTAGCAGGACTGAGTGGTATCTCAGGTTCCTAATTGGTGTCTCTGTGACACAGCTGCTAGTAGCTGTAGCAGGACTGAGTGGTATCTCAGGTTCCTAATTGGTGTCTCTGTGACACAGCTGCTAGTAGCTGTAGCAGGACTGAGTGGTATCTCAGGTTCCTAATTGGTGTCTCTGTGACAGAGCTGCTAGTAGCTGTAGCAGGACTCAGTGGTGTCTCAGGTTCCTAATTGGTGTCTCTGTGACAGAGCTGCTAGTAGCTGTAGCAGGACTGAGTGGTATCTCAGGTTCCTAATTGGTGTCTCTGCGACAGAGCTGCTAGTAGCTGTAGCAGGACTGAGTGGTATCTCAGGTTCCTAATTGGTGTCTCTGCGACAGAGCTGCTAGTAGCTGTAGCAGGACTGAGTGGTATCTCAGGTTCCTAATTGGTGTCACTGTGACAGAGCTGCTAGTAGCTGTAGCAGGACTCAGTGGTGTCTCAGGTTCCTAATTGGTGTCACTGTGACAGAGCTGCTAGTAGCTGTAGCAGGACTCAGTGGTATCTCAGGTTCCTAATTGGTGTCTCTGTGACAGAGCTGCTAGTGACTGTAGCAGGACTGAGTGGTATCTCAGGTTCCTAATTGGTGTCTCTGCGACAAAGCTGCTAGTAGCTGTAGCAGGACTGAGTGGTATCTCAGGTTCCTAATTGGTGTCTCTGTGACAGAGCTGCTAGTAGCTGTAGTAGGACTGAGTGGTATCTCAGGTTCCTAATTGGTGTCTCTGCGACAGAGCTGCTAGTAGCTGTAGCAGGACTGAGTGGTATCTCAGGTTCCTAATTGGTGTCTCTGTGACAGAGCTGCTAGTAGCTGTAGCAGGACTCAGTGGTGTCTCAGGTTCCTAATTGGTGTCTCTGTGACAGAGCTGCTAGTAGCTGTAGCAGGACTGAGTGGTATCTCAGGTTCCTAATTGGTGTCTCTGCGACACAGCTGCTAGTAGCTGTAGCAGGACTGAGTGGTATCTCAGGTTCCTAATTGGTGTCTCTGCGACAGAGCTGCTAGTAACTGTAGCAGGACTGAGTGGTATCTCAGGTTCCTAATTGGTGTCTCTGTGACAGAGCTGCTAGTAGCTGTAGCAGGACTGAGTGGTATCTCAGGTTCCTAATTGGTGTCTCTGTGACACAGCTGCTAGTAGCTGTAGCAGGACTCAGTGGTATCTCAGGTTCCTAATTGGTGTCTCTGTGACAGAGCTGCTAGTAGCTGTAGCAGGACTGAGTGGTATATCAGGTTCCTAATTGGTGTCTCTGCGACAAAGCTGCTAGTAGCTGTAGCAGGACTGAGTGGTATCTCAGGTTCCTAATTGGTGTCTCTGTGACAGAGCTGCTAGTAGCGGTAGCAGGACTGAGTGGTATCTCAGGTTCCTAATTGGTGTCTCTGCGACAGAGCTGCTAGTAGCTGTAGTAGGACTGAGTGGTATCTCAGGTTCCTAATTGGTGTCTCTGCGACAGAGCTGCTAGTAGCTGTAGCAGGACTGAGTGGTATCTCAGGTTCCTAATTGGTGTCTCTGCGACAGAGCTGCTAGTAACTGTAGCAGGACTGAGTGGTATCTCAGGTTCCTAATTGGTGTCTCTGTGACAGAGCTGCTAGTAGCTGTAGCAGGACTGAGTGGTATCTCAGGTTCCTAATTGGTGTCTCTGCGACAGAGCTGCTAGTAACTGTAGCAGGACTGAGTGGTATCTCAGGTTCCTAATTGGTGTCTCTGCGACAGAGCTGTCAGTAGCTGTAGCAGGACTGAGTGGTATCTCAGGTTCCTAATTGGTGTCTCTGTGACAGAGCTGCTAGTAGCTGTAGCAGGACTGAGTGGTATCTCAGGTTCCTAATTGGTGTCTCTGTGACAGAGCTGCTAGTAGCTGTAGCAGGACTGAGTGGTGTCTCAGGTTCCTAATTGGTGTCCCTGTGACAGAGGTGCTAGTAGCTGTAGCAGGACTCAGTGGTATCTCAGGTTCCTAATTGGTGTCCCTGTGACAGAGGTGCTAGTAGCTGTAGCAGGACTGAGTGGTATCTCAGGTTCCTAATTGGTGTCTCTGTGACACAGCTGCTAGTAGCTGTAGCAGGACTCAGTGGTATCTCAGGTTCCTAATTGGTGTCTCTGTGACAGAGCTGCTAGTAGCTGTAGTAGGACTGAGTGGTGTCTCAGGTTCCTAATTGGTGTCTCTGCGACACAGCTGCTAGTAGCTGTAGCAGGACTGAGTGGTATCTCAGGTCGGATAAAAGTCCTACAAAATCGGAAGCAACGTCTCAATATGACTGTAATATTGTTTAGCTACTGGAATGTTAAACTACAACTCAAAAACAACAACAAAATCATACCGTTAAATTTGGGAGACTTAAAATAATTACCGTGATTGTCCTAAGATCATTTTTTTCTATGCAGTCATGCATCCAAAAGATGCAGATGGAATGAGAAACAGCGTAGACCCGGATTTGATTCTTGTAAGCAATAGTGAAGACCCTGATCAGACGCAGCATCTGAACTGGGTTTGCACTGTTTTGCATTTGTCCCCAAAACATGTTTTAGTCTGAGTTTTTGTTATTGTTGTTGTTTTGTTGCTTTTCATCCACGGTATTCGCGGGTAAACAGCTATTTTCATGCCGGAGCGTTCCCCTACCCACACTATTCCTGGGCAAGCTAAGCCCTCCAAAGCGGTTAACAAGTACTAAGTGCACATACTTTTGTAAGTGACTGACAACTGCCCTTCTTGAATCAGCGGAAGGAGAAATGAAATTACATGTATGTGGCTGGACCGGGTATCGAACCCGGGACCTGTGGCTCTTGAGTCAAACACGCTACCGATTGCGTTACGCAACCCGGCTTTTTTAGGCTGAAAGGGTTAAAGTGGAGACCTGTTTGGAATACCGTAAAATTCTAAGTATTGGGACAGATAGGTCTTGGCAAACAGTTCAGAACCAGATCAGACTGCTCCTCTAGGCAATGAACGATTTCTATGCGAAATACAAAAATGTGAAAACAGTCACCAGAAATCGCTAAAACTATAAATGGACTCGTCCAAATGATAAGGATGGACAAATCCACTGGATAAAAAAGGGGTCAGACATGAACATGTATCTCCAAAGTGCAGGAAGTGGCTGCGGTCGAATGATGGTGCTGTGTAACCTTCAGCGCAGGGGCGTTCTCATGGTTCTACTCTGCAGGCACATGACGTCAAAATGATACATCGACGTCAGTACGACGTCATTTCAACGTCGTGTGCCTGCTCGGTATGAATTTAGATGTCAGGTCAAAGTCATTTTATTCAGGAAACTCAGGTCTCATTTGTAACATACGAGTCAACACATACATATCATGGTAGCATAAACATCAATATTGAATATCAAACAATGTCGAAACCAAACCCCTTTGTCGGCTAGAATGACCATCCCAGCAGGCTTTGGTTGGTTGTTTTGGGTTTAACGGCCCTTCAAGACAGTATTTCAGTTTATATCGAGCCGTCTCCCAGCAGGCACACGACATCCCAACGACGCCGCATCGACGTCGATGCGACGTGACGACGTCGCATCCACGTCAGTACGAAGTCATCTCGAAGTCATGCGCCCACTGGAATGCTTTGTTAGATCACTACGACTGTCCAATGAAATCGCCAGAGAAAGAGGCTAGGCTTACCGCACTGAATTGAACTACTGTTTGGGACACAAAAAGGGATAGAAAACCCGATAACAGACAGCATCCGACTAACATCTTTAAACCTACAGAGACATCCCATGAGGTCCATCACGAGAAGCCGGGCCGCGTAGCGCAGTCGGTAGACTTATAAGTCAGAGGTCCTGGGTTCGATACCCGGTCTGGCAGGGAGGACAGGCAACAGGGAGGAATGTTTTTATGCCCATAAGAACTGCTCAACACCTTAAGGGATCAAAAAAAAGGATATGTATACCTGTCTATTTTTTTTTTCAGATTTACAAACTGCATACGTTTGTGGCAATATATTGTCATTTTTCATGTACAGTATTCTCAGGGTATAAACCAGTCCGCCAATTTTCGCTTCCTGCAGAGACTGTCCGTCATATTTGGCTTCCACCGAGACTGTCCGCGAACTCTTGCTTCCTGCAGGGACTGCTGTCCTCGAAAAATGGCTACCAGCCGAGACTGTCCGCGAAAATTGGCGGACTGGTTTATAATCTGTGGTATTCTACTTTTATCTCGCCCACTCAATTCATATATTTTAACACTGCAACACACGGAGGCGATACGCCGCAATGGATGCAACAGGGACGATCAACGCTGCTACAAAGTTTTTCATTATAATGGACCAACTCTCTAGTGCACTATAACCTTTTTGCTTTTCCCCGACTGTAACCTTTATCACACCAAAAGCGCAAGGCCGTCGTAGGCGGTCCGGCGCAAGGCCGTCGTGGGCGGTTTCGGCCGAATATGGTATTGGCCGTACCACTTTTTTTCATTCGGCCCAATATGGTATTGGCCGGACCACTTTTTCCGTTATTCCTTCTTTGCCTTGGTCTCAAAATGCATTAAACTTTCGCCTCTAGAGACGTCCTGAATCCAAATAATTTCTCGGGGGAGGTCCCCCGGACCCCCCTTACGAGAGGAAGGACAACCCATCTCATGCTCTCCCGCACTCGTGCCTTCGGCACTCGGAGAACAATTTTGGCAGTTTTTAAAAGCTGGGGTAAGCATTTGAAATACAGCAAATACTCATAAAAATGAGTTTCAGAAGCAAAATGGTCTCAAAATGCATTAAAATCGCTTCTAGAGACGTCCTGAATTCAAAACTTGTCTCATGGGAGGTAAATATTCATAAAGTCAATTGAGTTGCACAAGGAATTGGTCTCAAAATGCATTAAAATCGCTTCTAGAGTCGTCCTGAATTCAAATATTTCCTCCCCGAGAAAAATGTATCCCCTCTTGTGCTCTCCCCGACTCGTGCCTTCGGCACTCGGGGCGTTCCATGGCCGTACCACTTTTCAAAAGCCGACGACGGCCCTGAAGCGTGCATTGTAAAAGAGCGCTTCAGGCTGTGCACGAGAGAATCAGTTCAGTCACAAAGACAAAGATGAAGAGAGAAAAAAAATCAATTAAACAAAAATAAAAAGATAATAATGATAATAAAAGTAATAATAATAAATCTTAACATTGTAAGGTATATTTCAAGAAAACGACAGGGAATAATATTACGGATATATAAACATTTGGTAAGTTTTTCTTCTTTATTCCATAGCAGAAGCATTAAATTGAGGACATGTTCGCGCGGCAAGGCTTCTTCACGATATCGAACACGGAAACCATACATGAACAACAAAAATGCTCGGTTTTCCCGTCACGTGAAAAAATCATGTCGCTAACATCTGAAAATCCCTCGCTCCGGAGCAATGGAATAATAAACGTAAGTTTACATTAAAGTCTCTATAGTCCTTTCGGAGGAAAAAACGTCTAAACACAAATCGTTACGAAAAGCGGTTCCACCTACTCGTTTGGTGATCAAATGTGGCTTGTTATGCATACATCGTGGCATACACCAGGGGCGTAGCTAGGGGCAATTGCACAGTACGCACAATCAAGTTTTATACTCATTAAGGGCAATAATAGAGGGTTAAGCCGCTAAGATATTTCAAATTTTCGTGTCTGTAGGCAGCTAGCATTAAAATCAGGCCCAATAAACAACATTTCAGCGTGAAAATACGCAGGTGTGTGTTGAAATTTTGTCAATTTGACAAAATTTCAATACGCACCTGCGTATTTGCGTATAGGTAGCTACGCCCTTGTACACCTATCAAAAAGTAAAGGCAATGACAAAACACACAAACTACAACTGACGAACTGTACTTTTCTGGTTTCCCGTTTAATTATGTGATATAACTATAGGCGGCATAGTGAATTGATCTCCGTGCCTGTACATTGTATTTTTACCATTTTATTTATGTTTACGAAATCGAAAGTAGGTCATATTAGTTGCCAACTAAAATGACCCAAATATATTTTCTAAACCCTTTTTATGTGAAGCTCAAGGATATTTTAAGTAAGTGAAGTATGCGGATCACGGTCGTTTACTTTGACGAAACTGTAATGAGGAGCTTGCAGCGATACCTCATGATGAAATTTTCATCCCCGATAGAGCGATGGGGCCTTTAATAAACAGTGAATAGATGATAGTAGTGCAAGGGCATATTAGGCATGCTGGGGTATTTTTTCGCTCGCCTATCATATCTCTTTTCTTTCAGGCTCCACCCTCTCTGGGAGATGGCTCGATATAGACTGGATTGTTGTTGCTGTTGTTGTGCAGCTGTGTTATTGTTTAACGTCCACGGTAAACAGCTATTATATGGTCATGTTGGGACGGTCAATTAACCTAACCACACTATTCCTGGACAGGCTTAGACCTTCTAACCAGTACTAAGTGCACTTACTTTCACCAGTAACTGACACCTGCCCTTCTTGAATCAACGTCAACGTATATTGTCTTGTGTCTCACCCCCTGGGGATTCAAGGCCCGGCAACACTTAAGTGAGAATGCCACACGTCCTTTTGCTTTACGATGGACTCGACATAAGTGAAATATTCTTGAAAGGGTCGTAGATACGAAAGCCTAACAAAAATTTAAAAAAAAAAAAAAAAAAAAAACGAAATGCAAAAGTCAGTGTTTGGAACAAACGCTTAAGGCTATGCTAGTGTTAAATAATAAATTTGCCAAAACTTGATTGGATAATTCGGTGCATTTTCATAGGTCACGTGTGTGAGTTCTTCGTCGTGCATGCATTTTTTTAGTTTGACCGAAGCTTTGGCGCTAAAAATCATTCGACAGTGGACAGCGAAGATGTAGACCATGGAGTTTGACACTGACTTTCCCTGCTGATTTTTCAACATATCTGGCTCTGTAAGTTGTACATTTCTACTTAGGGCGGTTGGTTAGTTGTTTTGGGTTTAACGGCCCTTCAGACAGAGAGCCCCGATTGCTTAGTGGGTTAAGCCCCGGCACACTGATCTAGTAGATTGGGTTCGAGCCTAACCCCGGTGCCGTGAGCTCGACTTCTGGTTTTCATTGAGTCTCCGTTCTGCTTGTCTGAATACCTACGAACTTGTGACGAAGAGCCTCGGTAGATTAACGCTGGCCTGCTGATCTAGCGGACCCGGGTTAGAGCCCCGCTGTAGGCGTGGCTCTTTCCGATCGTAAACGGGGTTCCATTGCACACAGCCTTTCATTATCACCCAACCATCGTCCTGATATGACTGAAATGCCGTTGAAAAGGACGTAGAATTGCAGGGCATCCATCTATCCATCTAAATGCCTGCGGTCGGGTTGCAGGCCTAGGCTTGTGGCCCGCTTGAGGCGAGAAGATTTCCCCTACCGTAAACGGGGTTCCATTGCACACAGTATTTCATTAGCCTCCTCCAATCGTCCTGATATGACTGAAATACTATCGAAAAGGACGTAAAATCGCAATCCATCCATTCATCCATCTATCTTAGTATTTCGGTCTATATCGAGCCGTTTCTATTTAGGAATCGCAGTAATTTGTTGGGGGTTTTTACCATAAAATCTTATTGAAGTTTGCAGTCTCAGTAAGTTACACGCTGGCCGGCTGATCTAGATGCCCCGGGTTCGAGCCCCGCTGTAGGTGGGAATCTTTTCAATCGTAAAACGGGGTTCCGTTGCACACAGCATTACATTATCACCCAACCATCGTCATGATATGTCTGAAAGACTGTTAAAAGGACGTAAAATCGCTAGTCATCCATCCATCCCATTCCTTCTTTCTCCCTCTCACTTGAAGATGGATTGATACTGACGTATTGTCTATGTTCACAAAACAACCAACTAGCCAATGTAAATGTTTTTTTTTTTTTTTTTTTTTTTTTTTTTGAATTTTGGTCCCAGCATCAAATAGTGGCACCATAGCAAAATAATAACTTGGAAAGAACAATTGTGGTTGGTTGGTTGTTTGGGGTTTAATGGCCCTCTAAGACAGTATTTTAATCTATATCGAGCCGTCTCCCAGAGAGAGGGAGAAAGAAGAGATATGATAGGGGAGGGAGAGAAAAAATGTCCAAACGACCAGCACCTGCACCTTCTGCAAGCACAGGATGCCCTTGCCCTACTATATTAATACGAATTAATAGGACTCCCCGGCACTGAAAAAGAACAGTTATAAGCCTAGTATAAGTATATAATTTAAAGGTAGGTTCCTGGACTAGCAATAACAATTATGTTCACAAAATAATTTCGTCTTTTTCTGAGTAGTATTGAATTCTCCTATTTTTCTGAATTTGTTGCTACTGAGAAAATCGTCAGATGTTGAAGAAAATAGTCATTTTCCCTTTTGGTTTATTTTCTTTCGTTGGAATTCCAGTTCTAAAAATAAGTAAGTTTATTATGTCTATAAGTGCGCGATTTCTGATGCCATTCTCCAAAGGTCAATTTTCTCTTGCTATGAGCTCTCCTAGAGGTCCTGGCATGGCGGATGGGTTAAACCTATCCCAAAATGCAATGCAGCATGATGTCAGCTGTGTAATCTATTTTTGGCACGAACTAAAAATAGCACTAACTGGTGTGCGAAGCATAGTTAGGAAATCCCTTGCAAAACATCTTTTCTAATATTTTTTTTATTTACACTTTTTAGTGAAACTTATTCATTCCCTTTTTATAAGTGCTTTCCAACAATTTGGATGAAAGATCATCAAAATTATGATGCATTTCAAAGTACAGGAACCTACCTTTAAGCGCCTGTGATGAAAATAACAAATTCCAAACAACGTAGATCCTGCTGAGGCGGCTCATAATAATAATGAGCCGCCCGATCTAGATCTTAATTTTTTTGCCCTCTAGTTTTTAAATTCTCAAAACGATGTAGCTTTAACAAAGCATATTTTGAAATTTTGCAGACGTAAATTTTGTTGTCTGCTTTTCGGCGCTTAAAGGGTAAATATCTACTTACCGTAAAATATTTAAAAAGTGGGTAAACCTGAAATGATAAGGTTAACTGTCTTAAAAATAAAACAGTTTGGCAATACGTCCGAAAGATGCATGGAAAGTTAAACAGTGAAGACCCAGACCAGACTGCTCATACAAACAGTGTAAACCCTGATCAAACTGCTCTTTTAAGAGCAGTTTGATCTGGGTCTGCACTTTTTGCGCAGGCCTTTTTCTGTCCTAAAACTTAGAATTCTTTACGGACGAACATGTATCGGTCGCATTGGCCGTGGGGATAGTTCGCCTTCTGTATAATCAGGGGATCCTGGGTTCGAATTCCGCAGGAACCTCAGATGTTGTTGGAATGCTATATTACCGTAGACATTCCAAGTATTAGGTCATAGAAAACATAGCAGACCAAGATCAGTCTGATCAGTCTACACTTTTTCGCCATTTTAATTGCATTTTTGACGCATTTCTGCATTGGAAAATCAAAATGTTCGATTTTTAGGAAATTGATAGTATCTAAATTATCTAATTATCTTAAGTGTCCCAGTTTTGATTAGATCATCAGTTGTAGATGTTTTTTTTTTTTTTTTTTTTTGTCGAACATGAGTAACATGATAACATAAGCCCAATAGGACTTTTCCTTCGACAAACAATATATTTTCTTCGACAAACAATTGTTGTCGATGAGTGATTGCGTTCTTTTCATTAAAAAATATATGCGACAAATTTTATTTAACTGCAGTACCGATAAAAACCCAAAATATTGCGTTCAGTACTTTAATGTACAGTTACAAAGGTAAAACAAATTACAGTCAACTCTCGATATCTCGAGTCAAATTTCAGCCCAAACTACTGATATCTCAAAGTAAATTTTCCAGAAAATTTATCCCGGTCTTGCCACATACTTCCGTTTCTCCTTCCGCTGATTCAAGAAGGGCAGTTGTCAGTTACTGGCGAAAGTATATGCACTTAGTACTGGTTAACCGCTTAAGAGGTCTAAGCCTGCCCAGGAATAGTGTGGTTAGGTTAACTGACCGTCCCGACATGACCTTAGTTGTTTACCGTTGACGTTAAACATCAAATCAACCAACCAACCAGAAAATTTACTTTGAGATAATAGGGGTAAAATGTAAATAAAAAAGGAAAATACATTCTTGGATATAAGAAGATATTTTGAGATATCAGAGTTCGAGTTATCGGGAGTTGACTGTGAGCTCAAATCTAGCATCACTTTGTATCACAGTGTATGATTGTGATTGCGGTATTTTCAGTAGTATTTCAGTCATATCAAGACGATGACAGGGTAAGAATAGAAGACTACATGTAATGGAACCCTGATCTGAATGTGTTATGTAAGGTCTATTCCGCGAAATTTACTACAGTAGTCTGATTTACTTCCATGGGTTCATACCTCGGGTCGGGACCAGAGGTCAATATCTAGGACATCATAGATATTCCCTTAGATCTTAAAGCCTAGTGGATGAATGTATATAATATGCTTTAAATGTTGGCTTAGTGTGACACAACCATTGACCTGAATATACATCTACTGTCATCGACCTATAACATATTGTCCAGAGATTTTCTTTATATTTTGAAGGTTATATTTTGGATTTTGCTTCCATAAAATAACACATTTAGTTCATTCCGTGAGTATGAGTCGGTGATCTTCATTTCACGACCGAGTGATACTGACTTAAATTTTGTCCTTAATGTATTGACTCAGTGTGAAACAACCAGTGACCTTCAACGTTATATGCAGGTCTATGACCTATATTTCACGGTTCACTGATTTTGCTTTTTATCCTGAAGATTAACAGCCGGTGAATTGTAGTAACTAAGATATTTGTTCCATGTGATGCAAACATTTACCCTATTAAATGGGTGTGGGTCATGGTTCCGTGATTTTGTCTTTTTTCTTGACGACCATTTGTTTGATGTACATGTACATGAGACATTGACTCAGTTTGGCAGAACCATTCACCGGGAACTGTGTATGTAGGTCAGTGACTTATATTTCATGGCCTAGTGAGTTTGCTTTTTGTCTGGGTTATTAGTTCCATGTGATGCAAACACAAGACCTCACCGAATGTTTGTGGGTCAGTGACCCTTATTTCATGGTCTAGTGATTTCGTCATAATTTGAAGACTATTTGATGTAATGTTGCACTGGAGATATTGACACAGTGAAACATGAAACTATATTAATTATGAGCCGCGACACGAGAACACCAACTAAGTAGTTGTGCGCCTAGCGCAGACTCAGATTAGCCTGGGCATCCACCCAGTTTAATCAGAGTCTTTGTTAAGTGCTTAAAGGATAGCTAAGGGTCTAAGCTACCTTCATGCGAACAGCGAAGACTCTGATCAGACTGGGCGGATGACCAGGCTGATCTGAGTCTGCGCTGTGCGCACCATTTTGTTGGTTTTCTCGTGTCGCGACTCAATTATTCAGTTGTATGTAGGTAAATAGCCTATATATCATGGTTCAGAGATTTTGCTCTTGAAGACTAGTTGATAGACAAAAATCAGGCACATGGCGGATGCATCGCGATTCTAGTTTACTTATGAAGTACATACAGCGAGAGGAGCTCCGGTATCTCTGTGGGTTTAGCTCTGGCCTGTTAAGCAAGTGGTCCCTTTTTCGACTTTGTCATTATATATAGGAACAAAATATCTGAAGAACGGCTTAAGCTAGCATGTTTTTATTTGGCATACAGCTACAGACTATACCCGATGTACTCTACTTCCACCTATAGGCCCAGTCCATGTCTATCCCTGATGGACTCTTCTGGCACCTACAGTACAGACCCAGACTCTACCCTTGAGGTACTCTGTTGTCACCTTAGGCCGAGTCTTTACCTTTAGGTACTCTTGTGTCACCTGTAGCCCAGCCTCTATGCCTGATATACTCCAATGTTTTTATAGACCCAGTCTCTATCCCTGATGGACTCTACTGACACCTACAGTACAGACCCAGACTCTACCCTCGATGTACTGTGTTGTCACCTTAGGCCGAGTCTTTACCTTTAGGTACTCTTGTGTCACCTGTAGCCCAGCCTCTATGCTTGATATACTCCAATGTTTTTATAGACCCAGTCTCTATCCCTGATGGACTCTACTGACACCTACAGTACAGACCCAGACTCTACCCTCGATGTACTGTGTTGTCACCTTAGGCCCAGTCTTTACCTTTAGGTACGCTTATGCCACTTATAGACCCACTCTCTATCTCTGCCGTACCCCAATGTTATTCATAGACCCAATATCACTCACCCAATCATTCATGGGGTACTCTTCTTCCACCTAAAAACCCAGTCTCTATCCCTGATGTACTCTACTACCACCGATAGGCACTGCCTCTATCCCTGATGTACTCTTCTGTCACCTTTATGCCCAGTCTCTATCACTGATGTACTATACTGCCACCTAAAGTCCCAGTCTCTATCCCTGATGTACTTTTTTGTCACCTTTATGCCCAGTCTCTTTCCCTGATGTACTCTACTGCCAACTATATGCCCAATCTCAGTTCCTGATGTACACTTCTGTCATCTTTATGCCCATTCTCTATCTCTGGTGTGCTCTACTGCCACCTATAGGTAGAGTCTCTATCTCTGGTGTACTCTACTGCCACATATAGTCGTCCCAATCTCTCCTTGATGTACCCTTCTGCCACCTATAGACGCCACCTTCAGGCCCAGTCTCTGTCGATGATATACATTTCTGCCACCTTAAGGCCCAGTGTTTATCCCTGGTGTGCTCTACTGCCACCTTCAGGCCCAGTCTCTATTCATGTTGTACTCTACTGCCACCTATAGGCCCAGTCTTTATCCATGATGTTCTCTCCTGCCACCTTTAGTCCCACTTTTACCCATGATGTACTCTACTGTCATCTATAGCCCCAGTCTCTTTCCCTGATGTACTCTTCTGTCACCGTAGCCCAAGTAGACATCCCCAAGGTACTCCAGTGTCATCAATGAGCCATGTCACTATCACTTAGGTACTGTACTGTCACCTATATGCCGTGTACAGATCCCTAAGGTTATGTCTTCGGCGCGAAATAGCCCTTTGGTGCTGATGTGCCGTAAAACCCATATCACTCACTCACTCACTATATCATGTCAACTATATGCCAATTGTATATGTCTGAGGTACTCTACTGCCACCTGTAGGCCAAATGCCTATTCCTGCTGTCATTTATAGGCCCAGTCCCAGCAGGCATATGACGTTAAAATGGCGTCGTACTGACGTCTATGCGACGTAAGTACGTCACATCGACGTCAGTGTTACGTCATTTTGACGTCATGTGCCCACTGGGGTGTTTCTCCCTGCATACTCTAACGCAATCTATACATAGAGCTAGTGTTTATCCTTGACCTCTAATGTTATCTTTGAGCCATCCGTCTTTCCCTGAGGAAGCTGTTCGTATTATTGCCCGGGTTTTGCTTGTCTGCGCGCGCTAAGGGACGAGTCATTTTATTACCAGGTGGGGAGGGGGAGGGGGATACATTCAAGGAGTGTGTGTGTGTGTGTGTGTGTGTGTGTGTGTGTGTGTGTGTGTGTGTGTGTGTGTGTGTGTGTGTGTGTGTGTGTGTGTGTGTGTGTGTGTGTGTGTTGGGGGAGGGAGGTGTCGGATGTTTTTCATCATCTACTACTGGGGGTAAGGGAGGGGATGTGTGGAAAGCATTAAGCCATGGGACAGGGGAGAAGACAACTATTGTTTAAGGCATATGGGGGGGTGGAGGGGTAAGAATTTTTACATCAGTCTTCATTTTAAGAAATGTATCAGCTTCTGGGGGCGTAGCCCCCAAGATACTTTCTCTGTCTCTCTCTGTCTGTCTCTGTCTGTCTCTCTCTCCCCCCCCATTATTCCTACATTTTCAGAGGAGCTCCGGTAGCTCAGTGGGTTAAGCGCTGGTCTACTGGTCTAACGGACCGGGTTCAAATCCTGCTTGAGGCGAGAATCTTTCATGCCGTAAATGGGGTTCCATTGCACACAGCCTTTCATTATCACCGTCCCATCGTCCTGATATAACTGCAATACTGTTGAAAAGGACGTAAAATCGCAAGTCATACATAAATCCATCCTACATTTTCAGATTAGTTCTTCTCTTTCAAACTTGTCTTTAAAACATTTACAAAGAAAAATTCAAACACTTTTGCCCGCTTCAGGTTCTAAAAAAATCCATTGATTTGCTTTGCTAATAGAACAGTATAATTAATGTATGAAATCATGCCATTCAGTAAATTTAATAATTTAATGCACGCCTTTGTTACATCAAATCTCTAGGTGCCTATCATCAACAAAATTGCTTTGGCTTCTTGGGGCTGCACCCCAGATCCCCCCCTCCCCTTAATATCATTAACAGCTTTATACAGGATTCAGCATCAGATTCCTAGGTCAGCATATGCAAGAAACATGCAATGGACCATTAATCTGTATTAATAATTAACCTGTAAAATGAGTCTTTCACAGGTTTGATTGAGGTCAGTCTGACATAAAATAGGAAATATAGTCATCGTCATGTGCATGTTTTGAGGTGGGGGGGGGGGGGGGGGAGGGAGGGGGTCGTTAACTGTTTTGTTACTTATCGGGGGTGGGGAGGGGGCGGTGTTCGAAAAAAATTCTTGCCTAATAAATGACTCGTCCCTAGCATCGAATCTTTTCGCCGGGCCGGGTAGCGCAATCGGTAGGGCACCTGACTCGTAAGTCAGAGGTCCTGGGTTCGAATCCCGGTCTGGCCACATACTTTCGTTTCTCCTTCCGCTGATTCAAGAAGGGTAGTTGTCAGTTACTGGCGAAAGTATGTGCACTTAGTACTGGTTAACCGCTTAGGAGGTCTAAGCCTGCCCAGGAATAGTGTGGTTAGGTTAACTGACCGTCCCGACATGACCTTAGTTGTTTACCGTGGACGTTAAGCATCAAATCAACCAACCAACCAATCGAATCTTTTCGATTCGATTCGGAGATGGATGCGCAAGCGCACAAGGCGCGGATACATGGATGGGTGATGGGTGACTTGCGATTTTACGTCCTTTTCAACAGTATTTCAGTCATATCAGGACGATGGGCTTGTGATAATGAAAGGCTGTGTGCAATGGAATCCCGTTTGCGATAGAAAGAACTCCGTCTCTGGCGGGCTCGAACCCGCGACCGCTAGATCAGTATGCCAGCGCTTAACCCACTGAGGTACCGGGGCTCCTCGGATACATGGAGTTGTTTCAGTAACTTACTGGAATTTCAATTTTCTGCACGAACATAGGCGATCAAGATTGGAAATAAATCGACATAGGTGTAGGGTGTAGGAAGAGGGGAAGAGGATAAACTAGCCCCCCCCCACCACCACCACCACCCACACACAGCCTCCCCCCACCTCCACCACCACTAACACCGAAATGCCTTGTCACAGGCTATGAATATAAACGGACATTTATTCAGTCGCGAGAAGCAGTTCCTAGCTGCAAAATAATTAATATACTGAACATCAAAAGAAACGCCTACAAGTTTAGGTTCAGTTTTCTACTGTCAGCTTTTTTATGTATCTAACATGTTTTTTTTTTCTTTTTTATCTATTTGCACTTTTAAAGAGTATTAGGTTCTTCAGTTTTTGATGGATTCTTTTTAAAATTTGTACACATGCTTGGGTCTTAATGAGACTGCATGCGCATGTGACTTTCTAATGGAGGTAAGATGACTTGAGCCACCACAAAGAAAACCAACAAAGTGGCATGTGCGCCCAGCGCCCAGTCTGATCAGTCTTCACTGTCCGCATGGAGACAGGTAAGACACTTTGCTACCCTTTAAGCGCAAAGCGAAGACTGGTCAGACTGGGCATCGCAGTTGTATCAGTTTTAGTTTTCATACATATGAGCCGCGACGCGAGAAACCCAACAATGTGGTTGTGCGCCCAGCGCAGACTCAGATCAGCCTGGGCATCCGCCCAGTCTGATCAGAGTCTTCGCTGTCCGCATGAAGGTAGCTTAGTCCCTTGGCTACCCTTTAAGCGCTTAGCAAAGAGTCTGATTGGACTGGGCGAAAGCCCAGGCTGATCTGAGTCTGCACTGGACGCACGACCACATTGTTGGTTTTCTCGTGTCGCGGCTCATATCATCTATTGATCCTGACAAGTCGTCACGGAAGACTCTTATTGAAGACTCTTCCCTGCAGGCTTACAACGTTAACTAAAGTTTGAATCAACGTTGACTAAACGTTATGATGTTGAATCAACGTTGATTCAATGTTGATTCAGCGTTGTGTGTCCACTGGGACCAGTTTGCGTAGACGCGCAGGTCGATTCTAGTACTTGCTGTACGCGCAAGGCGTAAGGGCGTTTTCACGCGGCTCCAATCAGTTGTCTGGCATAAATTGAACACGCCCTCACAATTCTACACTCGGGGGCTGAGCATGCGCTCTTTGAAAATGACTTAAGGTGTATTAGCACACCTCTTCCAAGCGGGCATATGACTTCGAAATGACGTCGTTCTGACGCCGATGCGGCATCATTGCGACGTTGTTTCAACGTCATGTGCTACATCTTTTTTTACAAAAGGGAACAGCTTTTGAGTCGTTCTGTTTGCTTGCCTGGACAAAGAAACGCTTGCAAAACGGGGGCTATTCTGAAAGGAAAGAATTTACTCCTTGGATAGCAATTCAAGTTTGCCAATAGGTAAACATTTTTGTCGAGCCCGCTTGCGGTCGGCGATACATAGTCGCCCGTTTGGTGTTGGTGCGTGCGTGCGTCTGTCCGTCCGTCTGTCCGTCCGTCCGTGTACAGCCATATCTTGAGTTTGGTTGACCATAGGACCTTGAAACTTCATCATAATATGCCCCATCAAAATGCTAATTGGCTCCCACAGAACTAGATCACTGTGACCTACTGTCACGAAAAAGTACCACATATTTAGTTTTCGTCTGCAGCCCCATATCTCCCTTATCATAGGCCCCAGAACATTCAAACTTCATCAGTGCATACACCTTACCACTCCAGGTCACCTCCAACAAAACTAGGTCACTGTGACCTACTTTCACGAAAAAGTACCACATATTTAGTTTTTGTCTGCAGCCCCATATCTCCCTTTTCATAAGCCCCAGAACATTGAAACTCCATCAGTGCATGCACCTTACCACTCCAGGTCACCCTCAACAAAACTAGGTCGCTGTGACCTACTTTCACGAAAAAGCATTTTCACTACTGTCAAAGCGCCAACGGGCTCGACATGCAGGCCGCGGCCATCTATTTTCCTTTGAAAGTTTACTCCCACAGAGAAAGGGAGCAGATTGAAACCGGGAGAGTTGTTTTCCTAGAAAGTGTACCCCTTTTCACCTGAAGGCAAGTGTAAGATCGCAAAAGTATACAGATGTATAAAGATGATAAAAATTATGTGAAAATAGGCGTTTCGCTTTATGACCACCTACCTGGAAAAGAGCTTTTCATTTTACTGTCCGCTCGTATTGCCTTAATCCAGCGGGCACGTAACGTCAAAATGGCGTACTGACGTCGTGGCGTCGCATTGACGTCAATACGACGTTATTTCAACGTCATGTGCCCGCTGGGTTACCTCCATGTAACTAATTCCTCTATGTTGTCACCGGCGGGCTGTGGAATTTGACTGTTACAGTATCAGCCCAGCAGGCACATGACGTTGAAATGACGTTTTACTGACGTGGATGCGACGTCATGACGTCACATCGACGTCAGTACGACGTCATTTCGACGTGATGTGCCCGCTGGGAGTTCCTTATATCAGTGCCTCATCACGTTGCTTCTAAGCTACAACCCAGCAGGCACATGACGTCGAAATGACGTCGTACTGACGTCGATGCGACGTGATGACGTCGCATCGACGTCAGTTCGACGTCGTTTCGACGTCATGCATCACGTCGCATCGACGTCAGTACGACGTCATTTCGACGTCATGTGCCCGCTGGGAACCCTTGACTTCGACATGCGAGTCTTACCGTAAAAATTGGGACACCTAAATACTTACCGAAACTGTCCTAAATTTAGCATTTCTGTTTTTCAATACAGTAATGCTTATAAGAGATGCAGCTTGAAGGGCAAGCCGTTTAGGTCTTGATCTGACTGCTCTGGTTCCGCACTGTTGGCTTCTAGATATCTGTCCCAAAAATAAGACGCGGCACGACAAAACCAACAAAGTGGCATGTGCGCATAGCGAAGACCCGGGTAAGCCTGGGCATCCACCCAGGTTGATCTATGTCTTAGCTGGGCGCACATGCCTCTTTGTTGGTTTTGACGTGTTGCGGCTTGAGTTAGATTCCAAACGAGGCTCGACCTTCAACATGTACATGTACGTTGGTTGGTTGGTTGATTTGATGCTTAACGTCCACGGTAAACAACTAAGGTCATGTCGGGACGGTCAGTTAACCTAACCACACTATTCCTGGGCAGGCTTAGACCTCCTAAGCGGTTAACCAGTACTAAGTGCACATACTTTCGCCAGTAACTGACAACTGCCCTTCTTGAATCAGCGGAAGGAAAAACGAAAGTATGTGGCCAGACCGGGATTCGAACCCAGGACCTCTGACTTACGAGTCAGGTGCCCTACCGATTGCGCTACCCGGCCCGGCTGTACATGTACGTGTATCTCGAAAAATGCAGACTAAAAGTGGTTAAATTGTAAATTGTATCTTGATGAAAGATACAATTTCAAAAAAACGTCTTCCTCCAGATAAACTACATATACTTTTTTCTTCCACATGAGCCGGGCCGCGTAGTGCAGTCGGTAGGGCACCTAACTTAAAAGTCAGAGGTCTTGGGTTCGATACCCGGTCTGGCCACATACTTTCGTTTCTCCTTTCGCTGATTCAAGAAGGGCAGTTGTCAGCTACTGGCGAAAATATGTGCACTTAGTATACTGTAAAAAAATCCGTAGATTTTACGGTAGAATAACTGGAAACAATGCAGCTGCCAGTCCATTTACCGTTATTTTTACGGGCACCCGTAAAATTTGCAGGAATTATCAGGCAGAGTAGGAAAGAAAAGAAAAGGTGTCGTTTGGGTCATATTGCCCTTCAACATTATAAAGGTATTTTCGAGTGCGGCCAGTAAACACTGCCATATTGTAATTTCTAACAATGTTCTACAGGCAAACGCCGGGACAGCTACCGTGAGTATCTGTGCAACCTTTAGCAGCAGTTCACAAGTCATAATCATGTTCATCAAAGTTTTCGCTCGATGTTGCCTGCACTTCCATTTTCAGCTCGCCTGAACGAAAGTTCAAGAAGAGCTATTGTTGTCACCCTGGCGTCGGCGTCCGCGTCCGCGTCAGCGTCGGCGTCCGGATTGGATGTTTTGGTTAAAGATTTTTAAAGACCTATATCTCCATAACCCATGGATGAATTCATTCGATACTTGCACTGTAGTTAGATATTGGTCCAATGTTTTTCAGGATACCACCCACCCCACTCAGTGACCTTGATTTCAAGGGCATGGTCATGGACTTAGAAAATTGCTTTTTTTTCTGGACTGGATGTTTTGGTTAAAGTTTTTTTATAGCCCAGTATCTCCTTAACCCATGGATGGATTCTTTCGATATTTGCACTGCAGATAGATATTGGTCCAAAGTTTGCCCGGGTACCACCCCGCCCACTCAGTGACCTTGATGTTAAGGTCGTGGACTTAGAAAATTGTCTTTTTACGGATTTGATTGTTTGGTTAAAGTTTTTTTTAAAAGACTTATATCTTCTGAAGCCATGGATGGATTCTTTTGATATTTGCCCTGAAGTTAGATATTAGTCCAAAGTTTAACAAAGTACTACTCCAACTCCGCTCAGTGACCTTGATGCCAAGGTCATGGACTTAGGAAATTTTATTCTTTATCAATTTTTATTAAATTGCATACTGATTCATAATGCTTACATGTAGCATAGACTTAGTTTACACCTGAATCGATGTTAGATACTTGTTTGAGTTGTACAAGTAAAAATACTATATACTAACTCCAATTGGTGACATTGAAGTCAAGGTCATCTACTTGGAAATTTGTCTGAAAGATTTGGGTTAAAGTTTTATATTTTTGAAGACATGATTTGTCATCAAAACGCACATCTCCTCTCTCTCTCCCTCTCTTTCTGTCGCGCTGAGGCGCTTATCAGTAACGATCCTTCAGTCTCCCACTGCAGTGTTTCTCTCTCTCCGTTTCTCTATCTCGCACTGGGTCGCTTATCAAAAATGATCTTTCAGTCTCCCACAACAGCTTCTCTCTCTCATTCTATCTCTGAGGCGCTTATCGATTATGCTCCTTGAGTCTCCCACATCATTCTCTCTCTCTCTCTCTCTCTCTCTCTCTCTCTCTGACGGTCTGAGGCGCTTATCGATAATGATCCTTCAGTCGCTTTCCCTCCCTATACATGTATCTCCGTCGCGTTGATACACTTATCGATAATGATCTCTCTCTTTCTCTCTTTCCCTCCCTCTCTCTCTCTCTCTCTCTCTCTCTCTCTCTCTCTCCTGGCACGCTGATGCCCATGGATAACATTTCTTCAGTCTCACACAGATTTGTCTCTGTCGCACTGATGCTCTTATCAATGATGATCCTTCAGTCTCCCACAGTCTCTTCCCGACCCTGTCTCTCTGTCGCACTGACCCGCCTTTCGATAATGCTTCTTTAGTCTCCCAAATCACCCCCTTATTGTGTGTGTGTGTGTGTGTGTGTGTGTGTCTGTGTGTCGTTGACGAGCTGAGACGCTTATCGATGATGATGCTTCAGTCTCCAACATTAGATTCTCTACCTCTATTTCCCTCTTTCTGTCGCGCTAAAGCGCTAAAGCGCTTATCAATAATATCTGATTCCACAGCTTATCGATAATGATCTCTGATTCCACAGCTCTCTCCTCTCTCTCTCTCTCTTTCTCTCTCTCGTGCTTCGGCACTAAGCGATCATGCTTATTTAGTCCCAACAGAATATTCACCTCTATATCTATCTCTCCCCCTCTCTCTCTCTCTCTCTCTCTCTCTCTCTCTCTCTCTCTCTCTCTCTCTTCAGTCTCTCACAGCAGTCTCTCTATCGGTCTCCCTCTCTTTTTGTTCATTGTATTTTGCAAGGAGGCTCGATCATGAATGATCATTCTTACTAATTATCCTTAAGTCTACCACAACAGCTTCTCTCTCCCCAAAACCCTCTGTCTCTGTCGCGCTGAGGCGTTTTTCGATAATGCTCCTTCAGTCTCCCATATAGCATTCTCTCACTTTCTGTCTGACGTGCTGAGGCTCTTTTCGGTAATGATACTTCAGGCTACAACAGTTGTCCCTCTCTTCTCCTCTCTTTCTGTCGCGCTTAGGCGCTTATCGATAAGAATCTTTCTAACGTTACCTTTCACAGAATTCGCTCCCTCTCTCTCTCTGTCGTGCTTCGGCACTTCTACAACATTCTGTCTCTTTGTCATGCTGAGATGCTTTTCGATAATGATCATTCAGTCTGCCATATCAGACTCTCACTCTTTCTCTGTCGCGCTGAGACACTTTCCGATAATGATCGTTCAGTCTGCCATATCAGACTCTCACTCTTTCTCTGTCGCGCTGAGACACTTTCCGATAATGATCGTTCAGTCTGCCATATCAGACTCTCACTCTTTCTCTGTCGCGCTGAGACACTTTCCGATAATGATCGTTCAGTCTGCCATATCAGACTCTCACTCTTTCTCTGTCGCGCTGAGACACTTTCCGATAATGATCGTTCAGTCTCCGAAATGAGACTCACACTCTCACTTTCTCTCTCTCTCTCATGCTTCGGCACTTATCCATAATAATCCTTCAGTCTCCCACAACATTCTCTTTCTTTCTCTGTCAGGCTGAGGTGCTTTTCGATAATGCTCATTCAGTCTCCCACATCGGACTCTCTCTTTCTCTTTCTCTCTCTCTCTCTCTCTCTCTCTCTCTCTCTCTCATGCTTTGGCATTTATCCATTATAATCCTTCAGTGTCCCACAACATTATCTCTTTCTCCGTCGCCCGTCGCGCTGAGGTGCTTTTCGATAATGATCATCCAGTCTCCCACATCAGACTCTCACACTCTCGGCCCGATATAGAATGAAATACTGTCTCAAAGGGCCGTTTTACCGAAAAAAAACTATCGCATTGCGGTGCTTTTCGATAATGATCCTTTAGTCTCCCACATTAGCCTGTCTCTCTGTCGCCCTAAGGCGTTTAGCGATAATGATCCTTCAGTCAGACTTTTACAGCAGACTCTCTCCCCCGTTCCCTCTCTGTCGGGCTAAAGCGCTAATTGATTATGATGCTTCAGTCTCCCACAGCAGTCTCTCTCTCCCCCTCTCGCTTTCTCTGTCGCCCTCAAACGCTTATCAATAATCTCTTTCAATCTCCCACAGTAGTCTCTCTGTCTCTCCGACACGCTTAGACGTTAACTGATAATGATCCTTAACTCTCCCACAGGAGTCTCCCTCTCCCTCCCTCTTATTTTCTGTTGCGCTGAGGAGCAAAACTATGCAAGGAAGTGACAAAACTACAAGAACTAGTATTGCTTTAAGCCTTCTAGGTGTACAGAACTTGGAGTTGGAAATTCAAAAACGAAAATGCACTCTATTTGGTCAGCTTTATCGGCTGGATCCTTATTTTACTGTGAAACGTATTTTTCTGTATAGATTAACGTCACACTATTTCTTCAGAGACATTAAATATGGATTTGTAGTGGACGCTCTGAATGTTATTTCTAACCTTGGCTTAGAACAAACAGTGCTTGAATATCTTCGTTCTGGTATTTTTCACAGTAAATATACATGAAAAAAGTTATACGTTATAAATTGGACATGGCTGCAGAAGAAAGATTTATGGCGTCTTTATACGAGGAACACCTTGAACGTTTTCTTAAAGTTCAGTCTACCGTTAAACCTAGCTTGTTTTGAAACTCCATATATGCGATTACATTTACCACGCATTTACGAAGTCAGCTTCGGCGCCGAAATCTTCATAAAATACACTGTTGTGGGAAACTGAATTATCAATATCGATAATGATTCTTCAGTCTCACTCAGCCCTGTCTCTTTCAGCTGCTGAGGATGTTTTCGATAATAATACTTCAGGCTCCCACAGCAGTCTCTCTATTCCCCATCTCTTCTGGTCGCGTTTAGGCGCTTATAGATAAAGAGTCTTTCTACCGCCCAAAGAGTCTCTACTTTGTTCTCTCTCTCTCTCTCTCTCTCTCTCTCTCTCTCTCTCTCTCTTCGGCACTTGTAGATAATAATCCTTAAGTTTCACAAAGAGTGATGTCACTTGGAAAAACACGTGCATATTCAAAATAGCACAATTCGTTGTGAAATAGAAGACAAAGCTTTTCACACCTACAAGTATTTACGCGACTGAGTGACTACACATCCTGAAGCCGGGTTTTCGTGGGGTGTGTTTTTGGCGGCTTCAGCGTCGAAACTCCTTATCTGCGATTACATTTACCACGCAATTACGAAGTCAGCTTCGGCGCCGAAATCTTCATAAAATACACGCCATTGAAAAGAGCCTTGGATATTTTTCAAATCGTGTTGCTTCATAAAGCCGGTTTTCCATTTCCATGGTGTGTATACCTTTTTATGCCCCCGTGACGATAGTCAGGGGGTATTAAGATTTTCCCCTGTCTGTCCGTCCGTCCGTCTGCCCGTCACACTTTAGGGTATAGAGTTTGTGTAATCAACTCCTCCAACAGTTTTCAATGAATCTTTTTCAAACTTTGCATACTTGGTTTAAACCATATTTTATTTGTATAACGAACAACATACATATTACAATGACAGAGACAACAGTAATACATGTTTATACAAACTGGGATTCAGAAGAAAGTCATGAGACTTTTGTAATCTGTATCCCCGTCACACTTTAGGGTATAGAGTTTGTGTAATCACCTCCTCCAACAGTTTTAAATGAATCTTTTTCAAACTTTGCATACTTATTGTGGACATATTGAAGATGTGCATGTGGGTTTTTGGTGGAGCTAAAATTAATTTTGACAGAATTACAATCTTTTGAATTTAGTCGTTTTAGGCAAAAATTTACATTGTAGGTAATAGAGTTTGTGTAATCGACCCCTCCCACAGTTTTCAATGGACCTTTTCAAACTTTGCCTACATGTTGTGGACATATTGAAGACGTGCATGTGTATTTTTGATGGAGCTGAAATTGATTATGACAGAATTACAGCCTCTTAAACTTAGTCGTTTTAGGCAAATTTTTGCATTGTGAGGTATGGAGTTTGTGTAATCAACTTGTCCCACAGTTTTCGGTGGATTATTTTCAAACCTTGCATGCCTGCTGTGGACATATTGAAGATGTTCATGTGGGTTTTTGTTGGAACTAGAATTAATTTTGACAGAATTACGGCCTTTTCAACTTAGTCATTTTAATCAAAGTTTGCATTGTAAGGTATGGGATTTCTGTAATCAACCCCTCCCATAGTTTTCAATGGTCCTTTTTCAAACTTTGCCCACATGTTGTGGACATATTGAAAATGTGCATGTGGATTTTTGATGGAGATGAAATCAATTTTGACAGAAATACGGCCTTTTGAACTTAGTCATTTTAGGCAAAGTTTGCATTGTAGAGTATGGATGGATGGATGGATGACTTGCGATGATGGATGACTTGCGATTTTTCGCCCTTTTCAACAGTATTTCAGTCATATCAGGACGATGGGCTTGTGATAATGAAAGGCTGTGTGCAATGGAGCCCCGTTTACGATGGAAAGAACTCCGCCTCCAGCGGGGCTCGAACCCGCGACCGCTAGATCAGTAGGCCAGCGCTTAACCCACTGAGCTACCGGGGCTCCTGTAGAGTATGGAGTTTGTGTAATCAACACCCCCTCCCCTCCCGTTTTCAGTGGATCTTTTTCAAACCTTGCCTACATGTTGTGGACATATTGAAGATGTGCATGTGTGTTTTTGTTGGAATTAGAATTAATATTGACAGAACTATGGCCTTTTGAACTTAGTCTTTTAGGCAAATTTTGCATTGTAGGGTGTGGAGTTTGTGTAAGCAACTCCTCCCCCCGTTTTCAGTGGATCGTTTTCAAACCTTGCATACATGCTGTGGACATAGGACATGACTTATTGAAGATGTGCATGTGGGTTTTTGTTGGAACAAGAATTAATTTTGGCAGAATTACGGCCTTTTCAGTTTAGTCATTTTAGTCATTTTAGGTATATGTTTGCATTGTAGCATAAGTACTTTGTGTAATAATCAACTCCTCCCACAGTTTTCAGTGGCCAGATGGATGTAATACACTATCCCTGTACCTGTTTATATATCTTCTGCTATATTGTATTCTTACTTTGGGTAACCTGCAATTGAGATGTAGAATGGACCTCTCTCTCTCTCTCTCTCTCTCTCTCACACACACACACACACACACACACACACACACACACACACACACACACACAGGGGGAACCCAGGTAGCTTAGTAGTTTAAGCGCTGGTCTGCTGATCTAGCAGTCCCTGGTTCGAATCCCGCTGGAGACGGGAATCTTTTTGATCGTAAACGGAGTTTTATTGTACACAGCCTTTCATTATCACCCACCCATCGTCCTGATATGAAGTAAAACTGCAAGTCATCCATCCATCCATTCAACCCCCCTTCTCCCCGCCCAGGCTTTGAGCCCTCGTTGGGGCGTATGCTTTTGTAGATGCTTCTGTTTGCGATTAAGCGATTAAAAGAATTGTCTTCTGGAATGCATAGCATTATCGGCCCCGAATCAGAAGTCCTATTGAGAAATGATAAACTTTATTTTACCAACCTTTGCAGTTGTGCCCACAGTCAACAAACAAGACGTCCATAGGTTTATGCAAGTATATCTGGTAAACTATTCACTAATCCAATTTCAGAAGAAATACTCGTGAATCATAAGAGGATTGCATATGTGTAAGGCCATGATAAAAATTCTGTTTGCAGCATTCCACGTACTCTATCCAAGAGTTTGCCTTTCTGTCCTTTCTTTCATAAAGTGTTTTTTTTTTCGTATACAGAAATACAGTATACAGTAATATTTTAATCATAATAATTGTCGATTTTAACTGGGTTACGGCTGCTGAATGGAGTTAAGACTGTCAGTGTAAGATGGCAAACACTGTTGATCCTGACCAGACTGCTTTAAAGGAATACTTTGATTCGGATTTAAACTATTTGCAAATGCATTTTAGTCGCAACCAGTACCTTGTGGCACCCGAAAAAATCTTCCAACCTACCGATCCGACAAATTTTATTGATTAATTTGCAGGACGGATGCCATATTAATACTAATAAACTCATCTGCTCTCATAAACGCACCCTGCCTCTTTTCCGAAATAATGTTATATTATAACTGGCATGAATTTCCGTTTGTTTCTCTTGATGAGGTAGCTCTTTGAAATGGGGTAAACTTTTAAAGGAAAGAATTAAGGCATAGAGGAGCAAATTCCTTCACTTTTTTTTTTTGAAGAGTTGACCCCAACTGAAAAGACAAACAAAATAGTTGAGTTGCTTCTTATTCAAATATACCCACTCATCTTAATAAGTTTATTAGAGGCATTTAGCAGTGGCAGATTTACTATACTTTAAGCTCTAAGTAACGACCCCCCCCCCCCGCCCCCCCCCCCCCCGCAAAAAAGGACAAAAAAATAACAAACAACTTTAGTTAAATGCAACGCCACCGGAGCGTTTAAAAGGGATTGATTATGGTATTTAGTAGATATGTTGATCGTAATCAGATAATTTTGCATTCTATACACTGATTTCCAAGACTGAGATATTGGCAGATTACGGATGATGGGTGGATGAATGACTGGCAACTTCACGTCTTTTTCAGTTATATAGTGAGTGAACTCGGGTTTAACGTCCCACCAACGATGAGGTCATATGGAGACGGGACCTCGGTTTAAAGTCTCATCCGTAAGACCGGAGAAGCGAGGGATCGATCTTGCGACCCCTGGATTGGTAGTCCGGAGTGTTATCCACTACACTACAGCCGCTTCTACACTGACCTTTTTAATAGTATTTCAGACATATCAGGACAATAAGACGGTGGCAGTGAAAGCCTGTGTGAACTTGGAACCCCTATGTTGGCTGCAAATGGATATCCTATAGAAGACACAGATCAAGTGACGTTGAAAGTGTTCAAGTGATCCATGGTTGTTCTTGTAAGGTAGGGAAATAACAACTCGTTGAACGGGAAGTTCGTAGTAAACGTCCCCCCTGGATTTTTCAAATTAATGATAATCATCAGATAAAATGAGTAACCCATATGTGTCCTAAAAAAAACAAGAGAATTTTTCTTCCAAAATGTCTACTTGACAGCGGTGGTTTTCAACTGAAATGCAGTAATTTCGTCCGCTATATAAGTTCGGCAATAACGTTGTTTTACTTTTCAGGTTAAATATGCATGGCCAACAGTGTCAATTTAGATGCAAATAATGTTGACTCAGAGAAAGGGGCCCACACATTTATCTTCCAACTGCAACATGTAACCTGCTTTATTAGCTTTTGTGTGTTCAATTTTTGCTGCTGCTCTCAGTTTATAATTTCAGGTTCCCTACTGGAAGTAGGTAGAGTATTCCCTGAGATAGTGTGAGTATTTTTTTCATTCCTTAACGCAACTGGCAGCGGCCAACAGTATACAGTTATCTCGCGATATATCAAGCACTGATGTCTCAAAGTCCCTCTTATCTCAAAGAATATAGTCTGGACACATTTCCTATTTATGTTTACAGTTCAACTCTGGCTATCTCAAACTACCGATATCTCAAAGAAAGTTTTCTGGGCCCAGAAAATTGACTTTGAGATATCAGTTGTTTGGAGATATCCAGAGTTGACTGCCTATTGCAATACAACGCAACTGACAGCGGAAAACAGTATACAGTCATCTCGCGATATATCCAGCACTGATGTCTCAAAGTTCCTCTTATCTCAAAGAATATAGTCTGGACACATTTCCTATTTATGTTTACAGTTCAACTCTGGCTATCTCAAACTACCGATATCTCAAAGAAAGTTTTCTGGGCCCAGAAAATTGACTTTGAGATATCAGTTGTTTGGAGATATCTAGAGTTGACTGCCTATTGAAATACAGTACAGGTGTAAGGTCAGATGAAACGGTAAAACAGTGAAGAGATCTGCGGCCAAGTCCGAGTAATAATTGCTGGCGTAGTAGCTTGGAGGCAGGGAATGTTTCTATTTACAGTTCAACTCTCCTATCTCACACTACCAATATCCCAAAGAAAGTTTTCTGGGCCCAGAAAATTAACTTTGAGATATCAGTAGTTTGGAGATATCCAGAGTTGAATGTCTATGGAAATACAACACAATGTGTAAGGTCAGATGAAAGGGCAAATATTGTTGACCCTGTGGCTAAGTTTAAACACTGCTGGCGTGATTTGGCTTTGGGGGTGGGGGGTGGGTGGACTCGGGCAATTTATTGCCCGAGTTCACCAAAGCTGTTACGCCAGACGTGGTTTAATATGCATGGCCAACAGTGTCAATTCAGATGCAAATAATGTTGACTCAGAGAAAGGGGCCCACACATTTATCTTCCAACTGCAACATGTAACCTGCTTTATTAGCTTTTGTGTGTTCAATTTTTGCTGCTGCTCTCAGTTTATAATTTCAGGTTCCCTACTGGAAGTAGGTAGAGTATTCCCTGAGATAGTGTGAGTATTTTTTTCATTCCTTAACGCAACTGGCAGCGGCCAACAGTATACAGTTATCTCGCGATATATCAAGCACTGATGTCTCAAAGTCCCTCTTATCTCAAAGAATATAGTCTGGACACATTTCCTATTTATGTTTACAGTTCAACTCTGGCTATCTCAAACTACCGATATCTCAAAGAAAGTTTTCTGGGCCCAGAAAATTGACTTTGAGATATCAGTTGTTTGGAGATATCCAGAGTTGACTGCCTATTGCAATACAACGCAACTGACAGCGGAAAACAGTATACAGTCATCGATATATCCAGCACTGATGTCTCAAAGTTCCTCTTATCTCAAAGAATATAGTCTGGACACATTTCCTATTTATGTTTACAGTTCAACTCTGGCTATCTCAAACTACCGATATCTCAAAGAAAGTTTTCTGGGCCCAGAAAATTGACTTTGAGATATCAGTTGTTTGGAGATATCTAGAGTTGACTGCCTATTGAAATACAGTACAGGTGTAAGGTCAGATGAAACGGTAAAACAGTGAAGAGATCTGCGGCCAAGTCCGAGTAATAATTGCTGGCGTAGTAGCTTGGAGGCAGGGAATGTTTCTATTTACAGTTCAACTCTCCTATCTCACACTACCGATATCCCAAAGAAAGTTTTCTGGGCCCAGAAAATTAACTTTGAGATATCAGTAGTTTGGAGATATCCAGAGTTGAATGTCTATGGAAATACAACACAATGTGTAAGGTCAGATGAAAGGGCAAATATTGTTGACCCTGTGGCTAAGTTTAAACACTGCTGG
Organism: Ctena decussata; assembly: GCA_963989385.1. Classification (NCBI taxonomy): domain Eukaryota; kingdom Metazoa; phylum Mollusca; class Bivalvia; order Lucinida; family Lucinidae; genus Ctena; species Ctena decussata. The sequence goes on from OZ022507.1 coordinate 64,915,535, forward strand.
CGTGATGTGGCTTTGGGGGTGGGGGGTGGGTGGACTGGGGCAATTTATTGCCCGAGTTCACTGGACTCGGGCAATTTATTGCCCGAGTTCACCAAAGCTGTTACGCCAGACGTGGTTTAATATGCATGGCCAACAGTGTCAATTCAGATGCAAATAATGTTGACTCAGAGAAAGGGGCCCACACATTTATCTTCCAACTGCAACATGTAACCTGCTTTATTAGCTTTTGTGTGTTCAATTTTTGCTGCTGCTCTCAGTTTATAATTTCAGGTTCCCTACTGGAAGTAGGTAGAGTATTCCCTGAGATAGTGTGAGTATTTTTTTCATTCCTTAACGCAACTGGCAGCGGCCAACAGTATACAGTCATCTCGCGATATATCAAGCACTGGTGTCTCAAAGTCCCTCTTATCTCAAAGAATATAGTCTGGACACATTTCCTATTTATGTTTACAGTTCAACTCTGGCTATCTCAAACTACCGATATCTCAAAGAAAGTTTTCTGGGCCCAGAAAATTGACTTTGAGATATCAGTTGTTTGGAGATATCCAGTGTTAACTGCCTGTTGAAATACGAAGCAACTGACAGCGGTAAAACAGTATACAGTCATCTCGCGATATATCCAGCACTGATGTCTCAAAGTCCCTCTTATCTCAAAGAATATAGTCTGGACACATTTCCTATTTATGTTTACAGTTCAGTTCTGGCTATCTCAAACTACCGATATCTCAAAGAAAGTTTTCTGGGCCCAGAAAATTGACTTTGAGATATCAGTTGTTTGGAGATATCTAGAGTTGACTGCCTATTGAAATACAGTACAGGTGTAAGGTCAGATGAAACGGTAAAAGAGTGAAGAGATCTGCGGCCAAGTCCGAGTAATAATTGCTGGCGTAGTAGCTTGGAGGCAGGGAATGTTTCTATTTACAGTTCAACTCTCCTATCTCACACTACCGATATCCCAAAGAAAGTTTTCTGGGCCCAGAAAATTAACTTTGAGATATCAGTAGTTTGGAGATATCCAGAGTTGAATGTCTATGGAAATACAACACAATGTGTAAGGACAGATGAAAGGGCAAATATTGTTGACCCTGTGGCTAAGTTTAAACACTGCTGGCGTGATTTGGCTTTGGGGGTGGGGGGTGGGTGGACTCGGGCAATTTATTGCCCGAGTTCACTGGACTCGGGCAATTTATTGCCCGAGGTCACCAAAGCTGTTACGCCAGACGTGGTTTAATATGCATGGCCAACAGTGTCAATTCAGATGCAAATAATGTTGACTCAGAGAAAGGGGCCCACACATTTATCTTCCAACTGCAACATGTAACCTGCTTTATTAGCTTTTGTGTGTTCAATTTTTGCTGCTGCTCTCAGTTTATAATTTCAGGTTCCCTACTGGAAGTAGGTAGAGTATTCCCTGAGATAGTGTGAGTATTTTTTTCATTCCTTAACGCAACTGGCAGCGGCCAACAGTATACAGTTATCTCGCGATATATCAAGCACTGATGTCTCAAAGTCCCTCTTATCTCAAAGAATATAGTCTGGACACATTTCCTATTTATGTTTACAGTTCAACTCTGGCTATCTCAAACTACCGATATCTCAAAGAAAGTTTTCTGGGCCCAGAAAATTGACTTTGAGATATCAGTTGTTTGGAGATATCCAGAGTTGACTGCCTATTGCAATACAACGCAACTGACAGCGGAAAACAGTATACAGTCATCTCGCGATATATCCAGCACTGATGTCTCAAAGTTCCTCTTATCTCAAAGAATATAGTCTGGACACATTTCCTATTTATGTTTACAGTTCAACTCTGGCTATCTCAAACTACCGATATCTCAAAGAAAGTTTTCTGGGCCCAGAAAATTGACTTTGAGATATCAGTTGTTTGGAGATATCTAGAGTTGACTGCCTATTGAAATACAGTACAGGTGTAAGGTCAGATGAAACGGTAAAACAGTGAAGAGATCTGCGGCCAAGTCCGAGTAATAATTGCTGGCGTAGTAGCTTGGAGGCAGGGAATGTTTCTATTTACAGTTCAACTCTCCTATCTCACACTATCAATATCCCAAAGAAAGTTTTCTGGGCCCAGAAAATTAACTTTGAGATATCAGTAGTTTGGAGATATCCAGAGTTGAATGTCTATGGAAATACAACACAATTTGTAAGGTCAGATGAAAGGGCAAATATTGTTGACCCTGTGGCTAAGTTTAAACACTGCTGGCGTGATTTGGCTTTGGGGGTGGGGGGTGGGTGGACTCGGGCAATTTATTGCCCGAGTTGACTGGACTCGGGCAATTTATTGCCCGAGTTCACCAAAGCTGTTACGCCAGACGTGGTTTAATATGCATGGCCAACAGTGTCAATTCAGATGCAAATAATGTTGACTCAGAGAAAGGGGCCCACACATTTATCTTCCAACTGCAACATGTAACCTGCTTTATTAGCTTTTGTGTGTTCAATTTTTGCTGCTGCTCTCAGTTTATAATTTCAGGTTCCCTACTGGAAGTAGGTAGAGTATTCCCTGAGATAGTGTGAGTATTTTTTTCATTCCTTAACGCAACTGGCAGCGGCCAACAGTATACAGTTATCTCGCGATATATCAAGCACTGATGTCTCAAAGTCCCTCTTATCTCAAAGAATATAGTCTGGACACATTTCCTATTTATGTTTACAGTTCAACTCTGGCTATCTCAAACTACCGATATCTCAAAGAAAGTTTTCTGGGCCCAGAAAATTGACTTTGAGATATCAGTTGTTTGGAGATATCCAGAGTTGACTGCCTATTGCAATACAACGCAACTGACAGCGGAAAACAGTATACAGTCATCTCGCGATATATCCAGCACTGATGTCTCAAAGTTCCTCTTATCTCAAAGAATATAGTCTGGACACATTTCCTATTTATGTTTACAGTTCAACTCTGGCTATCTCAAACTACCGATATCTCAAAGAAAGTTTTCTGGGCCCAGAAAATTGACTTTGAGATATCAGTTGTTTGGAGATATCTAGAGTTGACTGCCTATTGAAATACAGTACAGGTGTAAGGTCAGATGAAACGGTAAAACAGTGAAGAGATCTGCGGCCAAGTCCGAGTAATAATTGCTGGCGTAGTAGCTTGGAGGCAGGGAATGTTTCTATTTACAGTTCAACTCTCCTATCTCACACTACCAATATCCCAAAGAAAGTTTTCTGGGCCCAGAAAATTAACTTTGAGATATCAGTAGTTTGGAGATATCCAGAGTTGAATGTCTATGGAAATACAACACAATGTGTAAGGTCAGATGAAAGGGCAAATATTGTTGACCCTGTGGCTAAGTTTAAACATTGCTGGCGTGATTTGGCTTTGGGGGTGGGGGGTGGGTGGACTCGGGCAATTTATTGCCCGAGTTCACCAAAGCTGTTACGCCAGACGTGGTTTAATATGCATGGCCAACAGTGTCAATTCAGATGCAAATAATGTTGACTCAGAGAAAGGGGCCCACACATTTATCTTCCAACTGCAACATGTAACCTGCTTTATTAGCTTTTGTGTGTTCAATTTTTGCTGCTGCTCTCAGTTTATAATTTCAGGTTCCCTACTGGAAGTAGGTAGAGTATTCCCTGAGATAGTGTGAGTATTTTTTTCATTCCTTAACGCAACTGGCAGCGGCCAACAGTATACAGTTATCTCGCGATATATCAAGCACTGATGTCTCAAAGTCCCTCTTATCTCAAAGAATATAGTCTGGACACATTTCCTATTTATGTTTACAGTTCAACTCTGGCTATCTCAAACTACCGATATCTCAAAGAAAGTTTTCTGGGCCCAGAAAATTGACTTTGAGATATCAGTTGTTTGGAGATATCCAGAGTTGACTGCCTATTGCAATACAACGCAACTGACAGCGGAAAACAGTATACAGTCATCTCGCGATATATCCAGCACTGATGTCTCAAAGTTCCTCTTATCTCAAAGAATATAGTCTGGACACATTTCCTATTTATGTTTACAGTTCAACTCTGGCTATCTCAAACTACCGATATCTCAAAGAAAGTTTTCTGGGCCCAGAAAATTGACTTTGAGATATCAGTTGTTTGGAGATATCTAGAGTTGACTGCCTATTGAAATACAGTACAGGTGTAAGGTCAGATGAAACGGTAAAACAGTGAAGAGATCTGCGGCCAAGTCCGAGTAATAATTGCTGGCGTAGTAGCTTGGAGCAAGGAATGTTTCTATTTACAGTTCAACTCTCCTATCTCACACTACCAATATCCCAAAGAAAGTTTTCTGGGCCCAGAAAATTAACTTTGAGATATCAGTAGTTTAGAGATATCCAGAGTTGAATGTCTATGGAAATACAACACAATGTGTAAGGTCAGATGAAAGGGCAAATATTGTTGACCCTGTGGCTAAGTTTAAACACTGCTGGCGTGATTTGGCTTTGGGGGTGGGGGGTGGGTGGACTCGGGCAATTTATTGCCCGAGTTCACTGGACTCGGGCAATTTATTGCCCGAGTTCACCAAAGCTGTTACGCCAGATGTGGTTTAATATGCATGGCCAACAGTGTCAATTCAGATGCAAATAATGTTGACTCAGAGAAAGGGGCCCACACATTTATCTTCCAACTGCAACATGTAACCTGCTTTATTAGCTTTTGTGTGTTCAATTTTTGCTGCTGCTCTCAGTTTATAATTTCAGGTTCCCTACTGGAAGTAGGTAGAGTATTCCCTGAGATAGTGTGAGTATTTTTTTCATTCCTAACGCAACTGGCAGCGGCCAACAGTATACAGTTATCTCGCGATATATCAAGCACTGATGTCTCAAAGTCCCTCTTATCTCAAAGAATATAGTCTGGACACATTTCCTATTTATGTTTACAGTTCAACTCTGGCTATCTCAAACTACCGATATCTCAAAGAAAGTTTTCTGGGCCCAGAAAATTGACTTTGAGATATCAGTTGTTTGGAGATATCCAGAGTTGACTGCCTATTGCAATACAACGCAACTGACAGCGGAAAACAGTATACAGTCATCTCGCGATATATCCAGCACTGATGTCTCAAAGTTCCTCTTATCTCAAAGAATATAGTCTGGACACATTTCCTATTTATGTTTACAGTTCAACTCTGGCTATCTCAAACTACCGATATCTCAAAGAAAGTTTTCTGGGCCCAGAAAATTGACTTTGAGATATCAGTTGTTTGGAGATATCTAGAGTTGACTGCCTATTGAAATACAGTACAGGTGTAAGGTCAGATGAAACGGTAAAAGAGTGAAGAGATCTGCGGCCAAGTCCGAGTAATAATTGCTGGCGTAGTAGCTTGGAGGCAGGGAATGTTTCTATTTACAGTTCAACTCTCCTATCTCACACTACCAATATCCCAAAGAAAGTTTTCTGGGCCCAGAAAATTAACTTTGAGATATCAGTAGTTTAGAGATATCCAGAGTTGAATGTCTATGGAAATACAACACAATGTGTAAGGTCAGATGAAAGGGCAAATATTGTTGACCCTGTGGCTAAGTTTAAACACTGCTGGCGTGATTTGGCTTTGGGGGTGGGGGGTGGGTGGACTCGGGCAATTTATTGCCCGAGTTCACCAAAGCTGTTACGCCAGACGTGGTTTAATATGCATGGCCAACAGTGTCAATTCAGATGCAAATAATGTTGACTCAGAGAAAGGGGCCCACACATTTATCTTCCAACTGCAACATGTAACCTGCTTTATTAGCTTTTGTGTGTTCAATTTTTGCTGCTGCTCTCAGTTTATAATTTCAGGTTCCCTACTGGAAGTAGGTAGAGTATTCCCTGAGATAGTGTGAGTATTTTTTTCATTCCTTAACGCAACTGGCAGCGGCCAACAGTATACAGTTATCTCGCGATATATCAAGCACTGATGTCTCAAAGTCCCTCTTATCTCAAAGAATATAGTCTGGACACATTTCCTATTTATGTTTACAGTTCAACTCTGGCTATCTCAAACTACCGATATCTCAAAGAAAGTTTTCTGGGCCCAGAAAATTGACTTTGAGATATCAGTTGTTTGGAGATATCCAGAGTTGACTGCCTATTGCAATACAACGCAACTGACAGCGGAAAACAGTATACAGTCATCTCGCGATATATCCAGCATTGATGTCTCAAAGTTCCTCTTATCTCAAAGAATATAGTCTGGACACATTTCCTATTTATGTTTACAGTTCAACTCTGGCTATCTCAAACTACCGATATCTCAAAGAAAGTTTTCTGGGCCCAGAAAATTGACTTTGAGATATCAGTTGTTTGGAGATATCTAGAGTTGACTGCCTATTGAAATACAGTACAGGTGTAAGGTCAGATGAAACGGTAAAACAGTGAAGAGATCTGCGGCCAAGTCCGAGTAATAATTGCTGGCGTAGTAGCTTGGAGGCAGGGAATGTTTCTATTTACAGTTCAACTCTCCTATCTCACACTACCAATATCCCAAAGAAAGTTTTCTGGGCCCAGAAAATTAACTTTGAGATATCAGTAGTTTGGAGATATCCAGAGTTGAATGTCTATGGAAATACAACACAATGTGTAAGGTCAGATGAAAGGGCAAATATTGTTGACCCTGTGGCTAAGTTTAAACACTGCTGGCGTGATTTGGCTTTGGGGGTGGGGGCTGGGTGGACTCGGGCAATTTATTGCCCGAGTTCACCAAAGCTGTTACGCCAGACGTGGTTTAATATGCATGGCCAACAGTGTCAATTCAGATGCAAATAATGTTGACTCAGAGAAAGGGGCCCACACATTTATCTTCCAACTGCAACATGTAACCTGCTTTATTAGCTTTTGTGTGTTCAATTTTTGCTGCTGCTCTCAGTTTATAATTTCAGGTTCCCTACTGGAAGTAGGTAGAGTATTCCCTGAGATAGTGTGAGTATTTTTTTCATTCCTTAACGCAACTGGCAGCGGCCAACAGTATACAGTTATCTCGCGATATATCAAGCACTGATGTCTCAAAGTCCCTCTTATCTCAAAGAATATAGTCTGGACACATTTCCTATTTATGTTTACAGTTCAACTCTGGCTATCTCAAACTACCGATATCTCAAAGAAAGTTTTCTGGGCCCAGAAAATTGACTTTGAGATATCAGTTGTTTGGAGATATCCAGAGTTGACTGCCTATTGCAATACAACGCAACTGACAGCGGAAAACAGTATACAGTCATCTCGCGATATATCCAGCACTGATGTCTCAAAGTTCCTCTTATCTCAAAGAATATAGTCTGGACACATTTCCTATTTATGTTTACAGTTCAACTCTGGCTATCTCAAACTACCGATATCTCAAAGAAAGTTTTCTGGGCCCAGAAAATTGACTTTGAGATATCAGTTGTTTGGAGATATCTAGAGTTGACTGCCTATTGAAATACAGTACAGGTGTAAGGTCAGATGAAACGGTAAAACAGTGAAGAGATCTGCGGCCAAGTCCGAGTAATAATTGCTGGCGTAGTAGCTTGGAGGCAGGGAATGTTTCTATTTACAGTTCAACTCTCCTATCTCACACTATCAATATCCCAAAGAAAGTTTTCTGGGCCCAGAAAATTAACTTTGAGATATCAGTAGTTTGGAGATATCCAGAGTTGAATGTCTATGGAAATACAACACAATTTGTAAGGTCAGATGAAAGGGCAAATATTGTTGACCCTGTGGCTAAGTTTAAACACTGCTGGCGTGATTTGGCTTTGGGGGTGGGGGGTGGGTGGACTCGGGCAATTTATTGCCCGAGCTCACTGGACTCGGGCAATTTATTGCCCGAGTTCACCAAAGCTGTTACGCCAGACGTGGTTTAATATGCATGGCCAACAGTGTCAATTCAGATGCAAATAATGTTGACTCAGAGAAAGGGGCCCACACATTTATCTTCCAACTGCAACATGTAACCTGCTTTATTAGCTTTTGTGTGTTCAATTTTTGCTGCTGCTCTCAGTTTATAATTTCAGGTTCCCTACTGGAAGTAGGTAGAGTATTCCCTGAGATAGTGTGAGTATTTTTTTCATTCCTTAACGCAACTGGCAGCGGCCAACAGTATACAGTTATCTCGCGATATATCAAGCACTGATGTCTCAAAGTCCCTCTTATCTCAAAGAATATAGTCTGGACACATTTCCTATTTATGTTTACAGTTCAACTCTGGCTATCTCAAACTACCGATATCTCAAAGAAAGTTTTCTGGGCCCAGAAAATTGACTTTGAGATATCAGTTGTTTGGAGATATCCAGAGTTGACTGCCTATTGCAATACAACGCAACTGACAGCGGAAAACAGTATACAGTCATCTCGCGATATATCCAGCACTGATGTCTCAAAGTTCCTCTTATCTCAAAGAATATAGTCTGGACACATTTCCTATTTATGTTTACAGTTCAACTCTGGCTATCTCAAACTACCGATATCTCAAAGAAAGTTTTCTGGGCCCAGAAAATTGACTTTGAGATATCAGTTGTTTGGAGATATCTAGAGTTGACTGCCTATTGAAATACAGTACAGGTGTAAGGTCAGATGAAACGGTAAAACAGTGAAGAGATCTGCGGCCAAGTCCGAGTAATAATTGCTGGCGTAGTAGCTTGGAGGCAGGGAATGTTTCTATTTACAGTTCAACTCTCCTATCTCACACTACCAATATCCCAAAGAAAGTTTTCTGGGCCCAGAAAATTAACTTTGAGATATCAGTAGTTTAGAGATATCCAGAGTTGAATGTCTATGGAAATACAACACAATGTGTAAGGTCAGATGAAAGGGCAAATATTGTTGACCCTGTGGCTAAGTTTAAACACTGTTGGCGTGATTTGGCTTTGGGGGTGGGGGGTGGGTGGACTCGGGCAATTTATTGCCTGAGTTCACTGGACTCGGGCAATTTATTGCCCGAGTTCACCAAAGCTGTTACGCCAGATGTGGTTTAATATGCATGGCCAACAGTGTCAATTCAGATGCAAATAATGTTGACTCAGAGAAAGGGGCCCACACATTTATCTTCCAACTGCAACATGTAACCTGCTTTATTAGCTTTTGTGTGTTCAATTTTTGCTGCTGCTCTCAGTTTATAATTTCAGGTTCCCTACTGGAAGTAGGTAGAGTATTCCCTGAGATAGTGTGAGTATTTTTTTCATTCCTAACGCAACTGGCAGCGGCCAACAGTATACAGTTATCTCGCGATATATCAAGCACTGATGTCTCAAAGTCCCTCTTATCTCAAAGAATATAGTCTGGACACATTTCCTATTTATGTTTACAGTTCAACTCTGGCTATCTCAAACTACCGATATCTCAAAGAAAGTTTTCTGGGCCCAGAAAATTGACTTTGAGATATCAGTTGTTTGGAGATATCCAGAGTTGACTGCCTATTGCAATACAACGCAACTGACAGCGGAAAACAGTATACAGTCATCTCGCGATATATCCAGCACTGATGTCTCAAAGTTCCTCTTATCTCAAAGAATATAGTCTGGACACATTTCCTATTTATGTTTACAGTTCAACTCTGGCTATCTCAAACTACCGATATCTCAAAGAAAGTTTTCTGGGCCCAGAAAATTGACTTTGAGATATCAGTTGTTTGGAGATATCTAGAGTTGACTGCCTATTGAAATACAGTACAGGTGTAAGGTCAGATGAAACGGTAAAACAGTGAAGAGATCTGCGGCCAAGTCCGAGTAATAATTGCTGGCGTAGTAGCTTGGAGGCAGGGAATGTTTCTATTTACAGTTCAACTCTCCTATCTCACACTACCAATATCCCAAAGAAAGTTTTCTGGGCCCAGAAAATTAACTTTGAGATATCAGTAGTTTAGAGATATCCAGAGTTGAATGTCTATGGAAATACAACACAATGTGTAAGGTCAGATGAAAGGGCAAATATTGTTGACCCTGTGGCTAAGTTTAAACACTGCTGGCGTGATTTGGCTTTGGGGGTGGGGGGTGGGTGGACTCGGGCAATTTATTGCCCGAGTTCACCAAAGCTGTTACGCCAGACGTGGTTTAATATGCATGGCCAACAGTGTCAATTCAGATGCAAATAATGTTGACTCAGAGAAAGGGGCCCACACATTTATCTTCCAACTGCAACATGTAACCTGCTTTATTAGCTTTTGTGTGTTCAATTTTTGCTGCTGCTCTCAGTTTATAATTTCAGGTTCCCTACTGGAAGTAGGTAGAGTATTCCCTGAGATAGTGTGAGTATTTTTTTCATTCCTTAACGCAACTGGCAGCGGCCAACAGTATACAGTTATCTCGCGATATATCAAGCACTGATGTCTCAAAGTCCCTCTTATCTCAAAGAATATAGTCTGGACACATTTCCTATTTATGTTTACAGTTCAACTCTGGCTATCTCAAACTACCGATATCTCAAAGAAAGTTTTCTGGGCCCAGAAAATTGACTTTGAGATATCAGTTGTTTGGAGATATCCAGAGTTGACTGCCTATTGCAATACAACGCAACTGACAGCGGAAAACAGTATACAGTCATCTCGCGATATATCCAGCATTGATGTCTCAAAGTTCCTCTTATCTCAAAGAATATAGTCTGGACACATTTCCTATTTATGTTTACAGTTCAACTCTGGCTATCTCAAACTACCGATATCTCAAAGAAAGTTTTCTGGGCCCAGAAAATTGACTTTGAGATATCAGTTGTTTGGAGATATCTAGAGTTGACTGCCTATTGAAATACAGTACAGGTGTAAGGTCAGATGAAACGGTAAAACAGTGAAGAGATCTGCGGCCAAGTCCGAGTAATAATTGCTGGCGTAGTAGCTTGGAGGCAGGGAATGTTTCTATTTACAGTTCAACTCTCCTATCTCACACTACCAATATCCCAAAGAAAGTTTTCTGGGCCCAGAAAATTAACTTTGAGATATCAGTAGTTTGGAGATATCCAGAGTTGAATGTCTATGGAAATACAACACAATGTGTAAGGTCAGATGAAAGGGCAAATATTGTTGACCCTGTGGCTAAGTTTAAACACTGCTGGCGTGATTTGGCTTTGGGGGTGGGGGCTGGGTGGACTCGGGCAATTTATTGCCCGAGTTCACCAAAGCTGTTACGCCAGACGTGGTTTAATATGCATGGCCAACAGTGTCAATTCAGATGCAAATAATGTTGACTCAGAGAAAGGGGCCCACACATTTATCTTCCAACTGCAACATGTAACCTGCTTTATTAGCTTTTGTGTGTTCAATTTTTGCTGCTGCTCTCAGTTTATAATTTCAGGTTCCCTACTGGAAGTAGGTAGAGTATTCCCTGAGATAGTGTGAGTATTTTTTTCATTCCTTAACGCAACTGGCAGCGGCCAACAGTATACAGTTATCTCGCGATATATCAAGCACTGATGTCTCAAAGTCCCTCTTATCTCAAAGAATATAGTCTGGACACATTTCCTATTTATGTTTACAGTTCAACTCTGGCTATCTCAAACTACCGATATCTCAAAGAAAGTTTTCTGGGCCCAGAAAATTGACTTTGAGATATCAGTTGTTTGGAGATATCCAGAGTTGACTGCCTATTGCAATACAACGCAACTGACAGCGGAAAACAGTATACAGTCATCTCGCGATATATCCAGCACTGATGTCTCAAAGTTCCTCTTATCTCAAAGAATATAGTCTGGACACATTTCCTATTTATGTTTACAGTTCAACTCTGGCTATCTCAAACTACCGATATCTCAAAGAAAGTTTTCTGGGCCCAGAAAATTGACTTTGAGATATCAGTTGTTTGGAGATATCTAGAGTTGACTGCCTATTGAAATACAGTACAGGTGTAAGGTCAGATGAAACGGTAAAACAGTGAAGAGATCTGCGGCCAAGTCCGAGTAATAATTGCTGGCGTAGTAGCTTGGAGGCAGGGAATGTTTCTATTTACAGTTCAACTCTCCTATCTCACACTATCAATATCCCAAAGAAAGTTTTCTGGGCCCAGAAAATTAACTTTGAGATATCAGTAGTTTGGAGATATCCAGAGTTGAATGTCTATGGAAATACAACACAATTTGTAAGGTCAGATGAAAGGGCAAATATTGTTGACCCTGTGGCTAAGTTTAAACACTGCTGGCGTGATTTGGCTTTGGGGGTGGGGGGTGGGTGGACTCGGGCAATTTATTGCCCGAGCTCACTGGACTCGGGCAATTTATTGCCCGAGTTCACCAAAGCTGTTACGCCAGACGTGGTTTAATATGCATGGCCAACAGTGTCAATTCAGATGCAAATAATGTTGACTCAGAGAAAGGGGCCCACACATTTATCTTCCAACTGCAACATGTAACCTGCTTTATTAGCTTTTGTGTGTTCAATTTTTGCTGCTGCTCTCAGTTTATAATTTCAGGTTCCCTACTGGAAGTAGGTAGAGTATTCCCTGAGATAGTGTGAGTATTTTTTTCATTCCTTAACGCAACTGGCAGCGGCCAACAGTATACAGTTATCTCGCGATATATCAAGCACTGATGTCTCAAAGTCCCTCTTATCTCAAAGAATATAGTCTGGACACATTTCCTATTTATGTTTACAGTTCAACTCTGGCTATCTCAAACTACCGATATCTCAAAGAAAGTTTTCTGGGCCCAGAAAATTGACTTCGAGATATCAGTTGTTTGGAGATATCCAGAGTTGACTGCCTATTGCAATACAACGCAACTGACAGCGGAAAACAGTATACAGTCATCTCGCGATATATCCAGCACTGATGTCTCAAAGTTCCTCTTATCTCAAAGAATATAGTCTGGACACATTTCCTATTTATGTTTACAGTTCAACTCTGGCTATCTCAAACTACCGATATCTCAAAGAAAGTTTTCTGGGCCCAGAAAATTGACTTTGAGATATCAGTTGTTTGGAGATATCCAGAGTTAACTGCCTGTTGAAATACGAAGCAACTGACAGCGGTAAAACAGTATACAGTCATCTCGCGATATATCCAGCATTGATGTCTCAAAGTTCCTCTTATCTCAAAGAATATAGTCTGGACACATTTCCTATTTATGTTTACAGTTCAACTCTGGCTATCTCAAACTACCGATATCTCAAAGAAAGTTTTCTGGGCCCAGAAAATTGACTTTGAGATATCAGTTGTTTGGAGATATCTAGAGTTGACTGCCTATTGAAATACAGTACAGGTGTAAGGTCAGATGAAACGGTAAAAGAGTGAAGAGATCTGCGGCCAAGTCCGAGTAATAATTGCTGGCGTAGTAGCTTGGAGGCAGGGAATGTTTCTATTTACAGTTCAACTCTCCTATCTCACACTACCAATATCCCAAGGAAAGTTTTCTGGGCCCAGAAAATTAACTTTGAGATATCAGTAGTTTGGAGATATCCAGCGTTGAATGTCTATGGAAATACAACACAATGTGTAAGGTCAGACGAAAGGGCAAATATTGTTGACCCTGTGGCTAAGTTTAAACACTGCTGGCGTGATTTGGCTTTGGGGGTGGGGGGTGGGTGGACTCGGGCAATTTATTGCCCGAGCTCACTGGACTCGGGCAATTTATTGCCCGAGTTCACCAAAGCTGTTACGCCAGACGTGGTTTAATATGCATGGCCAACAGTGTCAATTCAGATGCAAATAATGTTGACTCAGAGAAAGGGGCCCACACATTTATCTTCCAACTGCAACATGTAACCTGCTTTATTAGCTTTTGTGTGTTCAATTTTTGCTGCTGCTCTCAGTTTATAATTTCAGGTTCCCTACTGGAAGTAGGTAGAGTATTCCCTGAGATAGTGTGAGTATTTTTTTCATTCCCTAACAAAACTGGCAGCGGCCAACAGTATACAGTCATCTCGCGATATATCAAGCACTGATGTCTCAAAGTCCCTCTTATCTCAAAGAATATAGTCTGGACACATTTCCTATTTATGTTTACAGTTCAACTCTGGCTATCTCAAACTACCGATATCTCAAAGAAAGTTTTCTGGGCCCAGAAAATTGACTTTGAGATATCAGTTGTTTGGAGATATCCAGAGTTGACTGCCTATTGCAATACAACGCAACTGACAGCGGAAAACAGTATACAGTCATCTCGCGATATATCCAGCACTGATGTCTCAAAGTTCCTCTTATCTCAAAGAATATAGTCTGGACACATTTCCTATTTATGTTTACAGTTCAACTCTGGCTATCTCAAACTACCGATATCTCAAAGAAAGTTTTCTGGGCCCAGAAAATTGACTTTGAGATATCAGTTGTTTGGAGATATCCAGAGTTAACTGCCTGTTGAAATACGAAGCAACTGACAGCGGTAAAACAGTATACAGTCATCTCGCGATATATCCAGCACTGATGTCTCAAAGTCCCTCTTATCTCAAAGAATATAGTCTGGACACATTTCCTATTTATGTTTACAGTTCAACTCTGGCTATCTCAAACTACCGATATCTCAAAGAAAGTTTTCTGGGCCCAGAAAATTGACTTTGAGATATCAGTTGTTTGGAGATATCTAGAGTTGACTGCCTATTGAAATACAGTACAGGTGTAAGGTCAGATGAAACGGTAAAAGAGTGAAGAGATCTGCGGCCAAGTCCGAGTAATAATTGCTGGCGTAGTAGCTTGGAGGCAGGGAATGTTTCTATTTACAGTTCAACTCTCCTATCTCACACTACCAATATCCCAAGGAAAGTTTTCTGGGCCCAGAAAATTAACTTTGAGATATCAGTAGTTTGGAGATATCCAGCGTTGAATGTCTATGGAAATACAACACAATGTGTAAGGTCAGACGAAAGGGCAAATATTGTTGACCCTGTGGCTAAGTTTAAACACTGCTGGCGTGATTTGGCTTTGGGGGTGGGGGGTGGGTGGACTCGGGCAATTTATTGCCCGAGCTCACTGGACTCGGGCAATTTATTGCCCGAGTTCACCAAAGCTGTTACGCCAGACGTGGTTTAATATGCATGGCCAACAGTGTCAATTCAGATGCAAATAATGTTGACTCAGAGAAAGGGGCCCACACATTTATCTTCCAACTGCAACATGTAACCTGCTTTATTAGCTTTTGTGTGTTCAATTTTTGCTGCTGCTCTCAGTTTATAATTTCAGGTTCCCTACTGGAAGTAGGTAGAGTATTCCCTGAGATAGTGTGAGTATTTTTTTCATTCCCTAACGCAACTGGCAGCGGCCAACAGTATACAGTCATCTCGCGATATATCAAGCACTGATGTCTCAAAGTCCCTCTTATCTCAAAGAATATAGTCTGGACACATTTCCTATTTATGTTTACAGTTCAACTCTGGCTATCTCAAACTACCGATATCTCAAAGAAAGTTTTCTGGGCCCAGAAAATTGACTTTGAGATATCAGTTGTTTGGAGATATCCAGAGTTGACTGCCTATTGCAATACAACGCAACTGACAGCGGAAAACAGTATACAGTCATCTCGCGATATATCCAGCACTGATGTCTCAAAGTTCCTCTTATCTCAAAGAATATAGTCTGGACACATTTCCTATTTATGTTTACAGTTCAACTCTGGCTATCTCAAACTACCGATATCTCAAAGAAAGTTTTCTGGGCCCAGAAAATTGACTTTGAGATATCAGTTGTTTGGAGATATCCAGAGTTAACTGCCTGTTGAAATACGAAGCAACTGACAGCGGTAAAACAGTATACAGTCATCTCGCGATATATCCAGCACTGATGTCTCAAAGTCCCTCTTATCTCAAAGAATATAGTCTGGACACATTTCCTATTTATGTTTACAGTTCAGTTCTGGCTATCTCAAACTACCGATATCTCAAAGAAAGTTTTCTGGGCCCAGAAAATTGACTTTGAGATATCAGTTGTTTGGAGATATCTAGAGTTGACTGCCTATTGAAATACAGTACAGGTGTAAGGTCAGATGAAACGGTAAAAGAGTGAAGAGATCTGCGGCCAAGTCCGAGTAATAATTGCTGGCGTAGTAGCTTGGAGGCAGGGAATGTTTCTATTTACAGTTCAACTCTCCTATCTCACACTACCGATATCCCAAAGAAAGTTTTCTGGGCCCAGAAAATTAACTTTGAGATATCAGTAGTTTGGAGATATCCAGAGTTGAATGTCTATGGAAATACAACACAATGTGTAAGGACAGATGAAAGGGCAAATATTGTTGACCCTGTGGCTAAGTTTAAACACTGCTGGCGTGATTTGGCTTTGGGGGTGGGGGGTGGGTGGACTCGGGCAATTTATTGCCCGAGTTCACTGGACTCGGGCAATTTATTGCCCGAGGTCACCAAAGCTGTTACGCCAGACGTGGTTTAATATGCATGGCCAACAGTGTCAATTCAGATGCAAATAATGTTGACTCAGAGAAAGGGGCCCACACATTTATCTTCCAACTGCAACATGTAACCTGCTTTATTAGCTTTTGTGTGTTCAATTTTTGCTGCTGCTCTCAGTTTATAATTTCAGGTTCCCTACTGGAAGTAGGTAGAGTATTCCCTGAGATAGTGTGAGTATTTTTTTCATTCCTTAACGCAACTGGCAGCGGCCAACAGTATACAGTTATCTCGCGATATATCAAGCACTGATGTCTCAAAGTCCCTCTTATCTCAAAGAATATAGTCTGGACACATTTCCTATTTATGTTTACAATTCAACTCTGGCTATCTCAAACTACCGATATCTCAAAGAAAGTTTTCTGGGCCCAGAAAATTGACTTTGAGATATCAGTTGTTTGGAGATATCCAGAGTTGACTGCCTATTGCAATACAACGCAACTGACAGCGGAAAACAGTATACAGTCATCTCGCGATATATCCAGCACTGATGTCTCAAAGTTCCTCTTATCTCAAAGAATATAGTCTGGACACATTTCCTATTTATGTTTACAGTTCAACTCTGGCTATCTCAAACTACCGATATCTCAAAGAAAGTTTTCTGGGCCCAGAAAATTGACTTTGAGATATCAGTTGTTTGGAGATATCTAGAGTTGACTGCCTATTGAAATACAGTACAGGTGTAAGGTCAGATGAAACGGTAAAACAGTGAAGAGATCTGCGGCCAAGTCCGAGTAATAATTGCTGGCGTAGTAGCTTGGAGGCAGGGAATGTTTCTATTTACAGTTCAACTCTCCTATCTCACACTATCAATATCCCAAAGAAAGTTTTCTGGGCCCAGAAAATTAACTTTGAGATATCAGTAGTTTTGAGATATCCAGAGTTGAATGTCTATGGAAATACAACACAATTTGTAAGGTCAGATGAAAGGGCAAATATTGTTGACCCTGTGGCTAAGTTTAAACACTGCTGGCGTGATTTGGCTTTGGGGGTGGGGGGTGGGTGGACTCGGGCAATTTATTGCCCGAGTTGACTGGACTCGGGCAATTTATTGCCCGAGTTCACCAAAGCTGTTACGCCAGACGTGGTTTAATATGCATGGCCAACAGTGTCAATTCAGATGCAAATAATGTTGACTCAGAGAAAGGGGCCCACACATTTATCTTCCAACTGCAACATGTAACCTGCTTTATTAGCTTTTGTGTGTTCAATTTTTGCTGCTGCTCTCAGTTTATAATTTCAGGTTCCCTACTGGAAGTAGGTAGAGTATTCCCTGAGATAGTGTGAGTATTTTTTTCATTCCTTAACGCAACTGGCAGCGGCCAACAGTATACAGTTATCTCGCGATATATCAAGCACTGATGTCTCAAAGTCCCTCTTATCTCAAAGAATATAGTCTGGACACATTTCCTATTTATGTTTACAGTTCAACTCTGGCTATCTCAAACTAGCGATATCTCAAAGAAAGTTTTCTGGGCCCAGAAAATTGACTTTGAGATATCAGTTGTTTGGAGATATCCAGAGTTGACTGCCTATTGCAATACAACGCAACTGACAGCGGAAAACAGTATACAGTCATCTCGCGATATATCCAGCACTGATGTCTCAAAGTTCCTCTTATCTCAAAGAATATAGTCTGGACACATTTCCTATTTATGTTTACAGTTCAACTCTGGCTATCTCAAACTACCGATATCTCAAAGAAAGTTTTCTGGGCCCAGAAAATTGACTTTGAGATATCAGTTGTTTGGAGATATCTAGAGTTGACTGCCTATTGAAATACAGTACAGGTGTAAGGTCAGATGAAACGGTAAAACAGTGAAGAGATCTGCGGCCAAGTCCGAGTAATAATTGCTGGCGTAGTAGCTTGGAGGCAGGGAATGTTTCTATTTACAGTTCAACTCTCCTATCTCACACTACCAATATCCCAAAGAAAGTTTTCTGGGCCCAGAAAATTAACTTTGAGATATCAGTAGTTTAGAGATATCCAGAGTTGAATGTCTATGGAAATACAACACAATGTGTAAGGTCAGATGAAAGGGCAAATATTGTTGACCCTGTGGCTAAGTTTAAACACTGCTGGCGTGATTTGGCTTTGGGGGTGGGGGGTGGGTGGACTCGGGCAATTTATTGCCCGAGTTCACTGGACTCGGGCAATTTATTGCCCGAGTTCACCAAAGCTGTTACGCCAGATGTGGTTTAATATGCATGGCCAACAGTGTCAATTCAGATGCAAATAATGTTGACTCAGAGAAAGGGGCCCACACATTTATCTTCCAACTGCAACATGTAACCTGCTTTATTAGCTTTTGTGTGTTCAATTTTTGCTGCTGCTCTCAGTTTATAATTTCAGGTTCCCTACTGGAAGTAGGTAGAGTATTCCCTGAGATAGTGTGAGTATTTTTTTCATTCCTAACGCAACTGGCAGCGGCCAACAGTATACAGTTATCTCGCGATATATCAAGCACTGATGTCTCAAAGTCCCTCTTATCTCAAAGAATATAGTCTGGACACATTTCCTATTTATGTTTACAGTTCAACTCTGGCTATCTCAAACTACCGATATCTCAAAGAAAGTTTTCTGGGCCCAGAAAATTGACTTTGAGATATCAGTTGTTTGGAGATATCCAGAGTTGACTGCCTATTGCAATACAACGCAACTGACAGCGGAAAACAGTATACAGTCATCTCGCGATATATCCAGCACTGATGTCTCAAAGTTCCTCTTATCTCAAAGAATATAGTCTGGACACATTTCCTATTTATGTTTACAGTTCAACTCTGGCTATCTCAAACTACCGATATCTCAAAGAAAGTTTTCTGGGCCCAGAAAATTGACTTTGAGATATCAGTTGTTTGGAGATATCTAGAGTTGACTGCCTATTGAAATACAGTACAGGTGTAAGGTCAGATGAAACGGTAAAACAGTGAAGAGATCTGCGGCCAAGTCCGAGTAATAATTGCTGGCGTAGTAGCTTGGAGGCAGGGAATGTTTCTATTTACAGTTCAACTCTCCTATCTCACACTACCAATATCCCAAAGAAAGTTTTCTGGGCCCAGAAAATTAACTTTGAGATATCAGTAGTTTGGAGATATCCAGAGTTGAATGTCTATGGAAATACAACACAATGTGTAAGGTCAGATGAAAGGGCAAATATTGTTGACCCTGTGGCTAAGTTTAAACACTGCTGGCGTGATTTGGCTTTGGGGGTGGGGGGTGGGTGGACTCGGGCAATTTATTGCCCGAGTTCACCAAAGCTGTTACGCCAGACGTGGTTTAATATGCATGGCCAACAGTGTCAATTCAGATGCAAATAATGTTGACTCAGAGAAAGGGGCCCACACATTTATCTTCCAACTGCAACATGTAACCTGCTTTATTAGCTTTTGTGTGTTCAATTTTTGCTGCTGCTCTCAGTTTATAATTTCAGGTTCCCTACTGGAAGTAGGTAGAGTATTCCCTGAGATAGTGTGAGTATTTTTTTCATTCCTTAACGCAACTGGCAGCGGCCAACAGTATACAGTTATCTCGCGATATATCAAGCACTGATGTCTCAAAGTCCCTCTTATCTCAAAGAATATAGTCTGGACACATTTCCTATTTATGTTTACAGTTCAACTCTGGCTATCTCAAACTAGCGATATCTCAAAGAAAGTTTTCTGGGCCCAGAAAATTGACTTTGAGATATCAGTTGTTTGGAGATATCCAGAGTTGACTGCCTATTGCAATACAACGCAACTGACAGCGGAAAACAGTATACAGTCATCTCGCGATATATCCAGCACTGATGTCTCAAAGTTCCTCTTATCTCAAAGAATATAGTCTGGACACATTTCCTATTTATGTTTACAGTTCAACTCTGGCTATCTCAAACTACCGATATCTCAAAGAAAGTTTTCTGGGCCCAGAAAATTGACTTTGAGATATCAGTTGTTTGGAGATATCTAGAGTTGACTGCCTATTGAAATACAGTACAGGTGTAAGGTCAGATGAAACGGTAAAACAGTGAAGAGATCTGCGGCCAAGTCCGAGTAATAATTGCTGGCGTAGTAGCTTGGAGGCAGGGAATGTTTCTATTTACAGTTCAACTCTCCTATCTCACACTACCAATATCCCAAAGAAAGTTTTCTGGGCCCAGAAAATTAACTTTGAGATATCAGTAGTTTGGAGATATCCAGAGTTGAATGTCTATGGAAATACAACACAATGTGTAAGGTCAGATGAAAGGGCAAATATTGTTGACCCTGTGGCTAAGTTTAAACACTGCTGGCGTGATTTGGCTTTGGGGGTGGGGGGTGGGTGGACTCGGGCAATTTATTGCCCGAGTTCACCAAAGCTGTTACGCCAGACGTGGTTTAATATGCATGGCCAACAGTGTCAATTCAGATGCAAATAATGTTGACTCAGAGAAAGGGGCCCACACATTTATCTTCCAACTGCAACATGTAACCTGCTTTATTAGCTTTTGTGTGTTCAATTTTTGCTGCTGCTCTCAGTTTATAATTTCAGGTTCCCTACTGGAAGTAGGTAGAGTATTCCCTGAGATAGTGTGAGTATTTTTTTCATTCCTTAACGCAACTGGCAGCGGCCAACAGTATACAGTTATCTCGCGATATATCAAGCACTGATGTCTCAAAGTCCCTCTTATCTCAAAGAATATAGTCTGGACACATTTCCTATTTATGTTTACAGTTCAACTCTGGCTATCTCAAACTACCGATATCTCAAAGAAAGTTTTCTGGGCCCAGAAAATTGACTTTGAGATATCAGTTGTTTGGAGATATCCAGTGTTAACTGCCTGTTGAAATACGAAGCAACTGACAGCGGTAAAACAGTATACAGTCATCTCGCGATATATCCAGCACTGATGTCTCAAAGTCCCTCTTATCTCAAAGAATATAGTCTGGACACATTTCCTATTTATGTTTACAGTTCAGTTCTGGCTATCTCAAACTACCGATATCTCAAAGAAAGTTTTCTGGGCCCAGAAAATTGACTTTGAGGTATCAGTTGTTTGGAGATATCTAGAGTTGACTGCCTATTGAAATACAGTACAGGTGTAAGGTCAGATGAAACGGTAAAAGAGTGAAGAGATCTGCGGCCAAGTCCGAGTAATAATTGCTGGCGTAGTAGCTTGGAGGCAGGGAATGTTTCTATTTACAGTTCAACTCTCCTATCTCACACTACCGATATCCCAAAGAAAGTTTTCTGGGCCCAGAAAATTAACTTTGAGATATCAGTAGTTTGGAGATATCCAGAGTTGAATGTCTATGGAAATACAACACAATGTGTAAGGTCAGATGAAAGGGCAAATATTGTTGACCCTGTGGCTAAGTTTAAACACTGCTGGCGTGATGTGGCTTTGGGGGTGGGGGGTGGGTGGACTGGGGCAATTTATTGCCCGAGTTCACTGGACTCGGGCAATTTATTGCCCGAGTTCACCAAAGCTGTTACGCCAGACGTGGTTTAATATGCATGGCCAACAGTGTCAATTCAGATGCAAATAATGTTGACTCAGAGAAAGGGGCCCACACATTTATCTTCCAACTGCAACATGTAACCTGCTTTATTAGCTTTTGTGTGTTCAATTTTTGCTGCTGCTCTCAGTTTATAATTTCAGGTTCCCTACTGGAAGTAGGTAGAGTATTCCCTGAGATAGTGTGAGTATTTTTTTCATTCCTTAACGCAACTGGCAGCGGCCAACAGTATACAGTCATCTCGCGATATATCAAGCACTGGTGTCTCAAAGTCCCTCTTATCTCAAAGAATATAGTCTGGACACATTTCCTATTTATGTTTACAGTTCAACTCTGGCTATCTCAAACTACCGATATCTCAAAGAAAGTTTTCTGGGCCCAGAAAATTGACTTCGAGATATCAGTTGTTTGGAGATATCCAGAGTTGACTGCCTATTGCAATACAACGCAACTGACAGCGGAAAACAGTATACAGTCATCTCGCGATATATCCAGCACTGATGTCTCAAAGTTCCTCTTATCTCAAAGAATATAGTCTGGACACATTTCCTATTTATGTTTACAGTTCAACTCTGGCTATCTCAAACTACCGATATCTCAAAGAAAGTTTTCTGGCCCAGAAAATTGACTTTGAGATATCAGTTGTTTGGAGATATCCAGAGTTAACTGCCTGTTGAAATACGAAGCAACTGACAGCGGTAAAACAGTATACAGTCATCTCGCGATATATCCAGCACTGATGTCTCAAAGTCCCTCTTATCTCAAAGAATATAGTCTGGACACATTTCCTATTTATGTTTACAGTTCAGTTCTGGCTATCTCAAACTACCGATATCTCAAAGAAAGTTTTCTGGGCCCAGAAAATTGACTTTGAGATATCAGTTGTTTGGAGATATCTAGAGTTGACTGCCTATTGAAATACAGTACAGGTGTAAGGTCAGATGAAACGGTAAAAGAGTGAAGAGATCTGCGGCCAAGTCCGAGTAATAATTGCTGGCGTAGTAGCTTGGAGGCAGGGAATGTTTCTATTTACAGTTCAACTCTCCTATCTCACACTACCGATATCCCAAAGAAAGTTTTCTGGGCCCAGAAAATTAACTTTGAGATATCAGTAGTTTGGAGATATCCAGAGTTGAATGTCTATGGAAACACAACACAATGTGTAAGGTCAGATGAAAGGGCAAATATTGTTGACCCTGTGGCTAAGTTTAAACACTGCTGGCGTGATTTGGCTTTGGGGGTGGGGGGTGGGTGGACTCGGGCAATTTATTGCCCGAGTTCACTGGACTCGGGCAATTTATTGCCCGAGTTCACCAAAGCTGTTACGCCAGACGTGGTTTAATATGCATGGCCAACAGTGTCAATTCAGATGCAAATAATGTTGACTCAGAGAAAGGGGCCCACACATTTATCTTCCAACTGCAACATGTAACCTGCTTTATTAGCTTTTGTGTGTTCAATTTTTGCTGCTGCTCTCAGTTTATAATTTCAGGTTCCCTACTGGAAGTAGGTAGAGTATTCCCTGAGATAGTGTGAGTATTTTTTTCATTCCTTAATGCAACTGGCAGCGGCCAACAGTATACAGTCATCTCGCGATATATCAAGCACTGATGTCTCAAAGTCCCTCTTATCTCAAAGAATATAGTCTGGACACATTTCCTATTTATGTTTACAGTTCAACTCTGGCTATCTCAAACTACCGATATCTCAAAGAAAGTTTTCTGGGCCCAGAAAATTGACTTTGAGATATCAGTTGTTTGGAGATATCCAGAGTTGACTGCCTATTGCAATACAATGCAACTGACAGCGGAAAACAGTATACAGTCATCTCGCGATATATCCAGCACTGATGTCTCAAAGTTCCTCTTATCTCAAAGAATATAGTCTGGACACAATTCCTATTTATGTTTACAGTTCAACTCTGGCTATCTCAAACTACCGATATCTCAAAGAAAGTTTTCTGGGCCCAGAAAATTGACTTTGAGATATCAGTTGTTTGGAGATATCCAGAGTTAACTGCCTGTTGAAATACGAAGCAACTGACAGCGGTAAAACAGTATACAGTCATCTCGCGATATATCCAGCACTGATGTCTCAAAGTCCCTCTTATCTCAAAGAATATAGTCTGGACACATTTCCTATTTATGTTTACAGTTCAGTTCTGGCTATCTCAAACTACCGATATCTCAAAGAAAGTTTTCTGGGCCCAGAAAATTGACTTTGAGATATCAGTTGTTTGGAGATATCTAGAGTTGACTGCCTATTGAAATACAGTACAGGTGTAAGGTCAGATGAAACGGTAAAAGAGTGAAGAGATCTGCGGCCAAGTCCGAGTAATAATTGCTGGCGTAGTAGCTTGGAGGCAGGGAATGTTTCTATTTACAGTTCAACTCTCCTATCTCACACTACCGATATCCCAAAGAAAGTTTTCTGGGCCCAGAAAATTAACTTTGAGATATCAGTAGTTTGGAGATATCCAGAGTTGAATGTCTATGGAAATACAACACAATGTGTAAGGTCAGATGAAAGGGCAAATATTGTTGACCCTATGGCTAAGTTTAAACACTGCTGGCGTGATTTGGCTTTGGGGGTGGGGATGGGTGGACTCGGGCAATTTATTGCCCGAGTTCACTGGACTCGGGCAATTTATTGCCCGAGTTCACCAAAGCTGTTACGCCAGACGTGGTTTAATATGCATGGCCAACAGTGTCAATTCAGATGCAAATAATGTTGACTCAGAGAAAGGGGCCCACACATTTATCTTCCAACTGCAACATGTAACCTGCTTTATTAGCTTTTGTGTGTTCAATTTTTGCTGCTGCTCTCAGTTTATAATTTCAGGTTCCCTACTGGAAGTAGGTAGAGTATTCCCTGAGATAGTGTGAGTATTTTTTTCATTCCTTAACGCAACCGGCAGCGGCCAACAGTATACAGTCATCTCGCGATATATCAAGCACTGATGTCTCAAAGTCCCTCTTATCTCAAAGAATATAGTCTGGACACATTTCCTATTTATGTTTACAGTTCAACTCTGGCTATCTCAAACTACCGATATCTCAAAGAAAGTTTTCTGGGCCCAGAAAATTGACTTTTAGATATCAGTTGTTTGGAGATATCCAGAGTTAACTGCCTGTTGAAATACGAAGCAACTGACAGCGGTAAAACAGTATACAGTCATCTCGCGATATATCCAGCACTGATGTCTCAAAGTCCCTCTTATCTCAAAGAATATAGTCTGGACACATTTCCTATTTATGTTTACAGTTCAGTTCTGGCTATCTCAAACTACCGATATCTCAAAGAAAGTTTTCTGGGCCCAGAAAATTGACTTTGAGATATCAGTTGTTTGGAGATATCTAGAGTTGACTGCCTATTGAAATACAGTACAGGTGTAAGGTCAGATGAAACGGTAAAAGAGTGAAGAGATCTGCGGCCAAGTCCGAGTAATAATTGCTGGCGTAGTAGCTTGGAGGCAGGGAATGTTTCTATTTACAGTTCAACTCTCCTATCTCACACTACCGATATCCCAAAGAAAGTTTTCTGGGCCCAGAAAATTAACTTTGAGATATCAGTAGTTTGGAGATATCCAGAGTTGAATGTCTATGGAAATACAACACAATGTGTAAGGTCAGATGAAAGGGCAAATATTGTTGACCCTGTGGCTAAGTTTAAACACTGCTGGCGTGATTTGGCTTTGGGGGTGGGGGGTGGGTGGACTCGGGCAATTTATTGCCCGAGTTCACTGGACTCGGGCAATTTATTGCCCGAGTTCACCAAAGCTGTTACGCCAGACGTGGTTTAATATGCATGGCCAACAGTGTCAATTCAGATGCAAATAATGTTGACTCAGAGAAAGGGGCCCACACATTTATCTTCCAACTGCAACATGTAACCTGCTTTATTAGCTTTTGTGTGTTCAATTTTTGCTGCTGCTCTCAGTTTATAATTTCAGGTTCCCTACTGGAAGTAGGTAGAGTATTCCCTGAGATAGTGTGAGTATTTTTTTCATTCCTTAATGCAACTGGCAGCGGCCAACAGTATACAGTCATCTCGCGATATATCAAGCACTGATGTCTCAAAGTCCCTCTTACCTCAAAGAATATAGTCTGGACACATTTCCTATTTATGTTTACAGTTCAACTCTGGCTATCTCAAACTACCGATATCTCAAAGAAAGTTTTCTGGGCCCAGAAAATTGACTTTGAGATATCAGTTGTTTGGAGATATCCAGAGTTGACTGCCTATTGCAATACAATGCAACTGACAGCAGAAAACAGTATACAGTCATCTCGCGATATATCCAGCACTGATGTCTCAAAGTTCCTCTTATCTCAAAGAATATAGTCTGGACACATTTCCTATTTATGTTTACAGTTCAACTCTGGCTATCTCAAACTACCGATATCTCAAAGAAAGTTTTCTGGGCCCAGAAAATTGACTTTGAGATATCAGTTGTTTGGAGATATCCAGAGTTAACTGCCTGTTGAAATACGAAGCAACTGACAGCGGTAAAACAGTATACAGTCATCTCGCGATATATCCAGCACTGATGTCTCAAAGTCCCTCTTATCTCAAAGAATATAGTCTGGACACATTTCCTATTTATGTTTACAGTTCAACTCTGGCTATCTCAAACTACCGATATCTCAAAGAAAGTTTTCTGGGCCCAGAAAATTGACTTTGAGATATCAGTTGTTTGGAGATATCTAGAGTTGACTGCCTATTGAAATACAGTACAGGTGTAAGGTCAGATGAAACGGTAAAAGAGTGAAGAGATTTGCGGCCAAGTCCGAGTAATAATTGCTGGCGTAGTAGCTTGGAGGCAGGGAATGTTTCTATTTACAGTTCAACTCTCCTATCTCACACTACCAATATCCCAAAGAAAGTTTTCTGGGCCCAGAAAATTAACTTTGAGATATCAGTAGTTTGGAGATATCCAGAGTTGAATGTCTATGGAAATACAACACAATGTGTAAGGTCAGATGAAAGGGCAAATATTGTTGACCCTATGGCTAAGTTTAAACACTGCTGGCGTGATTTGGCTTTGGGGGTGGGGATGGGTGGACTCGGGCAATTTATTGCCCGAGTTCACTGGACTCGGGCAATTTATTGCCCGAGTTCACCAAAGCTGTTACGCCAGACGTGGTTTAATATGCATGGCCAACAGTGTCAATTCAGATGCAAATAATGTTGACTCAGAGAAAGGGGCCCACACATTTATCTTCCAACTGCAACATGTAACCTGCTTTATTAGCTTTTGTGTGTTCAATTTTTGCTGCTGCTCTCAGTTTATAATTTCAGGTTCCCTACTGGAAGTAGGTAGAGTATTCCCTGAGATAGTGTGAGTATTTTTTTCATTCCTTAACGCAACTGGCAGCGGCCAACAGTATACAGTCATCTCGCGATATATCAAGCACTGATGTCTCAAAGTCCCTCTTATCTCAAAGAATATAGTCTGGACACATTTCCTATTTATGTTTACAGTTCAACTCTGGCTATCTCAAACTACCGATATCTCAAAGAAAGTTTTCTGGGCCCAGAAAATTGACTTTTAGATATCAGTTGTTTGGAGATATCCAGAGTTGACTGCCTATTGCAATACAACGCAACTGACAGCGGAAAACAGTATACAGTCATCTCGCGATATATCCAGCACTGATGTCTCAAAGTTCCTCTTATCTCAAAGAATATAGTCTGGACACATTTCCTATTTATGTTTACAGTTCAGTTCTGGCTATCTCAAACTACCGATATCTCAAAGAAAGTTTTCTGGGCCCAGAAAATTGACTTTGAGATATCAGTTGTTTGGAGATATCCAGAGTTAACTGCCTGTTGAAATACAGTACAGGTGTAAGGTCAGATGAAACGGTAAAAGAGTGAAGAGATCTGCGGCCAAGTCCGAGTAATAATTGCTGGCGTAGTAGCTTGGAGGCAGGGAATGTTTCTATTTACAGTTCAACTCTCCTATCTCACACTACCGATATCCCAAAGAAAGTTTTCTGGGCCCAGAAAATTAACTTTGAGATATCAGTAGTTTGGAGATATCCAGAGTTGAATGTCTATGGAAATACAACACAATGTGTAAGGTCAGATGAAAGGGCAAATATTGTTGACCCTGTGGCTAAGTTTAAACACTGCTGGCGTGATTTGGTTTTGGGGGTGGGGGGTGGGTGGACTCGGGCAATTTATTGCCCGAGTTCACTGGACTCGGGCAATTTATTGCCCGAGTTCACCAAAGCTGTTACGCCAGACGTGGTTTAATATGCATGGCCAACAGTGTCAATTCAGATGCAAATAATGTTGACTCAGAGAAAGGGGCCCACACATTTATCTTCCAACTGCAACATGTAACCTGCTTTATTAGCTTTTGTGTGTTCAATTTTTGCTGCTGCTCTCAGTTTATAATTTCAGGTTCCCTACTGGAAGTAGGTAGAGTATTCCCTGAGATAGTGTGAGTATTTTTTTCATTCCCTAACGCAACTGGCAGCGGCCAACAGTATACAGTCATCTCGCGATATATCAAGCACTGATGTCTCAAAGTCCCTCTTATCTCAAAGAATATAGTCTGGACACATTTCCTATTTATGTTTACAGTTCAACTCTGGCTATCTCAAACTACCGATATCTCAAAGAAAGTTTTCTGGGCCCAGAAAATTGACTTTGAGATATCAGTTGTTTGGAGATATCCAGAGTTGACTGCCTATTGCAATACAACGCAACTGACAGCGGAAAACAGTATACAGTCATCTCGCGATATATCCAGCACTGATGTCTCAAAGTTCCTCTTATCTCAAAGAATATAGTCTGGACACATTTCCTATTTATGTTTACAGTTCAACTCTGGCTATCTCAAACTACCGATATCTCAAAGAAAGTTTTCTGGGCCCAGAAAATTGACTTTGAGATATCAGTTGTTTGGAGATATCCAGAGTTAACTGCCTGTTGAAATACGAAGCAACTGACAGTGGTAAAACAGTATACAGTCATCTCGCGATATATCCAGCATTGATGTCTCAAAGTTCCTCTTATCTCAAAGAATATAGTCTGGACACATTTCCTATTTATGTTTACAGTTCAACTCTGGCTATCTCAAACTACCGATATCTCAAAGAAAGTTTTCTGGGCCCAGAAAATTGACTTTGAGATATCAGTTGTTTGGAGATATCTAGAGTTGACTGCCTATTGAAATACAGTACAGGTGTAAGGTCAGATGAAACGGTAAAAGAGTGAAGAGATCTGCGGCCAAGTCCGAGTAATAATTGCTGGCGTAGTAGCTTGGAGGCAGGGAATGTTTCTATTTACAGTTCAACTCTCCTATCTCACACTACCAATATCCCAAGGAAAGTTTTCTGGGCCCAGAAAATTAACTTTGAGATATCAGTAGTTTGGAGATATCCAGCGTTGAATGTCTATGGAAATACAACACAATGTGTAAGGTCAGACGAAAGGGCAAATATTGTTGACCCTGTGGCTAAGTTTAAACACTGCTGGCGTGATTTGGCTTTGGGGGTGGGGGGTGGGTGGACTCGGGCAATTTATTGCCCGAGCTCACTGGACTCGGGCAATTTATTGCCCGAGTTCACCAAAGCTGTTACGCCAGACGTGGTTTAATATGCATGGCCAACAGTGTCAATTCAGATGCAAATAATGTTGACTCAGAGAAAGGGGCCCACACATTTATCTTCCAACTGCAACATGTAACCTGCTTTATTAGCTTTTGTGTGTTCAATTTTTGCTGCTGCTCTCAGTTTATAATTTCAGGTTCCCTACTGGAAGTAGGTAGAGTATTCCCTGAGATAGTGTGAGTATTTTTTTCATTCCCTAACGCAACTGGCAGCGGCCAACAGTATACAGTCATCTCGCGATATATCAAGCACTGATGTCTCAAAGTCCCTCTTATCTCAAAGAATATAGTCTGGACACATTTCCTATTTATGTTTACAGTTCAACTCTGGCTATCTCAAACTACCGATATCTCAAAGAAAGTTTTCTGGGCCCAGAAAATTGACTTTGAGATATCAGTTGTTTGGAGATATCCAGAGTTGACTGCCTATTGCAATACAACGCAACTGACAGCGGAAAACAGTATACAGTCATCTCGCGATATATCCAGCACTGATGTCTCAA
This sequence comes from Ctena decussata, assembly GCA_963989385.1. Lineage (NCBI taxonomy): Eukaryota > Metazoa > Mollusca > Bivalvia > Lucinida > Lucinidae > Ctena > Ctena decussata. The sequence goes on from OZ022507.1 coordinate 64,945,380, forward strand.
AGTTCCTCTTATCTCAAAGAATATAGTCTGGACACATTTCCTATTTATGTTTACAGTTCAACTCTGGCTATCTCAAACTACCGATATCTCAAAGAAAGTTTTCTGGGCCCAGAAAATTGACTTTGAGATATCAGTTGATTGGAGATATCCAGAGTTAACTGCCTGTTGAAATACGAAGCAACTGACAGCGGTAAAACAGTATACAGTCATCTCGCGATATATCCAGCACTGATGTCTCAAAGTCCCTCTTATCTCAAAGAATATAGTCTGGACACATTTCCTATTTATGTTTACAGTTCAGTTCTGGCTATCTCAAACTACCGATATCTCAAAGAAAGTTTTCTGGGCCCAGAAAACTGACTTTGAGATATCAGTTGTTTGGAGGTATCTAGAGTTGACTGCCTATTGAAATACAGTACAGGTGTAAGGTCAGATGAAACGGTAAAAGAGTGAAGAGATCTGCGGCCAAGTCCGAGTAATAATTGCTGGCGTAGTAGCTTGGAGGCAGGGAATGTTTCTATTTACAGTTCAACTCTCCTATCTCACACTACCGATATCCCAAAGAAAGTTTTCTGGGCCCAGAAAATTAACTTTGAGATATCAGTAGCTTGGAGATATCCAGAGTTGAATGTCTATGGAAATACAACACAATGTGTAAGGACAGATGAAAGGGCAAATATTGTTGACCCTGTGGCTAAGTTTAAACACTGCTGGCGTGATTTGGCTTTGGGGGTGGGGGGTGGGTGGACTCGGGCAATTTATTGCCCGAGTTCACTGGACTCGGGCAATTTATTGCCCGAGGTCACCAAAGCTGTTACGCCAGACGTGGTTTAATATGCATGGCCAACAGTGTCAATTCAGATGCAAATAATGTTGACTCAGAGAAAGGGGCCCACACATTTATCTTCCAACTGCAACATGTAACCTGCTTTATTAGCTTTTGTGTGTTCAATTTTTGCTGCTGCTTTCAGTTTATAATTTCAGGTTCCCTACTGGAAGTAGGTAGAGTATTCCCTGAGATAGTGTGAGTATTTTTTTCATTCCTTAACGCAACTGGCAGCGGCCAACAGTATACAGTTATCTCGCGATATATCAAGCACTGATGTCTCAAAGTCCCTCTTATCTCAAAGAATATAGTCTGGACACATTTCCTATTTATGTTTACAGTTCAACTCTGGCTATCTCAAACTACCGATATCTCAAAGAAAGTTTTCTGGGCCCAGAAAATTGACTTTGAGATATCAGTTGTTTGGAGATATCCAGAGTTGACTGCCTATTGCAATACAACGCAACTGACAGCGGAAAACAGTATACAGTCATCTCGCGATATATCCAGCACTGATGTCTCAAAGTTCCTCTTATCTCAAAGAATATAGTCTGGACACATTTCCTATTTATGTTTACAGTTCAGTTCTGGCTATCTCAAACTACCGATATCTCAAAGAAAGTTTTCTGGGCCCAGAAAATTGACTTTGAGATATCAGTTGTTTGGAGATATCCAGAGTTAACTGCCTGTTGAAATACAGTACAGGTGTAAGGTCAGATGAAACGGTAAAAGAGTGAAGAGATCTGCGGCCAAGTCCGAGTAATAATTGCTGGCGTAGTAGCTTGGAGGCAGGGAATGTTTCTATTTACAGTTCAACTCTCCTATCTCACACTACCGATATCCCAAAGAAAGTTTTCTGGGCCCAGAAAATTAACTTTGAGATATCAGTAGTTTGGAGATATCCAGAGTTGAATGTCTATGGAAATACAACACAATGTGTAAGGTCAGATGAAAGGGCAAATATTGTTGACCCTGTGGCTAAGTTTAAACACTGCTGGCGTGATTTGGTTTTGGGGGTGGGGGGTGGGTGGACTCGGGCAATTTATTGCCCGAGTTCACTGGACTCGGGCAATTTATTGCCCGAGTTCACCAAAGCTGTTACGCCAGACGTGGTTTAATATGCATGGCCAACAGTGTCAATTCAGATGCAAATAATGTTGACTCAGAGAAAGGGGCCCACACATTTATCTTCCAACTGCAACATGTAACCTGCTTTATTAGCTTTTGTGTGTTCAATTTTTGCTGCTGCTCTCAGTTTATAATTTCAGGTTCCCTACTGGAAGTAGGTAGAGTATTCCCTGAGATAGTGTGAGTATTTTTTTCATTCCCTAACGCAACTGGCAGCGGCCAACAGTATACAGTCATCTCGCGATATATCAAGCACTGATGTCTCAAAGTCCCTCTTATCTCAAAGAATATAGTCTGGACACATTTCCTATTTATGTTTACAGTTCAACTCTGGCTATCTCAAACTACCGATATCTCAAAGAAAGTTTTCTGGGCCCAGAAAATTGACTTTGAGATATCAGTTGTTTGGAGATATCCAGAGTTGACTGCCTATTGCAATACAACGCAACTGACAGCGGAAAACAGTATACAGTCATCTCGCGATATATCCAGCACTGATGTCTCAAAGTTCCTCTTATCTCAAAGAATATAGTCTGGACACATTTCCTATTTATGTTTACAGTTCAACTCTGGCTATCTCAAACTACCGATATCTCAAAGAAAGTTTTCTGGGCCCAGAAAATTGACTTTGAGATATCAGTTGTTTGGAGATATCCAGAGTTAACTGCCTGTTGAAATACGAAGCAACTGACAGTGGTAAAACAGTATACAGTCATCTCGCGATATATCCAGCATTGATGTCTCAAAGTTCCTCTTATCTCAAAGAATATAGTCTGGACACATTTCCTATTTATGTTTACAGTTCAACTCTGGCTATCTCAAACTACCGATATCTCAAAGAAAGTTTTCTGGGCCCAGAAAATTGACTTTGAGATATCAGTTGTTTGGAGATATCTAGAGTTGACTGCCTATTGAAATACAGTACAGGTGTAAGGTCAGATGAAACGGTAAAAGAGTGAAGAGATCTGCGGCCAAGTCCGAGTAATAATTGCTGGCGTAGTAGCTTGGAGGCAGGGAATGTTTCTATTTACAGTTCAACTCTCCTATCTCACACTACCAATATCCCAAGGAAAGTTTTCTGGGCCCAGAAAATTAACTTTGAGATATCAGTAGTTTGGAGATATCCAGCGTTGAATGTCTATGGAAATACAACACAATGTGTAAGGTCAGACGAAAGGGCAAATATTGTTGACCCTGTGGCTAAGTTTAAACACTGCTGGCGTGATTTGGCTTTGGGGGTGGGGGGTGGGTGGACTCGGGCAATTTATTGCCCGAGCTCACTGGACTCGGGCAATTTATTGCCCGAGTTCACCAAAGCTGTTACGCCAGACGTGGTTTAATATGCATGGCCAACAGTGTCAATTCAGATGCAAATAATGTTGACTCAGAGAAAGGGGCCCACACATTTATCTTCCAACTGCAACATGTAACCTGCTTTATTAGCTTTTGTGTGTTCAATTTTTGCTGCTGCTCTCAGTTTATAATTTCAGGTTCCCTACTGGAAGTAGGTAGAGTATTCCCTGAGATAGTGTGAGTATTTTTTTCATTCCCTAACGCAACTGGCAGCGGCCAACAGTATACAGTCATCTCGCGATATATCAAGCACTGATGTCTCAAAGTCCCTCTTATCTCAAAGAATATAGTCTGGACACATTTCCTATTTATGTTTACAGTTCAACTCTGGCTATCTCAAACTACCGATATCTCAAAGAAAGTTTTCTGGGCCCAGAAAATTGACTTTGAGATATCAGTTGTTTGGAGATATCCAGAGTTGACTGCCTATTGCAATACAACGCAACTGACAGCGGAAAACAGTATACAGTCATCTCGCGATATATCCAGCACTGATGTCTCAAAGTTCCTCTTATCTCAAAGAATATAGTCTGGACACATTTCCTATTTATGTTTACAGTTCAACTCTGGCTATCTCAAACTACCGATATCTCAAAGAAAGTTTTCTGGGCCCAGAAAATTGACTTTGAGATATCAGTTGATTGGAGATATCCAGAGTTAACTGCCTGTTGAAATACGAAGCAACTGACAGCGGTAAAACAGTATACAGTCATCTCGCGATATATCCAGCACTGATGTCTCAAAGTCCCTCTTATCTCAAAGAATATAGTCTGGACACATTTCCTATTTATGTTTACAGTTCAGTTCTGGCTATCTCAAACTACCGATATCTCAAAGAAAGTTTTCTGGGCCCAGAAAACTGACTTTGAGATATCAGTTGTTTGGAGGTATCTAGAGTTGACTGCCTATTGAAATACAGTACAGGTGTAAGGTCAGATGAAACGGTAAAAGAGTGAAGAGATCTGCGGCCAAGTCCGAGTAATAATTGCTGGCGTAGTAGCTTGGAGGCAGGGAATGTTTCTATTTACAGTTCAACTCTCCTATCTCACACTACCGATATCCCAAAGAAAGTTTTCTGGGCCCAGAAAATTAACTTTGAGATATCAGTAGCTTGGAGATATCCAGAGTTGAATGTCTATGGAAATACAACACAATGTGTAAGGACAGATGAAAGGGCAAATATTGTTGACCCTGTGGCTAAGTTTAAACACTGCTGGCGTGATTTGGCTTTGGGGGTGGGGGGTGGGTGGACTCGGGCAATTTATTGCCCGAGTTCACTGGACTCGGGCAATTTATTGCCCGAGGTCACCAAAGCTGTTACGCCAGACGTGGTTTAATATGCATGGCCAACAGTGTCAATTCAGATGCAAATAATGTTGACTCAGAGAAAGGGGCCCACACATTTATCTTCCAACTGCAACATGTAACCTGCTTTATTAGCTTTTGTGTGTTCAATTTTTGCTGCTGCTTTCAGTTTATAATTTCAGGTTCCCTACTGGAAGTAGGTAGAGTATTCCCTGAGATAGTGTGAGTATTTTTTTCATTCCTTAACGCAACTGGCAGCGGCCAACAGTATACAGTTATCTCGCGATATATCAAGCACTGATGTCTCAAAGTCCCTCTTATCTCAAAGAATATAGTCTGGACACATTTCCTATTTATGTTTACAGTTCAACTCTGGCTATCTCAAACTACCGATATCTCAAAGAAAGTTTTCTGGGCCCAGAAAATTGACTTTGAGATATCAGTTGTTTGGAGATATCCAGAGTTGACTGCCTATTGCAATACAACGCAACTGACAGCGGAAAACAGTATACAGTCATCTCGCGATATATCCAGCACTGATGTCTCAAAGTTCCTCTTATCTCAAAGAATATAGTCTGGACACATTTCCTATTTATGTTTACAGTTCAACTCTGGCTATCTCAAACTACCGATATCTCAAAGAAAGTTTTCTGGGCCCAGAAAATTGACTTTGAGATATCAGTTGTTTGGAGATATCTAGAGTTGACTGCCTATTGAAATACAGTACAGGTGTAAGGTCAGATGAAACGGTAAAACAGTGAAGAGATCTGCGGCCAAGTCCGAGTAATAATTGCTGGCGTAGTAGCTTGGAGGCAGGGAATGTTTCTATTTACAGTTCAACTCTCCTATCTCACACTATCAATATCCCAAAGAAAGTTTTCTGGGCCCAGAAAATTAACTTTGAGATATCAGTAGTTTGGAGATATCCAGAGTTGAATGTCTATGGAAATACAACACAATTTGTAAGGTCAGATGAAAGGGCAAATATTGTTGACCCTGTGGCTAAGTTTAAACACTGCTGGCGTGATTTGGCTTTGGGGGTGGGGGGTGGGTGGACTCGGGCAATTTATTGCCCGAGTTGACTGGACTCGGGCAATTTATTGCCCGAGTTCACCAAAGCTGTTACGCCAGACGTGGTTTAATATGCATGGCCAACAGTGTCAATTCAGATGCAAATAATGTTGACTCAGAGAAAGGGGCCCACACATTTATCTTCCAACTGCAACATGTAACCTGCTTTATTAGCTTTTGTGTGTTCAATTTTTGCTGCTGCTCTCAGTTTATAATTTCAGGTTCCCTACTGGAAGTAGGTAGAGTATTCCCTGAGATAGTGTGAGTATTTTTTTCATTCCTTAACGCAACTGGCAGCGGCCAACAGTATACAGTTATCTCGCGATATATCAAGCACTGATGTCTCAAAGTCCCTCTTATCTCAAAGAATATAGTCTGGACACATTTCCTATTTATGTTTACAGTTCAACTCTGGCTATCTCAAACTACCGATATCTCAAAGAAAGTTTTCTGGGCCCAGAAAATTGACTTTGAGATATCAGTTGTTTGGAGATATCCAGAGTTGACTGCCTATTGCAATACAACGCAACTGACAGCGGAAAACAGTATACAGTCATCTCGCGATATATCCAGCACTGATGTCTCAAAGTTCCTCTTATCTCAAAGAATATAGTCTGGACACATTTCCTATTTATGTTTACAGTTCAACTCTGGCTATCTCAAACTACCGATATCTCAAAGAAAGTTTTCTGGGCCCAGAAAATTGACTTTGAGATATCAGTTGTTTGGAGATATCTAGAGTTGACTGCCTATTGAAATACAGTACAGGTGTAAGGTCAGATGAAACGGTAAAAGAGTGAAGAGATCTGCGGCCAAGTCCGAGTAATAATTGCTGGCGTAGTAGCTTGGAGGCAGGGAATGTTTCTATTTACAGTTCAACTCTCCTATCTCACACTACCAATATCCCAAAGAAAGTTTTCTGGGCCCAGAAAATTAACTTTGAGATATCAGTAGTTTGGAGATATCCAGAGTTGAATGTCTATGGAAATACAACACAATGTGTAAGGTCAGATGAAAGGGCAAATATTGTTGACCCTGTGGCTAAGTTTAAACACTGCTGGCGTGATTTGGCTTTGGGGGTGGGGGGTGGGTGGACTCGGGCAATTTATTGCCCGAGTTCACCAAAGCTGTTACGCCAGACGTGGTTTAATATGCATGGCCAACAGTGTCAATTCAGATGCAAATAATGTTGACTCAGAGAAAGGGACCCACACATTTATCTTCCAACTGCAACATGTAACCTGCTTTATTAGCTTTTGTGTGTTCAATTTTTGCTGCTGCTCTCAGTTTATAATTTCAGGTTCCCTACTGGAAGTAGGTAGAGTATTCCCTGAGATAGTGTGAGTATTTTTTTCATTCCTTAATGCAACTGGCAGCGGCCAACAGTATACAGTCATCTCGCGATATATCAAGCACTGATGTCTCAAAGTCCCTCTTATCTCAAAGAATATAGTCTGGACACATTTCCTATTTATGTTTACAGTTCAACTCTGGCTATCTCAAACTACCGATATCTCAAAGAAAGTTTTCTGGGCCCAGAAAATTGACTTTGAGATATCAGTTGTTTGGAGATATCCAGAGTCGACTGCCTATTGCAATACAATGCAACTGACAGCGGAAAACAGTATACAGTCATCTCGCGATATATCCAGCACTGATGTCTCAAAGTTCCTCTTATCTCAAAGAATATAGTCTGGACACAATTCCTATTTATGTTTACAGTTCAACTCTGGCTATCTCAAACTACCGATATCTCAAAGAAAGTTTTCTGGGCCCAGAAAATTGACTTAGAGATATCAGTTGTTTGGAGATATCCAGAGTTAACTGCCTGTTGAAATACGAAGCAACTGACAGCGGTAAAACAGTATACAGTCATCTCGCGATATATCCAGCACTGATGTCTCAAAGTCCCTCTTATCTCAAAGAATATAGTCTGGACACATTTCCTATTTATGTTTACAGTTCAGTTCTGGCTATCTCAAACTACCGATATCTCAAAGAAAGTTTTCTGGGCCCAGAAAATTGACTTTGAGATATCAGTTGTTTGGAGATATCTAGAGTTGACTGCCTATTGAAATACAGTACAGGTGTAAGGTCAGATGAAACGGTAAAAGAGTGAAGAGATCTGCGGCCAAGTCCGAGTAATAATTGCTGGCGTAGTAGCTTGGAGGCAGGGAATGTTTCTATTTACAGTTCAACTCTCCTATCTCACACTACCGATATCCCAAAGAAAGTTTTCTGGGCCCAGAAAATTAACTTTGAGATATCAGTAGTTTGGAGATATCCAGAGTTGAATGTCTATGGAAATACAACACAATGTGTAAGGTCAGATGAAAGGGCAAATATTGTTGACCCTATGGCTAAGTTTAAACACTGCTGGCGTGATTTGGCTTTGGGGGTGGGGATGGGTGGACTCGGGCAATTTATTGCCCGAGTTCACCAAAGCTGTTACGCCAGACGTGGTTTAATATGCATGGCCAACAGTGTCAATTCAGATGCAAATAATGTTGACTCAGAGAAAGGGGCCCACACATTTATCTTCCAACTGCAACATGTAACCTGCTTTATTAGCTTTTGTGTGTTCAATTTTTGCTGCTGCTCTCAGTTTATAATTTCAGGTTCCCTACTGGAAGTAGGTAGAGTATTCCCTGAGATAGTGTGAGTATTTTTTTCATTCCTTAACGCAACCGGCAGCGGCCAACAGTATACAGTCATCTCGCGATATATCAAGCACTGATGTCTCAAAGTCCCTCTTATCTCAAAGAATATAGTCTGGACACATTTCCTATTTATGTTTACAGTTCAACTCTGGCTATCTCAAACTACCGATATCTCAAAGAAAGTTTTCTGGGCCCAGAAAATTGACTTTTAGATATCAGTTGTTTGGAGATATCCAGAGTTAACTGCCTGTTGAAATACGAAGCAACTGACAGCGGTAAAACAGTATACAGTCATCTCGCGATATATCCAGCACTGATGTCTCAAAGTCCCTCTTATCTCAAAGAATATAGTCTGGACACATTTCCTATTTATGTTTACAGTTCAGTTCTGGCTATCTCAAACTACCGATATCTCAAAGAAAGTTTTCTGGGCCCAGAAAATTGACTTTGAGATATCAGTTGTTTGGAGATATCTAGAGTTGACTGCCTATTGAAATACAGTACAGGTGTAAGGTCAGATGAAACGGTAAAAGAGTGAAGAGATCTGCGGCCAAGTCCGAGTAATAATTGCTGGCGTAGTAGCTTGGAGGCAGGGAATGTTTCTATTTACAGTTCAACTCTCCTATCTCACACTACCGATATCCTAAAGAAAGTTTTCTGGGCCCAGAAAATTAACTTTGAGATATCAGTAGTTTGGAGATATCCAGAGTTGAATGTCTATGGAAATACAACACAATGTGTAAGGTCAGATGAAAGGGCAAATATTGTTGACCCTGTGGCTAAGTTTAAACACTGCTGGCGTGATTTGGCTTTGGGGGTGGGGGGTGGGTGGACTCGGGCAATTTATTGCCCGAGTTGACTGGACTCGGGCAATTTATTGCCCGAGTTCACCAAAGCTGTTACGCCAGACGTGGTTTAATATGCATGGCCAACAGTGTCAATTCAGATGCAAATAGTGTTGACTCAGAGAAAGGGGCCCACACATTTATCTTCCAACTGCAACATGTAACCTGCTTTATTAGCTTTTGTGTGTTCAATTTTTGCTGCTGCTCTCAGTTTATAATTTCAGGTTCCCTACTGGAAGTAGGTAGAGTATTCCCTGAGATAGTGTGAGTATTTTTTTCATTCCCTAACGCAACTGGCAGCGGCCAACAGTATACAGTCATCTCGCGATATATCAAGCACTGATGTCTCAAAGTCCCTCTTATCTCAAAGAATATAGTCTGGACACATTTCCTATTTATGTTTACAGTTCAACTCTGGCTATCTCAAACTACCGATATCTCAAAGAAAGTTTTCTGGGCCCAGAAAATTGACTTTGAGATATCAGTTGTTTGGAGATATCCAGAGTTGACTGCCTATTGCAATACAACGCAACTGACAGCGGAAAACAGTATACAGTCATCTCGCGATATATCCAGCACTGATGTCTCAAAGTTCCTCTTATCTCAAAGAATATAGTCTGGACACATTTCCTATTTATGTTTACAGTTCAACTCTGGCTATCTCAAACTACCGATATCTCAAAGAAAGTTTTCTGGGCCCAGAAAATTGACTTTGAGATATCAGTTGTTTGGAGATATCCAGAGTTAACTGCCTGTTGAAATACGAAGCAACTGACAGCGGTAAAACAGTATACAGTCATCTCGCGATATATCCAGCATTGATGTCTCAAAGTTCCTCTTATCTCAAAGAATATAGTCTGGACACATTTCCTATTTATGTTTACAGTTCAACTCTGGCTATCTCAAACTACCGATATCTCAAAGAAAGTTTTCTGGGCCCAGAAAATTGACTTTGAGATATCAGTAGTTTGGAGATATCTAGAGTTGACTGCCTATTGAAATACAGTACAGGTGTAAGGTCAGATGAAACGGTAAAAGAGTGAAGAGATCTGCGGCCAAGTCCGAGTAATAATTGCTGGCGTAGTAGCTTGGAGGCAGGGAATGTTTCTATTTACAGTTCAACTCTCCTATCTCACACTACCAATATCCCAAGGAAAGTTTTCTGGGCCCAGAAAATTAACTTTGAGATATCAGTAGTTTGGAGATATCCAGAGTTGAATGTCTATGGAAATACAACACAATGTGTAAGGTCAGATGAAAGGGCAAATATTGTTGACCCTGTGGCTAAGTTTAAACACTGCTGGCGTGATTTGGCTTTGGGGGTGGGGGGTGGGTGGACTCGGGCAATTTATTGCCCGAGCTCACTGGACTCGGGCAATTTATTGCTCGAGTTCACCAAAGCTGTTACGCCAGACGTGGTTTAATATGCATGGCCAACAGTGTCAATTCAGATGCAAATAATGTTGACTCAGAGAAAGGGGCCCACACATTTATCTTCCAACTGCAACATGTAAGCTGCTTTATTAGCTTTTGTGTGTTCAATTTTTGCTGCTGCTCTCAGTTTATAATTTCAGGTTCCCTACTGGAAGTAGGTAGAGTATTCCCTGAGATAGTGTGAGTATTTTTTTCATTCCCTAACGCAACTGGCAGCGGCCAAAAGTATACAGTCATCTCGCGATATATCAAGCACTGATGTCTCAAAGTCCCTCTTATCTCAAAGAATATAGTCTGGACACATTTCCTATTTATGTTTACAGTTCAACTCTGGCTATCTCAAACTACCGATATCTCAAAGAAAGTTTTCTGGGCCCAGAAAATTGACTTTGAGATATCAGTTGTTTGGAGATATCCAGAGTTGACTGCCTATTGCAATACAACGCAACTGACAGCGGAAAACAGTATACAGTCATCTCGCGATATATCCAGCACTGATGTCTCAAAGTTCCTCTTATCTCAAAGAATATAGTCTGGACACATTTCCTATTTATGTTTACAGTTCAACTCTGGCTATCTCAAACTACCGATATCTCAAAGAAAGTTTTCTGGGCCCAGAGTTAACTGCCTGTTGAAATACGAAGCAACTGACAGCGGTAAAACAGTATACAGTCATCTCGCGATATATCCAGCACTGATGTCTCAAAGTCCCTCTTATCTCAAAGAATATAGTCTGGACACATTTCCTATTTATGTTTACAGTTCAGTTCTGGCTATCTCAAACTACCGATATCTCAAAGAAAGTTTTCTGGGCCCAGAAAATTGACTTTGAGATATCAGTTGTTTGGAGATATCTAGAGTTGACTGCCTATTGAAATACAGTACAGGTGTAAGGTCAGATGAAACGGTAAAAGAGTGAAGAGATCTGCGGCCAAGTCCGAGTAATAATTGCTGGCGTAGTAGCTTGGAGGCAGGGAATGTTTCTATTTACAGTTCAACTCTCCTATCTCACACTACCGATATCCCAAAGAAAGTTTTCTGGGCCCAGAAAATTAACTTTGAGATATCAGTAGTTTGGAGATATCCAGAGTTGAATGTCTATGGAAATACAACACAATGTGTAAGGACAGATGAAAGGGCAAATATTGTTGACCCTGTGGCTAAGTTTAAACACTGCTGGCGTGATTTGGCTTTGGGGGTGGGGGGTGGGTGGACTCGGGCAATTTATTGCCCGAGTTCACTGGACTCGGGCAATTTATTGCCCGAGGTCACCAAAGCTGTTACGCCAGACGTGGTTTAATATGCATGGCCAACAGTGTCAATTCAGATGCAAATAATGTTGACTCAGAGAAAGGGGCCCACACATTTATCTTCCAACTGCAACATGTAACCTGCTTTATTAGCTTTTGTGTGTTCAATTTTTGCTGCTGCTCTCAGTTTATAATTTCAGGTTCCCTACTGGAAGTAGGTAGAGTATTCCCTGAGATAGTGTGAGTATTTTTTTCATTCCTTAACGCAACTGGCAGCGGCCAACAGTATACAGTTATCTCGCGATATATCAAGCACTGATGTCTCAAAGTCCCTCTTATCTCAAAGAATATAGTCTGGACACATTTCCTATTTATGTTTACAGTTCAACTCTGGCTATCTCAAACTACCGATATCTCAAAGAAAGTTTTCTGGGCCCAGAAAATTGACTTTGAGATATCAGTTGTTTGGAGATATCCAGAGTTGACTGCCTATTGCAATACAACGCAACTGACAGCGGAAAACAGTGTACAGTCATCTCGCGATATATCCAGCACTGATGTCTCAAAGTTCCTCTTATCTCAAAGAATATAGTCTGGACACATTTCCTATTTATGTTTACAGTTCAACTCTGGCTATCTCAAACTACCGATATCTCAAAGAAAGTTTTCTGGGCCCAGAAAATTGACTTTGAGATATCAGTTGTTTGGAGATATCTAGAGTTAACTGCCTATTAAAATACAGTACAGGTGTAAGGTCAGATGAAACGGTAAAAGAGTGAAGAGATCTGCGGCCAAGTCCGAGTAATAATTGCTGGCGTAGTAGCTTGGAGGCAGGGAATGTTTCTATTTACAGTTCAACTCTCCTATCTCACACTACCAATATCCCAAAGAAAGTTTTCAGGGCCCAGAAAATTAACTTTGAGATATCAGTAGTTTGGAGATATCCAGAGTTGAATGTCTATGGAAATACAACACAATTTGTAAGGTCAGATGAAAGGGCAAATATTGTTGACCCTGTGGCTAAGTTTAAACACTGCTGGCGTGATTTGGCTTTGGGGGTGGGGGGTGGGTGGACTCGGGCAATTTATTGCCCGAGTTCACTGGACTCGGGCAATTTATTGCCCGAGTTCACCAAAGCTGTTACGCCAGACGTGGTTTAATATGCATGGCCAACAGTGTCAATTCAGATGCAAATAATGTTGACTCAGAGAAAGGGGCCCACACATTTATCTTCCAACTGCAACATGTAACCTGCTTTATTAGCTTTTGTGTGTTCAATTTTTGCTGCTGCTCTCAGTTTATAATTTCAGGTTCCCTACTGGAAGTAGGTAGAGTATTCCCTGAGATAGTGTGAGTATTTTTTTCATTCCTTAACGCAACTGGCAGCGGCCAACAGTATACAGTTATCTCGCGATATATCAAGCACTGATGTCTCAAAGTCCCTCTTATCTCAAAGAATATAGTCTGGACACATTTCCTATTTATGTTTACAGTTCAACTCTGGCTATCTCAAACTACCGATATCTCAAAGAAAGTTTTCTGGGCCCAGAAAATTGACTTTGAGATATCAGTTGTTTGGAGATATCCAGAGTTGACTGCCTATTGCAATACAACGCAACTGACAGCGGAAAACAGTATACAGTCATCTCGCGATATATCCAGCACTGATGTCTCAAAGTTCCTCTTATCTCAAAGAATATAGTCTGGACACATTTCCTATTTATGTTTACAGTTCAACTCTGGCTATCTCAAACTACCGATATCTCAAAGAAAGTTTTCTGGGCCCAGAAAATTGACTTTGAGATATCAGTTGTTTGGAGATATCTAGAGTTGACTGCCTATTGAAATACAGTACAGGTGTAAGGTCAGATGAAACGGTAAAAGAGTGAAGAGATCTGCGGCCAAGTCCGAGTAATAATTGCTGGCGTAGTAGCTTGGAGGCAGGGAATGTTTCTATTTACAGTTCAACTCTCCTATCTCACACTACCAATATCCCAAAGAAAGTTTTCTGGGCCCAGAAAATTAACTTTGAGATATCAGTAGTTTGGAGATATCCAGCGTTGAATGTCTATGGACATACAACACAATGTGTAAGGTCAGATGAAAGGGCAAATATTGTTGACCCTGTGGCTAAGTTTAAACACTGCTGGCGTGATTTGGCTTTTGGGGTGGGGGGTGGGTGGACTCGCGCAATTTATTGCCCGAGTTCACCAAAGCTGTTACGCCAGACGTGGTTTAATATGCATGGCCAACAGTGTCAATTCAGATGCAAATAATGTTGACTCAGAGAAAGGGGCCCACACATTTATCTTCCAACTGCAACATGTAACCTGCTTTATTAGCTTTTGTGTGTTCAATTATTGCTGCTGCTCTCAGTTTATAATTTCAGGTTCCCTACTGGAAGTAGGTAGAGTATTCCCTGAGATAGTGTGAGTATTTTTTTCATTCCCTAACGCAACTGGCAGCGGCCAACAGTATACAGTCATCTCGCGATATATCAAGCACTGATGTCTCAAAGTCCCTCTTATCTGAAAGAATATAGTCTGGACACATTTCCTATTTATGTTTACAGTTCAACTCTGGCTATCTCAAACTACCGATATCTCAAAGAAAGTTTTCTGGGCCCAGAAAATTGACTTTGAGATATCAGTTGTTTGGAGATATCCAGAGTTGACTGCCTATTGCAATACAACGCAACTGACAGCGGAAAACAGTATACAGTCATCTCGCGATATATCCAGCACTGATGTCCTAAAGTTGCTCTTATCGCAAAGAATATAGTCTGGACACATTTCCTATTTATGTTTACAGTTCAACTCTGGCTATCTCAAACTACCGATATCTCAAAGAAAGTTTTCTGGGCCCAGAAAATTGACTTTGAGATATCAGTTGTTTGGAGATATCCAGAGTTAACTGCCTGTTGAAATACGAAGCAACTGACAGCGGTAAAACAGTATACAGTCATCTCGCGATATATCCAGCACTGATGTCTCAAAGTCCCTCTTATCTCAAAGAATATAGTCTGGACACATTTCCTATTTATGTTTACAGTTCATTTCTGGCTATCTCAAACTACCGATATCTCAAAGAAAGTTTTCTGGGCCCAGAAAATTGACTTTGAGATATCAGTTGTTTGGAGATATCTAGAGGTGACTGCCTATTGAAATACAGTACAGGTGTAAGGTCAGATGAAACGGTAAAAGAGTGAAGAGATCTGCGGCCAAGTCCGAGTAATAATTGCTGGCGTAGTAGCTTGGAGGCAGGGAATGTTTCTATTTACAGTTCAACTCTCCTATCTCACACTACCGATATCCCAAAGAAAGTTTTCTGGGCCCAGAAAATTAACTTTGAGATATCAGTAGTTTGGAGATATCCAGAGTTGAATGTCTATGGAAATACAACACAATGTGTAAGGTCAGATGAAAGGGCAAATATTGTTGACCCTGTGGCTAAGTTTAAACACTGCTGGCGTGATTTGGCTTTGGGGGTGGGGGGTGGGTGGACTCGGGCAATTTATTGCCTGAGTTCACTGGACTCGGGCAATTTATTGCCCGAGTTCACCAAAGCTGTTACGCCAGACGTGGTTTAATATGCATGGCCAACAGTGTCCATTCAGATGCAAATAATGTTGACTCAGAGAAAGGGGCCCACACATTTATCTTCCAACTGCAACATGTAACCTGCTTTATTAGCTTTTGTGTGTTCAATTTTTGCTGCTGCTCTCAGTTTATAATTTCAGGTTCCCTACTGGAAGTAGGTAGAGTATTCCCTGAGATAGTGTGAGTATTTTTTTCATTCCTTAACGCAACTGGCAGCGGCCAACAGTATACAGTCATCTCGCGATATATCAAGCACTGATGTCTCAAAGTCCCTCTTATCTCAAAGAATATAGTCTGGACACATTTCCTATTTATGTTTACAGTTCAACTCTGGCTATCTCAAACTACCGATATCTCAAAGAAAGTTTTCTGGGCCCAGAAAATTGACTTTGAGATATCAGTTGTTTGGAGATATCCAGAGTTGACTGCCTATTGCAATACAACGCAACTGACAGCGGAAAACAGTATACAGTCATCTCGCGATATATCCAGCACTGATGTCTCAAAGTTCCTCTTATCTCAAAGAATATAGTCTGGACACATTTCCTATTTATGTTTACAGTTCAACTCTGGCTATCTCAAACTACCGATATCTCAAAGAAAGTTTTCTGGGCCCAGAAAATTGACTTTGAGATATCAGTTGTTTGGAGATATCCAGAGTTAACTGCCTGTTGAAATACGAAGCAACTGACAGCGGTAAAACAGTATACAGTCATCTCGCGATATATCCAGCACTGATGTCTCAAAGTCCCTCTTATCTCAAAGAATATAGTCTGGACACATTTCCTATTTATGTTTACAGTTCAGTTCTGGCTATCTCAAACTACCGATATCTCAAAGAAAGTTTTCTGGGCCCAGAAAATTGACTTTGAGATATCAGTTGTTTGGAGATATCTAGAGTTGACTGCCTATTGAAATACAGTACAGGTGTAAGGTCAGATGAAAGGGTAAAAGAGTGAAGAGATCTGCGGCCAAGTCCGAGTAATAATTGCTGGCGTAGTAGCTTGGAGGCAGGGAATGTTTCTATTTACAGTTCAACTCTCCTATCTCACACTACCGATATCCCAAAGAAAGTTTTCTGGGCCCAGAAAATTAACTTTGAGATATCAGTAGTTTGGAGATATCCAGAGTTGAATGTCTATGGAAATACAACACAATGTGTAAGGTCAGATGAAAGGGCAAATATTGTTGACCCTGTGGCTAAGTTTAAACACTGCTGGCGTGATTTGGCTTTGGGGATGGGGGGTGGGTGGACTCGGGCAATTTATTGCCCGAGTTCACTGGACTCGGGCAATTTATTGCCCGAGTTCACCAAAGCTGTTACGCCAGACGTGGTTTAATATGCATGGCCAACAGTGTCAATTCAGATGCAAATAATGTTGACTCAGAGAAAGGGGCCCACACATTTATCTTCCAACTGCAACATGTAACCTGCTTTATTAGCTTTTGTGTGTTCAATTTTTGCTGCTGCTCTCAGTTTATAATTTCAGGTTCCCTACTGGAAGTAGGTAGAGTATTCCCTGAGATAGTGTGAGTATTTTTTTCATTCCTTAACGCAACTGGCAGCGGCCAACAGTATACAGTCATCTCGCGATATATCAAGCACTGATGTCTCAAAGTCCCTCTTATCTCAAAGAATATAGTCTGGACACATTTCCTATTTATGTTTGCAGTTCAACTCTGGCTATCTCAAACTACCGATATCTCAAAGAAAGTTTTCTGGGCCCAGAAAATTGACTTTGAGATATCAGTTGTTTGGAGATATCCAGAGTTGACTGCCTATTGCAATACAACGCAACTGACAGCGGAAAACAGTATACAGTCATCTCGCGATATATCCAGCACTGATGTCTCAAAGTTCCTCTTATCTCAAAGAATATAGTCTGGACACATTTCCTATTTATGTTTACAGTTCAACTCTGGCTATCTCAAACTACCGATATCTCAGAGAAAGTTTTCTGGGCCCAGAAAATTGACTTTGAGATATCAGTTGTTTGGAGATATCCAGAGTTAACTGCCTGTTGAAATACGAAGCAACTGACAGCGGTAAAACAGTATACAGTCATCTCGCGATATATCCAGCACTGATGTCTCAAAGTTCCTCTTATCTCAAAGAATATAGTCTGGACACATTTCCTATTTATGTTTACAGTTCAACTCTGGCTATCTCAAACTACCGATATCTCAAAGAAAGTTTTCTGGGCCCAGAAAATTGACTTTGAGATATCAGTTGTTTGGAGATATCCAGAGTTAACTGCCTGTTGAAATACGAAGCAACTGACAGCGGTAAAACAGTATACAGTCATCTCGCGATATATCCAGCACTGATGTCTCAAAGTCCCTCTTATCTCAAAGAATATAGTCTGGACACATTTCCTATTTATGTTTACAGTTCAGTTCTGGCTATCTCAAACTACCGATATCTCAAAGAAAGTTTTCTGGGCCCAGAAAATTGACTTTGAGATATCAGTTGTTTGGAGATATCTAGAGTTGACTGCCTATTGAAATACAGTACAGGTGTAAGGTCAGATGAAACGGTAAAAGAGTGAAGAGATCTGCGGCCAAGTCCAAGTAATAATTGCTGGCGTAGTAGCTTGGAGGCAGGGAATGTTTCTATTTACAGTTCAACTCTCCTATCTCACACTACCGATATCCCAAAGAAAGTTTTCTGGGCCCAGAAAATTAACTTTGAGATATCAGTAGTTTGGAGATATCCAGAGTTGAATGTCTATGGAAATACAACACAATGTGTAAGGTCAGATGAAAGGGCAAATATTGTTGACCCTGTGGCTAAGTTTAAACACTGCTGGCGTGATTTGGCATTGGGGGTGGGGGGTGGGTGGACTCGGGCAATTTATTGCCCGAGTTCACTGGACTCGGGCAATTTATTGCCCGAGTTCACCAAAGCTGTTACGCCAGACGTGGTTTAATATGCATGGCCAACAGTGTCAATTCAAATGCAAATAATGTTGACTCAGAGAAAGGGGCCCACACATTTATCTTCCAACTGCAACATGTAACCTGCTTTATTAGCTTTTGTGTGTTCAATTTTTGCTGCTGCTCTCAGTTTATAATTTCAGGTTCCCTACTGGAAGTAGGTAGAGTATTCCCTGAGATAGTGTGAGTATTTTTTTCATTCCTTAATGCAACTGGCAGCGGCCAACAGTATACAGTCATCTCGCGATATATCAAGCACTGATGTCTCAAAGTCCCTCTTATCTCAAAGAATATAGTCTGGACACATTTCCTATTTATGTTTACAGTTCAACTCTGGCTATCTCAAACTACCGATATCTCAAAGAAAGTTTTCTGGGCCCAGAAAATTGACTTTGAGATATCAGTTGTTTGGAGATATCCAGAGTTGACTGCCTATTGCAATACAATGCAACTGACAGCGGAAAACAGTATACAGTCATCTCGCGATATATCCAGCACTGATGTCTCAAAGTTCCTCTTATCTCAAAGAATATAGTCTGGACACAATTCCTATTTATGTTTACAGTTCAACTCTGGCTATCTCAAACTACCGATATCTCAATAAAAGTTTTCTGGGCCCAGAAAATTGACTTTGAGATATCAGTTGTTTGGAGATATCCAGAGTTAACTGCCTGTTGAAATACGAAGCAACTGACAGCGGTAAAACAGTATACAGTCATCTCGCGATATATCCAGCACTGATGTCTCAAAGTCCCTCTTATCTCAAAGAATATAATCTGGACACATTTCCTATTTATGTTTACAGTTCAGTTCTGGCTATCTCAAACTACCGATATCTCAAAGAAAGTTTTCTGGGCCATGAAAATTGACTTTGAGATATCAGTTGTTTGGAGATATCTAGAGTTGACTGCCTATTGAAATACAGTACAGGTGTAAGGTCAGATGAAACGGTAAAAGAGTGAAGAGATCTGCGGCCAAGTCCGAGTAATAATTGCTGGCGTAGTAGCTTAGAGGCAGGGAATGTTTCTATTTACAGTTCAACTCTCCTATCTCACACTACCGATATCCCAAAGAAAGTTTTCTGGGCCCAGAAAATTAACTTTGAGATATCAGTAGTTTGGACATATCCAGAGTTGAATGTCTATGGAAATACAACACAATGTGTAAGGTCAGATGAAAGGGCAAATATTGTTGACCCTATGGCTAAGTTTAAACACTGCTGGCGTGATTTGGCTTTGGGGGTGGGGATGGGTGGACTCGGGCAATTTATTGCCCGAGTTCACTGGACTCGGGCAATTTATTGCCCGAGTTCACCAAAGCTGTTACGCCAGACGTGGTTTAATATGCATGGCCAACAGTGTCAATTCAGATGCAAATAATGTTGACTCAGAGAAAGGGGCCCACACATTTATCTTCCAACTGCAACATGTAACCTGCTTTATTAGCTTTTGTGTGTTCAATTTTTGCTGCTGCTCTCAGTTTATAATTTCAGGTTCCCTACTGGAAGTAGGTAGAGTATTCCCTGAGATAGTGTGAGTATTTTTTTCATTCCTTAACGCAACCGGCAGCGGCCAACAGTATACAGTCATCTCGCGATATATCAAGCACTGATGTCTCAAAGTCCCTCTTATCTCAAAGAATATAGTCTGGACACATTTCCTATTTATGTTTACAGTTCAACTCTGGCTATCTCAAACTACCGATATCTCAAAGAAAGTTTTCTGGGCCCAGAAAATTGACTTTGAGATATCAGTTGTGTGGAGATATCCAGAGTTAACTGCCTGTTGAAATACGAAGCAACTGACAGCGGTAAAACAGTATACAGTCATCTCGCGATATATCCAGCACTGATGTCTCAAAGTCCCTCTTATCTCAAAGAATATAGTCTGGACACATTTCCTATTTATGTTTACAGTTCAGTTCTGGCTATCTCAAACTACCGATATCTCAAAGAAAGTTTTCTGGGCCCAGAAAATTGACTTTGAGATATCAGTTGTTTGGAGATATCTAGAGTTGACTGCCTATTGAAGTACAGTACAGGTGTAAGGTCAGATGAAACGGCAAAAGAGTGAAGAGATCTGCGGCCAAATCCGAGTAATAATTGCTGGCGTAGTAGCTTGGAGGCAGGGAATGTTTCTATTTACAGTTCAACTCTCCTATCTCACACTACCGATATCCCAAAGAAAGTTTTCTGGGCCCAGAAAATTAACTTTGAGATATCAGTAGTTTGGAGATATCCAGAGTTGAATGTCTATGGAAATACAACACAATGTGTAAGGTCAGATGAAAGGGCAAATATTGTTGACCCTGTGGCTAAGTTTAAACACTGCTGGCGTGATTTGGCTTTGGGGGTGGGGATGGGTGGACTCGGGCAATTTATTGCCCGAGTTCACCAAAGCTGTTACGCCAGACGTGGTTTAATATGCATGGCCAACAGTGTCAATTCAGATGCAAATAATGTTGACTCAGAGAAAGGGGCCCACACATTTATCTTCCAACTGCAACATGTAACCTGCTTTATTAGCTTTTGTGTGTTCAATTTTTGCTGCTGCTCTCAGTTTATAATTTCAGGTTCCCTACTGGAAGTAGGTAGAGTATTCCCTGAGATAGTGTGAGTATTTTTTTCATTCCTTAACGCAACCGGCAGCGGCCAACAGTATACAGTCATCTCGCGATATATCAAGCACTGATGTCTCAAAGTCCCTCTTATCTCAAAGAATATAGTCTGGACACATTTCCTATTTATGTTTACAGTTCAACTCTGGCTATCTCAAACTACCGATATCTCAAAGAAAGTTTTCTGGGCCCAGAAAATTGACTTTGAGATATCAGTTGTTTGGAGATATCCAGAGTTGACTGCCTATTGCAATACAACGCAACTGACAGCGGAAAACAGTGTACAGTCATCTCGCGATATATCCAGCACTGATGTCTCAAAGTTCCTCTTATCTCAAAGAATATAGTCTGGACACATTTCCTATTTATGTTTACAGTTCAACTCTGGCTATCTCAAACTACCGATATCTCAAAGAAAGTTTTCTGGGCCCAGAAAATTGACTTTGAGATATCAGTTGTTTGGAGATATCTAGAGTTAACTGCCTATTAAAATACAGTACAGGTGTAAGGTCAGATGAAACGGTAAAAGAGTGAAGAGATCTGCGGCCAAGTCCGAGTAATAATTGCTGGCGTAGTAGCTTGGAGGCAGGGAATGTTTCTATTTACAGTTCAACTCTCCTATCTCACACTACCAATATCCCAAAGAAAGTTTTCAGGGCCCAGAAAATTAACTTTGAGATATCAGTAGTTTGGAGATATCCAGAGTTGAATGTCTATGGAAATACAACACAATTTGTAAGGTCAGATGAAAGGGCAAATATTGTTGACCCTGTGGCTAAGTTTAAACACTGCTGGCGTGATTTGGCTTTGGGGGTGGGGGGTGGGTGGACTCGGGCAATTTATTGCCCGAGTTCACTGGACTCGGGCAATTTATTGCCCGAGTTCACCAAAGCTGTTACGCCAGACGTGGTTTAATATGCATGGCCAACAGTGTCAATTCAGATGCAAATAATGTTGACTCAGAGAAAGGGGCCCACACATTTATCTTCCAACTGCAACATGTAACCTGCTTTATTAGCTTTTGTGTGTTCAATTTTTGCTGCTGCTCTCAGTTTATAATTTCAGGTTCCCTACTGGAAGTAGGTAGAGTATTCCCTGAGATAGTGTGAGTATTTTTTTCATTCCTTAACGCAACTGGCAGCGGCCAACAGTATACAGTTATCTCGCGATATATCAAGCACTGATGTCTCAAAGTCCCTCTTATCTCAAAGAATATAGTCTGGACACATTTCCTATTTATGTTTACAGTTCAACTCTGGCTATCTCAAACTACCGATATCTCAAAGAAAGTTTTCTGGGCCCAGAAAATTGACTTTGAGATATCAGTTGTTTGGAGATATCCAGAGTTGACTGCCTATTGCAATACAACGCAACTGACAGCGGAAAACAGTATACAGTCATCTCGCGATATATCCAGCACTGATGTCTCAAAGTTCCTCTTATCTCAAAGAATATAGTCTGGACACATTTCCTATTTATGTTTACAGTTCAACTCTGGCTATCTCAAACTACCGATATCTCAAAGAAAGTTTTCTGGGCCCAGAAAATTGACTTTGAGATATCAGTTGTTTGGAGATATCTAGAGTTGACTGCCTATTGAAATACAGTACAGGTGTAAGGTCAGATGAAACGGTAAAAGAGTGAAGAGATCTGCGGCCAAGTCCGAGTAATAATTGCTGGCGTAGTAGCTTGGAGGCAGGGAATGTTTCTATTTACAGTTCAACTCTCCTATCTCACACTACCAATATCCCAAAGAAAGTTTTCTGGGCCCAGAAAATTAACTTTGAGATATCAGTAGTTTGGAGATATCCAGCGTTGAATGTCTATGGACATACAACACAATGTGTAAGGTCAGATGAAAGGGCAAATATTGTTGACCCTGTGGCTAAGTTTAAACACTGCTGGCGTGATTTGGCTTTTGGGGTGGGGGGTGGGTGGACTCGCGCAATTTATTGCCCGAGTTCACCAAAGCTGTTACGCCAGACGTGGTTTAATATGCATGGCCAACAGTGTCAATTCAGATGCAAATAATGTTGACTCAGAGAAAGGGGCCCACACATTTATCTTCCAACTGCAACATGTAACCTGCTTTATTAGCTTTTGTGTGTTCAATTATTGCTGCTGCTCTCAGTTTATAATTTCAGGTTCCCTACTGGAAGTAGGTAGAGTATTCCCTGAGATAGTGTGAGTATTTTTTTCATTCCCTAACGCAACTGGCAGCGGCCAACAGTATACAGTCATCTCGCGATATATCAAGCACTGATGTCTCAAAGTCCCTCTTATCTGAAAGAATATAGTCTGGACACATTTCCTATTTATGTTTACAGTTCAACTCTGGCTATCTCAAACTACCGATATCTCAAAGAAAGTTTTCTGGGCCCAGAAAATTGACTTTGAGATATCAGTTGTTTGGAGATATCCAGAGTTGACTGCCTATTGCAATACAACGCAACTGACAGCGGAAAACAGTATACAGTCATCTCGCGATATATCCAGCACTGATGTCTCAAAGTTGCTCTTATCGCAAAGAATATAGTCTGGACACATTTCCTATTTATGTTTACAGTTCAACTCTGGCTATCTCAAACTACCGATATCTCAAAGAAAGTTTTCTGGGCCCAGAAAATTGACTTTGAGATATCAGTTGTTTGGAGATATCCAGAGTTAACTGCCTGTTGAAATACGAAGCAACTGACAGCGGTAAAACAGTATACAGTCATCTCGCGATATATCCAGCACTGATGTCTCAAAGTCCCTCTTATCTCAAAGAATATAGTCTGGACACATTTCCTATTTATGTTTACAGTTCATTTCTGGCTATCTCAAACTACCGATATCTCAAAGAAAGTTTTCTGGGCCCAGAAAATTGACTTTGAGATATCAGTTGTTTGGAGATATCTAGAGGTGACTGCCTATTGAAATACAGTACAGGTGTAAGGTCAGATGAAACGGTAAAAGAGTGAAGAGATCTGCGGCCAAGTCCGAGTAATAATTGCTGGCGTAGTAGCTTGGAGGCAGGGAATGTTTCTATTTACAGTTCAACTCTCCTATCTCACACTACCGATATCCCAAAGAAAGTTTTCTGGGCCCAGAAAATTAACTTTGAGATATCAGTAGTTTGGAGATATCCAGAGTTGAATGTCTATGGAAATACAACACAATGTGTAAGGTCAGATGAAAGGGCAAATATTGTTGACCCTGTGGCTAAGTTTAAACACTGCTGGCGTGATTTGGCTTTGGGGGTGGGGGGTGGGTGGACTCGGGCAATTTATTGCCTGAGTTCACTGGACTCGGGCAATTTATTGCCCGAGTTCACCAAAGCTGTTACGCCAGACGTGGTTTAATATGCATGGCCAACAGTGTCCATTCAGATGCAAATAATGTTGACTCAGAGAAAGGGGCCCACACATTTATCTTCCAACTGCAACATGTAACCTGCTTTATTAGCTTTTGTGTGTTCAATTTTTGCTGCTGCTCTCAGTTTATAATTTCAGGTTCCCTACTGGAAGTAGGTAGAGTATTCCCTGAGATAGTGTGAGTATTTTTTTCATTCCTTAACGCAACTGGCAGCGGCCAACAGTATACAGTCATCTCGCGATATATCAAGCACTGATGTCTCAAAGTCCCTCTTATCTCAAAGAATATAGTCTGGACACATTTCCTATTTATGTTTACAGTTCAACTCTGGCTATCTCAAACTACCGATATCTCAAAGAAAGTTTTCTGGGCCCAGAAAATTGACTTTGAGATATCAGTTGTTTGGAGATATCCAGAGTTGACTGCCTATTGCAATACAACGCAACTGACAGCGGAAAACAGTATACAGTCATCTCGCGATATATCCAGCACTGATGTCTCAAAGTTCCTCTTATCTCAAAGAATATAGTCTGGACACATTTCCTATTTATGTTTACAGTTCAACTCTGGCTATCTCAAACTACCGATATCTCAAAGAAAGTTTTCTGGGCCCAGAAAATTGACTTTGAGATATCAGTTGTTTGGAGATATCCAGAGTTAACTGCCTGTTGAAATACGAAGCAACTGACAGCGGTAAAACAGTATACAGTCATCTCGCGATATATCCAGCACTGATGTCTCAAAGTCCCTCTTATCTCAAAGAATATAGTCTGGACACATTTCCTATTTATGTTTACAGTTCAGTTCTGGCTATCTCAAACTACCGATATCTCAAAGAAAGTTTTCTGGGCCCAGAAAATTGACTTTGAGATATCAGTTGTTTGGAGATATCTAGAGTTGACTGCCTATTGAAATACAGTACAGGTGTAAGGTCAGATGAAAGGGTAAAAGAGTGAAGAGATCTGCGGCCAAGTCCGAGTAATAATTGCTGGCGTAGTAGCTTGGAGGCAGGGAATGTTTCTATTTACAGTTCAACTCTCCTATCTCACACTACCGATATCCCAAAGAAAGTTTTCTGGGCCCAGAAAATTAACTTTGAGATATCAGTAGTTTGGAGATATCCAGAGTTGAATGTCTATGGAAATACAACACAATGTGTAAGGTCAGATGAAAGGGCAAATATTGTTGACCCTGTGGCTAAGTTTAAACACTGCTGGCGTGATTTGGCTTTGGGGATGGGGGGTGGGTGGACTCGGGCAATTTATTGCCCGAGTTCACTGGACTCGGGCAATTTATTGCCCGAGTTCACCAAAGCTGTTACGCCAGACGTGGTTTAATATGCATGGCCAACAGTGTCAATTCAGATGCAAATAATGTTGACTCAGAGAAAGGGGCCCACACATTTATCTTCCAACTGCAACATGTAACCTGCTTTATTAGCTTTTGTGTGTTCAATTTTTGCTGCTGCTCTCAGTTTATAATTTCAGGTTCCCTACTGGAAGTAGGTAGAGTATTCCCTGAGATAGTGTGAGTATTTTTTTCATTCCTTAACGCAACTGGCAGCGGCCAACAGTATACAGTCATCTCGCGATATATCAAGCACTGATGTCTCAAAGTCCCTCTTATCTCAAAGAATATAGTCTGGACACATTTCCTATTTATGTTTGCAGTTCAACTCTGGCTATCTCAAACTACCGATATCTCAAAGAAAGTTTTCTGGGCCCAGAAAATTGACTTTGAGATATCAGTTGTTTGGAGATATCCAGAGTTGACTGCCTATTGCAATACAACGCAACTGACAGCGGAAAACAGTATACAGTCATCTCGCGATATATCCAGCACTGATGTCTCAAAGTTCCTCTTATCTCAAAGAATATAGTCTGGACACATTTCCTATTTATGTTTACAGTTCAACTCTGGCTATCTCAAACTACCGATATCTCAGAGAAAGTTTTCTGGGCCCAGAAAATTGACTTTGAGATATCAGTTGTTTGGAGATATCCAGAGTTAACTGCCTGTTGAAATACGAAGCAACTGACAGCGGTAAAACAGTATACAGTCATCTCGCGATATATCCAGCACTGATGTCTCAAAGTTCCTCTTATCTCAAAGAATATAGTCTGGACACATTTCCTATTTATGTTTACAGTTCAACTCTGGCTATCTCAAACTACCGATATCTCAAAGAAAGTTTTCTGGGCCCAGAAAATTGACTTTGAGATATCAGTTGTTTGGAGATATCCAGAGTTAACTGCCTGTTGAAATACGAAGCAACTGACAGCGGTAAAACAGTATACAGTCATCTCGCGATATATCCAGCACTGATGTCTCAAAGTCCCTCTTATCTCAAAGAATATAGTCTGGACACATTTCCTATTTATGTTTACAGTTCAGTTCTGGCTATCTCAAACTACCGATATCTCAAAGAAAGTTTTCTGGGCCCAGAAAATTGACTTTGAGATATCAGTTGTTTGGAGATATCTAGAGTTGACTGCCTATTGAAATACAGTACAGGTGTAAGGTCAGATGAAACGGTAAAAGAGTGAAGAGATCTGCGGCCAAGTCCAAGTAATAATTGCTGGCGTAGTAGCTTGGAGGCAGGGAATGTTTCTATTTACAGTTCAACTCTCCTATCTCACACTACCGATATCCCAAAGAAAGTTTTCTGGGCCCAGAAAATTAACTTTGAGATATCAGTAGTTTGGAGATATCCAGAGTTGAATGTCTATGGAAATACAACACAATGTGTAAGGTCAGATGAAAGGGCAAATATTGTTGACCCTGTGGCTAAGTTTAAACACTGCTGGCGTGATTTGGCATTGGGGGTGGGGGGTGGGTGGACTCGGGCAATTTATTGCCCGAGTTCACTGGACTCGGGCAATTTATTGCCCGAGTTCACCAAAGCTGTTACGCCAGACGTGGTTTAATATGCATGGCCAACAGTGTCAATTCAAATGCAAATAATGTTGACTCAGAGAAAGGGGCCCACACATTTATCTTCCAACTGCAACATGTAACCTGCTTTATTAGCTTTTGTGTGTTCAATTTTTGCTGCTGCTCTCAGTTTATAATTTCAGGTTCCCTACTGGAAGTAGGTAGAGTATTCCCTGAGATAGTGTGAGTATTTTTTTCATTCCTTAATGCAACTGGCAGCGGCCAACAGTATACAGTCATCTCGCGATATATCAAGCACTGATGTCTCAAAGTCCCTCTTATCTCAAAGAATATAGTCTGGACACATTTCCTATTTATGTTTACAGTTCAACTCTGGCTATCTCAAACTACCGATATCTCAAAGAAAGTTTTCTGGGCCCAGAAAATTGACTTTGAGATATCAGTTGTTTGGAGATATCCAGAGTTGACTGCCTATTGCAATACAATGCAACTGACAGCGGAAAACAGTATACAGTCATCTCGCGATATATCCAGCACTGATGTCTCAAAGTTCCTCTTATCTCAAAGAATATAGTCTGGACACAATTCCTATTTATGTTTACAGTTCAACTCTGGCTATCTCAAACTACCGATATCTCAATAAAAGTTTTCTGGGCCCAGAAAATTGACTTTGAGATATCAGTTGTTTGGAGATATCCAGAGTTAACTGCCTGTTGAAATACGAAGCAACTGACAGCGGTAAAACAGTATACAGTCATCTCGCGATATATCCAGCACTGATGTCTCAAAGTCCCTCTTATCTCAAAGAATATAATCTGGACACATTTCCTATTTATGTTTACAGTTCAGTTCTGGCTATCTCAAACTACCGATATCTCAAAGAAAGTTTTCTGGGCCATGAAAATTGACTTTGAGATATCAGTTGTTTGGAGATATCTAGAGTTGACTGCCTATTGAAATACAGTACAGGTGTAAGGTCAGATGAAACGGTAAAAGAGTGAAGAGATCTGCGGCCAAGTCCGAGTAATAATTGCTGGCGTAGTAGCTTAGAGGCAGGGAATGTTTCTATTTACAGTTCAACTCTCCTATCTCACACTACCGATATCCCAAAGAAAGTTTTCTGGGCCCAGAAAATTAACTTTGAGATATCAGTAGTTTGGACATATCCAGAGTTGAATGTCTATGGAAATACAACACAATGTGTAAGGTCAGATGAAAGGGCAAATATTGTTGACCCTATGGCTAAGTTTAAACACTGCTGGCGTGATTTGGCTTTGGGGGTGGGGATGGGTGGACTCGGGCAATTTATTGCCCGAGTTCACTGGACTCGGGCAATTTATTGCCCGAGTTCACCAAAGCTGTTACGCCAGACGTGGTTTAATATGCATGGCCAACAGTGTCAATTCAGATGCAAATAATGTTGACTCAGAGAAAGGGGCCCACACATTTATCTTCCAACTGCAACATGTAACCTGCTTTATTAGCTTTTGTGTGTTCAATTTTTGCTGCTGCTCTCAGTTTATAATTTCAGGTTCCCTACTGGAAGTAGGTAGAGTATTCCCTGAGATAGTGTGAGTATTTTTTTCATTCCTTAACGCAACCGGCAGCGGCCAACAGTATACAGTCATCTCGCGATATATCAAGCACTGATGTCTCAAAGTCCCTCTTATCTCAAAGAATATAGTCTGGACACATTTCCTATTTATGTTTACAGTTCAACTCTGGCTATCTCAAACTACCGATATCTCAAAGAAAGTTTTCTGGGCCCAGAAAATTGACTTTGAGATATCAGTTGTGTGGAGATATCCAGAGTTAACTGCCTGTTGAAATACGAAGCAACTGACAGCGGTAAAACAGTATACAGTCATCTCGCGATATATCCAGCACTGATGTCTCAAAGTCCCTCTTATCTCAAAGAATATAGTCTGGACACATTTCCTATTTATGTTTACAGTTCAGTTCTGGCTATCTCAAACTACCGATATCTCAAAGAAAGTTTTCTGGGCCCAGAAAATTGACTTTGAGATATCAGTTGTTTGGAGATATCTAGAGTTGACTGCCTATTGAAGTACAGTACAGGTGTAAGGTCAGATGAAACGGCAAAAGAGTGAAGAGATCTGCGGCCAAATCCGAGTAATAATTGCTGGCGTAGTAGCTTGGAGGCAGGGAATGTTTCTATTTACAGTTCAACTCTCCTATCTCACACTACCGATATCCCAAAGAAAGTTTTCTGGGCCCAGAAAATTAACTTTGAGATATCAGTAGTTTGGAGATATCCAGAGTTGAATGTCTATGGAAATACAACACAATGTGTAAGGTCAGATGAAAGGGCAAATATTGTTGACCCTGTGGCTAAGTTTAAACACTGCTGGCGTGATTTGGCTTTGGGGGTGGGGATGGGTGGACTCGGGCAATTTATTGCCCGAGTTCACCAAAGCTGTTACGCCAGACGTGGTTTAATATGCATGGCCAACAGTGTCAATTCAGATGCAAATAATGTTGACTCAGAGAAAGGGGCCCACACATTTATCTTCCAACTGCAACATGTAACCTGCTTTATTAGCTTTTGTGTGTTCAATTTTTGCTGCTGCTCTCAGTTTATAATTTCAGGTTCCCTACTGGAAGTAGGTAGAGTATTCCCTGAGATAGTGTGAGTATTTTTTTCATTCCTTAACGCAACCGGCAGCGGCCAACAGTATACAGTCATCTCGCGATATATCAAGCACTGATGTCTCAAAGTCCCTCTTATCTCAAAGAATATAGTCTGGACACAATTCCTATTTATGTTTACAGTTCAACTCTGGCTATCTCAAACTACCGATATCTCAAAGAAAGTTTTCTGGGCCCAGAAAATTGACTTTGAGATATCAGTTGTTTGGAGATATCCAGAGTTAACTGCCTGTTGAAATACGAAGCAACTGACAGCGGTAAAACAGTATACAGTCATCTCGCGATATATCCAGCACTGATGTCTCAAAGTCCCTCTTATCTCAAAGAATATAATCTGGACACATTTCCTATTTATGTTTACAGTTCAGTTCTGGCTATCTCAAACTACCGATATCTCAAAGAAAGTTTTCTGGGCCCAGAAAATTGACTTTGAGATATCAGTTGTTTGGAGATATCTAGAGTTGACTGCCTATTGAAATACAGTACAGGTGTAAGGTCAGATGAAACGGTAAAAGAGTGAAGAGATCTGCGGCCAAGTCCGAGTAATAATTGCTGGCGTAGTAGCTTGGAGGCAGGGAATGTTTCTATTTACAGTTCAACTCTCCTATCTCACACTACCGATATCCCAAAGAAAGTTTTCTGGGCCCAGAAAATTAACTTTGAGATATCAGTAGTTTGGAGATATCCAGAGTTGAATGTCTATGGAAATACAACACAATGTGTAAGGTCAGATGAAAGGGCAAATATTGTTGACCCTATGGCTAAGTTTAAACACTGCTGGCGTGATTTGGCTTTGGGGGTGGGGATGGGTGGACTCGGGCAATTTATTGCCCGAGTTCACTGGACTCGGGCAATTTATTGCCCGAGTTCACCAAAGCTGTTACGCCAGACGTGGTTTAATATGCATGGCCAACAGTGTCAATTCAGATGCAAATAATGTTGACTCAGAGAAAGGGGCCCACACATTTATCTTCCAACTGCAACATGTAACCTGCTTTATTAGCTTTTGTGTGTTCAATTTTTGCTGCTGCTCTCAGTTTATAATTTCAGGTTCCCTACTGGAAGTAGGTAGAGTATTCCCTGAGATAGTGTGAGTATTTTTTTCATTCCTTAACGCAACCGGCAGCGGCCAACAGTATATAGTCATCTCGCGATATATCAAGCACTGATGTCTCAAAGTCCCTCTTATCTCAAAGAATATAGTCTGGACACATTTCCTATTTATGTTTACAGTTCAACTCTGGCTATCTCAAACTACCGATATCTCAATAAAAGTTTTCTGGGCCCAGAAAATTGACTTTGAGATATCAGTTGTTTGGAGATATCCAGAGTTAACTGCCTGTTGAAATACGAAGCAACTGACAGCGGTAAAACAGTATACAGTCATCTCGCGATATATCCAGCACTGATGTCTCAAAGTCCCTCTTATCTCAAAGAATATAGTCTGGACACATTTCCTATTTATGTTTACAGTTCAGTTCTGGCTATCTCAAACTACCGATATCTCAAAGAAAGTTTTCTGGGCCCAGAAAATTGACTTTGAGATATCAGTTGTTTGGAGATATCTAGAGTTGACTGCCTATTGAAGTACAGTACAGGTGTAAGGTCAGATGAAACGGTAAAAGAGTGAAGAGATCTGCGGCCAAGTCCGAGTAATAATTGCTGGCGTAGTAGCTTGGAGGCAGGGAATGTTTCTATTTACAGTTCAACTCTCCTATCTCACACTACCGATATCCCAAAGAAAGTTTTCTGGGCCCAGAAAATTAACTTTGAGATATCAGTAGTTTGGAGATATCCAGAGTTGAATGTCTATGGAAATACAACACAATGTGTAAGGTCAGATGAAAGGGCAAATATTGTTGACCCTGTGGCTAAGTTTAAACACTGCTGGCGTGATTTGGCTTTGGGGGTGGGGATGGGTGGACTCGGGCAATTTATTGCCCGAGTTCACTGGACTCGGGCAATTTATTGCCCGAGTTCACCAAAGCTGTTACGCCAGACGTGGTTTAATATGCATGGCCAACAGTGTCAATTCAGATGCAAATAATGTTGACTCAGAGAAAGGGGCCCACACATTTATCTTCCAACTGCAACATGTAACCTGCTTTATTAGCTTTTATGTGTTCAATTTTTGCTGCTGCTCTCAGTTTATAATTTCAGGTTCCCTACTGGAAGTAGGTAGAGTATTCCCTGAGATAGTGTGAGTATTTTTTTCATTCCTTAACGCAACTGGCAGCGGCCAACAGTATACAGTCATCTCGCGATATATCAAGCACTGGTGTCTCAAAGTCCCTCTTATCTCAAAGAATATAGTCTGGACACATTTCCTATTTATGTTTACAGTTCAACTCTGGCTATCTCAAACTACCGATATCTCTAAGAAAGTTTTCTGGGCCCAGAAAATTGACTTTGAGATATCAGTTGTTTGGAGATATCCAGAGTTGACTGCCTATTGCAATACAACGCAACTGACAGCGGAAAACAGTATACAGTCATCTCGCGATATATCCAGCACTGATGTCTCAAAGTTCCTCTTATCTCAAAGAATATAGTCTGGACACATTTCCTATTTATGTTTACAGTTCAACTCTGGCTATCTCAAACTACCGATATCTCAAAGAAAGTTTTCTGGGCCCAGAAAATTGACTTTGAGATATCAGTTGTTTGGAGATATCCAGAGTTAACTGCCTGTTGAAATACGAAGCAACTGACAGCGGTAAAACAGTATACAGTCATCTCGCGATATATCCAGCACTGATGTCTCAAAGTCCCTCTTATCTCAAAGAATATAGTCTGGACACATTTCCTATTTATGTTTACAGTTCAGTTCTGGCTATCTCAAACTACCGATATCTCAAAGAAAGTTTTCTGGGCCCAGAAAATTGACTTTGAGATATCAGTTGTTTGGAGATATCTAGAGTTGACTGCCTATTGAAATACAGTACAGGTGTAAGGTCAGATGAAACGGTAAAAGAGTGAAGAGATCTGCGGCCAAGTCCGAGTAATAATTGCTGGCGTAGTAGCTTTGAGGCAGGGAATGTTTCTATTTACAGTTCAACTCTCCTATCTCACACTACCGATATCCCAAAGAAAGTTTTCTGGGCCCAGAAAATTAACTTTGAGATATCAGTAGTTTGGAGATATCCAGAGTTGAATGTCTATGGAAATACAACACAATGTGTAAGGTCAGATGAAAGGGCAAATATTGTTGACCCTGTGGCTAAGTTTAAACACTGCTGGCGTGATTTGGCTTTGGGGGTGGGGGTGGGTGGACTCGGGCAATTTATTGCCCGAGTTCACTGGACTCGGGCAATTTATTGCCCGAGTTCACCGAAGCTGTTACGCCAGACGTGGTTTAATATGCATGGCCAACAGTGTCAATTCAGATGCAAATAATGTTGACTCAGAGAAAGGGGCCCACACATTTATCTTCCAACTGCAACATGTAACCTGCTTTATTAGCTTTTGTGTGTTCAATTTTTGCTGCTGCTCTCAGTTTATAATTTCAGGTTCCCTACTGGAAGTAGGTAGAGTATTCCCTGAGATAGTGTGAGTATTTTTTTCATTCCTTAATGCAACTGGCAGCGGCCAACAGTATACAGTCATCTCGCGATATATCCAGCACTGATGTCTCAAAGTCCCTCTTATCTCAAAGAATATAGTCTGGACACAATTCCTATTTATGTTTACAGTTCAACTCTGGCTATCTCAAACTACCGATATTTCAAAGAAAGTTTTCTGGGCCCAGAAAATTGACTTTGAGATATCAGTTGTTTGGAGATATCCAGAGTTAACTGCCTGTTGAAATACGAAGCAACTGACAGCGGTAAAACAGTATACAGTCATCTCGCGATATATCCAGCACTGATGTCTCAAAGTCCCTCTTATCTCAAAGAATATAATCTGGACACATTTCCTATTTATGTTTACAGTTCAGTTCTGGCTATCTCAAACTACCGATATCTCAAAGAAAGTTTTCTGGGCCCAGAAAATTGACTTTGAGATATCAGTTGTTTGGAGATATCTAGAGTTGACTGCCTATTGAAATACAGTACAGGTGTAAGGTCAGATGAAACGGTAAAAGAGTGAAGAGATCTGCGGCCAAGTCCGAGTAATAATTGCTGGCGTAGTAGCTTGGAGGCAGGGAATGTTTCTATTTACAGTTCAACTCTCCTATCTCACACTACCGATATCCCAAAGAAAGTTTTCTGGGCCCAGAAAATTAACTTTGAGATATCAGTAGTTTGGAGATATCCAGAGTTGAATGTCTATGGAAATACAACACAATGTGTAAGGTCAGATGAAAGGGCAAATATTGTTGACCCTATGGCTAAGTTTAAACACTGCTGGCGTGATTTGGCTTTGGGGGTGGGGATGGGTGGACTCGGGCAATTTATTTATTGCCCGAGTTCACTGGACTCGGGCAATTTATTGCCCGAGTTCACCAAAGCTGTTACGCCAGACGTGGTTTAATATGCATGGCCAACAGTGTCAATTCAGATGCAAATAATGTTGACTCAGAGAAAGGGGCCCACACATTTATCTTCCAACTGCAACATGTAACCTGCTTTATTAGCTTTTGTGTGTTCAATTTTTGCTGCTGCTCTCAGTTTATAATTTCAGGTTCCCTACTGGAAGTAGGTAGAGTATTCCCTGAGATAGTGTGAGTATTTTTTTCATTCCATAACGCAACCGGCAGCGGCCAACAGTATACAGTCATCTCGCGATATATCAAGCACTGATGTCTCAAAGTCCCTCTTATCTCAAAGAATATAGTCTGGACACATTTCCTATTTATGTTTACAGTTCAACTCTGGCTATCTCAAACTACCGATATCTCAAAGAAAGTTTTCTGGGCCCAGAAAATTGACTTTGAGATATCAGTTGTTTGGAGATATCCAGAGTTAACTGCCTGTTGAAATACGAAGCAACTGACAGCGGTAAAACAGTACACAGTCATCTCGCGATATATCCAGCACTGATGTCTCAAAGTCCCTCTTATCTCAAAGAATATAGTCTGGACACATTTCCTATTTATGTTTACAGTTCAGTTCTGGCTATCTCAAACTACCGATATCTCAAAGAAAGTTTTCTGGGCCCAGAAAATTGACTTTGAGATATCAGTTGTTTAGAGATATCTAGAGTTGACTGCCTATTGAAGTACAGTACAGGTGTAAGGTCAGATGAAACGGTAAAAGAGTGAAGAGATCTGCGGCCAAATCCGAGTAATAATTGCTGGCGTAGTAGCTTGGAGGCAGGGAATGTTTCTATTTACAGTTCAACTCTCCTATCTCACACTACCGATATCCCAAAGAAAGTTTTCTGGGCCCAGAAAATTAACTTTGAGATATCAGTAGTTTGGAGATATCCAGAGTTGAATGTCTATGGAAATACAACACAATGTGTAAGGTCAGATGAAAGGGCAAATATTGTTGACCCTGTGGCTAAGTTTAAACACTGCTGGCGTGATTTGGCTTTGGGGGTGGGGATGGGTGGACTCGGGCAATTTATTGCCCGAGTTCACCAAAGCTGTTACGCCAGACGTGGTTTAATATGCATGGCCAACAGTGTCAATTCAGATGCAAATAATGTTGACTCAGAGAAAGGGGCCCACACATTTATCTTCCAACTGCAACATGTAACCTGCTTTATTAGCTTTTGTGTGTTCAATTTTTGCTGCTGCTCTCAGTTTATAATTTCAGGTTCCCTACTGGAAGTAGGTAGAGTATTCCCTGAGATAGTGTGAGTATTTTTTTCATTCCTTAACGCAACCGGCAGCGGCCAACAGTATACAGTCATCTCGCGATATATCAAGCACTGATGTCTCAAAGTCCCTCTTATCTCAAAGAATATAGTCTGGACACAATTCCTATTTATGTTTACAGTTCAACTCTGGCTATCTCAAACTACCGATATCTCAAAGAAAGTTTTCTGGGCCCAGAAAATTGACTTTGAGATATCAGTTGTTTGGAGATATCCAGAGTTAACTGCCTGTTGAAATACGAAGCAACTGACAGCGGTAAAACAGTATACAGTCATCTCGCGATATATCCAGCACTGATGTCTCAAAGTCCCTCTTATCTCAAAGAATATAATCTGGACACATTTCCTATTTATGTTTACAGTTCAGTTCTGGCTATCTCAAACTACCGATATCTCAAAGAAAGTTTTCTGGGCCCAGAAAATTGACTTTGAGATATCAGTTGTTTGGAGATATCTAGAGTTGACTGCCTATTGAAATACAGTACAGGTGTAAGGTCAGATGAAACGGTAAAAGAGTGAAGAGATCTGCGGCCAAGTCCGAGTAATAATTGCTGGCGTAGTAGCTTGGAGGCAGGGAATGTTTCTATTTACAGTTCAACTCTCCTATCTCACACTACCGATATCCCAAAGAAAGTTTTCTGGGCCCAGAAAATTAACTTTGAGATATCAGTAGTTTGGAGATATCCAGAGTTGAATGTCTATGGAAATACAACACAATGTGTAAGGTCAGATGAAAGGGCAAATATTGTTGACCCTATGGCTAAGTTTAAACACTGCTGGCGTGATTTGGCTTTGGGGGTGGGGATGGGTGGACTCGGGCAATTTATTGCCCGAGTTCACTGGACTCGGGCAATTTATTGCCCGAGTTCACCAAAGCTGTTACGCCAGACGTGGTTTAATATGCATGGCCAACAGTGTCAATTCAGATGCAAATAATGTTGACTCAGAGAAAGGGGCCCACACATTTATCTTCCAACTGCAACATGTAACCTGCTTTATTAGCTTTTGTGTGTTCAATTTTTGCTGCTGCTCTCAGTTTATAATTTCAGGTTCCCTACTGGAAGTAGGTAGAGTATTCCCTGAGATAGTGTGAGTATTTTTTTCATTCCTTAACGCAACCGGCAGCGGCCAACAGTATATAGTCATCTCGCGATATATCAAGCACTGATGTCTCAAAGTCCCTCTTATCTCAAAGAATATAGTCTGGACACATTTCCTATTTATGTTTACAGTTCAACTCTGGCTATCTCAAACTACCGATATCTCAATAAAAGTTTTCTGGGCCCAGAAAATTGACTTTGAGATATCAGTTGTTTGGAGATATCCAGAGTTAACTGCCTGTTGAAATACGAAGCAACTGACAGCGGTAAAACAGTATACAGTCATCTCGCGATATATCCAGCACTGATGTCTCAAAGTCCCTCTTATCTCAAAGAATATAGTCTGGACACATTTCCTATTTATGTTTACAGTTCAGTTCTGGCTATCTCAAACTACCGATATCTCAAAGAAAGTTTTCTGGGCCCAGAAAATTGACTTTGAGATATCAGTTGTTTGGAGATATCTAGAGTTGACTGCCTATTGAAGTACAGTACAGGTGTAAGGTCAGATGAAACGGTAAAAGAGTGAAGAGATCTGCGGCCAAGTCCGAGTAATAATTGCTGGTGTAGTAGCTTGGAGGCAGGGAATGTTTCTATTTACAGTTCAACTCTCCTATCTCACACTACCGATATCCCAAAGAAAGTTTTCTGGGCCCAGAAAATTAACTTTGAGATATCAGTAGTTTGGAGATATCCAGAGTTGAATGTCTATGGAAATACAACACAATGTGTAAGGTCAGATGAAAGGGCAAATATTGTTGACCCTGTGGCTAAGTTTAAACACTGCTGGCGTGATTTGGCTTTGGGGGTGGGGATGGGTGGACTCGGGCAATTTATTGCCCGAGTTCACTGGACTCGGGCAATTTATTGCCCGAGTTCACCAAAGCTGTTACGCCAGACGTGGTTTAATATGCATGGCCAACAGTGTCAATTCAGATGCAAATAATGTTGACTCAGAGAAAGGGGCCCACACATTTATCTTCCAACTGCAACATGTAACCTGCTTTATTAGCTTTTGTGTGTTCAATTTTTGCTGCTGCTCTCAGTTTATAATTTCAGGTTCCCTACTGGAAGTAGGTAGAGTATTCCCTGAGATAGTGTGAGTATTTTTTTCATTCCTTAACGCAACCGGCAGCGGCCAACAGTATACAGTCATCTCGCGATATATCAAGCACTGATGTCTCAAAGTCCCTCTTATCTCAAAGAATATAGTCTGGACACATTTCCTATTTATGTTTACAGTTCAACTCTGGCTATCTCAAACTACCGATATCTCAAAGAAAGTTTTCTGGGCCCAGAAAATTGACTTTGAGATATCAGTTGTTTGGAGATATCCAGAGTTAACTGCCTGTTGAAATACGAAGCAACTGACAGCGGTAAAACAGTACACAGTCATCTCGCGATATATCCAGCACTGATGTCTCAAAGTCCCTCTTATCTCAAAGAATATAGTCTGGACACATTTCCTATTTATGTTTACAGTTCAGTTCTGGCTATCTCAAACTACCGATATCTCAAAGAAAGTTTTCTGGGCCCAGAAAATTGACTTTGAGATATCAGTTGTTTAGAGATATCTAGAGTTGACTGCCTATTGAAATACAGTACAGGTGTAAGGTCAGATGAAACGGTAAAACAGTGAAGAGATCTGCGGCCAAGTCCGAGTAATAATTGCTGGCGTAGTAGCTTGGAGGCAGGGAATGTTTCTATTTACAGTTCAACTCTCCTATCTCACACTACCGATATCCCAAAGAAAGTTTTCTGGGCCCAGAAAATTAACTTTGAGATATCAGTAGTTTGGAGATATCCAGAGTTGAATGTCTATGGAAATACAACACAATGTGTAAGGTCAGATGAAAGGGCAAATATTGTTGACCCTGTGGCTAAGTTTAAACACTGCTGGCGTGATTTGGCTTTGGGGGTGGGGATGGGTGGACTCGGGCAATTTATTTATTGCCCGAGTTCACTGGACTCGGGCAATTTATTGCCCGAGTTCACCAAAGCTGTTACGCCAGACGTGGTTTAATATGCATGGCCAACAGTGTCAATTCAGATGCAAATAATGTTGACTCAGAGAAAGGGGCCCACACATTTATCTTCCAACTGCAACATGTAACCTGCTTTATTAGCTTTTGTGTGTTCAATTTTTGCTACTGCTCTCAGTTTATAATTTCAGGTTCCCTACTGGAAGTAGGTAGAGTATTCCCTGAGATAGTGTGAGTATTTTTTTCATTCCTTAACGCAACTGGCAGCGGCCAACAGTATACAGTCATCTCGCGATATATCAAGCACTGGTGTCTCAAAGTCCCTCTTATCTCAAAGAATATAGTCTGGACACATTTCCTATTTATGTTTACAGTTCAACTCTGGCTATCTCAAACTACCGATATCTCAAAGAAAGTTTTCTGGGCCCAGAAAATTGACTTTGAGATATCAGTTGTTTGGAGATATCCAGAGTTGACTGCCTATTGCAATACAACGCAACTGACAGCGGAAAACAGTATACAGTCATCTCGCGATATATCCAGCACTGATGTCTCAAAGTTCCTCTTATCTCAAAGAATATAGTCTGGACACATTTCCTATTTATGTTTACAGTTCAACTCTGGCTATCTCAAACTACCGATATCTCAAAGAAAGTTTTCTGGGCCCAGAAAATTGACTTTGTGATATCAGTTGTTTGGAGATATCCAGAGTTAACTGCCTGTTGAAATACGAAGCAACTGACAGCGGTAAAACAGTATACAGTCATCTCGCGATATATTCAGCACTGATGTCTCAAAGTCCCTCTTATCTCAAAGAATATAGTCTGGACACATTTCCTATTTATGTTTACAGTTCAGTTCTGGCTATCTCAAACTACCGATATCTCAAAGAAAGTTTTCTGGGCCCAGAAAATTGACTTTGAGATATCAGTTGTTTGGAGATATCTAGAGTTGACTGCCTATTGAAATACAGTACAGGTGTAAGGTCAGATGAAACGGTAAAAGAGTGAAGAGATCTGCGGCCAAGTCCGAGTAATAATTGCTGGCGTAGTAGCTTGGAGGCAGGGAATGTTTCTATTTACAGTTCAACTCTCCTATCTCACACTACCGATATCCCAAAGAAAGTTTTCTGGGCCCAGAAAATTAACTTTGAGATATCAGTAGTTTGGAGATATCCAGAGTTGAATGTCTATGGAAATACAACACAATGTGTAAGGTCAGATGAAAGGGCAAATATTGTTGACCCTGTGGCTAAGTTTAAACACTGCTGGCGTGATTTGGCTTTGGGGTGGGGGTGGGTGGACTCGGGCAATTTATTGCCCGAGTTCACTGGACTCGGGCAATTTATTGCCCGAGTTCACCGAAGCTGTTACTCCAGACGTGGTTTAATATGCATGGCCAACAGTGTCAATTCAGATGCAAATAATGTTGACTCAGAGAAAGGGGCCCACACATTTATCTTCCAACTGCAACATGTAACCTGCTTTATTAGCTTTTGTGTGTTCAATTTTTGCTGCTGCTCTCAGTTTATAATTTCAGGTTCCCTACTGGAAGTAGGTAGAGTATTCCCTGAGATAGTGTGAGTATTTTTTTCATTCCTTAATGCAACTGGCAGCGGCCAACAGTATACAGTCATCTCGCGATATATCAAGCACTGATGTCTCAAAGTCCCTCTTATCTCAAAGATTATAGTCTGGACACATTTCCTATTTATGTTTACAGTTCAACTCTGGCTATCTCAAACTACCGATATCTCAAAGAAAGTTTTCTGGGCCCAGAAAATTGACTTTGAGATATCAGTTGTTTGGAGATATCCAGAGTTGACTGCCTATTGCAATACAATGCAACTGACAGCGGAAAACAGTATACAGTCATCTCGCGATATATCCAGCACTGATGTCTCAAAGTCCCTCTTATCTCAAAGAATATAGTCTGGACACAATTCCTATTTATGTTTACAGTTCAACTCTGGCTATCTCAAACTACCGATATCTCAAAGAAAGTTTTCTGGGCCCAGAAAATTGACTTTGAGATATCAGTTGTTTGGAGATATCCAGAGTTAACTGCCTGTTGAAATACGAAGCAACTGACAGCGGTAAAACAGTATACAGTCATCTCGCGATATATCCAGCACTGATGTCTCAAAGTCCCTCTTATCTCAAAGAATATAATCTGGACACATTTCCTATTTATGTTTACAGTTCAGTTCTGGCTATCTCAAACTACCGATATCTCAAAGAAAGTTTTCTGGGCCCAGAAAATTGACTTTGAGATATCAGTTGTTTGGAGATATCTAGAGTTGACTGCCTATTGAAATACAGTACAGGTGTAAGGTCAGATGAAACGGTAAAAGAGTGAAGAGATCTGCGGCCAAGTCCGAGTAATAATTGCTGGCGTAGTAGCTTGGAGGCAGGGAATGTTTCTATTTACAGTTCAACTCTCCTATCTCACACTACCGATATCCCAAAGAAAGTTTTCTGGGCCCAGAAAATTAACTTTGAGATATCAGTAGTTTGGAGATATCCAGAGTTGAATGTCTATGGAAATACAACACAATGTGTAAGGTCAGATGAAAGGGCAAATATTGTTGACCCTATGGCTAAGTTTAAACACTGCTGGCGTGATTTGGCTTTGGGGGTGGGGATGGGTGGACTCGGGCAATTTATTTATTGCCCGAGTTCACTGGACTCGGGCAATTTATTGCCCGAGTTCACCAAAGCTGTTACGCCAGACGTGGTTTAATATGCATGGCCAACAGTGTCAATTCAGATGCAAATAATGTTGACTCAGAGAAAGGGGCCCACACATTTATCTTCCAACTGCAACATGTAACCTGCTTTATTAGCTTTTGTGTGTTCAATTTTTGCTGCTGCTCTCAGTTTATAATTTCAGGTTCCCTACTGGAAGTAGGTAGAGTATTCCCTGAGATAGTGTGAGTATTTTTTTCATTCCTTAACGCAACCGGCAGCGGCCAACAGTATACAGTCATCTCGCGATATATCAAGCACTGATGTCTCAAAGTCCCTCTTATCTCAAAGAATATAGTCTGGACACATTTCCTATTTATGTTTACAGTTCAACTCTGGCTATCTCAAACTACCGATATCTCAAAGAAAGTTTTCTGGGCCCAGAAAATTGACTTTGAGATATCAGTTGTTTGGAGATATCCAGAGTTAACTGCCTGTTGAAATACGAAGCAACTGACAGCGGTAA
Source organism: Ctena decussata (assembly GCA_963989385.1). Lineage (NCBI taxonomy): Eukaryota > Metazoa > Mollusca > Bivalvia > Lucinida > Lucinidae > Ctena > Ctena decussata. The sequence continues at coordinate 64,987,384 of OZ022507.1, forward strand.
AACAGTACACAGTCATCTCGCGATATATCCAGCACTGATTTCTCAAAGTCCCTCTTATCTCAAAGAATATAGTCTGGACACATTTCCTATTTATGTTTACAGTTCAGTTCTGGCTATCTCAAACTACCGATATCTCAAAGAAAGTTTTCTGGGCCCAGAAAATTGACTTTGAGATATCAGTTGTTTAGAGATATCTAGAGTTGACTGCCTATTGAAATACAGTACAGGTGTAAGGTCAGATGAAACGGTAAAACAGTGAAGAGATCTGCGGCCAAGTCCGAGTAATAATTGCTGGCGTAGTAGCTTGGAGGCAGGGAATGTTTCTATTTACAGTTCAACTCTCCTATCTCACACTACCGATATCCCAAAGAAAGTTTTCTGGGCCCAGAAAATTAACTTTGAGATATCAGTAGTTTGGAGATATCCAGAGTTGAATGTCTATGGAAATACAACACAATGTGTAAGGTCAGATGAAAGGGCAAATATTGTTGACCCTATGGCTAAGTTTAAACACTGCTGGCGTGATTTGGCTTTGGGGGTGGGGATGGGTGGACTCGGGCAATTTATTTATTGCCCGAGTTCACTGGACTCGGGCAATTTATTGCCCGAGTTCACCAAAGCTGTTACGCCAGACGTGGTTTAATATGCATGGCCAACAGTGTCAATTCAGATGCAAATAATGTTGACTCAGAGAAAGGGGCCCACACATTTATCTTCCAACTGCAACATGTAACCTGCTTTATTAGCTTTTGTGTGTTCAATTTTTGCTGCTGCTCTCAGTTTATAATTTCAGGTTCCCTACTGGAAGTAGGTAGAGTATTCCCTGAGATAGTGTGAGTATTTTTTTCATTCCTTAACGCAACCGGCAGCGGCCAACAGTATACAGTCATCTCGCGATATATCAAGCACTGATGTCTCAAAGTCCCTCTTATCTCAAAGAATATAGTCTGGACACATTTCCTATTTATGTTTACAGTTCAACTCTGGCTATCTCAAACTACCGATATCTCAAAGAAAGTTTTCTGGGCCCAGAAAATTGACTTTGAGATATCAGTTGTTTGGAGATATCCAGAGTTAACTGCCTGTTGAAATACGAAGCAACTGACAGCGGTAAAACAGTACACAGTCATCTCGCGATATATCCAGCACTGATGTCTCAAAGTCCCTCTTATCTCAAAGAATATAGTCTGGACACATTTCCTATTTATGTTTACAGTTCAGTTCTGGCTATCTCAAACTACCGATATCTCAAAGAAAGTTTTCTGGGCCCAGAAAATTGACTTTGAGATATCAGTTGTTTAGAGATATCTAGAGTTGACTGCCTATTGAAATACAGTACAGGTGTAAGGTCAGATGAAACGGTAAAAGAGTGAAGAGATCTGCGGCCAAGTCCGAGTAATAATTGCTGGCGTAGTAGCTTGGAGGCAGGGAATGTTTCTATTTACAGTTCAACTCTCCTATCTCACACTACCGATATCCCAAAGAAAGTTTTCTGGGCCCAGAAAATTAACTTTGAGATATCAGTAGTTTGGAGATATCCAGAGTTGAATGTCTATGGAAATACAACACAATGTGTAAGGTCAGATGAAAGGGCAAATATTGTTGACCCTGTGGCTAAGTTTAAACACTGCTGGCGTGATTTGGCTTTGGGGGTGGGGATGGGTGGACTCGGGCAATTTATTTATTGCCCGAGTTCACTGGACTCGGGCAATTTATTGCCCGAGTTCACCAAAGCTGTTACGCCAGACGTGGTTTAATATGCATGGCCAACAGTGTCAATTCAGATGCAAATAATGTTGACTCAGAGAAAGGGGCCCACACATTTATCTTCCAACTGCAACATGTAACCTGCTTTATTAGCTTTTGTGTGTTCAATTTTTGCTGCTGCTCTCAGTTTATAATTTCAGGTTCCCTACTGGAAGTAGGTAGAGTATTCCCTGAGATAGTGTGAGTATTTTTTTCATTCCTTAACGCAACTGGCAGCGGCCAACAGTATACAGTCATCTCGCGATATATCAAGCACTGGTGTCTCAAAGTCCCTCTTATCTCAAAGAATATAGTCTGGACACATTTCCTATTTATGTTTACAGTTCAACTCTGGCTATCTCAAACTACCGATATCTCAAAGAAAGTTTTCTGGGCCCAGAAAATTGACTTTGAGATATCAGTTGTTTGGAGATATCCAGAGTTGACTGCCTATTGCAATACAACGCAACTGACAGCGGAAAACAGTATACAGTCATCTCGCGATATATCCAGCACTGATGTCTCAAAGTTCCTCTTATCTCAAAGAATATAGTCTGGACACATTTCCTATTTATGTTTACAGTTCAACTCTGGCTATCTCAAACTACCGATATCTCAAAGAAAGTTTTCTGGGCCCAGAAAATTGACTTTGTGATATCAGTTGTTTGGAGATATCCAGAGTTAACTGCCTGTTGAAATACGAAGCAACTGACAGCAGTAAAACAGTATACAGTCATCTCGCGATATATTCAGCACTGATGTCTCAAAGTCCCTCTTATCTCAAAGAATATAGTCTGGACACATTTCCTATTTATGTTTACAGTTCAGTTCTGGCTATCTCAAACTACCGATATCTCAAAGAAAGTTTTCTGGGCCCAGAAAATTGACTTTGAGATATCAGTTGTTTGGAGATATCTAGAGTTGACTGCCTATTGAAATACAGTACAGGTGTAAGGTCAGATGAAACGGTAAAAGAGTGAAGAGATCTGCGGCCAAGTCCGAGTAATAATTGCTGGCGTAGTAGCTTGGAGGCAGGGAATGTTTCTATTTACAGTTCAACTCTCCTATCTCACACTACCGATATCCCAAAGAAAGTTTTCTGGGCCCAGAAAATTAACTTTGAGATATCAGTAGTTTGGAGATATCCAGAGTTGAATGTCTATGGAAATACAACACAATGTGTAAGGTCAGATGAAAGGGCAAATATTGTTGACCCTGTGGCTAAGTTTAAACACTGCTGGCGTGATTTGGCTTTGGGGGTGGGGGTGGGTGGACTCGGGCAATTTATTGCCCGAGTTCACTGGACTCGGGCAATTTATTGCCCGAGTTCACCGAAGCTGTTACTCCAGACGTGGTTTAATATGCATGGCCAACAGTGTCAATTCAGATGCAAATAATGTTGACTCAGAGAAAGGGGCCCACACATTTATCTTCCAACTGCAACATGTAACCTGCTTTATTAGCTTTTGTGTGTTCAATTTTTGCTGCTGCTCTCAGTTTATAATTTCAGGTTCCCTACTGGAAGTAGGTAGAGTATTCCCTGAGATAGTGTGAGTATTTTTTTCATTCCTTAATGCAACTGGCAGCGGCCAACAGTATACAGTCATCTCGCGATATATCAAGCACTGATGTCTCAAAGTCCCTCTTATCTCAAAGATTATAGTCTGGACACATTTCCTATTTATGTTTACAGTTCAACTCTGGCTATCTCAAACTACCGATATCTCAAAGAAAGTTTTCTGGGCCCAGAAAATTGACTTTGAGATATCAGTTGTTTGGAGATATCCAGAGTTGACTGCCTATTGCAATACAATGCAACTGACAGCGGAAAACAGTATACAGTCATCTCGCGATATATCCAGCACTGATGTCTCAAAGTCCCTCTTATCTCAAAGAATATAGTCTGGACACAATTCCTATTTATGTTTACAGTTCAACTCTGGCTATTTCAAACTACCGATATCTCAAAGAAAGTTTTCTGGGCCCAGAAAATTGACTTTGAGATATCAGTTGTTTGGAGATATCCAGAGTTAACTGCCTGTTGAAATACGAAGCAACTGACAGCGGTAAAACAGTATACAGTCATCTCGCGATATATCCAGCACTGATGTCTCAAAGTCCCTCTTATCTCAAAGAATATAATCTGGACACATTTCCTATTTATGTTTACAGTTCAGTTCTGGCTATCTCAAACTACCGATATCTCAAAGAAAGTTTTCTGGGCCCAGAAAATTGACTTTGAGATATCAGTTGTTTGGAGATATCTAGAGTTGACTGCCTATTGAAATACAGTACAGGTGTAAGGTCAGATGAAACGGTAAAAGAGTGAAGAGATCTGCGGCCAAGTCCGAGTAATAATTGCTGGCGTAGTAGCTTGGAGGCAGGGAATGTTTCTATTTACAGTTCAACTCTCCTATCTCACACTACCGATATCCCAAAGAAAGTTTTCTGGGCCCAGAAAATTAACTTTGAGATATCAGTAGTTTGGAGATATCCAGAGTTGAATGTCTATGGAAATACAACACAATGTGTAAGGTCAGATGAAAGGGCAAATATTGTTGACCCTATGGCTAAGTTTAAACACTGCTGGCGTGATTTGGCTTTGGGGGTGGGGATGGGTGGACTCGGGCAATTTATTTATTGCCCGAGTTCACCAAAGCTGTTACGCCAGACGTGGTTTAATATGCATGGCCAACAGTGTCAATTCAGATGCAAATAATGTTGACTCAGAGAAAGGGGCCCACACATTTATCTTCCAACTGCAACATGTAACCTGCTTTATTAGCTTTTGTGTGTTCAATTTTTGCTGCTGCTCTCAGTTTATAATTTCAGGTTCCCTACTGGAAGTAGGTAGAGTATTCCCTGAGATAGTGTGAGTATTTTTTTCATTCCTTAACGCAACCGGCAGCGGCCAACAGTATACAGTCATCTCGCGATATATCAAGCACTGATGTCTCAAAGTCCCTCTTATCTCAAAGAATATAGTCTGGACACATTTCCTATTTATGTTTACAGTTCAACTCTGGCTATCTCAAACTACCGATATCTCAAAGAAAGTTTTCTGGGCCCAGAAAATTGACTTTGAGATATCAGTTGTTTGGAGATATCCAGAGTTAACTGCCTGTTGAAATACGAAGCAACTGACAGCGGTAAAACAGTACACAGTCATCTCGCGATATATCCAGCACTGATGTCTCAAAGTCCCTCTTATCTCAAAGAATATAGTCTGGACACATTTCCTATTTATGTTTACAGTTCAGTTCTGGCTATCTCAAACTACCGATATCTCAAAGAAAGTTTTCTGGGCCCAGAAAATTGACTTTGAGATATCAGTTGTTTAGAGATATCTAGAGTTGACTGCCTATTGAAATACAGTACAGGTGTAAGGTCAGATGAAACGGTAAAACAGTGAAGAGTTCTGCGGCCAAGTCCGAGTAATAATTGCTGGCGTAGTAGCTTGGAGGCAGGGAATGTTTCTATTTACAGTTCAACTCTCCTATCTCACACTACCGATATCCCAAAGAAAGTTTTCTGGGCCCAGAAAATTAACTTTGAGATATCAGTAGTTTGGAGATATCCAGAGTTGAATGTCTATGGAAATACAACACAATGTGTAAGGTCAGATGAAAGGGCAAATATTGTTGACCCTGTGGCTAAGTTTAAACACTGCTGGCGTGATTTGGCTTTGGGGGTGGGGATGGGTGGACTCGGGCAATTTATTTATTGCCCGAGTTCACTGGACTCGGGCAATTTATTGCCCGAGTTCACCAAAGCTGTTACGCCAGACGTGGTTTAATATGCATGGCCAACAGTGTCAATTCAGATGCAAATAATGTTGACTCAGAGAAAGGGGCCCACACATTTATCTTCCAACTGCAACATGTAACCTGCTTTATTAGCTTTTGTGTGTTCAATTTTTGCTGCTGCTCTCAGTTTATAATTTCAGGTTCCCTACTGGAAGTAGGTAGAGTATTCCCTGAGATAGTGTGAGTATTTTTTTCATTCCTTAACGCAACTGGCAGCGGCCAACAGTATACAGTCATCTCGCGATATATCAAGCACTGGTGTCTCAAAGTCCCTCTTATCTCAAAGAATATAGTCTGGACACATTTCCTATTTATGTTTACAGTTCAACTCTGGCTATCTCAAACTACCGATATCTCAAAGAAAGTTTTCTGGGCCCAGAAAATTGACTTTGAGATATCAGTTGTTTGGAGATATCCAGAGTTGACTGCCTATTGCAATACAACGCAACTGACAGCGGAAAACAGTATACAGTCATCTCGCGATATATCCAGCACTGATGTCTCAAAGTTCCTCTTATCTCAAAGAATATAGTCTGGACACATTTCCTATTTATGTTTACAGTTCAACTCTGGCTATCTCAAACTACCGATATCTCAAAGAAAGTTTTCTGGGCCCAGAAAATTGACTTTGTGATATCAGTTGTTTGGAGATATCCAGAGTTAACTGCCTGTTGAAATACGAAGCAACTGACAGCGGTAAAACAGTATACAGTCATCTCGCGATATATTCAGCACTGATGTCTCAAAGTCCCTCTTATCTCAAAGAATATAGTCTGGACACATTTCCTATTTATGTTTACAGTTCAGTTCTGGCTATCTCAAACTACCGATATCTCAAAGAAAGTTTTCTGGGCCCAGAAAATTGACTTTGAGATATCAGTTGTTTGGAGATATCTAGAGTTGACTGCCTATTGAAATACAGTACAGGTGTAAGGTCAGATGAAACGGTAAAAGAGTGAAGAGATCTGCGGCCAAGTCCGAGTAATAATTGCTGGCGTAGTAGCTTGGAGGCAGGGAATGTTTCTATTTACAGTTCAACTCTCCTATCTCACACTACCGATATCCCAAAGAAAGTTTTCTGGGCCCAGAAAATTAACTTTGAGATATCAGTAGTTTGGAGATATCCAGAGTTGAATGTCTATGGAAATACAACACAATGTGTAAGGTCAGATGAAAGGGCAAATATTGTTGACCCTGTGGCTAAGTTTAAACACTGCTGGCGTGATTTGGCTTTGGGGGTGGGGGTGGGTGGACTCGGGCAATTTATTGCCCGAGTTCACTGGACTCGGGCAATTTATTGCCCGAGTTCACCGAAGCTGTTACTCCAGACGTGGTTTAATATGCATGGCCAACAGTGTCAATTCAGATGCAAATAATGTTGACTCAGAGAAAGGGGCCCACACATTTATCTTCCAACTGCAACATGTAACCTGCTTTATTAGCTTTTGTGTGTTCAATTTTTGCTGCTGCTCTCAGTTTATAATTTCAGGTTCCCTACTGGAAGTAGGTAGAGTATTCCCTGAGATAGTGTGAGTATTTTTTTCATTCCTTAATGCAACTGGCAGCGGCCAACAGTATACAGTCATCTCGCGATATATCAAGCACTGATGTCTCAAAGTCCCTCTTATCTCAAAGATTATAGTCTGGACACATTTCCTATTTATGTTTACAGTTCAACTCTGGCTATCTCAAACTACCGATATCTCAAAGAAAGTTTTCTGGGCCCAGAAAATTGACTTTGAGATATCAGTTGTTTGGAGATATCCAGAGTTGACTGCCTATTGCAATACAATGCAACTGACAGCGGAAAACAGTATACAGTCATCTCGCGATATATCCAGCACTGATGTCTCAAAGTCCCTCTTATCTCAAAGAATATAGTCTGGACACAATTCCTATTTATGTTTACAGTTCAACTCTGGCTATCTCAAACTACCGATATCTCAAAGAAAGTTTTCTGGGCCCAGAAAATTGACTTTGAGATATCAGTTGTTTGGAGATATCCAGAGTTAACTGCCTGTTGAAATACGAAGCAACTGACAGCGGTAAAACAGTATACAGTCATCTCGCGATATATCCAGCACTGATGTCTCAAAGTCCCTCTTATCTCAAAGAATATAGTCTGGACACATTTCCTATTTATGTTTACAGTTCAGTTCTGGCTATCTCAAACTACCGATATCTCAAAGAAAGTTTTCTGGGCCCAGAAAATTGACTTTGAGATATCAGTTGTTTAGAGATATCTAGAGTTGACTGCCTATTGAAATACAGTACAGGTGTAAGGTCAGATGAAACGGTAAAAGAGTGAAGAGATCTGCGGCCAAGTCCGAGTAATAATTGCTGGCGTAGTAGCTTGGAGGCAGGGAATGTTTCTATTTACAGTTCAACTCTCCTATCTCACACTACCGATATCCCAAAGAAAGTTTTCTGGGCCCAGAAAATTAACTTTGAGATATCAGTAGTTTGGAGATATCCAGAGTTGAATGTCTATGGAAATACAACACAATGTGTAAGGTCAGATGAAAGGGCAAATATTGTTGACCCTGTGGCTAAGTTTAAACACTGCTGGCGTGATTTGGCTTTGGGGGTGGGGATGGGTGGACTCGGGCAATTTATTGCCCGAGTTCACTGGACTCGGGCAATTTATTGCCCGAGTTCACCAAAGCTGTTACGCCAGACGTGGTTTAATATGCATGGCCAACAGTGTCAATTCAGATGCAAATAATGTTGACTCAGAGAAAGGGGCCCACACATTTATCTTCCAACTGCAACATGTAACCTGCTTTATTAGCTTTTGTGTGTTCAATTTTTGCTGCTGCTCTCAGTTTATAATTTCAGGTTCCCTACTGGAAGTAGGTAGAGTATTCCCTGAGATAGTGTGAGTATTTTTTTCATTCCTTAACGCAACTGGCAGCGGGTGTCTCAAAGTCCCTCTTATCTCAAAGAATAGTCTGGACACATTTCCTATTTATGTTTACAGTTCAACTCTGGCTATCTCAAACTACCGATATCTCAAAGAAAGTTTTCTGGGCCCAGAAAATTGACTTTGAGATATCAGTTGTTTGGAGATATCCAGAGTTGACTGCCTATTGCAATACAACGCAACTGACAGCGGAAAACAGTATACAGTCATCTCGCGATATATCCAGCACTGATGTCTCAAAGTTCCTCTTATCTCAAAGAATATAGTCTGGACACATTTCCTATTTATGTTTACAGTTCAACTCTGGCTATCTCAAACTACCGATATCTCAAAGAAAGTTTTCTGGGCCCAGAAAATTGACTTTGAGATATCAGTTGTTTGGAGATATCCAGAGTTAACTGCCTGTTGAAATACGAAGCAACTGACAGCGGTAAAACAGTATACAGTCATCTCGCGATATATTCAGCACTGATGTCTCAAAGTCCCTCTTATCTCAAAGAATATAGTCTGGACACATTTCCTATTTATGTTTACAGTTCAGTTCTGGCTATCTCAAACTACCGATATCTCAAAGAAAGTTTTCTGGGCCCAGAAAATTGACTTTGAGATATCAGTTGTTTGGAGATATCTAGAGTTGACTGCCTATTGAAATACAGTACAGGTGTAAGGTCAGATGAAACGGTAAAAGAGTGAAGAGATCTGCGGCCAAGTCCGAGTAATAATTGCTGGCGTAGTAGCTTGGAGGCAGGGAATGTTTCTATTTACAGTTCAACTCTCCTATCTCACACTACCGATATCCCAAAGAAAGTTTTCTGGGCCCAGAAAATTAACTTTGAGATATCAGTAGTTTGGAGATATCCAGAGTTGAATGTCTATGGAAATACAACACAATGTGTAAGGACAGATGAAAGGGCAAATATTGTTGACCCTGTGGCTAAGTTTAAACACTGCTGGCGTGATTTGGCTTTGGGGGTGGGGGTGGGTGGACTCGGGCAATTTATTGCCCGAGTTCACTGGACTCGGGCAATTTATTGCCCGAGTTCACCGAAGCTGTTACGCCAGACGTGGTTTAATATGCATGGCCAACAGTGTCAATTCAGATGCAAATAATGTTGACTCAGAGAAAGGGGCCCACACATTTATCTTCCAACTGCAACATGTAACCTGCTTTATTAGCTTTTGTGTGTTCAATTTTTGCTGCTGCTCTCAGTTTATAATTTCAGGTTCCCTACTGGAAGTAGGTAGAGTATTCCCTGAGATAGTGTGAGTATTTTTTTCATTCCTTAACGCAACTGGCAGCGGCCAACAGTATACAGTCATCTCGCGATATATCAAGCACTGATGTCTCAAAGTCCCTCTTATCTCAAAGAATATAGTCTGGACACATTTCCTATTTATGTTTACAGTTCAACTCTGGCTATCTCAAACTACCGATATCTCAAAGAAAGTTTTCTGGGCCCAGAAAATTGACTTTGAGATATCAGTTGTTTGGAGATATCCAGAGTTGACTGCCTATTGCAATACAACGCAGCTGACAGCGGAAAACAGTATACAGTCATCTCGCGATATATCCAGCACTGATGTCTCAAAGTTCCTCTTATCTCAAAGAATATAGTCTGGACATATTTCCTATTTATGTTTACAGTTCAACTCTGGCTATCTCAAACTACCGATATCTCAAAGAAAGTTTTCTGGGCCCAGAAAATTGACTTTGAGATATCAGTTGTTTGGAGATATCCAGAGTTAACTGCCTGTTGAAATACGAAGCAACTGACAGCGGTAAAACAGTATACAGTCATCTCGCGATATATCCAGCACTGATGTCTCAAAGTCCCTCTTATCTCAAAGAATATAGTCTGGACACATTTCCTATTTATGTTTACAGTTCAACTCTGGCTATCTAAAACTACCGATATCTCAAAGAAAGTTTTCTGGGCCCAGAAAATTGACTTTGAGATATCAGTTGTTTGGTGATATCCAGAGTTAACTGCCTGTTGAAATACGAAGCAACTGACAGCGGTAAAACAGTATACAGTCATCTCACGATATATCCAGCACTGATGTCTCAAAGTCCCTCTTATCTCAAAGAATATAGTCTGGACACATTTCCTATTTATGTTTACAGTTCAGTTCTGGCTATCTCAAACCACCGATATCTCAAAGAAAGTTTTCTGGGCCCAGAAAATTGACTTTGAGATATCAGTTGTTTGGAGATATCTAGAGTTGACTGCCTATTGAAATACAGTACAGGTGTAAGGTCAGATGAAACGGTAAAACAGTGAAGAGGTCTGCGGCCAAGTCCGAGTAATAATTGCTGGCGTAGTAGCTTGGAGGCAGGGAATGTTTCTATTTACAGTTCAACTCTCCTATCTCACACTACCGATATCCCAAAGAAAGTTTTCTGGGCCCAGAAAATTAACTTTGAGATATCAGTAGTTTGGCGATATCCAGAGTTGAATGTCTATGGAAATACAACACAATGTGTAAGGTCAGATGAAAGGGCAAATATTGTTGACCCTGTGGCTAAGTTTAAACACTGCTGGCGTGATTATGCTTTGGGGGTGGGGGGTGGGTGGACTCGGGCAATTTATTGCCCGAGTTCACCAAAGCTGTTACGCCAGACGTGGTTTAATATGCATGGCCAACAGTGTCAATTCAGATGCAAATAATGTTGACTCAGAGAAAGGGGCCCACACATTTTTTCTTCCAACTGCAACATGTAACCTGCTTTATTAGCTTTTGTGTGTTCAATTTTTGCTGCTGCTCTCAGTTTATAATTTCAGGTTCCCTACTGGAAGAAGGTAGAGTATTCCCTGAGATAGTGTGAGTATTTTTTCATTCCTTAACGCAACTGGCAGCGGCCAACAGTATACAGTCATCTCGCGATATATCAAGCACTGATGTCTCAAAGTCCCTCTTATCTCAAAGAATATAGTCTGGACACATTTCCTATTTATGTTTACAGTTCAACTCTGGCTATCTCAAACTACCGATATCTCAAAGAAAGTTTTCTGGGCCCAGAAAATTGACTTTGAGATATCAGTTGTTTGGAGATATCCAGAGTTGACTGCCTATTGCAATACAACGCAACTGACAGTTCACCAAAGCTGATACGCCAGACGTGGTTTAATATGCATGGCCAACAGTGTCAATTCAGATGCAAATAATGTTGACTCAGAGAAAGGGGCCCACACATTTATCTTCCAACTGCAACATGTAACCTGCTTTATTAGCTTTTGTGTGTTCAATTTTTGCTGCTGCTCTCAGTTTATAATTTCAGGTTCCCTACTGGAAGTAGGTAGAGTATTCCCTGAGATAGTGTGAGTATTTTTTTCATTCCTTAATGCAACTGGCAGCGGCCAACAGTATACAGTCATCTCGCGATATATCAAGCACTGATGTCTCAAAGTCCCTCTTATCTCAAAGAATATAGTCTGGACACATTTCCTATTTATGTTTACAGTTCAACTCTGGCTATCTCAAACTACCGATATTTTAAAGAAAGTTTTCTGGGCCCAGAAAATTGACTTTGAGATATCAGTTGTTTGGAGATATCCAGAGTTGACTGCCTATTGCAATACAACGCAACTGAGAGCGGAAAACAGTATACAGTCATCTCGCAATATATCCAGCACTGATGTCTCAAAGTTCCTCTTATCTCAAAGAATATAGTCTGGACACATTTCCTATTTATGTTTACAGTTCAACTCTGGCTATCTCAAACTACCGATATCTCAAAGAAAGTTTTCTGGGCCCAGAAAATTGACTTTGAGATATCAGTTGTTTGGAGATATCCAGAGTTGACTGCCTATTGCAATACAACGCAACTGACAGCGGAAAACAGTATACAGTCATCTCGCGATATATCCAGCACTGATGTCTCAAAGTTCCACTTATCTCAAAGAATATAGTCTGGACACATTTCCTATTTATGTTTACAGTTCAGTTCTGGCTATCTCAAACTACCGATATCTCAAAGAAAGTTTTCTGGGCCCAGAAAATTGACTTTGAGATATCAGTTGTTTGGAGATATCTAGAGTTGACTGCCTATTGAAATACAGTACAGGTGTAAGGTCAGATGAAACGGTAAAAGAGTGAAGAGATCTGCGGCCAAGTCCGAGTAATAATTGCTGGCGTAGTAGCTTGGAGGCAGGGAATGTTTCTATTTACAGTTCAACTCTCCTATCTCACACTACCGATATCCCAAAGAAAGTTTTCTGGGCCCAGAAAATTAACTTTGAGATATCAGTAGTTTGGAGATATCCAGAGTTGAATGTCTATGGAAATACAACACAATGTGTAAGGTCAGATGAAAGGGCAAATATTGTTGACCCTGTGGCTAAGTTTAAACACTGCTGGCGTGATTTGGCATTGGGGGTGGGGGGTGGGTGGACTCGGGCAATTTATTGCCCGAGTTCACTGGACTCGGGCAATTTATTGCCCGAGTTCACCAAAGCTGTTACGCCAGACGTGGTTTAATATGCATGGCCAACAGTGTCAATTCAGATGCAAATAATGTTAACTCAGAGAAAGGGGCCCACATTTATCTTCCAACTGCAACATGTAACCTGCTTTATTAGCTTTTGTGTGTTCAATTTTTGCTGCTGCTCTCGGTTTATAATTTCAGGCTCCCTACTGGAAGTAGGTAGAGTATTCCCTGAGATAGTGTGAGTATTTTTTTCATTCCTTAACGCAACTGACAGCGGCCAACAGTATACAGTCATCTCGCGATATATCAAGCACTAATGTCTCAAAGTCCCTCTTATCTCAAAGAATATAGTCTGGACACATTTCCTATTTATGTTTACAGTTCAACTCTGGCTATCTCAAACTACCGATATCTCAAAGAAAGTTTTCTGGGCCCAGAAAATTGACTTTGAGATATCAGTTGTTTGGAGATATCCAGAGTTGACTGCCTATTGCAATACAACGCAACTGACAGCGGAAAACAGTATACAGTCATCTCGCGATATATCCAGCACTGATGTCTCAAAGTTCCTCTTATCTCAAAGAATATAGTCTGGACACATTTCCTATTTATGTTTACAGTTCAACTCTGGCTATCTGAAACTACCGATATCTCAAAGAAAGTTTTCTGGGCCCAGAAAATTGACTTTGAGATATCAGTTGTTTGGAGATATCCAGAGTTGACTGCCTGTTGAAATACAAAGCAAGTGACAGCGGTAAAACAGTATACAGTCACCTCGCGATATATCCAGCACTGATGTCTCAAAGTCCCTCTTATCTCAAAGAATATAGTCTGGACACATTTCCTATTTATGTTTACAGTTCAGTTCTGGCTATCTCAAACTACCGATATCTCAAAGAAAGTTTTCTGGGCCCAGAAAATTGACTTTGAGATATCAGTTGTTTGGAGATATCTAGAGTTGACTGCCTATTGAAATACAGTACAGGTGTAAGGTCAGATGAACTGGTAAAACAGTGAAGAGATCTGCGGCCAAGTTCGAGTAATTATTGCTGGCGTAGTAGCTTGGAGGCAGGGAATGTTTCTATTTACAGTTCTTTTCTCTCCTATCTCACACTACCGATATCCCAAAGAAATTTTTCTGGGCCCAGAAAATTAAGTTTGAGATATCAGTAGTTTGGAGATATCCAGAGTTGAATGTCTATGGAAATACAACACAATGTGTAAGGTCAGATACAAGGGCAAATATTGTTGACCCTGTGGCTAAGTTTAAACACTGCTGGCGTGATTTGGCTTTGGGGGTGGGGGGTGGGTGGACTCGGGCAATTCATTGCCCGAGTTCACTGGACTCGGGCAATTTATTGCCCGAGTTCACCAAAGCTGTTACGCCAGACGTGGTTTAATATCCATGGCCAACAGTGTCAATTCAGATGCAAATAATGTTAACTCAGAGAAAGGGGCCCACACATTTATCTTCCAACTGCAACATGTAACCTGCTTTATTAGCTGTTGTGTGTTCAATTTTTGCTGCTGCTCTCAGTTTATAATTTCAGGTTCCCTACTGCAAGTAGGTAGAGTATTCCCTGAGATAGTGTGAGTATTTTTTTCATTCCTTAACGCAACTGACAGCGGCCGACAGTATACAGTCATCTCGCGATATATCAAGCACTGATGTCTCAAAGTCCCTCTTATCTCAAAGAATATAGTCTGGACACATTTCCTATTTATGTTTACAGTTCAGCTCGGACTATCTCAAACTACCGATATCTCAAAGAAAGTTTTCTGGGCCCAGAAATTGACTTTGAGATATCAGTTGTTTGGAGATATCCAGAGTTGACTTCCTATTGAAATACAAAGCAACTGACAGTGGTAAAACTGTATACAGTCATCTCGCAATATATCAAGCACTGATGTCTCAAAGTCCCTCTTATCTCAAAGAATATAGTCTGGACACATTTCCTATTTATGTTTACAGTTCAGCTCGGACTATCTCAAACTACCGATATCTCAAAGAGAGTTTTCTGGGCCCAGAAATTGACTTTGAGATATCAGTTGTTTGGAGATATCCAGAGTTGACTTCCTATTGAAATACAAAGCAACTGACAGTGGTAAAACTGTATACAGTCCTCTCGCGATATATCCAACACTGATGTCTCAAAGTCCCTCTTATCTCAAAGAATATAGTCTGGACACATTTCCTATTTATGTTTTCAGTTCAGCTCTGGCTATCTCAAACTACCGATATCTCAAAGAAAGTTTTCTAGGCCAGAAAATTGACTTTGAGATATCAGTTGTTTGGAGATAACTAGAGTTGACTGCCTATTGAAATACAGTACAGGTGTAAGGTCTGTTGAAATGGTAAAACAGTTTAGAGACCAGCGGCCAAGTCCGAGTAATAATTGCTGGCATAGTAGCTTGGAGGCATGGAATGTTTCTATTTACAGTTCAACTCTGCTATCTCAAACTACCGATATCCCAAAGAAAGCTTTCTGGGCCCAGAAGATTAACTTTGAGATATCAGTAGTTTGGAGATATCCAGAGTTGAATGTCAATGGAAATACAACACATGCGTAAGGTCAGATGAAAGGGCAAACATTGTTGACCCTGTGGCTAAGTTTAAACACTGCTGGCATGATTTGGCTTTGGGGCTGGGGGTGGGTGGACTTGCCCGAGATCACCAAAGCGGTTACGCCAGAGGTGGTTTAATATGCATGGCCAACAGTGTCAATTCAGATGCAAATAATGTTGACTCAGAGAAAGGGGCCCATACATTTATCTTCCAACTGCAACATGTAACCTGCTTTATTAGCTTTTGTGTGTTCAATTTTTGCTGCTGCTCTCAGTTTATAATTTCAGGTTCCCTACTGGAAGTAGGTAGAGTATTCCCAGGGATAGTGTGAGTATTTTTTTCATTCCTTAACGCAACTGACAGCAGCCAACAGTATACAGTCATCTCGCGATAAATCAAGCACTGATGTCTCAAAGTCCCTCTTATCTCAAAGAATATAGTCTGGACACATTTCCTATTTATGTTTAAAGTTCAGCTCTGGCTATCTCAAACTACCGATATCTCATAGAAAGTTTTCTGGGCCCAGAAAATTGACTTTGAGATATCAGTTGTTTGGAGATATCCAGAGTTGACTGCCTATTGAAATACAAAGCAACTGACGGCAGAAAACAGTATACAGTCATCTCGCGATATATCCAGCACTGATGTCTCAAAGTTCCTCTTATCTCAAAGAATATAGTCCTGACACATTTCCCAACTCTGGCTATCTCAAACTACCGATATATCAAAGAAAGTTTTCTGGGCCCAGAAAATTGACTTTGAGATATCAGTTGTTTGGAGATATCCAGAGTTGACTGCCTATTGAAATACAAAGCAACTGACAGTGGTAAAACAGTATACAGTCATCTCGCGATATATCCAACACTGATGTCTCAAAGTCCCTCTTATCTCAAAGTATATAGTCTGGACACATTTCCTATTTATGTTTACAGTTCAGTTCTGGCTATCTCAAACTACCGATATCTCAAAGAAAGTTTTCTGGGCCCAGAAAATTGACTTTGAGATATCAGTTGTTTGGAGATATCTAGAGTTGACTGCCTATTGAAATACAGTACAGGTGTAAGGTCAGATGAAACAGAAAAACAGTTTAGAGACCTGCGGCCAAGTCCGAGTAATAATTGCTGGCATAGTAGCTTGGAGGCAGGGAATGTTTCTATTTACAGTTCAACTCTCATATCTCAAACTACCGATATCCCAAAGAAAGTTTTCTGGACCCAGAAATTTAACTTTGAGATACCAGTAGTTTGGAGATATCCAGAGTTCACCAAAGCGGTTACGCCAGACGTGGTTTAATATGCATGGCCAACACTGTCAATTCATATGCAAATAATGTTGACTCAGAGAAAGGGGCCCATACATTTATCTTCCAACTGCAACGTGTAACCTGCTTTATTTGCTTTTGTGTGTTCAATATTTGCTGTTGCTCTCAGTTTATAATTTCAGGTACCCTACTGGAAGTAGCTAGAGTATTCCCAGAGATAGTGTGAGTATTTTTTTTCATTCCTTAACGCAACTGACAGCAGCCAACAGTATACAGTCATTTCGCGATATATCAAGAACTGATGTCTCAAAGTCCCTCTTATCTCAAAGAATATAGTCTGGACACATTTCCTATTTATGTTTACAGTTCAGCTCGGGCTATCTCAAACTACCGATATCTCAAAGAAATTTTTCTGGGCCCAGAAAATTGACTTTGAGATATCAGTTGTTTGGAGATATCCAAAGTTGACTGCCTATTGAAATACAGTACAGGTGTAAGGTCAGATGAAACGGTAAAAGAGTGAAGAGATCTGCGGCCAAGTCCGAGTAATAATTGCTGGCGTAGTAGCTTGGAGGCAGGGAATGTTTCTATTTACAGTTCAACTCTCCTATCTCACACTACCGATATCCCAAAGAAAGTTTTCTGGGCCCAGAAAATTAACTTTGAGATATCAGTAGTTTGGAGATATCCAGAGTTGAATGTCAATGGAAATACAACACATGTGTAAGGTCAGATGAAAGGGCAAACATTGTTGACCCTGTGGCTAAGTTTAAACACTGCTGACGTGATTTGGCTTTTGGGGTGGGGGGGGTGGGGGAGGTGGACTTGCCCGAGTTCACCAAACCGGTTACGCCAGAGGTGGTTTAATATGCATGGCCAACAGTGTCAATTCATATGCAAATAATGTTGACTTAGAGAAAGGGGCCCATACATTTATCTTCCAACTGCAACATGTAACCTGCTTGCTGCTGCTCTCAAGTATAATTTCAGGCTCCCTACTTGAAGTAGGTAGAGTATTCCCAGGGATAGTGTGAGTATTGTTTTCATTCCTTAATGCAACTGACAGCGGTAAAACAGTATACAGTCATCTCGCGATATATCAAGCACTGATGTCTCAAAGTCCCTCTTATCGCAAAGAATATAGTCTGGACACATTTCCTATTTATTGTTACAGTTCAGCTCGGGCTATCTCAAACTACCGATATCTCAAAGAAAGTTTTCTGGGCCCAGAAAATTGACTTTGAGATATCAGTTGTTTGGAGATATCCAGAGGTGACTGCCATTGAAATACAAAGCAACCGACAGCGGTAAAACTGTATACGGTCATCTCGTGATATATCCAGCACTGATGTCTCAAAGTCCCTCTTACCTCAAAGTATATAATCTGGACACATTTTCTTTTTATGTGTACAGTTCAGCTCTGGCTATCTCAAACTACCGATATCTCAAAGAAAGTTTTCTAGGCCCAGAAAATTGACTTTGAGATATCAGTTGTTTGGAGATATCTAGAGTTGACTGCCTATTGAAATACAGTACAGGTGTAAGGTCTGATGAAATGGTAAAACAGTTTAGAGACCAGCGGCCAAGTCCGAGTAATAATTGCTGGCATAGTAGCTTGGAGGCATGGAATGTTTCTATTTACAGTTCAACTCTCCTATCCCAAACTACCGATATCCCAAAGAAAGTTTTCTGGGCCCAGAAAATTAACTTTGAGATATCAGTAGTTTGGAGATATCCAGAGTTGAATGTCAATGGAAATACAACACATGTGTAAGGTCAGATAAAAGGGCAATCATTGTTGACCCTGTGGCTAAGTTTAAACACTGCTGGCGTGATTTGACTTTGGGGGTGGGGTGTGGGTGGACTTGCCCGAGTTCACCAAAGCGGTTACGCCAGAGGTGGTTTAATATGCATGGCCAACAGTGTCAATTCAGATGCAAATAATGTTGACTCAGAGAAAGGGGCCCATACATTTATCTTCCAACTGCAACATGTAACCTGCTTTATTAGCTTTTGTGTGTTCAATTTTTGCTGCTGCTCTCAGTTTATAATTTCAGGTTCCCTACTGGAAGTAGGTAGAGTATTCCCAGGGATAGTGTGAGTATTTTTTTCATTTAAACGCAACTGACAGCAGGTAACAGTATACAGTCATCTTGCAATATCTCAAGCACTGATGTCTCAAAGTCCCTCTTATCTCAAAGAATATAGCCTGGACACATTTCCTATTTATCTTTACAGTTCAACTCTGGCTATCTCAAACTACCGATATATCAAAGAAAGTTTTCTGGGCCCAGAAAATTGACTTTGAGATATCAGTTGTTTGGAGATATCCAGAGTTGACTGCCTATTGAAATACAAAGCAACTGACAGCGGAAAACAGTATACAGTCATCTCGCGATATATCCAACACTGATGTCTCAAAGTCCCTCTTATCTCAAAGTATATAGTCTGGACACATTTCCTATTTATGTTTACAGTTCAGCTCTGGCTATCTCAAACTACCGATATCTCAAAGAAAGTTTTCTGGGCCCAGAAAATTGACTTTGAGATATCAGTTGTTTGGAGATATCTAGAGTTGACTGCCTATTGAAATACAGTACAGGTGTAAGGTCAGATGAAACAGAAAAACAGTTTAGAGACCTGCGGCCAAGTCCGAGTAATAATTGCTGGCATAGTAGCTTGGAGGCAGGGAAGGTTTCTATTTACAGTTCAACTCTCATATCTCAAACTACCGATATCCCAAAGAAAGTTTTCTGGACCCAGAAATTTAACTTTGAGATACCAGTAGTTTGGAGATATCCAGAGTTGAATGTCAATGGAAATACAACACATGTGTAAGGTCAGATGAAAGGGCAAACATTGTTGACCCTGTGGCTAAGTTTAAACACTGCTGGCGTGATTTGGCTTTGGGGGTGGGGGAAGGGTGGACTCGGGCATTGCCCGAGTTCACCAAAGCGGTTACGCCAGACGTGGTTTAATATGCATGGCCAACACTGTCAATTCATATGCAAATAATGTTGATTCAGAGAAAGGGGCCCATACATTTATCTTCCAACTGCAACGTGTAACCTGCTTTATTTGCTTTTGTGTGTTCAATATTTGCTGTTGCTCTCAGTTTATAATTTCAGGTACCCTACTGGAAGTAGCTAGAGTATTCCCAGAGATAGTGTGAGTATTTTTTTTCATTCCTTAACGCAACTGACAGCAGCCAACAGTATACAGTCATCTCGCGATATATCAAGAACTGATGTCTCAAAGTCCCTCTTATCTCAAAGAATATAGTCTGGACACATTTCCTATTTATGTTTACAGTTCAGCTCGGGCTATCTCAAACTACCGATATCTCAAAGAAATTTTTCTGGGCCCAGAAAATTAACTTTGAGATATCAGTAGTTTGGAGATATCCAGAGTTGAATGTCAATGGAAATACAACACATGTGTAAGGTCAGATGAAAGGGCAAACATTGTTGACCCTGTGGCTAAGTTTAAACACTGCTGACGTGATTTGGCTTTGGGGGTGGGGGGGGGGGGGGGGGTGGACTTGCCCGAGTTCACCAAACCGGTTACGCCAGAGGTGGTTTAATATGCATGGCCAACAGTGTCAATTCATATGCAAATAATGTTGACTTAGAGAAAGGGGCCCATACATTTATCTTCCAACTGCAACATGTAACCTGCTTGCTGCTGCTCTCAAGTATAATTTCAGGCTCCCTACTTGAAGTAGGTAGAGTATTCCCAGGGATAGTGTGAGTATTGTTTTCATTCCTTAATGCAACTGACAGCAGCCAACAGTATACAGTCATCTCGCGATATATCAAGCACTGATGTCTCAAAGTCCCTCTTATCGCAAAGAATATAGTCTGGACACATTTCCTATTTATTGTTACAGTTCAGCTCGGGCTATCTCAAACTACCGATATCTCAAAGAAAGTTTTCTGGGCCCAGAAAATTAACTTTGAGATATCAGTTGTTTGGAGATATCCAGAGGTGACTGCCATTGAAATACAAAGCAACCGACAGCGGTAAAACTGTATACGGTCATCTCGTGATATATCCAGCACTGATGTCTCAAAGTCCCTCTTACCTCAAAGTATATAATCTGGACACATTTTCTTTTTATGTGTACAGTTCAGCTCTGGCTATCTCAAACTACCGATATCTCAAAGAAAGTTTTCTAGGCCCAGAAAATTGACTTTGAGATATCAGTTGTTTGGAGATATCTAGAGTTGACTGCCTATTGAAATACAGTACAGGTGTAAGGTCTGATGAAATGGTAAAACAGTTTAGAGACCAGCGGCCAAGTCCGAGTAATAATTGCTGGCATAGTAGCTTGGAGGCATGGAATGTTTCTATTTACAGTTCAACTCTCCTATCCCAAACTACCGATATCCCAAAGAAAGTTTTCTGGGCCCAGAAAATTAACTTTGAGATATCAGTAGTTTGGAGATATCCAGAGTTGAATGTCAATGGAAATACAACACATGTGTAAGGTCAGATAAAAGGGCAAACATTGTTGACCCTGTGGCTAAGTTTAAACACTGCTGGCGTGATTTGACTTTGGGTGTGGGGTGTGGGTGGACTTGCCCGAGTTCACCAAAGCGGTTACGCCAGAGGTGGTTTAATATGCATGGCCAACAGTGTCAATTCAGATGCAAATAATGTTGACTCAGAGAAAGGGGCCCATACATTTATCTTCCAACTGCAACATGTAACCTGCTTTATTAGCTTTTGTGTGTTCAATTTTTGCTGCTGCTCTCAGTTTATAATTTCAGGTTCCCTACTGGAAGTAGGTAGAGTATTCCCAGGGATAGTGTGAGTATTTTTTTCATTTAAACGCAACTGACAGCAGGTAACAGTATACAGTCATCTTGCAATATATCAAGCACTGATGTCTCAAAGTCCCTCTTATCTCAAAGAATATAGCCTGGACACATTTCCCTTTTTATGTTTACAGTTAAACTCTGGCTATCTCAAACTACCGATATCTCAAAGAAAGTTGTCTGGGCTCAGAAAATTGACTTTGAGATATCAGTTGTTTGGAGATATCCAGAGTTGTCTGCCATTGAAATACAACTCTACTGACAGCGGCTAACAGTATACAGTCATCTCTCGGTATATCCAGCACTGATGTCTCAAAGTCCCTCTTATCTCAAAGAATATAGTCTTGACACATTTTCTATTTATGTTTTCTGTTCAGCTCTGGCTATCTCAAACTACCGATATCTCAAAGAAAGTTGTCTGGGCCCAGAAAATTGACTTTGAGATATCAGTTGTTTGGAGATATCTAGAGTTGACTGCCTATTGAAATACAACTCAACTGACAGCGGAAAACAGTATACAGTCATCTCGCGATATATCCAGCACTGATGTCTCAAAGTCCCTCTTATCTCAAAGAATATAGCCTTGACACATTTCCTATTTATCTTTACAGTTCAACTCTGGCTATCTCAAACTACCGATATATCAAAGAAAGTTTTCTGGGCCCAGAAAATTGACTTTGAGATATCAGTTGTTTGGAGATATCCAGAGTTGACTGCCTATTGAAATACAAAGCAACTGACAGCGGTAAAACAGTATACAGTCATCTCGCGATATATCCAGCACTGATGTCTCAAAATGCCACTTATCTCAAAGAATATAGTCTGGACACATTTCCTATTTATGTTTACAGTTCAACTCTCTCTGGCTATCTCAAACTACCGATATCTCAAAGAAAGTTTTCTGGGCCCAGAAAATTGACTTTGAGATATCAGTTGTTTGGAGATATCCAGAGTTCACTGCCTATTGAAATACAGTCGAAGTGTAAGGTCAGATGAAACGGTAAAACAGTGTAGAGGCCTGCCGCCAAATCTGAGTAATCATTGCTGGCGTAGTAGTATGGAGGGTGTAAATGTTTCTATTTACAGTTCAACTCTGGCTATCTCAAACTACTGATATCCCAAAGAAGTTTTCTTGGCCTAGAAAATTTACTTTGAGATATCAGTAGTTTGGAGATATCCAGAGTAGACTGTCTATTGATATACAACACATGTGTAAGGTCAGATGAAAGGGCAAACATTGTTGAACCTGTGGCTAAGTTTAAACACTGCTGGAGTAATTTGGCTTTGGGGGTGGGGGGTGGGAGGACTCAGGCAATTTTGCCCGAGTTCACCAAAGCCGTTACGCCAGACGTGGTTAAATATTCATGGCCAACAGTGTCAATTCAGATGCAAATAATGTTGACTCAGAGAAAGGGGCCCATACATTTATCTTCCAACTGCAACAATGTAACCTGCTTTATTGGCTTTTGTGTGTTCAATTTTTGCTGCTGCTCTCAGTTTATAATTTCAGGTTCCCAATTGGAAGTAGCTAGAGTATTCCCAGAGATAGTGTGAGTATGTTTTTCATTCCTTAACGCAACTGAGAGCGGCCAACAGTATACAGTCATCTCGCGATATATCCAGCACTGATGTCTCAAAGTCCGTCTTATCTCAAAGAATATAGTCTTGACACATTTCCTATTTATGCTTACAGTTCAAATCTGGCTATCTCAAACTACCGATATCTCAAAGAAAGTTTTCTGGGCCCAGAAAATTGACTTTGAGATATCAGTTGTTTGGAGATATCCAGAGTTGACTGCCTATTGGAATACAACGCAACTGACAGCGGCCAACAGTATACAGTTATCTCGCGATATATCCAGCACTGATGTCTCAAAGTCCCTCTTATCTCAAAGAATATAGTCTGGACACATTTCCTATTTATGTTTACAGTTTAACTCTGGCTATCTCAAACTACCGATATCTCAAAGAAAGTTGTCTGGGCCCAGAAAATTGACCTTGAGATATCAGCTGTTTGGAGATATAGCTAGAGTATTCCCAGAGATAGTGTGAGTATGTTTTTCATTCCTTAACGCAACTGAGAGCGGCCAACAGTATACAGTCATCTCGCGATATATCCAGCACTGATGTCTCAAAGTCCGTCTTATCTCAAAGAATATAGTCTTGACACATTTCCTATTTATGCTTACAGTTCAAATCTGGCTTTCTCAAACTACCGATATCTCAAAGAAAGTTTTCTGGGCCCAGAAAATTGACTTTGAGATATCAGTTGTTTGGAGATATCCAGAGTTGACTGCCTATTGAAATACAACTCAACTGACAGCGGCCAACAGTATACAGTCATCTCGCGATATATCCAGCACTGATTTCTCAGGCTGATCTGAGTCTTCGCTGGGCGCACAACCACTTTGTTGGTTTTCTCGTATCGCGGCTCATTTGCTCAGCAGGAAAAGATATCAAAGGTTTGTTAATATAATAGGGGTAAGGGTGAGTATTTCTGGCTAACCCCTGACAGGGAACTCCTGCCCAAACTACGATTTTCTGAAGGGACGGACTTACTTTCTTAGGAGGGGGCGTCTATCATCTGGCGTACTATATATAATATGTTGTCGAGGAACTGTTTATTTCGGTTGATGTGGCCTGCTTTTTAAAACACTTTTTACAAGTATTATCATGTTTTGTTGTCTGACATGTCAAGTATACATTTAGGGTAAAAATAAGCTTGTAATTGTGAAAACCTTTGTTTACTTTATGTGATCTGAGACATAATAATTGCTATTTACAGCGAAAGGTAAGATCACCCTGCGCATCCGCGCAGTCTGATGAAACTTTCCCGTTTGCAATGATAACTTATAGACCCTGAGTAATGAAAAGTAAGTTTGATCAGACGGTGTATAGGCGTACGCTGATCTAAGTTTTAGCTCCTATGCAGTAGGCTCGGTTTTCGAGGCCCATGTCTATCTTTTCTATCGTGTACGCTCGGGACCAAAGGTGCGCCCAAGAATGCGGGCGCTGGACTGGTACAAAGTTGTACACAGATTGTGTACAATACTCACAGATAGCATATTTGTGGTTGTCTCGCTTCACCCTATATCTCATAAGGATACAAACATAGGTGGGACCGTTTAACTATTTTACCTAGTTATGGACATTCATAACTCAATTTATAGATATCCATAATTCTATTTACGGATACCCAATATTATTCTTTTTTTTATACTAGTATATTCAAAATTCTTTTAAACTAGACTTATGGATATCCATAATTAGAGCTTTGGAAATCACACTTTATGATGACTATTGGATATCCATAAATCAAATTTTTGATATTTTATCATCGTATAAGGTGCTGTTTACAATTAATTCCCTATTTATAGAGATCTAAAACTCGATTTTTGGATATCCAAAACCTCAAATTAAGCATCTTATGAGGTGCTGTATTAGTATTTATTCCTATTTATGGACAACCATAACTCGATTTTTGGATATCCATAAATCGATTTATGAATATTGAACATCCATGATTTGATTTATGAATAACCGTATTCGTAATCGATTTTCGGATAGTTCAACTTGTGGATAGAACAAGATAAATATTGGATATCCATTAATCGAATTGTGGATATTCAAAAATTATAGATATCCAAATTGAAAATGAATATTAGATATCCAAAACTCGACTAATGGATATCCAAAAATAAAACATAAAAAAATGGTGCTTCATACAAACAACTTTCGTCACCGCTGCAACGAGAGTATGGGTTTGGCAGCTGTGACTGATTGGATGGTATACTATAAACACTGTAAAAAAGTTTCCGTAGAATTGACGGTAGAATACCTGGCAACCAGCTGCCAGTCTATTTCCCGTTATTTTCTCGAACATCTAGATTCACTTTGAAGATCCAGATCGGCTTATCTATGTAGGATCTTTCACACATGTAGCAAAAGTCTCTAGATTCTCAGACATCATGTCATTAGCGAAAAGCTAGGGCTATGACCATATGCGCAGGCTGGTCTTCGGTATTTACTTGTCGAATATGTGCAGGTTATAAAGTCCGATTTTTTCTCGTTATCCGGCTCCTTTAATAAGATGAGATGGTAAACCCGACTCCTGGCGAAGTTTAATTCATGATAGCCAGTAGTGATAGGCAAGCTACACATTTTTGCCGTACAGTATGCAGTACAGTTACGGAAAAATACAGGTAAATTACAGATATTTCTACTTTCAGTTTCGAATTCCTGAAAATACCGAGACATGCCATGAAACATTTGGCCACAGCCAATGCTAGCCACCCAGAACAGTTTCGCATCTGCGCAAGCTGATCTTATACCTGGCATCATGTCATGTGTATCCTTCATGATTCACGGGCAGGGATGACATTGACCGGACTTCGCGGAGGCGCAGGATGGTGTGGGCCTTCGCTCTTCGAATCTGCCATGATTTTCCATTTCTCTTTGCGCCACCCTTCTAGTTTTGGTATTTGATCTGCGACACGTGAAAATGGTGCTGACATGCGAACAGCAAAAGCTCAGATCAGCCTGCGCATCCGCACTGTCTGGTCAGAGACTTTGCTTTTCGCACAAATCATGAATGGATCCAGAGGAATCTACAAACACTGTAATGAAGACTCTAGCCAGACTGCACAGATTCACAGACTAGTTTGTATCTTCGCTGTTCGCAGGTACATTAAGCAACCTTTTTTGTTTTCTCTGATCTTTTATTATCATCTTATTTTATTTTAGTGTGACGTGTCTTATTTGTTATCGCGGGCACAACTAAACTTGCAGGATAAAACTGTGGAAATAAGGTAATGATTTCGTACGTCTAATGATTCTTATAAACATAAATTGATCAAAATAGAATGAAAAAGAAGAAACATTCTTTATTATATTGATCAATAGATTCACTGGCTGGGTTGTTAGCGCAGGTGCAGGCTAAAATTGTGGAAATCGTACGTTTTATGATTTCAAGATTATGTTTCTGCCGAAATACACGTAAGATCAAAATAGAATAAAAAGAAGAAACATGCTGTATTCTCATACAAAATTATGATATTGATCAATAGATTCACTGGCTGGGTTCGTTTGCTGCATGTTTATTTTAGCCTTCCAGGTCGGGTGGGTTTGGGTTCTCTGCTCATTCGCCATTAAGATGTTTATATTTTATTAAACCGGTCAACATTTGGTTTGCAAACGCATAATTTGAAGCGTAAAGTTTTCATCACATTGTAAAGAAGAAACATCACTGCCTCAGTCCATCGTTCGCATCTAGGAAAGAAAGAGATATGGCAATTTGAAATTGGAATTGTAAGAACTTGACCCCTTAGTCCATAAACACTGGGTCTTTAAAACACGGGTGGTGCCGAAAAGAAACCTGCGGACTTAACCTGGGTCAGGTTGTTCGGAACTAACAACGTCTTAAGTCAAGGAGCCGCAAAAACACTGCCTTTGTTGCCGAAAAATGTCAGAAGCTTTCGCAATGCAAAAGTTCCTCATATTTTGTCCACAACAATTGAACACACTTGATTTTATTCATACCAGAAGACTAAATCACGGCCTACCGTAGCCTGAACCGTGAATGTCACATATTCACGGATCAGGCTACGGTTTACCACGATTCATCACGGTTTGACCTAGACGGCAAAACCGGGATGAACCTTAGAAAATCCAGCATCACTACGGTTTGCCAGGGTTCCGTTAGGGATTCTCACGATGTTTGTAAGGTGTCTGTACGGATCATCTACGAATTCACGACGGTGCAAGGCGGCGGCACTACGGACAACAAGGGTACCACGGTCGTGTTACGGACGCTTACGATGTCACTACGGTTCGATACGGTGCTAGTACGACTCAAGCCGGTAGGGCCACGGCTCCTACGATTGTCTAGGTTTAACGGTGGTCATGATAATGATTTTTGTTGATGATGTTTAATTTATTTGTAGGCAAAGAAAGTATTTTATGACATTATATAGTACTGAATTTTTCGAAAATGTGCTGCAAAAATTTTGAAATTCGGTTAACAAATAAAAATTTTATACTAAAAATCAATTTTGAGAAGGCATTTTGCATTGACATGGAAAGTAATCCAAGGTCATAAACTTTCGGGTCTGGGAACTCTAAAAAGTGAGTTTTCGTACTGACAAAACTACCACGGTTGTCTACGAATACCGACGGAAAGGCAGGGATAATCACGGATACACCTACGGTAGCGCTACGAATGAGCACGATTCTGTTACGGTTGCGCTACGGTTTAGGCCTACGCCCACAACCCACCACGGTTCACCACGGAAGTTTTAAACAGTTTAAAATTTCCGTAGCGATTCTCGGATCACCACGGTTCTTCAGGGATCATTACGGAACACGACGGATGTATCTACGGTACTACTACGAATCCCGACGGTGTGCTACGGTTTGTGAAACCGTGGTGAACCGTGGCCTGAACCGTGAATGTGTGACTGGGGCTTTAACGACTTCGTTAAGCTGACGATGCTTTAAACAACTGGGCCCAGATTTTTATTCTTTTAGTTTAATTTTGGCGAAAAATTTGCCCATGGGATTTTTTTCTTTTTGAATTGTCACCTCTAACGTGTATTTTTACCTTCAACTTGTTAAAGTACGCTAAATAATCAGTTCGTTTTTTTTTTTCAGCATGGCCTCCGCTCAGTATATATGTGACTGTAAAAAAGGCTTCAAAACAGCAGAAGACCTTCAGAAGCACAAGGATACCAAGTCGGTATTCATATGTCCAATATGCTGCACAGAATTTGCAAAACAGTCTCTTCTGGACCATCATGCCCAAGACACGAAGCATAACATCAAAGGTGATGCACCCAAGCGTCGTCAGACGTACGTGAGCAACCTTTATCAGCAGATAAATCCAGCAGCAGACGACAGGAAACAGTCGATGGAAGTAGTCCGTGGCATGATGACGAAAATAATTACGCATGTGAGAGGGCAACCGGACGGGAAGATGTATTCTGCCGATTTACGAAGAGCCGGGAGTCACGCAGCTAACGTGAAGATTGGTAAAGCCGACGAGTTCGACTGGAATATTAATATTGATAACGTGAAGATCGAAGGGATTAGGACACAAGGCACCTTGTCGTATTTATACGAAGATAAGCTTTCATCTAAAGCTGCTGAGGTATGATGTAGAAGGCGCTCATTTTTATTGAGTAGTCGAGCACCAAACCTATTATGTTATTCAGGAGAGGCGGGTAACTTCGGACAGCGGGTAAATTTGGACAGTGACATTGTTTCCATTATATGTCAGTTGTGTGGAACCAAAACAAAAATAACTGGCCAAACAGTGAAAATCCTGATGAGACGGCTCATTATGAGGCGTCTCATATGGATTTTTACTATTTGCAATGGTATGTCCGAATTTACCTCCCTGTCCGAATTTACCCGACTCTACCCATAGTGACCAATGTCCAAACCCAAGCGTCTGTTGTTTAAGGTAGGATGGGTCGTATTAATTTGCGGGCTGAGGAAAATTCTTATATATTTTTTCTTATTTCTCAGCTACAACATGTTATGACCCTCATCAGAACTGTCTCGGCGAGACGGTTCTAATAAGGAGTCACAACATATATTTATGCAGAAGTATGTTAATTATCCCTATATTATCCCTGTTACCCTTTCTTATCAAGGGCACTGAAATCTTACTGTGGATGGATGGATGAATGGCGTGATTTCATGTCCTTTTCAACAGTATTTCAGTTATATCAGGACGATGGCAGGATGATAATGAAAGGCTGTGTGCAATGGAACCCTGTTTACGGTTGGAAAGATTCTTGCCTCAAGCGGGATTCGAACCCGGTCCGCTAGATCAGAAGGCCAGAGCTTAACCCACTGTGACTGAGCTACCGGGGCTCCGTCTTACTGTGAAACCGTCTGTTGTTATTCTCGCTGGAAGTGGCGAGAGCATAGAAAGTATAACATATCGCTGAAACTATTTTCATGTACAGGTCGAAGGTGTTCCCTCACCCAAGAATATGAACGTGGTAAGGAAGCTTGTGGATACGACCACCCGACACATACCACACGGGTATGCCAGTGTGAAGGTTGACCCATCGTCAGTTCCAGGAAATTGCTTGTACAAAGGAGACTTTATTCCACATATGTTACTGAAGGATTTGTATGACAAAATCAATGCAGCAGTGAAGGAACTAAAATTGACAGGTACTTGTACAATACGTTGGCTCAGCGCAAAAGGGTTGTAACTGCATTTCTCAGAATTTTTCAGGAGAGACAAAAAACTTTGTAATTTTTTTGAAACAATAAGTTGTTTTATGCATTTCATACATATGTTGTAAAAAAGCAATCAGATTAATTGTTAGTAACAATTTTGCACATATATCTGTTTTCAAATGTGTTATTTGTGAAAATATAAGATACAACCCTATGCCCTCTGAAATGATGAAAAAGTGTACTATGAAACACAGTGCAAAACTGTTGTAACTCGAGTTACAACCGTATTGCACTGTAAAATAGTGCACTATGAGACACAGTGCAAAAGAGTTGTAACATGGGTTACAACCCTTTTGCACTGTTAAATGCATAAAGTCATTATGATGTGGGATCTATCTGAAGTTTTAATGAATAATTTTCTAAAGCTCTGTTTATTATGTAGTGATGTTGTTGCAACTTTGAAAGGTCTATCTCTGGTCGCAACATACCAAAGTCATTAGAAATGATATGAAACTGCTCCTTGCTTGGCACTCAAGACTTATGGAGTAGGCTAGGACTGTTTTGGCCCAGTGTCAGGAAAATGTGACTGGGTGGCATATCATGTCAAGTGTCATGGGGATGATACTGCAGTGAGACAGCTCTATTAAAGTAAGCATTGAGCTCCCTATTGCAACCAGACACTGTTATATGACTGAAAAATTGTTGAAAGCAATGCTAAACCCCAAAACAATAAAACGAACAAATTTTCTTTCCCTGATTCTAGAAGAGACCGTATTTTATAAAGGATGATTATAAAGGATAAAGGATGATTACAAAATGTAAAACTTTTTGAGTAACATTTTATTGAACACAGAAACACCTCTTGTAAAATAACTTCATAAAATAACCAAATTCTGCTTTTTACGCATTTCATTCAAAAGGCAAAACAAGAAACAATTAACTTCATTGAAAGTTGATTGTATTATCAATACATATGCAATAAGGCATATTTTCACTGTAAACCCTTAATTTTTTATTGTCAATTTTTGATTGACCAAATGTAATTAATAACACTAATTATTCCTTTTCATGGGGAAGTAGTAAGTAAAATCCATGGTGAACACTTGGAATAATGTTACTCTGACATAACCTGAGTAAGTCCAGATATTTTGCCCTCGGAATGGGAACACCATCTTCTCGCAACTGGGTAAGACTGATGGAAGATGGTTTGGGCTTTCTACTGCGCATTTTTTCAAACAAGTCAACTGTATGAGTAGGACCCTCATAGTCAGTTTGGTAAGAAAAAGTATTTGGTGACTTGGATTCAAATGACAGCACTCTGATAGAATTCCAATAGACTTTTTCACCATCACTGTTTGTTTCAAAATTTTTCAGTTTTACTGCTAGTTCTTTAAAATCATTAAAGTTTGGGACATTCATTTCTGTGACAATATATGGTTTGCTTGGACGAGATGCTCTGATTGTGGCAGCCCACTGTGGCGTGGTGTATATCTTACTGTTTTTGCTTGCTCTTTCAATTGATGAATGTATAGAGTCCCCCTCATTGAAGGTATGGCCCTTTTCAAGGTACTTTTGTGTTATTGACTCCAGATTAAGTTTCTGGAGCGCGTACCATAACATTGTGACAAAGTACTTATTTTTATTCTGTGCAAAGCAGTTATCTGAGTACATGATAAGTTTTTTTTACCTTTCTGAGAAAGCTGTTGTATGAATAACAACAAACAGGAAGCAATTTCACAGGCACCCCTGCTGGCTATAGCCTCATTCCATACATAGCAATAGCCATCACGGGTGCCCATGTCATACACAGTAAAGTTGAATGTATTCAGACGCCTTTTATAATATAAACAAGACTCGAAAGAGTGAGGTGTAAGTAAGACCTCCTCGAGGTCAAAGCAACAGACAGCTCCGTCAGTTTCTGGTGAAACACTGTTCTTATCAGCTTCTTTATGTTTGTGAACAAGATCTTTGTTCTTCAAATGATTTTCATATTTTTGAGACATCACACTTTTTTCTGCATCACTTGCATTAGCATACGAAACACACAGATCACACTGATCTTTAAGTGGCTTGTGGAAAGCTATGTTAAATTCTGTGTTAAATATCTCACTGTAAATGAAATGACTAACTGATGGCACACCAATGTTGGCACAGTATTGTAAATACAGTCTATATATTTCGGCAATACTTAAACCACTGGGCAGATATTCCTTTTTGGAATCATGTCGACAGTAATGGCTTTCAACTCTTTTGAAAGAATTAATATGTTCCCTTACATACTTTTTCTGTGCCTCAGTTGTTTTATTTGGCCTAGTTTCATGTTTTCCTCTGCTATCATCATTGCACATACCTATGTTATCTGCTTTCTTATGTGCAGTAGTTACCATTCTGTCTGAAATTCCAAGAGTATTTTAAAAAAAAGTTTTACAGACTCTTACACTTCTGCCTTGTTCATTTGGGCATGGTAGAAACCAGCTAACTGATGATTTTCTTCTATTTGTCTGACCAGTTTTGCTTTTCTTTGACTTTTTTACAGTGTATTTTGAAATAAATCGTGTCTGCTTGTTGACATCGGCCAGTTCCAAAAATGAATGAAATAACTTTTCTCTGTCAGCGCAATAATAAGTACCCCTGCATTTGTATCTACAACTAAACTCACATGTTTTTTTCATCATTCTAGCTGATTTCTTCATGCCCTGCCTATTCTCATAAGTTTCTCCTGAGTTGCAACGCCTCTTTGCTATGTTTCTTTTCCATTTACTAGGATCACGTTTCCTTTTCCTGCTTCTAGTAACTTGAATAGGGGCATCCCCTGATTGAGATGGAGAATTTGAAAAGGAGGTTTGATTACTAAGATTGTTCTTGGAATGGGAAGGTATGTCATCCCCATATGGAGAGTTATTGCTGTCCCTGTACTGAGATAAAGGGACATCACCAGATGGAGAGACACCATCCTCAGTCATTGACACTGGATCATTCTTAGACTGGGAAGAAATTTCATTTACTGATTGAGAAGAGGTGCAGCCTCCAGACTGAGACAAGGTATTATCTCTTTTTTGGGACAAATGGTCATGCTCAGACCTAGATAAGGGTACATCTTTAGGTTGGAAAATAGTTCCATTCACAGGCAGAGATGAGGTACTAGAATAATAGTGCTGACCTGAAGGACCATTGCTAGACTGAGAAGGCAAAAACTGACCCTCAGATTCAGCAGTACTGCCACAATTAGACTTCTTTTTACATTTTGATTTATGAAGTTTTGCAAGTGGTACATCTTCACTATCAGATGTGTCTAAACTTTCATCAGCATTATAATCTTCATCTCTATCATCATCATCAACATCATCATCAGAACCATCATCAACATCCTCACAACCCTCATCATGACAACCCTCATCAACAACATCATGACAACCCTCATCAACCACATCATGACAACCCTCATCAACAACATCATGACAACCCTCATCAACAACATCATGACAACCCTCACCAACAACATCATGACAACCCTCATCAACAACATCATGACAACCCTCATCAACAACATCATGACAACCCTCATCAACAACATCATGACAACCCTCATCAACCACATCATGACAACCCTCATCAACAACATCATGACAACCCTCATCAACAACATCATGACAACCCTCACCAACAACATCATGACAACCCTCATCAACAACATCATGACAACCCTCAAAAACAACATCATGACAGCTCTCATTCTCACTACTATCATCACAACAGTCATCATCATTAAGGCTTGTATCGGGAACTTGTGACAAATATTCAGTGTCAATATTGTCCATATACAAGGCACTATCATTAAGGCCTTGAACACAATCACTGAGTTCAGAACTATCAAGATCAAACTCGCTGCTACTTTCCTCCTTGGCTTGTCTGACATGTTCGCCTGCTAGGTATAATGTACAAACATACTGGCCATCTGATATGTCAGAATAGCCAGAAAATTCAGAATCAGAGCTGCAGGATTCCCACCATGTATGTTCAAAAGGCGCTTTAGAAGCTTCAACTAAGCTTGCAGCCTCAAAAGGAATAGGATGATTTAGTTTCAAAGTTGAAGCAAGATGCCTAATGAACAGACACAAGTCATCAAGGTTCTTGTGCACTGTCATGCAGGCAGCACCATCTGGTTCCAGCATTCCAGTATCACTCCGACTGTGTGAATCAAAGAAGTAAAACTGATTGTCATCTTTCATAACAGCACATGTGTAGCAAGGCACAGTATTGCCCATAGTGAATAAACACTGGTTGTGTGCTGTAAGAAGCTGATCTAGAGCAGCTTTCAAGGAAAACAATGTAGATGGTGAACTTGATCCATGGGGTGTACTAAGAGTTCCATGCAAGCTTTCAGTGACCTTAAGATTCCATGTTTCCGCATTTATGTCACCCAATGTTAGATATTCAAGTTCTGGATTATTTCTGACCAGTGTCATATAGAAATCATCTCCCTTTTGTAAAAGTTCATCTAGTTTATAAGGATCCCACTGTCTTGGTGGCATTTCCTTAGAAAGGCATATCGCCTGTGTAGATATGGCCATGCATTGCCGCCCATTTCCATGAAATTTAGTGTGGCCTTGATGAGTTGAAGCACGAAGGATTATCATGCTGAATTTTGTCCTGAAAAAATGCAAAGATAATCGTAAGTCTGGTTTTTCAAGACAAGATTCTGAGTTTCCCGGAGAAAAAAACAACCTTGATTTACTTGAGGGGCCAGTGCCTATAAATAGTTTGTTTTGGACTATCACAAAAGACTGTAGATCAGATATGGCTTTGTGCATTTTGTTATTAATTCTTTTTAATAATAGAAAAAAAAGTATGTATGTGGGTATGGGTGTGTGTGTGTGTGTGGGGGGGGGGGGGGGGGGGGGTGCAAAGGTAATGAATACTAAGTGCTACTATAAAGTAAAAATACAGGATATCATTTGTTTTTTCAATGAAAAGTCTACACTACATTTCATTTCACTGGACACATGGCCTAATGTCCTTTGTGCAGAATCAGGAGTCCATCCCTGTTTTTGTGGTTAAGCACATTTCTAAAATGTAACCTACCAGATCTTTATATAAAAGAGAATTTAAATTTCTTTGCTTTTAATCACTGTTTATTGGACAGAAAGCACAAACTGCAAGTAATGCAGGGCACTGACATTAAAATCAGCTGTTACTGCATGCAGTGTCTTATTCTACTCTATTTAAATATTTCAGCCAAAGGCCTTCTTCAGTAAAATGGAACTTCGTAGAGAATTACCTTAGCAGCAATAACGCAAGACAAACAGTTTGTCTAGCCCGACGGCTGCTAACATATAAATACGAGAAAATTATATCTGTGCAGCTATTGCGCTAGACAAACAGTTTGTTTAGCGCAATGGCTGCTAACATATAATTCTCTAAGAAGTTCAGTTTTACTGAAGAAGACCTGTGGCTGAAATATTTAAAGACTTTATGACCATATTTAAAGTGGAATTAGACATTGTTTAGTTCTTTCCCTATTGGAAAACATTTACAAGGTGTATTGCTGCATGGATTGTAAAGGAAACTGAAGAATATGAATTAAGGATGAACTTTCACTGCAAATATTAAACTAGAATACCGTAATCGACCCTTTTAACGCCCTGTGTGCTTAACTGTTTCAAAATGGCGGCAAATATTTATAGTAGGTTTTCTTTCTTATAAGCGCACATTTCAATCAATTATTATGTATTGACACGAGGAAACAAATTTAAAGGTTAATCATAAGAGAAAAGCTGCTTATGGTCATAGAAAGATAGAGAAGCTTTACAATGAAAAATGAAAGATTCTGTAGCATTTGTCAGCTCTTGTAAATCAGCAGAAAACGAGCAAACCAGTAAACATATGTGTGCTCATAGTCATATGCCTCATCAATTCCAATGATGTGCGCTTATAGGGGCATGTGCGCTGATTAGGTCGAATACGGTATTGTGTCTGTAAGATACTAACGAAGTCCCTGTGCAGTGCCTCTCATGGGGCTGTGAACATAACAAAATTGTCTATTATTAACAAATACTATTTAAACCACATGCAGATTTGCATTATGCCTACAATGTTTATGCAATTGCTCTAAACAGTTCTACTGAAATCTGTGAAAGGAGTTGAATACACAAGCTGCATACCCTAAAGCACATAAAAGTGTCTTCCAATGATTAAGATCAAAAGACCAAATTCTGTCAAAATTAATTTTAACTCCATCAAAAAGCCAAATGCACATTTTCATTGTGTTCACATCATGTGTACAAAGTTTGAAAAGAACTGAGCGGTAGGAGCAGTTGATACGCAAACTCCATACCCTATAGTGCAAAAAAACTGCCCCAAATGACTAAGTTTAAAAGGTCGTAATTCTGTCAACATTAATTTCTTCTCCAGCAAAAAGCCACATGCAGATCTTCATTAAAGAATCCAGTGAAAACTGTAGGAGTTGATTACACAAATGCCATACTCTAAAGTACAAAAAGCTGCTCAAAATGACTAAGTTCAACAGGCCAAAATTCTGTCAAAATTGATTTTACCTCCATAAAAAGCCACATACACTGCTTCACTATGTCCACAACAGTTTGAAAAAGATCCAATGAAAACTGTGGGAGGAGTTGATTACACAAACTCTATACCTGAAAGTGTGACGAACGGACAGACAGACAGACTGGAGCAAATCTTAATGCCCTCTGACTATTGTCATGGGGGCATGAAAAATACTTACTATTTTCTTTTTTACTGGCTTCTTTCGATTTCAGGATGTTCAGCATCCAATGACCCTTGCTAGCTGGTTTGGTGATGATGTCAGTCTCACATGACATCATAAATGATGTCATAAAACGTTCCTTAAGACATCATGAGTTACATCCCTTCACGCAGATAGAAATGTCAGTGCAAAACTGTTGCAACTCAAGTTACAACTCTTTTGCACTGTGAAAACTTAAACATTAGATGACAACGTCTCAGTGCAAAACGGTTGTAACTCAAGATACAACACTTTTGCACTGAGGACACACATGGTTAACAGTTACAACCATATGACAAATATTATTTTTTTCCTGTAAAGTTACAAGATAACAAAGTTGAGATTTATGTAGGATATGTATACATGAAAAATACATCAGACTATGTAAAAAAGTGAGTTTTGAAAAAAATGCTAGTTACAACCCTTTTGCACTGAGCCAACGAATATGTGACCCGCGAAATGACAACACCAACAAAGTGGTATATGTGCCCAGCGAAGATTTGGATCACTTCGCATGGAGCTAGCTTAGACCTTTAGCCACCCTTTGAGTACAAAGCGAAGACTCTGATCAGACTGGGCGGACTCCCAGGCTGATTTGAGTTTTCGCTGGCGCACATGCCACTTTGTTGGTTTTGTCAAGTCGCGTCTGATGTAGTTTATTTTCCATGAGTATTCAAAGCGCAAGATACTTTAAAGTCGGACTGTTTGTTTGCATATATAAATTCACACGTTTTTCAAACTATGTCCCTTTCAAGTATTACCTATATAAAAGGAGGATTTCGCTTTCAAGCTACACCCAAAGTGAGGCCTTATTTCTGTGAAAATGCATAAACGTTTTCATATATTCAACCAAAGTCTGGCCTTTTATTAAAATTGCATGATTTTTTTTGATAAAGTACTCAAATCTGGCTGGTTTGCCTACACAACTGCAGACATTTTTGGAGCTGTATATACTATATAAACGAAAGGTTTGCGGTAATATGCTCCCCATCCCCAATATGCCGGGCCGGGTAGCGCAATCGGTAGGGCACCTGACTCGTAAGTCAGAGGTCCTGGGTTCGAATCCCGGTCTGGCCACATACTTTCGTTTCTCCTTCCGCTGATTCAAGAAGGGCAGTTGTCAGTTACTGGCGAAAGTATGTGCACTTAGTACTGGTTAACCGCTTAGGAGGTCTAAGCCTGCCCAGGAATAGTGTGGTTAGGTTAACTGACCGTCCCGACATGACCTTAGTTGTTTACCGTGGACGTTAAGCATCAAATCAACCAACCAGCCAACCATCCCCAATATTATGTAAAAGCGAAGAGTAAATTAGTATCACAATACTTGTTAAACCTGGCGCTTTTCTATAAATAATCGACAGCTCGATACTGATGTTAGGATGCTTCATATTCTCATATTTACGTCAACGTTAGAAAGATTGTCCCACCATTTAACAGAGATTTTCAATGGAAATTGGTTTTGTAATTAATCATTTTACAGGTGTTGATCTTTCGTCAATTTCACATGGTCCAGCAATTACGCTCACCATCAAGCCTGCAAGTGGCCATCATATAAGCGTTGACGTCACAGCAACGTTGCCATGTGGCCTGGATCTGAAGTCTTCTGGCTGGCCAAGGCCGGATACACGTAAAGTCTTATCAGGAGAGAAAATTGAGAAGGCAATAGCGGCTGGAATACATTTGGTACCTAAAGGGGACGAGGTTTGGTGTATTTCGTATTCAAAATGCGAGACATCACTTCTTGACGGAATCGACTCTGGTAATGAATGCCGTAAGATGTGTCACCAGCTTATCAAAAGATATGTTCAGATATTCAGTTCCAAGACATCGGCTTCTGGTGTTTCATCTTACATCTTTAAGGTAAGTTTTAAATAGGGTATGTGTAAGAGGGCAGGGAATGGGGAGACGGGGAGGCGGTGGCTGTATCGAGTAGCGTGGACGGAGGGAGGGAATAACAGCGAAATGAATTTGAATTTTAGCAAATTTCTTATAAAATAAAAGTTGACTTTAAATTTTATTTGAAAAGTACAGTCATGGGTCAAAAGAAATTCCACAAAAATTTTCCCCATAGATTTCATTGTATAATTTTCATGTTCAGGTATACTGGAAATTATATAGTGGCACTTCTGTTGAACGGATTTACACTTATTTTTGTGTCGGCAGACATCTAAACGAAAAATGCATGTAATATATACATTGTATTTTTGTGTCGGTAGACATCTAAACGAATAATGCATGTAATATATACATTGTATATTTGTGTCGGTAGACATCTAAACGAATAATGCATGTAATATATACATTGTAATTTTGCGTCGGAAGACATCTAAAGGAATAATGCATGTAATATATACATTGTATTTTTGTGTCGATAGACATCTAAACGAATAATGCATGTAATATATACATTGTATATTTGTGTCGGTAGACATCTAAACGAATAATGCATGTAATATATACATTGTAATTTTGCGTCGGAAGACATCTAAAGGAATAATGCATGTAATATATACATTGTATTTTTGTGTCGATAGACAGCTAAACGAATAATGCATGTAATATATACATTGTATGATTCTTTTCAGTCGTTCAACATGACCTCAAATAGCACGACTTTAACCACAGGCGCTTGAAGTTTTATGCTACTAAATATATTTCAATGATGCCGCTAACTGGCTAAACATCCAGGCTATGAGCCATTTCTTATGAAATGGCCTATAGACTGCGTCAAGTTTATGGGTTTTGAGTTTTTTTAACATAGAACTTCATGCGCCTGTGCTTTAACGTTCACGTTTGATTTTTTTGGTCCATTTTCTCGCGACGTCGCCATTAACGTCAATGGAAACTTGTTAATTTCAAAATTTACGCTAAGTTGCATGTTAATACTAAGGAGGCGGAATTCAGTTCTGTAAGCAATATTATTGCTAATTATTTCGGGTTTGGTCTGGGAGCATTGTTAAAATTAATTCTCTTGTACTAAGCAGCTGGCCACGTTGTATCCTAAATAATGAGTGAAACGGCAAAGACATAGATAGAAATCAGACAAACAATAACAGTAAACCACATCACAAACACCGCCTTGGAACGGTCAGTAATAAATAACGGGGAGCTTTAATCGGTTTTACTTTTACAAAAACCTAGAATTTTTAAAAATTGGGCCTATATACTGGTATTAAATGTTTAGCCCATTTTCTCTTACAGCACCAACTGTTCTGGATGAATGAGCAAGAAACGAAAGGACCCGACTACTGGAAACAAAGTAATTTTGCCAACTGCTTGCTGGATATGCTGTTAGATACAGTTCGGCTGCTGAAAGGCGGGAAAATCCCTAACTATTTTGATGAGAAGATCAATATTTTGGCGGGAAAAGAAAGGAAGATTCTGAATGAATTGGCTGTGTTCCTTCAGAATGAGTGGGATAAACTCATCCATGTGTGAGGTCTGGGGCCGTATTCATAATTGACTTAAGTGGTTGCTCTGCTGTTGCTAAGGCTAAATTTCTTTGAGGGAGATTCCGTACAACTATGAAATTTGCTCTGGAGGAACAGTCTTTGTAAGACTGTTCCTCCAGATCGAATTTCATAGTTGTACAGGGAATCTCCGGCTAAGAAATTTAGCCTTAGCAACAGCATAGCAACCACTCAAGTCGTTTTATGAATACGGCCTCTGGACACTGATCGTTTGGGCTCATAGTGATTACAGGGTTAACATTGGAGGCACCTTACCAATTATTGTAATGGTTTTTAATTTTTATATCAAGTCGCTTTTTAATTTCTTGTGATTGGTCAAATATTGTCGAAGCATCAAATCTTTTTTAAAGTAGCCCACTCATGAGAAAACCGTGTTGTGTTGTCCCTGGGATTTTGAAAAAGTAATCATTTGAAACTATTTTTGACATGGCTACACAGTATACACTAGTATGATTATGCCAGTATTTTATTCATGGCCAGTACACTTTCCCATGGAAAAAAAATGAAAATCTTTTGGTAAATAATGATTTTCCCATGTGCAAGCTGCTTTATTTGTTTGTTCTATCTAGTTTTTAAACATCATTTTCTATTTTTATGAAATTTACAACGTAAAATATGATAAAAGAACAATTTGCAAGAGAAGCACAGTACCAAACACTTGGGTGTAAATATAGTTTGCTTATTATTAAATTTTGTTTCTTTCTTTACGGTTGTTTGCCATTTATTGCGGGGTGAGCTTCATTTTCTGTAGAAGTTGTTTTTTCATGTAACTTGTCGAACGAAAAATTGATTGCAATCGCTGAATTTGTCTTTATTTCTAATGCCTATATTTGCATTTTGATAAAGAAACATGTATGTAGTTGGCAACTAAAAGAAAGAAAGAAAAACGCCTCCCTTCAATCAGTATTCGTAAGCCGTTTATCATATATCCAGCGGCCACACTTTGGCTAGCATTGACATGACGTTGCATCCACGTGGATGATGTTGCATCTGCAAATATACGACGCTGTTAGACGTTGCAGAAAAATTCAAGGCGCTGGGTATACTGCTGTCCTTTTATGTCATTTCTACAACGGTGAACATATCTTGTGACCTCCTGTAGCCTTCCGTCTGTACGACGCAGCTCATCCCGTCAAAATAGTGTTTTTTTAGCTTCCAGAATTGAGAGTAAGTTTGGAAGAAAAGGAGAAAATGCTTGCGTTGCTTTTCCTGAAAGTGTTCTTATGTAACTGTTATACTCATAACTGAGTGTACTCTTCTAACTCTTAAACTGATATGGCTTTGCGTTTGGCAGTATAGAGGAGCTGATATACGGCTTTGCGTTGGGCAGCATAGATTTACAGACTGATATAGTCCTTATGTCTGTCTACAAACAAACAGACTGATATACGTCTTTGCGTTTGACAGTATAGATTGATAGACTGTTATACTACCTTGCATTTGGCAGTACAGACAAAATAGACTGACAAACGTCTGCGTTTCGCAGTATAGACACATAAATTGATATACGTCTTTGCGTATTTGGCTGTGCAGACAACCCGACCGCTGTTCGTCTTGGCGTGATGCAGTACAGACAAACGGACTGATAGCGTCTTTGCGTTTGACAGTATTGACACATAGACTAATAAACGCTCTTCAGTTTGGCAGTACAGACAAATAGACTGACATACGATTTTGCGTTTGGCGATATAGCCAAACTGACTGATATACAGCTTTGCGTTTTGCACTATAGACAAACAGACTGATGTACCTCTTAGTGTTTGGCAGTATAGCCAAACTGACTGAAATACGTCTTAAAGCGTTCGGCAGTATAGCCAGATCGACTGATATACGGCTTTTCGATTGGCAGTAGACCGAAACTGACTGATATACGTCTTTGCGTTTGGATAGGATAGACAAATGAACAGACATACGTCTTCGCGCTTGGCAGAATAGACAAACAAATTCAAAAACGCCTTTGTGTTTGACAGTACATGTATAAGCTAAATGACTGATATACGTCTTTGCGTTTGGCAGTATAGGCAAAATGACTGAAATAGGTATAGGAAAAATGACTGATAAACGTCTTTGCGTTTGGCAGTATAGACAAACACTGATATACGTCTTTGCGTTTTGGCAGAATAGGCAAAGTGACTGAAATACGATTTTGCGTTTGTCAATATAGCCAAATTAACTAACATACGTCTTTTGCGTTTGGCAGCCTAGCCAAATTGGCTGATATATGGGTTTGCGTTTGGCAGTATAAGCAATAAGACAGACAAGAATTCAGCGGAATGCTATGTCACACCTGCACTGCGCTTACTATGGTTAAAAGGACTTGAATGAGAAATGGACGAAAATGCACGGGTTAACACAATTTTGGATGTAAAATTTTACAATTTTGGATGTAAAATTTTACTAAGTCAGAAGAGTATGAAATATAGTAGGAATAACTACAACACCCCGTGTGAACATTCTAAGAAGAAACTTTATGCCAGTTGTGATGACTACAGGTATCATACTTTCAGACAAAAAGACTAAAACGCTAGGGCCGACATAATTTTGCGTGTAAAATTTTGCGAAGTCAGCAGAGCATGAAATATATGTCGAGGGTAAATTAATTGCAACAGCCCTCAAGAACATTCTACGGCGAAGATACTTGATGCGAGGTTTGATGATTCTAGGTAAAATAGGTCGTGAGAAATGGACTTAAACATTAGGGTCAACGTAATTTTGAATATAGAATTCTACGAAGCCGGCAGAGCATGAAATATTAGTCAAGGTAAAAATAAGAGCAACAACCCTCGAGAACATTCTTAGAAGCGGCTTTAAGCCAGGTTTGATGATTGTAGGTATCATAGTTTGCGAAAAATTGACTTAAATATTAGGATTGACGTAATTGTTGAGGGATGGTCTTACAAAATTAGCAGAGCATAAAATATAGGTCAAGGGTAAAAATAAGAGCAACAGTCCTCGAGAACAGTCTAAGAAGAAGCTTTGTGCCAGGTTTGATGATTGTAGGTATTCCTAGATTTCCTTTTGTTGACTGGGCGGTGCTTAGGCCTATTTCTGACCTTACCTTCGACGAGTATATTTTCTAAAAAGGTGTAATGCGGTAATGATTTTAATGCTCACTCGCGCAGAAGAAAGCTCACTTTTACAAAAGGCACGGAATGATCGGAGATCGCCCAACAATTCTTTTTTTTTCTTTCAACCCAGCATGAAGACAGCGTCTAAACTTTACAACGTTGTGACGACGTCGATGCAACGCTATGACATCGGAACAACCTTTTATCATATACTTTCACTAGTATTGCCCTTGATACTAGATATTTGGCCCAACCATTATAGCCCTGTCAGAAAGCGCTGTCCAGCCCTGTTGTCAAAAGTCAGGTGTAGGGCCGAGATCACCTCACGTGCAGGGTGGGACATAGAGAATATTACACGGTTGTTTTGATCCCAGCCCTGATCTCAGCCCGAGTTGACCGTATCGGCCCGAGCCCGAAGGGCGAGGGCTGATACGGTCCGAGGGCTGAGATCAGGGATGGGATCAAAACAACCGTGTGATGATCTTTTTATCATATACT
The DNA here is from genome assembly GCA_963989385.1 of Ctena decussata. Lineage (NCBI taxonomy): Eukaryota > Metazoa > Mollusca > Bivalvia > Lucinida > Lucinidae > Ctena > Ctena decussata. Next base: position 65,030,927 of record OZ022507.1, read on the forward strand.
TTCTTATAGAAATTGAACTTTTGTAAGAAATACTGCAATATTTTTGTTTCAATAAAATTTGTCTGTTTTTTTTTCTTTTTATTGGCTGAAAAAAAACATGAAGATGTTCGAGTCGGATGATCATGGATGGTGAGCCGTGCCGCCATTTTTCTTTCAGCTGGAAGTACAACTGAGCACAAAATGAAGAAAACACATCATAATTGTTTGGTATTTTAATCGTAAATGGCTCAGATTACAAAATAAAACTTACCGAGAATGGTTTTCTGGTTTTAGAACAAACTACGAAGCCTCTGCGTGTCCACTTTCAACCAGTCGACGTGCGGCAATAAAACATGGCGGCAGACGTCTTTTTAGCTCGCTGAATTGTTTTGATGACGTCAGCGGCAATACTTGACGTTAGCGCCAAAATTGAGGGCCGATACAAGGGCTGAGATATTTCTGTCCCGCCCTGCACGTGAGGTGATCTCGGCCCTACACCTGACTTTTTGACAACAGGGCTGGACAGCGCTTTCTGACAGGGCTATAATGGGTGGGCCAAATATCTAGTATCAAAGGCAATACTAGTGAAAGTATATGATAAAGAAATTTATCATATACTTTCACTAGTATTGCCCTTGATACTAGATATTAGGCCCACCTATTATAGCCCTGTCAGAAAGCGCTGTCCAGCCCTGTTGTCAAAAAGTCAGGTGTAGGGCCGAGATCACCTCACGTGCAGGGCGGGACAGAAATATCTCAGCCCTTGTATCGGCCCTCAATTTTGGCGCTAACGTCAAGTATTGCCGCTGACGTCATCAAAACAATTCAGCGAGCTAAAAGACGTCTGCCGCCATGTTTTATTGCCGCACGTCGACTGGCTGAAAGTGGACATGCAGAGGCTTCGTAGTTTGTTCTAAAACCAGAAAACCATTCTCGGTAAGTTTTATTTTGTAAACTGAGCCATTTACGATGAAAATACCAAACAATTATGATGTGTTTTCTTCATTTTGTGCTCAGTTGTACTTCCAGCTGAAAGAAAAATGGCGGCACGGCTCACCATCCATGATCTTCCGACTCGAACATCTTCATGTTTTTTTCAGCCAATAAAAAGAAAAAAAACAGACAAATTTTATTGGAACAAAAATATTGCAGTATTTCTTACAAAAGTTCAATTTCTATAAGAAAGTATATGATAAAAAGATCATCACACGGTTGTTTTGATCCCATCCCTGATCTCAGCCCTCGGACCGTATCAGCCCTCGCCCTTCGGGCTCGGGCCGATACGGTCAACTCGGGCTGAGATCAGGGCTGGGATCAAAACAACCGTGTAATATTCTCTATATCTCAGCCCTTGTATCGGCCCTCAATTTTGGCGCTAACGTCAAGTATTGCCGCTGACGTCATCAAAACAATTCAGCGAGCTAAAAGATGTCTGCCGCCATGTTTTATTGCCGCACGTCGACTGGCTGAAAGTGGACACGCAGAGGCTTCGTAGTTTGTTCTAAAACCAGAAAACCATTCTCGGTAAGTTTTATTTTGTAATCTGAGCCATTTACGATTAACCCCTTGAGTGCCAGCGGGCCACTTTTGGGCCACTACATGGTATCCGTTGAGTGCCAACGGGCCACTTTTGGGCCACTGTATACGGGTAATAAAGAAAATGCGTTTTCGGCCAATTTATGCATTTACAAATATACATGTTTTACAAAAATTATTCTAGAGAGACTAAAAGGCAAGAAAATGGAGAATTCCGTTTGGTTATTACGTAATAAGTCTACATACACGACGTCATTTGTGCACGTACAGTAACGTCATAATGTAGACAGACGTCATAACGTAGAAGAGAAGATGGCAGGCATTTGGATCAGGGATTTTCCACCCGAACCAGAGATGGCAGTAAATTTCATTCAAGTGATGGACTGAAGACATGCTAGCGCGGAATTCCCGGCCAATTCATTCTTCAAACGTTTATGACGATGAACCTTATATGGGAAATGTTCCAGGAATTCCTAGCTGGCATGGTTTATGGTTGAAAAGATTTCCGCCCTCCAACGGGAATAAAACCCGGGACCGAGATCAGCAGGCCAGCGCTTAACTCTTTCAGCTACCGAGACACACACCTCCTAAATACCCTGAGCTCCAATTCGTAATAGAATGAATGATACATGTAACAGCATATAACTTGATTGAAAATAAATTACTTGTTTGAATACTTTCTTTTCCTATTGCACTTGTTTTTGAAACTAGCAATGCAGCGACTACCCTGGCTGCATACGGTAAAAATCCGAAGATTTTAATAATCATTTACGGTAAAATAAGTGGCATCTGGCTGCCAGTTCATTTACCATAATTCTTACGTGCGTTTGCCGGTAGAACATTTGCGGAAATCATGGTATGGTTCGATTAGCTACATGTAACAAGTGTTAACTGAAATCGCTCGAAAATACCTTCATAGTGTCTCTGCAGAAAAAAAAACAACAAAAAACAGAGACACTAATTATCACATCATCATCCTTCTTTCTTTCCAGACTGACCGCCGCAGACGGACACGTAAACTAGAAATTTGACATTTTCGATGTGATTTATCACCATCGCTAATTATGCATTCATACTGCAGATAATCGCACGCACGCACGCACGCACGCACGCACATGCCAATTTACAGGACGATGTACAAACGCGCATTGAAGCATGCATTTTATTTTGTCCTGTCGTGTTTGTTTAAGCGGGGCCATAGACCCTGCACTGTAGAACATAGCTTTTACGGTAGGATAACTGGCAACAAGTTACCAGTCATTTCCCGTAATTTTTACGGGCGCCCGTAAGAATGCAATAAACATCAAGCAGAGTAGGATAGAATAGAACATGTGTTATTTTGGTCATATAACCCTTCAACATTATGAAGGTATTTTCGACTATATCGTAATTTCCAACCATGATCGCCTGTAAAAATTACGGGAAATGGATTGGCAGCTGGTTGCCAGTTATTCTACCGTAAAATCTACGGAAAATTTTTTTACAGTGCCGGTACGAAACCATAACAGACACATTATCCGAGTGTATGTTGTGTCTTGTATGCACAGTTTTGCCAGTTTGTCAAAACTGACGGCGACGCTCAGCGACACCGCTAAGTTCAGCTCAGTACACACTGGTCGCGGATTTCCTGGTTTATTAGATTGAAAGTAATAATCGGATATGTGTCTCCATGGGAATCGAGCCCACGACTCCCCGCATGAAGACAAACACTAAATCTATTTGCCCAAACACTTCGCTGCGCGCATGTACATATGAACGCTTGCACAAACAATAACGTATACCCACAACCACGTACATACCCGCCCTTTCTTCGCAGATACAGACAGACAAAAACCTTTCTACTTTTGTTTCCAAAACACAAATCAGACAGACTAATAAACCCCATCATGCGGTTTTAGCATCTGTTGTTCGGGGCAGATACTCACATTTCTGTTTCAATTTTGAACATCATTATTATGAGTAAAATGGAGCAAATTCCACCAGGTAGTGTGTTTTCCTACAAAAGGGGAAACTCCACTAGAGAGGGTAAAACGGCTATGTAAAACACGTATAGTAGATTTTCCCCGAGGAAATTCTACTGTGAAAATTCATAGCCATTTTTCGAGAGAGGGGAAAGCACTAGGGGGAAAAGCTACTCTCTGACGGGGGTCATTCAAACCCGATAAGTATTTGATTTATTTCTTAAATAAATAGCTTGTCAGTTCTGGTACGCTCCAAGGGCATAGCCAGATCTAATACTTTGTTGAAGCAAAAAATCCATTTTGGGATTTATATCTGAATGCATACACCTCCTTTGAAGACCACTCTAATATGGAAACATCTGCCCCCTTCTCAGCTACGGGGCATGGAAGCCAAAGTAATGAAACTTCTCATTTTCATTTTTTTTCTTTTTTGAGAGAGTTGCCTTCCTCGCATCTCCTATGAATCAATTTACCTACAAGGGTCGAGGGAGTGGGGGCGCAAATGATATTCTGCTAAAGCTGTCAGCCGACAAAGCATGATATACAAAACACGTTTAAACGTGAAGGTATACAGCTCCAGGTTTACACGCCATTTTTACAAAGGGAAACAACTTTTGTGACTATCTCTCTGCTTCCCCGGACTCAAATAGGGTCAACTATGAAGAAAAAATTAGGGTCCTTTTATAGTTGACCCTTAGGGGGAAGGGAGGCAAAATGCAGAGTCCTTCCAGCTATGCCACTGTACCTTTTATGCTAGTGTTGGCGCTAACGGATGTTGAAATAACGGAACTCACGTCCTTCTGACCTCAGTATAAAGGCACGTCACAATGGTAAAACAATAAAACACAAAACTCCTTTTTCTTAAATCATTTCCTTTCTCCGGAATATCGATTCCTTTTTCTGAAACATAGCGGGGCCATATTATGTTGTATCGATCATACGGCATGCCATCTTCGTAAGCCAAGGGTACTAAGTCCACTTTGTTCCACGAAGGCATCATATCTCAAATGATATTCTTGTCAACAGAAACTCATGTGACAACATACATTTGTATATTAGTGTCCTCTTATCACAATGGTATTCCTTCGCAATGTCTTTATACATGTAATTAGAGAGAGAGAGAGAGAGAGAGAGAGAGAGATGCTTACCTCGCAATTTCGCCAAGCGAGAAGCACTTTATCTGTTCTTTTGCATTTTTTGCATTTCACAGAACTGTCCCGCAGTTTCCCGTTCGAAAGAAAAAAAAAGGAAAAGAAATCGCTAGGGTTTGCATAAGATTTGTCACGCAATGCATGCCTTGTTTTCTTTCCTATTCTTTCTTTTACCGGTCTTATAGTATGAGCACCAAAATGAGCGAGGGTTCGTCGATCACAGACCGGTTAAGCCCCCGTGTCATTTCATTACTTGCCGTCTCGTCTAGCTCGGTGACCACCGTAGTACATGGGAAATGGCTGTTCATAGGGCTGCCGCTGGTGATGTCTTTGGTGGTGACTAATTTTATGCTGTCCTTTTCCCACATGATGTCTTGGGTGGGATCTGGGATTGAATAATGTCAGTTCCTGAGAATTTTCCTACTTACTTATGCATAAGCGGGGAAACATCGAAAGGTTTGCGGAGGGCTTGTCTCGCTACAACCACGTTAGCTAACGAGAAACGATGACTATTGTTTATTTAGATCAAAGACGATGATAATAATAATTATAATAATAATGATAATTTCATAGTCATTAAAATGAGAATAATAATATAACAGTTATAACTAATCCTACCCCCTGAACCAAAGGCGTGCATCTGTCTAAAACTGCACACCACATGAACAAGCATTGGTATAAAACCTTCATCCTCTATCAGTATCTGGCGGAAAAGGTGAGTAAAACGCAAGAATAGTCCTACAGAGGGCTGACTTAACATTCGTCACATCTACAAGTCAAACCGAGAATTAATTACATTGGCAGTATACATTTGACTGGCGTCGCCTGAAACGGAAGCTTACGTCATGTGCCTACTGTGAACACTAACATCAGTCTGCGCATCAGCTCAGACAGACCAAAGTTATTTTCTTTGGTTTCCCGTGTTCGTAGGATTCTTAATTCTATATAAAAAAAGGTTCCTGTCTGCTTTCTGTCGAGGTCCCGTCTATGTGTTGGTGGGACGTTAAATCCGAGTTCACTCACTCACTCACACTCACTCACTACTGTAGAAATCAATTCAACAAGGCGACAACAAGGAAATATTCTAATCAGACAGCATGGATTCGCAGACTGACTTGTGGCTTCGCTGTTTACACACGCAGTAAGGCCAATGTAATAGAGCTGTGAAAGTGGTCAGCCCGCACACTGTAAACATTCCGTATTTTTACGGTAGAATAACAGGCAACCAGCTGCCAGTCCATTTCCCGTTATTTTTACGGGCGCCCGGAATCATCACGCAGAGTAGAGAAGAAATGGACTGGTAGTGATTTGGTCACATAGTCCTTCAGCACTATAAAAGTTTTTTCGAGAGCGGCCAATTAACACAAAATGTTCTACAGGCAGACGCCCGTAAAAATAACGGGAAATGGACTGGCAGTTGGTTGCCAGTTATTCTACCGTAAAATGTACGGATATTTTTACAGTGCATAATCACAGAAGAATAAGGTTAGCGTGCGCCTACGCACAGTCGGATAAGAGTCTGCCATGTTGTATCAACCTTGGTTTCTGGAAAGTTTTATAGCGACATAGGAAAGTCTGAATAGGATGCGCAGACTGATCTGATTGAAAAACATAAAATGACGAACACGATTTGAAGGTAACGCTAGACAGACATAAAAGAGTTCACATAAATTGAGATCTAGACGACTTAGGGATCAAATGGGTGAGCCTTTACAGTCAACCGATCGACTCAAAAGCATACGTGAAGACAGCAAGTGCGCCAAGCTTATAAGCGCTTTTAACGCCAAGACGCAACGTTGAAAAGTTGTTTGGGCGTTAACGTCATGACGTTGCAAATTTGGCACTATACGATTTTTGCTTGGCACTCAAAAGGTTAAAATACCAAACAATTATGATGTGTTTTCTTCATTTATTGCTCAGTTGTACTTCCAGCTGAAAGAAAAATGGCGGCACGGCTCACCATCCATGATCTTCCGACTCGAACATCTTCATGTTTTTTTTTTTTTCAGCCAATAAAAAGAAAGAAAACAGACAAATTCTATTGGAACAAAAATATTGCAGTATTTCTTACAAAAGTTCAATTTCTATAAGAAAGTATATGATAAGATCATCACACGGTTGTTTGGATCCCATCCCTGATCTCAGCCCTCGGACCGTATCAGCCCTCGCCCTTCGGGCTCCGGCCGATACGGTCAACTCGGGCTGAGATCAGGGCTGGGATCAAAACAACCGTGTAATAATCTCTATATCTCAGCCCTTGTATCGGCCCTCAATTTTGGCGCTAACGTCAAGTATTGTCGCTGACGTCATCAAAACAATTCAGCGAGCTTAAAGACGCCTGCCGCCATGTTTATTGCCGCACGTCGACTGGCTGAAAGTGGACACGCAGAGACTTCGTAGTTTGTTCTTCAACCAGAAAACCATTCTCGGTAAGTTTTATTTTGTAATCTGAGCCATTTACGATTAAAATACCAAACAATTGTTATTTGTTTTCTTCATTTTGTGCTCAGTTGTACTTCCAGCTGAAAGAAAAATGGCGGCATGGCTCACCATCCATGATCTTCTGACTCGACCATCTTCATGTTATTTGATCCAATAAAAAGAAGAAAAAAAAAACAGACAAATTTTATTAGAACAAAAATATTGCAGTATTTCTTACAGAAGTTCAATTTCTATAAGAAAGTATATGATAAAAAGATCATCACACGGTTGTTTTGATCCCATCCCTGATCTCAGCCCTCGGACCGTATCAGCCCTCGCCCTTCGGGCTCGGGCCGATACGGTCAACTCGGGCTGAGATCAGGGCTGGGATCAAAACAACCGTGTAATAATCTCTATGTATGTATACACGTCAATAAAGCGTCAAAACGTTGCAAAGACGTTCCTCCGACGTCGTATCGACCTTGTGTGTTCCTGTATGGAAACTGTTTATCATTTGCGAAGACGATAGCGTTTACCGAGCATTTTTAAAGTGCCAATTATGCGTAACAACTCATGAGCATGCTACCTTACCGATTTTTCATGCGGACTGCTCGATTTTGATATTGAATGGCAAGCCTCTAACAGCACCGCCAAGTCAACGAAAGGAAATCGAGGAATATCATGGTTTGCAAGAAATGGACTTAAATGCTAGGGTCAGCGTAATTGTTGATGGACTGTTTTACAAAGTCATCAGAGCATAAAATAAGGGTCAAGAGGAAAAAATAAGAGCAACAACCCTCTAGTACATTCTAAGAAGAAGCTTTATGCCAGGTTTGATGATTGTAGGTATCTTAGTTTGCCAGAAATGAACTAAAATGCTAGGGTCGACGCTAGGGTCGACGTAATTGTTGACGGACGGACGTACGGACGGACGTACAGACGAACGGAATGACTGACGGACGGAAAAGTGAACTCCTATATCGCACCTTGCTAAAGCAGGTGCGACAAAAACCCGCCTTTTCGTTTGGCAGTATAGACAAACAGACTGCTATACGTCATTGGGTTTGGAAAGATAGACAAATAGACAGATGTATGTCTTAGAGTTTGGCAGTATAGCCAAAGTGACCAATATACGTCTTAGCGTTTGGCAATATAGCCAAACTGACTTATAGCTGATCTGTTGCTTAAAAACATATGCTAGGTAATACTTCCTGCACCGAAACCTGCATAAGGATATTTGTATACTGTCAAACCTAAGCTCTATTAACTGACTGTATAGAGAATGAAGGGATGCAAAACTTGTTACACAAGTATCTACATGATAAATTTAAGCACATTCACAACATGAGAAAACATTATAAGGTGCATGTCCTTCTGGTATGCACATGTGCCCTTCGTCGGAACGGTAATTGGATATATGGAAACTAAAACCACGCCCCGTGAGTGAGAGAATCCAGGTATAACGTCCCACCAGCACATTGGTCATACGGAGACGGAAACTTGGTTTAAATTTTCCACTGAAATTTTCATCCGAAAGACCAGAAGAGACCGGGATCGAACCCCGACAACTGGAGTGGTAGTCTAGAGCGGAAACCACTACACTGCCGCCGCTCCTACCATGCCTGGTAAACGTGCAATTTCATTCCCATCTGGAAATTAAACAAAAAAAAATCTTTAAAAAAGATAATCGGCGCAGATTTATTGGATGTGTGTTTTGTTATATGTCTCTAGCTGAAGATTTGACAATAACTTTCATGAATAAGTAAGCTATGTCGGTAGGCACCCACAACGGTAATTTTGACACTGGGTAGCGAAAACGACCTATCTCAAAATTGAGCTGTCCAATTTGGAATTCCAACATGGACCGTGGTCAATCTTGAAATTGACCTGATTTCAAAATAGTTAATCAACATGTTGCAATGTTTGTTTGTTTGTGTTTATTAAACCTAAAGTAGAAATCGAAAGTAGATCTACGACGAAAAAAAGAAAGTTTTGAATATCTGCGTCTGTTTTCGATATCATTTCTATTGTGAAATATGACAGAGTGCTAGTATTTACAGTGCAGTCCGACGAGAAAAAAACGAAGATTAAATATTCATTGACCTTTGATATTATTGGCTAAATTTTGACATGTAATTACGCGTTATTTGACCAATGGAATCTTGTGAAATGTAGAACGATATCGAAATTATACGAGGCTGCGCCTCGAAAAAAATGACATATAGTTAGCCATACAAAATATAACAATGCTTTTCGACCTGTATATCAATTTGAGCCGCGACACGACAAAACCAACAAAGTGGCATGTGCGCCCAGCGAAAACTCAGATCAGCCTAGACATCCGCCAAGTCTGATCAGAGTTTTCGCTGTCCGCATTGAGCTATCTTAGTCCCTATGCTGTTCTTTATGTGCACAGCGAAGAGTCTGATCGGACTGGGCGTATGCCCAGGCTTGTCTGAGTTTTTGCTTGACGCACATACCACTTTGTTGTTTTGTCGTGTCGCGGCTCATATATGTACATATGTAATGCATACTTGTGCACAATACTGGCTTTGAAATGAAATCTAGTTAGCACAAAACTCCTGAAAGTGGCCAAACCGAAACGGTTTGGCCACTTTCAGGCGAGTTGTGATAACGTCACCAAATTATCTTTTACAAAGATGGATTTTTCAAATATATTGCTTGAATACACGTGAGTCGAATTTTGGCAATTTATTTGCAAAACCTTGATTTATTTTTCTTTTCATGTTCAAGTGGGAATGGAATTGCGCGTTCAGTTTACCAGAAGACGGTGTTAAATAGGTCGTTGCAATTCTCGTAACGACGTTCCCTAATGGGCTCATCGTTACGTAATCGTAGATGCACACACCTGGCGCCGAGTGTGTGTTGAATGAGTAACTAATTTTCATATTTTATACCTGTGTCGCAAAATTAATAGCATGCGCAAACAGAGAAGACACGGAGAAGCCTGTACATACACGCAGTCTGTCAGATCAGACTGTTCCCTTTCATAACAACAATCTATGGAACCTGAGGAATGATGCTAACGTAAAAATCAAAGCAATTGCCTAGCTCATGCACGCTGGCGGATATGCAGGTGGGTCTGAGAGTTGCAGTTCGTTCACGCTCTGCTGACGGATTTTTTTTTCTGAAGACGCGGCTCAAATATAAAGATCATATCGTAAATGCATACGGAAGAAATACGACATTAAAAGTTTCACAAAGTATAATACATATATGCATACGCCTTTGTAACATAATCTTCTACACCAAACAATTTAATATACAAACATTAATTTTTTTAACTCTTTAAGCGCCAAAAAGCAGACGACAAAACTTTACGTCTGCAAAATTTAAAAACTAACGCATTGTCCAAGTTATATTGTGAATTCAAATACTAGTGGGCAAACAGTGAAGATCTTGATTATGAGCCGCCTCATCAGGATCTACACTGCTGGCAAATTCTGCTATTTCCGTCTCTGGTACTTAAAATGTTAAAGCATCAAAAGAGAAAATAAGTGAAATTGCAAACAAGGTAGATCTAGATGAGGCGGCTCATCATGAGCCGCCTCATCTAGATATACACTGTGCATCTTCACTGTTTGACCTCTAATCTTTGAAATCTCCTCGTGGCGGAGTGGGGGAGGGTCAGGGGGGGGGGGGGGAGCATATACTATAGCTTGGACTCACCATGAGTCGCTTTACATGTACCTACATACTATATACACTACAGTTTTCAGACGTAAATTTTGATGTATGCATACTTGGGGATAACCAACAAAAGTTAAAAAAGTGACTGAAAATATGAAAGATTATGCAGGCACCTAAAAGTTCCTTTTCGAAAATATTGGACTTGCAGTCCCAGTCTCACAATGGCAGAGTCGTTCAAGTAATGTTCTATCTATTTTTACTCATCTCCAGAGCCTGTTCAAATATTTTGTGCTGAAATTCTGATTTAAATACAAATTCTCCAGGACCACTTTCACACCTGCGTCCAGCTTCGATGATGAAGCAACTCGATGTATCCTGTTTTCCAAACCGTCGAATCCCACTAAATGGCCAAAACAAGCAATGGGCCTTGTTTTTGTTTAAGAGCTTAATGCCATCCTGCAAGATCTGAAGATAAAACTTTCCGGATAAAATACCAACTTCTGAAGGAGACTGAATGACTTTCACGATGAAAGTATTGTCTGGAAGTCGATCTCCACTTTCTCGGTCGTTGTCCAGTAACCGGCGTTGTTCATTATCCTTGTCAGGTAAACGGTTTTGTTCTTTATTATTGCGACGCAATCGGAGTTGCTCTGTATTTCTGTGAGGTAGCCGGTGTTGTTCTTTATTTTTGTCATGAGTACAGTATTCGTCTTTATCTTTGTCGAGTAGCAAGAGTTGTTTTTCATCTTTGTCAGGTAAAAAGTGCTGTTCTTTATTCTTGTAAGGTAACAATGGTTCTTCTTTATCTTTATCAGGTAACCAGTGTTGTTCTTTATCTTTGTCATGTAACCAGTATTCTTTATCCTTCTCAGGTAACAGGTTTCGTTTTTTGTCTTTATAAGGTAACAATGATTGTTCTCTATCTTTGTCAGGTAGCCAGTATTGTTCTTTATCTTTGTTAGGTGGCCGGAAAATTTCAGCCCGCCCCCTTCTGTCTGGAACATAAGAAATATTGCCATTCAACCTGTTATTCATACCTTTGTGTGAAAGCTCAGGCCTTGATGTCTCATTTGATCTGTTTGCTCCTTCAAGCAGTGTTTCAGTAGTTTCATTGTCTACACACCAGCTTGAAGGTGACTGAGTATTGTGAAAATGAATATCTTCAATCTCATCGTTATCGGCGTAGTCGTAGTCATATATTGTTTCATTACCATTTGCTGACAGCTCAGCAATCTTTTCTTTGCCTCCGAGTTTCTTGTCGTTATCAGTTCTAAATTTCACCTTGTGTAAGTAACAATCACAATGTCGTGAAGACCAACATGTATCATCACGTATTTGCTCATTAGGATTCTCAATCGGATTCTCCATAAATTCATAATTGGTGTCAATCAATGCGTTATAAAGGTTAGGTTCTTCAGTTTCACTTTTGAGTTCTAAATCCTTATAGCGTGTATCACTACCGTTGTAACTTTTTGTATATTTGTCTTTCAGTGAACAAATGTAGCCATCTTCTGGCGCCCTCGCTCTTGTTGCCATGGTGATATGCATGTTTATCATTCCCTCAGCAGATTTACCGTCTAGATTTAATTGATTAACATCGCTTGTATCAAATCCATTGTTTTCGTTTTCATTTTGACTATTGTCTTCAAGGTTTTCATAATTAGGACACGCATCCTCTGAAACATCCGAATCTAATATCATATCTTCGACTTCCTTAGAAACAGCTTTAAATTTGTTCTTATCATCTTTTCCAGTCGGCATCTTTGTGTTTGCGTAATCATGACTACTTAATCTGGTCTCACCATCTGTATTCAGATTAATACTATCTAAGTCCTTGTTACAGTTTTCTTTATTTGTATTTTCATTCTTGGTATCGGCATTTAAATCATTAGCCAGCATATTACCGGCGGCCCCCTTCCAGTTTTTGTCCGCATCAGTTTTTCCTGCTTCTTTATCATTCCCCAGAACACAAGGTTCCTTTACATAGACTTCTTTTTTCAATTTGTTTCCATAGGCATACTGCGAACTATTGTCCAGTTTTATACTCAGTCCCTTTTCTTTAGACTTTAGTTTAACGTTTGAATCTACAGCTTTTGTTTTCGGTTTTATCGTTTCTTTACACAAGGCAAGTAGTATGACACGGTGGTCCGCGACGGCACCATGTTCATTATGGCTCCTGCCACAATCTAGGCAAAAGCTTACCTGGCAGTCGGTACAGCCTAAAACCGAACGTTTTTCTAGTCCCTTAGACAGGCATGTCTCACAAGGATACTCCATTTTACGCGAATTCTTTAGTCACTGAGTAAAATTGTAAATGAATTGTACAAAATATTAATCCTTTTTAACTAGTGGACTTGTCCGTCCTTATCATGTGGGTGAATCCATTTTTAGTTTTGTGTGTTTCTGTTGGGTGTTTTCATTTCACTGTATTTTGAATAGAAATTCCAGTAAAGAAACAGTGTAGACCATGATCAATCGCCGCATTCTGCGGCGTCTGAACTGGGTTTTCACTGTTTGCATATGTCCCCAAAATGGATTTTCTGTCCTGAAAGGGTTATAGGAGAATTGGAACGCCTCCAGGGGACTTCGTCATTTGGAATTTATCTCCAATTTCATTGGGGACTTCTCTTAAAGAAAAGATTTGTTCCGTCGAGGAGCAAATTCTTTCCTGTAAGAGCAGCCCACATTCTGAAAGGCATTTCGTTGGCTAGTGAAGCAACCAGAGAGTCATAGAATTTGTTTCCCTGTTTAAGAAAGGGCAGACAACTTCAAGTGTATCCATTCACCTACAGGCTGAAGAAATTGTTATATTCCATTACACAAGAGCAACGTCATAGAAGAACCTATCTTCTGGTATTTGCTGCTTGCGTATGCAAAGGCCAGCCTGCGCTGATTCTCACTTGATTCAGAACACGCACGAGTTTTACTGTAAATTTTTATATAAATACAAACTGTTCATGCCCGGATCTGACTCAGTGGAGATGCACAGTCTGGTCTAGGCATGCGCACTTTTGATGTCCCGAAAGACAGGCTGTCTTATGAAACATTACTTGTATCGTCAGTGCCTTTTTATTCGCTTAGATCAAATATCACAGAATATGTGAACAAAAATCCAGTTTCGACAGGTAGTTTATGCGTAAGGCAAAAACAGATCCAATATAATTTTAAAAGAACAACAGCTATCCGTTCTTCTGCACAAATACAGCTTCAGAAAGCTTAACATTTTCTCGTGAAATAAACTCAGATTGAGGAACAAGACACATTTGCAGTTTGGCTCCCTTTGTGAGAAAACCAGCAATATATTTTTCTTTAATTTTCCACTATCTTTAGAGTTCCGTAACGATAAAAATGTTTCGTAACGTCTTAGGAATGTAATCCTAACTTTTCACCACTTTACCCTGTTCTTTAACTATATTTACTTATAATATTTAGTATGCCAAGGTTATTAATTGTACCTATTTTGAAAAGAAATGTAAAACTTCCTGTATTATGAATGCAACAGTTGACAATCAATTCTTAAAAGACATTTGATGACTATTTTATTTGTTTGTATGTGTGTGTGTTTGTTTGTTTGTGTGTTTAAACTGGATGCACCTACACAGAGCTCTAGATAAGAGGGAGTATTTGGTGATAATTAGGGATAATTTTTGTTAATTCTGCATAAAAACATATGTTGTGACCCATCATCTGAACCGTCTCGACGAGACGGTTCAGATGAGGGGTCACAACATACGGTTTTGATGAGAAATAAAAAAAATTATCCTTAATTATCATCAAATACTCCCTCTTATCTAGAGCTCTGCCTACATACTATCCGCCATTTCAAAAACAGGAAAGACTTTTTGTGACTTCTTGTTGGCTTCCGCGGGCGATGCAAAAAGGGTCTTAAAAAGGGGATCTATTTTTAGTGCAAAGAATTTACTCCTAGGAGAAAAACAGCTCCTTCCTGTTAGAGGTGACTCCCTCTCTTTCGAGAAATAATAAGAAGAAGAAGAAACAAAAATTACCAGAAGACAATAAAAGCGCGTCTTATGGAAGTTTGACTTTACCAAGGGCATGTTAACTATTAACGAAATTGGCAAAGTGAAATGAGAATATTACCAGAGACATGAAAATAAAACTGAGCTGTGAAATGCAGGTCACAGTGACTTACGTGTGATATGAGGTCAGTCATTGCATCCGAAAGTAATATTTCACCAAGTATGATACAAGTCAATGAAAAAGTGTTAGAGATATTGGCTATAGCCCCTAGACAATGAAATATAAGTCACACTGACCTACAATTAGTATGAGGTCACTCACAGTGTCAGCCAAAACCATTAACCCAAGTCTGGTACAAGTTAATGAAATACAAGTCAGCCACAACCATTAACCCAAGTATGATACAGTGTTTGAGATATTGGCTAAACATAGGCCACACTGAGCTACATTTAGTATGTGGTCACTTACACTGTCAACCCAAACCATTAACCCAAGTATAATGCAAATCCATAAAATAGTATTAGAAATATGACGCAAAAATCACTGGACCAATAAATATATGTCACGCTGACCTACCTTTAGTATGAGGTTACTCACTGTGTAAGCCCTACCCACTAGCAAAAGTACAATCTAAATACATAAAATAGTTCAAGATATAGGGCGCAAAATTACTGGACCATGGAATATATAGAGGATTATGAAATTTATGAAATGAACCTTTGGCTCGCTTCATAAATTTCATACGAAATGGTCACGAGTGTAAGATTCTGTTTATCATATGACCCTTTAAAATGGGATTTAACGCCTTCAAACTGGACATTATTTCGATTGTTGACTTGGATGTTGTCAATGAGGTTACATGTACGCGCCAAAGTGTTATTACACGTGTGATCATACGATTTTCAGCTCGCCTGAACGAAGTTCAGGAAGAGCTAATGTACTACCCCCGGCGTCGGCGTCGGCGTTGGCGTCGGCGTTAGCAAAATATCAAAGTTTTACGTTAATGTTTTTAAGATCTCCTAATTTCTAAACCCTTTGATTCAGGACCATCCCCACCCCTGATCATGACACATAGGTCAAGGTCACGGACTTAGAAATTTTATGTTAAAGTTTTTAAGATCTCATAGTTTCTAAGCCTTTGAATTGATTTGAATTGTATTTGGTATGATGATAGATATTGGTCCAAAATATTATTCAGCACCATCCCCACCCCTAGTCATGATCCATAGGTCAAGGTCACAGATTTGGAAATTTTATGTTAAAGTTTGACGTTAAGTTTTTAAGATCTCATAGTTTCTAAATCTTAGAATTGATTTGAATTATATTTGGTATGATGATAGATATTCGTCCAAAATTTTATTCCGCACCATTCCCATCCCTGGTCATGACCCATAGGTCAAGATCACGGACTTAGACTTTATGTTAAAGTTAAGGTTAAAGTTTTTAAGCTCTCATAGTTTCTAAACCTTTTAATCGCTTTGAATTATATTTGGTATGATGATAGATATTGGTCCAAAATTTTATTCAGCACCATCCCCACCCTTCGACATGACCTAAAGGTCAAGATCTTAGACTTTAAAATTTTATATTGAAATGTTTTTAGAAATTTGTGTTCATGAAGGACAAGCGCCAGTTCAGGCGAGCTATGCTGTCTGGTGACAGCTCTTGTTAAAACACGACATTATCCACTGAATAACAGCGACGTCAAATGATAAACATATCAGCCGCGACACGAGAAAACAAACAAAGTGGTTGTGCGCAAAGGATTCAGATCAACCTAGGCATCCACCCAGTCTAACCAGAGCCTTCGCTATGCACTTAAAGGGTAGCTAAGGGTCTAAGCTATCACCACGCACCAAGCGAAGACTCTGATCAGACTGTGCGGATGCCAAGACTGGTCTGAGTCTTCGTTGGGCGCACATGCCACTTTGTTGGTTTTGACGTGTCGTGGCTCATATGTAGGTCACACTAACCAACAATTAGTATGAGGTCAGTTACAGTGTCAGCCCAAACAATTAGGCCAAGTATACAATGTAAATCCATGGAATAGTATTAGAAATACGACTCAAAATCACTGGCCCATGGAATGTAGGTCACACTAGTTAGTATGAGGTCACTCACAATGTCAGCCCAAACCATTAATCCAAGTATAAAGCAAATACATTCAATAGTGTAAGAAATACAAGGCAAAATCACTGAACCATGAAATACAAGTCACACTGACCAAGAATTAGTATGAGGTCACTCAGAGTGTTAGACTTTTAGCCCAACCCAGTAGCCCAAGAAGAAGGTAAATGGGTAAATTCAAGATATAGAGATAGATTTACATTGTATGAGGCAAAGGTAACTGTGACCTAATATCATGTTGCGGTCAAACTGACTCATCATCACACGCTATTATCATCACACATCAATTATAGTCCTAAAAATATGATGCAAAATCACTAAACCATAAAAGTTTGGTCACTGTGATATATATGTACTTTTATTTCACGGTCAAACATCAGGTCATAGTGACTCATTTAATCTTAAGTTTGAACGTTCATAAATCTAAATTTAAGGGACTTTAATAAGCAGTGTTTACTCAGATTCGACGCCGCAAATGCCTTCAAAATTAGTTATAGGCTCCTTAAATTGGAAATGAACCTGACAAAACAGCCGGGTCCAATCGTCATATTTGGGTTAAAAATGTTTTTTTCCCTTGGTGAATGCAATAGAATCACAGTATTTGTACTATAAAAACCTTAAAATTGTGACACCCAAAATAATTACTGCAACTGCTCCTAAAAATCAACCGTTTGACTTTGAATGCAGTAATGGTTGTAAAAGATGCAGATGATAGCAAACAGTGTAGACCCTCTCCACACGGCTCCTTCGATTTATTAGATCTTGGTATGCGCTGTTTGTTCAGACCTGTCCTAATACTTAGATTTTTTACACTAAGAATAGCAGGCGCATGACTTTGAAATGACGTCATACTGACGTCGATGCGACGACGTCGCATCGACGTCCGTACGACGTCATTTCGACGTTATGTGCCTTCTGGGATACACACATCTGCTAAAAACAAACGGCTATAGATTCTTTTCACTCGACTCCCGAAATGGTAGAAGAAAATGCGCACAGACACAACGAGAGAGAGAGAGAGAGAGAGAGAGAGAGAGAGAAAGAGAGAGAGAGCTCAACTGAGCACAAAAGCCGATTATTTAGCAAGTATTTACAGCAATTGAGCCCACCTGTAGACCATGTTTTATTGGCTCAAGGGAAGCAACTCTCGACGATACAAAAACAAATAATACAGACTTACTTCGGACGAAAGAGGGAAACATACGAAATAACGTAAACAAGGTACGTTTTCTGATTTAATACAGTTGTTTTTAATATGTTTAATTACGCTGCAACACTAGTTAACTGCTTATATGTGCACAAGGATAAGTAAATAACAGCATTTTGCACATATGTTTAAACTTGCTAGGGTTACAATAGGGAACAGTACTTTATCGAGCATAGAGCCACGTTCGTTTGATATTCGAGTGGATAATTATTGTCAAGTCAGAGAAATATTCCTCTCTCTGTTTCTTCTTGATTCGAATTCCTGTTCAGTTTAGGTACTTGAAACAGCATTCAAGCAAGTTTTGACATGCCAGTTAACAAGATAGTAGGCCGGTATGAGTATGTGTGCAGGGGCGGGGGAAGGTGTGTGTGTGGGGTGGGGGGGGGGGGATTTTTGATAAATCTGGCAGTGTCCATTATATAAGGGGTCCTGATGAGGAATAAGAAATGACGGACAAGACAAGTAGGGCTACTCGAGAGCACCCCATGCCCACTGTCCGGGTACAGACTCAGAGGGTTCATCAGTAGAGTTCGTGACGTTCCGCACATCAGATACTGTATCATCAGCTCATTCTATCGATTCTGGACGTTGTCAAATGCACGTTTAACATTGATTACTCGCACATTAAAGTATCGAAACCGCTAAATTTGTTAAATGAATATTTGACATTAGGTAGGCTATGTAAACAATTTCTCCTAAGATTGAGGGGACCATCCCAAGATTTAGGAGCCATGGGCGACTTGGCCTCAGTGTGTTATGGTATTACTCTTGATCCCTATATATGGTGACTGAATGCTGACCTGAGATGCCTACAGCATGAGCGCTTGCGTGCACACAATTTTATCGGTGCCAAGTTGTACACACTTGATACTACCTTGATGAACGAACCACGGATGTTAGACTGTCTCATATTCAGGCTCTGAGATGTGTATGTATACCCTGCAGCCCCATTGATTCGCCACAAATCTCTTGATAACGAGTTTTTCCAATGATAGTTATGAGACAGATCTAAATACCTATTATGCCCTGGACTGTCATTTTAACGAGGGACTTAGCATATACACAAGATTGAAACATCATTAATCAGAGCTCTAGATAAGAGGGAGAATTTGGTGATAATTCGGGATAATTTTTGTTAACTCTGCATTAAAACATATGTTGTGACCCCTCATCTGAGCCGTCTCGTCGAGACGGTTCAGATGAGGGGTCACAACATATGGTTTCAATGAGAAACAAGAAAAAATATCCTTAATTATCATCAAATACTTCCTCTTATCTAGAGCTCTGTCATTTGATTACTGTTGGCTCGGCGTAATAATGAGCACGCAACGGTGAAACAACGTTGACTTAATTTTGATTCAAAGTTATGACACACGTGTTTGAAACATAACTGACTCAACGTTGGTTCAACATCATGAAACACAACTTTGAAACAACATTGTCTCAACGCTGATTCAACATCATGATTTGAATCAGTGATGTTTTAATCTTGTGTGATCACACCGGGTAGGCGGCAATCGAAAACACTCTTCACAATCGATTAACGCGGATCAAAAACCATTAGAAGCAGCGTTTTCGATTGCAAATTGTCGCCAGTATGCAATCGAAAACGCTGCTCTAACGGTTTTTGATCCTCGTTCGTCGACTGCATTAGCGTTTTCGTTTGCCGCCTACTCGATGTGGTGATTGCTTGGCTATTTATTGAGAAATAATAATATTACAATAGTTCACAACATATGTTTTCGGTGAGAAATTAAAAATTATCCCTGAATTATTCTCAGTACCCCACCTTAAATGGAGCCCTTGTTAATGATTTTATGACATGTTTTTAGTAACCTTCAGGCTTATTTTATACATACGACTGATTTCATACTTTTTTTTTCTCTAATTAATAATAGATACTCTGCTATACTTAATTGCACAGCTTTTCAGTTAAACCATACGCGGAAGTAATGATTATGCTGTAGGCAGTGTTAATATATAAGCCTTAGAATAAAATACACGTTTCCCCTTATCCTTCGCCGCAGCATCTGCAGTTAGTACCAGTCCCAGTAATTCAGTGGGTAAAGCGCTGGCCTGCTTTGGAAGCGGCTATATTCGAGCTGTAAACATGGCTCCATTGCCCTTACATAACCACCCTTCCATTGACTAAGTATGACTAAAATAATGTTGAAAGGGCCGTAAAGCCGTATTTACAACCAGTCATATATATACAGGTAGTGAATAATTTGCCCATCGTTTATCGCTACATGTCTGCTCTTCAGTGCGAGGTGCAGAATAGCTAGGAGTCCGGCTTTCCGTCCGATCGGTCATCTATCCGTCTGCCCGTCCATCTTTACTTGCAGCGACGCTATAGCATAGAGCTTAATTTTTACTTTGAGTTCGGCGGATTTCTTAATTTGGTTGTATTTTTGTTTAATTGTAGAACGCAACAATTAATCAGTTAATCTTAAAAATGTGAATACAAACCATCACAAGACAGTGGGCGTGTTTGGCAGCAGACGACCTGGCAAAAACGAAGGTTGAAGATGACATTTGATGAAGGTATGTATCAACCATTTCATTAGCGGAAAGACGACTCTTAAGGCTCCAAAAAGCAGACGACAAATTTTACGTTTGCAAAATTTCCGAAAATGTTTCATCATAGCTACATCATATTGATAATTAAAAGACTACAAGGCAAACGGTGTAGGTACTGGTGAGGCGGCTCATAGTGAGCCGCCTCATCTGGATCTACGCCATTTGAAAGTTCAACTATTTCCATTTTTGACGCTTTAAATTCCACGAGTTTAATACCAGTACAACAATCGCTATGCCTGTGCTGTTGACCGAGTCGGTAGTATACCAAGTGACTGTCAACTGAAAATTACGGCTATGTACCGAGCAGCCGAAAATTACAGCTGTCGACCGAGCACTGTCGACAGAGCTAACACATCAGAGGCAAATGGGGATCAACTCTTAAAGGAAAGAATTTGCTCCTCAAATTCATTCCTTTAAGCCGACCCACCATTTGAAATGGTCTTGAATCCATGGAAGCAAGCACAATGTCTCGAAGGCCCCTCCCCTTTGTAAAAATGGCGGGAAAAACAAGGAGGTTCGCCTTTACACCTTGAAATGACCACTGTTCTTTCCAGGAGTTCTTGGCTATATTTTCGTCTTGTTGCTATGCGAAAGCATGGAGATATGCCCAAACACCTTAAAACGATCAATTTTCTTTCCTAGAGTACTCTGCTATATTTTTGTCTTGTTGCTATGCGACAACATGGATATGTCTATACCTTAAAATTATCACTGTTCTTTCCGAGAGTACTTTGCTATATTATCGTCTTGTTGCTATGCGACAACATGGAGATATGCCTTTACACCTTAAGATGATCACTGTTCTTTCCTATAATACTTAGCTGTCTTTTCGCATTGTTGCTATGCGACAGCAAAGAGATATGCCCATACACCTCAACATGATCACAGTTCTTTCCAAGAGTACTTAATTATATTTTCGTCTTCTTGTTATGCGGCAATATGAAGATATGCCCATACACGAGTGGCAGCCATTACGATTGCCATTACCAGAATAATGCATTTTCTAAAAGCTTCAGGTGAATTGAGACTTAAAATACTCATTTGCTATTGTAAGACTGCGATCTTTTTCACATTTTTGCGATGTGAGTGCATTCGGTATATAAACATACCGTTAGTGATCTTGTTGTCAGTATGAGAGGGTCAAAGGACATAGTCCCCCGGAAGTGAAATGTCCACGTTCCTACCAGGTTAAGTGTACAAGTTTGATGTTTTATATTGTTTTGTATTACTTTTCATGTTTTGTTTGACTTTATTCAGAAATTCACAAACTTCAACAAGAGTTGGAAAACAAGTTTCGTGACGTCAGAGACCATGTGATATTGTCAGTAAGGAATTACAGCATGTGGATAGCGTTTCTGTTGATGGTTGTTACCACTTTGGTTCTAGTGATTGGGACTTTAGTTGTGTGGTACAGACATCGCCATAGCAATCAAACCGAGAGCAAGAAGGACGAGTCCAAAGGTCATGGTACCAAGGTCACTGTCAAGGACAAGGTCATATCAAACGTCAGTGAAAATAATAACAGTGTAGAAAATGGGAATGTTAAGGCCAGTGGAAATGATAGCCCTGTGAAATCTCGAATACCAGTGCGAACTAAAGTAAAACAATCATGAAAATTCTTCTGATCTGATTTTGTTTCCCTTTTGCTAAATTTGTAATACGACACCACACGTGCGCCTAATGAAAGAACCCGGCGTTCAGCCATGTTTATATGATTTTTTGTTGCGAGTCTATATATTTTTCAGTTTGATTTGTTCTTACAAAACGAGGGTAAAACCTTTATAACAGAAAAGGGTGGTTACCTGTTCGCAGTTGTGTATTGAATATGCACCTGCGTATTTGCATATTTTCACAAAATATCATGTAGGTATATATACTGGTTGGTACCTGGAAACCTGTCATAATGCATTTTTTGCCTGTCGGAATGGCAAGAATTTGTCCCCGTAGGAGCAGATTCTTCCCTCGATTAAGAGTTGATATCCCAGTTTGAAGGGCATTCCTCATCCAGGGTTGCAAATAAAAAATCACAATAATTGTTTCCCTTTATAAAAATTGAAGAAAAATATTAGGGTTTCCACATGCACTTTTTAATATTGAAATGGGTAATAAAGAATGAACTATTCTTTCACACCAGATTTCTATTGAGCCGAAACTCTGTTTAATAAACCTAACGTTGAAGAGAGGTCCTTTCATCAGGCGTTGCGTTATGTTACCCCTGCATTAAGTGGTGGGAGCGTTTCTCCCCTGAATGCATCATTTTTCATGTTTTTTTCTGGGCGGCAGACAATTGGGTATTATCTGTCGCCATCATATAATGTTTTTCCTTGTTAAATGTTGAATAGCCAGTATCTTATCTTCACGGGTAGCTTAAAATGCTCATTTTATTTGCTGCATATACATGTATCATAAAGTTCTGTATTAGCCAAAATTTGGAGGCATTTAGGTAAATGGGTATTCCCCCATCCTTCGTTTTCTGTCATTTTTACAAAGGAGAACAACTTGTGTGACTTCATGTTTGCTTTCCTGGTTGATAAAGTCTTTTCGAAATGGGGTCAACTCTTTTAAAGAAAAGGATTTGCTCCTTTGGAGCAATTTCTTTCCTATAGGAGTTGTCCCAACTTCGGAAAGGAGGCAAAGTGAAAATGGCAGAGTTGCTTTCCTTGAAAGTGTGCCCGTTTACCTGTATAGATGTTGCTATTTGCAGAGATGGAAAACACAGGGTACAAACCAGTCCACCAATTTTCGCTTCCTGCAGAGACTGTCCATTATATTTGGCTCCCGCCAAGACGGTCCGCTATCTCTTGCTTCCTGCAGGGACTACCGTCCTCGAAAAATGGCTTCCTGCCGAGACTGTCCGCATGACTCTGCTTCCTGCTGAGAGCCACAGTAGGAACCAGAATCACGCGGACAGTCTCTGCAGGAAGCCATTTATCATGTACAGAAGTCTCAGCAGGAAGCAAAAGATCGTGGACAGTCTCGGCGGAAGCCAGATATGACGGACAGTCTCTGCAGGAAGCGAAAATTGGCGGGCTGGTTTATACCCTGTGGCAAAAGCAGGGCTGTTGATAAGATGCTTATTTGGTGGTACTTCTGGAATAATCTTTCTTTTTTCACAATTAAAAACATATGCTGTGACTATTTATTGCTTCGACCGAGGCTGCACAGCTTTTTAATGAAGAATTGTCAGATTTCAACTCTGAAAAAAAAAAAGGAATTGTCAGAAATTTCCCACAATAATCATTAACTTTCATCGTGCACTTTTATCTAGGCCTCTTGAAAAGTATGTTTCAGGACAAGGAGGCAAGTTATCCTAATAATATGTTACGGGTCTTTTAATATTTGGAATCTCAACATAATGCCATATTTTCACCCCATACCCCAAGTTTTGGCGTTTCTGGATTATACAGTTTGTCTCAATACCCCATACTTTCAAGTAAAATCAGCTTTGAGCAAGTTCATTTTGAACACTTTTCATGCCTGTCCATTTTAGGGTGCATGGCTACACCTCCATGTTTTTCTTCCATTTATACAAGGGGAAACAACTTTAGTGACTTCCTGTTTGATTCCTTGTGCGATGAAACCCTTCCAAAATGGGGTCAACTCTTAAAGAACAGAATTTGCTCTCCTGAGCAAATTCTTCCCTGTAAGAGTTGATGCCCATTTACAGCGAATCCATAAAAAGAAATGGATAAGTTGCTTCCCCTGAAAGTGTATGTCCATTCACCTTAAGAATACTCATTTATACTAGTTATGCTGGTCTAATTAATATGTGGTTGGCATAATTCATATTAAGTCTTGTTAATAATGACTGGCATGAATCTTGCCATAAAATGGGTTGATCTTAGCTGGTAACATTTGAATGTATTGGGTGATCAGTCATCTTCGCCAGCAACGGATACTAAGTCCACTTTGTTCTTTGCGTACGTAAGGATTACTAAGGAACAAGGTGGACTTAGTACCCTTGGCTTGCGAAGATGATGATCAATGTATGTTTAAGCGTTTTAGGGATAGTTGTTCTGTTATTTTTGATCTCCGTGTTAACCAGCACAGCTGATCACTGTCTGTAGACGATTTGTCTTACCATGTTTATATTTTTCATAAATAAATTTTCCTGTACAAATATGTGGTGTCAGTGGTGTCTTTTCAAGCCAAGAAACTGATGGTTATATGGTCTTGGTATTAATGGTAAAACATCCTTCTTTTTTGGACAGTGATGCTTGAATAAACGATAGGAAAAGTCTGTGAAAGTAGGTTTCGTAGTCTACTGCCTGAGCGTTGACCGTCTCACCGTTGTGAGTTCGATCTCCGTTGGCCCGCAGATTCGAGAAATCCAAACCCTACTTGCGGAAGTTCAAGTGGTAGATTTCGGTCATTTCTTCTTAACGAATGGCTCGACATGAGAAATATTCTTGAAAGAGCTAAAGTACTATCATTTGGCCAACAAGGTTTATGGCAAAAAGAGGGGAATGAACGTGCCCCAGTTCAAAAATAAAAGAATATTAACCGACTGACTTTTTTGTGCCCAGAATTTGTGGAGGAATGGCGAGACTTTGGTATAAGTGAACGGTGCGAAAGCGGATCCTGTTTATAGAACGCTCTTTTTTGGACCAAGACAACATAAAGTGCGCTTTCATTTTATACTGCCTAGATCTCACTGCGCTAGTATACAGATAAACAGTGTGAAAATAAATGCATGGATGCTGCTGCCTTGAAACTCATAAAGAACGGAGAAATTAATTCTAATGATGTGCAGTCATTCGCATTATGAACTTCTTGGGTATTCATATTGTGCAGTCAGTCGTTTGAGCTTATTGTAAATTAGTAAAGCATACCTAAATTGAGCCGAGACGTCATGAAAGGGTGCCTTAAAAGTGATAGTTATGAAAGCTCTGATCAGGCTGCACATGCATGCAGAAGGATCAAATTCTTCTCTATGCTCCCTATAGAGTTAAGCTTTATGGTTATATTGGGTGCCGTTTTGCTATTTAATCTCGATTTATATATGTCCAAAATTTGATTTTTGGATATCTAAAAATCTAAATTTGGATATCGAGAAATATATCCGATTTATGGATATCCAAATCTCGAATTATAGATATCCAAAAGTTGCGTTATGGACTCTTGGACAGCCAAATATCAATTTTCGGATGTTTTCAATAGTTATTTTTGGATATCCGTTGTATCCAATGGATATCCATAAATAGGTAAAGGATATCAAAAATTTGATTTTTTTTTTGATATCCATAATTCAGTTTTTGGGCAGCCATAATTTAATTTATGGATAACCAAAATCGATTTATGGATCTTCAAACACAAATTTGGATGTCCATAATTATTTTGTGATATCACAAAATGTAGTTTTGGACACCCAAAAATGAATTATTATGCAAAACTTAGTTTTGGGTTATCCAAAAATAGGGAATAAATAGTAAAACGGTGCCTCATATGGTTACACAATTTGTTTCGCCATGTTTTCAAAGAGGGAGGCTACTCTCACTTCCTGCTAACTTCCCTGGGCGCAAAAGCTTTTTCAAAGTACTGTCAGCTAGAGTCTATTCCTAAACGAAATGAATAAATATGTTTATACCAAATGAAAGAATCTGCTTCCCTAGGGTCTAGTCCGAAATGAAAATCTGTTCATAGGAGAGCAAGTTCTTTCCTCTAAGAATAGACCCCTTTTGGAAAGGGCGACAAAAAAGAAACTTGTAGAGTTGCTTCCCCTGAAAGTGTACCCATTCACTTTGACTGGATCAATAAACTTTTTGATTCCAGTAGGGAAGAATGGTTAGGTTGCGTTGTGTATTATGGCACTTTTTGGCATGCCATACCTCTTATTTTTAGTTTCATACCATCAGGCTTCAAACTGTAAAGGCAATGTTGTATTTCGACCATATCAGAGAAGAAGCAAAACAGAAACACAGTCTGCACTATTTATTAAAATGAATCTTATTGTTTATATCAATTTCAAGAAAATAAGTTTTCTTATCTAAACGATGGGTGTGCCTTCCCAGTGGACATACAATGTTGAACCATCACTGAATAAACGTTGGTTCAGCGTTATTGTAACGGTGTATGTCTGTCGTGTTCGTCTCTAATTAGCAAAAGCCTACTGTCAGGAAATAACGTTTCAGGCAACAAAAGATGACACTGATCCGTCGCTTGATTGCATGCTGATGATAATTTGAATTTTAAAAATGGCTAATGACTTGGCTTTGTTAAAATCATGCTATAAATCAAAAGCGAAGAACTGTTATATATACCGGACTTGAAAGAAATGCATAAATCTTATTCTATCGCATCTTTTTATGCAATTGGCAAATTTTGGAGTAACTGGCACTACCCATCTGACAACACCCTGGCAAATATTTTACATTGTAACTGATACCCATAGCTTAGCACTCATCATGCCTTAAAAACGAACTTTGCTAACTCATTGCTACTTGCAGAGCTCGTAAATATGAACAATGCTTTTATAAGATCCATCACCGGTCACAAGAAACCTTTCTTCGTAAGGATCAAACGATATAGCACGAGGATGTGGCAGTCCGTCCATGAGAAGTCGAATACGCTTCCCGTCACGTGACAACTGATGTATATCACATGACCCGTTTCCGCAGACATACACGCATCCATGGTTATCAGCAGCGATTCCCGTAGGAAGTTTTAAATATTTCTCAGAATATTTGAACCGGAAATCTCCTTTCATTGTTACACCGGTAACTGTGTTGTTGCATTCGTCTGAAACGTACACGTCTGCGTTAAAGGGATTTGTCGCCAAGTAACTCGGGCGGGTAAACATGACGTCACCGTTTGCATCAAGCTGCAAGTCGCGCACTTCTTGTCCTAACAGGGAAATAACTTTCACCGTTGCTTGTCCATTACAAGGCGTGTCACAAGCTACCACCAAGTCCTTTTCAAAATAGGAGTAGGCAATACCATAACACTTGCCTGTAGTGTTGAACTGCTCTACTGGGGTTATACAGTCACTAGCGGAAGCGGTTATCACGAGAATTTTCTTCTCAACCGGAAGTGTCACGGCCGCCAGTCCTCCAGGAATACACGTGATGTCCCAAGGAGGCGTGTTTAGTTCCAACTCGCTTAGAAGATCTCCTTCTAGTGTGAACAGCTTTAGCTTTTCATTTGCGTTATCAACTAGGATTAATCTTTCTTCAGAGAGGAAAGTACCTCCGGTCAGTTCCGCACATTTACCATCCATGGCGGAAGTTGCTTCAAAACGGGTTAGAAGTTTTGCATTCTTCTTTACAAATGGTGAAACAATACTTGGGTCTTTTAGAACTCGCAAGACCCCTATTTCGTCTAGGGCCAAAAGAATATGCTCAATTTCGTAGTTGACATCTAATCTATAATCGACTTCATGTGTGTTATTAGCTTCCTTTTCAAGAATAGTTTCATATCGACGTAGTTCCTTTTCCATTCTGTGAGCAACTACAAACAGTTCATTGTCTGTACCGTGTTTGATGGCAGCATTTAGAACCCCAGTTGAACTGGATATAGCTTTCTGAAGCAATTCACAGCGATGTATCTGATCATTGAGCAATCCGACCTCAAGATCGTGCGTTGCATCAAAATCTTCCGAAAACATTTGTTCAAGTTCATCCAGCACCTTGTTTATCTCTGCTTTTACTTGCTTAACTTGCTCAAGAACAGCCACTTTCTTTGCTGCTAGTTTGTCAATATTACGTTTACGGTCTACAACAATGCATTCACTTTCTTCCATACTTTCTTTCAATTTGTCCAGAAGTTTGAAAGCTTCATTAGACTCGCGTATATCTGCAGCTACTTTATCAATTGTTATTAGATTCTGACATCCTTTATGGTCATTGGTCACACATTCAGCACACACCATCTTGTTATCGTCCACACAGTACATGTCAATAAATTTACCGTCATGCTGAAAACATTTAATTACTTCTTCGTGTTTGGTCAGTGCTCGAACATCTTTAGTGTCATTCACATCTACCAGGGTATGACTATCAGTCGCTTTCAGAACCTGATGGTATTTAGCGCATGGTTCACAGAGTGCTTCTGCGCATTCTAGGCACCACTGAGCTGCAAGTTTTGAGTCTGAAGTTTTACGGCAAGGTTCGCATTGTCTTGCCTCCGCCGGTATAGAATCATATCCCATAATACTCATCAGGAGATGGTTAACTGGAAATAGTGACGCCCATTGTTTTGGGATCGTAGACGCGCTTTTTGCATTAGGAACAGTCACGTGTGTCCGACAGACGGGACAGGGGAATCCATCCCCGGTCCATCTGTATGGCTGGTTGTCGAAAATAGACGCCGGAAGTTCCCCCAACTCCTTGCAAACTTCGTCGATATTACAAATATATCCGTGTAGACATTTCTCACAAAACGTATGAAGACATGGTAGATATTTTGGCTTCGAAAATGATTCCTGGCATATTGGACACGTCACCATACTGGCTAGAAAATCCATTTTAGGCTGAAATGCACTTAAAATGTCAGCTAAGCTGAAAAGAAGCTAGGTAAGCAAGAACAAGAAATGAAGTCGTTTATTCTATAAGAGTAGTGTTTACCGTATTTGACCGATAACGTTTGGACAGTGTTGCCTGATAAAAAAAGACAAAAGGACGTGGAGCTAGTCCGACTGCTTCTTAGCAATTTGATAAGGATATACACCAGTTGCCAACAATTTTATTAAACTTCCCTGGTAGATAAGTTCGAACGGATCTGTCCGAGTGTGGCGGTTGGGTGAAGGCTTTTCAGAAATATTTGAAGTACCATAATATTTACCCTAAATAAGTCAGTGTAAGAAACCAAGTCGTTTAAACATTTACTATATTAAACAATGTATAGTTCGTAATTCAGTGAATTCATTCACCTATTGATAAGCCTCGGCTAATAATCACAAAAACTGAAAGTAGTGCCAAAATCGGGCTTGATTTTAATAGTAATTTTTCAGATATGGGAACAAAGAGGGCGTTTAACTTTGACTAAATATTTGTTTAGGGGTATTGATTGATAGTAGATTGAATATAGTATTCGGCATTTATCTTCTTTTGGTTTTCTTTTGTCAATAAATTTTTGAATATTTTTTATTTTTTTCGCTGATGAATCGATTATGCCTTCGATTTTCGCGTTAATAAAACGCATTTATTTCATCATGTTATACTTTTAATCTGTATTTTATTCCTTTTTCATCCTTTTTTATCTTTTTATCATTTTTTCAAATCATAATTGAGCCGCGACACGAGAAAACCAACAAAGTGGTTATGCGCCCAGCGCAGACTCAGACCAGCCTTGGGATCTCCCTAGTCGGATCAGTCTTCCTTAAGCGCTTAAAGGGTAGCTAAGGGTCTAAGATACCTTCCTGTGGACAGCGAAGACTCTGATCAGACTGGGCGAATGCCCAGGCTGATCTGTCTGCGCTGGGAGCACAACCACTTGGTTTTTTCTCGTGTCGCGGCTGCCTCGTGTCGCGGCTTTCTCTCATTTTTGCAGCTATCAGCAGGGCATTTTACATGTTTTACTGACTGTCCTGTTCTCAGCTTGCAAAGCGCATATGGTCATGGCTTCTGCCTGTTCTGCGATCTTGACCGGATCGGATACATAAGGGCGGGCTGGTTCTGATAAGAATGCAAGAATATTTAAGTTGATTTTCGCGTTTGAGAGTCTTGTAAATGAGAAAAGAAAGACTTCATGTAGGTTTACCGAAGCCTTATGGCAATATGAGCTGTCGGCGTTGGAGGTCCAGCAATACCGGTATGAAAGACGGAGCCCATTTGAGCCGCGAAGCGAGAAAACCAACAAAATGGTCATACGCTCAGCGCAGACTCAGGTCATTCTGGGCATCTGCCCAGCCTGATCAGAGTATTCGCTGTCCCCATAGAGGTACCTTAGACCCTTAGCTACCCTTTAAGCACTTTGCAAAGAGGCTGGTCAGACTGGGCGGATGCCCAGGCTGATCTGAGTCTGCGCTGGTCGCACAACCACTTTGCAGGTTTTCTCGTGTCGCAGCTCAGATTTTGGCTTCTACTTCCACTGCATGTATAAAGCTTCCCTGATTGGAAAAAGCTATCCATTTACTGCTAGGTTGACAGGGCTTCGTTCCTGTCACAGGCCGGTCTATTGGAGATATGAAACAATTACATGAGTCATATTAAATATTTATATGTAAATAACAATAAACTGTCAAACACAGTCGACCTTTTAAGCATTACTTCCCTTTATATCTTTCATCTCGGTTTACTGACCAAAACTATTATGATTTGGTACATGTACAATTGTTGAAAATTGATAGGTGACAGTCTAATGTTAATTATTTAGCCGTGTCGGGAGGAAACCTGTCCATACATGTGAACCACACAGGTCAGCCTGTCTGCATGTGCAATGGAATGGGTAAACTTTCAGGGGAAGTAACTCTGCCATTTTCATTTTTGACCCCTCCCTCCCCCCTTCCCCCTCCGCAAAGGAGTCAACTCTTAAAGGACTGAATTTGCTCCTATCTTTCTTTTAAGAGTAGACCCTGTTTGGAAGGAATTTGTCTTCCAGGGAAGTAAACAGTCGCAAAAGTTGTTCCCCTTTGGATAAATGTTAGAAATATATCGGGGTGTATCCGTTCGCCTTAAAAAATACTGATGCATGCATGACTGAATTGCGCATGTCAGCTATCAGATTTATTCAGCGGGAAAGTAGCGCATTCCCTGACCTGTCACCAGACTATAATCTGGTCATGTTGATCAGAACATGCACAGTTCAATGAGATCCAAAGACAGGTTAACCCGTGACGCACTGACGCATCTGAAAAATCTTCTTATTTCGGTTCTTTTCTAGTTATTCGCGGCTGTTAGTTACAGTCCAGAACTTGAACATTGGCACGTGTGGCTGTTAACAGAAGTTGCTTGATGAAGATTCTGCTGCTGGTATCACACATGATGACCGCCATATCTCCTGTGCAGCTGGCAACACGCTTATAAGAACTGAAATAATAATAATAATAAAGTACTTCTATATGATAATTGAGCCGCGACACGAGAAAACCAACAAAGTCGCATGTGCACCCAGCGAAGACTCAGAGCAGCCTGAACATCCATCCAGTCTGATCAGGGTCTTTGCTATGCGCTTAAACGGTAGCTTTGAGTCTCGGCTAGCAACATGAAGACGGCAAAGGCTCTGATCAGACTGGGCGGATGCCCAGGCTGATCTGAATCTTCGCTGGCCCGGCGCAGGTGCCACTTTCTTGGTTTGGTCGTGTCGCAGCTCATGTTAGTAATACAATTTCATAAAGTGAACATAATAACAGTGAAATCCACAAGAAAAACGGTACGCCAGGCAAATTTGTTAGTGATCGAGAGACACTTGGGGCTTTTGAATGAAGCTTGGTGAAGCGACTGTTAACAAGATGCTGTTCTAGATCTTAATAAATGTTTTAAATTTTCACAGCAGTTTGGCTTCAGACAATAACAGCGTAACTCCTGACATTTTGACATTGTGTCGATAGGAAACTTTTGCATGGACGTAACTTATTTTGACCAGCTTCTTAGCAATAATTCTAAACGAAGCTTAATTTATAAAGGCGGATAACAATAGTGCCACTTAGTAGTTTCTGACTTACTTGCAGACACTTTTCTTCAGTTCCTCATTCGAAAGTGTCGGGTCCCTCATAGATACGTCATATTCCTCTTTGAAAGTTTGGAAACAAAACGCCATAGCTTCTTGTAGATCCGCGTTACCCACACAGCTACTGTACTCAGAGAGGTCTAAAACAAACACACGCTCATTGAATAATGGTACAAAATACAGCCTAGCAACCACACAACATTACCAACATTGTATCAATTACTTTTATTCAAAGTTTACTCGACTTTTTCAACTTTTTTTGGGGTTCGCTGACAGAAAAGCACCATATCTAAGGTAGGCTTACTTATTTCAGACTTGAGCTATTGTCGTATTATCTAAATATTTTGATATTATTGTTTCTAAACTATTAGTGCAACAATCATATATCCGGATTGAATCCCCCCACCACCAGCAGCAGCAATTTTCTTTATAGAGTAGCCCCCCCCCCCCTTCTTCTGCTCCAACTCCTTGGAGAAGTGATTCACTGACTGCGAAGCAAATCTAATGTTTTCTCGTTTGTAAAAATGGAGACCAATCTACCGAACACCTTTAAAAATATCAGGTTACTAATTCTATTTTTTACATTTTTGCTACAAACTATTACGACAGCTTCTGATTTAAACTTCAGTTTTAGCATTCGTTTATGTAGGATGCTTCTAACATTTTTTTCCGAAAGAAACAATTTCTTTGATATGCTTCAGTCATTTTAAAGTGGATTTTTAAAAGATTATAGGGTCAATGCGGGTAAATACGGACGATTTTTACACATCGAGGTTTCACACATCCTTGTCCTCTGTATACCTACAGCATGCAGCCGGATACCGGTTTTTATATTCGATTAATGTCTTTTCTTGACTCTGACAGTTGAGGGAAGTCCATTCATGAGCTATAATCGACAAAAATTTACTAAAACGCGAAAGATGTAGAATCGGGTAAATACGGACGAAGTAGGGAAAGTCCGGACGTAGGGAGGGATAGTACGGACACTATGTATAACAGTAGGGAAAATACGGACACTATATGCTATGTATTAGGATTATTTCAAAAGACTACAAAGATGTTGACAACATTTGCAAGCTTAACAAAACCATTTTACTAATCATTTTTATCAGCTTTGGTTAAGAAATTCATTTAAAATATACTACATTTTTTTAAGCTTGATATTAAAACAAGATGGTTACCAATTAATGTCTATGTTTTCTTAAGTGTACTCGATTATGTATACATCATTTAAAGTGAATTCTTTTTTAATTTCATCTATAAGCATATCAAGAAATTGTAGATCCTTGTCTGAAATGTATTGTTTGAAATAATATACTAGGAATACAGGGCTGGCTATATTGTCCGGATCACTAGCCACTCCATTATTTTGTCAATAACAACCTTTCTCACATGCTCATTATTTAATGTCAAAGTTTTGATAAACAAATGCAATCTTAACAGGATGATCAAAAACGAACTCCTCGAAGAACAATTTCTCCAGCATTTCATTATTTCCCTGTCCCATTTCCGTCTGTAACCCACCCAACCCAACCTTCCTCCTCTCTCCCATTTTATTACCCATAATATCAAAATCTGTTACACACACACACACACACACACACACATACACACACACACTGGACATTGTAAAATAGCTGTCCGTATTTACCCGACCCTTAAAAAATAGATGGTTAAATACGGACAGTTTATATTTTGCTTGATAATTAAGAAACAACTGTTTTCTGAGTGAAACAAGCTGTTTTAAGTAAAACCGGAATAGTATGGTTGGAGGTTGTAAAATCGTGGGAGTTGTAAATTCGTGGGTGTTAGTAATTTGCATAATATTCATGCGCAAAAGAAGTTTCACTAAGTGTTTATTCTCCCAACATTTAACCATGCATAAAGCTTTTTTATTTGATAAAAAAGGCAAATTTCTACAGCCTAAATAGGGAATAAAACTTTTAAAAAAGTTTGACCAATTGCTTTTATGCCTTATTTTGTTATTACTTTTTTGCATACCTGACTAGCGGCCATTTTCTAATCTCGGATATCAGCCTGAGAAAACATTGCAATTATTACTGATTTTGTACCTTCTGGTGAACAGTTGTTCCTAGTAGGGGTGTAAAATCTTATTGCAAAATTGTTCTCTTGTTTGATTATTATACCGGGAGTCCTTATCTGCTTTTTCTTGAAAAAGAAAGTATAGTGTTTTGAGAGTAGGGGCCTGTAGGGCTGAATCCAGGCTCGTATTTTTTCCAAAGAAAACAGTCTGTGCATACTGTTATTTAGTATTCAAGCGAATATAACCATACAGTGATACAGTGAATTTCAACTCGTTCTGTTCAAAGGCTATGACGCTACAATTAAAATGTTTTAGTTGTAGGAAAGTCAAGGTGGAGCTTTAAGAATCCTGTTTAATTGGATGGGTATCTTCCTTTAATCATTACTATCTGATATAGATTGGGTTATTTAAAATCCGTTTAAAACTAAAAAGTTTCCAAAAGCATCTCTGAAACAGAAAATAACGAATAAGTGACCTGACATGGGTAGGTCGATGTTTTATCATGCGGCAGAGCACATCCACGAATTTACAACCCATTGACATTTGCTATAAATAGAGCACCCAATCACATGCGGATGAATTTTCTAACATCAAAACGATATTGTTTTGCATCGAAACTGTATCATGTTATTCATCTAGTGGTGTGGTCTAATTATGTCAGAAGCAAATATCAAGAAATTATTTGAAATGTGACTGTCACGTGATTTAGTTCTTATATCCACGATTATACCACCTTCAAGGCTATATACTTTGTTAAAATTAATTGAACATCGTAGACATCAGTAAAACTACCTTTATTTATGTAATGAAATTTTGTTTTGAATTCGCCCGCAGTTCGAAGTTTTGTCAGAGACGGAAAGAAAGTAGGGGTTGTCCGAATGAACGAGAAAAATACGTCATTCAAAGGGAGGCTAGGCTATTCGTTTTCAAACAGCAATGGAACCGAATGTTAAGATTTTTATCAGAAACGGGCCGTTTACCGTCACTCCCGAAGAGAGTCCTCTTACAGCCGATTAAAGTCAGCTGTCCGTATTTACCCGTCTGTCCGTATTTACCCGCATTGACCCTACTTCATACAAGTGGTCCAAACTTTGGCTGTGGCTTGCTTAAGTGAAAATCTTTGGATGACTTGAACATCCAAATAGATTTAGGGCCTTTTTCCATCAGAGGTCTTCTGAATTGTGTTATCAGAAGTTAACCAATGCCCACTTACCTTTGTCACACAGAAAACGAATGGTATTGCTGACGGTCAAGTATGGCGCTATTGAATTTACGGAGCAGTTTCCCTTTAACGTGTCAGCACAAGCGTCTAGTCAGTAAAAAGAGGAATAGTATCAATAGATCTTTGACTCTTTCCAGACTTTTCTGATCGTCATATTATCTATTTATGCGGTGACATGGAATAAAGTATTTCAGTGGTTCTCTCTCTTAACGAAGTGAAATTCAAAGATACAGAACGGCCTGTAGCGGAGAACCTTAAAATTGGGACGTTGAATACAAACCAACCAACAAACAAACAGATTAGATAATTAAATAAGTAAATAAATAAGTAAGTTAATGTATACAGTTACGAGTTCTTCCATCTTGAGAAAATTTTAGAACTTTCATCCTGAGGACGTTTATGAATTTATAATAATCTCTGATAGTGATATTTTCCGTAATCACTGTTTGGTGGCCAGTAGGACAAGAGTTAATATCATGAGCGCTATGTGAGAATGCACAATAATCGTGAAAATACATGTACTATACAAGATATTGCATACCAACAGACCCGGTAACAACAGAAGACACTTCGACACCAGCGGCATAAAATTACGATGAATGGGTACACTTTTAGGGAAAACAGCTCTACCAATTTTACTTCTCCCTTCTAAATGGTGTTTAAAGGTAGGTTCCTTTACTTTGGAATGCATCATAATTTTGATGATCTTTCATCTAAGTTGTTGGAAAACACCTATAAAAGGGAATGAATAAGTTTCACTAAAAAGTGTATATCAAAAAAATATTAGAAAAGTTGTTTTGCAAGGGATTTCCTAACTCTGCTTCGCACACCAGTTAGCGCTATTTTTAGTTCGCGCCAAAAATAGCTAACGCAGCTGACATCATGCTGCATTGCATTTTGGGATAGTTTTAACCCATCCGCCATTCCAGGATCTCCAGGAGAGCTCACGGCAAGGGAAAATTGACCTTTGGAGAATGGCATCACAAATCGCGCACTTATAGATAAAATAAACATAGTTATTTTTAGAACTGGAATTCCAACGAAAGAAAATAAACCAAAAGGGAAAACGACTATTTTCTTCAACACTGACGAGTTTCTCAGTAGCAACAAATTCAGAAAAATAAGAGAATTCAACACTGCTCAGAAAAAGACAAAATTATTTTGTGGACATAATTTTTATTTCTAGTCCAGGAATCTACCTTTAACTCTCAATAGAAAGAATTTTCTCTCCTTGTAGCAAATTCTTTCCTTTAAGATAAGACATATTTTTGGAAGGGCTTCGGCATCCAGGGAGGCAAACAGGGTGTCAAAAAAGTCTTCCCCCCCCCCCCTCCAACCACCCCCTTTGACAAAAAGTCCAAAAAAGGCGGTGTACTCATTTCCCTTAAAAATGAAAATAAATGTTCCAACATACTTTTTATCGCAATAGTTCTGGGTAATATCGTACAGCAACTCAATGTCTAAAGGATTCCAGTATATCCGTGGCACCAACTCCCCAGCCGCGCCAAAACATTTTCCAGCAGACGACAAGTCGCATGCCTTGCACCCTATTCCTGAAAATGACAGTATCACTCTTAAACCTTGACCCGAGGTTGTAAAACTTGAGTACATTCTCAAATTCAAAATAAAGCACACTGATTGGCTGCTTCCGAACACATGCTCGGAAGCAGCCAATCAGTTTGCTTTATTTTGAGTTTGAGATTTTTCTCAAGTTTTATACATTCTCAAACTCAAAATAAAGCACACTGATTGGCTGCTTCCGAGCACAT
Source organism: Ctena decussata (assembly GCA_963989385.1). Lineage (NCBI taxonomy): Eukaryota > Metazoa > Mollusca > Bivalvia > Lucinida > Lucinidae > Ctena > Ctena decussata. The sequence goes on from OZ022507.1 coordinate 65,068,160, forward strand.
GCTCGGAAGTAGCCAATCAGTTTGCTTTATTTTGAGTTTGAGATTATTCTCAAGTTTTATAACCTCGGACCCTTATTGTGTATAAAACACCAAAAACAAAAATAGTTAACTAGCAAGCAACGTGGGTCTTCTCTGTTTGCCTTCTAGTCTTTGAAGTCACCGTTCCGAGTCACACCCAGATTTCCACTCAAAAGTAACCTGATGGTGTATAACTGGCCAATGCAACGACAATTTAGCACTTGATATAGTTCCACAAACAATCGCATGTATTTGAATGTCCAACAATCCCTACAGCCGAGAGGGATGCATCAATGTAATATAGCTTGAACGAAATGATTTAAGAAATTTTGCTAAACAAATAAATAGATAAAATAAATAAAAAGATGACGTTTTGTTTTTGGCATCCTAAGGGTTAAGCCGTGCAGTTATTCAGACCATACGCAGAACATCAATAAGAATTTCCTTTATACCGGGACCATAGAAAACTAAAAGAAAGAATACTGAAGCATGTAAGAGAAATAATGTTGCTTAGGTAATTACACTAATTAAACTCGAGATGGCTATGTATGTAAATTATCATTAACAGAAACAGTATGTAAATATTTGTGAATTTATATCTAATAAATTAGATAAAAGCGAATAACGTTGAGACGATATACCTTTTAAAATAGTAACCAAGCAAAAAGTTCCAATTATCTTAAGTGCCATCATATCTATGGAGCATATGAGCATAGTGTCGTGGCCTTCATTTATATATGCACATATATGACCATATCCCCGAAGCATTATTTGACCCATCCATGATTAACCAGCCGGTCATTTTGATAACATTTATTCCCCACTGCCTCTAAATTATAATCAGAAATTAAATGTAATCGCAAATATTAATAATGAATAAAGATTTTAACAATGCACTCTGCTTATAATTGGTACTGAAATTCCCTTGATACCATAACATACGCGTGATATGTTGTATCCATTATTTGTCGGAACTTGCGTGAGTTCATAATTATTGACTTAGTTTACCGATACAGGCAATGGGGTAACCGTCATTCATCGATCAACATCGTCTATATTCTGTCATAGCCAATGGCACACCTTCTCTGCTGTTTTCAACTTCGTTTGTCCTTCCCTTGGATGCTTTCTTAAGACAGGTTTGACCGCATTATGGATCATCCTGATGAGCATAAAATTCTACAAGATAAGCAACTTGCATACAGGAAAACTTACAGTTGTGAAACGCAACTGACAACAGGCCTAAACGACTAGGCTAAAACCTTGGATCACTGTGATCAGACTGGCACATTTTGCCCCTTGGCGAAAATGGTCAATAAGTGCTGATGTATTTTATTTGGAGATATTGACTTTTTACGCTTAGGCAACGATTTACTCTGGATTTTGAAAAGGCATTCACGTCTTTGTATGAACTTTTGGAAAGTAAATTACATGGTTACAGTATAAGTGATGAATCCAAAAGATGAACAGAGGAATTTCTTAGACATAGGCAGCTGCAAGTTAATGTCAACGGAGTGCAGTCAGAATTGGTTCTCGTGTTATCCTGTGTTCTGCATGGCACAGGGTAACACAGGATCCCATTCTGACTTCGCTTGTGTCCAGGGTCCCTTCTTGTATATTACTGATATTACTTTTGGTATTGAATGAGCGATTAGGTTTTGCTGCATTTGTCATCAGCAAATCGATAACAAGCGTGAGGACACACAGATACGGACATGCATGTAGATAAAGTTGGAAACTCGGCTAGAAAATTGGGTATACAATTTAAGCCTGTCAAATGTAACATAATGCAGCTTACTTGGAGTCGGGGATAAAAATAAAAAGGTCCATGCATCTCATCACATAGAGGGAACACTTCTAGAAAAAAAACGTAGGTAAAATTAAATACTTAGACGTCACAATAATTGTCTACTAGTATCTGAAATGGAATTCTTCTTTCTACTGTCCTCGGTCAACTTTGACCATAATGACAGGTTTCTGGTGTGGCGCATAAGTTGTCACAAAAAAAAAAAAAAAAAATAAATAAATAAACAAATAAATGAATTTGTGACAAAGCCACCAGCAGATTAAAACTATTTACAAGAAGTCCTCAGGGGCAGGCATTCCATGCCTAACCCCTGCCTAACCCCTGCTCTACTCTAGGATATTAAATTTTGGCCTTAAACCCATCAACTGTCTCCGAAGAGACAGCTTCGGTTGTAAGGCCATTCCAAGTTGCAATCGTCCTGGGGAAAAAAGAATTCTTAAAACCGTCCGTCCGTGTTCCTGTTGAAAATGCTTGCACAAAAACAAACAGAAAACTTTGCTTCCTTGGAGCCTTCCCCCTCCCCCATCCCCCCCCCCCCCCCCCCCCAGCACCCACCCACACATAATACACACACTCTTGGCATAACACCAGTGAACGGTTCCATAAGCCATAAGAACACGGTGATCCATGTCTTTTTCGCACTGTACAAACTCATCCCACGCCCTACTTTTGTTTTCAGCTAAAGCCCCCTTCAGCACTTGGGGTTATTTACGGAAAGGAAGATAGGCATAAGATTTAGATTCTTCATTTCTACCTGTTTTTTTATATATATATATTTCTTACCAAATTTTACCTTCACAATGCACCTCAGGAAACATCAATGTTGTCCGTTAATTCATGTAAAAAAATAAATGATTTGACCAATGGAGTATAGGAGCCTTTTCTGCTTGTTTCGGCTCATTTCTGGTTCCTTCGATTCGATTACTTCAAACAGGAACCAGCATATCAGCCATTTCCGGTTGAAAACGAAAGTAGAAATTGAGCTGACATGACAACTACAAGAGTCAAAAACATTTCTGAAAAATACAACCGTCGGTCAGAAATCAAGTGTAAGTAAACTTTTCCATAAACTTGAGATATCTCTGCGTAGAATAGCGATACTGTCATGAGTTAATAGTAAAAAATAAAACAGAAAACTGCGCTTTAAAATCTGTTAAATTTAGTCATGACATAAATTATCTTATATTATGCAAAGTGGGTCTGGCGAACGGTTGTAGTCTGCAGAATATTCTGGAGTGCAGGTTCTGACACAGGTAAGTCGGAAACATAATTTACCTGCAAAATTCAAGTTAAACAGATGCATGTTGGGCTGGTAACATAAACCAGGCAATAATATTTTGTGTCAACAACAGTATCACCTGTTCTTTTGCATGAGGTAAAATTCGATATCCTACATTTTGGTCAAGGACAAATAACAATAGTTATTACTTTCTGATCATGAAGACTGGATTTCCAGTTGAAAAACTTGAGTTTAGCCATTACAAACAGCCCAATATAATTCAGATCCAGGGCTGCAGATAAAAAGGGGTAAGAGGGATAATTCAGATTCTTCATATTCTCAATGAAAACATATGTTGTGACCAGTCAGTAGAACTGTCTCAGCAAGATGGGTCTTATGAGGGGTCACTTCTTATGTTAAAAGCAAAAATATCAGAATTTATCCCCTAGTTATCCCGTTTACCCCTTCTTATATGGAGTACTGCAGATCCATATAGTTTTGTAAGGTAAGTACACAGTTAAGGTGTGTGCCTGATCAGTTTGTGCATATCAATGGAAAATTACCATGAAATTGGTATTCCAGGCATTATTTTTATCTGTGATCATACCTTTTTTGATCTATAAAAGCTAAAGAAGTTCAGACTTGTGTACATTTTGTGACAAGTGAGCTGAATCAGGTAAGCAACAGTTTATTATATTTTTTCCTGCAGTGACTGCAAAGAATCAGACATCCAGACATCCAAGGTTTTGATAAAAGTCTGTGATGGTCTCTGTTTATTTCTTATATTAAAAGGACACATGTTGTGTCCTGTCTTTAGAATTGCATTGGCATGTGTTAATGGAGAAATGAGGGGAAAAAAATCTGAAATACATACAGGGTGATCCATTATCTGTGGCTCTGAAAAAGGTATGCATGTGAAGCTTGCATGAACAGGATTGATAGCATGCCTTCAAGAAGCTGTAAACAGTGTTCTGCAACATTGTAAATGAGTGGCATAAGGTGTAAAGGGACCTTAAAGTCATGTGTGTACAGTAAATTTTAAATCAGCCTGTGTATCTGCACAGGCTAGTCAGACCAAAAAAAAAATCTCTTGTTTCCAGTTACCCTACCGACCCTATGTTTTTGGGGCCTTATCAAACTTGTTTATGGCCTTATGGGATTTTAAAGTCTATTTTTAGGCTATTTTAAAGGATTTTTATACATTTTGCTTACACAAAAGTTTTTATAAAAAAAAGTTTGCCTACCTACCAATTCTAAAACTTTTGGAGATGTAAGACATTGAAGCAAGACATTTTTTTCTTTGGCCTCAGAGTTTGCTTTTTCAACTCCCCAGGATTAATCTAGACATTAAAATTGAATATGGAAGACTGTAATTATTAGACTGCATGCAGGGCTGGAAATTTCTTAAATTGTCACTTGTCCTGCGCCACAAGATGTATAGTGAAATTAATAAGTTACCTTGGCAATACTGAGAAATTCTACTGGTCCTGTAGCTTGAGGCACTTGCCATGGCGAGCGGACAAGTGGAATTTTCCAGCCCTGCTGCATGGATGTGCAGGTTGATCTGAGGCTCTCCTGTTTGCACATGCCATAAGGTACCTTTTCTTGCAAACACCAATCAAATGTAGATTAAATATAATTTGTTATTTTGATTAGAGGATTTTGAAGGTTTAGATTTACATGGATTCTTCGTTAATATCAGAAAGTTGTATGGATATAGATCAATAGATCTATAGATATAGCTCTTTCTAGTCACAATTCTTACAGAGGAAAAAATGAGCAAATTCTTTCCTTTAAGGTGTATGCTAACAATTTTATGGGCTTTTTTTTGTCATTTTTACATTTTAAATGTAAAAATGACAAAAAAAGCCCATAAAATTGTTAGCATACATTCATTTTTTGTGATATCCTATTTGCTTCTCTGTACAATATAGCCCTTCCAAAATGTGGTCAACTCTTAAAGAAAAAAAGGAAAAAAAAAAACAAATTTCGCTCTTAAAAGGAGCAAGGAGCAATTTTTTTTCCTTTAAAGAGTTGACCTCTATTGAGAAGGGAGACAAAAATGACAGAGTTGCTTCCCTGATAATGTTTCCATCCACCCCTAGTAGCCCCCTATTAGAGAAGTGATTTGCCAACTAGGAAAACACATATGTTTAGCTAGACATAATCACGTGTAAGAATGGGTATATCTATACATCTAACATTATTTATCATTTCTACAGATTGATCCTACACACAATTCAAGGTCCAACTCTTTTCTGCAAGCTGAAAAATGGCTGATAATCAATCAGGTAATTATTATATAGAGGATCTTACATGAGTGCTCATGTATTATTGAATTTATTAATCGAGTTGGGGAAAAAGATAAGATGCGAGGCTTTGCCGAGCATCTTATCAGTTTAATAAATTTAATAATACAGGAGCATGAATGCAAGATTCTATCTATCAAATGACACTAAAAACGCATTTTATTAGCAAAATTTGCACTAAACGGCACGATTTCGCCATTAGAAAACGCGTCTTTTTTATGTATGTTTTTAATGTATAACGTTACAAAATAATTTGCATATTTAATCCACTAGTTGATTATCATTTTTAATGCATGGCTTTATTACACTCTCAGATGCGACGTCATATGATAAATACATGTACACACTATGTTTTGGGACATCCTTCATCCTATCCTGCTATCTTCAGACTCCATACAGTCCATTTAATTCATAAAAACTTGAGAAGATGTTACATAAAACTGATATGCGCATGACATAAGTGAAGTATCTGACCAGACTGCTTCTAATAAAGAAGTGTGTTTGCTTTCAAACTATGCTCAGGCAACTTTTGTCTTAAACTGTTTGAATATTTAGGGAATGATTATTTTTTCATATGATGTAAGAATGTTTTGAAAATTAATTTTGTTTCAGGCAAGCACTGTCAGCAATTTCGATGCTGCTTTTTAGAGAGTCCAGATGATCAGGCATGGAGCAGTTGGGAAATTAACAGCCATTCTGCATCATGTGCTTCTAGCTGATGAAATTGAAGCTGTATGGGTACACTTGCTTGTTTTCCTGCCAATTTTGCAAGGGGGAGCAACTCTTGTATTCCTGTTTGGTTCCCTGGGTGATGTAGCTCTTCCAAATGGGGTATACTCATAAAGGAAAGAATTTGCTCCTAGGAGAGCAAATTCTTTCCTTTAAGAGTTGACCCCCATTGATGAGGGAGGCAAAATTGAAAATGTTAGAGTTGCTTCCCCTGAAAGTGTACCCATTTGTCATAAAATGTGCCACTATTCAAGATAATAACATTTGAGCAAGGACACAACAAAACCAACAAAGTGGCTTGTGCCCCCAGCTAACTCTCAGATCAGCCTGGGCATCCCCTCAGTTTTATCAGAGTCTTCACTGTCGGCATGGAGCTAGCTTAGACCCTTAGCTACCTTTTAAGTGCACAGTGAAGACTCAGAACAGAGTGGATGGATGCCAAGGCTGATCTGTGTCTTCGCGTGGTGCACATGCCGCTTTGTTATTTTTGTCCTGTCGCAGCTCATTTATTGATTTTACAGGAGCTGGAGCCTCAGAGGGTGCTGCTGGGGGACAAAACATCACAACCAATGTTCAACTGTTACACCATTTTGAGAATAAGGTACATGTAACGTCTCTCAGTCTGTGGCTGTTTTGATGAATTGTATAGGGATTTATGTTCCCTTTAACAGTTTTTCAGTCATTACATGCAGATGCTGCGAAAATGGGTATGAAGATGATGAAAGACTCCAAAGGCTTAATAAACAGAGGCCCAGATAAGATCAGTCTTTGAAGAAAATGTCAAGAAATGATTTCTTTATTCTCCATAAAAAATTGTTGTGACCTTTTATTTGAACCATCTCAGTTTGAGGGTTTTATTGAGGGGTCACAGAAGTATGTATTTAAGCAATTTCTCTAAATACATAAAGTCAGTTGAGCTGAATATTTCATGTAAATACACGGTAAGGTGGTCTGTCTGAATGTTTTATTTTAATACATGGTAAAGTTGTCTGAAAAGGTATGTAAATGCATGGTAAGGTAGGGCAGTCTAATTGAATATTTTATGTAAATGTAGGGAAAGCTGTCTGATTATTTTATGTAAATATCCTATCTGAATAGCTATAAATATAAATATGATTATTTTATGTAAATATCCTATCTGAATAGCTATAAATGTAAATATGGATTAAGCAGCTTGTTTGAATATCTTAGGTAAAAATGGGAAACTGTTATCTGTCTGAATATCTAAAGTAAATTCGTGGTAAGGCAGTCTGTCTGAATATTTTTATGTCTTACATGTACATAGTATGGCTGTCTCTGTATGCCTGAATATTTTCTGTTAAACATGATAAAGTAGTAAGTCCCTTTGAACACTTAATGTAAGTACATGGTAAGATAGTCTGTCTGAATATTCCATGTAAATACATGGTAAGGCAGTCTGAATGATTTATGGAAATATGTTGTAAACAAGTCTGTCTGTGAATATTTTATGTATATACATTGCATGACAGTTGCCTTGAATAGCTCATTTTAATGTGTGATGGTTAGGCAGTCAGTATATTTTGTATGATATCTTTTAATATTTTGTGTAACTACACAAGGTAGACAGTCTGTCTGAATAGTTTGTGCAAATATATGGTAAGACACTCTGTCTGCATATTTTATCTAACTACATGGAAAGGCAATCTGTCTTACTATTTTGTGTGAATATATTTCTTCCAGGGTGTAGAAGCCATGTATGCCGTGGAGCCCCTCAGATATTGTGACCACTTGCAACAAGTGGGTCCAATGCCTGAAAAGGGTCTTGACGTGAATGATCCCTGTACAGACTGTAGTAATACAGAAGAGAACTGGGTCTGCCTTATTTGTTATAAGGTGAGATGATTTTCTTACAGCTGAATTAGACTTGATGTTGGAGGCATTTTAGCTGTGTATAGCTGCTTTTCAAATTAAGAGTGCAGATCACAGAAGGTTTACTATCATTTAAATCTTAACCATGGCAACTAAAGTTTCAAATAAAATAGTTAATGATGCTGTTTCACATATCAGAATCATTATGGCAGTTTTCACACTTCATGAGTTATTTCCCTTAGATGGTTGTGATTGCAAATTCATGTCCGCTCTATAATTTAGATACTAACAGGAATACTTCTTTCATGTTTTACATTTAAGTAGAACAGATCATGATATATGTCACATTGAAGAATGGTAGCTCTGGGTCTCAAAGTTTATTAGTTACTTCCCCTTGATGGTTGTTTGTACTATTTCATATCCATACTATTTCATATTCACACATGATAATTTCATTCCAAAATGTTGATTGTATCACATGCTGTTCATTGTGTAGATGGTTGCTTTTGGGATTTTATCTCTATTGGCAGTTTTGCATAATGTTTTGGACAGTGTTTGTTAAACAGATAATGTCAATATGAAGCAAAAACTAAGTGTCAAAATATTACTTCTTTATGTTCTGAAGAGCACCCTGTTTACCTAGGATTTGTGAATAGGGTGTCGGCCAAGGCTAAGTATGGAACAAAGTGGACTTAGTACCCTTGGCTAGCAAAGATGCAGAATCTGGGAAAGTCACCTGTACAAAGTACAAATGTATAGAAGACCTCTTGTTGTCACCCTTGCATCAGCATCTACGTTGGCGTCCACATAAATGAACGTTTTGTTTAAAGCGTTTTGTTATAGGCAATGCGCTGTCAGGCGAGCCATCCTGTGCATGAAGTTGTTAGTTTATTGAGGTTAAAAGAACTGTTTTGTTATAGTTTATAGAGGTTAAAAGAACTTTTGTTATAGTTTATAGAGGTTAAAAGAACTGTTTTGTTGTAGTTTATAAGAGATTAAAAGAACTGTTTTGTTATAGTTTATAGAGGTTAAAAGAACTGTTTTTTTATAGTTTATAGAGGTTAAAAGAACTGTTTTACTGTAGGTATACTGCAGTCGATATAAGAATGAGCACATGGTGAAACATGGGGAGACAACTGGCCATCCTATGGTGTTGAGTTATGCAGATCTGTCTGTCTGGTGTTACAAATGTGATAACTATCTGGATAATGAGGTTAGTATTTGGTGATGGGGACGAGGGTGGTGGGGTGAGGGTAGGTATGGGGAAGGGAAACATTGGGAGACTACTGGCCATAGCATAGTGTTGAGTTATGCAGACCTGTTTGTCTGTTGTTACAAATGTGATACTATCTGGATAATGGAGTGAGTGTTTGGTGTTGACAAGGAGTGGGTGGGTTGGGGGCGGGAAGGGTGAAGGGGAAACATAGAGAGACAGTGACCATTCATTGATGTTAAGTTATGCAGACAGGTGTTATTCATGTGATAGCTATCTGGATAATGAGGTGAGAGTTTGGTGAAGATGGGGTTGGGGGTGGTGTGGAGCCAGAGGCTTGGGGGTACAGATCTGTAGATAAGAAGGAATAGTGGGTGATAATTAGGGATGGATTTTGTCCATGCTTCATAAAAACATATGTAGTAACACCTAATATGAACTGTTCTAGTGAGTCAGTTCAGATGAGAGGTCTAAACATTGGTTTTCAATGAGTATCCCCATGATTATCTTCAAACACTATATAACACCTTTTCATAGGTAGAGCACAAGAGTATTGGAATAGAGCATTAATCCTGCAGTGCTGTCTGATTCTGTTTCTTCAGTTTTTTACTTAAAAAATAGCACCACAAAATTAGAGACAGCATGTTTTGCTTGTGCCTAAATTGAGACAGATAATAAAACATAGACATAGATAGTGAAAAATTGGCTTTACTGTGTAGGAAATATTTTATTGATGTCTTTCTTTGTCAGCAAAATTTGTTCAAGGAGCAAATTATTTCCTGTAAGAATAGACCCCAATTTGGAAGGGCTTCTTCGTTCAGAGAAGCGAACAAGAAGTCACAAAAGTTGTTTCCCTTTGCAAACATTAGGGAATCCATTCACCTTAAAGGAAAGAATTTGTTCTCTCTCAAGAAAACAATCTTTTCCTTCACAGTAGCCCCGATCAAAAGAAGAAATCCACCTACTAGGGAAGCAAATAAAGCATGTTTTAACTCAATGTGGCTCATACTTTATCTTTCAGCTGCTGAAGCCAGCAATTAAGTCAGCCCACCAGAGCAAGTTTGGTAGAGATCTGTGACAATCTATCATGATTATGATCTGAAGAGGGACCAGCTTTGTAGTACTACCGGTTATTTTGCCATTTTTGTTTATCTTGTCATTTTTCCATTTTTGTTTATCTTTTGTGCATTTCAAATATAGTTTCATGACTATAATATTATAGTAACTTGCAAGAAAAGCTGTCACAGAGTGACAAACTCTAGAAAAGCATTGTGATCTTTGTAAATTTATTGTAAGGTAAATCGGTAAACTTTCAGGGGAAGCAACTCTGCTATTTGCATATTTGCCTTCTTCTCAACGGTGGTCAAATCTTAGAGAAAAGAATTTGCTCCCCTAGGAGCAAAATTCTTTCCTTTAAGAATTGACCATTTTCAAATGGCTATATCGTCCAGAGAAGCAAACAGGAAGTCACAATATTTGTTCCCCTTTGTGAAAATTGCGAAAAAACAGGGTGGTGTTTCAGACACCTCGACTGGTGTATGTGCTATGCATGCACTTATTTTGAACAATCTGTCCTTTTGATTGTTATGTTTTTTTTGTTTTTGTTTTTTTCATATTTAATAATACTCATAGAAAAGATGTGCGTTTTGGTTTGAACTTTAAAGGTTGTTATCTGGGCTATCTATTCCAATTCTGTTAAAAAATATTTTTTTTTTTCTACGTAATTTTCAACAACTATTATTTTGAGTCTGTTGGTGCTGAGAAAACCACCAGATTTCCTTGAAAATTGCCAGTTTCCTTTTGTTTATTTTCTTTGGATAGACAATGTGTTGGAATTCCAGGACTAAAAATCAATTTGTCACATGTAATGTCCTCTGACATCATTCTCCATGGTACATATTCTCTCATCTACACTTAACAAAATTTCTAATTGGTCATTTTTTTTCTTTTCAGAAATATAATTTCTGCACACTATTTTTGAATATTATTATAATCAAAAGTTTAGGCTTTTATCCATTTATCAAAATTGAATTTTGTAATAAAACCTTTACTGTAATATAAGAGTTATGACCCCTCGTTTGTAAACCATAGAACAATTTCAAAACGCATAAAAACTGCATTAGACAGCCTCAGTATAATGACATTTCAGAGGTAAATTAAGTTTTCCATTATAAAAACACGAAACTTGTACTCAGTATTCACGAAATTCATGTCTATGTCAATTTTAATATTGAAGTTTTGAAATTACCTCCCTTGGAATGTTTGTGTAACGCCTTATACAGGCTTCAAATTGTAGTAAATCATTTTGAAAATGCATGAGCTATTGTGCTGCTTGTAAAATACAAGCATAAATATCCATTTTTTTTTCCTTATTAGTAGCAGGATAAATTTGAATTGGCATAAGGCTTAGTTCTATGGAAAAAGTGACCAATTAGAAATTTTGTTCAGTGTTCTTGTGAGTTCATGTCACAGACAGTGGAGGTCCCAGCATGGAGGACAGCTGAACACTATCCGAAAATCCAATGCAGTCTGAAGTTAGCCGCATTGTCAGTTTTTGGCATGAATTCTAAAACAATGCTAACAAGTGTGGATAGTGGAGTTGGGGTATCCCTCACAAAATTTGTTTTTACAAGTACTTTCCAACAATTTACAAAAAAATCAGTCAACTCTTGATATCTCAAAGTCGAAGTTCATCCCAAACTACTTACATATCAGAGTAAATTTTCTGGTCCCAGAAAATTTACTTTGAGATATCAGTAATTGAGGTGAAAGAGTTGAAATATAAATAAAATTAATTATAGGAAATGTGTCTAAAATATATTCTTTTATAAAATAGGTACTGTGAGATATCATTTTTTGAGGTATCAAGTGTTGACTGTTTAGGCAAAATTATAATGCATTTGTAACTCTAGATAACAACCTTTAATACAAGAAAGGAGGGAATACCAAATGAGCCCCGACACGAGAAAACCAACAAAGTGGTTGTGCGCCCAGCACAGACTCAGATCAGCCTGGGCATCCGCCCAGTCTGATCTGAGTCTTCCCTGTCCGCATGAAGGTAGCTTAGACCCTCAGCTACCATTTAAGTGCAGAGCGAAGTCTCTGATCAGACTGGAAGGATGCCCAGGCTGATCTGAGTCTGCACTGGGCGCAAAACCACATTGTTGGTTTTCTCGTGTCGCGGCTCAAATTTTCTTGACAAAACCTGTCATAAGACATATGCAAAATTTGCATTCGGAAAACAGGCTACACACATTAGCATTCTGTTGAAGGCATGCTGGGTCTACAATTTCCTGTTATTGTCTGCCAAACTGCTGATGTACTCCTGCTGGTCTTGGTATTTAGACTTTGCATATGCTGTCCCGGCAGGCACACAACATCAAAATGACTTCGTACTGACGTTGATGTGTCAAGACGTTCAAAGTCATGCCTGCTAGGGTTTTAGTGAGACTGATTTTCTGATGACAGTAGAGACTACATCATAAATGCAAAATTAACGTTATTTGTACTGTAATAATTACTAAAACTTGTGTAATGTTTTTTTCTTGTTATTCATTTGTAGATACAGTGTTTGATTTATGTTTTAAAGATACCAATGCAAGCTGCAATTATCGCATATATTCATCTCATCAGCATTCATTCAATACGCTCTGTGCTACTATTTGTGAGATCTGATGTTTTTTAGGTGAGATTAGTGAAAGTAAGACCCTCACAAAAATTTCATAAGAGCTAATCTAAAAATGTTAAATCTAATAGTAATATTGATATTCAAATTTTGTTAACTGCATAAAAGCACTCAAAAAGTTTAACTTTTTGGATGTTTTTATTCAGTAAACAAAATTTGAATATTATATCTTTAAAAGAACTGTGACATGAAAAATAAGTGAAATTTTAAAAATTTGTGGGAATCATCAGGAGCGTAAAACTAAGCTAAGTTCTTGCTAAGTGAGACTTGTGTATCCTTTGGACTGTAAATCGTGTAATGGATGCTTGAAGTGTGATTTTATTGACCTATTGTAATTTGTATCTGTGTGTTTCATTTGTTTATAGTAGTATTAAGTATAATAAGTTAAACAGGAGGTTCAAACTCAAAGTTAAAAATCACATTTAAGACTGGTGCCCTCAGCTTTAGACTATATGCATTATGATAAAATCATATTGTGATTTGACTTGTATGCCATATATTATGCTTGATGTTGCATAAAATTAATTATATTCCGGTGTAAGTGTTGTCCCTTAAAATATTTTCCAATACATGTTTTTTTTGGGGGGGGTGGGTGGGGGGTTTATGTGTTTTACGGCTTGTTCAAGAATATTTCACTTATATCATGCCAATCATTAAGCAGAGATAGGCGAAAACTGGGACTCCTGAGCCCAGCTTTTCAAAGCATCGTTAGCTTAACGAGCTTGTTACGAGGTCAACTTGTTAAGTGTTTTATGACTTCAACTGAAATTTGTTTTTGAAAACTCACATTTTTTCAACAAAAAATATTGGCTTATTAGAGATATTAATGTTCAAAATTTTAAAGAAACGTTAACTATTGATGTTGTTAGTTTTGAACAATTGGCCCCTGGCCTTCTGCAAGTAGAGTGTGGTTTTCTTGTTTGAGTACTGAGGGAGAAGCCTCCATAGCAGTATGTGACCTAATGTCTAAGAGTCAACACTCTTATCCACTAGAGACATATGGTTTTTAGTTATTTTAAGACAGAGCCCGTGATGTAGCATATCAAGTTAAAATGTCTTAAGGTGTATGGGTGCACCTCCATGTTTTATGCCTTTTTTCAAAGGGGAACAACTTTTATGACTTCTTATTTGCTTCCCAGGATGATGAAACTTCTCCAAAAAGTGGTCATGTCTTACAGAAAGAATTTGCCCCTTTAGGAACAAATTCTTTCTTTTAAGAGTTGACCCTCACTGAGAAGGAAGGCAAAAAAAAGAAAACGTAAGAGTTGCTTTTTCTGAAAGAGTACCCATTCACCTTGAATTTTTGGAAAAGGAAAACAAAGAAAAAGGAAATTTTATCCAACTTTTTACCAAAAATATATTTTAGAATTAACCCTGAGAAATAATACAACTACAAACTCATTCACATAATATATTTAACAGGGTCTAATTGTATTTGTCAAAACATGCTTACATGTAAGCCTTCTACAGCTGCTATAATTTACAATGCCTCACTATACCCTGAACAGATGTGTTCTGTTCAATTCTCGTATCGACGTTACCCAAGTGGCTCAACGGTACGTAACCATAGTTGCACACACTTGGCGCCGTGTGTCTGTCCAAAACAGATGTGTACACTGTATAGGACTATTTATATGTCTGACTACAAAAGGGGAAGGGGCTTTGTTTTGAGACGATTCAGGCTTTGTTTAATAGAAAGCATTGATAAAATATTGTTGCTGTCTTACATCAAAGTGCGCTTACATGTAAGCATTCTACTACTGCTATAATTTACTGTCTTTAACATAATATCAGATTATTACGTTGGTCTACCTTAGACATCGCTTGACGACAATGTCACATGATCAACTGTCGTTCATCTGTGTATAAATTTTACACTTGCCGCTGATTTCCCATAGGTAAACCTTTAAGAGCAACTGGCTTTATACAGAGATGAAAGACAGTTGATCATGTTATGTTAGTAGTAAGAGATCAGACCAGCCTGCATTTTTTATCATTTTATATTTTATATTTTTGTATGGGCCACAAAAAATCTTCAAAATCAGAACCCCAGTGGCCCAAATTCTTTTCTCTGGCAATAGTAAATGAATGGGATTATCAGCTAAAGGACAGTTAGGCCTACTAAAATTTTGGGCTGTATAGCTTTTTGGCCACCATATTAATCTTGGGAATTTCCAGCACTGAGATAGAATAATTTACATTGGTTGAAAGATATTTGGATATACCGTATACATGGTAATTTTCAGGGGTTCAAATTTTTTTTAAGGGTCGAAAACATAAACAAAAAATTTCGCACTTTTTAATTTTCGTGGTTACCAGCATGGGGGAAAAGCCAAATTATTTCTTTTTCACTTGAGTCAGTTCGTTCATTAACCTGGGGCAGGGCCGCAGCAGGTTAATGGAAGAACTGGCCCCAGTGAAAAATTCCAGCAACTACAGAAGCAAACAGAAACAAAATATATGAACACCGTGTCTACAGAAGACACTTTGTAAGAAACTGGAAATTATTCGCAATTTTAATATACGCTGTTTCTAAGTGACTGCGAAATACCGCGAAAAATGGAACACTGCGAAAATTACCTTGTATATGGTATTCAGTATCTTGACATCATCTCAAGCTATGACTGTGTTGCACAATGCCACACTATACCATGAACAGATGTGTACACTTATGTGATAATTTATATGTGTGACTACAAAAGGGGACAGCACTTTTATTGGTATGAGTAATGTTGTCCAGCACTCTCTATATGCAGTGATAATTGCTGACTTTGCTATGATTTTTGCCATTAAAAGTATGATGTCTTATAGCAGTATCTTTCTTTGTTATTTCATTGTGCATTAATCCTGATATGAGCCACGACATACAAAAACAAAGTGGCACCCAGCAAAGACTCAGATTAGACTACACAGCTTAGCAAAGACTCAGATCTGTCTGTGCATCTGCTCAGCCTGATCTGAGTCTTTGCAGGGCACACATATGGCACTTTGTTGGTTTTGCTTGTCACTGCTCAAATGGACTCTCCCAGCTTTGCATTTGGATGAGTTCATTATTAAAGTTAAGGTGAATGGGTACATTGTCAGGGGAAGCCACTCTGCAATTTTCATTTTTGTCTCATTTTTCAGTAGGGTTTAACTCGTCAAAAAAAAAGAATTTGCTCCTCTGGGAGCAAATTGTTTCTTATATGAGTAGACCCCTGTTGGAAGTGTTTCATCACCCAAGAAGCAAACAAGAAGTCATAAAAATGTCTTCCTTGTTGAAATGGCGGGAAAAAAATATAGCAGTGTTCCCATTCACCTTAAGATAAACATGGATATTTTCCAAATTCCCAAAATATGGCATACCATATTAACCCTTATACCCCCCCCCCCCCCCCCCCACTACTGTAATAAATGCCTCACCTCTTTTCAGAATATAATCTTATATTATCAACTTGCATGAATTCCTGTTTGCTTCTTTGGATGTCATAACTCTTCAAATTGGGGTCTGTTCTGTAAAGAAAGAATTTGCTTCTAAAGAAGCAAATTTTTTTCTTTTCAGAGTTGACCCTTATTGAGTAGGGAGGCAAAAGTAGTGAAGCTGCTTCCTCTCAAAGTATACCCATCCACCTTAATACTGTTTATTAGAGGTGTTTTGGCATTGGCTGATTTACTACCTTTAGGCTTTTAATGATGAACCCTTCAGTAAAATGTAACGCCAATGGGGCGTTTACGCGGATTTATACGGTATAAGTGCATCCTGATCAGACCCGTCACACCATATCCATTTGAATAAAAAAAGGATTAGCTAACACCAGTCGTGATGTATTTCATGCCAGTTCATTTCAAAAACAGTTTTAATGGCGTTGTGTCAGTCTGATCATGGCCACTAGTCTGGGGCAAATGCTTCTTAAAAATGGACTCCCGACAGGCACACAATGTACTTAGCTTATACAATGGCTTTTGAAAGTATGGGCTGGGGTGGGTATATAAATGATGGAATGAAATGTGAAACGAAACAAATGCCATAGCACATGGAGGCGCCTGGCATAGTGGATTAAGTGTTAACGTTTCATGCAGGAATCGTGGGTTCGACTCAACCAGGGGCCTATATCCGATCGATTTATTCCTTCAAAATGCCAAGGAAACATAGACCCAATGTGCACTGAGGTGAAAAAAAGTGGTATAAGGGCAGGCTCGGATCCAGACCACCACGTACTGGTGGGGCTCTGGATAACTGGTGGGGCTGGGAGGTGCCGAGAGGTATGTGTATGTGGGGGAGGGGGAGGGGGAGAAAGTTGAAAATATATGACATAATTAGGGCTCAATTTGATGAGAATTTTTGATAATATATTTTTGCCTTGAAATATATGTTGCAATATCTCATAAGAATCGCCTCGCCAAGGCGATTCTAATGAGATGTCACAACATATATTTTAATCTAGTCACAATCTAGTGACTAGTCATAAATTATCTCAAACTGTCTTCAGATACTCCTTATTATCTGGAAGCCAACATATATTTCATAACACAGAGGCCCAAATGGCGGGGCTGAAGCCCTAAAGCACCCCCTCCCCCGGGATCCGGGGCTGAAACCATCTAACCTGTACATGGGTAGGCAAAACCCAACACACTCCATAGGGATATTTCTGTTATGGTTTCATACCCGGAGACTGTGGCCTCGACTGGACAAACAAACAACATGCCATTTCCTGATATCGTCTATGTTTGATGTTTCAGTCATTCATTCTTTTATAAGGTACTATCAGGCTATTACTAGTTTCGATCCATACTTCCGTTTGAACTACGTTGTGCGTTAATGATGAACTAGTATTGAACTAAATGTGGAATATGAAAACGAGAAAAGAGGGAGCATAACATAGGGCATGTTCAATCAGTCAAGACTTATCTCAGCCTGCGCATCTGTGCAGAATGTTCAGTTTTTTCTGTTTACAACACAGAATTAAATGACTTGATAATAATTCTTTGTTTGAGAAAATCTGAAGTTTCTGTTGAAAGAATTTCAGTTTGTATTGTCATTGAAAAATTGGCGGAGCATGGCATACATTTTTGCCATGCTCCAGAACCAATGACGTGATGTATCTGTTGCCATAGCAACTAATAGTTCATATTTCGGTCTAAGTGACGTCATCGAGACGTCATTCTGCCAAGGTACGAAGCACAAAAGTTTGTAATTCCATAGGTGCTATAGCAACAAATCTATGACTTTATCTCTCTTATAATTCGAGAAGAGCATGGCACTTATCTCGAATTATAAGTGAGATGCTACCTGCAAATCATACAATAGAAAATTGTAACTTTCTCAAACCAACTCATTCAATTCCGTGTTTTACATGGCTTCTGAGGTACACCATGTTTTCTGCCATTTTTACCAAGGGGAACAACTTTTGTGACTTCCTGTTTGCTTCCCTGGAAGACGAAACCTTTCCTAAACGGGGTCGACTCGTAAATGAAAGAATTTGCTCCTACAGGAACATTTTTTCTTTAAGAGTTGGACCCCATTACAACCTGTAAAAAGGAAACAAAACAAAAAAACAAAAACAACAATGGATTGAGTGATTTATTGCTTAACGTCCACGGTAAATAACTATGGTCATGTCGGACAATGGATGAGTTGCTTTCCATGAAAATGTATTTAATCGCCTTAGTACAGCGAATGTACAGGCATAATGGACGGACGCTCGGCGCCCCGTTACTGCGGCTATGGATACGTTCCGCTGAGGTGCGGGGGTAACGCAAGGCCGTCGTCGCCGGTCCGGCAGGTCCGGCGAGCGCCGGACCACTTTTTTTGCCGAGTATGCTATCTGCCGTACCACTTTATTTCTTTTCAGCCGATTTTTCTTTCGTGCTTACCTGTGATTTTCGTGAATCGCATCACCTAAAGTGTCGCAGTTTATCGATGAAACTATCAATGATGCTCGTTGCTCGTGTCATCAATAAACCTGGCCAAGGTGTGAAAACATGCAGTCACGAACCGTGCAAAACACTGCAGTTATTATAATGACACCTGCTTGATTAATTTCAAAATCGTTAAAGGATTATTTTCAGTGGACGATTTATCAAAGACATGATAAACTCTTTGATCCAGAATGTATTAAAGAACTTCTTCGTTTTGATTTTTGTATGCCAACAATAGTATGAAAACAAAAGAAAGTTGCATGTTTTTCTCGGCGCAACAGAAGAAAGTTTTAATCCCCTCAATGTATTTTTTTAACTATTCTGAATCAAAGAACATGTCGGGCGGCAAAGTATGTATAAAACATTTTGAATTTACATGTATGAGCATTCTAAGTCCTGAGACTGTACCGAAAGTTCCATGTCAATGTTGTTATTCCATTATGGATATACAAGTGCCGCCTGTCCCAAATCACCCCAAGACTTTTCGGTTCCCACAACGTACATTTGGTGTCAAAAAGCCGGGGCAGAGAAGTTTTCAACCGTGTGGTTTGACAATAGGCCGTGACTTCATTATGATGAAGCAAAATATCTCGCGTTTTGTCATTTCTGTATGTTGGCCTATTGGCAAATAAAACAAACAAAAATAAAACAACCGTAGTGGGGATTATGTCTGTATCAGGCTTAATTTTGCTTGAACGCAGAAATTGATGTCACCGCCAGATGAGACTCGCAGTGGGGTCGAATTAGATGTTAAAGATCTTCTAGAGTCTTACGTTTGTTCTTTTTCGTATTTAACTAGCAAAACTTCGTGACCAAAACGCATGAAATTTGGCCCCAAACGCATCCAAAAATACATTTAAGACGCACATAGAGAAGCCCATAAATCAAAAATTTTCTCGGGGGAGCCCCCCCCCAAACCCCCCTTACGACAGGGGGAAATCCCGTACCTTCCTACGCCGGACCAGGTTTCACTACATGGCGACGGGCCTGTAACGTCGATATGAGAATTGAAATATGATGATGAATGTAGAGGCTGAGCTGGGGACGAGTCTGGTGATTTCGGACAGCTGGTAAATTCGGACATACCATTGCAAACAGTGAAAATCCTGATGAGCCGTCTAGCTGGATTTTCACTGTTTGTCCAGTTTTTGTTTTAATTCCAAACTACTGACAATAAAAAGAAGCAATGTCATTGTTCGAATGAATGTACCTGACGACAGTGGCGGATCCAGAGGGGGCTCGTGGGGTTCAAACGAACCCCCTTATCAGCCCAAATTATCATATTTCATGGGGAATTTCAGGAAAAAAATGGTCAAACTGCACAAATCGACCCCCTCAGCTAATTTGAACCCCCTATCCAAAATTCCTGGATCCGCTCCTGGATGACATTACGAACCATTCCTTAAGAGTGGCTCAATTATTGTCTTGCATTTTTATAGTTTGTAGCCTAAACCTAATTCTTATGCAAATATTCCACTTGTTATCGCACGCAAATCAGGCCTTCAAATCCGAGACAGGATTTAAAACATTGATTTTTGTGTAGATTGAAAATACATGATCTAATAACCTAGTGCACTTAAGATTGAATGTTACGGAGAGAGAGAGAGAGAGAGAGAGAGAGAGAGAGAGATTTGCATATGCATTATTTCTGTATTTTGAATGCCATGGCGGCAAAAGATAGAGCAATCAGTACACTTCGAAAGTCATTTTATCGGTCACACAAATAAGTTTTCAAATTCTCATTTTTCATGTTGACCAGGCACTCTTATGAAACTCGAAAATGATAAATATGGATGTGTTAAAATATGACAAAGGGGATCAATTCTTGTTCCTAAAGAAGCATGATGGATGTCGAATGTGCTCCTGGGGGAGGTGGGGGCAAAGTGGAATCAACTCTTAAAGGAAAGAATTTGCTCCCCTAGGAACAATTTTCTATGCCCCCGCCATCAAAAATGGGGGGGGGGGGGCATATAGTATCACCGCTGTCCTTACGTACGTCTGTACGTCCTGTACGTGCATCCTGTACGTACGTACGTCCTGTCCGATAATGGTTTCCGTTCGGTATCTTTTAAAACATTGGTGTATTGAATTCATATTTCATACACAGGTATATAATCATAAAATACAGGTCAGGTTCGATGTTGGGTAAAATCCGTCTATTATTGTGGGAGTTATGGCCCTTTTTCAACTTCATTTTGTATGAAAAAATGGTTTCCGTTCGATATCTTTTAAAATATAGGCGCATTGAATTCATATTTTATACACAGGTATATAATCATAAAATACAGGTCAAGTTCGGTGTTGGATAAAATCCGTCTATTATTGTGGGAGTTATGGCCCCTTTTCGACTTCATTTTGTATGAAAAACTGGTTTCTGTTCATTATCTTTTGAAAACAATGGTGTATTGAATTCATATTTTATATACATTTATATAATCATAAAACACAGATCAAGTTCGATTTAGTGTAAAATCCGTCTATTATTGTGGGAGTTATGTCCCTTTTTCGACTTCATTTTGTATGAAATTATGGTTTCCGTTCATTATCTTTTAAAAAGATTAGTGTATTGGATTCCTATTTTAAACACGGGTATATAATCATAAAATACAGGTCAAGTTCGATTCAGGGTAAATTCCGTCAATTATTATGTGAGTTATGGATTTTTTTATTTATTTTATTTTGTACAAAAGAATGGTTTCCGTTCATTATCTTTTGAAAAGATTGATGTATTGGATTCATATTTTATACAAAAATACATAATTATAAAATACAGGTCAGGTTAAATTTAGGGTAAAATCCGCCAATTACTTTTGGAGTTAAGGTCCTTTTTCAACTTCATTTCATACAAAAATGGTTTCCGTTTGTTAGTTTTGTTTCCGGGCTATTTCCTTTGGAAAGTTGCATGACACCCATTTCTGTGATAAGATACAAAATGTCTTCACATATCACAGTCATGACACCCCCTCCAATCCCCCCCCCCCCCCGAAACACACACACACACACACACACACACACACACACACTTCTCTTGATCCGAGAAGCACAATACATCTGCCTAAGGAAAACAATAAAACATGTACCACACAATTGTGCCTTTGTGAACATAGTTATCCTACAACTGCCAGTACCTTAAAAAAAAGGCGCCATCTTACTTAGGGCACTAGGCGGGGGCATCCGTGTCCTATGGACACATTCTAGTCTCCTTTCAGAGTTGGCACCACGTCGTCCAGGCAAGCGAACAGGAAGTCGCAAAAGAAAATTGTGTTGTCTGTAAAGGTGTATAGATCGTCTTAGCTGACAATAACTTTCATATTGAACTAGGTGTAAAACTTGATCTTGGGATAAAGCCTCTTGAAAGATTATAAAAACTTTGTCAGATTATCGCTTTTTAATTCTACATCTTACCATACCATACATCTGTTCTTATGCGCCATGTTGACTTTTCATTTAACTCTTAATGAACCATGTTGGCTATTCATTTGTATTTGTACTAACTTAAGTGTTGGCTATTCAGTCATTTAAGACATGTTGGCTAATTATTTGAGTCTATATTTATGCACCGTTTTGGCGATTCATTTGACTGTACTTACGCGCCATGTTGGTAATTCAGCTGACTCTGTACTTATGCGCCATGTTGACTTTTCATTTGTGCCATGTTAGCTATTGAATTCACTGCACTTACGCGCGATTGTTGATCGCTATTAATTGGAGTCTAAACTGATGCCCCATGTTGGCTATTTATTATACTCCGTACTTACGCGCAATGGTGGCATTTCATTTAATTATGTCCCCCACTAAAGGTGAGGGAAGACATTGTTTTCAGTGCGGATCCTTTTGGTGTCAGCGTCCGTGTCGACGTCGGCGTTGGCGTTGGCGTGACAGTTTGTATCCACTATTTCTCTTGAATCAGTGAGTGGAATTTTACTGAACTTGCATGGCTACATCATTGGGACATGCAAAAAGAGCTGATTAGATTTCGGTGACCCCATTATCAATGTCACATGAGGTCTAAGGCTGTTTGATTTTTTGCGTCGGCGTTGGCCTGACAATTTCTTGTACCTTCGATATCTCATGAACCAAATTTGCATGAATATATTGTTGGGACAAGCCTGAGTTTTGATTAGATTTTGGTGACCTTGACTTTATTTTTACGGTCAAAGGTGGACTGAGATTAAAAATGAGGTATCTATAGAGCCAACGGCTTGACTGCCTCCAAACTTGCATGGATATACCTTTGGGTGAATCACAAGAGTCGATTATGTTTTGGTGACCTTGACCTCCAAAGCAAACTTAAAATTCTCTATTTTTTCCCTAAAAGATAGATATTTCCGGAACCAATCGATGGATATTCATAAAACTTGGATGTATATATCATTGTGACAGGTAAAGGAGCTACGTAGCTTTTAGTGACCTTGACATCATTCACGAGGTCATAGTCATTATATGTATCATGTCGTTTAAATCAGTGGATGGATTATCTCCAAAGTTGCATGGATATATCCATAAGACAGTCTTTACAGCTGGTTAGATTTTGGTGACCTTGACCCCAATTCAAGGTCATAGAAGCACTAAGAACATTTAAATTTAATTAAAATGTATTTATTTATTTATCTATTTTTGAACTAATGGGCGAAATTTTATCAGACTTGTATGGTTATTTAATTTTGACATACCAAGAAATATGAAGTTTTGGTTATCTTCATTCCTTTTTCAAGGGCACAGTTTTCTTGAATCTTGTAGTCGAGCAGGTACGAAGAGCTAACATTTTGAACAAATTTAAATCAACAAATACAAACTAACAATGGCGCGAATCAGTTTAAATACAGAAATAATCTCTTTGTGAACGCATTATTACTTGTTCGTATTGTAAATCTACTTTTGCATTGTAACAGCAGTCTAATCTAACAAAAAGCGTTTGAGCCAAATCTCGGGAAATCTCGGGAAAATTTAAGGCACGTGCAAACAGCGCGTGCTCAAACCAGACTGCGCATGCACAGTCTGATCGTATTTCCCTTTTCAAAATTTACGAGACGAATTGCGCATGCCCTGTACTAACTCAGCACGCGCACAATTTAGGTCGGGCATGCGCAGTTAGCAGTTCGTTTCAGACCGGTTTTCTGAAGATTTAACATATAAGCATATAAGCAGTTTTGGCAAAAAGTAAACAAAACCTAACCTGACCTTTTTCAAAGCTTTCACGGGTTAACCTGGGATTGATCGGTTTTTAAAACCGTCTAGGATCGATAGGAAAAATTATGTCCCTTTTCAGTAACCATAGGCTGTGCAACTGAGACATAAGAATCTTTAAATTGCTATTTCAAGAGCTTTTGACATAGCTTAATCTGTACTGGAAGTGGTATTTGTAGTCCCCAGGCTAAGTACAGTGGCATCATATGGAATGAATTATTAATCAAATATATATAAATCTGCAATAATATACATTGATTTCCTGTATAATAACGTCAAAGATGGAACTGTTACTACCGAGACCCAGAACTTCAGAGTGAGTCATTTTTTGGTTGCCTTTTCCACTTTTTTGTTTTGTTTTGTTTTGTTTGCGTTTTATTTACTGAGTGGTATCCGTGCTTAATTACCAATTTACAGCCAAACTCCAGCTAATAATGTTTATCATATGACGTCGCTTCTGAGAGTGTAATAAAGCCATGCATTAAAAATGATACTCCACTAGTGGATTAAATATGCAAATTACGTCGTAACGTTATGTGTTGACGTCGATAAAAACGTCGCCTTTTCTAACGGGGAAATCATGACGTTTTAGTGCGCATTTGCTAATAAAATGCGATTTTAGTGTCAAATGATAAATAGAATCTTGCATTCGTGCTCCTGTATTATTGAATTTATTAAACTCGTTGGGGAAAACGATAAAATGCTCGGCATAGCCTCGCATCTTATCTTTTTCCCCAACTCGTTTAATAAATTCAATAATACATGAGCACTCATGTAAGATCCTCTATGTCATGCAAGGGGTGTCTGGTTTTACTTTATTTTATTTTATTTGAAGGAAAAAAAACATTTGTCTTATGCAAAAGTGTTGACCCTGATCAGACGCCGCGTTTTAGGGCGTCTGATCTGTGTCTGCGCTGTTTGCCAATGTCACTTTTATTGGACACTAGGCATAACAGGGTAGAATTTCAAAAATGAACAGTAATTCATAACCTTGGTTAACATATCTCTAGATGATACAATGTATTATCATAAATTTGATTTTGTAAATCACTCATTATAGAAAACAGATTTTACATTTGCTATTATAAGTGAATCTACGCTGTGAAAACATTCAGTAGTCTGAGAGGGTATTTACCGTAAAAAATACGGGATAGCACCGTCAGTTTTTAATATGGAAACGGACAGCGTTGTATAAAAAAACCTTGCTTTAAATCCATGTTTAACTTCTTCATTATCAATAATCAATAAAAATCAAATGCGGAAATAAAACAAGGTGAAGGTGTTTACACAATGTAGTCTTTTGCCATCTTAAAAGTTATTGGTAAAAAGTTACGGTCTATCCCGTACTTTTCACTCAGGTAAATGACAGCCAGTAGTCAGGTCTTTTGTCGTAAAATCTACGTATTTTTACAGTGCATTGCCCCTTGGCACGCTACTTGCCCCCAAACACCCCTCCCCAAAGCCCCCCCCCCTTCCCCGAAACACACACGCTCGCGCGCAATAAATTTCCCACTTGAAAATTAAGAAATAAAATTATGCAAATAGCTAAAATTTAGTTTAGTAAGTAAGTAACGACTTAATTTGTCGAGGGTAGCTCAGTTGGCCGAAGCCAATCTTCCCTGAGGCCCTCAAAAAGTTACATGAATATACACAAAGTAATGCATATAAGAATACAAGAAATGCTACAAATCAATGCTTTTTGACCTATATTCTGTGAAGCATATTTGTGCGCAATATTTGCTTTGAAGGAAAAGACCCGATTAAGTTATCAGAAAATTCCTGAAAGTAGCAAAACCGACACTTTCAGGAATTTTCATCTACATGGTACGTTGTTAAAGTCAGGCTTGACTATTATGCAACGGGTGGTGGTGCTAAGCCTGAAGTTGGAATAGTAAGAAGTACTGGGACAGTTAACGAAGGAGTTAAATAAACTAGAAAAAGTTTGGCCCAGCCACGTTTACGCCCCTTCATCTCAGGCCAATCCGGCTACGGTGGCTGCCAAGGGCCACAGGCGCCCCACCCGCACAGCTCAAGAGAATCCTACTTGTGGCTTGCGCCGACTGCAGATTCAGAACTTAATGTTGAATAGCCTATGCTTGAAAGATACCAAGCCCCCATGGGCGTCAGCAATGGCTGATCATGTTCTGAGTGACTGTACGTTGGAAGAAGCTGTTCCGGTAGTAGGAAGTCTTAGCTGGGAAATGTCGGAAGTTTCTGGTGTTGGTGGCACGTGTACGACTGATTCCTGACAGTTTTCTTATAACTTAGTTTAGCTTTACAAAGCTCGTGCTGGTATGCTTAAAGTAAATATAGAAGCTTGGCCTCATGGAAGTCTGTAGCGTATCATCATTGCTGACCGGAGCCATAGCCAAAATTCTACAACTGTTTGGTAAGAGCATACAGTCAATATAGATCCAGGTGCGACACGCGAAAGCGTGCTTAAGGGATTTACGAACAGCAATTAAATGCTCAGATCAGCCTAGGTGTCCGTGCCATCAGATCGGAGGCTTTGCCATTCGCACCGTGCGTCACACTAAAAGGATGCATCCATGGTGCGTGCCACGCACCCGATGTATGGATCCTTTTAGTGTGACGCGGCTTAGTTTTTCTGGACGAAGTGCGCATGCACTGTGTGGTACAGTCTGGTCACAGACAAACCGCATATGCTTCGAGAGTGCTATTTTATTCGACAATGCTTCGCTGCTAGACGGGTGTCTAATAACCAAATAAATGCCAACCATAGAAGCATGAATAGACATTAGTCCAGACTGATGACCTACTTTCACAGAAAGAACGGACCTAGAGGAGAGCAATGTTATTTGATTGGACAAGGTCTCCCGTCTTTTTCCGGTTATTTCCGTAAGCTCTTAGGGCGAAGTGTGTGTTGTCTGTGGGGGTGGCGCGGGAGCGTGGGGCAGTGGTGTAGCGGTTAAATATTTCTCAGTATCTGCTCAATAACGAGACAATGGAACTTGGCGCAAAAATATAATAATGACACCTAGACAGTGAGGGCCTGGATTTAGACGCACTCACTAGTTACTAGTATTCGAACGTTACTTATCACAAGAGTACACTAGAAATATAAAACAGTCAACTCAAAGCAATGTTCAGGGGGGCGTTAAAGATTGAATACTCTTCTATTGTTTCCCATGATCCCATATCA
The DNA here is from genome assembly GCA_963989385.1 of Ctena decussata. Taxonomy (NCBI): domain Eukaryota; kingdom Metazoa; phylum Mollusca; class Bivalvia; order Lucinida; family Lucinidae; genus Ctena; species Ctena decussata. The sequence goes on from OZ022507.1 coordinate 65,095,215, forward strand.
TATTTTATTGACATATAATGCTATTGTCACCTTTGTTACGCATATTAGCTAAGTATGATTTTTCTATTGTTAATTGATATATGCGTGTCGTCAATTGGTATTTTAATGCTGTTACCCTTCTTCAGTTGTAGCTAAGGACAATGAGTTTGGGAACATAATATTGTTTCAGAAATAGTCGCTAGTTTCGGGTTTTAAGCAACCCCTGTTCCATGGGTAATATTCAGGAACCGGACTAGCCAGGGAAGGGACTGTTTATATGTACATTTTGTGACTAATTAGCATTTTAAGCATTCTAAATGTGAACCAAAATGACAGACGGATTTTATGCAAGCTTCAGTTGAGTTCAGTAGCCATCTGTTTTCCTTTACACATAGTTCCGGATAGGGTTGGGCTTAATGACAATTGCAGTTTAATGTTTGTTTCATTTTCAGTCAAACATATGTTGTTGCCTCTCATTAGAACCGCCTCAACGAGGCGGTTCTAATGAGGGACAACAACATATGTTTTACAGATAAATAAGAAAACTATCATGGAATAAACATAAAACTCTGCTCAATAACGCAGCAATTCTGGTAAAAGTTAAAAGGCCTACTAGAAAGAGATCAACAACCATAAATCAACATAGAAATAATATAATAAAAAAGTCTAGGGTACTGGTAGTATAGTTACCCTTCAGACAATTAAGTACAATATTTGACTGAGTTGGCAAGATTTCCAAGACTTGAAAACTTGACTGATCAGCAATTTCGGCGGAGTACTATAATAAAAATACAATAAAATGGAGGTTCTACAAATGGTATCACCGTTTTCTAGTGATCAAAGAAAGAAGTAAGTCTAATACGTTTGAGTGTTTAGTAATTTGAAAAATATGTACGCAGTAATAGGTAAGCCTAGCCTATCTGTGTGCATTGAAGTCTTTTTCAATATGAAGTCTTATGCATATTTTCACAAGGAAGGGGAGATGGTTAGTCGGTTGGTTGTTTGAGTTTATCGGTCCTTTGAGACAGGATATTAGTCTACATCGAGCCGTCTCCCAGAGAGAGTGAAAAAGAAAGGAGAGAAAAGATAGCCAAATAACTCCCACCTGTACCTACTGCAAGCGCAGTAGGTCCTCGCCCCGGCACTGAACTTATCCAGTAAATTACCCGTTCGCAACCACCCCTTCAGACCCAACAAAGACATGTCACCACTATGTGGTCTGACGATATTTAGACATGGTTCCACAAAACTGATACATGCTGCTATTGCTTTAAACTTATTTTATTTCGAGCAAGTAACATTGAAACAAAACAGAATTCTTTACAACCCCTAAGGTTTCACTGTCCAAGGTCAATAGATATTTAGGAGTCGACTGCCAGTAAAGATGCAACAAAAACCCACCATAGAAAGTTTTTAGATTTATCATGACAACAAACCATAGCAGAGGATTATATATACTTACATCCACCATATGAACAACTGGGCCCAGTTATTCAAAGCATCGTTAGCCTAACAGGCCCGTTAAGAGATCAACTCGTTAAGTGTTTTATGACTTTATAACCAAATACACTGATATTTTTGGTTAAAAAAAATGAGAGAAGCTTTTGCTCTGCAAAAGCTTCTCTTATTTTTTCAACCAAAATATTGGTGTATTTGAGATATTAAAGTTTGAAATTTTAACAAAATGTTAACTAACGATGTCATTAGTTTTGAACAACCGGGCCCAGATTGCATAATCTTACTAATTTAGCGTCGCAGTAACAAACAATGTTACTTTAGCAGTAGAAAAATGAAAGGTACATACATTTTGGCGGGTAGACGTAGACGTTTGAACGTGCCAGACACGTCAAGAACGTACGTCACTTTTCGAAATCCTCGTAACAATATGGCGTCAATAGCATTGCGGCAATGACAGAAGTGTTTAGAAGAGGAAATTATCATCAACTGGAGCCCATACCCAGGACCTCCCAAAATGCAGAAAGGGCTAGAAGGGCATTTGACGATCAACTCAAACGATCTGTCTCAAGTTTGATGAGATTAACTTCTTCAAGTTCTTGCAAGACCGAGTAAAGCATATTTCTTCTTCTTCTTGATCTGTATACGCCACTATTCTGCTAGCATTAGTCACTATGTGCTCAGCTGTGTTGCTTCTTGGTACATAACCTTAAGAGCTTGTGCAACGTTCAAGGTTATTTATATAAAAGTACGCACTGATGATTTATGACTGAAAAAATCTACGAGTTTCTTGGACATATTGCAAAATGGTGTTAACCAGTTCATCTTCCCCTGCCTTACTTATTTAGTCCGGCAGAAAAATATTTTGACCTGGAACTAAGGTCTAAAGTTTTTTTCTTTACTGATTCATGTTCTACAGACATTACCTTTGAAGAATCCGAGTGATGCCACCTTGTCATCATTGAGCATTTTCATATTTTCAAGATGGCATCCAAAATGAAAGCGGACTTATGGCAAAATCTATATTTGACCAGCTTATACCACTCAGTGGGGATTTTCTTTGCTTTTTTTGATGTTTGGCATAGCTTTTGTGTTACTACATGTCTATTTGTCTTTATCACAGATGTGTCTATGATATAATGGATGGCATCCAAGATGGCAGCCAAATATATATTATGTACAAATGGCGTTTCTTTTCTTTATTTTACACAATGCTTGCATTTGACACATAATACTAATGATTAATTTTCATACAAGGTATAGATCTTAAAATACTAGAGGTCTTGCTATTTCACATTCATATACTTGTGTTGACACAAGATGGCAACCAAGATGGCTGCCAAAATATAAAATTTTACCAGAAAAAAGGTGATTTTATATGGAGCCTGTGTTTGACATGTACTTCTAATGACTAATCTTTATGTAAGCCAAGGATTTTGAAGAACTAGAGATCTAGCTGTTTACTACTGAGAGAAGATATATAGAATGGCATCCAAGATGGCAGCCGAAATATAGAAACTAAACGTAGGTTGTCCCAAAAACGTGCATTTGACGCATAATGCAAAACATTTTCCGCAATCTGAGATAAGATGTAACAAATGTCTCATTCAAAAGTGAAAAATAAGCAATGACCATCAAAACTATCATTTCACGTTTGTACTTATTTCTTTGTGGGTCAAGTAGATGATGCCTTACACAAAACAATATGTTCCAGTGCATGATGAAAACAGTGATTTGAGCTTTGCATCCTGGGATGTCCCGGCTCAGTTCAGTCTGACTAGATTCATGCAGATTGTTCATTTCCTTACTACCGATTGATTGGATAGAAATGAATTTGATCAGACTGGGTAGATGCTCATTTTGATCTGAGTATTCATTGGGAACAAAGATGCTTTCATTGGTTTTTGCCATGCAACGGTTTATATAAAATACTTTCAATCACATATATACTGAGCAAGAATGGCAGATACAGGCACATATGCCGAACAGTATAAACTACCACATCAGTATAAGGTTATATGGTATAAGATTAGCATTTAAATAAATATTAACACACAGCATTTAACTTCAGCATCCACCAAGGCAAAATTGACTCATGTAGCGGACAAAAGTCTGTCTATCAATTGTTAGAATAGAGCAAATAACTCTTAAGAAGCTACAAATAGCCATATTGTGCACTCGCCAACTTGATAAAATTGGTCCTTTGTTGAAACTTAAAGGGCAAACTAGACATAAACGACTTTAAGCAACCACTGTCTGTTCATTCCCACATCCCGAGTCCTACTCGGCGGCAAGCACAGCGCATAGACGAACATGGATCATCGCTTTCACATCCACATTTTATCAGTTTCAGTACATCATCTGGGACAAGAGCAACTCCTTTTGGCACATTAACTGGAACAAGAGTTTGAGATGCTTCATTTCTCAACCATCCATAATTCTCTGGTGAAAGGTCTAGAGGATCTATATCCAGTGCATTTTTCCAAATAAAAAGAGGATGTGAAAGCGAAGATCCATGTTCGTCTATGCGCTGTGCTTGCCGCCGAGTAGGACTTGGTTGTACCATGTTTTGTGGTTGCCAAGGCAGCATCGTATGTGGGAATGAACAGACAGTGGTTGCTTAAAGTCGTTTATGTCTAGTTTGCCCTTTAAGTTTCAACAAAGGACCAATTTTATCAAGTAGGCGAGTGCACAATATGGCTATTTGTAGCTTCTTAAGAGTTATTTGCTCTATTCTAACAATTGATAGACAGACTTTTGTCCGCTACATGAGTCAATTTTGCCTTGGTGGATGCTGAAGTTAAATGCTGTGTGTTAATATTTATTTAAATGCTAATCTTATACCATATAACCTTATACTGATGTGGTAGTTTATACTGTTCGGCATATGTGCCTGTATCTGCCATTCTTGCTCAGTATATATGTGATCGAAAGTGTTTTATATAAACCGTTGCATGGCAAAAACCAATGAAAGCATCTTTGTTCCCAATGAATTCTCAGATCAAAATGAGCATCTACCCAGTCCGATCAAATTCATTTCTATCCAATCAATCGGCAGTAAGGAAATGAACAATCTGCATGAATCTAGTCAGACTGAACTGAGCCGGGACATCCCAGGATGCAAAGCTCAAATCACTGTCTTCATCATACATCGGCACATATTGTTTTGTGTAAGGCATCATCTACTTGACCCACAAAGAAATAAGTACAAAGGTGAAATGATAGTTTTGATGGTCATTGCTTATTTTTCACTTTTGAATGAGACATTTGTTACATCTTATCTCGGATTGCAGAAAATGTTTTGCATTATGCGTCAAATGCACATTTTTGGGACAACCTACGTTTAGTTTCTATATTTCGGCTGCCATCTTGGATGCCATTCTATATATCTTCTCTCAGTAGTAAACAGCTAGATCTCTAGTTCTTCAAAATCCTTGGCTTACATAAAGATTAGTCATTAGAATTACATGTCAAATACAGGCTCCATATAAAATTACCTTTTTTCTGGTAAAATTTTATATTTTGGCAGCCATCTTGGTTGCCATCTTGTAGCGACACAAGTATAATGAAGGTGAAATAGCAAGACCTCTAGTATTTTAAGATCTATGCCTTGTATGAAAATTAATCATTAGTATTATGTGTCAAATGCAAGCTCTGTGTAAAATAAAGAAAAGAAACGCCATTTGTACATAATATATATTTGGCTGCCATCTTGGATGCCATCCATTATATCATAGACACATCTGTGATTAAGACAAATAGACATGTAGTAACTCAAAAGCTATGCCAAACATTAAAAAAAGCAAAGAAAATCCCCACTGAGTGGTATAAGCTGGTCAAATATAGATTTTGCCATAAGTCCGCTTTCATCTTGGATGCCATCTTGAATATATCAAATTGCTCAATGATGACAGAGTGGCATCACTTGGATTCTTCAAAGGCAATGTCTGATATATGAGAATCAGCAAAGAAAAAAACTTTAGACGCTAATTCCAGGTCCTCTCAGAAATCTGCCTTTTTCTGCCGGACTATTTCACCACAGGCGCTTGAAGTTTTATGCTCAATGCTGCCGCTAAACATGGTATGAGCCATTTTTAAGAAATGCCATCCATTGGCTCTTAATTGTTGAAGGTGACTATTTACTTTCCTGATAACATCACACCGCTTAGGAGATCTAAGCCTGCCCAGGAATAGTGTGGTTAGGGTAACTGACCGTCCCGACATGACCATAGTTGTTTACCGTGGACGTTAAGCATCAAATCAATCAATCAAATGATAACATCACAGTAGGAATTAGAAGACCAATTTAATGTTACAATACCGACTGCAGTCTGGCTATCACTATTGAAACGCAAATTCTTAATGTTACTTTGGACATTACTGAAATGCTCGTAGAATCGAGAACCAGAGAAACGTAACGTCAACAAACACGTGAAAGGGCGCACCACGATAGCTTAGTCGGTAGCGTTTGTCTCACGACAAGCTACAAACCTCTGCCGTGCCGGTTCGAATACGGGTCGATGCATTAGCGCTGTTAAGTATGAATAGTTGACTGTTCCATAATCAAGTTTCTTTTATGATAATGTGTATTTACTAAATGTTTGCTTTATTTATTTATTTTTATTTATAGAAGGTCTTACACGAGTGGTCATTTCATATGAAATTTATAAAACGGGGCTTCGGCGAGTTTCATCAATTTCATATGAAATGACTCTGTTTATCATATGACCCTTTAAAATGGGATTTAACGCCTTCAAACTCAACTATTATTTCAATAAGAAGCCGCATTGTTGACATGGACGTTCAATCTAAAGTGAAGGTAGGAACTCTAGCCGGCCTGTGCGGATATGGAGGCTGCTTTGGGTGTTTCCTAAGTGCACATATCTTGAGCTCCCCTTTCATGCGATGCCATTCAAATTTATGATTTTGGAGACAGATTCTAAATAATAAGCCAACGACTTACTTCTGTATCTTTTTCATACTGTATGTCTGTATGTTATAAAAAGGTTGCTATATGTATGCACATATATAGTATATTGAATAACATTGTTAAACCAATGACGTTACGTGTACGCGACAAAGTGTTATTACATGTGTGGTCATACGATTTTTATTACATGACGTTATCCACTGAATGACAGCGATGTCATATAAATTTATTTATCTATTTTGCAGGATGACATTTTGGTCACGCTACGATGCTGTTGCACAGCCAAGAGGAAACACAGACCACTGGACAAAACTTAAACAAAGGGTAAATCTACTCCTGTTACCGTAATTATCTAATTATAAAAGGCCCCATTGCTCTATCAGCATGAAAATTTTATCATGACGTATCTCAATATAGTTTCGCCATTTAAATGACCGTGATAAGCCATCTTTAAACAAATAAAACATCCTTGGGTTTCACAGAAAACGGTTTGAAAACTTATTTGGTCCATTTTAATTACCAACTAAAATGACTTACATTCGCCTTTGTTTATGTAGCATTTTTAGACGTGAAACAAGACCACCAGGTAATTGTATTTTGTAGAGTGAATTGTTATTTTTCAAACACTTGTTTTCTCTCCTTTTTTGCCAGTTTTATGACTATTATATGCACGTCAACCCACATTTTATGGCCAAACGCGAAAGTTGAACCGTTTTTTTTTTTTTTTTTTTTTTACATAGGTTTGAGTTTAGACGTTTTTACCACTGACAGGACTATGGATACGTCTGAGTGAACAGTGGAGGCCCAGATCAGACTGCTCCGAAAGTCCCAATTCTTAGAATATTTACGGTGGCACAGAAAAATAGATGGGAGGTCGAAATGTAGTTGGGAGGCTTATTGTCTCCGTTTGCATTGCTGAGACAAAATTTAAGAATCATTCATTTGTCAAAAAATAAGGCAACAACAGAAATAACATAAATAAATAAAATAGAGGACATTTACCTTTTGTAGGTGAATACCAAATATATTTCATCGAATGTGATTAAAAATAGCAGCAATTTTACGAATGCTTAGCACGAGTGAAATTACTGATATTTTCAACACATGATATGAAATATTTTTGGTATTTACCGAAAAAAAAGTAAATTTTCTTTATATTTTTTTCTGTTGTAAAACAGATCGCTTCAAAAATAACTTTTTCCTAATCATTTCTCGTTAATTTTGGTTGCCTCAGCGCGTTTAGTGGGTATAACATTTATTATATTTTATATTCTAATTTATTTTCAGGCAGTTCAACACAAATCTCTATCAAATCCTGATGCTATAGGAAAGCCAATTACATTAGGTAAGTTACAGAGGTGTGTGCTTTAGGCGTGTGTGTGCGTAACCTGCTATAAACTGTTCAGTGTCATATGCAATATTGTTTCAAGCATTCACCTGCCGATTTGCCTGATGCACATTTTGGGGCTAAGGTGGTGGCTATGGATACGGTAACGTACCCCAGGGATATGGCACCGTGTCCATAGCCACTGTCTTTAGGGCGTATTTTTCACGAGCACCGACTTTTTCTCAAATTTCTCCAAAATTAAAGTTGACAGAAGACGTCGAATGAAAGTACTGTAACAAAATAGTAATAAAATAGGGTTACCGTTCTGCATTTTTGGTTAGAGGACCACTTAACAAATCAGTGATTAACGTGAGGTTTGTAAACGTTGCAAAATAAAAAAAGGCTGAAAGAAAAGTTTTAGCTTTTTTTTTCTTTTTTTTTTTACAATTTGTTTCTTTTAATTCTTGATCTAAAATAAAGTTCGGATTTCTTCACGATGAGAAAATGGTGGATGAAATATCAATATCGGAAGCTGAAATCTTAAGCAACCTTCTTTACGACATAAGGGCTTGAATCATGCTGATTTTGGTAAAAGAATTTTGGTTGTATATACATATAGTGTTTTTTTATAAAGAAAGATAAAGTAACGGAGGTTTAAAAGTGCTCTATTTATAAAACATTTTATCTCATCGTTGTGTTAAAGCAAGTTCTTCGTTTTTCAACGAAAACAGTCAGATTGCTTTTATTCCTTTCTTACAGTTTTGCTTGTATGTGTTCAAGATGTGTATAAATGTAAAGTAACGAAAGCTACATATTTCATATTTTGATGTAGGGGTATCCCTGTTTTGTTGTCAACTGATGACAAAAGTTCAGCTCAGTAATATATACTGAAAGGATTTAAAAACTTCCACCCATTAATTTTGAATATCTCAAAAATGAAAGCAGCTACGTCCACCAAAATTTTACAGCATGTATATTATCATATTCCTGATTACATCAATATACCGAATCTGAAATCGTTCAACCGAATCGGTCAGGAACAAACACGTACTCCTCGTGTTCTTAGTACCGTTTACATAAGGATGAATAGCTTCATGTATACAGTTTTCTGATGAAACATTTCTCTTACAATATCAAATTGAATTGTAAAAGTTTGAACTCGGTCAGTGGCTTTATTTAGCCTACCGCGCCTAAATATCGCAAACAGGCGCAGAGTTTTGGGCCAGATAAATGCCGAAATTTCAAAAAGTGACGTCGCGGTACAATTTTATGCGTTAATTACGGCAATTTACAATCTCAGACGACGTGCACTGTTTACAGAAAGCTCAAAAGACCGTCAGAAAAGCACCTAACTGAGATTAAAAACCAGAGGTCATGACGTTAACTAACGTCGACGCCGTCTCCGTAATAGGCTTTGCGCGACAGCATCATCCGCAGTGATACTTGCAAATCCACGTGGATGACGTCACAATATTAAGGCAGTAAAAAATGGTCGAAAAGAGTGTTGCATAAGATAACGCCGGCATCGTCTTATGCATTTCAGTGACGTAACGCTCTTTTACTGACGTCATTTAAGTAAATGATACAAATAAACTGCGTAATCTTAAAATTTGATAAGTGTCAAGCATTTTGTCGTTAAATATTCAACACTGTCATGAGTGAACCGATCAGCAGCCAGCAATCAAAAGTGGAAGTTTTTAAATCCTTTCAGTATATGTTTTTATAAGTTTATATATTTGAATGCATCTTTGTGTAAGATCGTTGTAGTTAAAAGAAGGTTTTGAAAACAGGTTTCTTTTCTAAGAAGAATGTGGCCCAAAGGTCGATAAAAAGGTTCAAGAAAATTACCATACCTGACGATAAACATAAAAGGCCAGTTTTTCATACTAGGGCGAAAACAATTCTTTCCGTTTTTATGAGACAGGCTTTAGGTACTTTCCGCAGAATAATGTCCAGTGTACAATTCCAAACCTTGCATGATGCGACAGTAGCGGAAGTTTAATTTCAACCTACTTCCGTATATGCTGTTTTTTTTTCCATTTAATTAAATTATTCGAGAAAACTTCGAGAAAAAATTAGTTTTGGATAAATCGTGTTTCATGTTAGTATTTCTCTGCCGATTTTGATTTGCTGTTTATCTCCTTGGAAACTCACGGCACTATGTCATAGCTCTGTTACTACAGTGGCTTGGGAGTTTAGGCTTGACATTTGTTTGGTAACTTGTTAGCAGCAATGGCCATTCGTTAAACGACGGATTGTGAAGGGTAACATGAATTTGTAAATAAAAAACTTCCTTTTTTTTTTTACTCATGCTTGTTCTGAAGAAGTATGGGTAAACTCATTTTTTCTTTAAAATAGAAAATTTTAACCTAATAAATGCTTTGGTAACGGAGCAATGACCATCAGTTTTGATGTATAGTAAAAGACTGGTTGTGTATGGGCATATGAATTTGTATATCCAATACTCAAGTTTTCTCGGGTATACATAGAGGATCTTGCATGAGTGCTCATGTATTACTGAATTTATTAAACGAGTTGGGGAAAAAGATAAGATGCGAGGCTTTGCCGAGCAGCTTATCAGTTTCCCCAACGAGTTTAATAAATTCAATAAAACAGGAGCACGAATGCAAGATTCTGTTTATCATATGACACAAAAATCACATTTTATAAGCAAAATTTGCACTATTTTAAAACGTCACGATTTCGCCATTAGAAAACGCGACGTTTTTATGGGCGTCAACACATAATGTTACGACGTAATTTGCATATTTAATCCACTAGTGGATTATCGTTTTTAATGCATGGCTTTATTACACTCTCAGATGCGACGTCATGTGATAAATCAGCTTTTTGCCATGATTATTACATAGGAAATCCACATTTTGGGTTTCATTTTCGCTGTCCTGGACACAAAGCTCTACCAAAATTGGGGTGTAACTCTTAAAGGAAAGAATTTGCTCAGGACTACAGAAGGCAGTTCTTTCCTTTAAGAGCTGGGGTCGTATTTATAAAACCACTTAGTCGTTGCTATGCTGTTGCTAAGACTAAAATTCTATGAAGGAGATTCCCTGCAACTATGAAATTTGCTCTGGAGGAAAGTCTTTTTCAGACTGTTCCTCCAGGGCAAAGGACCTCTGACAGTTTCCATGCTAATTTGCCTATTTTTTAATAAATCACTGCAGCTTTCTTGGGAAGCTGATTATGAAAATTTTAGCATTAATGGGTAGACTTATCCATTATAAAGAGGTTTTGATATTGATTTTGAACAAGTATTATTATTACATCTGCACACTAACTCTCACTGATTCTCGCAAGAGAGGTGAGTGAAATTATCGGTCATGCTAAATACATTTATTTTTTTGCTTTTTCTTATTCAGAATTTTATTTGTTAAATATGCTTAAATTGAAGTAAAACACTATAGCTGCTCATCGTATGCAATTGTTTGTAAATAAAAAGTATGCTAGCCTTATTTTTCGACACAGAGGGTCTAATTACCCCACCCACATTTCAGTTTTTATGCTGCAGACTATCCCCCCTCTCCCCCCCCCCCCCGTGCCTCAGCTTGACACTCATATATAATGTGTATATTGATAGTACATAAAATAGTGATAAAACTTTTCCTATTTTCCATACATTCAATTGTAAAAACTTGCTTTTTACACCAAAAATCTTAAAGTCTGTGTGAGATATGATTAAAAAATTACTTTTGCGCCAATTATGGGAGGTTCAGGGCAACACATTTCAATAAAAATTTTGAAGTTTACCGAAAGTTCATTTTCCCCATTTTTATAGTCAAATTTACATTACGTGTCAGAGGTCCTTTCATACATTGTAGTTGTAGGGAATCTCCTTTTTAGAAATTAAGCCTTAGCAACAGCATAGCAACCACTTAAGTCATTTTATAAATACGGCCCCTGGCTCCCATTTAGAACAGCGCCAAGAATGAAAATGGCACAGTTTCTTCCTCTGCAAGTATACCCATTCACCGTGAATAATCCAATTCAGTGTTATATACTAAAACCAACTTCTAACCGACCACTTGTTTTTCCGCTTTTTAGGAGGACTATTATGGTATATGCATTAAAAGGTTCCGCATACAGGTATGGAATATTTCACCACTTTAGAAACAACGTTCAATTCCGATCAATGACAAAAAAAAAAAAATTAAAAGGTGGTCGGTTTGAAGCTGGTTTTAGTAGTATTTGTGCTTATCTTTAATCTGCTACATTATTATATGTTTGTACTTGTATATGTAATCTGATTTTGTGGCATTGTGGTATCGCACATATTTAATCACGTATATTTTGTCTAGCTGCTTCTGGTGATGGTTAGCGTGTTCCGTGTGGTTTTCGTGTGGCTCGGTGGCTGGTTATTTGTGGAATGTTACCATGGCAACAAACTGCAGAAACTGGTTCCATGTTCCAGATGGGAAACACACACGACTTCCATGCGGGCGCGTCCAAAATCTATCTGAGAAGCTCTTTGACGATTTTATTGTAGATGCGTTACAGGGCAATATGCCGGGAACTTATATGTATACTAGGCCAAGAAATATTCCAAACAAGGGCGCACTGAGGAATTCCTTTAATGAGCGGGCGAAGGACGGATTCAGATACTGGTTGATAGACAGACCAAAACCAACTAGCTGTGAGTATCATACCTCTGTTTTATATTGAAGGCAATTTGAAACGTAACATTCGCACTTATATTTTAATTCGTGATATTGATTGCGCGTTAAATTTCGATTGTAGGTAACGTTACCAATCAGCCATAGTTTTTCGTGCATTATCATTCGCCGGCTCCCGAGGAATGTGTTTGAACACTACAGCCTGCTGGGTATTTCTTACATTTTATTGTAACATTGAAAAGCTCGTCAAAAATGCCTAGAAAATCATAAAAAAAACATCGTTAGTAGTGCCTTGTGTAGCATGACGTCTTTCTTCAGAAAAAAAAAAGAATGGCTTTGACGCTAAAAAGATTAAAGTCCAGGACGACCACTTAACGTCAGGTAGCATTATGAAAAAAAAATTACGGCCCGGAATGTGAATGAGCAAACAACGTTCTTCAAGAAGCAAGTGTATTCCATGATTAGAACATGTGTTTTGTTCCATTCGAAGATGACCTCAAACAACAATATATACTTGTAGATATCTGTGCAACAATAGTAGTTGTCACACTAAATGTGATGGGGTAAAAAAATCAAATTTCCAAACAGGCATTTATACGCCACTGTAGAGCAACAGCCACCTGAAATAAAATACCAAGTTTAAGGATCCAGAAGCGATTCTAAAATCTTTCTGTATTCAGCAGCAACCACGTTTTGGCTTTGTCGTTTTAAAAGAGAAAAAGATGATAGGAAGGTTTCCAGGCAACTAATATCATTAGCCCCGGATCCAGGGGATGTGCTTTTGGGCTTCAGCCCCGCTATCTGGACTTCTGTGTTATGTATAATATGTAGGCCTCCAGATAATAAGGAGTATCTGATGACACTTTGAGATAATATATCCATGCGGTTAGATTAAAATATAAGTAGTGACATCTCAATAGAATCGCCTCGGCGAGGCGATTCTAATGAGATATCATCACATATAGTTAAAGGCAAAATAGACATTATTAAAGATTCTCATCAAATTGATCCCTAATTTTCATACATTTTCAAGCCCCCCCCCCCCCTTCACCATCACCACACCACACACACACACATACATTTGAGCCGCGACACATGAACAAACAATGTGGTTGTGCTCCCAGCGCAGCCTCAGATCAGCCTGGGCATCCGCCCAGTCTGATCAGAGTCTTCGCTGTCCGCATGAAGGTAGCTTAGACCCTTAGCTACCATTTAAGCACTTAGGGAATACTCTGCTCAGACTAGGCGGATGCCCAGGCTGATCTGAGTCTGCGAAGGACCCACAACCACATTGTTGGTTTTCTCGTGCCGTGGCTCATTTCGACACCTCCCAGTCCCAGCCCCACCAATTATCCAGAGCACCACTAGTACGTGGTGGTCTGGATCCGGGCCTGAATTCCTTCTCCGAGCAACACTTACTGACGTAATCCCCATGACATAGCAGCCGCTGACATCCGGAAAAGACACATAACATATATGAGTATCTGCAGATGATATTTGCTTTTTGTTTTTTTCAGTTGGAAAGTACGGGATCGGTTCATACAAGACAGTATTGGGTGTAGGAAACGCTCCAAGAACGTAATGATGTCATCCAATTAGCTGTTTTCTCTTCTTTGGACGTAAACGACTTTTATTAGTTTACATCATTAAGAATAAAAAAAAAATAAATAGATTTAGCTTCGTCGCGAGAAAAGATGCTTTATCATATATGTGGGTAAATGAAGAGTCAGATTAGTTTGCGCATGTGCGTAGTCCTATCGGAGTCTTCGCTGATCGCACTATCTGGGAATCCTTTGGACTAACCAGCAAACAACGAAGAATCGAATAAGTCTGTAAGGATCACTGACTGACCTAAATCTTCACTTTTGGTACATGCTGTAAGGCATCTTTTCTCGTTGCCAGGCTGGGTAAAGACGTAATTTTGTCCAGCGTTTAATGACTTTTCCAACACATGTGCAATGTATTAATAGCGGACTGCGCTGAAACCGAACAGACCGTAGTATGGAGAAGAAACTTGCGGGGTTTTTTTTGTGTTTTTTTTTTTGGCATTTTTTTTATCACATTTGAAGGTTTATTTCTCTTCCAGTTCCAAAACAAATACATGTATATGCGGATAAAAACTGGAACATGAAAAATGTTTGGTTATAAAATGTAGTCTATGGTCTAGTTGGTGATGTTTTACATTACCCAAACGTATATTTTTTAACAAATGTGCAGCTGAACAAAAAATATATATTTCAGAAGGAAATTGTTTAAAAAATATTGAATATGATGCAGTATTATAGCTTATTCAAACCTTAAAGCGCCAAAAATAAAAATAGTTAAATTTGCAAACAATGTAGACCCAGATGAGGCGGCTCATTATGAGCCGCCTCATCTGGGTCTACACTGTTTGCCCTCTAGTCTTTGACTTGTCTGTATGATGTAGCTTAGACGATTTTTTTTTTATTTTTGCTGACTTTCTTGTCGTCTGCATGTTTGGCACTTTTAGAGATTATATATACATGTTTACTTTTGTTGTTACTAAGAATGATACATGTGCCAAACAAGTTAAAAACAAATTTCTGTTACAAGATTACCATTTCAGTATTATCTCTGATTTTGTGTGTGTACTGAACATGCTTCTTTTTTATAAAGGGGAGTAACTGTAGTACACAGACAACGTAAGTTTTATACGTTTAAAAGTATCAGATCCTTACTCTGGTTATCACTTCTGAAGTTCAAAACTGTTTAGTTTCCTTTGCAGTGCTAAACGGAGCAGTCATAAATACTTCTTTCAGTAAAGCCTGGGTTCGAGGTTAAAAAACTTGAGAATAATCTCAAACTCAAAATAAAGCAAACTGATTGGCTGCTTCCGAGCATGTGCTCGGAAGTAGCCAATCAGCGTGCTTTATTTTGAGTTTGAGAATGTACTCAAGTTTTCACCTCTGGGCCTGTTCTGTACGTGGGATGTCTCTTGTACTTCACTATTTTTGTTTCCATTCATTTATATTAGTCCTAGAATGATTAATTTATACAGAAAAATAAATTTATTCGAAAACAGTTGTACTGTTTCAGTGTTATTGTTTCATTTCTTACTTTTTCTTGGTTTAGTTAAATATAACTGATCTGTTTGGCATTAAGGGGAGCTAACGGCATGTGCAAACGAAAATCTCCTATCGGTCTATTGCCTCTTCTAACACCACAGGGTAGTACTGATGTACTCCTCATGAGTTACATACTTATAGTATAGGGATCGCTAAAATATAGGAACTAATATATGCCCGTTTGCATTCGCTTACATTATGGCATGGACCAGATCTTATGGTTATAGTACTAAGGTCCATTGCATATGAACACGGAAGATGCATCCATTGTAATGTAATTTGGATTTCCAGTCTTACCTTTCTAGTTTTGTTGACTCTTTATTTTGTTTATACTTGTACTGCAATATTGATTCAGCTAGGATAGATAGGATTTTATGCGTCCTTCTCTGATCCTATTAAAATGATACTTATTATATACGGTAAAAAAAAGTAACTCTGACTTTATATACTATTATTCCAAATTTTTCCATCGAATTTGCATCTGAAAATGATGTTTCATTTTTTCATGTTTAACTTCTTTTTCCTACTTTTCTACTGCACTTCTGGAGCTGGAGCGTGGGGGGAGGTATGGGGATGTTCTGGGTCTACAAGCTGTCATTACTGCACAGTGTATGTATGCGTGATGGCGACTGTTCTTTTCTTGTTTCTCATAACATCAATTTCATGAAAAAACAAATAAAAGTGTCTGTCGCCGATACGCGTGTGCTGACATACCGTAGTACCTGCGTGCCCTTTTTCAGTTTCTAATTTTACTATACGTATGGTGTAAAGCAGATATGTCTTTTTCTATTTCATCATCTGTCAAAGATAATGCTCATCATGCCGACAAGGTAATATTCCGTAGTATACTTAAACATGCAATATATGGCAAATCATATGAAGAGAATCGCAGATTTGCGTTTCATGGATTCCAAATGTTAGTTACGATAGTTATAATAACCTGGATATGTGAAATACTACTTTTAGCAGGAGACATCCATCCAAACCCAGGCCCATCTACAGTCTCATCAATAAGCAGTGTCACTGATTTATCGTCAGCTTCAACCGCCGCTTTTAATTTTTTAAACTTATCGAATCATTTGTCATTTATCCATTATAATGTTCAAAGTATTGTTTCAAAATTAGATCTCCTAGCATCAGAACTCTTTGAGTTTGACATCTTAGCGTTTACAGAAACTTGGCTTAATCCAGCTATATCTTTTGATGATCTTTACATGCAGACTTTCAGTATTCCTGAACGTAAAGATCGAGCCGGTGATAGTCATGGCGGGCTTCTTATATATGTTAAAGAATCTCTCTATCACAAGCGTAGGGTCGACCTTGAGCCGCGGGGAATCGAGTGTATATGGATAGAGCTTGTGCTTAAGCATAAACACATTCTATTTGGTTTATTTTATAGACCTCCAAATTCAGATTCAGTCTACTATTCAACAATTGAAGATTCAATTCATCTTGCTGTTGATACAGGTATAAGTGACATTATTATAACGGGGGACTTTAATCTTAATATGCTTAATCCTCAGACAGCTAGAAAAATCTCTTGTTTCTGTGATCAGTTTTCTTTACATCAGATGATCAATGACCCTAGTCACTTTACCGAAAACTCGTATTCTCTGATTGATTTACTACTTGTGAGCAATAAGAATCATGTGATCTACTGCGGTGTTGGGGATCCTTTTCTTCAACAAGAATTGCGATACCACTGTCCTATATTTGGTGTCTTCAATTTTGCTAAGCCGAAACGCAAATCCTTCATACGTCGAATATGGAGATATGACCAGGGCGATTATAACCTCCTGAGACTAAGAGCTTCATCTACGAATTGGACTGCGTTACAAAACCCTGATATAAATGTTTATGCTAAAAATATTATAAATGAATTGTTAAGTATCGCTGAAAATTGTATACCAAACAAAACAGTAACTATTCGCCCGTCTGAACCGCCCTGGATAACATCCACGATTAAAAGATACATTAGAAAACGCAAACGAGCTTACCGTAAAGCTAAACGCACGAAACTTTTGTGCCACTGGATCAAATTTAAACAACTTCGAAACAAAGTCGTATCCCTAATCCGAGAATCCAAAAAAGCCCTTAATGTTACTCTTGCAGAAAAATTGAAAGCTGACAACTTATCCTCAAAGCAATGGTGGACAATTCTGAAATCATTTATTTCACCGAATACAAAGCCATCAGTTCCTCCTCTTGAGAAAGATGGTGTTGTCTATGCCGATGACACTGAGAAAGCCAACGTTCTGAATGACTATTTTAGAGATCAAACTTCACTAGACGACCAAAATGCAGTATTACCTCAGATTGTACCTTATCCTGTTGAAGAAACCTTAAGTTCCATTTCACTAACACCCAATGAAGTTGAACTCATTCTTAAATCACTTCCTGTTGGTAAAGCTTCTGGCCCTGATGGCATCAGTAATCGGATTATCCGTGAGTTAGCTAACCAAATATCTCTGCCTATCTGTTCTCTCTTTAATCAGTC
This sequence comes from Ctena decussata, assembly GCA_963989385.1. Classification (NCBI taxonomy): domain Eukaryota; kingdom Metazoa; phylum Mollusca; class Bivalvia; order Lucinida; family Lucinidae; genus Ctena; species Ctena decussata. The sequence goes on from OZ022507.1 coordinate 65,113,117, forward strand.
TCTGCATAATGGCGAAGTTCCAGACTGTTTCAAAGAAGCTAATGTTTCCCCAGTATTCAAAGGTGGTGATCCAACAGTTGTATCTAACCATCGTCCAATTTCCTTACTAAGCAATTTGGACAAATCTTTAGAAAGACTAGTGTTCAAGTACCTATATAATCATTTTCTCGATAACAATATTCTTTCCTCGTTTCAGTCGGGCTTTACACCCGGAGACTCTACCGTTAACCAACTTACATATCTTTATAACACCTTCTGCCAAGCCCTGGACTCTGGAAAGGAAGTTAGGGTTGTCTTTTGCGACATTAGTAAGGCGTTCGACCGGGTATGGCATGCAGGTCTTATTCACAAGCTAAAAGCAGCAGGAATATCTGGTAACCTTCTTAAGTGGTTCGTAAGTTATCTTGAAAACAGAAAACAACGCGTAGTTTTACCAGGGGCACAGTCTAACTGGAACTTTATTCATGCAGGTGTACCCCAAGGCTCGATACTAGGTCCTCTGTTATTTCTACTCTACATTAATGACATTGTCTCGGAAATAGGGTCCAATATTAGATTATTTGCCGATGATACAAGCTTGTTTATTGTAGTTGAACATCCTGATACCGCCGCAGAAATCTTAAACTTTGATCTTGACAAAATATGCCGTTGGGCCCAAACTTGGTTGGTAACATTCAATCCCACTAAAACTGAAGCACTTCTAATATCACGTAAAATTGATAAACCAATACATCCTCCTCTTTTCATGCTAAATCAACAAGTAAGTGAAGTAGAATATCATAAACATTTAGGTGTATTTTTTTCATCGGATTGTTCTTGGCATAAACATATGGATTATATTAAGGAGAAAGCATGGACAAGAATTAACATAATGCGAAAATTAAAATACGATCTCGATAGAAAATCGCTAGAAACAATTTATGTAGTATTTATTCGGCCTATTCTTGAATATGCAGACGTCCTTTGGGACAACTGCACTCAAACTGAAAAACAAGACCTTGAAAAAATACAATTGGAAGCTGCTCGGATAGCCACTGGGGCTACAAAACTTGTGTCTATTCAAAAACTTACTGACGAAACTGGTTGGGAGGAGTTAGATTCCAGAAGGAAAAAACATAAACTTGTGCTCTTTTATAAAATGTTCAACAATATTGCTCCACTATATCTATCGTCTCTTGTTCCGCCACTTGTACAGAGTGTCTCACATTACAATTTGAGGAATGCAAATGATCTTCAAAATGTTTATTCACGTACTACTCAGTATTTTAATTCTTTTTTGCCATCTGTTATCCGAGATTGGAACAGCTTACCCTGCGCTGATAGAAATGTAGAGACAATTGATTCATTTAAAAGGCATTTAAATCAGCACAGAGAAACTGTACCGAAGTATTTTTACATTGGGAACAGAAAATTACAAATTCTGCATACCAGACTTCGATTGGGATGCAGTTCTCTTAACTATGACCTTTTCCTGAAAAACATAGTAGAATCACCATTATGCAGATGTGGTGACGTTGAAAACGTCGATCACTATTTTCTTCGTTGTACATTATATAGTGCGCATAGAGTCGAGCTCTTACGTAAGGTGTCAGAATATTGCATTGTTACACTAGATTCTCTCTTAAAAGGGAGTGCTTCTTTGTCAATAGAGTCAAACCAAGACATATTTTTAGCAGTGCAAAGTTATATAGCTTCAACCAAGAGGTTTTAATATTTCTACTTCATCCCGATATGACATTCTGTTGCTGTATGCTATCCTGAGTTTTCTATAATTGTCAGTACTTGCTACATACAAACGTAGTACAGTTTTAGTAGTTCCCTATGTACCACGCTACGTACGGTACTGTTTGTTTAATAGAGACAGCATTTCCAATTTGCTGCTCCCCATTCCCCTCCCCAGCTCCACCATTCTGCTCACTATACGTATTCTCTTTTCTCTCTCTCTCATCAGTATTTAGATTCATTTTCATCTCTTTTTTATGTCTTCATTTCTCTTGTTTTCTTTCTATCTAGACATGATTTTCCATCAGTATTTAACACCAATGTTTTTGTATATTCCTAAATGTGAAATGACTTACATGTGTATATCTATTCATAATTTACCACAATTAATTAGAAATAGTTTGATTATAAACCTATTGTCATGAAATGTATATATACTCGAAAAAAATATTAAAGGGTCAAACTTTTACCCCGCGATTTCTGGAACATTTCAAACATTTGGTAAAATAAGTCATTTCCACCTTCCATTTCATTCATTTTACAAGTTTTATACACATGAAGTTTGAAAATATAGCCTATATCTTGACCAAGTCCAGACTTCAATTCACACTACCCTCAAAATCAGAGCTGTTTGAAGTCCATAGGGAACAAATTCACCAAAATTTTCGATTTCGCCAATTCATGAATTTTTTTAAAAATTGCTCGATAGTCATCAAGTTTAATCATTTTTAAGGTCAGCAAGCTATAAGAAGTTTAAAACTCATAGCAATTTCAGAAGTTATTCCCGACCAAACTGACACACTATCAATTCTCTATGGGAATTCAAACAACTTTCATTTTAGGGGTAGTTTGACTAAAAGCTTGACCTTGGTCAAGACAAAGGCTACAGGTTCAAGCTTCATGTGTATAAAACTTGTAAAATGAATAAAATGGAAGGTAGAAATGATTTAATTTACCAAATGTTTGAAATGTTCCAGAAATCGCAGGGTAAATATTTGACCCTTTAATATTTTTTTTGAGTATATATGCCATTGTGAAATTACAACTTTATTTGCACAGGAGAAGAACTAAATAAGCATTTATGCTTTCGTTCTGATCCAATTGTTTGTATCATGTTTATATTATGATCATGTACAGTTTATGATACAATAAATATGTTTAAACTAACACCACAGGGTATAATCGATTCCACTAATTTTCGCTTCCTGCAGAGACTGTACATCATATTTGGCTTCCGCCGAGACTGTCCGTTCGGCAGGAAACCATTTTTCGAGTACTGTAGTCTCTGCAGGAAGCAAGAGTTCGCGGACAGTCTCGGCGGACGCCAAACATGACGGACAGTCTCTGCAGGAAGCGAAAATTGGCGGAATCGAGGTGTGAACACGTTACATCTAGCCTTGATCGTTTGAGGCTTCTACCTCCTGTAATCCGTGAAAAATCTTAGACGCAAAAGTTAGAATGGCTTGCTTCCGCTGATTCAAGAAGGGCAGTTGTCAGTTACTGATGAAAGTGAGTGCACTTAGTACTGGTTAACCGCTTAGGAGGTCTAAGCCTGCCCAGGAATAGTGTGGTTAGGTTAACTGACCGTCCCGACATGACCATAGCTGTTTACCGTGGACGTTAAACAATAACACAACAACAACAACAACAGAGTGGAGAGACAGAGGAAGAAAATGGATTGAACAAATACGCGAGGAAAGTTCTTTGTCTCTTACATGATACAACCAAGCATGGTTTTACAACAGACTGATTTTAAGGCTTCAAACTTTCGTATATCACGAGAAAACTTTCGCGAAAACTTGAGAAATCTTAGGCCGAAGAAACATAATGGCATAGCTGATGAAAGAAAATTATATTAAACTAGGAATGAACAAGCAGAGATAGTCTATTGTCCCTCACACGCATCAAATAACCCCAGTCTTATTCTATGAAATAACTTGTCCAATGGAACTAGAAGCAAACACAACTCTTATAATTGTACATACGTTTTATTTCAATGGAATGATTTCAATGGAATGAATAAAAGTGATTTTTTTCATTGTGTCCATCCTTTAGAAAGGACAGCAAAGAGCATTAGTAGAGCTCCAGACAAGGAGGGGTAACAGGAATAATTCAAATATAATTTTCTTATATCTCCATTAAATTATATAGTTTAATCCCTCATTAGAACCGTCTCGATGAGACGGTTCTAATGAGGGGTCATACTATATGTTTCTATGGAAAATATACAGAAAATTATACCTAAATTATACATGTACTTGTTACCCCTTTTTATCTTGAGCACTGCAGTGCTGCATTATTAGTACACGATAGAGTTAGAAATATGTAGGATAAATGAGCAAAGCGCAATCTAGAAAAATCATAGCAAAAGACATAAAGGTTAGTCAACAGCGATTTAAAGTATGGGAAATTATTCCCAAAGACAATTTTAAGCCATGGAATTATTTCCAGAATCTTAAAATCATCAAAATTAACTTTTTGTTACATGTAATTTAAGAAGCAGCCTTTTGTCTCGGAACCATAGGCGTCATCTCGCGATTATGTTATATGAAACTTAAATTCTAATCAGAGGTTTTAACAGCAGGCCTGATATGCCTGATACGCGCAAAATCACTCCCACCAAGTTCCATGCCTTAATGTGAATGGGTATACTTTTAGGAAAAGCAACTTAGTTACATTTTGCCTCCGACGGTAGACAGAAATCAATATAGGGGGAAACAACACTGTTGATTTGACCTGATCTGGCGATTTCCAATTACCCTGTAGAGTTGGTACATGCTTTGTTACCTATTTCACACCGGGTAGGCGGAAATCGAAAACGCTCTTAACAATCGATTAAGGCGGATCAAAACCCTTTAGAAACGGCGCTTTCGATTGCAAATTGTCGCCAATTTGCAATCGAAAGCGCTGTTTCTAACGGTTTTTGATCTGCGTTCGTCGATTGCACAAGCATTTTCGATTGCCGCCTACCCGGTGTGTATTTGACGGGAGGAAGGAGTTGTCGGACCTGGTACATGGCGGCACGTTTTTTTCTCGCAGCGAAGAAGCCAGTCGAAAAATAGCAAAATAGACATTAAAAGCTGTTGGTAGTGACATTTTAAGCTGTAAGTTGAGCTGAATTTAACTGTTGTGGTGTTTTATCGCCTAAAATGTTCAGTCAGAGAGGAAACTCGTATGCAAATCGGGTCAAAGGAGGAGCGAGGCCTAAGACGAATACTGGTGCATACGCAAACAGGTTCAGTGTACTTGATTCGGACAATGAAACTAATGCATGGCAGTTTCAGGACAGCAACAAAAGGCGAAGACGGTCTACTGGTGGTTCATATGGACCCTCTCAAGCTTCAGGATCCGGCCATTTGGCGTCTAAATTCCAGGTTATTAGTAAATCTGAGTTCAAAGAGCTCTCCACTGACGATAAGTTAGTGACCATGTTCGAGGCCATAACTGATATTGGATCATTAACTGGTAGGATTCTCAATATTGAATCAAACATGCAGAAATTACAATCCAGAAATCTGGATCATGAGCGACGTATTAAGCTAGTTGAGTATAAGAGTATAGATCTAGAGGCAAGGAGCCGTCGTAATAACTTGATCTTTAGGGGCCACCCAGAGAATGTAGAGAATGACGACTGCTTCAGAATAATACGGCAATTCTTAGCAGAAAAGCTTGAAATCAACCCAGATGTATGTATACAACGAGCACACCGACTGGGCTATTTAAATCGACACCGAAGGGACCGTTGGGGTAAGCAGATCTCTGTTAATCAGCCACGCTCTATTATAGTGAATTTTAGAGACTATCAGGATGTTGAAATGATCCTGTCAAATGCCAAAAAACTTAAAGATACGCCATTTGGAATAAACAGAGACTATCCAAAAGAGATAATTAGTGCTAGGTCGAACCTGTGGCCAAAGTATAAAAAAGCAAGGGCAGATAACCCAAATGGTACTGTTTACATAGGCTACCCGGCAAAATTAATAGTGAACGGAAAAGTGGTCGTTGATGAATTCCCAGAATGGAACAATGTGCTAAAGGGGTCAAGGGTGCAAGGAAGATCTGATAATCTACATAGTTTGAATGAAAATACAAGCCCAATTTCAAAGAATATTCCCTCATTTGATCCCTCATTTGATCTCACACAGACATCACAAGTAGCCGAGAATGTCCAGCCTGAAATTGAAGAGGCTATGGATTTTGTTGCTGATATGACTAGTGATAGGTCCCAGTCGAGCTCAAGGAGCGTATCTCCAAATAGACAGTCTGAAACTCATGAACCCGTTTCAGAAGAAGAAACCGCAAATAATGTTGTAGACCTGAATGAACGTAAGCAAATAAACAACGAAATTAGTGATAACAATGTGCCAAAGCCTAGTAAGACTCTAAATACAGATTCGAACGAGGGAAATAAAGCTGGCTGCTCTGTTGAGAGCGCTACAAAAAATTTGGCAGCCACTGATAGCGAAATGAAAAGGCTGTTTGAAAGTGTAGAGGATGTAAGGCGAACACGAGCAAGGCAAACAGGAAGATCGTCCAGCGAAAGTAGAGCCCAAAAGGACAAAAGTGAACTTGACAGCAGCCAAAAAACGAGGAAAAAACAAGCAGATTAGGGGTGCGAGGGGGAAGCAACCAAAATTGGAACAAATTCGATAAACTCAGAAAGTAATGTTCCAAGTAAAAATGAACAACTAATCACTGATAAAGACCCTTTAAACTCTTCAAAAGGTAACCGGAAGGCTATCAAGAAGCAACTTTCGATAGGCACCTTAAATGTCTGTGGCCTGAAAAGAAGGTCTTTATATCCTGATTTCAATGATCTGGTCAAACAATATGATATATTTTGTACGGTTGAGACTAAATTAGATCCCACTGATATTATCTCTCTTCAAGGGTATCAATTTATTAATTGCCCGAGAAAGCAGGCAGTTGTTAGAAAATCTGGAGGAATTGGCATTTACATAAAACACGATATTTTTCATTTTATATCTACAATGAAATCAGAATCCGATTTTATAACCTGGATTAAACTTTCAAAATCATATACTGACACGGATCAGGACGTTATCATTGGTGTCTGCTATGTCCCGCCACAAAGCTCAAAATACTTTAATGAAGATGATTTCTCAACACTTGAAGAAGAGATTATGTCAGTGTGTGCTAAGTTTGATTATGTTTACATAACGGGTGATTTTAATGCACAAACGTCTGATATGGACGACTTTACATGTGCTGATCGTTCTTTCGACAAGTTTTTAGATCTTGATCAACATACTTCTGATTATTTTGATCAAGAATCTCTTTTTTTAAAGCATGGCATGTTAGTTAACCGCATATCCCAAGATAAAAAGAAAAATAACATCGGTTACAGACTTACTGATTTATGCAAAAATAATAATTTATCCATTTTAAATGGACGTTTTGGTCAAGATAAAGGGATCGGAAAATTTACATTTCGAAATTTGTCAGTTTTAGATTATACAATTGCATCAGCGGCAGGTTTTAAGTTTATTGAGAACTTTAAAGTGCATGAGATGGACAGATTATTTTCAGATGGGCATTCAATGCTCGAAATGCTTCTTTGTTTTACCGCCTTTGATAACCAAGATTCTGAGAACAATATCACTCCTCAGCAGTCTCAAATAAATCTAGAGGATCCGAAACGTTATAGATGGGATGAGCAAAAAGCAAATTTATTCAGTGAAAATATCAATATTTCACTTGTCCAGGAATTAAAGTTATACATAGATGCACTTACAGAGCACACAACGCAAAATGATATAGATACAGCGACTCAGAAAGTCAATCAGGTATTTACAGATACCGCAGAAAAAACTTTCGCTAAGAAAATACTCCGAAATCCATGCCTTGACAAGAAAAACAAACCATGGTTTGGACATAACTGTAAAAAAGCCCAGCTGGTGTACAATAAAGCAAGAAAACGGTATCAATTATGCAAAAATAAAGAAAATAAAAGAGTGTTACTTCAAGCAAGCAAAACATATAAACAAATTATGAATAAATATATAAATCAGTATAACAGAAGGCAACAAATTAAGTTAAGAAAAATGAACAAACAATCCCCGAAAGAATATTGGAAATATTTGAATAGTTTAAATACACACAAACAAATACAACAACAAAATTTCGACAGCTTTGTAGATTTCTTTAAAGGGTTAAACGCGGAGACTGATAATAGCAATGATAGGGACTTGGCAGAAAATATATCGAGAAATATTGACTTAGAAAATGACGACGAATGCCTTAACTCACCTATTACCGAGGAAGAAATATCAAGATGCATAACAAAGCTGAAAAACTCGAAGGCCCCGGGAACTGATCAAATACTTAACGAATATATAAAACATACTAAATCACACATGTTACCATTGTACACACGTCTATTTAACCTCATACTGAATGAAGGACTTATCCCAAAACAATGGGTAGAAGGAATGATAAAACCTATATATAAAAATAAGGGAGACCCTACAAATCCTGAAAATTATAGACCAATAACCTTGCTCAGCTGCTTAGGTAAATTATTCACTGCTATTTTGAATGAAAGGTTAAATGTTTTTTTAACTGACAACTACATCCTTTCAGAAAACCAGGCAGGTTTTCGAAAAAAATATTCAGCAAATGATCATATTTTTGTTTTGCATTCACTTTTTGAACTTCTTAAGCTACAAAAGAAAAAACTATATTGCACATTTGTGGACTTCTCAAAAGCCTTCGATAGTATTTGGCGAATCGGACTCTGGAAAAAATTGCTTAACGTCGAAATCAACGGAAAATTCTTTCGTGTAATATATAACCTATACCAAAATATAAAATCTTGTGTTATTTTAAATGATTCGAAATCTTGTTTTTTTGGAAGCCATATTGGATTAAGACAAGGTGAAAATTTATCACCCGTACTTTTCTCCATCTTCTTGAATGATCTCGAAACGTATTTACAAGCCAAACATAATGATGGAATCGAATTAGAGTTATGTACTGATGACATTTACTTTTATACCAAACTTGTAGTTTTGCTTTACGCAGACGATACAGTTATAATTGCTGATTCGCCCGAAAAGCTTCAACACTGTCTTGACGACTTTGTTACATATTGTAAATCTTGGAAACTTAACATTAATTATGACAAGACAAAGATTGTTATTTTTGGCTCCAGGAATGTTAATAGGCTAGTTTTCGAAATGGAAGGAAATAATATTGAAGTTGTCAAAAATTATAAATACTTGGGGGTCCTAATGTCGAATAATGGTAGTTTTTTAAGTGCTAGGAAATGTGTATATGAAAAAGCCAACAAAGCAATGCATTTGCTATATAAACGAATAAATAATTTAAACCTGCCTCTAGATTTGCAATTAAAGCTGTTTGATAACACAATTGTGCCGATCATTACATATGGATGCGAAATATGGGGCTATGAGAACCTTCAGATGTTTGAACGCATTCATAATTCATTTCTTAGAACAATCATAAAATGTAAAAAAAGTACACCACTATACATGCTCTATGGAGAACTGGGTCGTTATCCCATTGAAATATCTATTAAAGCAAGAATAATTGGCTTTTGGACAAGGATTGTCACCGGTAATCAACTAAAACTTGTAAATCTCTTATATCAAAAATTACTCCTTACTGGTGGGCAAAAATTCAAATGGATAAGAAATGTGCAAAGTATCTTACAGGAAGTAGGCAGGTATGATATATGGCTTAATCAACATCAAAACCTATCTGTAAATTTTCACCATAAAGTTAAACAGATACTTATAGACCAGTTTACACAGAAATGGCATCAATCTTTAAACGAATCTTCAAAAGGTAGGAATTATAGCCTAATTAAAAGTGACCTAGAATTCGAAGAATATTTAAGCATTCTACCGCGAAGCCAATACCTCTCCTTAATTAAATACAGAACAGCTAATCATTATTTACCAGTAGAAACACTCCGATGGCAAGGAGTTGATATCACCGATCGAAAATGCATCTTGTGTGACAAACAAGATACAGCTGATGAATTCCACTACCTATTAATCTGCCCTGCATTCAAAGAACAAAGACAGAAATATATCAACCCTTATTACTATAAAAGGCCAAATGTATTAAAATTTAAAGAATTATTTAGTTCAAGATCGCCCTCAAAGCTTATGAAACTTAGCAAGTTCGTCTATCTTATTATGAACATGTTTAAAAGGCAGTAGTATCCCTTGGCAAGCGCTTGTGGACAGGTCCGATCAATGGCCGGCCTCAAAATGAAAAAAAAAAAAAAAAAAAAATGAGCAGCCATTTGCACGGTTCACGCTAGTCTGATTACTGCACTGACGTGGACCGTGTAAGGGACTGTTCATGAAATGGACTGGTATTTGCCGTGTCGTGACTGGGCGGGATCGGAACTGTCTACACTCCGGTGTTAAGGGTGATAAATATTATGAATATTATAAATATAATAGCTCTTAGGATGTGCTCACTGTCTATGACTTTTAATATGTTGCTAAGAGGGACCTTAGGCAATCGGTGGGGGCGGACACTCAGGTTAGGCTGCGCCTTTGATATGATCCGGGTCCTTTATGCTTTATTATTATTTTTTATTTATATATTTTTTTTAGCAACAGATTCAGAGGCAGTAATAACAAGCACAGGGCCCTAAACAGATCGCGCAGACGCGTAGGCTGGCCTGTGTTTCCGCTGTATATACATGCCCAAGGTTCCTTTCCACTTGACGCTGACTATACATGTATCGGGTAAAACCAACTGTAAATAATGAATCCAAAAAGCTTATATCTATCTATACTGAAAGTAAAATCATACAGTGGAAGTCTATGAATTGGGACAAATGCGCCGGTGCGAACAATGCAGAACAGGATCAGACGGCTCCTAAACCAGCAGTCTGATCAGGGTCTGCACTGCCTGAATGTCATCCCGCTTGCATATTTCGGACATATTACAGCCATGCAATACCAGGCTGGTCCATGTTTATGAAATAATGATAATAGTGTGTAGGTGTCCCAATATTTAGAGTTCCTGTGACACCTGGTGTCTCCATCTGTCTACCTGTCTACAATACCGTTATGAAGAAAAAATACGATAATAATAATAATTGAATGATATTCTGTTTGAAGCAGTCTGGTCTTGTTTTGTGCTGATTGAATATTTAGTGACAGGTAGTGTTGATCCATACTAGGCTGGTCAGTGGGGCCCATCGTTGAATCAGCGTTGATTCAGTATTGATTCAACGTCAGAACGTTGAATCAATGTTGATTCGATGTTGATTCGACGTTGTGTGCCTGTAAGGGGCTATATCATCAGCATAAACAAGACTGGGCGAGCATTGGGTGGTATTTAAATAGTTTGCTTAATATTAAAAGAAAAAAAAAAAAAAAAAAAAAAAAAACATATGGTTAGTCTTTCAGAAATGTTTAGTTGTGTTTGTAGGTCAGTATATTCAAATTTTATTACAGGCCCGAACTTTGAGAGTGTTTTTGTAACTTTTCTTTGTTCGCTTATCTGTCTTGTCTTTATTATTACGCCAGTTTTTCTTTATCCACCTGCACTCTGTGTGGGATCCCACTGAGCCGTCTCGATGAGGCGATTCATCTGGGATCCATCATGGGGTGTGGTGGCTGCTTGATTATCGGACTCAAAGTTTTGGCCTGTCTATTGAAACACTAAATATTAGTATTTTTATAATACCTTCTTAATATCATACTTGACATATTTTGAAATTATATCCGTTTTTGTAATATTCCATTCACTAATCAAAATATGATCACACTTGCACGCTTTCCAGCGAATCACTTGGACGGTTCCATTTGATCACGGTTGATTGCCGCTTTATATGAGGCGTTTTCAGTAATTTGCAACGTGCCTTCCCTGGCTTTCAATGGAACCTTCTAAACTGGTTTGACTGGTTTATTATTAGTAGCTTGCATTTATTAGTTTCTTTTCTACAGTAACTTTGCAAATTTTGAGAACCATATTTTATTAAGTGACATCATAAATATTAAAAAATGTGTACTTGAGGACATTTCTTCTAATTCCCAATATTGCAACTCTTGCCTGTTATTTTGGCATTGGTTGCAATAAGGAAATAGAAGGCTATAGAATTCCTCTATTCCTCGTTCTTGCCCGTGGTCCTTGCATTTCGTTTCGGTAAGGGACGCAGGCGAGGGGGGTTATTTTTGTAAAGGAACTAACTCTCTCTTTGAATGCATACTTTTGTTATAAGTACTATTTCATGCTATCTCTAACGCCATGTCTCCTCCATCTGCACTGTATTCATCTATGATGAAGCCTCTCCTTAAAACGAGTTTTTGTGTGTGTGTCTGTGTGTGTCTGTGAGTATGCGTGCGTATGCTTTTGTGTATGTTATGAGTGAGAAAGGGCATGTGTGCATGTGTATATGTTGGTGTGTTAGTCTGGTTCCTGATCTTCTTTAGTTTATAAATATCTCTTCTTATCTGACACATATTCATGTATAGCCGCCATGATACTCTGTTAATTATTACCAAAACATTTGCTCATATGTAACTGTATTATGTTATCTGAGCTTCTAATAAAAGTCTATGTATGTATGTAGGTCATATATCAGCTTCCATGACAGGCCTAGGTAATTAAAGTGTCCCAGTTCTTTCCCGAATGAGTTCGTTCCCACCGAGAAAAGCTTTCTGAACTAAACTGGAACGGACCTATTCAGGAAAGAATTGGCTCCTCTAAGAAAGGAAAGTTTCACAGTCCAGGGAAGCAAGCAGGAAATCACACAGTTGTTTCCCTTTGCAAAGATAAACCTAAAATACTGGGGCCGTATTCATAAAACGACCTAAGTCGTTGCTATGTTGTTGCTAAGGCTAAATTTCTTTGAAGAAGATTCCCTACAACTATGAAATTTGCTCTGGAGGAACAGTCTTACAAAGACTGTTCCTCCAGACCAAATTTCATAGTTGTAGGGAATCTCCTTTATAGATATTTAGCCTTAGCAACAGCATAGCAACAACTTAAGTGGCTTTATGAATACGGCCCCTGGTGGTGTACCCATACACCTTAAGAATAAGAAACATTACATCAATCACAAGCGCTTGATGTTTAATTAGACGTTTAATTAGACCGTGAAGCAATTCATCATATCAAAAAATCTGGGCCGAGTTGTTCAAAACTAACGACGTCGTTAGTTAACGTTTCGTTAAAATTTCAAATGTTAAAATCCCCAAAACGCCAATATTTTTTGTTGAAAAAATATGTGAAGCTTTTGCACTGCAAAAGCTTCTCACATATTTTCAACAAAATATATCAGTGTTGTTGGCTATAAGGTCGTATAACACTTAATGAGTTGACCTCTTAACGAGCTCATTAGCCTAACGATGCTTTTGAACAACTAGGCCAAGGAAACTCATATCATTTCAAGAAAAATGGTAATATTGTACAGAATTGGTGTTGTACCCTTCGAATGACAAGAAATGTTTCTAAGCGAGAACTTCAAGCACCTGTGCCTCAGTACGTCCTCTAGGATGAATATTTCCTAGCAGGAAATATTTGATTTTCTTATTCTTCTTTTTTTTCCAAGACTGTGACTGACTAAAACTATGATCAGATGTGTAATATGAAAATATACAGCTGCCTAAAACAACACAATTATCTGAAACGTTTTGAGTAACACAACACGTGCATAACCGGTTTTCGTTTGGCTCACATATGTGCCTCTTTACTGTCTTCTTGACAGAAGTTTGGCTTAGTCAGTCAACAAAATATAAATATAAACATATAAACCTATCTAATATTGTAGCACCAACTTAAATTACTATCTAGAACATGGAAGTTTGCATTATCTATGCAATAACAATAACACTCCAAAATCATGGCTTGAATCAATGGCAATCAACGGCTTTGCGGCTTCTACCACTTTTGTAACTAATATTAACCAGTTATTCCTTCCAAATGATCGAGACTTTACATCCTCGAATGCATTGTGAGCAAATTCACAGCCTTTTTGGTGACAATTTGCGAGAAAGGAGCTTTTGCCCTTACATTTTCTTGCAGCATATTAGCATACTTGATTTTATTTTTTTAACTAGAAGATTTAACGAATCCTTTTCCAACGACCTCCTTAAGCTAATGATGCTTTGAACAAGTGGGTCCTGAACTTCAGATATGTCAAACTGTTTATGGAAGCAAATTTCAACCTTTCTTTAATTTTTCCACAAACACTTATAAATGTAAACACAAATATGCCAAATCACTGCTGACCACTAGCAATGACAAACACTATTCCCCGCAGCTGGTGATAAGCAATGACTGCAGAAAACTGACTTTAGTGACTGCCACTGCTAATTTGACATTCATTTCAAACATAAGAAATACAAGTACTGTACATATGTTCAGCTGCAGGAAGAAAGGTTTTTCAAGTCCAAAGCATGGCTTACAAGGGGAACCAGAGCACTGAAGTCAGCTGTTTAGAACTGTTATGTCAGTTCAAAAATGAATGTGATAATGCTTTTTGGCATTTGCTGAAAAAAACTGTCATTTTGCAGCCCTCACTTTCTTCAGCAAAAGTGGACCCTGTTTTTTGCACAAAGCCTTTGCAAATGTACAATGCACTTTCAAATGTTTCGAACAAAAACATCCGGGTTCTAGTGCATTAATACACATATGTAGCGTCCCTTGTGCAAGTATGAACACCAAGATAATTGAGCCGCGACACGAGAAAACCAAGAAAGTGGCATGTGAGCCAGCGAAGACTCAGATCAGCTTGGGCATCTGCCCAGTCTAAGCAGAGTCTTCACTGTGCGCTTAGAAGGTACCAAAGGGTCTTAGCTGGGGTCTGGGCGGCTGCCCAGGCTGATCTGAGTCTTCGCTGGGCGAACATGCCACTTTGTTGGTTTTGTCGTGTCGCGGCTCATATGTCTGTGAATCTATGCTGTCATGCTGCTTCCCCTGAAAAAAAATGATTATCTATCGACAAGTACAGACTCTGAACAGGCTTTGTAATTGTTCGCAGTTTATATGGTAAAATTATGTTTCATGTTTCCGTTTAGATTTGTTAAATTAGAGCGACATTTTGGCCAGATTACAAAACGTCAGATTACGAAGCTAAGCCCAACAATGACCTGGCATTTGTAATTAAAATAACCGTAAATTATTTTTTCTAAATGAGCAACCAAAACAAAAAAGCACCAGATCACTCCTCTTCCTCGTTATTTATATATTCAATGTCAACGTTTTCTGCTCGTCTAGAAGGACTTCTGTTATAGTTCACACGAGCATGTCCGTTAGTTTTACTCTTCTTTGTATTACTATTGCGAGAATTGGCACTGTGGCGTTTACCTTTCTTGTCACTGTTCTTCTCTAAACTGTCAGCAGACGACAATATTTCAATTTCAGCAGATCCATATCCATTTGAACATACTGTTTCATCTGGAAGCACATTTGGTGGTGAGCATGATGTCAAGCGATAGTTTGTTTGTTTCAAATGACTAGGACCTTTGTCAACCGGCTTTGATGAAGAATTTGCACATGGCGGAATGTTACCCTCTATATCACATGTAACAACAGCAGACGTAACACGCACTGTCGTTTTACTTTTTGGTTTGTATTTATCTTGCATATCTGCTGTTTCCAAGACATCACTTTCATGTCTAGCGCATGCGCTTTCAGAATAGGAAGTCACGTGTTCAATAAAAGCATCATCTTCTGTGTCACTTCCTGAGTAATCGTCTCCTCCTGCTACAGAATGGTAAGGAGGCGGTTCATCCATACCTATAACAACGTCATAGGACGGTGGAGCATTTAGTCGAACCATTTCTCCATTGTTTGATGTCTGCCTTTTTGGATTCTTTCGGTGAAAATAAACGCTGATGCTGCGGTTCTGCTTGTCCCTGAAATTTGTAAACATAAAAAAATCCGGTCATTTAATATGAGAAAATAAAAATCCTTGGTTTAAACAATATTTATTTCACGTAAATTACATGCATAACATTTACAGAGTACAAAATGGTGAACAGGATTTGATAACAAGCATCAAGACTTATACAATCATCTCCTGCAAAACAAGTAGCAATAGTGAATGGCAATACAAGAAATAACAAGAGGGCCACGAGGCCCTGAATCGCTCACCTGGGCAATTGGCAAGGTGGCTTTTTCTTATCATGTCTGAAATTGTCAAAATATGAGTCTTGGGTCAAAAGTCAAAGAATGACCATGACCACTTGTACTCATAAATCTTCATGTACTCATTAAGACAACCATATATACCATTTTTAGGCCAAAATCTTCAAAACTTTCCACGAAATCTGATGTTCTAGCATTTTCCCATATTTGACCATGCCGCAAAAAAGGTCAAGGTAAACCCAAGGTCACCATTTGAACAGTCTTGGTGATACTCTAGTACTCCATGCTACTTACCAAGTCTCAAGGCTATAGGTGTATTGGTTCTGGAGAAGAAAAATATTAAAGAATTATACCATAAGTGGTAATGGTGGCCATGTTGGTCATGTGACATGGACCGTTTGAACAAATTTTTGTTCAATCAACCCCTGGAGGCTCTATAATTATGAAATGTGTTTACAATTGGCCCTTTGGCTTTTGAGGAAATGGTTAAAAATGTCAAAATATGAGCGATCTGGATCAGAGGTCAAGAAATGACCTTGACCTCTTGTACTCATAATTCTTCATGACCTCATTAAGACAACTGTATATACCAATTTTTAGGCCAAAATCTTCAAAACTTTCCTTAAAATCTTATGTTCTAGCATTTTCCCATATTTGACCTTGCTGTAAAAAAAGTCAAGGTCAACACAAGGTCATAATTTGAATAATCTTGATAGTACTCAAGTACCCAATGCTACATACCAAGTCTCAATGCCATCGGTCAATTGGTTCTCGAGAAGAAGATTTTTAAAGGTTTTTACCATATATAGGCAGAGTGGCCATGTTGGTCATGTGACCAGGACCGTTAGAAATTTTTTTCATTCCCTCGACCCCTGGAGGCTCTATAAAAAATTTGGCCACAATTGGCCCGGTGGTTTTTGAGGAGATTGTTTGAAACTGTCTAAATATGAGAGTTCTGGGTCAAAGGTCAAAGAATGACCTTGACCTCTTGTACTCACAAATCTTCTGGTACCCATTAAGATGACTGTGTATACCAGTTTTTAGGCCAAAATCTTCAAAACTTATCATGAAATCTCATGTTCTTGCATTTTCCCATATTTGACCATGCCGTAAAAAAGGTCAAGGTCAACACAAGGTCATAATTTGAACAATCTTGATAGTACTTAAGTACCCAATGCTACATACCAAGTCACAAGGCCATCGGTCAACTGGTTCTGGAGAAGAAGATTTTTAAAGGTTTTTTACCATATATGGGCGTGGTGGCCATGTTGGTCATGTGACCTGGACCGTATCAATAAATTTTTGTTCCCTCAACCCCTGAAGGCTCTATATGAAATTTGGTTTCATTTGGCCCAGTGGCTTTTGAGGAGATTGTTAGAACTTATCAAAATATGAGAGTTCAGGGTCAAAGGTCAAAGAATGACCTTGACCTCTTGTACTCGTAAATCTTCATGTAGTCATTAAGATGACTGTAGATACCAATTTTTAGCCCAAAATCTTCAACAGTTTCCAAGGTATCTTATGTTGTAGCATCTTGCCATATAAAAGCATAAGGAAGCAAATTTGACCTTACCGTAAAAAAGGTCAAGGTCAACCCAAGGTCATAATTTGAACAATCTTGGTAGTACCCGCGTACCCGATGCTACATATTAAGTTTCAAGGCCATCGGCCTATTGGTTCTGGAGAAGAAGATTTTTTCAGGTTTTTACCATATATGGGCATGGCGGCCATGTTGGTCATGTGACCAGGACCGTTTGAACAACTTTTCGTTCCTAAGGTCCCAGGAGGCTCCATATGAAATTTGGTTACAATCGGCCCAGCGGTTTCAGAGGAGAAGTCATTTGAAATTGTTGACGGACGGACGGACGGACGGACGGACGACGACGGAGCCTTACCATCCTATAAGCTCCCCCGGAGCCGCTGGCTCAGGTGAGCTAAAAATCCTTCGAATCAATACCAAACACCTAATACAAAGCACAGATATAGATACAAAGCTCAGCCCACATATTAAACAGAAAGAAGAAGACACCTACGAGAAACACAAACGGAGCAAAACGGAGCAGCACATTACAAAGCAGTGGTACCGTCTAATAGGGGAGAGTCGGATAACTTCGGACAGGCGGGTAAATTCGGACATACCTTTGCAAACAGTGAAAATGCAGATGAGACGGCTCATAATGAGCCGTCTCATCAGGATTTTTACTGTTTGGTAAGTTGTTATTTTTTAGTTCCAAACAACTGACATATAAAGGAAACAATGTCACTGTCCGAATTTACCCGCTGTCCGAAGTTACCCGACTCTCCCCTAGACTGTGCTACGGTCGCTTAGGCTGTATAGGCACACCGATTTTCTTTTCACCGCCAGTAACAACTTCTGTGACGCCCTGGGGCCGTATTCATAAAGCCACTTAAGTGGTTGCTATGCTGTTGCTAAGGCTAAATATCTATAAAGGAGATAACCTACAACTATGAAATTTGGTCTGGAGGAACAGTCTTTGTAAGACTGTTCCTCAAGAGAAAAATTTCATAGTTGTAGGGAATCTCCTTCAAAGAAATTTAGCCTTAGCAACAGCATAGCAACCACTTAAGTCGTTTTATGAATACGGCCCCTGATCACTCCCCTGGACGTCAAAGGCATTGAAAAAGGGGTGCACTTCTAAAGGCAAGCATCTATTTCAGTAGAGGCAATTTTTGCCCTTAAGAGTTGACCCCCATGGTGAAGGGAGGCATAGAAAATGTACCTTCATAAACGTAATATGGTAGTACGTAATCAAAGGATTAGAAATCTGGCCGAACGAAGTACGGTTACGCATTAAAACCTTGTGACTTTCGTCGCTCGAAGAGAAGCCTTCAGTGGAGATCAGTTCTAAGATGGGAGATTGAGAGGAACCAGGAAAGACTTTAGAACTGCAGTTACTCCCTAAAGCAAGTTTATAGAGAGAAACAGTTTTATCTATAATTTTGTTATTTCAAATGCAGTGTGTATTGTAAACCCTTTATAATTTGCTTTACTCAAGGACGAATGGTACTTTTTTTGCATTTCACCCTGCTGTTTCATATTTATTCGTTTAAAACAGAGTAAATTACTTACAGTTTATTCAATTTCCGTAAGACACAAAATACCACTGCAACAGCCAGTAGAAAAAGAGTACAAGACACGGACGCTGCGACAACAGCCATTGTGGTCCCATCTGAAACAAAAAAGAGAAGAATTGTTCATTTTTAGTTCCATGCCTTAGGAGTCTTGCCTGAAAAAAATCTGTAGTTCTTTGAATAATCTGCCCAGTACTGGGCCTTATAAAACAAATGGGCAATCATAAGATTCGAGTGCAGTTTAGAGACTCTGGACTCATAATGAGCCGCCTTATCCGGATCTATGCTGTTTGTCCTCTAGCTTTTGAATTCTCAATATGATGTTGCTTAAACGAAAGATTTTTTTTAAAGTTGACAGACGTAAAATTTGTGGTAAAATTTGTCGTCTGTTTTGTTTTCGTGCTTTTCAAGGGCTAAATACAGGCTATTTCGCAAAAGGCCTACAGCTGCCCTCTAGTAAGGTTCTAGTGCTTGGTGCCAGAGCTCTAGATAAGAGGGAGTATTTAGTGATAACTAGGGATAATTTTTGTTAATACTGTATAAAAACATATGTTGTGACCCCTCATCTGAACCGTCTCAACGAGACGGTTCAGATGAGGGGTCACAACATATGGTTTCGATGAGAAATAAGAAAAATTATCCTTAATTATCATCAGATACTCCCTCTTATCTAGAGCTCTGCTTGGTGCAACACAACCCTCCGGTAAATTCTTAGTCTAACTTACCAACTGGATTCCAACCACCTGTTGGGTCTATGTAACAGTTGGCCTCGTCTGTGTCGTCATCATTCCCACAATTCCTGAAGCCGTCACACCAGGTGGATGATGGGATGCAAATCTTCTTCCGCTTACACAGGAAGTAGCCTCGTCCACACTCACCATGTGCATCTGTAATACATAATTCTAATGCACTTACAAATATAACGCGACGTCTGATTGGATAACGTCAAAAATTTGCGACAGTATATTTAAGAAATAGATCAGCTCTAGCAGTGAATTGTTGTGTAATAATTCACTGTTTGGAGGTCAGTTGTAAAGTAGATCATATCACGAGCGCGGAGCTCGTCACTGTTTGTCGGTCAATTTTGTGGCGGAATCAAGGTCTTACAACGGTAAAAGTACTCTGTAGAAGAGAAAAAATTATCAGTTTTTCCCAGGTACATCAGTACCGGTGTCATTTCAACTGCTGTGGTTTGACATCTTGAATTGATTGGCTAAGTGTAACAAAAAGTATCTAAATACACTGTCGACCGTATCCCTAACACCAAACATACTCAATACCCTCTAAACAACTGTAGGACGATTCTATCATTTGTGTGCGTGCCGTAAAAAGTAGTGACATATTTACACAAATCTTCCTGAATGTAGTATAAAGTCTTGAACTTGTAGGAACAATGCTTCGTTTTCAGCATCGCTAGAGTTAGGCTTACCATGAAGCAACTGGTGAGTGTCAAGAGTATGTAGATTGTTTGGTAAGTATATGCGTCGTGTGTTGTTGTAAATGGGACATGTAAAAAGAAAGTGGTAGGCGCTTTCGAAGCCTCCACAGGTACAGGAAGGGTTTGGAACAATGTTTTTACGATATAAGTCTGAGTTTAAAGAGCTGCATCCCATTTGTAATCTGGCATGGAGTACTTGACCCATTCTTGAACCAGCTTAGAAATACTTTGGCGGTGCTCGTCTATCCTTATTTAGTCGATACTTGAAAGAGGCAACTGTTGGTGCGTTTTTTATGCTGTCATTGAGGTCATTCCATGCTCTGATTGTAGAGGGGAAAAATGAGTGAAAGAAGACGTTGGTGTTGGCACGAATGTTGCGAATGTCGTTAGAGTTTCTAAGATTATAAGGTGTACTTTCTTGGATACGGAGTGGAACGATATTTAGTAGATAGTCAGGAGTAAGCCCATTTAATATTTTATAAAAAATTACTAGTTTATGTTTGTTTCGTCTTTCTTGAAGAGACTCCCACCCAAGGTCAGAAAGTAGTTTATCTATGCTGCAAAGTTTTGTAGCCCCTGTAATTATTCTTGCAGCCTCGATATGAACAGCTTCTAATTGTTTTTTGGCTTCAGTTGTGGAGTTATCCCAAACGGAATCGCTGTATTCTAAGATAGGACGTACAAATGCAGTATATATTTTTTCAAGTGGTTTTCTATTGAGTTTGAACTTGAGAGCTCTTAATAGGTTTAGTCTGGTCCATGCGGCAGCAGAAATGTTTTCTATATGTTCCACCCAGTTGCCAGACTCAGAAAAGGTTAAACCGAGATGTTTGTGAGATGAGGTATTTGTAACCAACACAGTGTCCATGTAAAGAGGTGGGTGGTCGACTGTTTCATTTTTTCTGGAGATGAGCATCGAACAAGTTTTTGAAGGATTAAAGTCTACTTGCCAAGTTTTGCCCCACTTAGTAATGTGTCTCAGATCATTGTTCAGTGTTACTGCTGCAGAATTGGGATTATCTACTATGATGTACAGGCTTGTGTCGTCTGCGAAGAGTCTAACAGATGCATTTATTTCATTAACAATATCATTGATATAGACAAGAAACATAAGCGGCCCAAGGACAGAACCTTGCGGAACACCGGCTTTTACAGAAGCCCAATCCGAAGCTTGGCCGTTGAGAATAACACGTTGCTTTCGTTCTGTTAAATAGCTAGAAAACCACCGTAAAAGATCATTAGGACAACCAATATCTGCTAGTTTATGGAGAAGACCCCGATGCCAAACTCTGTCAAAAGCCTTGCTAATATCGCAAAATACCACTCGCACCTCCTTACCATTGTCTACAGCCTCACAGAAGCTATGATAGGTATGCAATAATTGGAATGTCGTGGAATCCCCGTGGATAAATCCAGACTGAAAGGGCGTGAGAAGCTTGTACTCGTTTATATAATTGTATAATTTTTTGTGAATACATCGTTCCATGACTTTAGCAGAGTGACAGAGAAGAGAAACAGGTCTGTAATTACCAGGATGGTTGAGAGAGTTTGAATGGAAAGAATAGTTTTTCACCGTTTTTGAGTGTTAGAATCGAAATAGTTCAGCTCTAGCATTGAATTGTTGAGTAATAATTCACTGTTTGTCGGTCAATTGTAAGTAGACATAGTCCTTCTTTAGTTATTTTCTATCAACGTAGTAAGTGATATTCAGACTCGTAAAACTTCTGCTGTGGTTTTTCATGTAATTATTAGGCCTCTCGACCTACAAGCCAAGTACAACCTCATCGTTGATTGGCTTCCTATTATTGTTATTATCATCATTATCTTTATTATTATTATTAGTTGTACTATATTAGTTCTCAATACCTTTACCTGTCTTTCCTAGCTATTTTCCCCTGGCTCAACTTTTTTTTCTCTTTTTCTTTTCATTTTTCTTTTCTTTAGTTTCTTTATTTTTTTTTCTCATTTGCTCTGTTAAGGATCACTATCTATATTTTTGCTAAGTCCCAGCGGGCGTGCGGCGTCGGAAGACGTCGCATCGGCGTCGAGGCGACATTATGACGTTACATCAGGAAGTCGCATCGACGGTGATGTGTCGTCATCATGACGCTGCATGCCTGCTGGAACACACACTGGATTTTCTTACAGTTATTTGTATGCATACCTGGCCTATTATTTAATCTGCCATTCACATATATTACTTCATTAGATGTTCATCAGGAGATGATTTATATAAGCTTTAAGCTTCCTATCAGATCCTGTACCATATAATCATGTGTATACGTGTAAATGTATATGTTGTATACGAAGATTTATCAATAAATATTGTTTAAACCAACCATCCTGCCAGCGCGTTCATGCTCCCGCCAATATTTTATACTGCATCTAAGATAAATGTACGTTTTTATGGCGATTTCAGAAAGAAAAAGAGTCGTTACACCGTCTAACGTCTAAAAACGTCACAAAATTACGTCAGTAGTGCAGTGACGTCAGCAATTAGACTCGCGCGCTCCGTAACAGTGAATTGTTGCAGAATAAAACACGCCGCAACTTTCCATTGCTTCAATAGGCGCACTGTGTTAGAATCTGCGATATACTGTCGCAAAGCCGACGTCATTAAGTAACGTCGCTTCTCATTGGCTGACGTTAGGTTTTACGTTGCTGACGGCGCTTGAAATGGGTGCAAAATAGTACATTATGAAGGGTGAAAATGTGGAAAAGTGCATTAGAATGGGGATAACTGTATTGAAAATTGTCATTTGGGGAGATAAATCATCGGTTTTATGGTCGCAAATTGCGTTTTACGGCTCCGCTGGCGCGTCGCCGTAAAACGAAATTTCCGACCATAAAACCGACGATTTACCTCCCCAAATGACAATTTTCAAGACAGTTATCTCCTAAATGCAATCTTTTAAACTAAACTTAAGCTTACTCGGAGTCTTAGGATAAGTTTTAAGCTGTGGGGAATTACTACTGTTAAAGTCAGTATGCCGTGCTCGGCGTAATTTCCTCCCCTTACTAAGCCTACAATGAAACTGCCTGACAGTGTCGATCTAGGGGGTAGTCACCAGTTCCAAATTGCCATTACATTTCCTGCATAACTATGAAGTACCATGTCTTTGGAAACTACATCGTTTTTTTTTCAATAATAAACTTGAGACACTGAGATTGTCAATATCAACTGGCGACTGTTGCAACCACAAATGAAATAACTCCCACAAATGAAGTAATTCTTTCATTTGTGGTTGAGGTAGCATGCAGTCGTAACCACAAATGAAATAATGTTTCCAAACATGTATGATTGTATAGAAGGGCTTCATTCTTACAAAAATAATTTTCTCAGACACAAGTCTACAATCTTTTGAAACTCTTAGAAATTTGCAGACCAAAGTTATTTCATTTGTGGTTGAGGAAGCTTGCAATCGTAACCACAAATGAAATAATGTCTCCAAACATATATGAAATTGTATGGAAGGGCTTCATTTTTACAAAAATAATCTTCTCTGAAACAAGTCGACAATCTTTTGAAACAGTTTCGAATTTGCAGACCAAAGTTATTTCATTTGTGGTTGAGGAAGCTTGCAATCGTAACCACAAACGAAATAATGTTTTCAAATATGTATGAAATTGTATGGAAGGTGCTTCATTCTTACCAGAATAAAACTTTCTGACGCAAGTCGACAATCATTTGAAATACTTAGAAATTCACAGACCAAAGTTATTCCATTTGTGGTTGAGGTATCATGGAATCGTATTCACAAATAAACTAATGTCTCCAAACATATGCCGGGCCGCAAAGCGTAATCGATAAGGCACCTGACTCATAAGTCAGAGGTCCTGGGTTCGAAACCCGGTCAGGCCACATACTTTCGTTTCGCCTTCCGCTGATTCAAGAAGGGCAGTTGTCAGTTACTGGCGAAAGTATGTGCACTTAGTACTGGTTAACCGCTTAGGAGGTCTAAGCCTGCCCAGGAATAGTGTGTTTAGGTTAAGTGACCGTCCCGACATGACCATAGCTGTTTACCGTGGACGATAACCATCAAATCAATCAAAAATATGAGCCGCGACACGACAAAATCAACACTGTGGTTATGCGCCAAGCGCAGACTCAGATCAGCCCGGGCATCCGCCCAGTTTGACCAAACTCTTCGTTAACTTGTCAAAGGGTAGCTAATGCCCCAGTCACACACACACACATTACGGATTGGGCGGATAGTTGCGGACTTTAAATCCACACAATTTGTGGGCGTGGTCTCTCTCCATATCGAATCCGTATCGTATCCGCAAGGTCCGCAGGATATGCAACCAAATTTTGAAAAGTTTAAATATTCAGGCGCGGACGAGTTAACCATAATGATCCGTAACTGAAGGCATTTATCCGCATTTATTCGTATATAATCCGTAATCGACTTATCGTTCCGCGGTCCACTCAAAATTTGTGGACAAATACGGTTTCATGCGGATTGTTACGGTTAGTTACGGGTATCGTTCTGCGTATTGTTACGGATTAATGCCGCAGTCAGATTATCTGTACGCAATTATCCTCACCAATACTTATCTGTCAGTACTGAAGTGTAAGTTATCCGTATAGAAACGTATCTGAAGGTAAAAGTCCGTAAAAAACCTACGAACGAGACCCGTTACTAGCCGTAATTGAAGGTTACGATCTGCGCGAAACCGTATCAGTCTACAACTTGGGGTTGGGCTGCGGAATGATAGGTTTATATACGGATTAGATACGGATAAGATACGGATTAGATACGGATATATATGGATAAATGCGAATAAATGCCTTCAGTTACCTTTTGTTACGGATCAATACGGTTTACTCGTCCGCGTCTGAATTTTGAAAATTTTCAAAAATTGGAATCGGATACTACGGACCCTACGGATACGATAGGGACAGTTACAGACTCTGCGGATGCGATACGGACCTTAACGAATAACACCGGACAGATACGGATGGGCCATCCGCAGATGCGATACGGACCATCACGAATAAAACCGGACATATACGAACGGGCCATCCGTAGCATCAACAACATCTTTCCGCATCTAAAGGTAACAGAAGGTAATGGAAAGTAAGTAGTACGTATACATTCGTATCATCTCTCATCTTATTGATTCAAAGGGAAACTATCTGACCGCAGACATCTGCATTTATCCTTAATCATACGCATCTATAGGTAACTGTATCCGTAAATTAATCAAGAAAATAAGCCACGCCTACAAATTCTGCGGATTATTGTGGATTTTTATCCACAACTATCCGCCCAGTCCGTAATGTGTGTGTGTGACTGGGTCATTAGGGACTGAGCTACCTCCTTGCGGACAGCAAAGACTCTGATCAGACTGGGCGTATGCCCAGGCTGATCTGAGTCTTCGCTGGCCGCACAAACACTTTGTTATTTTCTCGTGTCTCGGCTCAGATATGAAACTGTCCGGAAGGGCATTATTCTTATAAAAATAAACTTCACTGACATATATCGACAATCTTTTGAATCATTTGGGAAAATTTGCAGACCGTAGTTATTACATTTTTGGTTGACGTAGCACGCCATCGTGACCACAAATGAAAGAATTATTCCTAGGTCGTGAGAGACCACCTAGGAGTGCATCATTCTTTTGAATCTAAACTTCGAAAATACTTTCATAGCGTTTGGGATACAGTCCAAAAATATATATCATTTCATTTGTGGTTGGCATAGCATGCAATCGTAAGAAACCGTCTTGAAGTGCTTTATTCTTTTCAAACTAAACTTCCCTGATACTGATAAAAAAAAACTTTTAAAGCGTTTCTGATAAAGTCCAACAAAAGTTATTTCATTTGTGGTTGAGGTAGCATGCAATCATAACCACAAATGAAATAATGTTGCCCAAATCATAAGAGACCGCCTTGAAGTGCTTTATTCTTTTCAAACTACCTTTTTCTGATACTGATAAAAACATTTATAGCGTTTTGGATATAGTCCAACAAAATTTATTTCATTTGTGGTTGAGATAGCAGGCAATCATAACCACAAATGAAACAATGTTCCCCAAATGGCAAGAAACCGTTTTGAAGTGCTTTATTCTTTTAAAACTAAACTTCTCTGATACTTATGAAAAACGTTTATAGCGTTTCGGGTATAGTGCAACAAAAGTTATTTTATTTGTGGTTGAGGTAGCATGCAATCATAACCACAAATGCAATAATGTTCTCCAAATAGTAAGATATCGCGTAGAAATGTTTCATTCTTTTGAAACTATACTTCCCTGACACTGATGAAAAACATTTATAGCGTGTTGGATAACTTGCAACAAAACTTATTTCATTTGTGGTTGAGATAGCATGCAATCATAACCAGAAATGAAATAATATTCCCCAAATCATAAGAGATCACCTTGAAGTGATATATTCTTTTGAAACTATACTTCCCTGATACTAATAAAAAAAACTTTTATAGCGTTTTTGGATATAGTCCGACAATAGTTATTTCATTTGTGGTTGAGATGGTAACCACAAATGAAATAATATTCCCTAAATCGTAAAAGATTGCATTGAAGTGCTTTGTTCTTTTGTAACTATAGTTCCCTGATACTGTTACAAATCTCTTCAAGAGCTTCGGATATAATTCAACAAAAGTTACTTCATTTGTGGTTGCGGTAGCATGCAATCGAAACCACAAATGTAATAATGTTCACGAAATCTTAAGAGACCACCTTAAAGTGATTTTTCTTATGAAACTATACATCCCTGATACTTATAAAATTATTCATGGCAAATTGGCAATTCGGATATAGTCCCACAAGATTGTTTTCATTTGTGGTTGAGATTGCATGCGATCGTAACCACAACTAAAATACTGTTCGGGAAATCTTAAGAAACCACATTTAAGTGCTATATTCTTTAAACACTATACTTCCCTGATACCTATAAAAACATCTATAGCATTTCGGATATAGTCCAATAAAAGTTATTTCATTTGTGGTTGAGGTAGCCGGCAATCATAACCACAAATGTAATAATAATCCCTAAATCGTGAGAGATCGTGTGAAGTGTTTCATTCTTTTAGGACTATACTTCCCTGATACTAATAAAAAAAACTTTTATAGCTTTTTGTATATAGTCCTACAAAAGTTATTTCATTTGTGGTTGAGACAGCATGCAATCGTTACCACAAATGAAACAATGTTCCCCAAATCGTAAAAGGTCGCATTGAAGTGCTTTGTTGTTTTGTAACTATAGCTCCTTGATACTGTTACAAATCTCCACTAGCGCTTCGGATATAATGCAACAAAAGTTACTTCATTTGTGGTTGAGGTAGCATGCAATCTAAACCACAAATGTAATAATGTTCACAAAATCTTAAGAGACCCCTTTAAAGTGATTTTTTCTTATGAATCTATACATCCCTGATGCTTATAAAAATATTTATGGCGTTTCGGATATAGTCCCACAAGATTTTTATACGCCCGTTTTGAAAAAACGGTCGTATTATGGCATGGCGCTGTCCGTCCGTCCGTCCGTCCGTCCGTCCGTCCATCCGTCCGTCTGTCCGTCTGTCTGTCTGTCCGTCCGTCCGTAAACATTCTTGTGCACGCCATAACTCAGTAACCATTTGGGATATCTTCATGAAATTTTGTAGGCATATGTATTAGGTAGGGGGAACGTGTCGCGTACAAGAATGGTTGCTCCCCCTTCCTTGGTTTCAAAGTTATGCCCCTTTGATTGTTTTTTACCCTGCAGGTCTTGTGCGCGCCAGAACTAGATAACTGTTTGGGATATCTTCATGAAACTTCATAGCAATGTGTATGAAGCCCCAACAATGTGTCGCGTACAACAATGGTTGCTCTCCCTTTCTTCGTTTCTGAGTTACATCCCTTTTCTTAGTTCTTTTCGACTATTTTTGTGTATACTTATATTGTGCATACATTAACTCGGTAACTGTTTGGAATATCATGATGAAACTTAATAGCAATGTGCATGATCACAAGATAATATGTCGCATATAAGAATGGTTGCTCCCCCTTTCTGAATTTTGGAGTAAACTCCCTTTCCTCTGTCCGTAAACATTCTTGTATGTGCCATAACTCAGCAACCATTTGGGATATCTTCATGAAATATTGTAGGCATATGATATAGGTAGGTGGGAATGTATCACATACAAGAATGGTTGCTCCCCCTTCCTTAGTTTCCAAGTTATGCCCCTTTGATTTTTTCCCCCTGCAGGTCTTGTGCGTGCCATAACTAGATAACTGTTTGGGATATCTTCATAAAACTTCATAGCAATGTGTATGAAGTCCAAACGATGTGTCGCGTACAACAGTGGTTGCTCTCCCTTTCTTCGTTTGTGAGTTACATCCCTTTTTATTAGTTCTTTTCGACTATTTTTGCGTATACTTATGTTGTGCATACATTAACTCGGTAACTGTTTGGAATATCATGATGAAACTTTATAACAATGTGCATGATCACAAGATGATGTGTCACATATAAGAATGGTTGCTCCCTCTTTCTTATTTTTGGAGTAACCTCCCTTTGATCATTATTTTTAGGAATTTCCATTCACTCCATATCTCTTTAACTCTTTGAAGTATTAGAATGAAACTTTGTAGGAATGTGTGTAATAATGGGGCAATGTATCCTGAGCAAGAACCACGACTCTGGCTTGCTTACTGGATTATCTGCCCATGCATAAATTTCCTGTTTACTCTATAACTCCTTAACCGTTTAGAATATTTTAACACAACTTTATGGAGATGTGTATATTGTGAAGGGAATGTATTAGAACCAAGAATGGTATATCTAGTATATTTAGTTTATGAATTATCTCCCTTGTTTGACTTTCGCATTACTCAACTAAGGAGCCACTTCACCTTGGAAGCTGATTTTTGGTATACTAATAATATTTGATGTGTTAAATATTTATATAATGTTGCTGTCATTAATTAAAGTGTGGTTTCCCCTGTTTGTCTGCCTGTCTGTCCTTTTGTAAACAATCTTGTTCATTCCTTTATGACATTAAAACGGGCGTATTATGCGCCGCTTGCGAAGCCCTTGTTTTCATTTGTGGATGAGATGGCATGCAATCGTAACCACAACTAAAATATTGTTCCCGAAATCTTAAGAAACCACATTTTAGTGCTATATTCATTTGAAACTATACTTCCCTGATACCTATAAAAATATCTAAAGCATTTCAGATATAGTCCAACAAATGTTATTTCATTTGTGGTTGAGGTAGCAGGCAATCATAACCACAAATGTAATAATATTCCCCAAATCGTAAGAGATCGCGCTGAAGTGTTTCATTCTTTTGAAACTATACTTCCCTGATACGAATCAAAAATTTTTATAGCTTTTTGGATATAGTCCAACAAAAGTTATTTCATTTGTGGTTGAGATAGCATCCAAGCGTAACCACAAACGATATAATGTTCCACAAATCGTAAGAAAAAAAATCTTGAAGTGCTTTATCTTTTTAAACTAAACTTCCCTGATACTGATAAAAAAACATTTATAGTATTTCGGATATAGTCCAACAAAAGTTGTTTCATTTGTGGTTGATGTTGCATGCAATCATAACCAAAAATGTAATACTGTTCCCGAAATCGCATTAGACCGCCTTCAATTGTTTTATTCTTTTCAAACTATTATTCCTTGATACTGATAAAAGCATAAATAGCGTTTCGGATATGTTGAAAGAATTGTTATTTCATTTGTGGTTGACGTAGCATGCAATCATAACCACAAATGTAATAATGTTGCCCAGATCATTAAAGACGGCCTTGAAGTGCTTTATTATTTTCAAACTACACTTACCTGATACCGATAAAAACTTTTATAGCGTTTCGAATATAGCCCAAGAAAAGTTATTTCATTTGTGGTTGATATAGCATGCAATCGTAACCAAAAATGTAATAATGTTCCCTTAATCGTAAGAGATGGCCTTGACGTCTTTCATACTTTTTAAACTATACTTCCCTCATACTAATAAAACAAGAGGGCCATGAGGCCCTGAATCGCTCACCTGAACAATTGGCAAAGTGGCTTTTTCTTATGTTTTGAAATTGTCAAAATATGAGTCTTGGGTCAAAAGTCAAAGAATGACCATGACCTATTGTACTCATAAATCTTCATGTACTCATTAAGGTAACCATATATACCATTTTTTAGGCAAAACTTTCCATGAAATCTTATGTTCTAGCATTTTCCCATATTTGACCATGCCACAAAAAAAAGTTAAGGAAAAACCGAGGTCATCATTTGAACAGTCTTGGTAGTACTCTAGTACTCCATGCTACTTACCAAGTTTCAAGGCCATTGGTGTATTGGTTCTGGAGAAGAAAAAATATTTAAGGTTAATACCATAAACGGGTATGGTGGCCATGTTGGTCATGTGACCTGGACCGTTTGAACAAATTTTCGTTCAATCAACCCCTGGAGGCTCTATATGAAATGTGATTACAATTGGCCCTTTGCCTTTTGAGAAAATGTTTGAAAATGTCAAAATATGAGAGATCTGGGTCAAAGGTCAAAGAATGGCCTTGACCTCTTGTACTCATAATTCTTCATGACCTCATTAAGACGACTGTATATACCAATTTTTAGGCCAAAAACTTCCCATGAAATCTTATGTTCTAGCATTTTCCCATATTTGACCTTGCTGTAAAAAAGGTCAAGGTCAACCAAGGTCATAATTTGAACAATCTTGATAGTACTGGAGTACCCAATGCTACATACCAAGTTTCAAGGCCACTGATCAATTGGTTCTGGAGAAAAAGATTTTGAAAGGTTTTTACCATATATGGTCATGGTGGCCATGTTCGTCATGTAACCCAGATCATTTGAAGAAATTTTCATTTCCTCGACCCCTGAAGGCTCTATATCATATTTGGTTACAATTGCCGCATTGGCTTTTAAGGAGAAGTTTGAAATTGTCAATCTATTCTGAGAATTCAGGGTCAAAGGTCAAAGAACAACCTTGACCTCTTGTAGTCATGAATCTTGATGTACACATTAAGATGACTGTATTTACCAATTTTTAGGCCTAAATCTTCAAAACTTTCCATGAAATCTTATGTTCTAGAATTTTCCCATATTTGACCTTGCTGTAAAATGGCCAAGGTCACCCCAAGGTCATCATTTTGAACACTCTTGATAGTACTGGAGTACCCAATGCTACATACCAAGTTTCAAGGCCATCGGTCAATTGGTTCTGGAGAAGAAGATTTTTTTAGGTTTTTACCATATATGGGCATGGCGGCCACGTTGGTCATGTGACCTGAACCGTTTGAACAAATTTTCATTCCCTCATCCCCTGGAGGCTCCATATGAAATTTGGTTGCAATAGGCCGAGTGGTTTTTGAGAAGATTGTTTGAAATTGTCAAAATATGAGAGCTCAGGGTCAAAGGTCAAAGAATGACCTTGACCTCTTGTACTCACAAATCTTCATTGTTCTCATTAAAGATGACTGCATATACCAACTATTAGACCTTAATCTTCAAAACTTTCCCTGATATCTTAGTTCTAGCATTTTCCCATATTTGACCTTGCCGTAAAAAGGTCAAGGTCAACCCAAGGTCATCATTTGAACAATCTTAATAGTACTCGAGTACCAAATGCTACATACCGAGTTTCAAGGCCATCTGTCAATTGGTTCTGGAGAAGAAGATTTTTCAAGGTTTTTACCATATATGGGCTTTGGCGGCCATGTTGGTCATGTGACCTGAACCGTTTGAACAAATTTTCATTCCCTCATCCCCTGGAGGCTCTATATGAAACTTGGTTTCATTTGGCCCAGTGGCTGTTGAGAAGATTGTTTGAAATTGTCAAAATATGAGAGTTCTGGGTCAAAGGTCAAAGAATGACCTTGACCTCTTGTACTCATAAATCTTCATGTACTCATTTAGATGACTGTAGATATCGATTTTTAGCCCAAAATCTTCAACAGTTTTCAAGATATCTTATGTTCTAGCATTTTCCCATATAAAAGCAGAAGGAAGCAAATTTGACCTTGCCGTAAAAAAGGTCAAGGTCAACCCAAGGTCATAATTTGAACAATCTTGGTAGTACTCGTGTACCCAATGCTACATACCAAGTTTCAAGGCCATCGGCCTATTGGTTCTGGAGAAGAAGATTTTTTTAGGTTTTTACCATATATGGGCGTGGCGGCCATGTTGGTCATGTGACCAGGACGGTTTGAACAACTTTTCGTTCCCCCTTCCTCTGGAGGCCATATATGAAATTTGGTTACAATTGGCCCAGCGGTTTCAGAGGAGAAGTCGTTTGAAATTGTGGACGGACGGACGGACGACGACGGACGACGGACGACGACGGACGACGGAGCCTAACCATCCTATAAGCTCCCCCGGAGCCGCTGGCTCAGGTGAGCTAAAAATCTTTTACAGCGTTTTGAAAAACGTACAACAGAGGTTATTTCATTTGTGGTTGAGATCATAACCACAAATGAAATAATGTGCCCAAATCATACGAGACCGCCTTGAAGTGCTTTATTCTTTTCAACCGAACTTCCCTGATACCGATAAAAACTTGTATAGCGTTTCAAATATAGCCCAAGAAAAGTTACTTCATTTGTGGTTGACGAAGCATGCAATCATAACCACAAATGAAATAATGTTGCGGAAATCATAAGAGACCGCCATGAAGTGCTTTATTCGAATGAAAATATACTTCCCTGATACTGATAAAACATTTATAGCGTTTTGGATATAGTCCAACAAAAGTTATTTTATTTGTGGTTGAGATAGCATGCAATCGTAACCACAAAAGAAATAATGTTCCCTCAATCGTAAGAAACCGTCTGAAAGTGCTTTATTCTTTTCAATCTTAACTTCCCTGATACTGTTAAAAAAACTTTTATAGTATTTCGGATATAGTCCAAGAAAAGTTGTTTCATTTGTGCTTGAAGTAGCATGCAATCATAACGCCAAATGTAATAATATTAGTTCTCTCAATCTTAACAGATCGCCTTGAAGTACCTTATTCTTTTCAAACTACCTTTTCCTGATACTTATAAAAAAAAGTTTTATAGCGTTTTGGATATAGTCCAACAAATGTTATTACATTTGTGGTTAAGATAGCAGGAAATCATAACCACAAATGAAATAATATTCCCCAAATCGCAAGAAACCGTCTTGAAGTGCTTTATTCTTTTAAAACTCAACTTCCCTGATACCGATAAAAACTTTAATAGCGTTTCAAATATAGCCCAAGAAAAGTTATTGCATTTGTGGTTGACGTAGCATGCAATCGTAACCACAAATGAAATAATGTTGCGAAAATCATAAGACACCGCCTTGAAGTGCTTTATTCGATTGAAAGTATACTTTTCTGATACTGATCAAACATTTTCAGCGTTTTGGATATAGTCCAACAAAAGTTATTTCATTTGTGGTCAAGATAGCATGCAATTGTAACCACAAATGAAATAATGTTACCTAAATCGTAAGAAACCGTCTTTAAGTGCTTTATTCTTTTCAAACTAAACTTCTCTGATACTGATAAAAAAAAAACTTTTGTAGTATTTTGGATATAGTCCAAGAAAAGTTGTTTCATTTGTGCTTGAGGTAGCATTCAATCATAACACCAATTGTAATAATATTAGTTCCCTCAATCTTAACAGACCGCCTTGAAGTGCTTTATTCTTTTGAAAAAAAAAAACTCCCTGATACTTATAAAAACATATATAGCGTTTCGGATATAGTTCAACAAAAGTTATTTCATTTATGGTTGAGATAGCATGCAATCGTAACCACAAATGAAATAATGTTCCCAAAATCTTAACAGACCACTTTAAAGTACTTTATTCTTTTGAAAAAATACTTCCCTGATACTTATAATAACATTAATAGCGTTCCGGGAATAGTCCAACCAAAGTTATTTCATTTGTGGTTGACGTAGTATGCAATCATAACCACAAATGAAATAATGTTACCCAAATCATAATAGACTGCCTTGTAGTGCTTTATTCTTTTCAAACTACACTTCCCTGATACCGATAAAATCTTTTATAGCGTTTCGAATATAGCCCAAGAAAAATTATTTCATTTGTGGTTGACGTAGCATGCAATCGTAACCACAAATGAAATAATGTTGCCCAAATCATAAAAAACCGCCTTGAAGTGCATTATTCTTTGCAAACTACCTTTTTCTGATATTGATAAAAACATTTATAGCGTTTTGGATATAGTCCAACAAAAGTTATTCCATTTGTTGTTGAGAGAGCAGGAAATCATAACCACAAATGAAATAATATTCCCCAAATCGCAAGAAACCGTCTTGAAGTGCTTTATTCTTTCAAAACTAAACTTCTCTGATACTTATAAAAAACCTTTATATCGTTTCGGGTATAGTCCAACAAAAGTTATTTCATCTGTGGTTGAGATAGCATGCAATCGTAACCACAAATGAAATTATGAACCCGAAATCATGAAAGACCGCCTTGAAGTGCTATATTCGTTTGGACCTATACTTCCCTGATATCGATAAAAACTTTTATAGCTTTTCGAATATAGCCCAAGAAAAGTTATTTCATTTGTGGTTGACGTACCATGCAATCATAACCACAAATGTAATTATGTTGCGGAAATCATAAGTGACCGCCTTGAAGTGCTTAATTCGTTTGAAAGTATACTTCCCTGGCACTGATAAAAAGATTTATAGCGTTTTGGATATAGTCTAACAAAAGTTATTTCATTTGTGGTTGAGATAGCTTGCAATCGTAACCACTAATGAAATAATGTTCCCTAAATCGTAAGAAACCATCTTCAAATGCTTTTTTCTTTTCAAACTAAACTTCCCTAATACTGATAAAAAAAACTTTATAGTATTTCGGATATAGTCCATGAGAAGTTGTTTCATTTGTGCTTGAGGTAGCATGCAATCATAACACCAAATGTAATAATATTAGTGTCCTAAATCTTAAGAGACCGCCTTGAAGTGCTTTATTCTGTTAAAACAAGCTTCCCTGATACTTATAAAAACATTTATAGCGTTACGGATATAGTCCAACAAAAGTTATTTCATTTATGGTTGAGATAGCATGCAATCGTAACAACAAATGAAATGATGTTCCCGAAATCTTAACAGACCGCTTTGAAGTACTTTATTCTTTTGAAAAAATACTTCCCTTATACTTATAATAACATTTATAGCGTTTCGGATATAGTCCAACAGAAGTTATTTCATTTGTGGTTGAGATAGCATGCAATCGTAACCACAAATGAAATAATGTACCCGAAATCTTAAAAGACCTCATTGAAGTGATAAATTCGTTTGGACCTATACTTCTCTGATAGTTAAAAAAAAAACTTTTATAGCGTTCCGGGAATAGTCCATGAAAAGTTATTTTATTTTCGGTTGACGTAGCATGCAATCATAACCACAAATGAAATAATGTTCAATAAATAATAAGATATGGCCATGAAGTGTTTCATTCCTTTTCAAACTACACTTTCCTGATACCAATCAAAGTATTTTATAGCGTTTTGGAAAACGTACAACAAAAGTTATTTCATTTGTGGTTGAGATAGTATGCAATCATAACCACAAATGAAATAAAGTTGCCCAAATCATAATAGACCGCCTTGAAGTGCTTAATTCTTTTCAAACTACACTTCCCTGATACCGATAAAAACTTTTATAGCGTTTCGAATATAGCCCAAGAAAAGTTATTTCATTTGTGGTTGACGTAGCATGCAACCACTAATGTTGCCCAAATCAAGAGACCGCCTTGAAGTGCTTTATTCTTTTCAAACTACCTTTTTCTGATACTGATAAAAAATTTTTATAGCGTTTTGGATATAGTCCAACAAAAGTTATTTCATTTGTGGTTGAGATAGCAGGAAATCATAACCACAAATGAAATTATGTTCTCCAAATCGCAAGAAACCGTCTTGAAGTGCTTTATTCTTTTAAAACTAAACTTCTCTGATACTCATGAAACACGTTTATAGCGTGGGTATAGTCCAACAAAAATTATTTCATTTGTGGTTGAGGTAGCATGCAATCATAACCACAAATGTTAAAATGTTGCCCAAATCATTAGAGACCACCTTGAAGTGCATCTTTCTTTTGAAAATATACTTCCCTGATACTGATAAAATCATTTATAGCGTCTTGGATATAGTCCAACAAAAATTATTTCATTTGTGGTTGAGATAGCATGCAATCGTAATCACAAATGAAATAATGTTCCCTAAATCGTAAGAAACCGTTTTGAAGTGCTTTATTGTTTTCAAACTAAACTTCCCTGATATTGATAAAAACAC
Source organism: Ctena decussata (assembly GCA_963989385.1). Lineage (NCBI taxonomy): Eukaryota > Metazoa > Mollusca > Bivalvia > Lucinida > Lucinidae > Ctena > Ctena decussata. The sequence continues at coordinate 65,149,752 of OZ022507.1, forward strand.
TTTTATAGCGTTTCGACTATAGCCCAAGAAAAGTTATTTCATTTGTGGTTGACGTAGCATGCAATCATAACCGTAAATGAAATAATGTTGCCCAAATCATAAGAGACCGCATTGAAGTGCTTTATTCTTTTCAAACTACCTTTTTCTGACACTGATAAAAAACTTTTTTAGCGTTTTGGATATAGTCCAACAAACGTTATTTCATTTGTGGTTGAGATAGCATGCAATCATAACCACACATGAAATAAAATTTCCCAAATCGCAAGAACCCGTCTTGAAGTGCTTTATTCTTTTCAAACTAAACTTCTCTGATACTTATGAAAAACCTTTATAGCGTTTCGGGTATAGTCCAATAAAAGTTATTTCATTTGTAGTTGAAATAGCATGCAATCGTAACCACAAATGAAATAATGTTGCCCAATTCGTAAGACACCGCCTTGAAGTGCTTTATTCTTTCAAACTGAACTTCCCTGATACCGATAAAACATTTATAGCCTTTCGAATATAGCCGAAGAAAAGTTATTACATTTGTGGTTGACGTAGCATGCAATCGTAACCACAAATGAAATAATGCTCCCTCAATCGTAAGAAACGGTCTTGAAGTGCTTTATTGTTTTCAAACTAAACTTCCCTGATACTGATAACAAAAACTTTTATAGTATTTCGGATATAGTTCAAGAAAAGTTGTTTCATTTGTGCTTGAGGTAGCATGCAATCATCACACCAAATGTAATAATAATAGTTCCCTAAATCTTAACAGACCGCCTTGAAGTGCATTATTCTTTTGAAAAAAAAAATTCCCTGAAAACATTTAAAGCGTTTCGGATATAGTCCAACAAAAGGTATATCATTTGTGGTTGAGATAGCATGCAATCGTAACCACAAATGAAATAATGTTCCCGAAATCTTAACAGACCGCTTTGAAGTACTTTTTTTTTTGAAAAATTACGTTTCGGATATAGTCCAACAAAAGTTATTTCATTTGTGGTTGAGATAGCATGCAATCGCAACCACAAATGAAATACTGTACCAGAAATCTTAAAAGACCGCCTTGAAGTGATATATTCGTTTGTACCTAAAATTCCCTGATAGTTAAATTGTCGACTAGTGTAAGAGAAGCTTTTTTGTAAGAATAACGCCCTTCCATACAATTTCATATATTTTTGGAAACATTTTTTCATTTGTGGTTACGATTGCATGCTACCTCAGCCACAAATGAAGTAACTTTGGTCCGCAAATTTCTAAGTATTTCAAAAGATTGTCGCCTTGTGTCTTAGAAGTTTACTTTTGTAAGAATAAAGCCCTTCCATACAATTTCGTACATGTTTGGAAACATAATTTCATTTGTGGTTACGATTGCATGCTTCCTCAACCACAAATAAAATAACTTTGGTCTGCAAATTTCTAAGTGTTTCAAAAGATTGTCGACTTGTGTCATAGAAGTTTACTTTTGTAAGAATAAAGCCCTTCCATAGAATTTCGTATATATTTGGAAACATTATTTCATTTGTGGTTACGATTGCTAGCTTCCTCAACCATAAATGAGATAACTTTGGTCTGCAATTTTTTTAAGTGTTTCAAAAGATTGTCGACTAGTGTCAGAGAAGTAAACTTTTGTAAGAATAACGCCCTATCATACAATTTCGTATATGTTTGGAAACATTATTTCATTTGTGGGTACGATTGCATGCTACCTCAACCACAAATGAAATAATTTTGGTCTGCGAGTTTCTAAGTGTTTATAAAGATTGTCGACTTGTGTCATAGAAGCTTTTTTGTAAGAATAAAGCCCTTCCATACAATTTCGTATATGTTTGGAGACATTGTTTCATTTGTGGTTATGATTACAAGCTTCCTAAACCACAAATGAAATAACTTTGGTCTGCAAATTTCTAAGTGTTTCAAAAGATTGTCGACCTGTGTCATAGACGGTTACTTTTGTAAGAATAAAGCCCTTCCATACAATTTCGTATATATTTGGAAACATTATTTCATTTGTGGTGACGATTGCTAGCTTCCTCAACCATAAATGAAATAACTTTGGATTGCAAATTTCTAAGTGTTTCAAAAGATTGTCGACAAGTGTCAGAGAAGTTAACTTTCGTAAGAATAACGCCCTTCCATACAATTTCGTATATGTTTGGAAGCATTATTTCATTTGTGGGTACGATTGCATGCTACCTCAACCACAAATGAAATAATTTTGGTATGGTCTCTATGTATTTCAAAAGATTGTCGACTTGTGTCATAGACGCTTTTTCGTAAGAAAAAAGCACTTTCCATACAATTTCGTATATGTTTGGAGACAATGTTTCATTTGTGGTTATGATGACTAGCTTCCTAAACCACAAATGAAGTAACTTTGGTCTGAAAATTTCGAAGTGTTTCAAAAGTTTGTCGACTAGTGTCAGAGAAGTTTATTTTGTAAGAAAAAAACCCTTCCATACAATTTCATATATGTTTGGAAACATGTTTTAATTTGTGGGTACGATTGCATGCTTCCTCAACCACAAGTGAAATAACTTTCATCTGCAAATTTCGAAGTGTTTCAAAAGATTGTCGACTTGTGTCAGACAAGCTTTTTTTGTAAGAATGAAGCCCTTCCATACAATTTCATATATGTTTGGAAACATTATTTCATTTGTGGTTACGATTGCATGCTACCTCAACCACAAATGAAGTAACTTTGGTCTGCAAATTTCTAAGTGTTTCAACAGATTGTCGACTAGTGTCAGACAAGCTTTTTTTTAAGAATGAAACCCTTCCGTACAATTTCATATATGTTTTGAAACATTATTTCATTTGTGGGTACGATTGCATGCTACCTCAACCACAATTGAAGTAACTTTGGCCTCCAAATTTCTAAGTGTTTCAAAAGTTAGTCGACTTGTGTCATAGAAGCTTTTTTGAAAAAATTGAGCACTTCCATACCATTTCATATATTGGAGACCTTATTTCATTTGTGGTTACGATTGCATGCTTCCTCAACCACAAATGAAATAACTTTGGTCTGCAAATTTCTAAGTGTTTCAAAAGTTAGTCGACTTGTGTCATAGAAGCTTTTTTGTAAAAATGGAGCACTTCCATACCATTTCATATATGTTGGAAACATTATTTCATTTGTGGTTATGATTGCATGCTTCCTCAACCACAAATGAAATAACTTTGGTCTGCAAAGTTCTAAGTGTTTCAAAAGATTGTCAACTAGTGTCAGAAAATCTTTTTTGGTAAGATTGTAGCCCTTCTATTCAATTTCATATATGTTTGGAAACATTATTTCATTTGTGGTTATGATTGCATGCTTCCTCAACCACAAATGAAATAACTTTGGTCTCCAAATTTCTAAGTGTTTCAAAAATTTGTCGACTAGTGTCAGAGAAGCTTTTTGTTTGCAAGAATGGAGGCCTTCCATACAATTTCATATATATTGGAAACATTATTTCATTTGTGGTTATTATTGCATGCTTCCTCAACCACAAATGAAATAACTTTGGTTTGCAAATTTCTAAGTGTTTCAAAAGTTTGTGGGCTAGTGTCAGAGAAGCTTTTTTTGTAAGAATGGACCCCTTCCATACAATTTCATATATGTTGGAAACATTATTTCATTTGTGGTTATGCTTGCATGCTTCCTCAACCACAAATGAAATAACTTTGGTCCGCAAAGTTCTAAGTGTTTTAAAAGATTGTCGACTAGTGTCAGAAAATCTTTTTTGGTAAGATTGTAGCCCTTCCATACAATTTCATACATGTTTGGAAACATTATTTCATTTGTGGTTATAATTGCTTGCTTCCTCAACCACAAATGAAATAACTTTGGTCTGCAAATTTCTAAGTGTTTCAAAAGTTTGTCGACTAGTGTCTGAGAAGCTTTTTGTTTGTAAGAATAGAGCCCTTCCATACAATTTCATATATGTTGGAAACATTATTTCATTTGTGGTTATGATTGCATGCTTCCTCAACCACAAATGAAATAACTTTGGTCTGCAAATTTCTAAGTGTTTCAAAAATTTGTCGACTAGTGTCAGAGAAGCTTTTTTTGTACGAATTGAGCCCTTCCATAAAATTTCAAATATGTTTAGAAAACATTATTTCATTTGTGGTTACGATTGCATGCTACCTCAACCACAAATGAAGTAACTTTGGTCTGCAAATTTCTAAGTGTTTCAACAGATTGTCGACTAGTGTCAGACAAGCTTTTTTTAAGAATGAAACCCTTCCGTACAATTTCATATATGTTTTGAAACATTATTTCATTTGTGGGTACGATTGCATGCTACCTCAACCACAAATGAAGTAACTTTGGCCTCCAAATTTCTAAGTGTTTCATAAGTTAGTCGACTTGTGTCATAGAAGCGTTTTTTTGTAAAAATGGAGCACTTCCATACAATTTCATATATGTTTGGAGACATTATTTCATTTGTAGTTACGATTGCATGCTTCCTCAACCACAAATGAAATAACTTTGGTCTGCAAATTTCTAAGTGTTTCAAAAGTTTGTCGACTAGTGTCAGAGAAGCTTTTTTTTGTAAGAATGGAGCCCTTCCATACAATTTCAAATATGTTGGAAACATTATTTCATTTGTGGTTATGATTGCATGCTTCCTCAACCACAAATGAAATAACTTTGGTCTGCAAATTTCTAAGTGTTTCAAAAGTTTGTCAACTAGTGTCAGAGAAGCTTTTTTTGTAAGAATTGAGCCCTTCCATATGTTTGGAAACATTATTTCATTTGTGGTTACGATTGCATGCTACCTCAACCACAAATGAAAGAATTACTTTATTTGTGGGAGTTATTTCATTTGTGGTTGCAACAGCGACTCCACGGTTAGTTTTAAGCCCTTGAGAGTTTCGGGCTGATAGAGGGTATGACATGACGTCAGGGATGTAACATGGGGTTTGAAGTGCCCTATGAGGATATAGATTGATTGATTGATTGATTGATTGATTGATTTATTGCTTTATGTCCACGGTAAACAGCTATGGTCATGTCGGGACGGTCAGTTAACCTAACCACACTATTCCTGGGCAGACTTAGACCTCCTAAGCGGTTAACCAATACTAAGTGCACATACTTTGGCCAGTAACTGAAAACTGCCCTTCTTGAATCAGCGGAAGGAGAAACGAAAGTATGTGGCCAGACCGGATATCGAACCCAGGACCCCTGACTTATGAGTTTTTGGAGTAATATATTGTGAATGGGTTTAGATGCTTCAGCTCCTGGTAGTGTGATGCCTGCTAATTCTAGGTATTTTATGATAAATTTACAGAATGCAAATACAAAGTCACAAAGAGCATTTTAAGTGAATGTTCCACTGAGTGTAACGGTTGTTTTGATGAAATATATGCGCCGCGACACGACAAAACCAATAAAGTGGCATATGCGCCAAGCGAATACTCAGATTTGTCTGGGCCTTCGCTCAGTCTGATCAGAGTTTTCGCTGTGGGCTTAAAGGATAGCTAAGGGTCTTGGCTAGCTCCATGTGGACAGTGAAGACTCTGATCAGACTGGGCGCACATGCCACTTTGGGCGCACATGCCACTTTGTTGGTTTTGTCGTATCGCGGCTCATTATTATTATTACTACCTTTGAAAGTAGTGATAAGAATTTTGAACCCATCGTAGGCCAGTGTTGGATGGCCCTGATAGTCAAGCTTCAGCCTGTCGCCTGTCGACATATAGTCTTCGACACCACGTGATCTTCCGTGGTAGTAAACGTCAAACAATCCAAAAAGCCCCTGGGGAGGAGTGATCTGGGTCGCCTTGCCGTTGCTCTGGTAGTCATAGATGTGGAGTCTGAAAGAATGAAAAATTGAAAGAATAACCCAGTAGACGCACAACGTTGAAAAAAACATTGAATCAACGTTGATTCAACGTCACGGCGTTGAATCAACCTTGATACAATGTTGATTCAAAATGACCAAATTAAACCGTTTATATTGTGTTCCATTCAATCCCTTATTTTGTTGTTAATGTAAGATCATAAATTAAATATGCATGAATTAAACAGTGTTCAAATACTTCGAAAATTGTGGAGATCAACTTACGACAAGTTTCACTTCTCGAAAATTATGAATGTACGTGTAGTTTTCATTAGGGTTGAATAACATTCTTCGACTTTGGAAAATTAAAGGACATTCATAACTTTTCGCAGTCTAAAGGTGTGAAGCAGCCGGGGATGCAGCTGTGTGAATAATTGAGCCGCGACACAAGAAAACCAACAATGTGGTTGTGTGCCCAAGCGCAGACCCAGATCAGCCTGGGTGTCCGCCCAGTCTGATCAGACTCTTCGCTTAGGGCTTGAAGGGTAGCTAAGCGTCTAAGCTACCTCCATGCGGACAGCGAAGACTCTGATCAGACTGGGCGGATGCCCAGGCTGATCTGAGTCTGCGCTGGCCGCACAACCTCATTATTGGTTTTGTCGTGTCGCGGCTCATATGTGCATCTGTGTGCTTATGAGCAAACTACTGAGCACTTTTAAAGCTAACTATAATCCTATCAAGCTCTTTTGAAGTGGACATAAATCAACGTCCATTTATTGATGAATTTGGATTTCTCTTGACTTCCTACACATATTTAAGGTGACCCATAAATATAATTTAAGTGCAGAATTATCACACAGTTTCTTGCATCTCTAACCCTAAACAAATATAAAGCATATGGCACTGTTTGCAGCCTTTTAAGAACTCGATTTCTTGGTAAATATCAGATACCTTGGAAATGTCTTTCAGAATGAGCAGGCATATGAGCAAATAAACCGCAGTGTGCTACCCGGTAATAAGCAGTGAGAGACCGCAATATTCACAGAACGCATTTTTCACACGTGTGTGATGAATACGGTCGTATCCTTCACATTTTGCCCGTGTGACAAATGCGTACGGATTTTTTAGCGATTTTTAATTGAAACGCATTTTTCACACATATGGCAAGGGAAGCTTGAGACTGACTAATTTGTTATCCCTTTCCAATTAAAAAATATGAGTGCCTTCAAAAGCAGAGAACACATTCAAAAGAAGCAACTTTGGCCACACGTCGAAGTTTCGGCTATTTCAGCCTCATCAGTGATCCTGACCTGCTCTGGCGACGAAAGCCAGAGAATACATACTGTAATTTCTTACTTTTGATAACGCAGTCGACTATGAGTTTGAGACCCAACTGCGTTGAACCTTCGGCTCTTTAGGAGTTTATAGAAAAGACAGTCTCCGCTGTCCGTCGTCTGTCGCCGTCTGACGTCGTCTGGCAACACCTTCGAGCTACTGGGTCAATATCAACCAAATTTCATATATAGCATTCGTAAGGCTGGTAAACAATGACATGTCTTTTAAGACAGTTGTTTGAGATTTTGGTTACTATGGCAATTGAAATATCCCGTACAATTATAATTGAGAGATGCTTCTGACCAGCCTAGCTTCTTGTACCTTGCAGATGAGTATGACAGGCATTAAATCTCAGACTGCATTGACTACCGTATACGAGATAGTTTATGCGGTGTTCCATTTTTCGAGGTATTTCGCGGTAACTTAGAAAACGCGAATATTAAAATCGTGAAATAATTTCCTGTTTCTTACAAAGTATCTTCTGTAGACACAGTGTTCATATATTTTGTATCTGTTTGCTTCGGTAATTGCTGGTACTTTTCACTTGAGCCAGTTCTTCCATTAACCTGCGGCGGCCCGGCCGCAGGTTAATGAACGAACTGGCTCAAGTGAAAAAAGAAGTAGTTTTGCTTTTCGCGCATGTTACTAACCGCGAAAATAAAAAAATAGCGAAATTCATGTTTCTGTTTTTGACCCTTAACCGCGAAAATTTGAACCCGCGAAAATACCGCGTATACGGTATTCAGAGCCGACCGATATTGTAGAGATAATTTGTCCCCACGATTGCCGATAAAGTCTATAATTGACCTCACGACAAGCCTAACGCCTTCCTTTTTGACTTTATTATTATTTGCAGGTTTCAAAATACTGCTTGTAGATTATCTGATTAAATTTTAGGCCCTGTGACCCTGTACGTACCATATGACTGAACTACGCCTTATTGTCGACTTTGGCGTTTTTCCAACATTTTTCTGCATGTTGTCTGATGATGCTTTATATTTGTACAGCCTTTGAAAGTTATGAAGCGAAAACCATTTGTGACGGACAGACAGGCAGACAACTCTTGGAAAAGGATATGTTTCTCCTCCCAGTTCGACCCAGGTATAGATTCCACTGCCCCCCCCCCCCCACCCCACCCCACCCGCCCCAATTGGAACCATATACCAGCACGCAATTGAAAACACTAATACCTATAACCTTAATGCAGCATAAGGGACTGTTAAGAAGAAGCTACCTCCCCCAAAATTTTGTATTGGAGAATGCCTAATAATATTGCGCAGTAAAACAGCAAGGTCTCCGATAGATTATGGCACCGCCCAACAGTTAGTACTAGAACCTGTTCTCTACAGCCTATTTCTTGAGCATACATTTGAATTGAAATAAACAAGGTAAAGATTTTCCATAGTCTTGTGGCCGTATGGACAGTGGTTGTTGGAACCTACAGTGTCCCAGGCAAGGTAGTGTATGAAAGGAGGGAGCCTATCCCTTGTCTTTCGTAGCATTGAAACCTTCCCTGATTCGAAACAGGTACGCATTTACTAATGGGATGACAGGGTTAGTTTTTCAGTCGTTGACCCGACCGGCGACTCGAACCTGCGACCTTCTCCGCGGAAGAGCAGAGCAGATTTCTAGTCTCTTTTCTTCTTCTTCTTTACTGTACCGTTTTCCGCGCACTATAACTTTCAGAATTTCAGGGTTATAAAAATGTCAAGTGTGAAAATTGCGTTTTCGTGATATTTTGTCATATTTTTGGGGTGTTGCATGCGATCGGAAAATTACGTTTTCCTGGTACATATCAACCGCAAATTTCACAGAAATGTGAAAAATGCGTTCGACTTCTGTGAAAAATGCGACCGGAATTATCACACGTGTGAAAAATGCGACCGGATTTGTCGCACATGTGAAAAATGCGTTCTGTGAATATTGCGGTCTCACAAAGCAGTTTTATGAGCACTCTGATCTGGATCTGATATATTTGCTCCAACACTAAACACTTAAAGCGCCAAAAAAAGGTGAAAATAAGTTGAATTTGCAAACATCCAGATGGAGGTCAATACACTGTTTGCCCTCCAGTCTATGAATGTACAATATGATATACATGTAGCTTGGATAAAACACTTGTTTGAATTTTGCAGACGTAAATTTTGTCATCTGCTTTTATTTTTGCGACTTTCACGAGGGGTAAACGATGGCTCCCCATGATCTCTCGTGTTTGGCGCATGGACTTATGGGTAGTATCCTGGTCCCGAGGTTATACAACTATTTTCATGCTCAACTCAGCTGAGCAAGAAATTTTCTTTCCTGATAAAGATGATAATGCCAACTAATGTTGGCATTTTCATATTCATAAGCAGAGAAAATTTCATACTCAGCTAAACAGAGCAAGATAACAACTGTGCTTATCAGTAATTTGCTATTTATTGACAGGTATAATTTCATGCTCAACTCAGCTGAGCATGAAAAAAGTTATATAATCTAGGGACCAGGGCCCGAGGTTATAAAACTTTTTTCATGCTCAGCTGAGTTGAGCATGAAATTTTACCTGCTAATAAATAGCAAATTACTGATAAGTACGGTTGTTTTCTTGCTCAGTTTGGCTGAGTATGATATTTTCTCTGCTTATGAATATGAAAATGCCAACATTAGTTGGCATTTTCATATTTATCAGCAGAGAAAATTTCATGCTCAGCTGAGTTAAGCACGAAAAAAGTTTTATAACCTCGGGGCCAGGTTTGTAAAAAAGTGGCTGACAAAGCTTGAACAAATAGCTGCCAAACTTTATCCCAATGGAATTTCTCAGCTTTAACCGCGGAAAGTGCCGATTGATTGCGACATTTTCTTTTATTTTTTTTATTTTCTTTGCGGGTGAAGGGTTAGCATTTTTTACGTAAGCTCACCTATCGATGGACTGGTCATCAAAGGATATTTCCAGAGACAGGAAATGCATCAGTATCCGACGTGATCCTACTGACGTCACAATGACGTTACAGCTCATGAAGTTGTCAGTCGGGTCGTCGGTGAGATATCGGTTCGTCAGTTCCAGAATCATGCTGTCGTTGACAACGACGGACCTGTGGGCGTTGTAATAGTTGGCCATGTATCCATGGTGTATAAACGAGCTGGACAAGCCTGAAAATATATTCAGTATTTTAGATCATGTATTTCCTATGTTTTCAATAATAATAATAATAATAATAATGATAATAATAATAATAATAATATAGTGGCTATTGTTATTACTACTAATTTATTATTTTATATCCCCTAAGTGAGTCTAGGTTCTTATATCTGTATCTCTGATTGCTCAGTAAATTTTCAAATCAGCCATCTGGACCAGTTTCAAAACATCGTGAGCTTTAACCAAGTCGTAAGTCAAGTAGTACACATAAAATCAAGTGCGCGAATACTTCTGCAGTGCAAAAGCTACTCGCATCCTTTTCAGCCAAAACTGGCAGTATCTTGCATTTGAGGTGTGTGCAAGGGAGGGGGGGGCGGAAACAAGGACAACAAGTTTAAAGGACGGATAAGGACTGCCGTACTAACAGCCAGGCTTTTCACTTATTAGAATTCCCATATATATATATATATATATATATATATATATATATATATATATATATATATATATATATATATATATATATATATATTGTAAATGCGAAACGGGAAAACTCTGACCAGACTGCCCTGATGCGCAGGCTGGTCTGAGTTTTCCCTGATCGCACATGCCGAAAGTTTATTTTTCATGCGACGCAAATCATTATTTAGTGTAAGCGCGTTTTGCCGTTTAGTCAAACATTCTACTTCAATAAGTGACATACGTGATAAAAAGAGACATTTTGTCTGTCTACTAGTATATAAAATCTATTCATTGAAGTGCAAGGGGTACTTGTTATAACCCATTAACGTTTCTTCATTATAGAAAGATTTCCAGCATTGCTGACATTAATATTGGGCCTTTTCGGTCCATTGATACTACATGAATACGGATCGATTTACTTATGAATTGATTTAATTCAATATATATTTTAATGACATTTTATTACATTGCAAAATTGACATGAAAATACTTATTTCAAGGTGCATCATTGTTTGGGCAGTATCAGAAGAAGAAAAGACCTCACGTCATATGCAAATAGGGAGTACTCATATCAGCATAATAATTTCCCTCAGTTTGTCAGAAGGTATAAACCAGTCCGCCAATTTTCACTTCCTGCAGAGACTGTCCGTCATATTTGGCCTCCGCCGAGACCGCCCGCGGGAAGCCATTTATCATATACAGAAGTCTCAGCAGGAAGCAAGAGATCGCGGACACTCTCGGCGGAAGCCAAATATGGTGGACAGTCTCTGCAGGAAGCGAAAACTTGCGGACTGGTTTATACCCTGTGTTTATGCCAATAGAGAAAAAATAACCATTATGATCAAAATATAACAAGATAGCAATGATCAAGAACAGATAAAATCAGATTCCATATTCTACCGTAAAGAAGTAAACATTAACTGACGAGCAGTAAAGCGAACGAGCAGCTTTTCCCAAAATCAAGCCAGGCGGTCATTCAGCAGGGTCATATGCCTACATTTTGTTGTCTAAATGACTCAACAAGCTAGAAGGCGTTTAAACGTGTGTCATTTTGGGTTATTATACTTGTTATAACATTGGGCGTTGTTATAACATTTTGCGGGATGATGAAATTTATAACATTTTGCATGATATGAGATTTTACATTCGACGCAACATGTTATAACCGCTTTGCCCATTACAGAAATTACAGAATGTGTTGTCTTTTTTTAACTTTGATCATATTGAATAAAATGGCGAAAATAAGGGGATTCAAAATTGACATTTGGGGAGGTAAATCGTCGGTTTTATGGTCGGAAATTGCGTTTTACGGCGACGCGTGACGCGTGAGCGGAGCCGTAAAACGCAATTTGCGACCATAAAACCGACGATTTACTTCCCCAAATGACAATTGTCAATATAGTTATCCCCATTCTAGTGCACTTTTTTACATTTTCGCCTTACAAAGTGTACATTTTGCACCCATTACAAGCGTTTTCAGCGGCGTAAAACCAAACGTCAGCCAATGAGAAGCGACGTTTTATAATGACGTCGGGTTTGCGACTGTATATTGCAGAATATATTGTCGCAAAGACGTTATCCAATCAGACGTCACGTTACATTTGTAAGTGCATTAGCATGCACATTTATTCAACCAAAAGGCGTCATATATGTGACTTTAAGATCTGCTAAGGCGGTTTCTTTAAAACTGTAAACACTGTACTCACACGTCGCACGGGTATCTCTCCAAAATGCAGGTATTTTTCTGATTAACAACATTGTAACAAGTGATCAATGAGGGGGACGAAAGACAGCCACAGACCCAGCAGATGTTAAGATTATCTGCTCTCGTTGAACAGCGTCAATTTTTCGAAAGAAACGTCGGTGAAACTATTGTGGCGGGACTATCTGCGCTTTAATATGGTTCTGCTCTAAGAGTGATTTGTTGTCGGTAGATATATCACTCGCACTCCACGCTCATGACACATCGTATGATCTACTTTAAACACAACAAATCACTGTTAGAACTGATCTGTCTCGTACTGAACAAATGTCCTATTTTGTATCTTGATCTCAGAAGTCGTAAGCGATTTTGTTTCATCGATCGAGTAATTCCAGGCCTTAAATCAGTCTAAAGTGGAGTGATTTTTGTTGTTTCGTCAGTTTTACAACCGACACTTCCTCTCCATCACTGCTCTGCATCTCTTTAAGTGGTTGTCATGGCGACGTTGTTTAAACTCCGGAAGTCAGTTACTGAGCTGTGCTTCCGGTGCGCTACCACGCGAGTGGAATTAGTGCTCGGCATGCAACATATAATGGATGATGTTTTATTTCGTAAGTCAGCCTCGTTAGCGTATTTATTTCTCTGAATCAATATTGAGACAAAGAGATTAGCTTGATGGATTATTTGAACCTCGATATGCATAATGAAGCAGACGGTATCTAGAAATGTAAATGCTTTAGAACGCGATTCTTAGGCCTTTATAAAGTAGACGCGATTTTTTGCATATAATGCTTATACCACTGGTTCTGCTATTTTAGAATTTGTAAACTTACAATCAAGGAACTTAAAATATTAAGTAATCTAGCTTTCCGACTTAATTCTACACGTTGTGTCAGGAAACTATGTTTCAGAAAAAAAGTTGTTTTTCCTTTAATCAGAAAAAAATGTTTAAGACGGACAGAGATATTTTAATAAAGAAACCACAGATTGTCGTGTGGTCAGCCGTTTTTACAGTAAAAAGTTTGTTTTTCTAGGAATAGACTTGGACGTTTAGTGGTAGGTTAAGACACTGATCTATGGCCATAGGCTTCTCGCAATTGTTCTCTGGCTAATGTACAAACATCTGTAGGCCTACATCACCCATCAACTTAGGTTGCCCAGAGAATCCAAAAGATCACATTTGACTGAACCCGTCTTTCTCAAAGTCATTATGCAAACAGTTGCACTTTGGGCTTTTGCGTAGTGTATTGCTAGAGACTCCCCTTCTCCCCCCCCCCCTCCCCCCCCCCCAAAAAAAAAAAAAAAGAAAAAGTTTTATTCAGTCTCATTGACAACTTAGTCCTTGAAAATGTTAGCCTATTCATGTACTTTTGTATTTTCAAAGCCTTCGCCTATCGAGAAAGCCTCATTAATTTAATTACTAGATATACGTGATATATTTTATATTAAAAAGAACATTACAGCTTGCTTGTCGGAAATCACGTAAGAGTGACCGTGACTATGAGTGAAAGAAAAGTTTTCAAGGCCCTGATAACGTACTACCTGAAAACTTCAAAGTATTGGGACAGACAAGTCTGGCAAACAGTGCAGACTCAGCTCAGAATGCTCCCGAAGGAGCAGTCTGATCAGGGTCTACACTGTTTGCCATTCATTCTGCCTCTTTTGAACTTATTTCTATAGTGTAAATTCCAACTGTTCCATTTCTAAGGACAATTACAGCAATTAGTTTCGGTGACCCATTTTTAGGTTTCTGACGGCAGCCCTATAATATCAGTGTCTAGAGATATATGCCATTGTAGGCATAAGTTAATGGTAATCTGTAAATATTTGTACATATACGTAACAAGTTAAAATAATGTCTAAGCAATGAACAGACTGTTAACAAATCGAGCGTTTCGGCGTTATTCGCCATTTCAAAAAGTTCGATCTATTGGTTGATATATTTGATTTTTTCCTGTTCCATTTTCAAAACGATGTTCCCTCAGGAGGCTCAAGGGAAGAAATCCACTGCCTGCACCTCCTGGCACCGAGTCTTCCCGTGCCCCTCCAATTCGAAAAGGAAAGGTGATGTTCTAGCTGATTGTCCCGTCTTGTTCTCCAGGAGACCCAAGACAGCGAATCAGTAAGATCACAGGGTATAATCGATTCCGCCAATTTTCGCTTCCTGCAGAGACTGTACATCATATCTGGCTTCCGCCGTGACCGTCCGCGAACTCTTGCTTCCTGCCAAGACTTCTGTACATGATAAATGGCTTCCTGCCGAGACTGTCCGCGTGATTCTGCTTCCTGCCGAGGCTCTCGGCAGGAAGCAGAATCACGCGGACAGTCTCGGCAGGAAGCCATTTATCGAGGACAGTAGTCTCTGCAGGAAGCAAGAGTTCGCGGACAGTCTCGGCGGAAGTCAAATATGACGGACAGTCTCTGCAGGAAGCGAAAATTGGCGGAATCGATTATACCCTGTGAAGATGCACTTCCGTGCACCGAGTCTGTCTGTGTCCTCTCCACACTGTGTGCCTGCTGGGAAGGTCATATGAACAAATAAGAACAAAAGACTCTTTGTGAGGAGATTCTTTCCTCTAAGAATCGCTTCCTGACAGAAAGAAAACAAAAATGATCTCCTCATTCACCTCAAGCACTCATTCCGAATAAGGATTATCTATTTTGCATACATCTACATATCTGTTAGTAAAGATTAGGTCATGTCATCTCGTAAGCCCCCGTAATGTCACCAAGTATAAAATGAACAATACAAACTGTTGCGTATGATCTTTACAAAGTGTCCAGTCCAAACCTAGACGACAGTCTAGACTCTGATAAAAGCTTACATCCCATTTTCACTTTAATAGGTTAGTTTCCTTATTTTCCTTATTTTAAAGTCATTTCTACGAGTACGTACATGAAACAACACGAAAGGATTGTTTACTTTGTTGGTTGGTTGGTTGGTTGCCTTAATTTTAACGGCTCTTTGAGACCTTATTTCGGTTTATATCAAGCCGTCTCCCAGAAAGAGGGAGAAAGAAAAGAGAGAAAAATGTCCAAACAACCCCCACCCGCACCTACTGCAAGGACAGTAGGCCCTTGCCCGACTTCTGTCCAATTAGTAGGGTCTACTTTTGTAGAAATTAATCTTTAAAAAACCATTTGCCTACGAATAACGAAAGTTGATTTACCACGACTTGACACTGAACATGACATTTCAGATGTTTCAATATCCCCTCCAACCAACCACATCCCCCACCCCATGCCCCCGGTAACATATGGAGTTCAACGTATAGTAATATTCGAAGGGGCAAGTTAGCGAAGTTAATTATTATGAAAACAATGACTTTGATGACAAATATGGCTACATGTACACGTCATCAACAATAGGGGAAATAAACACCGCACACGATGACACCAAATTTCTTTCATCACCCTCTTTAAATTATCAGTTAAACGACTTTGGTAATACAAATAAGCCCAGAAAAAATATCCCTCATTTTTTGTTGATGTTGCTGTTGTTGTTGTTAGACCCAAACGCGGCTCTAAACGACAAACTTCTGTTCACCTGCTAAAAGACTTCAGTTCTCGTGGGAGCAAATTCTTTTTTTTTCAGGGGTAAATTTTAAGGTAAATTCTCGTCCAAAGAAGCAAACAAGGAGTCACTAAAGTTGTTCCCCCTGCAAACATGCTGCATAAAACATGGTGTTGTACCCATATACCTTAAAGCAAAGTCTCGTGTCAGTCAGGGCATATGAGCCGCGACACGAGAAAACAAACAAAGTGGCAGGTGAGCCCAGCAAAGACTCAGGTCAGCCCAGACATAGGCACAGTCTGATCAGTCCCCGCTGTCTGCATGGAAGTGGCTACGCTTTAAGCGCCTAGCAAAGACTCTGATCAGACTGGGCGGATGCCCAGGCTGATCTGAGTCCTCGCTGGGCGCACATGCCACTTGTCTTTTTGTTTTGGTGTCGCGGCTCATATGTTTTGTCTTAACTCAGTATTCCATTGTTTTCACTATTAACATGAAAGTATTGCCGCAAGCTTCTCGCCATAGTTTCGTCATTGTAAATGACCATGACCCGCAAACTTTGAAAAAAAAAGCATAAGTGAGTTTCTCATAAAAAAGTTTGGCAACTAAAATGGCCTACTTTTAATGACACTGGCTTGAACAAAACAGTAAAAATACAATGTACAGGAGTGGAGCCCCGCTTTTGTTTGTATTTCATCGCTTGATGGGGAACCAGAACTTAGTAGCTCGGTTTGCCGTTTTTAAAGGCCCCATTGCTCTATCAGCATCAAAAATTTTATCGTGAGGTATCGCTGCAAGCTACTCGCCATAATTTCGTAAGGGTAAATCAAGGCGATTAGCCAACTTTGAACCAATAAAACATCATTGGGTTTCACATTAAAAGGATTCAGAAATTGATTTGGGTCATTCTAATTGCCAACCAAAATGACCTACTTTCGATTTCGTAAACAATGAAAAAATGGTAAAAATACAAGGTACAGCAGTGGAGTCCCATTCACTATACCGCTTGTGTTTATATTGCATCGGTCAACGGGAAACCAGAAAAGTAAATCTGTATTTTGTAGAACGAATTTTCGTCTTTCAAAAACACGTTCCCCATACTTTTTGCTAGGTATATGGATCAATCTATCCACATCATCCCATATTTTATCACCAAACGTGAAGATTGAAGCGTTTTTCATAACGATTTGCGTTTAGGCGTTTTACCACGTGTAGGACTATGGAGACTTTAAAACTGCTTGTTACAGTTATATGGGTAAGTGCAAGCATATCAACCCACATTTTATTATAGAAGCGCTTTTCATGATTATTTGTATTACTGGTAGGGCTATGGAGACTTAATAAGCACTGTATAGATCCAGCTCAGTCTGCATAGTCTAACATGAGGAGCTGCCGACGCACCTTGTTTCGTTTCGAACAAAAGACAAACAACCTTCAGAAAGACCCGTATCCACGGTATGTAGGCAAATTTACGGACACGAAAGTATTACGTACGAGACATTGCGGGAAACTGCGCGTGCCAGGTAAACAACTTTTTTTCTGACAGATTTTCTTAAATATCTCTGCACTAACAAAATATTTTACAGATCTGTTTTTACCATTATATTTGGCATATTTCCTCCTATCTAGAACCGTTGAGACGCTAAAGATGCACTCACCGTGTTAAGCCTGTTTTTTAGAAAACCGTGTAGATTCTTGTACTTCGTCACAAAGCAGCATGTATCGAAAGTTAGTCGACCATCTAACAACTATTATCACTGGACTGAAAATCTAGATTGAGGAAAAGACACGATTAAGTGCAAAAAATCCAAATATGAAGGAGTTCGTACATGATTTTTGTCGATAGTCGTGTCAAGATTTGTGTTTAGTTGCGCAGATGGTCGTAAATGTTTAAAAGGAATGCTGAGATGGTCGTAAATGCAAAAAGGTAGACCCCTCCTGTGAAAAATGGCTGTTTATTCTTGTAACATATGAAGCTGAAATCTGATTTAACCGTGGTTGTAAGGAGCACTGACTAGGCCACTCGCTGATGGGTTCAGGTTTGCAAATGATAAAGGAACAAAGGCGATACATGCTGCTTTGTGACGAAGTACAAGAATCTACACGGTTTTCTAAAAAACAGGCTTAACTCGGTGAGTGCATCTTCAGCGTCTCAACGGTTCTAGATAGAAGGAAATATGCCAAATATAATGGTAAAAACAGATCTGTAAAATATTTTGTTAGTGCAGAGATATTTAAGAAAAACTGTCAGAAAAAAAGTTGTTTACCTGGCACGCGCAGTTTCCCGCAATGTCTCGTACGGAATACTTTCGTGTCCGTAAATTTGCCTACATACCGTGGTATCAGGTGATAGTTAATGGTATTCGCGATGAAACACAGTAAGTAAGCAATATACTAATTATGATAAAAACATGAATAAGATCAACATATAATTATGCATATACATGACTAGCAACAAGTGTCTGCTTGCAATGTACATGTGACTGAAATATTTTAAAAGTGTTGTTCGTTCTCTGTGTGTGTGTGTGTGTGTGTGTGTGTGTGTGTGTGTGTGTGTTGTAGCACCAATGCCCTTCAAATTTCCCTTATGGTGAATAAAAATACTCTCAGGGGAAGCAACTATACCAGCTTATTTGTTATCGCCTTTCTCATTAGGAGTCAACTTTTACAGGAAAAGAGTTTGCTCCTCTAGGAACAAATTCTTTCTTTCAAGAGTAGATCCCCTTTTTGAAGGGCTTTGTCAACAGGAACAGAAGTCACACAAGTTGTGTTCCTTTATAAAATTGGCGGAAAATATAGAAGATGCAACTATTCACCTTAAATTTGGGCAAACTGTCCCTGTCATAGGAGGATATATAAAACGGACAAACACTGCAAACCATGAGCTATCTAGATACTTCCCCTAAAAGAATCGTAAAATTTCATACTGACTTATTTGCGGGTTGATATTGACTTATTTTGGTGCTTAAACGTATAGTTAATCTTTATAATCTATTTCGTTTACCTTACCTTTTTCTGCAAACTCGTTCTTTATTTCAAAGTAAAATTTATGAATCTTTAGCGTATCTATTAGATCGTTATTTAATTAATTTGTGGGTACACTTTAGATATACATTTTTGTATGGTTTTTCAATAGCATTCCCCTCAAAAGAATATTTACATCATTGAATAACATTGCGGGACATTATGAGTTTTTATGGGTAAAATTACAACAAAAAGAATTAAAAACTGTCAGAGCAAGTTTTGATCTGTTTAAGATTATGTGGAGATCGATGAAGGAATCTATACATTTCAGTCAGCCAAGTTTTTAATATACCAATATCAGTCATTTTCGTCTTGATTTTCCTTATAACATTACTTTAGTTTTTATTGTGTGATCTTCACATTCTTTTTATTAAGGCTCTTCATCTCAAAACTGATTATGAGATGAGGGAACATTTTTGTGTTTTTTTTTGTTGTTGTTGTTATTATTATTATTATTGTCGTTATTATAATATAGAAGCTCTATTTACACAATTTTTGGTAAAACGAAAATGTTATTTACCTCCTTCTGTTGTTCTTACAAACAAAAATATATGTTGAGCAGCTTCTTGAGAATCAGCTTGGCCCAAGCGGTTAAGGGGAGTAGGGGTGCGGGGAGAGGGCAGGGTGGTTCTAATGAGATACCGCAAGAAATGTTCTGTACAAAAATAAGAAATGAAAGTACAAAATTTAAACCCCTATGTGGCTTATACACGCGTGCCTATTGAAACTCTTAAATCATACCATATACTAAGAAAATTCATGAACCCATAAACAAATCTCTCTGATTGCCTTTTTAAGCTCAAAATCTCAACTGGGAGACTCATAATCGACTTTACAGTTCTCTAATTGATGGCATTATTGTTTTTCCCCATCAATAACCAATAAATATGTGTTGAATACAAATAAGCCGAACTAACCATGAATATTCCGTAGACACTTTTACAGCCCTCAAGAGAAAACATGAAAGTTCCATTAGCCACCCATTCACGGTGGTAACATGACCAGCGGCACAAAAAATGGCACCTTATGCATTGTGCGAACAGGGAAGCCTCGGATCAGCCTGCGCGTGCGCATGTTGATAAAAGCCTTCCTTGTTCGCATTAACAATCAAATGAGCCGGAAAAAGTTTCAAAGAGAAAATGCAAAGATTTGTCTTTTTACGACAATGCGCAAACGGGTCAGATTCTACCTTTTTGAATCTGCGCCGATACATCTTTTCCAGGGGCTCAGACCAAAATATCTTTTAGTGAGCTAATTTTTGCTGCAAAAGAGCAACTGTCGATAATACAAATGCATAATAACATTAATTAATGGCGTACTCAGTGGCATTAAATCTTGCATCGAAATAAAATACCATATGCGAATGTCCGGAGCAATACGTATGCCCTATGCGCTCCTTATTTTATTTTTATTTTTTGCCAAGCTCAAGGTAATATTGAACAAGCGCGTTAATTAGCCATGATATCCTATATTGCTGATAATAATGACTCAGAAATCTCGAAAAGTCAGTCTCCAGTATCTGGCATTGGTATCTTACAGCGATGTTTTCCTCCAGAGTTATTGCCCTTGGCTTCACCACCTCCGCCAAAGCTAGCGTCATGATCCTTTTACAGATCCAAAATATCTGTTCACAGTTTTTTCTTCAGATGGAACTTGGAAATATGGTTTCGTACCCTGTCTCCTTCGACGAGGACACAAAGTAGTTCGACAAGTCAGATGGGTGGATGACTAACGAATTTACGTTGGTTGGTTGGTTGGTTTGGATTTGACGGCTCTTTGAGACATTATTTCAGTCTACATTGAGCCGTCTACCAGAGAGGGGGAGAAAGAAGAGATGATATGGGGCTGCAAAAATGTCAACACAACCCCCACCTGCACCTACTGCAAGCAAAGTAGGCTCTTACCCTACTATTATCCAAATTGGTAGGACGTCCCGGCACTTTTACGTCCTTTTCAACAGTATAAAACGTGGGAGGTTATGATGGGAAAGATTTCCGCCTCCAGCGGGGCTCAAACCCGTCGACAAGTCAGCATTTGTTCTGATTAACTCGTGGTGTTGACTATCACATGAGGACTGACATGTCCGACTAGCGAATAAAGATGGCGCTATCATGAAGTCAAGTATTTTAAAAGTTTTTCGCGTGTTTATTGAAAAAACTTCGATCTACGAAACCCTCGACTATCCTTTAAACCTAAGTTTTCTCTGACCCTTGTGACATGTTTGTTTTACCATGTTCTGCTAATTTATAAACAAATCAAAATTTGTACTCCGTCAGAAGAATTTTCTTTTCGGGCATCTACGAACTCCGCTGACTAAAAGAATCAAGTCTTTCACTAAGTATACTATATATAGATTTCAAAGCGAATAGTGAAGACTCAAATCACACTGCGCAGGTGTGCAGGCTGATGTGAGCTTTCATTGTTCGCGCATTTATCACGTGATCGCTTCATTTGATATCAAAGATTCTTTGACTCATCGAATGGTCAAAAGAAAAAAAACAATGCTCATGATTAATATCTTTAGTTGTTCATAATTGTTGGCACACCTGAGATATGACACGTAACGTTGCATCATGCACGATGCGAACAGTGAGCCTTGATCAGCCTACGCATCTAAACAGTGTGCTATGAGTCTCAAAGATTTTGTTTTTGTATGTGAATGTGTTATGATCATTTGATGAGTCAAAGAATTTATGAACCTATGTCTTCAGTGTGAAGCGGCTCATATTCAGTTTTAGGTAATTTTTAATGATTAATTGTTTTAAAATCAGAAGATCCCTAAATAAATAATTGTGAATTTGAAATGGACATGGAATTTCGAAATGTACAATGATTTTGGATCCAAATTATTCCCTTGCTTTTACTAAGAGCATTCTTTAAGAGTTGCCCCTTCAAAAACGGAAATGCTTCCATGTCAGAGAGATCTTCACCGGAGACCAAATCAAATAATAATAATAACAATGAAATAAAATTAAAAAAAATTAATTAAATTCTAAAACAGTAGGTGGGAGAAGGAAAGAAATATGAGCCGCGACACAAGAAAACCAACAAAGTGGTTGTGCGCCCAGCGCAGACTCAGATCAGCCTGGGCATCCGCCCAGTCTGATCAGAGTCTTCGCTGTCCGCATGGAGGTAGCTTAGATCCTTAGGTACGCTTTGAGCACTTGACAAAGAGTCTGATCAGACTAGGCAGATGCCTAGGCTGATCTGAGTCTGCGCTGGGCGCACAACCACATTGTTGGTTTTCTTGTGTCGCGGCTCATATGTTATACAATATACAGTCAGGAAGATTACTGACCAAAGAAAAGTTTTGGAGTTTACATACCCTATGTGTAGAAATTTTATCTGATTGACTTAACGGGCCATTGTTGGTTTTAAGAGATTAGACTAATCCACAAAGTAAAAGTTAAGATTGCTAAACATATAAACGCATGTATAAATAAAGTAGATTATGCATTTAAAAAGAAAATACTTATAGCAGTCTTATACTAGATGGTCATATGTTTGGTTACGGCACTTTTAAGACTATTTCACTAATATCCAGCTGATGCAGGGGAAGGCGAAAATCGGACCTCCCGGAAAGAGGACCATCTGACCTTCTGCAAGCAGAATGTGATTTTTCCATGTATGGCTGACTATATCATAGCCACAGACTTTTCTCTGTTGGAATATAGCAGCAGCAGCAGTAGCCGGATCCAGGGGATGGGCTTTGGGGCTTCAGCCCCGCCACCTAGACATGGTTAGATTAAAATATATGTTGTGGCATCTCATTTGAATCGCCTCGGTGAGGCGATTCTAATGGGATTTCGCAACATATATTTCAAGGCAAAAACGATATCAAAAGTACTCATCAAACTGAATGCCCTAATAATAATATTTCATTTTTTTTCAAGCTTCCCCGCCCCCATACACACATACACATCAATCTCGGCACCTCCCAGCCCCATCAGTTATCCAGAGCCCCACCAGTACGTGGTGGTCTATATCCGGGCCTGGTAGCAGTAGTATTAGTATACTTTATTTCAGTAGTAGTAGTAGCAGTAGTATATTTCATTTCAAGAAACAAATATAGCTTCTTAAACCTTAAAGCGCCAAATACGCCACATCTGCAAAATTTCAAACTGGCAAGTTTCGTCCGAACTATATCATATTGAGAATTCAAAGACTAGAGCACAAACAGTGTGGATCCAGCTGAGGCAGCTCATAATGAGCCGCCTCATCTGGAGCTACACTTTTTGCAAATCTAACTATTTTCCTTTTTGAATTATCTGCTAAAATTTATGGTGTAAGATTTTGCATTTTTAGTCTCCACAGAAAAAAAAATGAATTAAAACTAAAAGTGAATGAAAAACTATGAATGAAAAAATAAAAGAAGTGTGTGTGATTTCGTAATCTTAAAGGTCTGGAGATTACAAGAAATTGTTATTTAAAAAGTCAAAAAATTAATCTTAAATTAATCCTCTTTAACAAAAACAAAGCGGATCATAGAAACACGTAAATGGTGACCAAAGACGCCCTGCCTTTCTCTATGAGTAACAAATGCAATAACAAATTCCATAATGAAAAACATGAATTATTTAACCATGGAGGTTTTCCGCCTCCAGCGGACAGTGAGAGGATGGTAGTGAAAGGCTGTCTCTGCCTCCAGCGGGTCTCGAACCCGTGACTGCTAGATCAGCAAGCCAGCGCTTAACCTACTGAGCCACCGGGGTTCCTACATACATAGCTAAGGATAGCTGCAATGCCAAATATGAGGTGTAAAGTCATTGTAACGTAGACTAACGGGAACTATGTAGAAATGAAGCTTCTTTTTAAAATCCTCCTCCCAACAGCACGCGGAACATACCAGCATTACATGTATGAGCTGAGGTACATGTAATTGGTTAGTTGGTTGTTTTGGGGTTAATGGCTCTTTGAGACAGTATTTCAGTCTATATCGAGCCGTCTCCCAGACAGGAAAATGATAGGCAAGAGAAAAAATGTCCAAACAATACCCACCCACACATACTGCAAGCACAGTAGGCCCTTGTCCTTTCAAATTAGTAGGCCGCCCCGGCACTGAAGGTTACCCAACACTATCGCGCGACCACCACCACCCTGAGGTATATCTCTGCCTACCGTATTTGTTCTATCAAACGCTCAGAGAAGGCGGGTTGCGATTCACAATTCCCCTATATGACATTCTAGAAACCAAACTGAAAAAAGGGAGCAGAATATAAAATGTTTTGCTGGTCTAAAGCCAATTTGCGTGAATTTCGGGGCGTACGAAGTTTTTATAAGAATACGGAGTATGAAACAAAAGAGCCAAAATTAAAAAAAAAAAAAAAAAAAAAGAATCTACAAATTTTTAGAAGTTTTCATTTGTATAGGTCTGAAAATGAGACACCATATCTCAAGATTTGACACTTTCGATATCATAAACTTTAAAGGCCTCATTGCTCTATCGTGGTAAAAATTCATGAAATACAAATATCGTGATGTACCGCGGCAAGCTTCTCACTGCAGTTTCCTCATTATAAATGACCATGGTCAGCCAACTGCAAACAAATAAAACATCACTGAGTTTCACATAAACCGGTTTTGAATATTGATTTGGATCATTTTAGAAATCTAGTAGAAACTAAAATGACATACATGTACTTTCGATTTCATAAACCTGATTATGTGGTAAAAATACAACGTACAGTCATGACATCCCATTTATTGTCCCGCTTTTGTTTATACTGCATGGCTAGAAGGGGAACCAGAAATTGAAAACTGTATTTTGTGGAGCAATTTCTCATTGTTTAAAAACATGGTCTTCCTATTATTAGCTCAGCTGAGCCAGCGGCTCCGGGGGAGCTTATAGGATGGTAAGGCTCCGTCGTCCGTCGTCGTCCGTCCGTCCGTCGTCCGTCCACAATTTCAAACGACTTCTCCTCTGAAACCGCTGGGCCGATTGTAACCAAATTTCATATTGAGCCTCCTGGGACCTTAGGAACGAAAAGTTGTTCAAACGGTCCTGGTCACATGACCAACATGGCCGCCATGCCCATATATGGTAAAAACCTGAAAAAATCTTCTTCTCCAGAACCGATAGGTCGATGGTCTTGAAACTTGGTATGTAGCATCGGGTACGCAAGTACTACCAAGATTGTTCAAATTATGACCTTGGGTTGACCCTGACCTTTTTTACGGTAAGGTCAAATTTGCTTACTCATGCTTTTATATGGCAAAATGCTGCAACATAAGATATCTTGGAAACTGTTGAAGATTTTGGCCTAGAAATTGGTACATACAGTCATCTTAATGACTACATGAAGATTTATGAGTACAAGAGGTCTAGGTCATTCTTTGACCTTTGACCCAGAACTCTCATATTTTGACAATATCAAACAATCTCCTCAAAAACCATAAGGCCAATTGTAACCAAATTTCATATAGATCCTCCAGGGGTTGAGGGAATGAAAATTTGCGCATACGGTCCAGGTCACATGACCAACATGGCCACCACGCCCATATATGGTAAAAACCTTTAAAAATCTTCTTCTCCAGAACCAGTAGACCGATGGCCTTGAAACTCGGTATGTAGCATTGGGTACTCAAGTACTATCAAGATTGTTCAAATTATGACCCTGGGTTGACCTTGACCTTTTTTACGGCAAGGTCAAATATGGGAAAATGCTAGAACATGAGATTTCATGGAAAGTTTTGAAGATTTTGGCCTAGAAATTGGTACTTAGAATCATCTTAATGAGTACATGAAGATTTTTGAGTACAAGAGGTCAAGGTCATTCTTTGACCTTTGACCCAGAAATCTCAAATTTTGACAATTTCAAACAATCTGCTCTAAAACCAAATTTCATATAGAGCCTCGAGGGGTTGATGGAATGAAAACATTTTCTAACGGTCCTGGACACATGACCAACATGGCCGCCATTACCGCTTACGGAATAAATCTTTAATATTTTTCTTCCCCAGAACCAATACACCTATGTTCCTGAAACTTGGTAAATAGCATGGAGTACTAGAGTACCACCAAGACTGTTCAAATGGTGACCTTGGGTTTACCTTTACCTTTTTTTTGCGGCATGGTCAAATATGGGAAAATGCTAGAACATAAGATTTCATGGAAAGTTTTGGAGATTTTGGCCTAAAAATGGTATATATGGTTGTCTAATGAGTACATGAAGATTTACGAGTACAAGTGGTCATGGTCATTCTTTGACTTTTGACCCAAAACTCATATTTTGACAATTTCAGACATGATAAGTATAAGCCACCTTGCCAATTGTTCAGGTGAGCGATTCAGGGCCTCATGGCCCTCTTGTTTTTCAGTTGTACGACTCAGGTTATGCACATCAACCCACATTTAATCACCAGACAAGAAGGTTGAACCGCTTTTCATAATGATTTGAGTGTAAACATTTTTACCACTGGAAGGATTATGGCAACTTTAATTTATGGAAAAAATACAATGTACAGTCGGATAGACAGCTGCTATACAACATACACTATGGTACAGTTGTTGTTCAGAGAATTGAACTGAACTGAACTGAAAGTTGTTGTTCAGTTTGGGTCTAACAGCTCTTTGAAACAATATTTCAGTCAGTATCCAGCCTTCCCCCGGAAGGAGGGAAAAGAAAAAGAAATAGAGGATAATTGTGACTAAAAAAGTCAAACAACTCCATCCCGCATCCGCTGCAAGCATAGCCGTCCATGTCCTGTTATTATCCAAATAAGTTGGACGCCCCGGCACTGAAAATCGCCATACCCAGGGGTATGATACATATACATGTATTACCACTTGTGACTGCATCATGCATACGGATTTATTTAGGGGAGAGTCGGGTAACTTCGGACAGCTGGTAAATTCGGACAGTGACACTGTTTCCTTTATATGTCAGTTGTTTAGAATTAAAACAAAAATAACTGGCCAAACAGTGAAAATCCTGCTGAGACGGCTCATAACAGTGAAAATCCTGATGAGACGGCTCATAATGAGCCGCCTCAGCAGGATTTTCACTGTTTGCAATGGTATGTCCGAAGTTACCCGTCCGTCCGAAGTTACCCGACTCTCCCCTATCCATTTCGACAGATCGGGATTTATTCATCATCATGTTAGTGACACAGTTTTACTTACTATGTTTACCAATGTTATGATATTAATGCACCGTTATCATTGCGAATCTTTTTTTGTGTGTGTGACTTCCTTTTTTGCTTCCAAGGGTGACATGACATATATTTTTAGTTTTAGGGAAGGGAATTCTATTATTTAAGGTCTCCATAGTCCTATCAGCGGAAAAAACCCATACGCTCAAATCATTGCAAAAAGCGATTCAACCTTCACGCTTGGTAATAAAATGTGGGTTGGCGTGCATATATTGTCATATAACTGGCAAAAAGGAGAGAAAACAAGTTTTTGAAAAATAGCAAATCGCTCCGCAAAATACAATTTCCTAGTACTGTTTTCCCGTATAGCAATGCTAGATAAACATAGGCGGGATAGTGATTGGGACTCCGCGCCTGTACCTTGTATTTTTACCGTTTTATGAAATCGAAAGTAGATCATTTTAGTTTCCAACTAAAATGACCCAAAAAAGTTTTCAAACCATTTTTAAATGAAACTCAAGGACGTTTTAATTTTGAAAGATGGCTATACGGTCATTTACAATCACGAAACTATAGTGAGAAGCTTGCAGCGATACCTCATGATAAAATTTTTCATGCTGATAGAGCAATGGGGCCTTTGACTCCCATTGGTAGGGAGGCAAAATGAAATATGCAGAGCTGTGCCGCCTGAAAGTGTGGCCATAGATAGCTTATTGCTTATGCTTGCTTTTGTCTTGACATCTGCTTATTATAATTCGTTGTTATTCACCAAAGTCAGGCTATTACTCATCATCAACTCTCTTCAATTTTTTGATAATTCTTTGCTAGAATTGAGAAACTCAAACATTTTACCTATGTAAAGGATTTTCAAATTTAATAACAGCACTTCCTAGCATATAATTAAGTGAAACGTATTCTTTCTTAACCCGGACGTTCTTTGTGAAATTAACGATTATTGAATTTCAGAAGAAATCGCATAACTGTATAATTACTCTTTTTTTCGATGTACATATATTTATATCTACACGACATGAAGGTGTCGTTAGTTAACTTAATAATAAAGATTTAACTTTCGTTTCATGTTTAGTGTTTTACACTTTATTACGAAAATTCAAGAAACTGTCTTCTTCAAACTGGAGAGGATGGACCGGGGAGTGGGGGGGGGGGGGGGGGGGTGTTATGAGTTCGTACTCTTGAGCCTCCTGGTGACAATTGTTATTGAAAATTGGAAAGGGGAAAACATGAAAAGATTGTCTATAATGTGGATGCTCTATCAAGCCAGAAATTAAATAAAAGAATTACCGTGAAGACAGAAATTAGTAGCTACCTCAATTATTTTAGCCGAAGCTCTGTCATTATATCTTTACAGGAGACACAGGTACTTTGTAGCATACAAATGCCCCACCCTTATTACTGATCAGAGCTCTAGATAAGGGGGGCATTTGATGATAATTGAGGGATATTTTTTATTTCTCATTGAAACCATATGTGACCCCTCATCTGAACGGTCTCGACGAGACTGTTCAGATATGGGGTCACAACATATGTTTTATGCAGATTTGGCAAATATTATCCCTAATTATCACCAAATACTCCCTCTTATCTAGAGCTCTTCAACTGTTAGATAATAGGTTTTTTTTTTTTTTTGGTTTTTTTTTTGTATACAACAATTGCCTGTGACAGGAGACTGTGGTGAAAAGTCAGCCCTCAAAACATTTTTGCTGATAGTCTGTCTAAAAAAGTCCAGAGGGTTGACTTGTTAGACTCAGTTTCTGTATCATGTATACAGTCAGAACTCTAGATAAAGAGGAAGTATTTGGCGATACTTAGAGATAATTTTGTTAATACTGTATAAAAATATGTTGTGACCCCTCATCTGAACCGTCTCGTTGAGACGGTTCAGATGAGGGGTCACAGCATATGGTTTCAATGAGAAATAAAAAAAAAAATCCCTCAATTATCATCAAATACCCCTCTTATCTAGAGCTCTGATACAGTTTAAATAACAATTTGAATAATACAAATTCTCGAAGAAAAAAGTTTCAGTGAGACATCCGTATGTCTGTGTTCCATTAAAAACAATATACCGTTTTATCAGAACCGCCTCGATGAGGGGCTTTAATGAGATGTCACTAAATATATTTATTTAACGATGACAGAGAAAAAACGAACCAAGATCTTCCAGGGAACCATGCTAAGTTTTGGTTTAAACAATATTTCATTAATCAATTAACATTGTATAATTAAAAATTTAAAGTATCAGGATCTGACAGTAAGCCAAAAGCTTATAGTGGTCATATCTTGAAGAGTTACTAAATATCGTAGTTTATGACCAAAATGTTAAAGTTTGCACAAGAATTATAATAATAATAATAATGATAACAATAATAAGTCTGGTCAATTTATTTCCATTCTAGAACTTTCATTTATAAAATCTTACATTTACTTACCTATGAAATATGTAAGAATTCCAAATTCGAGTACTAGTTTCCACATTTCATTCACTTAATTGATAATGTAATCCTTAAAGTCATATGTGAATAAACATTGACATCAAGTCGGGTGGACGTATAATCAAAATTGATCGATCACAGATTGACTCAAAAGAATATAGGCTGTAATTTTGTTCACGTGATAGAAGTCACATGATATCTAAATTTAGATCTGCCACTGTAACTCTAGCTTATTGTTTATTAATGAGCCGCGACGAGACAAAACCAACAATGTGGTCGTGCGTCCAGCGCAGACTCAGATCAGCCTGGGCATCCGCCCAGTCTGATCAGAGTCTTCGCTTTCCGCATGAAGGTAGCTTAGTCCCTCAGCTACCCTTAAAGCGCTTAGCAAAGAGTCTGATCAGACTGATCTGAGTCTGCGGTGGGCGGACGACCACATTGTTGGTTTTCTCGTGTCGCGGCTCAGATACGATTTAAACAATAAGGATGAACATAAAGAATAGACTCAGCTCAAATAAACTCAATATTTGGTTACCCAGGTCAAAGAATACTTATATTAGGCCAGCAATTTAATGACTGAATAATATTTTACCATTATTCAAAAACTTTGATTTGCTCCCATAGATGTGTATTGGATTTCTGAAATACAAAGACGAATTATCTGATATTAAATGAAGTGGCTGGTGAGAAAATATGTCTTAAGGGATATACATGCTGAGCATGCTCAAATCTGGCTTCGCACACTGATCAAGGCAACAAAAATCTGGTCTTCAAGATTTTGAGAAGGGAAATGCGCATGCTTAATCAGCCTGCCGTGCAGGCTGATGTAGGCACGCACAGTTCGCATTTGTCTTCAAGATATATTTTCTTTTGACGCATCAAAAATAAATGAATAGTCAATTAATTTAGATAATATTTTGACCACGGCTAGCTTACTAAAGTCAGCCATCTTTGGAGAAATATTTGAAGAGTACACAACGGGTCCATGTAAGAAACACTTCACAAACCCATTTTAAGATGTTAGAATAATTCTTAAATAAATTAAAACCAGTAATATGTTGACAATTCGGCTTCCTCGTTTGACTTTTAAACAGGATTATTGACATCTGAGACCAATAGTCAAATATTGTTCACTACAAAGTCAAGATGGTGTACAATTGATTCCAAATTTCCAGTGGAATTAGTTGGGCTTTGTTGCTCTTGTAAAAGGATCGGTGGTTAAGTCCTTTATCCCTCTATCTAAGAAATATTGCTCGTCTAGTCTAGTCTATCCAAAATTCTTGCAATGCCATTGGGGATCGAAACAATCTCTCTCCAAGGTGTCGTCTTTTTTGTGCTTGCAAACCCCATCTCTGCCCATGCACAACTTTTTCTGTCATCTTGTTCTTTTTCCTTCCAGTGTCCTATAGGATAGTCTTAGCTAAGCCAGACAACTTTAAGATGTGGTAAAACCACTGTGGTTTTCGTTTTTCACCATGGCACTGGAAATCGTCATGTTCTCCAACTGCTGCTTAGATCAGGGGCCGTATTCATAAAGCCACTTAAGTCGTTGCTATGCGGTTGCTAAGGCTAAATATCTATAAAGGAGATTCCCTACAACTATGAAATTTGGTCTGGAGGAACAGTCTTTGTAAGACTGTTCCCCCAGAGCAAATTTCATAGTTGTAGGGAATCTCCTTCAAAGAAATTTAGCCTTCGCAACAACATAGCAACCACTTAAGTCGTTTCATGAATACGGCCCCTGTTTGCGAATGCGTGGCCCAGTAATCCTTGTACTAGATGTTCTTTTAAACAGTGGGAACTTTCATGCTTTTTAAACACTAACTACGTCAAGCATAAACTGCGATCCCAGCGGACACACAACGTTGAATCAACATTTCTTTTATACTTTTCAATGAATTATAGAGATTTCTCGGTGACATCGAAACTGATAATCTCACTGTTTCAAACAGTGAAATTATCACTTTCGATTTCACTGTTTCAGAAATCAGATTTTTATGAAATAGCCTCAAGTTTTTTGTTGATAAATTGGCTAAATCTTATCTGGCTTGACAAAAATTAGGGTAAAATGGGGCAAGTGGGACAATGGGGTAAGTGGGACACATGTTATTCTTTTAGCGCCAGACCCAGCCTATGGTCCATACTTACCATGACAATAAATATTGCCAAAGCATTTCTATTTCTTTGTTTAGAAATAGTATTTCTACGAGTCTTAGGTATTCAAAAGTATGCACTGTTGGCATATTAAATTTGAAGGTCCAGAATAGGCGCGGTCATTCATTTGCATAAGAAGGATATAGCAGCATTGGTCAGTTTGAACCATCGTTATAAGTTAACCCTTCCATCGAGACACTTAAATTATATCACTCGAGCAAGGGAAAACAAGGGTCATTGTCTAAAGTCGAGCTTAAGAATTATTGTTTCTTTCCATTAAATGAGCGAATATTTATTAGACCATTTGTGAAATAAAATTCCTGACGTAAGCTGTGACTGAAGTGACGTAATGTACAGGGTACATATACAAATAACGTTATAAAAAGGAAAATAACTTATAAAAAGGTATTATTTTATGTGAAAATCCAATACTCTTGTCTTAAACAGAACGAGTGGTAATTTTTCGGTATGAAAATTTTCAATACACTACAACAACACGTCTACACAGAACTACAAATACGTAACGCTATTTTGATCTGACGTGACGTCAGTTTACTGTCGTCTTCTATGATGTTGCACTCATAATTTTGAGTCAGCTATTTTTATTTCAACCTTCATACTTCTTTTCATACAGATGGTAAATAAAAGAATGGTAGAAAATTATTGATTTTAACAGTTTCTATATTATTTGAAACTTCCAAACTCTACAGTCAGGCAGGTGATTGAAGCTGTGCCATTTACTTCAATGTACTGGGGTAACTGGGACGCCAGTATTTGACTTCTACTAGTTCAGCTATATATTTTGATGTCGAAGCTCAGGGAATAAGTTGAACACTTTTGGTATACAGAATCTTGCTGGGAGCAATCTGGTGTAACAAAAGATCAGTTAGCTCATGTTCACTTAACAAATTCGACTTGAAACATTATAATTTGGCTTAACCCCACCCACTTTATTTCGTTGATTGTCTATTATTTTTCTAAACACTCATTACATAGTACTATGTTTTTTAAATTGTTTCTACACAGATTCTTCATAATAGTTATGCCATTTTAACAAATGTGTCGACCGCAGAATTTTATTATATTTGAGAAAAACACTTACAAAGAAAATGTAGTGGGTGGGGTATTTTGATATCAACTTTGAATGGAACATACCCGTTCTCTTGTTAATATTAGTGCACTGATTATAGTTTTTGAGAATTTTATCATATTGTTTTTGCATATTCGAGTTAATGGATGTGTTAAAATAACTTAAGCCCACAGTAAATGTCTGAAATGCCGGGGTAAAGTTTATCCCTATAGTTTTTCTTTGTTATCTACACCCGATATTATAAAAAGGAACAAAGCGTTTGGATTTCTGCGTTTCTCTGTTCTGTGGTACAGATGGTTTTATCTGCAACCTAAACTCATGCATTTTTCTTTTATAGTGAACATAAATGAAAGTTGAAATACTTAAAATTTATTTGGAATTAGTGTCCCATTTACCCCAAATAATGGGGTAAGTGGGACATTTGACTGCATGGTATAAATGATGTCCTGTTGTTTAAGATATACTGGTACAAGGCATCTTATGTATATATGAAATCATGTGATGTTGAGTTATAAAGTGCCAACAGATTTGACCTCGTTCTGTCTTATTATCCGGTGAAAGCAGGTGCTTTTCCAATAAGTGTCCCACTTGCCCCAATTTCCCCTACGTCACACTTGTTTGCACGTCATTGCGACGTTAATGACGTCACTTAAAGCGCCAACGTTACATACTAACTGCACGCGACGTCAGGCCGCCTGAGTCTCCTGTAGACATTCTTTCTTGTCAAATTTTTCGAGATCTGCTTATCAAAATGGTATTTCAAGCTATTTTTCAGTTGCAAACCATGTTTCCAACCAAAACCATACCCAATAAACACACTGGAAGCATCAAATTTGACGCAAAACGGCTAGAAAAAAAGTTGTGTTTCTGTCGTAATGGTTGACGCTCTTGAATAAACAGAATTATTGCGATTTTCAAGCATAAAAGAAATAGAAAATTTGACTTTTTTCAGTGTAAGATTAATTTTTATTTCACTCATGAACACCAAAAGTGGTATTTTCACTCGTGGCTTCGCCACTCGTTAAAATACTGCTTTTGGTG
This sequence comes from Ctena decussata, assembly GCA_963989385.1. Taxonomy (NCBI): domain Eukaryota; kingdom Metazoa; phylum Mollusca; class Bivalvia; order Lucinida; family Lucinidae; genus Ctena; species Ctena decussata. The sequence goes on from OZ022507.1 coordinate 65,183,492, forward strand.
TTCATTCGGTGAAATAAAAATCGATCTTACACTGAAAAAGTCAAATATCCTCTACTTAATCAACTTTGATTCAACGTAATTATAACTGACCAGTGCCTTGCCTGTTCGGGCTGTCCTCGAGTAACGAAAATTGGGGATCAGTGTGCCCACATTGCATGGTCTAGGGACAACCTCTTGGTGGATGCACAGGCTGATCTGAGTCTTTGTTGTTCGCAAATAAACTGACGATTTACACATGTTCGTCGCACCATAAAAGAAGTGTCTCGGATTGCTAGAACGGACTATCTGCGTCGTCAGTGCCCTAAAGCCGTCAGGACCTCGAAACCCCTTTTCTCTTTGCGCCTCTAACACCGGCCATGGAACTCCTTAACCTTGTTTGATACGTGATTAGCATATGAAGTCTTATGATAGTCATGTCAGCTTTCAGTACACATAAGCTTCTTAATTTTAATGGTGAATTTGAAATAATTTATTCAAGTTTGCAAGAGAGAGAGAGAGAGTAATATTTTATTCACGGTCCAGTTGATGAGAGAGAGAGAAAGTAATACTTTTTTATTCACTGTTCCAGTTGATGAAAGAGAGAGAGAGAGAGTTCATAATTATACAGACTGATAAGGTTATAAAACAGGGGTTTTGTCTGGTAAAAGAATCCAAAAATCTTGATCCGTCTTATAAGACAGATCTAGACTCTTGGGACTGATCCCGCCCAAGCGTCTTTTTAAGGAATTAAAAAATACCTGTCCTGTAGCCGAATTATTACGATACAAAAATAAATCTATGTGACATTTTCGGTTTTGCCCAAACTTGTTGATTGAACCAATTAAATCCTCACGTATCACTTCATTATCTGTTTTCAATACCGTCTGTGTTAATTTCATTGGCGACGATGTGCGCAGTGCAAATAGCTTTTCAACAGTTTTAATTAAATTAAAGTTGTTGAATAGGATATACTGTATCAACTGTTAGTATTGGGACACTATACTCTTAAGTGTCCCATAAAACAGTGCAGAACCAATTCAGACGCACGATCTACACTATTTGCATGAGACACAACTGGGTATTTCTCTTTAAAATGAAATAAAAATAATAAAAATAAACTAAATCAGACATACCTTACTTGACAAATGGTTGGTTGGTTGGTTGGTTTGGGTTAAACGGCTCTTTGAGACAGTATTTCTTTTCTGTCTGTATCAAGCCGTGAAAGAGGTGCGAAACAAATATCCAAACAACGGCCATTCGTACCTACTGCATGCACAGTAGGTCCTTGCCCTACTATTCAAATAATCAGGCAGCACCGGCACTGAATGTTATCCAGCAGCCGCTCGCCCGACCACATCACCCCTTAATTTACAAATGGGCTCTTCCAATTTATAAAGACAGAACAGTCCATCTGGCATATGTATATAATTTTCTTGACTTTCCTGTATTTTCTTGTTATTTTTATATATAAAAAAGGATGCCCAATTCAATTAGGTCTGAGACCCCGAAAACCGAGTTTAAATCTCTTGGCTGGTTTTTGAGGCATATTTATTTTTATTAGCCGTTTAATTTGCATTTGTCACCGGAACATACCCGCTAAGTCATCAGGAGATGACTTACATATAAGCGTTACGCTTACTGTCAGATCCTGTTTTGCTTCACTCTATTATTCATATGTATGTATAAAAGCTTTAAGAGACCGCAATATTCACAGAACGCATTTTTCACACGTGTGTGATGAATACGGTCTTATTCGTCACATTTTGCCAAAGTGACAAATGCGTTCGGATTAATAGAAACGCACTTTTCACAAATGCGGCAAGGGAAGCTTGAAAATGAATTATAAGATTATTATCAGGGCGAAGCATGAAGTATTATATCCGACAAACTGCCCATCGGGCACATGACGTTGAAATTACGTCGATGCGGCGTCATTACCTCGTACTTACGTCAGTACGACGTCGTATCGACGCCATGTGTCTGGGTGCATGCCTAGTTTTTTATTCACACACAGTTGGCATCTATGCTTTCCTTTTTAGTTGCAAGCTGGTGGATCGAGTTGCAAGCTGGTGGATCGAGTCAATGTTTTTAGTCTTGGTGTTTTGTCATGCATCTTTGTACTGGTGCGGAGACAATTAACTGATTTGATTTGATTTGGGTCTCACACTCAGTGGCTCGGACTACCTTTTATCGGTTGGTTGGTGCTTTATGTTCTGTCTTTTCCAAGCCCATCATGATTCAGATCGTGTTTAAGATGCAGTAAGGTTAGCATAGGTGGCAGAAATATTACCAATCTGCGGTTTGCCGATGACATGAGGAAGAGCAGGAACTAGAAACTCTAGATGACCACTGATCACAGTGAAAGGAAAATAGAAGGAGAAGAATTAAATAAGCAAACGCTTTCGTTCTAATCCTACTGATTATGTATATCATATCTGTGTATATGTTTGATATTGTTGAAACAAAAAAATACGTTTAAACTAAATGAGGAAAAAGAAGTAGAGGTAGACAGAATAGGTGGGATGACGATATGGGCAGCTGAAAACAGGACAAGGTGGAAGGGGATTGTTGTGAAGTCATCTGTGGTGCCCAAACAACCTTGCAAGGTTATGAGTAAGAACAGAAAAAGAATATAAGACAAACTGGCTTAATTCCGAGCCAGGTAACATCATATACCGTTTTAATGTATATTGTGTATGCTGCAGTATTTTGTCATTACTGGTGTGAGCTGCAGTTATCCACATACTATTTTATCTAAATGTCAGCTGTATAAGCTGCAGGGAGGCTTCGTTATGTGTTTTCTAAATTAAATAGGAACAGCTGTAGTATCATTTCATTTACCGGTAAATGTAGTATGTCAGTTTTTGACGGACTCTCGGCGCCAGGTGTGTGCAACTATGGTCACATACCGCTGAGCCACTTGGGGAACATTGTTACGAGAATTGAAAGAGAACAGAACTAAATGACAGTTGTATAAGCTGCAGCAAAGGTTTCATTATTATTGTCTAAAGCTGCAGCAAAGGCTTCATTATCATTGTCTAAATGACAGTTGTATAAGCTGCAGCAAGGCTTCATTATCATTGTCTAAATGACAGTTGTATAAGCTACAGCAAAGGCTTCATTATTATTGTCTAAATGACAGTTGTATAAGCTGCAGCAAGGCTTCATTATTATTGTCTAAATGACAGTTGTATAAGCTGCAGCAAGGCTTCATTATCATTGTCTAAATGACAGTTGTATAAGCTGCAGCAAAGGCTTCATTATCATTGTCTAAATGACAGTTGTATAAGCTGCAGCAAGGCTTCATTATTATTGTCTAAATGACAGTTGTACAAGCTGCAGTATAGGGATCAAACATGGTTTTTCATGCATTAACGTTTGCCAGGTCCCGAGGGAGATGTTGGAAACCGAGGCAGAAGGCCGAGGTTTTCAACATCTCCCGAGGGACCTGGCAAATGTTAATGCATTGGAAACAACTGTTTGATCGCTGTTATTGCATAATTCAACGAATTATTGGTTAAAATTTGAGAAAGAAATTGGCACTCTATTTTGTCACCGTTTGACAGCCAATGGGCTGGTGCATCTGTTTACTATTATTCGTCTTCCGGGCCCGAGAGCATTCATTCTAGTCAAAATGACTGCCATCATCCCATTCAACCTCAATATTTCGGAAAAGTGTCCTAGATGGTCGTTGTAGTTGATGCAAAATAGATGGTAAATTAATCAACAAAAAGCAGATACCTTGAGCAATAATTCCCATGCAGAACAAGCCTGATCCATTCATATACCATCCTGCAGTTCTTGATTACTGAAAGCTTAGGATGCATGTTTTCTTTAACACTTACTTACTCTCCATTTGGCATCGTAAGAATGAAGACAACATGGCTTTGAAATCCGTGTCGGTAATTTATGACGTAATAAGAGTACAAAGCATGATGACGTCATAAGAAAACATAGGTAGCACGCGACCAATTATTGTAAATTAACCGAAAGGGGGAGGTAAGAGTGCATGGCGGCTTTTAGTGGCCCGGCACAAGCATAATGAAAGTTATGTCATCGTGCAACAACAGCGCGAGAAAACTTTTGTTGAAACACGGCTTTTCGCCTGTTGATGCACGGCTGTTAATATCTCTCGGCACTGCTTTTTATGCAATAACAAGGCTTCATTATTATTATCTAAATGCCAGTTGTATAAGCTGCAGCAAAGGCTTCGTTATTATTGTCTAAATGACAGTTGTATAAGCTGCAGCAAAGGCTTCATTATTATTGTCTAAATGACAGCTGTATAAGCTGCAGCAAAAGTTTCATTATGACAGTTGTATAAGCTGCAGCAAGGCTTCATTATCATTGTCTAAATGCCAGTTGTATAAGCTGCAGCAAAGGCTTCATTATTATTGTCTAAATGCCAGTTGTATAAGCTGCAGCAAAGGCTTCATTATTATTGTCTAAATGCCAGTTGTATAAGCTGCAGCAAAGGCTTCATTATTATTGTCTAAATGCCAGTTGTATAAGCTGCAGCAAAGGCTTCGTTATTATTGTCTAAATGACAGTTGTATAAGCTGCAGCAAAGGCTTCATTATTATTGTCTAAATGACAGCTGTATAAGCTGCAGCAAAAGTTTCATTATGACAGTTGTATAAGCTGCAGCAAGGCTTCATTATTATTGTCTAAATGCCAGTTGTATAAGCTGCAGCAAAGGCTTCATTATTATTGTCTAAATGCCAGTTGTATAAGCTGCAGCAAAGGCTTCATTATTATTGTCTAAATGACAGTTGTTAAAGCTGCAGTAAGGTTTCATTATATATCGTCATAACATATAAGCTGCAATAAGGACTCATTATATATTGTCTGCACACCAGTTGCATAAGCTGCAGTAAGGCTTCATTACTATTGTCTACATGCCAGTTGCATAAGCTGCAAAAAGGTTTATTTAAGGAATGAATTTCATTTTTCTGAGGTTTATCGAAGTGTAAACTACATTGGGTCACGTGCAAAGTGAATGAACCCCGAAGGGGTTCATGTAAACTTTGCTAGTGACCCAATGTAGTTTACACTTCGATAAACATCAGAAAAATTAAGTTCATTGCTTATATTTACATTCGTTTCAATCAAGTCCTTCATTAAAAATCTTGTATAAGCGCTAAAATTGAAGCATTAAAACATGTATACGCAGTTTCTTCTGCTAACAGCAGAACGGCATGCATGACGTCATGACGTTGCTGACGTCCAATCAGGTTGTAGAGAGCCATTGTTTATTTTTACGTCATTGACGTCGCGTGTCTCAATGTAATTATTGGAATGTAAACTACATTACGTTCCAATGGTTTACTATAGGGCTTTTCAGTAAATACACCAAGAATGTAAATATTATTGTTTACAAGTCAGTTGCATAAGCTGCAGTAAGGTTTATTATTGTTTACACATCAGTTGCATAAACTGCAGTAAGGCTTCAAATGTCAGTTTAATAAATTGCAGAGAGGTTTCATTACATATTGTTTAAATGTCAGTTGAATACAGCTTCATTTTATATTTACTAAATGTCAGTTGTTTAAGATGCAGTAAGGCTTCATTAGATACTGCCAAAATGTCAGTTGTATAAGCTGCAGTAAGACTTCAATATATATTTTCAAAATGTAAGTTGTATAAGCTGCAGTAAACATTCACAATGTATTGTCTAAGTGTCATTTGTATAAGCTGAAGTAAAGCTTCAATTTTATGGTGCAGTCAGGCTTCCTTATGTACTGTCTGAATGTTTGATTCATGCCAATGAATATATTGCATACGACCCCAGCAAATGTTGCACTTGCCCAACTGTGTTTTTTTTTGTAAAATCAAGTCATTACTATCACATGTATTTATCACACACTGCCATGTTTGTCTGCAGCTGGCTAAAAATAGGAAAATCCAACTGTCAATATGTCCAAGTCGAAGTTCATCAGAAACTGCTGATATATCAAGTAAATTTTCTTGTCCCAGATAATTTACTTTGAGATATCATAGTTTGAGAGATACCACAGCTTGAGAGTTGCAATGTAAATACAAATAGGAACTGTGTCCAAACTATGTTCTTTGATATTAGAGGGTACTTTGAGATATCACTGTTTGAACTAGCAAGAGTTGACTGTATATAAATTATGTTAAATGAAAACGGCCCTTAAGGTCTAATGGTATGCTTCTACAGCTTTTGCTCAATTTTACAATTTTACATTTTCTTCCCAGGACATCAAAGCACTTCCAAAATAGTGTCTATCCTTTAAAGAATTTGCTCCAAGAGGAACAAATTATTTCCTTCTTTGGAGCAAATTCCTTTCGAATCTGACCCCCACTGATGCTGACCTCAGAATTGGTCACCACCCCAGAATGCTAATGAGCAAGATAGCATGAAAGGTGAATAACAGCATCTGAATTGCTAGGTTAATAAAATACAAATCACACAGTGGTACAGATTTGCATAATGTTTAATAGTCTTTTAAAATGTACATTACAATGTCATACAAACCTGATCCACACTTTCATATATTCTGTCATGTTATATTAAATGAAACAGAAAAAATGTTTATTCCATTGCTAACAAGCTTGAGCTCTGCGGCTCATTTGTTCGAAAGTAAAGACTTAAGTTAACATGATGCCACATTTTCAACCGTTCATATGGGCTGTTTTCAAAAACTCTGCAATTTTTGCTGAAACTAGACAATTACTAAAGGTGATGAATGCCCCCGCCATATGCCTCACTAGAAAAGTAATGTGTTAAAACATATTTGTGTGAAGTTACATCAAAATCTGTCAATAAATAAAGGTGCTAGAGGGATGACTGAGTTTTTCTTAAAAATAGCAACTGTGACCTTGACCTTGGAACTATAACCCTGAAAGGTTTACTTGTCCAAGATATTGTCATACTTAATATATGTGTGAAGTTCTATCAAAATCAGTTAATAAATAAAGGCGCTAGAACCATGACAAAGATTTCCATGTACCTATAATAGCATCTGTGACCTTGACCTTGGACCTACAATGATGAAACGTAAATTTGTCCCAGATATTGTCAAGCTAAATATTTGTGTCAAGTTATGCCAAAATCATTCCAGAGGGATGACAGCATATTTTCTAAAATAGCAAATATGACCTTGACCTTTACCCTGAAATTCTGGATCAAGAACTTGTCCAAGATATTGTCACACTTAACATTTGAGTGAAGTTACATCAAAATTGTCAATGAATAGAGGAGTAGAGGAATGATAAAGTTTTTTTCTAAAAATAGCAACTGTGACCTTGACCTTGGACCTGCGGTGCTGAAACGGTAATTTATTCAAGATATTGTTATACTTAACATTTATATGAAGTTACATCAAAATCGATCTATAAATGAAAGCGCTGGAGCAATGCCCTAGTTTTTCTGAAAATAGCAACTGTGACCTTGACCTTCATCTTACAAACCTGAAACGCGAAGTTGTTCGAGGTACTGTCATACCCAATAAAGCTGTGATGTAATACCAAAATCTGTTAATAAATGAGGCCGCTAGAGCGACAATAAAAGGTGAGATTGTATTTAAGCTATGGAAGTATGGTCAAAATATGTATGTTATTCAAGGGGACATAATTTTGCAATAAAGACCTGACTGAAAGTTCTGTTTCCTTTATGCACATGTTCAATGCATGTCTGAACTGTGTTGCAAGTTTCAAATCCCTACATCAAACACTATTGGACGAGTTGCAGAGACAAGAACAGTACTACAAAGCGTGAAATTGGTCATAATATGCATGTCATTCAAGGGGATGTAATTCTGCCATAATGACCTGGATCAAAGTTTTGTTTCCTTTATGCACATGTTCAATGCATGTATGAACTGTGTTACAAGTTTCAAATCCCTACATTAAATACAACTGGAGAAGTTGCAGAGACAAGAACAGTACTACAAATGTGAAATATGGTCAAAATATTTATGTTATTCAAGGGGACATAATTCTGCAATAAAGACCTAAATCAAAGTTCTGTTTCCTTTATGCACATGTTCAATGCATGTCTGAACTGTGTTCCAAGTTTCAGCTCCCTGCATCAAATATTGTAGGAGGGGTTGCGGAGACAAGAACAGTACTACAAAGTGTGACGGACGTACGTACGTACGGACAAGGGCAAAACTATATGCCCCCTCCCCACTTCATGGCGGGGGCATAAAAATTTAAGGAGCTTTTTCAGTGCAAAAGCTTCTCACATTTTTTCAGCAAAAAGTATGAGCATCTTCATTTTATGTGAAAATATGCAGCAGAATCTTATCTAACTAGGGGTGTTCTCACAGAGCCCATCTTTTATGCCATCCCAAAAATTTAGGCCTAGCTTTAACTCTCAGTTGTGTTTTTATTTAAGTTTTTTTGTGTGTGTGTCCAATTCTCATAACAATGTTCCCATGGATGTTTCAAAGGATCAAATCCATAGCTAAGATTTTAGGGAGCTACCTGTCCTTTTATAACTGGGAAAATTCTAAGAATTTCTTCTTTATTTGGGGAAAAAAATTAAAATAAACTGGGAAAAATAAGGTCATTTCTGGACTGGAAATGACTACACGTACTGTAACAGGAGGTAAAACTTGCCAAATAAAATCACAGTCTCTGCAGGGATCCTGTTTATTTATTTTTATCAGGGTGCAGTGATGTAGCCTAATTAAGTATTGGAACATCTAAAACCATTAATTTTCCATTTGTCCCAAATGGAAAATTAAGGTTTTTAAGTGTCCCAATACTTTAACATACTAGGGTATATTTCTTTAAAGCAAACACTATTCTGTTTTGTCTTTCTTGTAAAAGTTGGCTGTGTTTACACAGACCTAGTGGTAGCATAGCTCATATGACGGGAGAAACTACCCCTAATATTCTGCTCATATTTACTATATTCTACTTTGTATTATTCTAACTAGGCTAAAAAGTTAACAAGATGGTCATAAACAGCTGCTCTATTTCCCCTACTAGCTACAACAACATTCTTTTGAGTTTTCTCTAAACTGTGGTAAGGTAAAAAGGTAACTTTTCCCACAGCCATGCTGCAATCGAGGCGGTACAGTAGGTTACAGATCCACCATATTTTCACAGCAGTAATGCCAATTTCTCTACCTGTGCTTTCAACAGAGTCAGTCAATTACCATACATGTAAAGGTGGCTGCTGACCAAGACAATCGACAGCAGTATCAGCTCTGTCAACAGCCATTAACAATAGTACCATTTACCATTATTGGTAATGCTTACGATTGTATTCTCAGTCCAAAGCCACTTTGAATAGTACAGACTCAGTCGAAAGCACAGGCAGCCAAATTGGTATTACCCCCGTGATCTTGGGTTCTACAGAAGACAGAGCTCAAATCTATCCCTTTGCTGCCTTTAAACTTTCCTGATTGAAAACAGGTACCCATCTGATGTTGGGTTGAGTTTTTCAAATTGTTGGACCTTGGGGATTTGAACATCTGACCTTCTGAATCAAATCCAAATGCTCTAACTACTCAACCATGGTGCCTTTCTCTCAATCATGGCACCTCTCTTATATTCTAAGGTTAACAATTAATCTGATTTTTATCAAGGCCTCTTGGCATACTAAATACATGATACATTACTATCACAATCTAAGACAAGAAACTGAATCACTTCATCTTTATTGGCATGACATATTTTGTAAAGTGAATACAGCCAACTTTCCTCTTGTCTGTCCCTCTAATAGGTTACTTAGGTATTACAATTTCCACTTACCAGGAAAGACATAACTTAGTACAAAGTCAATAAATAGCACTATTTTACATATGGAACTCATATGGGCTGCGTCAAGCAAAAATGAGTCTTCAAGCATGTGTGCCAAGCAACTTCTCATATCAGTCTGTGCATATGCAGAGTCTGATCAGAGCCTTTGCTGTAGGCCCTTTGACAGCCAAGGACCCAAAGCTTCTTCATGTACAGTCAACTCTTGATATCTCGAACACTGATATCTCAAAGTACCCTATTATATCAAAGAATATAGTCAGGACACAATTCCTATTCTTATTAAAATTTCAACTCCTGTTGCTTCCAACTACTGATATCTCATAGTAAATTTGGTGGTTTACTAGTGTGATTCTTTTCTCAGTAAAAAGATATCAGTATTATAGGATGAGCTTTGACTTTGAGATATTGAGAGTTGACTGTATATGACATATATGATACTCATTAGACACATTTTCACCTGACATAACTCAAATATTTTCATGAACTTGCAATGTTCCAAAAAAAGAGAATTAGTCAATATCAAGTGGAGAATAAATTATTTCTCCATTAAAAGTATGTTAGGACCCCTAAAAGATCAATATCATCACAGTGGTTTATGGAAAATAAACAGAAATTTTATCTGAGTATTATCCTGAAATACTCCCATTATATGGAGCTAAGAAACCAATAGGGAAAACAACAGGGCCCAGTTGTTCAAAACTAATGACGTCATTAGTTAATGAGATGTTATTTCAAATGTATTATACATATAAAGTGTCATTTTTTGCCGAAAAAATGTGTAGAGCTTTTGCAGTGCAAAAGCTCTTCACAATTTTTCAGCAAAAAATATTACCATAGCTGATTTTGTGAGTGCCGTAAAACTTAACAAATCCTTGACTAACAACCTTCTTAAGCTAAAGATGCTCTGTACAACTGGTTGGTTGGTTGATTTGATGATTAACGTCCACGGTAAACAACTAAGGTCATGTCGGGACGGTACCCAGGATTTCTAAATGAGACAGACACTAACCCATTTACCATACTGCAGATAAACCCTATGCTGTATCTAAGGTTCTCTGATCTCTGAGAAAAGAATCACACTAGTAACTGTTGTATTTCTTTTCATCAAATGGAAAACCAGCACTACCAAATAGGAAATAATGGTAATAGTTCATATCCAACAGAGAAAAAAGGACTCCATAGACTAACGGCTAGAAAATCATTACAAATCATCACAAAGTGTACATGACTCTTATCTTCAATATAGTTCAACAGTTTCATAGAGTAAAGTTTCTTTTTTTTTGGTCATGCTTAACTTAATTTTGTGGAAAAAAATATATGGCAGTGTACACATACACTTATAATCTACTTCAATGGCCTCCCTTTGTTCTTTATAACAGGAATGTAATGCAGCACCATAGGAATAGCCATTCAGCCGGTGGCTATGTTGAAGTCCAAGGGAGACTATTTGGATAAAAAATTCACTGAGACAATTTCGAAGAACTACTGCCTTCAGGTTCGGCAGCCAATCAAACACACTATTTCCGTTCATAAGAATATATACACTGTCCGCGGTATGGAATCAATCATGTTATATGTGATTCTGGAATTAACCGTAAAAGTTCTAAATATTGGGACAGGCGGGTCCGAGCAAACAGTGCAGATCCAGATCAGACTGCTCCCCAAGGAGCAGTCTGATCAGGGTTTACACTGTTTGCCTTCCATCTGCATCTTTTGCAGGGGTTTTTTAAGCGCGGGTCCGTTGGCCCGGGCCCCTTGATTTTGGCCTCCGGCCAGTTAAATCCCACTGTAGCAGGTCCGTCAGGCCAGTTGAATTTCGGGGAGTCATTTAGGGACATTCAGTTTGTTTCAAACTTGAAGCGAAAACCATCTGAAAACCAGTCTACTTTCGTTTTACTACGGATGATTTCATTGGACGATCAGAAATGTTTAATCCAATGAAATTTCTCCTCGCATTGCAAATAGACAATATGGCCGACCGATGAAGTTTGGGGATGAATCGCAGAAGTCACATGTAAAAAAATGAACCCCAAAGGACTTCTGCGCTTATTTCAACCCCCGCCATCTAAAAAACAAAAACAGCTGCTTAAGTCCGATGAAGAAAAAAAGCCACTCGAGACAAATACGAACAGTCTGGCCGCCATCGGTACTTTCAATCTGGGTGGCTGACTGAATTCAAGTGCCTGAAGTGGCTCGAGTTTGATGATGCCCTAGGAATGAAATGTTCAATTTGTAAAACTAGGGACACAGTTGGCTCTTATGTTACTGGATGCACCAATTACAAGAAAACCTCACTGCTATATCATGAGGTATCGGACTTGGCTTATAATGGGTTAATTATCTTAAACATTCAGATACTAAACAACTACAGATAAGACTGGATATTTGGTGATAAAGGATCATACATTTTAATGGTGCTTTATTTTATTGAATATAATTAGTCCTGTATATTCCGCATTGGAAAAATAGTCGGGCCAGTTGAAAATTTGGATGGCCAGTAGATTTTCCGGCCAGGTGGCCCTGCGGGCCAATGGCATTTTGGTCCCTAGGAAAACCCCTGTTTTGGATGCATTACTACGGATTACGGCATCTCGCTTCTCTACAAATTGTTACGAAACAGAGATAAACCTTAAAACTCACAGCAAAGTTTATGCCAAAGATGCAGACACCAACGATGACTACGAACAATCTCACTTCTGCTATTGATAGGCGAGACAAAAACTAAACTGTTCAGTTTTTAGGACAGTTATGGTAATTAATGTAAGTGTCCCAATTCTTAGAATTTTTACAGCAAAAGCTCACAGTCAAGAGTAAATCCTACACTAGTTCCTGCACAATATTGCTATCATGTGTCTTTCTTCAGCGCCGAGCCGATACCATATCCCGTAATTTTATTCCAGTCTAGTTTGGACCTCGTTACTGGTAGCTGTCTTCGTAATGCTTTAAATGTGGTATCTTTCATGGTTGTGTAGTTTTCTGTTATAGCAGTCTACAAAGACAAAATAATATAGCTAATAGATAGATAATGGAAACCGCATTTAATGAGTTAATATGATGAACTCCTGATGCTGGTCGAGGAACGGAAGTTAAGGTGGTTTGGTCACGTCTAAAGGTCTTCTGGTTTAGCAAAGACGATTCTACAGGGCACAGTGAAAGGAAAAAGAGAAGAGGCAGACAGAAGAAGAGATGGGATGACAATATCAAAGAGTGGACAGGGATGGATTTTGCCAGCTCAACTAGGGCAGCTGAAGACAAGGCAAGGTGGAAAGGGATTGTTTTGAAGTCATCTGTGGTGCCCCAATGACCTAGTAAGGTTATAGGATAGAATAGAGTAGTGTGTGTGTGTGTGTGTGTGTGTGTGTGTGTGTATGTGTGTGTTTTACTGTAAACCCAAACTTTTCTTTTATTTTTTTTATTTTTTTTTTAATTTTTTATTGTTTTTTTCTTATTTTTTTGGCAAATGCTACTTTTATAAACCAGGCTTTAAATATCAACCAAGGTTAGAATTTCACTGTTCTCAAAATATTAGTTCTTTGCACTGATGGCATCCAATTTTTAGGCCTGGAAAATGTACAGCTCCATTCCCACTTAGAAATTAAAAATTCAAGCAAATGCACATGGATAGCCAAAATATAACTATGTAAAATTATTAAAATTTCAGCTTCGTAGATTATATACTAGTGGCAATATCAGAAAACTCCAGAAACTTGCTAAACCAAAATTTCAAATCTAGCCACTTTCAGGAGTTTTGTTAGAACTGAACCTCTTGTCTCAGAGCTCTAGATAAGAAGGAGTATTTGTATTAAAGATAATTTTTAGCTCACCTGAGCCAGCGGCTCCGGGGGAGCTTATAGGATGGTAAGGCTCCGTCGTCCGTCGTCCGTCCGTCAACAATTTCAAACGACTTCTTCTCTGAAACCGCTGGGCCAATTGTAACCAAATTTCATATAGAGCCTCCTGGGACCTTAGGAACGAAAAGTTGTTCAAACTGTCCTGGTCACATGACCAACATGGCCGCCATGCCCATATATGGTAAAAACCTGAAAAAATCTTCTTCTCCAGAACCAATAGGCCGATGGCCTTGAAACTTAGTATGTAGCATCGGGTACGCGAGTACTACCAAGATTGTTCAAATTATGACTTTGGGTTGACCTTGACCTTTTTTACGGTAAGGTCAAATTTGCTTCCTTATGCTTTTATATGGCAAAATGCTACAACATAAGATATCTTGGAAACTGTTGAAGATTTTGGGCTGAAAATTGGTATCTACAGTCATCTTAATGACTACATGAAGATTTATGAGTACAAGAGGTCAAGGTCATTCTTTGACCTTTGACCTGAACTCTCATATTTTGACAAGTTCTAACAAACTCCTCAAAAGCCACTGGGCCAATTGAAACCAAATTTCATATAGAGCCTTCAGGGGTTGAGGGAACGAAAATTTATTCATACGGTCCAGGTCACATGACCAGCATGGCCACCACGCCTATATATGGTAAAAACCTTTAAAAATCTTCTTCTCCAGAACCAGTTGACTGATGACCTTGAGACTTGGTATGTAGCATTGGGTACTCAAGTACTATCAAGATTGTTCAAATTCTGACGCTTGTTTGACCTTGACCTTTTTTACGGCAAGGTCAAATATGAGAAAATGATAGAACATGAGATTTCATGGTAAGTTTTGAAGATTTTGGCCTAAGAATTGGTATATACAGTCATCTTAATGAGTACATGAAGATTTGTGAGTACAAGAGGTCAAGGTCATTCTTTGACCTTTGACCCAGAACTCTCATATTTTGACAATTTCAAACAATCTCCTTAAAAATCCAACGGGTCAATTGAAACCAAATTTCATATAGAACCTCCAGGGGTTGACGGAATGAATAATTTTTCTGATGGTCCTGGTCACATGACCAACATGGCTGCCACGCCCATATATGGTAAAAACCTTTAAAAATCTTCTTCTCCAGAACCAATTGACCGATGGCCTTGAGACTTGGTATGTAGCATTGTGTACTTGAGTACTATCAAGATTGTTCAAATTATGACCCTGTGTTGACCTTGACCTTTTTTACAGCAAGGTCAAATATGGGAAAATGCTAGAATATAAGATTTCATGGAAAGTTTTGAAGATTTTGGCCTAAAAATTGGTATATACAGTTGTCTTAATGAGGTCATGAAGAATTATGAGGTCAAGGTCATTTCTTGACCTTTGATCCAGATCCCTCATATTTTGACATTTTCAACCATTTCCTCAAAAGCCAAAGGGCCAGTTGTAAATACATTTCATATAGAGCCTCCAGGGGTTGATTGAATAAAAATTTGTTCAAACGGTCCAGGTCACATGAACAACATGGCCGCCATTACCACTTATGGTATAAATCTTTAATATTTTTCTTCTCCAGAACCAATATACCTATGGCCTTGAAACTTGGTAAGTAGCATGGAGTACTAGAGTATCACCAAGACTGTTCAAATGGTGACCTTGGGTTTACCTTGACCTTTTTTGCGGCATGATCAAATATGGGAAAATGCTAGAACATAAGATTTCATGGAAAGTTTTGAAGAGTTTGGCCTAAAAATGAGGGCATGACCCAAGACTCATATTTTGACAATTTCAGACATGATAAGAAAAAGCCACCTTGCCAGTTGTTCAGGTGAGCGATTCAGGGCCTCATGGCCCTCTTGTTCTTATTCCTGCATAAAAACATATGTTATGACCCATCATTAGAACCGTCTCGTCGAGACGGTTCTAATGAGGGGTCACAACATATGTTTTCGTTGAGAAATAAGAAAAATTATCTTTGAATTATCCTCAATACCCCCTCTTATCTGGAGCTCTGAGAACTGAACCTCTTGTCTAACTTCAAAACAAAAAACTGTGCAGAAGTATGCTTTGCATATGTACAGGCCAAATAGCATTGCTATATTTTGGCTATTCTTAGACTATTAAACTGTCTGCAGATGCTTGAATTTTTAATTTCCAGTTTGAAATGGAGCTATACATTAATACCAGACATGTATTAGTTTCGCATTAGTTTCATTTTCCCCAAGCTTTACAGAATCAAAATAGAAAAGCAAATGTAGAGGAGCCGCAACACGAGAAAACCAACAATGTGTTTGTGCGCCCAGTGCAGACTCAGATCAGCTTGGGCATTCGCCCAATCTGATCAGACTCTTCACTAAGCGCTCAAAGGGTAGCTTAGGGTCTAAGCTACCTTCATGCGGACAGCGAAGACTCTGATCAGACTGGGCGGATGCCCAGGCTGATCTGACTCTGCGCTGGAGGCACGGCCACATTGTTGGTTTTCTCCTGTCGCGGCTCAGATCTTTAAACTACATGTACCTACCTGATAATTTTGCTCAGCATCTTGAACGATTTTTGTAAAGTCCTTTGCCATTTGTTGTTCATTCTGTAAGTAAATAAACATTGTTAACTTTTTATTGCAACATGATGACCAAGTCCTATGGGATGTTCTCAATGCACATACCCTTGCAAGGCTGCAGGTATGTAGTAGTAGTACCTTAGTCCGCCGGACACGGTGGTAATTCCATAAGATGATTTTATTTCTGTAGTGGAAATGCGATCAAAAAATCGTTATTTTACAAAGTTTCCTCTGAATTTCACTTAGAGACTAATAGAATGGTATTTAAATTGTTGTTGGTTTAAACATATTTTATTCAGAAATATCAACAGAAACAAACATTGTATACAATCAATTAAGGATCAGAACGAAAGCAAATACTTATTAAGTTCTTCTCCTTATCAAGTTCTTCTCCTTATATTAAGTTCTTCTCCTTCTGTAAATTGTTGTTACAGAATGATATTCTATCTAAACTCAGCCTTCAAATCTGGAAACGAACATTTTTTAGGGAATTGACTTCAGTATGAAATGTAGGGGTACAAATCGCCTTACACTCTTTTAAAGTAGTTAAAAGCCGAGTTTTCTTAAACTATCATGCCATAGTAGCTCAGTAAGTATAATTTCATCAATCTAAATTATTTACATCAGATATTCTATGTAACATGAAAAGAGAAATCACTTTTCAGCTGCACCATTAAAATGATCCTATGGAATTACTACCGTGCCTGAAGTCTTGTCAAGACAGTACTCAAAGCAGTAATTAGATTTTTTCGACTTTCAAATACTAACACCACACGCCTTGATCACACTGCACATCTACATAGGGGAAATCTGTTTCTGCTTTTTGCTAATTTTTTTTTACAATTAATACCCACTCCCAACTTTTGTCATAGCTAGCAATTTAAACACTGATTCACAGTGATGACTTCAGGTCTCTCTGTAACCCTCATCACATTCTATTTATTTGCAAGCAGAAAATAATGCACATGATTTTTCTTTGCCTAGTCCCATTTTTAAGCTAGTGACAAATGCTCCACTGGAGTTGACACAGTCTCCAAAAGAAAAGCAGGGGCCATATTCATAAAGCCACTTAAGTCGTTGCTATGCTGTTGCTAAGGCTAAATATCTATAAAGGAGATTCCCTACAACTATGAAATTTGGTCTGGAGGAACAGTCTTTGTAAGACTGTTCCTCCAGAGCAAATTTCATAGTTGTAGGGAATCTCCTTCAAAGAAATTTAGCCTTAGCAACATCATAGCAACCACTTAAGTCATTTTATGAATACGGCCCCAGGTGCTCTGACTTCAAAGATGCAAAAATGATTTAAAACTGTTACCCATAAGGTTATGTGAGATACTTCAAAGATGCAAAAATGATTTAAAACTGTTACCCATAAGGTTATGTGAGATATCTAAGGTGACTGGGCTCACTCAACCATTTTCTTTTCCTGCTTCCCTTCTCAATGGAGGTCAGCTCTTAAAGGTAAGAATTTGCTCCCCTAGGAGCAAATTCTTTCCTTTCAGAGAAGACCCCATTTTGGAAAGACTAGCTCATCTAGGAAAGCAAACAAGCAGGCAAAAGAGTTGTTTGCCTTTATAAAAGTGGCAGAAAAACATGAAGGTGTACCCACACAACTTTAGTGAAAACTTACTGATACGTCTATAGTTTTCTTAACTTCTTTCGAGCTAACTAACTGTACATTGCCATCTTCATAATAGTGAACCTGCAAAAATAATAATTTACTAGTGTAATGGATGAAAGAAGTACAACTACCCAAACATCTTTCAATAAACAAGCAAACATAATCATCTTTATTTCAGTTTTTCTTTCTTTCTTTTTAAGGTAAAACAAGAAGTTAGGTTGTAAGAAACTGGTAATTCTTGTGTGTGTTTACGGTGGAAAACAGATGTAGTAACAGCATGTACATCCTTCTATCTGGCTAATACGTGTCCACAGGGCCAAATGGTTAGCATTTCCAGCTATGGATCAAGGGGTCGCAAGTTTAGTCCTGCTGAATGCACAACTTTGCCTGAATCTAAACAGCCTTTCACTGAACACAGCCCTTAATAATCACCCTCCCATTGTCCTGTTAGGGCTAAAATACTAATGAAAAGGATGTGAATCTGTCATGTCATCCAACAATCTTTTCTAGCTACTGCATTTCTACAGCAAGTTCAATAGCTTTCAATGTGCAACCTGTCTGGTTCTAAAGTTAAGTTAGAAACCTAAGGAGTATTCCTGATTCTCCTTTTCCTATTTCTTGGCAAACATATATAAACCACGACACGAGAAAACCAAAAATGTGGTTTGTGAGCCCAGTGCAGACTCAGATCAGCCTGGGCATCCGCCCAGTCTGATCAGAGTCTTTGCTGTTCGCATAGAGGTAGCTTAGTCCCTTGGCTACCCTTTAAGCACTTAGCAAGGAGTCTGATCAGACTTGGTGGATGCCCAGGCTGATCAGAGTCTACTCTGGGTGCTCGACCACTTTGTTGGTTTTGTCGTGTTGCGGCTCATATATGCATGTAAAATGTGAAAAAAAATGGCTCTGATCAATCTCAGCTGGTACATTCAGCTAAAGATGCTTCCGGGACACAGAACCCATTCTTGTAACTATGCAAACTATTTTAACATTTGTGGATTTTGCTTGGACAACTGACCCATGGTCTAGGATGGTTACACCATAAGCGTTATTAACATAATCTTACCTGAACTTTTAATAAACCTGTCACCTCAGCTCTTCCCCCTGACTCTGGAAATGTTACCGACCACTGGGAACGCCATCTACCATTCCTGATATAGATTAAACACAAGTTAAAAATTGACAGGATAGGATGCCAAGCTCAAGAAGTGTTATTATCTCAATGGAGGGTTTTGATGATAACTTTGGGATTACCTTCCTTACTTGAGCCGCAACCAGAGCTCTAGATAAGAGGGTGTATTTGGGGATAATTAGGGATAATTTTAGTTAATTCTGCATAAAAACATATGTTGTGAGACGGTTCAGATGAGGGGTCACAACATATGGTTTCGATGAGAAATAAGAAAAATTATCCTTAATTATCATCGAATACGCCCTCTTATCTAGAGCTCTGCGCAACACCAGAAAACCAACAGAGTGGCATGTGTGCCCTGCAAGACTCAGATCAGTCTAGGCATCTTCCCAGTCTGATCAGAGTCTTTGCTGTGCACTTAAAGAATAGCTAAGCGTCTAAACTAGCTCCAATCAGAGTCTTTGCTGTGCACTTAAAGAATAGCTAAGGGTCTAAAGCTAGCTCCATGCGGACATTGAAGACTCTGATCGGACTGGGCAGATGCCCAGGCTGATCTGAGGTTTGCTGGGCGCACACGCCGCTTTGTTGGTTTTGTCGTGTCGCTGCTCATTTCTATCTCGGCAGTTCTTATCAGTGTCTCTGTCACAGTCTTCACCGTTTGCACATCTTACAGTTCATTTTCACATAACACCAATCAACTGCTTGTTCAGAAATATTTTTCCTACTTTCATTTACACTACGCTGTACAACAAAGTAGAATACAACTTCACCCTGGATTCACAGATGCAATTTCTTTGTTCCCACTTTAACCCTTTCTTGACCAGTGGACTTGTCCATTCTTATCATGCAGGTAATCCCATTTCTAGTTTTAGGGGTTTCTGGTGAATATTTTCACTTTTATTGTACTTTGCATAGAAATTCCTGCAAGCAAACAATGTAGGCCCTGATCAGACGCCGCGTTTTGCGGAGTCTGAACTGGGTCTGCACTGCTTGCATAATGTCCCCAAAACGGGTATCCGGTCTAAAAAGGGTTAAGGCTTGAATATGTAATATTTTGCCATGTGCCCCCAAACCCTTGAGTTAAACAGGATTATTCAGGATATGGAAATAAATAATTTGGTACTAATCAATATCAAAGCAAAATGCCAAAATAGTCAAAGTTTTCAATAAAGGCTACAGGAATAAATATTTATGACTGCAGGGATCTCCCCAGACCATTAAGGCATGTCACTTGCAACATGCCTTCCTCTCAAAACTATCTTTGCAACATGCCTTAATTTCCAAAAAAAATTATTAAAGTGCTATTATTTTCATATTTTAGCCAGTAAAGTTGTTTAAAATGCATTAAGAATCATCAGTATATTATTATTATGTAAATTTAGGCTAATTTTGACAAAACATTGCTATATTAAGGCTTTTACAAATTGATCAACAAGTCAAAATCCGATTTTTGTGCTAAAAACGACATGCCTTCTGAAATTTCTGGGGAGAACACTGGACTGGTTTTTGAAACCCTCACATCTGAAGACATGGTACAGAGGACAATTGAGAGGTACATGTATTGTCTTTTATCTCTCGAGGAAAACATACACTGTGACCCCGCAATAGAACTGTCTCAGCGAGATAGTTCTTATGAAGGGTCACAACATATGTTTTTATTGATGAATAAAGAATATTGCAGTAGAACTTCAATGGCTGGAACCCCGATGGCTCTTTAACCCTGCCTGGCTAGTACTCTTTCTTGAGTCCCCAGAGGTCACTTTATTTAGAAACTGACCCTGGATGGCTAAAACTACCCTTGGATGGAACTTATTTCCATGGTCCAAAGCCTGTTTGAGCCAATGAAGTTCTACTGTATCTCTAAATTGTCCCTGTCACCTCTTCTCATCCGGAGAACTGGGGCTGTATTCATAAAGCCACTTAAGTCGTTGCTATGTGGTTGCTAAGGGAAAATATCTATAAAGGAGATTCCCTACAACTATGAAATTTGCTCTGGAGGAACAGTCTGTAGTCTGTAAGACTGTTCCTCCAGAGCAAATTTCATAGTTGTAGGGAAACTCCTTCAAAGAAATTTAGCCTTAGCAACAGCATAGCAACCACTTAAGTCGTTTTATGAATACGGCCCCTGGGCTTACCAGAAGTTTTTTGGCTGGAACTGATGACTTTCTATACAGGCTATTAGTGTTATATTTCCTCCCGCCGATGAAGCGTACGTTGACGAGAAACCCGTCTTGTAGTAATCTTTGTGGTATTTGGTCAGTGCCGACTCAATGGCTGCTCGCCATGATTCACCGGCTTTGTCTATACTAGCAGGCTGATAGTCTGATGCTTCTTTTTTTAAATGGTCATATCTGTAATGCAAAAGAGTCATGTATTTAAGTCAGCAGAATGTACCTAGATATTGGAACTCAAAGACATCTATTCCAAGCTATCTGGCGCTCCTTGGCATAACATTAGGGCTAAAGTTATGGCTGTTTAGCACCAAAAAAAAGGAAAAAAACACACACTAGAAATTGTGTTTGTGAAACACTATGCCCCCAACCATATGCTTGCCTCTAAAGGTGTCAAACTTTAGAATGTCTAAGACTGAAAAGGAGTTACCTAATATTAACTAAAATATTTAACATATCAAGAACTACTGTTAAACCAAAAATCAGCTTCCTGGATCAAGCAATTCAGAGACTGGAAAATGCTGAATTCAAACAAGGGTCATAACTCCATCAATATTTAACGGAAATGTCTCAAACGTTTATCAGGTAATCTACTCCTCTGGCCCAATCAGTTCCCCAAATATCAAGGCCATAGCTCGAACACTTTTTGAGATAGCTTGTTAACAAGATAGTCATCTCATTTTACTAAAAGGGGCATAACTCCAAAAAGAGGCATAACTGGGAAAAGAAAAAAATATGTGTCAGCTAATTTTTAACAAGGAATCCATACAGGAAATTTCAAAACCCTATTCCTAGTGGTTCTTGAACTCAGTAGCTGCATAAGTATTGAACATCAGGGGAAGTAACTCCATAATTAATGAATGCATAGTTACCTAACCTGTATTAAAGTATTTGACACATCAAGAACTACTATTACACCACAAATCAGCTTCCTAGCTCAAGCGGTTCGAAAGTTGGAAAATGCCAAATTCAAACAAGGGTCAAAACTCCTTCAATATTTTATGGAATTGGTCCAAAGTTAATCAGGTAATCTACTCCTCAGACCCAATCAGTATACCAAATATCAGACATAACTCAAATACTTTTTGAGATATCTTGCTAACAAAATAATCATATCATTTTTCTAAATGGGGCATAACTCCAAAAAGGGGCATCACTGGGGAAAGAAAAAAATATGTGTCAGCTAATTTTCCATAACGAATCCATATATGAAATTTCAAAACCCTAGCTAGCAGGGTTCTTAAGTTACAGCAAGCATGGAAAGTGTGACGCACGCACACACACACACACACACACACACACACACACACACACACACACACACACACAAACACACACACACAGGGACGGACAAACCAAAAGCAATATGCCCCACCAACTTTTTCAAAGTTGGGGGCATAAAAATAGGACCATTTTCACAAAATTTTAAGGCAAAAATTAGGAATTATAAGGGCCTTTTTTTTCATGCAAACTTATGACCACAAACACGCTATATCTGCTTTTTAAGCACTGTAAAAGTTTGAAAGAACTAACTGATCATAGTCACATTAAAATAAATTAAAGTGAACTCAGAGCTCCAGATAAGAGAGGGTATTGAGGATAATTCAAAGATAATTTTTCTTATTTCTCAACGAAAACATATGTTGTGACCCCTCATTAGAACCGTCTCGATGAGACGGTTCTAATGATGGGTCACAAAATATGTTTTTGTGGAGAAATATGGCTAATTATCCCAAAATTATCTCTATTACCCCTTCTTATCTGGAGCACTGGTGAACTACATGTAGTTTATGGATAGAAGTTTTACGATAGAAAGTAAATATAGGGGGAGGGTGGTATTTTGCAGGCCCAACATTTAAGGGAGATACTATTTGAAACAGTATCTCTCTTAAATGTGTGACCAGCAAAATATATACATTTGCTAGCTCCCTCATTTAAGAGATTCAACAACCTCTATTTTCTTACCTGAAAGACTGTTTGGTTCTAGGATCTAAAAATCTACCTTCCCCTAAATCACCATGTTCTGTTATTAAACACTGTAAAACAATCAAAAGAATTATTGTAGTTTTTATAGTATCCACTAATAGAAATAGATGGGCTGTCTGGTGCTTCTGCAGCAGAGAAGCTAGTATCCCAGCTGTAGCAGGACATGAGTGTCATTCATCTCAAGTCAGGTGAAAGTCCTACAAATCTGAAGGAAATCTCCACAACTGAATATTGTTTGGCCGTTTAACCCTATTGCACTCAGAACGGCCAAAACTCTATGGAGTTTTGGCTGTTCTGAGTGCAATAGGGTTAACCACAACTCAACCACATCCTAAAAGATGCAGGCATCAGAGTGACGTCTCAAGGTGAGTTAAGGTGACGATACACCTTTAGGGGAAGCAATTCTACCATATTCAATTTTGTCTCCCTTCTCAATTGAGGTAAACTCTTAAAGGAAAGAATCTGTTCCTCCAGCAGCAAAATTCTTCTCTTTATGATACGACCCTATTTTGGATGGATGGATGACTTGCGATTTAACATCCTTTTCTACAGTATTTCTGTCATATCAATATGATGGGAAGATGATAATGAAAGGCCGTGTGCATTGGAACCTGGCCCCGAGAATATAAAACTTGAGCACATTCTCAAACTCAAAATAAAGCACACTGATTGGCTGCTTCCGAGCACATGCTCAGAAGCAACCAATCAGTGTGCTTTATTCTGAGTTTGAGATTATTCTCAAGGTTTATAACCTCGAACCCTGGTTTAAAGATTTCCGCCGCCATGTTCTTCAAACAGAGGACCGCTATGTCAGCAGACCAGCTCTTAACCCACTGAGCTACAGGACTCCTCCCTAATTTCGAAAAGCATGAAGGAAGTCACAAAATTTGTCCTCTGTATGTAACATTGAGGTGTACATGTGCTCATATGCCTCAACATGGCTATATATAAACTTACCTGTTCATCTGAACCAGCTATTTTACAAGGTGTAAACTGGTCTCTGTTATACTGGGCAAATGCTCTGAAAAGAGAGGAATGCAAGTGTTTATATGTAACGTATTTCTATTTCTTCTAACAAACAACCCAAATCTAATTAGACCCTTTTATAGACTTAAATAGACTTTTGAAAAGTGAGTGTGAGTGTCAAGAAATTTTTGAAGTGGATGAGAATGTTAAGAAAACAGAAATTTTGAAACCCACTATAAGGGGTGTAATGTCAGTTTTTGGCACAAAACTGCATGATTTTGAAATTTGGATGGACACTCAGCGCCAGCTGTGTGCAACTATGGTTACATACCGCTGGGCCACTTGGGGAACTTCGTTAGAATTGAAACAGAACAGAACAGAATTTTGAAATAGTTACCAAGCAAGGTTGGCCGGGAAATACCGGTGGCGGGAATTCCCAGCGGTAATTACCGGTAATTCCCGTCCTGGGAAATACTCCAAATTTGGCCAAAGTGGGAAATACCGGGAAATATGAAATTTTAGAGCTAGTTTTCCTAAAATATTCTAACATATTTCTTAAAATTTAAGTTGATATCACATATTTTTATCATTTATATACATATCATGCAAATAAGGTTATAAATTCCAGGGCTGGTCCATGCCAGAGGACACAGTAGATGATTCTTGATTGTTTCATAGGCTATAATTTCAAATAAAAATGCTTTTGATATTCTGATTTATTAAAAATGAAAAACAAAAACAAAAAAACAACAGACTGTAAAATTCTAATCTATAAAAAAAAGAAAAAAAGCAGACTGTAAAATCCCTTCTTTAATCTCTTAACAGTTTTTCAACACTGTATTCTTTTTATCATTCAGTTCTCATACAAAGGTATATACTAAACTGAGCTCCAGTTTTTGCTTAAACTGTGTATCCTGGTTTATCACTACTTAAGACCATAGCTTTCTCCAGGCTGGTTTAATCTGTTCTAAAGTTTGATCATACCAAAATATGAAAGAACACTGTGAAACTCTTCATAGCTGGGTATAGATTCACAACTATTTCACACACAAAAAAGAGTGTGTGCCATACTCCTGTTTCTCTGGTTTGTCACCTGATTAATTTAAACATTGATGTGTGGACATTGTGGTTACCTGATGAAGTCCTGTAATGTCTTTTTTCCAAAGGCTTCTCAAGAGAATACCTGTCTTATTGACCAACTATGCTTCCTATTGTAAGTAATTACCAAACACCAATGAAGGTGTGAAAGATAATTGGTTGTTTTGATTCAACAGAAAAGTGACAATTGCTGTAGGTGCTTTTAATCTAAGTGTGTCATAACAACTTATTGATAGACAGAGACAACTGTACATGTAGACTCATCTTCAGACAGTTTGTATTTAAGAAAATAATTTGATCGCATAGACAGATCTAGACAATATTTTATCTGTATCTTTGTTTGATGATTAAATAAAGGATTGGACGGACACCCGGCGCCAGGTGTGTGCAACTATGGTTACGTACCGTTGAGCCACTTGGGTAACGTCGATACGAGAATTGAACAGAACAGAACAATAAATAAAGGAATGTTAAATTATTTTTTGCTTTGCATAATAGTTGTATGGATGTTTTAAGATATATTTAAAACTTTCTAGATGGCGAGGGACCAATTTCCCAGTAATTCCCGGGAATTGCCAGTAATTCCCGGGAATTACCAGTATTTCCCGCCGTCCTGGGAAATATGAGTATTTCCCGCCTTTTTGCCAACCTTGTTACCAAGTACCTCCTATGTGTACAGGCTTCTAATACACGCACTGTCACTCTTTTTCTGTGAAAAACTGGTAAAAATTCCAAAAATTTGCTTCAAACCACAAAGTTTGCCATATACCACCCCAAATTTTGTTTTCAATATGCCATTTAAGGACTTGTGAACTGCAATGCCCCTGTGACATTTACTGGAAGAAATGTGATATATCAGAACCTATTATCAGAGATGGAACCGCTGTTGAAAGTCTCATGTCAAAGACTATCCAGAGGAGCTGGGGATCTAACCCGCCACCCCTAGATAGGTAGTCTAGCATGTAAACCAATGCACAACCAGTGCTCCTACCCCTCTATCTGGACTTAAGAATACAATACTAATACTTGTTCATGTATAATTCACCCTGGTTATCTATTTATATGGGCATGTTCAAAAAAAATGTGACCAAAGTGTGACATTGGAGGTCAAAATTAAACACTCTGCCATAGGTTTAATTTTTATTCCAGACTTATCTACAGTGCTTCCAGTTTACAAAACTGTATAAATTTTAATAATAGCATTACTAATAAAAATGTTATGACAATTTTTGTGAAGAAATTTACACCCAAAATCTGATAAAATGACCAAATTTTATGAAAGCTTTGAAAGGCTAAAATCATGATCCTATCACTTTTAAGTTTCTGTTATTTGATGCAGGGCATTTCCAAATTATGTAAATATGTGCTGTTTTCTGTCAGACACTGCTGAATGATATAAAAACTCAAATTTTGACTTCATTTTGATATATTGTTTTAGATGTACAGTTCTAAAAACTTTCATATCTTTTATTTACTTGACTGTATCTCAATAAAATGTGCATTGTAATGATGCCATATGAGTAGAGAACTATTCTAGAAAATGATTATTCATATAAAGAGTTATAGGTAGTGGTGATGCCATGTCAAAAATGTGCAAAAAGTTTAAAGAAATGTGTTACACTCCTGAGTATTATTTCAAAACTGCTCTAATTTGCATTACAAGAGCTTTAAGCCAATGATTAAGTCTTCCGCGTAATAAAGTAACACCAACTGCATGTTGTTAACACCATTTTTTCCAAGTTTATTGGCCTCTTTAACAAGAAACACTGTTCTGATGCTCAGGAGTGTAACACTTTACAGCCATTTGTTGTATCATAAAAAAAGATGAATATTCTGCCTTTGAATTTCATTATTTTGTTGTCTTCTCTTTAAAAGCAACTTGCACTCATTGCTGTAGCAAAAACCAAAACCATATCTCTTAACTCACGCTTGGGTGTACCACAATTTACTTGCTATTTCGGCTATCTAAATGCACAACAATCAAACAGATATATACTGAATTTAATTTTCTTCTTCACACTTTCTTTTGGTAATTGAACAGTTTTCTTTACCTGACTACCATTACCTGTTTACAAAAGACATTACAGAAGTAAAGTTCTATACCAGTTTCAGAAGGTGATGGTCACATTATAAATCAGTAGAAAATGTCCCTTTCTAAAATATCATTAACCTCAAAATCTTATCAAAACAGATGGCACTGCATCAAGAAACATTTTCAGATGTTGGAAACATATATTTAGCTTGAATTAATCCAAACATGTTGATGTAATGGAAGATAAAGTGTACAAAATGGCCTTAAACTTAAAAAAACTCAGGAGTGTAACACCTTGCACTAAACATGCCATAGCAAAACCCGAAGTTAGTCACAAAATATCATTATCTTGGTCATTCTTATCTACTTATTTCTCACAAAACACTTGATAGCCATGTATGGTTATTGTTTAGAATGCCTCATAGTTATAGATATGAAGAAAATGGAACCTCAAAAACTTCAACTTTTGGTCGATTTCATGGCAGTGCAGCTTTATTTACATTTAGAAGTTAACTATATGTTCCAAAATTGCTTGAGAGGGGCTTGGTCTTTATTTATCAGCACAATAAATGAAAAGTATACTGCTTGTGGTAAAGAAAAAAGCTATTTTTGTCTTTTTTCCAAAAAGTGTTACACTCCTGAGTGGCTCAAATGGTACATAAGAAGAAAATAGAACCCAAGAGGAAGACTGCCTGTGTACCACCTACCATGATGGGTCAAAGACTTTTCATACAAGGCATGAAAGTTTACTAAAGCTACCCCTGGAAAAAGTTATGGGGTTCCAAATGTCAAATGTTACACTCCCGAGTTCTAGGGGTACATGAGAAGAAGTTGTTTACGTTTGGAGATGGATGCCGGTAAAGCAACTGGAAAATTTGCAATACGATACACCATCTTTATTCAATGTTTCAGACCATGTAATAAAGATTAGAAGCATCAAATATAAAAGTGACATCCATTTAGATGGGGACCTCTTCTTTTTTGGTGCACCAGAAATTCATCATAGTGCTATTGAGTTCAGCATTACTAATTCCATAGGTGATGATGAAAGGACATTAATCTTACATTTTCATGCAGCCCAAAGGACTGTAAAGTCAAAACGATCGCCAATAGGTATGGTAACCGGCACAGTTTTGTAAAATTGCATGCTGAAAATTCAGTAATAAAAAAAATGTCACACAAAAAGCGTTACACTCCTGAGTTTTTTGGCTATATTTTTGCCCATAACTTTTTTATTGCTCAAAGTATTTCAATGAAATTTGGCAGTTATCTTCAAGGCCACATGATACATCTTCAGCAACAAAAATAATGCACTAACATAGCCCTGTTTTCTTTAAAATTCTCTGAAATGCTTTGGTCACATATTTTTTGAACATGCCCATATACAAGGCCTGAATACAATAATACAATTAAGAATACAATACTAATACTTGTTTATGTATAATTCACCCTGGTTATCTATTTATATACAAGGCCTGTTGCGAAACGAAAAAGAGCTGTTAGGAAATGAAAAGGAGTCATAGTTACCAAAGAACCTGATGACCAGGTTGTTTGGTAACTATGACTCTTTTTAGTTTTGTGACAGCTTTTTTCATTTTGTAACATCCCTGAAAACATAGTTAACCGGGTGTGCAATTGAACAAGTACCAATGAGAGCTCTAGATAAGAAGGAGTATTTGATGATAATTAAGGATAATTTTTCTAATTTCTCACTGAAACCATATGTTGTGACCCCTCATCTGAACCGTCTCACCGAGACGGTTCAGATGAGGGGTCACAACATATGTTTTTATGCAGAACTTACAAAAATTATCCCTAATTATCATCAAATACTCCCTCTTATCTAGAGCTCTGTAGCAATGACTGGTTACCTCACTCACAACAAATTGCTGTTTTCCCTTATCAGCCAATGACAAAGCAAAATAGTTGTAAAGGAGGAAGAAAATTGTATTACATATCAGGAAGAAGTTTTGAACTATTAAACGATGTTATCTGAACCATCATTTAGCAATAAATTGTTTTCTCATGTTTAATTCATGTTGCATGGTATGACTACTGCAAAAGTTCTAGAAATTGGGACAGTTAGGTCTGAGCAAATAGTGCAGACCCAAGGAGAAATCTGACCAGGGTCTACACTGTTCGCCATTCCACCTGCATTTGTTTATAAGCATTACTGCATTTAAAAACCATACTGTTAAATTTTTAGAACAGTTTCTGTAATTATTTTAAGTGTCACAATATTTTGACATTTTTATAGTAGTACTGCAATACTCTATCACTCTTTTTGAAATCTTAGCTCGTTTTCATTTCTTTTTCCCCATGTGTATCTTATTCTTAGTCTGTTTTTCCTGTTTTGCTTTTTTGCATACTATAAATATTTCGCAGTTAAATATGTATATAAATTTGTTTTGATTCAGTCCCTAAACTGGAGAGGTGCCTGGGTCAACTCTTGGATGGGCTACAGGGTTTCAGGGCAGGTAACCATTGGAAAAGCCTTATAGGCGATTCTCATGTGTGGCCGTCGCATATGATATATATGGAGAACTTGCTGTTGTCCCAGAGTTTTCAACAGACACTCCCTTGTCTCAGCCACTGTATATGAGCATGAAACTTATGTTTTATATATACTCTATTTTTTTTGCACGTCATTGCCATATTGTACAATCATTATATCACTGTGGGGAGGACCGTAACTAATGTTGTTAAAACTTGTGGTCCGACCTAATTGCTTGTACTTTTTGTGGCAATAAAAAATGTTTAAACTAAGTACTGCAATATATACCAGGGTACAGTTGTTTAACTAACAATGTCACTAGTTAATGTTAATGACAAGTTAAAAATTTCAAATTAAACACAACACACTACTTGAGTGCAAAAGCTCCTAACATTTTTTAAGTAAAAAATAGGAAGACACTGCTGACAGCAAGTTATCAGTGATAACTTGCTGTCAGCAGTGTCTTCCTATTTTTCACAAGCCTCACAGGCTTGAATTTATGGCTACTACATGTACATGTAGACTTGACTAGCAACTTTTTTAAGCTAATGATGCTTTGAACAACCAGGGCCCAGCTGCTCTGAAACTCACTGGATATTAAGAGACCTACAAAATCTCATGCTAGCTACTCAGCTTCATCCTCTGAAATTTCACGGAAGTATGTTTATTGCTAAATGATAATAAACAACATAATAACTTACCCAGATGAGCTCTTCAATAGGTTATCATCATTCAGTAATATTCTTACATCTACAAAACAGAAAGTTTATCATGTCATAGGTTAAAATTATTTTTCAGAGACATGGAGGTCTCTTTCTTTAGAGCTCTAGATAAGAGGGGTATTTGATGATAATTGAGGGATAATTTTTTTTATTTCTCAATTAAACCATATGTTGTGACCCCTCATCTGAACCGTCTCGTCGAGACGGCTCAAATGAGGGGTCACAACATATGGTTTTATCCAGAATTAACAAAAATTATCCCTAATTATCACCAAATACTCCCTCTTATCAAGGGCTCTGCTTTCTTAAATCATTTTTACTGAAAACCGGAGAAGACTGCTCATCCTTTTTATTCTACAACAACTTTATTTCTTTTAAATGTGAATTTTAGAATAAAGCATTTCTTTGCACAAAGATCTAAAACAGTTCATTTTACCTCTAATTACTATCATCTATGGAGTAAACTTGTTAGCTGGAAATCTTGTTTATTTTATGCATTGCAACACATGGCTACCAAATGTACAACAATGGTTGCTTAGTTGATTTAGATTTTTTTTTCCTAAAACCTCTTTTTCTCCTTTTTGTATATAATAAAATGTTGCTAATGTACATATACTTTTTGCACAGAAAATCAGGTCCATGTACCAAGCTAGAGATATGAATGATGGAGAAGTTTTCCTGATACATGTATATGCAAGAAGTTTCTGCCTACATGTATCTTTCATCCTTGCCTGTATGCTCTTTATATTGAAGTTTCCCCTACAGCTAAGAAAAGGGAGAGGTTTGATCCTGGAAGGAGACAGCTTTTTTCTAATCTCCCTGGAAAACTGTACAAAAGTTCAACATAATATCATCCGACAAACACTGTGACACTTTATGCACACTTGAAGTATTTCATTCCTATACATGTACAGGGATCTAGATAAGAGGGAGTATTTTGATGATAATTAAGGATAATTTTTCTTATATCTCATTCAAATCATATGTTGTGACCCCTTATCTGAACCGTCTTGTCGAGACGGTTCAGATGAGGGGTCACAATGTATGTTTTTATGTAGAATTAACAAAAGTATCCCTCCCTCTTATCAAGAGCTCTGATGCACATTCACAAGTGGTCTAAAATTTATGATAAAGCTGTAACAACATTTTGGCTGTTCTGTGAAGCGTAAAACACCAAACATTTCTGCATTCTATGTGAAGGAAATTATTCTCAGAAGCAGCCAGAAGTTTTGAAATTTGTTATCAGCTATGTACAGATATAATTACAAACCTTTTATAATTTATTTTCTCAAAAACGATGAAAGTGCTATAATAGCACTTTCATCATTTTTGAGAAAATAAATTTATACGATCAAATAGGTACAATATATCACAGTAGAAGGTTGCTATATGTACTGCATACACATAGATTTAGACTTTTAAAGTCAGTGGCGAATAGGTCCAACAAGGCGGACACTGATACAAATAATTAGAAATAAATTTTAATGGAACTTTAGCACAGAGCAAGTGTATATGTATATTCTTGGTGGAGGAAGATAGAAAGGACATTCTACCAGCCATGACGATGCACACTGGTGCGGTTCTCCTTTGAAGGAGGTTTTGAATAAGAACAATAGAATACATAGCAGTGCTGTGCCTAAGCCCAAATACATGGGACACACCATTGGCCAGAGTAAACTGAACTGATATTTGAGGATCACGTTGGCCCAATCAGAGCTCTAGATAAGACGGGTATTTGATGATAATTGAGGGATAATTTTTTTTTATTTCTCATTGAAACCATATGTTGTGACCCCTCATCTGAACCGTCTCGTTGAGACGGTTCAGATGAGGGGTCACAACATAGGTTTTTATGCCGAATTAACCAAAATTATCCCTAATTATCACTAAATACTCCCTCTTATCTAAAGCTCTGCCCAATGTTATGTTTTAAAAAAAACCATCAGTGACTTCAGCTGGCAAATGGCTCTATGGCCCCTTCTCAGCACAACACTGCTTACAGTTTTATGGCAATATATATTTCCAATAGCACTTACCTGTGAATACTTCATTAAATTCTCCTGGTGGCGCATGTAGAATGAAATCAGAGGCAATCCTTGCCTAAAATGAAAAGAAATAAAATATATTCACAACATATAACTGTTGCCGATCCAGACTACCACCACAGGAGGGCCCTGTATTTCAAACTTCAAAGCATCATTAGTCTTTTAAAGTTACCGTATTTCTTTGGTTATAAGATGAGGGGTTTCCCTTCCAAAACAATCCCAAAAATCTAGACTGGTCTTATAAAATGGATGGATCTAGATTTTTGGGATTGTCTTTGGAAAAGATAAAAGAACCGCGACACGAGAAAACCAACAATCTGGTTGTACTCCCAGTGCAGACTCAGATCAGTCTGGACATCTGCTCAGTTTGAACAGTCTCTTTGTAAAGTGTTCAAAGGGTAGCTAAGGGTCTGAGCTACCTCCATGCGGACAGCGAAGACTCTGATCAGACTGGGCGGATGCCCAGGCTGATCTGAGTCTGCGCTTGTCGCACAACCACATTGTTGGTTTTCTCGTGTCCCGGCTCAAATTTATCTCATAGCAGAAATTTGTAAGACTGATTTAGATATTTGGGGTCCATCTAGAGATGGAAAAACACCATCCTATAGCCAAATAAATATGATAGTCAGAGATTTATCAAGTTTCCTTGTACACATAAAATCAAGTGCAAAATCAGGGCTCGAAAAAAATTTTTGAACGTACTTGTCCTGCAGGGCAAGTGCTTTCAAATTTTTACTCGTCCTTTCAAAAATCTACTCATCCTTCTTGACTGGAGTGGAATAAGAGCAAAACTACTGAATGATATCACTCATTTTTCCCTCGAACATATTCTACTTTCATTAATTTTTCACTCGGTTATTTCCTACTATTATTTCCGGTACTTTCCGTAGGTAATATGGTTTCATCCCAATTCAGGATCGTACTGAGCGGTTTTGCCAAAGAGGTTTCGATTATAAAGATTTCTGCACCAAAGTAGATTTTTTCCTGCTTTATTCAAGAGAGGACGTGAAAATAATGTCCTATACAACTATTTGAGTTGAATTATGCATTTGTAATCATGCAGACATAGAGCGCAAACAACTTAGGGGAACCCGCCTTGGTGCGAATCCTTATAGGGTCGATGTTCGATATGCGCAGGCGCACTGTTTATTTACAGTTTGCCATTTCCGTTTTCATTTTTTAGACAACACGATGCGGAAATCTATGGGATTTCATGCTTTTTGCGTTACAGTCAATATTTGTTTGCTGTAATTTGATCGATTTGTAAAGTGCTTTTCCTGAACGGCATGATTAGACAATTTTCATGGAGGAAAACCTACTCATCCAGCAGGGCAAGTCAGTGACAATTTCCACTCATCCTTACCAACCATCTACTCGTAAATACGAGCGGACAAGTGTAAATTTCGAGCCCTGTAAATGTAATATTTTTTGCCAAACAAATGAGAAAAGCTTTTGCACTGCAAAAGCTTAAAAAAATTTGGACAAAAAAGGCTGTCTTTTTTGTTTTGCATACAACACATTTGGAAATATAACTTCTCCTCAATTAACAACATCATTAATTTTGAACAACTACGCCAAGAGCAACAGATTTATAAGGGTGGATCTTAACGATAATTCTGAGATTTCTATTCATTCTTTGTGAAAGTTAATATTGCTGGACCATATCATAACAGCCACTGTGAAGTATTCTAGATGCTCAGCCATCATTCTGATATCAGTCTGCAGTCACTAGTCTACACACTAGTTCTCTGAGGAATCGGGACAACTCCCCCAAAGACAACACCATTGTTTAACTTCTATTGACGGTTGCTGACTGGCAGTTGCAGCCTGACATAATTCAATTGTTTGTTCACCCTAAAATGCACAGCTGACCGATTATAATCTGTGTTGAGTAGACGCTTGCAATCTTGCGTAGTTTCAGTAGAGCGTATTTTTAAGCCAAAAAGCATAGAAAGTATGCCAAAATCATAGTTGTAAACAGGTCTGTCAAACTGACGTCAGAATGCCATTTTGATGCGCTGTGCCCGCTGGATTTAAGGGCTGGGATATTATACAATCAATAAAACATCCCCAGTTACTACTTTTAATGGCACATTAATACCACCTAGGCTTGATAACTCAGTAGTCATGACATTGGTAAAAAGATTGTAAAATTTACCAGCAGCAGGCCAAAATAAAAAGTACATGTATTTCTGATGACCCAACCGACCCTTATGTTTTCCCGCCGACACTTAAACAGTGCTCCAGATAAGAAGGGGTAACAAGGATCAGTCAGAGATAATTTTTCTTTTTTCTCATGGAAAACATATGTTGTGACCCCTCATTAGAACCGTCTCGGCGAGAGGGTTCTAATGAGGGGTCACAACGTATGTTTCAATGGAAAAATAAGGAAAATTATCCCTAAATTATCCCTGATACCCCTTCTTGTCTGGAGCACTGCTTAAACTTTTTTCCATTTTGGGGATAAAAACAATGTGTTCTTACAAAACATGCTCATCGGTTTCTGTCGATTTTTTTGTGAAAATGACATTTGATCGAGCCCTGAAATATGCACATGGAATGCCAGCATGTGACTTGTGTATATGATGCTGTGTTACTGTTTAACGTCCACGGTGAACAGCTATGGTCATGTCGGGACGGTCAGTTAACCTAACCGCACTATTCCTGGGCAAGCTTAGACCTCCTAAGCAGTTAACCAGTACTAAGTGAACTTACTTTCACCAGTAACTGACAACTGCCCTTCTTGAATCTGTGGAAGGAGAAATGAATGTAAGTGGCCAGACTATGGGAATCGAATCGGACCTAGGACCTCTGGCTTATAACAGATGATGTGTATGTGAGAAATAGCTAAATGCACACTAAAATACACACTTTTGTATAGGTATAATACCCATTTCTGCAGTTGATCTGGACCTGTATGATGCAAACAGGCCAAGTGACAAGGTGTGAAACGTCCTGTAATGAAAGGGGCATCTGCAGCAGTGTCTCTACATCTACATCTACCAATTAAGTGCAGGGCCAATATTGGTATAGTCGCAATGTCAAGGTTGGCCGGGAAATACCGGTGGCGGGAATTCCCAGTGGTAATTACCGTCCTGGGAAATACTCTAAATTTGGCCAAAGTGGGAAATACTGGGAAATATGAAATTTTAGAGCTGTTTTTCTTAAAATATTCTGTCAAATTTCCTTAAATTTAAGTTGATAGCTCTTATTTGTTATCACTTATAGGCATATCATGCAAATAAGGTTGTAAATTCCAGGACTGGTCCATGCTAGCGGCAATGTGAACAACCTTAAAACATTTGTGCTGGGAGGTTCTTACTGGTTATCCCCTCGGGGATAACCATATTAAGTTAGGAATTCATACTCGATTGTACGCCGTTTCCTTTTGCTGAAACAGGGTTTCCTACTATTTCCTGGTACTCCTACATTTGGCGCACCCTGCTGCAAGATTCTTGCTAGCATCGGTAATGCATGATCTTTATAGCTTATCTTGAACACTTTTTTTCACCCTATACAAGCAATTACCCGAGAGTTCAGCTCAGCTACCAAGAAATGTTACTTAAGAGTATAGATCATAACAAGTTGTACTCGATTATGGGCCGTTTGGCTAAATGCGGGTCCTACTATTTTCTGGTATTTACTCCCATATTTTGGCGCATCCAGCTGCAGGGACCCTCCCAGCATCGCAAAGGCATGAGCTATAAAACTTGTCCTGACACTTCATCTCACATACTACAAGCATCTCACCTTATACAAGCAAGAACCAGAGAGTACAATCCAGGGCTTCCACTAACTTTCAAAATTTGGAAGTCTAGACTTCCACGGTTTTAGATTTGGACGTATTGAGAGAATGTTTTGGAAGTCTGAAGTTTTTTGGAATGACTTATGCATGGTTATTTTTACCTCCATCCCCCCCCCCCCCACCCCCGGCCCCCCCGTACACATCCCTCTCTCTCTCTCTCTCATACTGTAGTGATGTAGTGAACTTTTTGTTCTACGAAGGGAAGCCTAAGCATTTGCGCAGTCTAATCAGAGTCATTCCTGTTTGTTTGTGAACTATACACAAGTCCTGAGCACTCTAAAAACTTAAGACTCGCCATTGCACTGTCTGCTATTGCATAATATTCCCTTTCATTGTCGCCGAATGCGCCGCGTCGAAAATACGGTGACTTACGGAGCGTATAAGCAGGGATCAAGCTAGGGGGCGATTTGGGCGAAATAATCGCCCTAGCGGCTGAAATTTCGCCCTTAATTGGGCTTAGGGAGAAGTGGGAGTCTCCCTAAAAAAAAAAAAAAAAAAAAAAAATTTTTTTTTTTTTTTTTTGGTAGAATTTTCATCAAATCATTCCACAAACAAGCTGTTATGACAATTTACCCTATAAACCCATTGCAGCTTATTAATCTTTCAATTTAATGTTAATAGTACGCATAATAGCTATTTTTCTTTAAAACTGAATGAAAAATGTCATAATCGTGCAATACCACTTCTCCCTTTGCGGCTGTCACTTCTCCCTATTTCAGCTGGAGGGAGAAGTCACTTCTCCCTAAACTTTGAGTCTAGCTTGATCCCTGGTATAATGACACGCTTCCACCGAAGAACTCGTTTGTCGCTAGGTCGATGTTCATTATTATTCATGTTAGAGACCGGTCTGACTGCTTAGTTGCGCTGGCTGATACGATTGTTAGTTATCGGTGTGTGTACCAAGGTACTTTTGGCCGTCTCACGGTTAAAATGACACTGCGTATGGCACGTGTATATACTCGCAGCGGTGTCTTTGATCTTTACATCAAAGAGAAAACGTGCTTGACCCATAAACGTGCAGGTAATTGCATATCTATAATTGCGTAGACCCTGATCAGAATGCGCTATTTCTGTGCAGACTGTACGGCATTATTTTCGCACTGGGTTGCATGACGATATGACGATACAACTAGGAAATAGGTGAAATGGACGTTTCAGTATTCGTATTTAAATAATACCATTTATCAACACAATGTATATTACCAGAGCGTAGACCATAACACGTCGGAAATAGCGACTATTAATGTTAACAGTGTATCTTCGCTTTGAATCAACACTTTTGGCGGAAGAGGTTCGTATTCCTAAAAACTCTATTGACGACAGTATGGATCATGACAAGACCTTCCGTTGTAAGGGCAAGCGTTAATATGAATGTTATGTTCATAAAAACTTCGGATAGAGTTTGTCAATACATGCTTCAGTATTCGTGTATTCTGGATACATTCACAAACTTTTGAAGTCGACATACGCCTTACACCTACAGGTCAGTTACATTCTCGCGATCGTAAAAAAAGATGGACACCTTTCATCCAAAAGCTCAGTCATCGTGATTAGATAAGTTGTTTTGCAGACTGCCGTAAGAGGTTGAATCTACGAGTGGGCGTTATTCCGATAATCGTTTTTGACAGGTAGGCGGTCTGACATGTGTGTTACCTGGTTCAGTGCTCCATACGGACAATCTCGATTGGCCCGTAGGGGGTCTTTTCCTCTGGCTGACACCTGCATTAATCCGATTAATTATGACAAGTGCTTGAATTTAAAGACAGTGGAGATATTTCATATGTCGGGACAAGATCAAACGGCCGTATGTGACAATTATGGGGCTTATGCCAGACGCCAGAGGTCCCATTTCTACACGTACGGGAGCAAATCCTGGGCGTAACATACGGCCATACGCCCGTGAACGGAAGCCCTGTACAATCCACTTAGGAAGAGCTGTCACTAAACAGAACAGGTCACCTACCAAATGTTAACAGCTGTTACAAGCAATCACTAGACAAAAGGAAAAAGCTGTCAAACTCGCCCCTTACCTACAGCTTCCACAAAGTCCAAGAATACAATAAACTTAACTTGTATTGCTGCCAATTTTCTACTTAACCACTTGCATTGCTAAGGAATACCTCTCAAGCTTTTTCAAAAGCTAAACTTGTGTACAGTTAAAATCAGATAAAAAAAACAGCCGTCAACGTTTGAAACGTCATCATTTATGCTCCAATTTATCCTAATGGAAATTCTTTTTCGTGACTACATGTCCTGCAGGTTTAAAAACGAAACGCAGGAAGGAATACTTCATGCAAATGTAAGCGGAAGTGAAAGGAAAAATTCCTTTTTGTCATTTTTGCAACTGGCTCCTCTGGCGGCATACTATGGCCCCGCATGTCGAACTGCATAATTTCTACGAATATAGAGCGTTATGAGCCTTAGTTGTCTACAGCCTTTCTATGAGACTGGTGATGCATTTTGTATAAATTTACCCTTTCTTGTTCAGAAATATCCTCGTCCGACATTTTGTCTGTCAGTCACGCCTTTTGGGTAGACTGTGTTTCGTGCGGTCCATAGAATTACTCCAAACCAACCCAAGCACCTCCAAACCACCCTGAATCGCCACTAAACACTCCAAAACACCAAACCTAGACACAGAAGAAAATGGTGAAAAAGATTATGTGTTGCAACATTTATACAAACACAAGTTCCACTTTCACAAAATTTCAAGATTTTAACATACAAAAGGAATTATTCCATTAGGATGGGGTCCATCGAATTACCCCAAACCACCCCAAAACACCCCAAACCACCCCGAACCGCCTGAAAACCACCCCAAACCACTTTTTAAAATTCTGTTTCAGGTTAAAATAGCTTCTAAACGTTTTGCTATGCTTTCACGATTTCAAAATTGAAAAATAAAAAAAAAAATAAGTATCATCTTTTTTATGCAGAAACATTGATTTTCATTGACTGGGCTAACCCTCTCATTTCACTCCCCAAATTTTGATTACATGGTTAGTGTCCTTCAGTCTGAAAGTGAAATCTTAATTGATTGGTTTTATTTTAACTGTATGAAGGCTAACCCAGACAAATTTCAGGCCATTGCTGTTGGCAAAATAACTCACAGTAAGTCACCTGTTTTTAACCTTGGAAATTCATCAATTGCTTGTGAGGATATAGTGAAATTATTGGGTGTTGACATTGATTTTAATTTATCTTTCGATAGTCATATTCAAAACATTTGTAAA
Organism: Ctena decussata; assembly: GCA_963989385.1. Lineage (NCBI taxonomy): Eukaryota > Metazoa > Mollusca > Bivalvia > Lucinida > Lucinidae > Ctena > Ctena decussata. The sequence goes on from OZ022507.1 coordinate 65,222,897, forward strand.
AAAGCTGGCCAGCAGCTCAATGTTTTAAAACGACTAGGGAAAAACCTTTGTAATCTTAGTAAAATGACAATATTTCATACTTTTATCCTGTCAAATTTTAATTTCTGCCCACTTGCATGGCACTTCTGTTCCACTTCAAACACGAAGAAAATTGAAAAAATTCAAGAAAGGGCACTCAGATTTGTGTATGAAGACTATTTTAGTACATATGAAGAGCTGTTGGCCAAAGCAAACCTACCTGCCCTGCACATAAGACGCCTAAGGACCATGGCCATAGAAACTTTTAAGATTTTAAACAATCTAGCACCACCTGTTCTTAAAAATTTGTTAGTTAAACGTGAAAATACTTATAATTTTAGATATTCTGATATATTGCAGGTTCCTCAGGTAAAATCTTCAAGGCAGGGTAAGAATTCATTTCGCTATGCTGCACCTGTGCTGTGGAACTCCTTACCAGATGATTTTAGAACAACAACTGATTTTAGCAATTTTAAATCACTTATATCCAACTGGAATGGAAAAAAATGTAAATGCTCAGCCTGTGATACCAAATTTTAACTAAACTCCTGGAAGTCACGGTCGGGTCAGCATAGTCTTATTTCTTAATCAGTTTCTATGTTTTTATGCTTTTGTTGTTTGCTTTATGTAGCCTGGCTTATTTGCTTCTGTTCTGTGTGCATTTACTTATTTCTCCGCTTATTAGCTGCGTTGTATTTGTCCATGTGCTAAACTTTTATTGTGCTTTCATTGTTGCATTGCTTTTTCAGGGTAACACAGTATTGACCAGGATGGTGTGGAGTTCTTTTTCACACCGACTGGGGGCGGTGTGGAGCTTGATGTTTAGCAATTGAGCTGCCACTTGTGAAGCACTACCACCTAGTCAGTGTTTGATAGCTCTAAATTGTGAACTCTGCTTTATCCTGGCATATGCTAGTTTAGTTTATTCCCATATTATATACATGTGTTCATTTAACCTGTGCTAAGCTTTTATGTATTACACTAAATTGTAGCTATTAGCTGTATTGAGTAACCAGGACGGGTATAGGCTTCCCTCACATTGACTGGGGGGTGGTGTGGAGCCTGATATTTAGCAATTGAGCTGCCACTTGTGAAGCACTACCCTCCAGTACAATGTTCTGATAGACCTAAGTTACAAACCTTGCTCTGTCCAGGTAGGTATCAACATTGTACATGTTTTTTTTTCATACTAATTAGCTTAGTCTGTCTTACAGCTGTTTTACTCTTGTTGAATTTTATACCTTGGTTATAGCAGTCGGTTCAAAAGCTCGTAAGAGCTTATGTTGATTTGTTGTAAACTTGCCGACTTTAAATAAATCTTATCTTATCTTAATCTTGGATAAGGGCGGTCAGGTTGACACTTTTATCTTGGACTTGGAGAAAGCTTTTGACACTCCAACTCATGAATTACTTAAATGTAAGCTATACGGCTATGGTATTGGTGGGAAGACTCTGAAATGGATAGATTCTTTCCTCTGTTACAGGCAGCAGCGTGTGGTGGTAAATGGAGTAAAGTCGGATTGGGCCCCGGTTTTGTCAGGTGTCCCCCAGGGCACTGTGCTTGGACCATTGTTGTTCTCGTTATACATTAACGATATAACAGAAAATATTGACTCGGAATTAAGACTTTTTGCTGACGACTGTGTTTGCTATCGTGAAATCAGAGATATTGAAGACACTGTGAAACTTCAGGAGGATATAGATCTTTTAGGTTGTTGGGCAAGGAGTTGGGGCATGAGATTTCAACCTGTTAAATGCAATATAATGCAAATTACAAGGAAACGGATCAAGAAGATCAATGCTTCCTATACCTTAGAGGGAACGGTCCTCAGTAATGTAGAAACTATCAAGTACCTCGGCATAACCATTGCCAATGATTTGAAATGGAACACACATGTCAGTAATATTTGCACAAAGGCTAATAGGACCCTCGGCTTCCTCAGACGTAACTTGGCAGCATGTCCACAAGATGTTAAGGAGTCAGCATACAAGGGACTGGTGCGTCCAGTCCTGGAGTATGGCAGTTCAGTTTGGGACCCTCAAAGTATAATTCTTCAAGATGAACTTGAGAAGGTGCAGAAAAGGGCAGCTAGATTTGTAACGGGAAATTACACATATGAAACTGGGAGTATGACTGGCATTCTGGAGAAACTTAAGTGGGAATCCCTAAAAAAGAAAAGGAAAGATAGTAGACTTATAATGCTTTACAAAGGTCTAAGGGGTGCAGCCAGTATACCCATAAATGACCTTGTTCCCCCAAATAGGCGTACCAGGAATCATCATTCCCTGACATTTCAAACCCCATTGGCTGGGACTGACATTTACAAGTCCAGTTTCTTCCCCCAGACTATTAGAGATTGGAATTCCCTGGAAGATTCACTTATTTCTGCTGCTGAGGGTGCAGAGGACTCAGTTACTAAGTTTACTTCTCTTATAAGGGCTAGGGACTAGCTTCCCTGATTCACAGGTCCTGGTGAATGATTGTCTTTGGACGTATCACCAGTAAACAATTCTGATTCTGATTCTGATTGATTTTCATATGGTATGTGCTAATAATATGTCATATGTCTGTACGCAGTTTGTACGTATGTGCACATGTAGACACTAAATATGCTTGCATGTCTGCATATATGTTTGACAGCACATGCATGTTTATATGCACGTGTAAGTATATGAATTTTATATACTATTCAGGTTCATGGAAGCACAGATACACAATAGCCAACATATTGGTAATGACAATTCTTCCCTAAAGCTGCAAATGTAAATCAATAATCATTAATTATAAATATTTTTAGCATGAGCAAACATTTCTAAAGCAGGGTGAGTTCCTGCAAAATACCAAATTTGGTTTGGAGTGATCTAGTTTTGGTGGTTTGGGGTGTTAATTATGGGCGGTTTGGGGTGGTTTGGGGTAATTCGATGAACCGATTAGGATGGTCTCCTTTGCAAGGCGGTACTTTTGTTGCGGTTGCATTTGTTTTATGTTCGGCGCTGTTTAATTTATTGTGTTCTCAGTTTAATCCTTCTGTCATAAAAATAGAAAATAGGTAAAAATAATTGTTAAATGTTTTTTTTTTTTATATAATTTGCTTAGTCCGTTGTAACGCGTCTGTTGGTCTAAATTATTTAGTTCAATAAAGATAGCTGAGTTGCCATCTATTTGGGAAAGAGCTGCTGACTCGGCTTAGGGACGAGTCATTTATTACCAGGTGGGGGGGGGGGGGGTACATTTAGGGGGGGGTCCGGATTTTTTTTTGGTGATGTGCTGGGGGGGGGGGGGGGGTCGGAAATAAAAAAGCCATGGAGTAGGGGGGGGGGTCATATATTTTATTAGTCATATTGGGGGGGGGGGGTCAGAATTCTTTCTTCGGTCTCCATTTTTAAAAAATGTCTCAGCTTCTGGGGGGCTACGCCCCCAGACCGCCCAGTACTCTTAACAATTCAGACTCTATTCTTTTAAATTTAAAGACATAAGATAATTTATGGGAATGACACACAACACTTGGGGGCAGCTTCTGTCAAAAAAATATTTTTATTAGCTTGCTAGTAGAACAGTGTACAATTGTTATAAAACCATGTCGAGAAAATGATTTTATTCTCAATTAAATTTTATTATGCCTGTGTTTGTAATACCAGCTTGTCATCAGCAAAGTTACTGTGGATTCAGCGGCCTGTGCCCCCACACCCCCGCCTCCCCATTATTATTATTAAGAGTTTATTGAGCATTCGACAACAGTTTTCAAGATGCCCATAAGCATAAGGAGTAGAAAGACTTGCAGACAAAATTTAAATAAACCATTAATCTGCATGATTAATTAACATGTCAGAATAAGTAAATGTTCTTTATGTTTCATACAGGCAGTCTGACATAAAATAGGTAATATGGTGTGTGTGTGTGTGTGTGAAGGGTAGCTGGGATGTGGGGTGGGGTAGGGGGGGTCATAAACTTTTTTGTCACCAGTCTGGGGGGGGGTCGGAAAAAAAATTCTGGTGAGACTGGGGGGGTCGGAAAAATTTTGGTGAATCATATGAAAATGTACCCGGCCCCCCCACCTGATTATAAATGACTCGTCCCTTATCACTTGTAATTTATTGTTTGTTTGGATGTCTTTGTCAATCTTTCCTTTTGATGTTGGGGATAGGGTTTGGGATCTGATTCAGTCAGTTCCTGAAGTGTAGTTACTCTTTAAATTTCCACTTTCACAAAATTTCAAGATTTTGACAAACAAAAGGAATTATTCCATTAAGATGGTCTCCTTTGCTACCCAGTTTGCCTCCTGTTCTGTTATGCTTTGTAAAACTTGTTGAGAAGGCAGTATAGATAGATAGATAGATAAAATTTCCTTCTAAAAGGAAGGCTTGCCCAGCTAAGACAGTGAAAATTTCATGAGTTGTTATTCAAGTGCACTTTCTGTTGCTAACTTTTATTTAGCAAAGTATTTAATTTCTTTACTTCTTGAATGGTGGCATTATCCACAGGTGTGAGGTTAAAAAAGTGTAGAATTTATTGGAAAAACAAACTGAGGAAATATTTTAACACACACACAAAACAGTTTTCCAACGTTTTGGCTATTTCAAGTTTTTTCTTCACGGCTGCTGAGATACATTTAGTTTGAATCCAAATTTTAAGAATGACTGTATCAAACCCATGTCTATGGAATCTTGGCATATCTGAACTTGGCATCAAAAGAAGACAACAAATTTATATTTACTGAAGAATATGTTTGGTTTTAGAAGCATCAGTGGCAGTGACTAGAACATAACGTTGACACTCTGAGAAGAAAATGCATGCTGCTATTTTTTAGACTATCAGTATCTTTCATGGGTGTGTGGTGTGGATAGAAATATCTGTCACGAGGGTCACTGTTCGGCATCACGAGGCTTGCTGAGTGATGCCGAACAGTGATCCCGAGTGGCGGATTTTTCAATCCGAACCTCACACCCATGATAGATCCTTTTTCTTGCACACCACGTTTTTGTTTTAACATACGAACTTGTTAAAATGCGTAATTTTAAACGATTGAGAGGTTTCAATTTGATTTTGAAAGAAGGCAACGCTTTCAACGACCGCCATTCGGCTCCTTACGTCAACGACTGGCGTGCATAAACTGACCTCTTTTTGCCGTCTTCGTGACGTCATCATCTAAAAAACCCAACTTGACGATGCAGGTACGTGAGCTTCTATACAACCAGTGCATTGACAGCTCGTAATTTTGATCTAGTCCTGGGTGAGATAACATGGGTGAGATAAGATTTGTAGGTACAGGTGAAGCACGCGGATATCCTTATCTGGTGTGCAAGAAAATAACTTCCTTTACATCATTTGGGAACAACAAAGCACGGAACCCATTGCATTCATACTTCCATGAACTTCCGAAACTTGAAATTTATCTTTTATATTTATGTTATATTTTCACATAAATTTTGTTTATTCGTGAAGTTTTGACTAATTTAACACAAAGGAAAGGACGAAGAATAGTTATTCTAACACAGTGCGCCTATAGAAACAATGGAAAGTTTCCGTGTTTTATTCTGCAACAATTCACTGTCTCGGAGCGCGTTAGTCTAATTGCTGACGTCACTTGCATTACTGACGTAATTTTGTGACGTTTTGAGACGTTAGACGGTGTAACGTCTCTTTTTCTTGCTAAAATCGCCATAAAAACGTACATTTACCTTAGATACAATTAAGAATATTGGGGGGAGCATGAACGGGCTAGCAGGAAAGTTGGGAGAGTTTGAATGAAAAGAATAGTTTTTCAGCGATTTTGAGCGTTAGAATCGAAATAGTTCAGATCTAGCATTGAATTGTTGAGTAATAATTCACTGTTTGTCGGTCAGTTGTTAGTAGATATATCACTCGCGCTCCGCGCTCGTGATATGATCTACTTTACAACTGACCTCCAAACAGTGAATTATTACTCAACAATTCACTGCTAGAGCTGATCTATTTCTTAATTAACCAACGTGTTTGGTAATGACATTCAACACCCGTCACTATGACATGACGTATATAAAACGTTACGTCGGCCAGTCACTATGAATTATCCGTGACGTCGCTTACGCGTAACAGTGCATGAATGAGTGTTATTCACTCGTGTATGTATGAGCATCGTCAGCCCAGTATAAATTCATCTACGGAAATCGTCGACGAGTGTAAATATTTCTCTGTACATTTGTATAGGTGAAGTAAAAGGCAACATTAGAGAGTGTTATAAATGCAAGTACTGGAAGATGATGCTAAAAAACTTAACTACTATTTACTACAAGTATGTGATAAATTCTGAACAAACTTAACTACTGTTTACTACAAGTTACATTGACAAAAGAAACGTGCAAAATTGTGAAAATTCAAGATCAATATTAGCTTCAATTGCATGCTAGACAAAGCATAGACAGATATGCCAAAGCTTTCATGCGTGTTAGACTGTCTTGTCAGCTGCTTTATACCTGTTTTTCTCAAAATGATGACCTGATTTTTACTAGCCTGGCATACAGAGCTTCAACACTGTAGGCACGTCACGTCATTGGAGAATCCTGCTTTATCTATCTCTTCATACTGCAGCACCCTCTTTTGAGTATTATGTGCAGTTGCGCTGTCAATGCAAGGGTATAAAAAAGATTATAGGAGACAAAAAAAGTGCAATAGTGAGACATGATAAAAGACATAGTGTTAGAGAAGAAGAGGTAAAGTTTAAAAGCAGGTTAAAACAGTGTTCTGAGTTAAGGTGACCGATGAATGATCTTACAGACCCCTTCACGGAAGGGGTCAAGATCTTCCAAAAGAACAACATCAGAAAGAAGTCTGTTCCAAAGAACTACTATTGATGCGGCTAAACACTGCTAAGGCACCACAAAGACACCACAAAGACACCGCAAAGACACATAAACACTACAAAGACACTCCAAGGATGCACAAATTAGCTGCACATTCTAGCCAAAGTCCATACCCTTGAAAGATCAGGAAAATATATGAATATATGTTGTGTCTTTGTGGTGTTTTTTGTTTGTCTTTGTGGTGTCTTTGTGTTTTTTGCGTCTTTGTGGTGTCTTAGCAGAATTTAGTAAGAATGATAGAGAATAGGTAGAATACATGTTTCGATGTTTTATGCATAATTTGTTTTAATGTCCAAATTGATGCTTTAGTTGGTCTGTTATGTGGGTGGTAATTGTTTTGGGTTGGTTGAACCACTTTTTATTAAACATATTTTATTGCCTCTTAATATGTCAAGCAATTGGGTCGGGCCACAAGTTCTTTCAACATTAGTTATGGTCCTCCCCACTACGATACATGAAGCGAAGGTTTGGATCCAATAAAACTAGTTTAAGCCCCCCCCCCCCCCCCCTCTCGCAGTAATCTATTACTGACCGTTCCAAGGTGGTACTTCTGTTTTGGTTTGGTGTGTGTGTATGTGAGTGTGTGTGCTACTTTCTCTTTTAGTTTTGAGGGCGGGATGTGGGATTTGATCGCATATAGTCCTGAGCATTGCCTATCTGTATACTTCTCATTTGAATACACATACGAGTTAAAGTCAAAAGATTTACAATGATTCCATTTTACGCTTTCACAATGTTATAATACTATTGCTGTGGTATAAACCATGTTATACTAATACTATTGCTACTAAATAAATAATGTTATGATTAAAAACATCATACATGAGGTCCTTCAAGAGCAATGAAAACTATCATAAGAAAGAAGATGGGTTAGACTACGTAGTTTCGGCTAATAAAGTGAGAGATAGGCAATGATTAGGAATTAATAGAGCCAAATCTCACACCCCGCTCTCAAAACCAAAAACTGAAAAGGGAAAGAAGCACACACACACACAAAATTGACAAAAGTTCATGAAAGACGCACACGGTAAACCGAATGAACAGCAATTTTCCAAACAGGTGGCCTCTTAAGTGACACTCTAATGGCCTGGCTTCGAAAGCCAGAAGAAAACATACTGTAATTTTGTAAATTTCAAGCACGTAGTCGGTTTAAAGACTGGTATATACCAAAAGGGGTCTAAATCGATTAAAAATGCATAGAACATGTTCTCAGCTATTTATTAATTCCGACTTCTCAGAATATTCCCGCTGATCTCAAAGGACCAAAAGTAAAATATAAACTGTATAATGATTGCTGTACGGGGAGACGTTTAAATAATGCAATTGCAATGGTATAGAAATGAAATCGAATAAAACAGGCTATTCTAATGCACTGTATGTACTAAGTAAAGTAAAAGGTAAGCAATGATCAGGAGCTGAGGGCTTAAGCCAATTTAAGGGGATCCCAACCATCACCCTTAGCTTCTGCAATAGTTCGAAACTTAACTAAAACATGTTGGGACACCTGGAAATCCTATAGGCATCAAACAACACCACTGAAATACTGGAACCAAAAAAAACCCACAAAAAACACAATCTATCTATCTATCTATCTATCTATCCGTCCGTTCGTCCCACATATCTATCTATCTATCTATCTATCTATCTATCTATCTATCTATCTGTTTGTCCGTCCGTCCGTCCTATCTATCTATCTATCTATCTATCTATCTATCTATCTATCTATCTATCTATCTATCCATCCATCCATCCATCCATCCTCGCCCCCTACCTACCAACCAATCTACCTAAGGAGGGGTTTGTGTTGTCTTGGCCATTGCAACTCATCAAACATGTTCCCAAGATGACTTTAGTTTCTCCAACTCCATCAGGCAGAATTCTACTTAGCATCGTCTATTTGATAGGGAACTATTGTATATTTTTCTAGCAGCAAAGGTGTTTGGTAAAGGAAATTCTGTTGAATCTGTAATGACCCAAGATATTGGGATACAAGTAATAAGGGTATTACTGGAGTTCGGAGCCATCCTAAAATAACCTTTTGTGTTGAAAGTTCTGTTCAAGTATAATCGAGCAAACAGTGTATACCAACAATTTAAGAAACTGCAGAGTGGAAAATAATATTATATGCCAATAGATTGTTAATATTTAAAATGCATTTTTTGTGCAAAAACATGTATATGCTTACTTTAATTTTGTCTTTCTGCTTATTTTAGGTTAGACAGCTGATAGTATGCTTGATTTACATGCTCATCGTTTCGTTTGTTATGTGTTTTTCATGCATTTCGGTTTCATAGTACCAGTTTTTGTCTTGCGTTTTACCATCTGCAGATCAATGAACATAACTGTTGCCACGTGTTACATAGGGCCAAAAGCCCTTCAGGATCCATTGTAAAGAGGGCCTCTTCCTAAAAAGTGAAATGGAACACTGATGACCTTTGGTGATTGTCTCTTCGGCTTGGTGTCTAAGCCCTTCAAGACGACTTCCAGCCGGCCGTTGAGGCTGATCTGTAGTTCTGGCAGAGGTAAGAGGAGGACGGTATCCCTTCTTAGTGAGTTTAATAATCAGAGATTGAGTCACTGGGTATGTTCTGCTTCAAACCCATATTCTAATCATAGAGGTCAAGAACATACAGTTTTTATTCTAGGACATGTTCCTTCTCAACTATATCACTGGCAGTGTCAGTCACTGCTTAATTGTCGGTGATAATTTTGACATCTATGTCTATTTGCAAATTTGTAACATAATCTTGCTTGATTGCTTGAAATATGCATGCCATACGTAGCCAGGTCACTTAGATGCTATACGTAGCCAGGCCACTTGTGGCTGCAATACGGATGGACAATGTGTCTCTGACAATCACACTCACTAATTGATGTTTAGTTGGTAAACCTAGCTAATTTTATGTGTGCATGATTATCATCGTAAATTTAAGTTTTTTTTGTTTGTTTTGTTTTGATTTTTTAAACGTATGAAGATGCACGAAAGAGCAAAGGCGTATTCAGGGTTCATTGACGAGTTAGAGGGTTATCATGCGAACCGAACAACCAACTAAATGTTTTGTACCACTTCAGAAACTGAGGGTGAGGTTGGGCCTGTAAAATCGATTTAAGCCCCCCAGTAATTCATTACTGACCGTTCCAAGGCGGTAGTTCTGTTGTGGTTCTCTGTTGCCTGTTTTTGGTGTCAAAGTTTCTGTGATGTTTTACCTTATGTATGTTCTTATTATTTTTGGTTCGGTTTGTGTTGCTGAGTGGCCACCTTTTGGGAACAAGCTGCTCACTCGGTTGGCCATATGTTCTCTGTATCTTGATTATTTGTAATCTTAGTTGTTTCCAACTATGGTTTGAGGGCCGGATTTGGATTTTGATTGTTTCAGTTCCTGGTCTTTGCATACTTTTTACTTTTCTCCTATGAAGGACGGATATCGAAAAAAGTAGAGAACCAGTCTAGCACTTTTAGATTTTATATTTGTTTTATTTTATTTTTATGTGTTAATCACTTTTAATATTTTATTTTATTTCCAAACGCAATATTTTTCCCAAAAGCATAAGATTTAATCAGAATGAAGTTTGGACGAATAAAGGTCAAGGTCAGCGAAAGCTTCATTGACAACATCAGAGCGGAAATGTTGATAAAATGAGACTCTTTTACATTTTAAGATGACAGAACGACCTTTACACTGCACGATTCGTAATCCAGTTCTTTTGACCATCACAGATACAAAATCTGATTTTAATTCTGGATGCCGTATTATTGACGTTTCGCTGTCAAATATCATAAACCCTGAGGTGCGTATGATCAGTTGTCGACTGGGTACTAGTAGTCGTATCACCAAATGTCGAGCCAAATTCATTGGCAGTGGATGATCTGTGTAATAACAATAATATAAGATTTTATTGTGACTTATTCAAAATTATTTGTTTGGCGTAGCTCAAACGCCTAATAATTTTAGATTATAGATTATAATTTGTTCGTTTTTTTATTCTTTTTTTTTTTGTCATCACTCCATCACTCGAGGAGATTGTAGCAATATTATTTGCTTAAGAATAATTAGTAATCATTCATATTCTCCTTGTTTAGAAATCCAGTCTTTCTTTGATGTCAACAAACTCATTTGTATTTGTTGAAGAACCTACCCAGGTAGTATTGATAGCACTTTGGCGGAGTTTTTTCAGCATCAGTTTTGATAATAATTCTAAGATAATTTCTACTTGATGATCCAAAAACATGAATGGGATTGCATGAAAGATACTCTAAGGCATGGGCAAATAGAAATAACTTAGTCAGCCTTCACATCCTTGCAGTCCAATCAAAGTCTTCCTTCCTAGTATATACCATCTCTGAATCATTGTAAATGTTAAAAGTGAAAAGTGAAGACTGGTCAGTTTGCACGTATGTGTGCAGGCTGATTTGAGTATTTACTTTATTAGCCACGACATGAGAAAACCAACAAAGTGGTTGTGTGCCCAGCGCAGACTCAGATCAACCTTGGCATCTGCCCAGTCTGATCAGAGTCTTCCCTAAGTGCTTAAAGGGTAGCTAAGGGGCTATGCTACCTCCATGCAGACAGTGAAGACTCTGTTCAGACTGGGCATCTGCGCTGGACACACAACCACTTTGTTGGTTTTCTCATGTCATGGCTCATATGCAAATGGGCTTTCCACAAGTAGCCAATAATATGTTTGGCTTCTTAGAACTACCTTACAGGTATAGCCAGGGATACAGACTAAACATTTTCATTCACATGATTCAGGGGCCCAGACCGCCCAAACTGAATATTGTACATTAGGTATGTAAGCATTTACTCCAAAAATTTAGGGACTTTGCCCAAAATAAAAAGGCCATGGGCAACTGGACCCCTGTCAGTCTTTAACCCTGGTAGCAAAAGCATATGAGGAGTCACAGCATATGGGGGAGGGGATTTTTAATGAGCAACATATGCAAGGGGCTTTCAGGAAGAGGTCACAACACAGCTTTATGGCAAATATTTGTCTAAAGTTAGAATCATTATCAAAATGCATCTTTACCTGGAGCACTTTCTTACCGTATTTCTTCGGTTATAAGATGAGTTTTTTTTACTTCCAAAACAGTCCAAACAACCTAGACATGACTTATAGGACAGCTCTAGATTTTTGCAGTTGTTTAAGAAGGGAAAAACTATCTCTTAGCAGAATTTCTTAAGACTGATTCAGAATCAGATATTTGGGGTATTTCTTGAGATGAAAAAAACACTGTTTTGTAGCCGAAAAAATATGGTATATGCATGATGGGCATGGTTGCCGTGTGTCCTAGAAATACCATAATGTGCGTATATTTTGGGACACCTAAAAATAATGAATTTTCCATTTGGGACAAATGGAAAATTTATATATCATTTTAGATGTCCCAATACTTAAGCACATTAGGGGTCAGTGTTTTAAGATGCAGTAATGCTTTTGACATACAAATTTAAAAACAGTTACTACAGTTAGCATGCACTGAACTGACATAGGCTCTGAGATGACTGCCAATACCAAACACGTGCACATCAGCCTTGAGTGATAGAACCTTTATTATTTTTGTCACATCTGTAACTAGCAGTAAGTGATACATACGGTAGGTATTGCGTTTCGGTTGTTGCTGTTGGTGGGGGTGTAAACTTTGTGTCAAGTTTTCTGGGTTAGCTCTTGTTTTGTGCAATGTGCAATCAGGTGAGACGTCTGTCCACATTCTGCAGAATTCTCATCTATTTTTATGCATAATTCCAATCCTTTTGAAAGCAGCTGCAGTCATAAAGTTTGTTCCAGAAATCATTTACAGTGAAACTAGTAGCGTATGAGAGTCTCAGACAGATCTTGTCTAATGAGCTCTTTAGTTAGACCCATGGTAAGACTATGGTTATGCAGTCTGAGTATATGCAGACATATTTTTTACCTATGACAGTTAAAATTTTGATATTTTTCAGCCAATAACTCGTGCAGAATTATGGAAGAAATTTATGTTAAATTCCACCCTACTGGTACAAGTATTTCAGTGTTTGTAACAAGTTATGTGACAGTGTGAGACGTTGCTAGGGTTATCTCCCTTAAGGTTTATGAGTATGCTTTCAGGGGCAGTAACTCTTCTATTTTCTTTTTGCCTCCCTTCATTTTGGCTGTCGGCTCTTAAAGTTAAGAATGTGCTCCCATTCTTATTTTTAAGAGCAGACCCCATATTGAAAAGGCTATGTATTTAGGGAAGCAGAAAGGAAGTCAAAAAAGTTATCTTCCTTTAAAAAAACGGTGGAAAAATATGGAGGCATGCCCATTAATCTTAAACACTATACATAAACCAAAGTCTGGTTTCCCATAGGTGTGCTGTTGTAAGTGTGAGACTAGGTATTGGTACTGAAACAGAAGTGGATGGGGATGGGGTAGAGGGGCATCAGGAATGTCTCCCATTGTTTAGTCATTGAACATAATAAATGGAAACCAGAACTAATGGTTTATAAATACTGTCTTGCATCTTTGTTAGAGAAATTTGCACAAGTCCCAAGAGTTACAAAACAGTTGTCGGGATGACAGATGGTACAAACCCTGCTCAGACTGCTCCAAAGAGTAGTTTGATCTGGGTTGATACTGTTTTCTCAGAATATCTGTCCCAAACCTCAGAGTTTTCACAAATTTTTTACATTGGTGCAGGCAGGGCACAAATTGTGATATTATTGTCAATGCCTCAATATCATTTTGTTGTTGTCAAGAAGTGTTTGAAATGTCCTACAGTGGAATGTTAACAAATACTGTCAACTCCATTCATGATATGATTAATGCATGCCAGTTCACTTTATAAGAACATTATTCTTATGGCCCATGTCCACATGGCATACCACAATCTGATCACAAGTGATAGTTCTTAAAATGAACTGTCATGAATCATATCATGTGGCTGTTGCAGACACTCAGTTGCACTGGGCAAGAAATAAGAAAAAAAAAATGTTTCTCATTTTTGCTTTTTTTTGTTGCAGGTTAATGTAAGTAGAGCACATTTTCTCCTGAGGAGCCATGTACCATACTTTTTTTTTTGGTTATAAGACGGTTGTTTTTGCCCTCACTACAATCCGAAATATTTAGATCCATCTCGATGGATCTACATTTTTGGGATTGTTTTGGCCTGAAAAAACCCATCTCATAGCAGAATTTCGTGAGAATGTTTCAGATAATTGGGGCCAAACTAGAGTCTGAAAGCACTGTTTTATGGCCGAATAAATATGATAATACCAGAGCTTTTGATAAGAGGGAGTATTTAGTGATAATTAGGGATATTTTTAGCTCACCTGAGCCGAAGGCTCAGAGGTGAGCTTATAGGATGGGAGTCGAGCCGTCGTCCGTCCGTCCGTGGGTGGGTGCGTGGGTGGGTGCGTCAACACTTTCAAACATAAATATCTCAGAGACCAGTGGGCTGATCGCAATCAAATTTTATCTGAAGCATCATTTGGGTGGGGGAAAGGCTGCGTTAGGTTTTGGTGCAGATCAGCTCAGAACTCTGGTTTCCATGGCAACAGATAGCCCCCATAGGGTTATAATGGGGAAAACGGCGTCATCACGTTTTCTCAACTGTTTTTGATTAGATCCTTATCATACTTGCAGGTAATGATGACATACACAAGAGCTTGGATGAGTTCGAAATTTGGTCGGATTCGAGCACAGACTACGGAGTTAGCTGCCCTTGAGTGTTTGAAAAAAATCCCATAGGGTTATAATGGGGAAAATGGCGTCATCACCTTTTCTCAACTGTTTTTGCTTAGATCCTTATCATACTTGCAGGTAATGATGACATACATAAGAGCTTGGATGAGTTCGAAATTTGGCCGGATTCGAGCACAGACTACGGAGTTAGCTGCCCTTGAGTGTTTGAAAAAAATCCCATAGTGTTATAATGGAGAAAACAACGTCATCACATATTTTCAGAAAAACTTTGTCATCGCTCTATTGCCTACATTTCTCAACGGATTTTAAAATAACTTCACACAAATGTAGGGCGTGACAATATCTCGAGCAAGTTCGACTTTCAGGATGCTGCGCCCAAGGTCAAGGTCACTGTGGCTAATTTTAGAAAAACTTTGTCAGCGCTGTAGCACCTACATTTCTCAATGGATTTTAAAATAACTTCACACAAATGTAGGGCATGACAATATCTCGAGCGAGTTTGACTTTCAGGGTGCTGTGCCCAAGGTCAAGGTCACTTTGGCTATTTTTAGAAAATCTTTGTCATCGCTCTAGCGCCTACATTTCTCAATGGATTTTTGAAATAACTTCACACAAATGTAGGGCATGACAATATAGCGAGCAAGTTTGACTTTCAGGGTGCTGCGCCCAAGGTCAAGGTCACTGTGGCTATTTTGAGAAAAACTTTGTCATCGCTATAAGGCCTACATTTCTCAACGGATTTTAAAATAACTTCACACAAATGTAGGGCGTGACAATATATCGAGCAAGTTTGACTGTCAGGGTGCTACGCCCAAGGTCAAGGTCACTGTGGCTATTTTTAGAAAAACTTTGTCATCCCTCTAGCGCCTACATTTCTCAACGGATTTTGAAATAACTTCACACAAATGTAGGGCATGACAATATCTCAAGCAAGTTCGACTTTCAGGGTGCTGCGCCCAAGGTCAAGGTCACTGTGGTTTTTTAGCTCACCTAGCTCACCTGAGCCGAAGGCACTGTGGCTAATTTTAGAAAAACTTTTCATCGCTCTAGCACCTACATTTCTCCATGGATTTTGAAATAGCTTCACACAAATGTAGGGTATGACAATATCTCGAGCAAGTTCGACTTTCAGGGTGCTGCGCCCAAGGTCAAGGTCACTGTGGTTTTTTAGCTCACCTGAGCCGAAGGCTCAGAGGTGAGCTTATAGGATGGGAGTCGAGCCGTCGTCCGTCCGTCCGTGGGTGGGTGCGTGCGTCAACACTTTCAAACATAAATATCTCAGAAACCAGTGGGCCGATCGCAATCAAATTTTATCTGAAGCATCATTTGGGTGGGGGAAAGGCTGCATTAGGTTTTGGTGCCGATCAGCTCAGAACTCTGGTTTCCATGGCAACAGATAGCCCCCATAGGGTTATAATGGGGAAAATGGCGTCATCACGTTTTCTCAACTGTTTTTGATTAGATCCTTATCATACTTGCAGGTAATGATGACATACACAAGAGCTTGGATGAGTTCGAAATTTGGCCGGATTCGAGCACAGAGTACAGAGTTAGCTGCCCTTGAGCGTTTGAAAAAAATCCCATAGGGTTATAATGGGGAAAATGGCGTCATCACGTTTTCTCAACTGTTTTTGCTTAGATCCTTATCATACTTGCAGGTAATGATGACATACATAAGAGCTTGGATGAGTTCGAAATTTGGCCGGATTCGAGCACAGACTACGGAGTTAGCTGCCCTTGAGGGTTTGAAAAAAATCCCATAGTGTTATAATGGAGAAAACGTCATCACATATTTTGAGAAAAACTTTGTCATCGCTCTATTGCCTACATTTCTCAACGGATTTTAAAATAACTTCACACAAATGTAGGGCATGACAATATCTCGAGCAAGTTCGACTTTCAGGATGCTGCGCCCAAGGTCAAGGTCACTGTGGCTATTTATGCCCCCAATTTCGGAGAAATTGTGGGGGCATATTGGTTTGGGCCTGTCCGTCTGTCCGTCTGTCCGTCTGTCATATCAAGAACCGTAAGAGCTAGGAGCTTGAAACTTTATACACATGATCAGGATGAAAAATAAGCGAACACGTGTTTTTTCTTTTTTCCGCGGGTCACATATTTTAAGAGTTATGCCCCTTTTTCGACTTAGCCTGCGGAACCTTGTGAACAAAATATCTCAAGAACCCCTGAAGCTAGGATCATGAGGTTTTGCAGGATGAGAATGCCCAAGGTGTAGATGACCTGATTAACTTTTGAAACAAATTCGTGAATTTTTGACCGAGTTATGCCCCTTTTTCAACTTAGTGCATTGTAAGCCTATGGAACCTTGTGAACAAAATATCTCAAGAACCCCTGAAGCTAGGAGCATGATTTTTTGCAGGAAGATACTGCCTGTGGTGTAGATGACCTGATTAACTTTTGAAAAAAAATCGTGAATTTTTGATCGAGTTATTCCCCTTTTTCGACTTAGTGCATTGAAGCCTATGGTACAAAGGTACCCTTACATATGGTCAAGAACAATAAGAGCTAGGAACTTGAAACTTTATACACATGATCAGTATGGAAAATAAGCAGACCCGTATTTTTTTATTTTTCCGCCGGCAATGTATTTCCAGAGTTATGCCCCTTTTTCGACTTAGCCTGTGGAACCTTGTGAACAAAATATCTCAAGAACCCCTGATGCTAGGATCATGAGGCTTTGCAAGATGAGAATGCCCAAGGTGTAGATGACCTGATTAACTTTTGAAACAAATTCGTGAATTTTTGACCGAGTTATGCCCCTTTTTCGACTTAGTGCATTGTAAGCCTATGGAACCTTGTGAACAAAATATCTCAAGAACCCCTTAAGCTAGGAGCATGATTTTTTGCAGGAAGATACTGCCTGTGGTGTAGATGACCTGATTAACTTTTGAAAAAAATTTGTGAATTTTTGATCGAGTTATTCCCCTTTTTTGACTTAGTGCATTGAGGCCTATCGTACAAAGGTACCCTTACATATAGTCAAGAACAATAAGAGCTAAGAACTTGAAACTTTATACACATGATCAGTATGGAAAATAAGCAGACCCGTATTTTTTTATTTTTCCGCCGGCAAGGTATTTCCAGAGTTATGCCCCTTTTTCGACTTAACCTGTGGAACCTTGTGAACAAAATATCTCAAGAACCCCTGATGCTAGGATCATGAGGCTTTGCAAGATGAGAATGCCCAAGGTGTAGATGACCTGATTAACTTTTGAAACAAATTCGTGAATTTTTGACCGAGTTATGCCCCTTTTTCGACTTAGTGCATTGTAAGCCTATGGAACCTTGTGAACAAAATATCTCAAGAACCCCTGAAGCTAGGAGCATGATTATTTGCAGGAAGATACTGCCTGTGATGTAGATGACCTGATTAACTTTTGAAAAAAAATCGTGAATTTTTGATTGAGTTATTCCCCTTTTTCGACTTAGTGCATTGAGGCCTATGGTACAAAGGTACCCTTACATATAGTCAAGAACAATAAGAGCTAGGAACTTGAAACTTTATACACATGATCAGTATGGAAAATAAGCAGACCCGTATTTTTTTATTTTTCCGCTGGCAATGTATTTCCAGAGTTATGCCCCTTTTTCGACTGAGCCTGTGGAAACTTGTGAACAAAATATCTCAAGAACCCCTGATGCTAGGATCATGAGGTTTTGCAGGATGAGAATGCCCAAGGTGTATATGACCTGATTAACTTTTGAAACAAATTCTTGAATTTTTGACAAAGTTATGCCCCTTTTTCGACTTAGTGCATTGTAAGAACCTTGTGAACAAAATATCTCAAGAACCCCTGATGTTAGGAGCATGATCTTTTGCAGGAAGATACTGCCTGTGGTGTAGATGACCTGATTAACTTTTGAAAAGAAATCATGAATTTTTGATTGAGTTATGCCCCTTTTTTGACTTAGTGCATTGTAAGTCTATGGAACCTTGTGAACAAAATATCTCAAGAACCCCTGATGCTAGGAGCATGATTTTATGCAGGAAGATACTGCCTGGGATGACCTGATTAACTTTTGAAAATAATTTGTAAATTTTGGATTGAGTTATGCCCCTTTTTCAACTTAGTGCATTATTTGCCTATGGAAGCTTGTGAACAAAATATCTGGAGAACCCCTGATGCTAGGATCATGATTTTTGCAGGTTGATATTGCCCAAGGTGTAGATGACCTGATTAACTTTCAAAAACAATTCGTAAATTTTTGACTGAGTTAAGCCCCTTTTTCGACTTAGTGCATTGTAAGCCTATGGTACAAAGGTACAAGCATTATTGGATGAACCTTCTCTAGAGACAAGCATATGGTTGGGGGCATAGTGTTTTATAAACACATTTTCTAGTTTTAGAAAAACTTTATCAGCGCTCTAGCACCTACATTTCTTAGCAGATTTTAAAATAACTTCACACAAATGTAGGGCATGACAATATCTCGAGCAAGTTTGACTTTCAGGGTGCTGCACCCAAGGTCAAGGTCACTGTGGCTATTTTTAGAAAAACTTGGTCATCGCTCTACCGCCTACATTTCTCAAAGGATTTTAAATCAACATCACACAAATATAGGGCATGACAAAATCTCAAACAAGTTTGACTTCCAGGGTGCTGCACCAAAGGTCAAGGTCACTGTGGCTATTTTTAGAAAAACTTTGTCAGCGCTCTAGCACCTACATTTCTCAATGGATTTTAAAATAAATTCACACAAATGTAGGGCATGACAATATCTCGAGCAAGTTCGACTTTCAGGGTGCTGTGCCCAAGGTCAAGGTCACTGTGGCTATTTTTAGAAAAACTTTGTCATCGCCCTAGCACCTTCATTTCTCCATGGATTTTGAAATAACTTGACAGAAATGTAGGGTATGACAATATCTCTAGCAAGTTTGACTTTCAGGATGCTGTGCCCAAGGTCAAGGTCACTGTGGCTATTTTTAGAAAAACTTTGTTATCGCTCTAGCACCTACATTTCTCAACGGATTTTAAAATAAATTCACACAAATGTAGGGCATGACAATATCTCGAGCAAGTTCAACTTTCAGGGTGCTGCAATCAAGGTTTTTGATTAGATCCTTATCATACTTGCAGGTAATGATGACATACATAAGAGCTTGGATGAGTTCGAAATTTGACTGGATTCGAGCGCAGACTACGGAGTTAGCTGCCCTTGAGTGTTTGAAAAAAATCCCATAGTCTTATAATGGAAAAAACAACGTATCACATTTTCATTTTTCATCGGATCCTCTTCATACTTGCAGGTAATGAGGATATGCATAAAAGCTTGGATTAATTAGCATTTCGGCTAGATCCCACCACTGACTATGGAGAACCTGCCCTGAGCATCCAAAAAATCAATGTCGCCACTTTTTCTTGGTTTCTACTGATCCGATCCTTTTCAAACTTGCAGGTAATGAGGAAATGCATAATATCTTAAACAAGTTCAAATTTTGGCCAGATCAGGCCAACCACTACGAAGTTAGCTGCCCTTGACAGCTCTGTCTATTGTGCTCTTGATCGGATACTTTTTAAACTTGCATATATTAAATGAGGGCATACATAATGTTTTGGATGAGTTTAATTTTCAGCCTGATTGGACCACTGACTGTGGAGTTAGCTGCCCTTGAGCATCTTAAATATCCCTATAGGTTTACAATGTCTCTCAGGTGAGCAATTGTTGCCCGTTGGGCTACTTGTTTGTTAATTCTGCATAAAAACATACGTTGTGACCCCTCATCTGAACCGTCTCGATGAGACGGTTCAGATGAGGGCTCATAACATATAGTTTTAACAAGAAATAAAAAAATTATCCCTAAATTATAATCAAATACCCCTCTTATCTAGAGCTCTGTAATACACATGTATCTAAGAATACACATGTACATGTATAGCCTTAGAAGAAGTTGAACTACTAGCAAGCTCCAGAGAAGGGGCGATTTTGATGGTAGTTCTTAGAAATCTGCCATTTCTGTCTATTCTTATTAAAAAAATACTGTATTTCTTCTAATAAATGCCCCAGAAGCTTTGCAATTCAAAGATCTAGTAATGAATGGCACTTTTGGGATAAATTTGGTCTTTTATAAGCAAATTTTAGAGGTCTCAATGGTCTGGATCAAGCCAGTCTTAGTGGTATTTGGGAGTTTTTTTACAGAAGTGTCATGGGTGTTTACTAGAGAGGGGACATTTAATGGAAGAAATACAGTATGTTGTGTCAGTGTGGCAGTTTTATAAAGGGGTCACAACATAAATATTTCATAGGGATTTTAAGTCATTCTAAAAGCATCATCAAATACCCACTTTCGCTGCTTTGATAGAGCGGAGATAAATTTTTAAAGAGAATTCACCCTTAGCAAACTATAAGTGTATTTATTTTCATCGTTACAAGATAGTGCAGTTTTACAAATTCACGAGCACATAAACGCACAAATTTGTTATGTGCCCCAATTAATCCTAAGTGAAAGCATCATGTTCTTGGGTATTTAAGTGCGAGCTTTTATGTGTAAAAGTACTGCAAAAACTGTGTAAATTAATTCACTGCAAACATTTGCACTATTGCAGTATTTTATTTAGTATGTAATCATGCACAGAACTATAGGCTTACATTTTAACCATCAAAATGCTTTTCTTCTTGTACACTGTCAGAATTATCTCAAATCCTTCAGAATGCAAATACATGTATCCAGTATTGGATAGAAGCTGGGCTGTGTAGCACAGTCAGTAGCTTGTCTGACTCAAAAGCCAGAGGTCGATCCCAGGTTTGATACCAGGTCTGACCACTTAATTGTTGTTTCTCCTTTTGCTGATTCAAGAAGGACAGTTGTCAGTTACTGGCAAAAGTATGTGCACTTAGTACAAGTTAACTACTTAGGAGATATAAGCCTGCCCAGTAATAGTGTGTATATAGGTTAACTGACTGTCCCAACATGACCATAGCTGTTTACCTTGGAGGTCAAGCAACAAAATGACAAACAACAATAGGCTTTTAAGGGAAGTAGCTCTTCCATTTCATTCTTTTCTCTCTTCTCAATAGGAGTCAACTTCTTAAAGAATTGTTCATTTTAAAGTAGACCCTAATTTCGAAGAATTTCTCCATCCATGGAATCAAACAGGATGTCTCAAAAGCTCATAAATAAACCCTTTTTAAACCAGATACCCAGTTTGGGGACATATGAAAACAATGCAGACCCAGGTCAGGTGCTGCAGAAAGCAACATCTGATCAGGGTCAACACTGTTTGCTTACAGGAATTTCTTGGCAAAAAATACAATAAAATGAAAAAAAAAAAAAAATCAGAAACCCCTAAACCTAGAAATGGACCCATCCAAATGATAAGAATGGACAAGTCCACTGGTCAAAAAAGAGTTAGATCTGGAGCTGTACTGTTTGCCCCAACATTCCCTTCCAATTTAGGGCAAACCTATTATTTATTTTTCAGTTATTTAAAATAGCTTCTGAGTTTTAGTGCACTGAATGATATTTGATTATTTCATTGTCTTTTTTGAAATAGATGGTTTTCTTACAGGATATTAGTAGACCTAGCTTTAGAATGCAAAAGAACTGACACTTAATTATATGTTGCTTAAGGTGAATGAGGACACCAACATGTTTTTTGCCAGTTTCACGAAGGGTGTTGACTTTTCTGACTTCCTGTTTAATTCTCTAGATAATGTAACAGTTCCAAAATGGATTCTTAAAGGAAAAAAATTGCTCCCATTAAGAATTGACCTCTTTTCAGAAAGGAGGCAAAAGAGAACCTGACAGAGTTGCTTGCACTGAAAGTGTACCCATTCGCCTTAATTAATGAAAGATAATTGAACATGATATGAGCCGCGACACAACAAAACCAACAATGTGGCTGTGCCCCCAGCGCCGAATCTGATCACCCTGGGCATCCGCCAGTCTGATCAGAGTCTTCGCTGTCCGCATGAAGGTAGCTTAGACTCTTAGCTACCCTTTAAGCGATTAACAAAGAGTCTGATCGGACTGAGCGGATGCACAGGCTGAACTGAGTCTGCACTGGGCGCACAACCACTTTGTTGGTTTTCTTGTGTCGTGGCTCAAATATGTATAAAGGAAACAGAAACTTTTTTTCAGGATTTTCTAAATATGGAATTTATCTTTAAAAATAGAATATGAGAATTACTAAAACATGAGTAAATTCCTAAAACTCAGGTTCTGGCTGTAATAGCTAGTGATTTGAAATACCTCTGCATGTTTAATGAAAAACATATCTTGCAGAATTATAATTTATGTTTTTTTTTTTTTTGAGGTTTGTGTCAAACTGATTTTAACGGCAGGTTTCTATTACACTAAACCTTCATTTTGTCAAAACGAATTATAAACAACAAAGGCTTTTGAGATCATACTGTAAATTGGTTGTAGCCACATATCACCTAATACATCATTTTTTATGATCAGAACGAACCTTCATTGAAGTCAGACAATACCCAGGCCATAAGCAGATGGCATGAGGGCTGTTAACAAAAGATACCAGTTGTGAAGCAAAGTTCTGCCATTAAATATTGCTCTAAATGATGAGACATATTAGGTAATTACTAGTATTTTAAAATTGTCTTTTTGAAAATACATTTTTGGCAAAATGGCAAACAGTATAAACCCTGATCAGGTAGGATTGAACAGTCAATTCAGGGTCTACTTAGTTTGCTCAGTCATGACTGACCCAAGGCATAGTTCTTTATGGTAATTCCAAGTTTTTGATTCTTCTTAGGTTGGTGAAATTCATTTCAAGAACAGTTATGTTGCTTACATGACAGTGAAGGCTAAATGTAGAATCACTGACAGCAAGGATGGTAAGTTTTCTGAATTATTTGAGGTAAATAGATACAATTTCAGGGGGAGCAACTGTTCCATTTTTTTTTTCGTCCATTCTCAATGCAGGTAAACTTTTTAATGACAGAATTGGTTCCTGAAATGACGTTTAATGAGATCTGACTGATTATTCAATATCACATTTTTTAAAAGTTCCCAGAAAAACTAGACAAGACCAGCTTGCTGCAAAATAAGTAAGATTTGAAATTAGAGCAAAATCAAAGGCTATGGCAGGGGTTAGCCTAGAGCTTTCAGACAGGGAGAAGTTTTGCGACATTTTCAGGACTTTAGGGAGAAGTTTTGTCCAAATGCTGGATTTCCCTATACTTTGCATATAATTTCACTTCTCCCTCAGCTCAAAATAGGGAGAAGTCAGCCACCTTAGGGAGTCTATTTCTCCAAAATCACCATCTAGGCTGAGCCCTGTATGGAAATTAGCTCCAAAAGCAGGAAAATTTGAGGTTCTTAACTCAGTGTGACTTTGAGTTTATTACATTGCCAGTTTATTCTTCAGGTGTGGAGGTGAAATGGAGAACTTGTGTGAAAAGAATGAGGTTGATGCCAAACCCTCATGTTGAGGCTGGAGCACAGGACTATTTTGTCATTACAAGAAAAAATGTAAGTTGGTTTTACACTTATACTTCCTCTAGGCACACAATCTTGAATCAACATTGGATCAATGTTGATTCTATGTCATGACATTGAATCAACATTGAATCATTGTTGATTCAACGTCATGACGTTGAATCAATATTGTTTCAATGTTGATTCAACATTGTGTGCCTGCAGGGCTTTGATCATCATGCCAAAATCGCCCAACCAGTAAACATTAGCACATCAGTGTATGAGCAAACAAGGTAGATTTTAAGTGTAATGGGTATACCTTCAGGGGAAGTAAGTCTGTGGTTGTTCATATTTGCCTCCCTTCTCAGTGGGAGCCAACTCTTAAAGACACAATTTGCTGCTCAAAAATGTGTGCCATCCAGGGAAGCAAACAAGAAGTCACAAAAATTGCTTCCCTTTGTAGAGATGTGGAAAGGCACAAAGATGTAACCATTCCCCTTAAAGAGAAAGTCTGATATGGATATGCACTATACACAATTTTGTCTGCTCTATACAGTAAAATCAAACTGTCCAAACTTAGGATGGTGCATTATTTCAGGGAATGCAACTTGCTTTCCCTGAAATAATGCCCATTCACTTATAGAGGTGAGGGTTGGCATTTATTTCTTTGCCTTGAAAGATCATGACAATGAGTTATTTTAACTATAGGCATATGCGTATTTTTAGCTCACCTGAGCACGAAGTGCTCAGGGTGAGCTTTTGGGATACCCTGATGTCCGTCGTCCGTCGTACGTCCGGACGTCCGTCCGTCAACTTTTGCTTGTGTACACTCTAGCGGGCACAGTTTCGATCCAATCTTTATGAAACTTTGTCAAAATGTTAGTCTTTATAAAATCTAGGCCAAGTTGGAAACTGGGTCATGTCGGGTCAAAAACTAGGTCACTAGGTTAAATCTTAGAAAAACATTGTGTACGCTCTAGAGGGCACAGTTTTCATCCAAAGTTCATGAAACTTTGTCAGAATGTTTATCCTCATAATATCTAGTACAAGTTTGAAACTGGGTCACGTCGGGTCTAAAACTAGGTCACTAGGTCAAATCATAGAAAAACCTTGTGTACGCTCTAGAGGACACAGTTTTGCTCCAATCTTTATGAAACTTTGTCAGAATGTTTATCTCCATAAACTCTAGGCCAAGTTCAAAACTGGGTCATGTCGGGTCAAAAACTAGGTCACTAGGTCAAATCTTAGAAAAACATTGTGTACGCTCTAGAAGGCACAGTTTTGATCCAAAGTTCATGAAACATAATCAGAAAGTTTATCCTTATAATATCTAGGATAAGTTTGAAACTGGGTCATGTCGGGTCTAAAACTAGGTCACTAGGTCAAATCATAGAAAAAACCTTGTGTATGCTCTAGAGGACACAGTTTTGATCCAGTCTTTATGAAACATTGTCAGAGTGTTTATCTCCATAAACTCGAGGCCAAGTTTGAAAGTGGGTCATGTTGGATCAAAAACTAGGTCACTAGGTCAAATCTTAGAAAAACCTTGTGTACGCTCTAGAGGGCACAGTTTTGATCCAAAGTTCATGAAACTTTGTCAGAATGTTAATCCTCATAATATGTAGGACAAGTTTGAAACTGGGTCATGTCGGGCCAAAAACAAGGTCACTAGGTCAAATCGTAAAAAACCTTGTGTACGCTCTAGAGGACACAGTTTTGATCTAATCTTTATGAAACTTTGTCAGAATGTTTACTTCCATAAACTCTAGGCCAAGTTTGAAAGTAGGTCATGTCGGGTCAAAAACTAGGTCACTAGGTCAAATCTTAGAAAAACCTTGTGTAAGCTCTAGAAGGCACAGCTGTGATCCAAAGTTCATGAAACTTTGTCAGAATGTTTATCCTCATAATATGTAGGATAAGTTTGAAACTGGGTCATGTCGGATCAAAAACTTGGTCACTAGGTCAAATCTTAGAAAAACCTTGTGTACACTCTAGAAGGCACAGTTTTCATCCAAAGTTCATGAAACTTTGTCAGAATGTTTATCCTCATAATATCTAGGACAAGTTTGAACTTGGGTCACGTCGGGTCAAAAACTAGGTCACTAGGTCAAATCATAGAAAAACCTTGTGTATGCTCTAGAGGACACAGTTTTGATCTAATCTTTATGAAACTTTGTCAGAATGTTTATCTTCATAAACTCTCGGCCAAGTTTGAAAGTAGGTCATGTCGGGAAAAAACTAGGTCACTAGGTCAGATCTTAGAAAAACGTTGTGTAAGCACTAGAAGGCATAGTTTTGATCCAATTTTCATGAAACTATGTCAAAATGTTTATTGTCCATATATCTAAGCCCCCAATGAAACTGAGTCACGTCGGCTCAAGGTCAAATCTTAGAAAAACTTTGTGTACACCCTAGAGGGCACAGTTTTGATCCAATCTTCATGAAACTATGTCAGAATGTTTATCTTAATGTAATCTAGGTAAAGTTTGAAACTGGGTCGTGTTAGGTCAAAAACTTGGTCACTAGGTCAGATATAAGAACGACCTTGTATACGCTCCAGAGGGCACAGTTTTGATCCAATCTCAATGAAACTGTGTCAGAATGTTTATTCTTACAATATCCAGGCCAAGTTTGAAACTGGGTCATGTTGGGTCAAAAACTAGGTCAAATGTTGGTATGGTAAAAACTCTTATAAATCTTCACCAGAGCCAGTGAACTGATTAATGCTCAGGTGAGCGATTCAGGGCCACCATGGCCCTCTTGTTATATTATACACAGTTTACCTTTGCATTGCAGATGTTATTTGAGTTGGTAAATGTCTCTGCTTTAAGACTCATTCTGCAACAACCATCACCAGTATGGAAAGAATTTAAGATTGAAGATCTAAAAGTATTTCGATCTTCTGAGGTAAGAATTACAGCTAAAACTTATTGAAAATCACAAAATCAGCACCTTTTTGTTTTAATCACTTGTTCTTTAACAATGCTTTAAATTCACAGTAGAAAATTCATTTTAAGTGCGTCTATCCAAGATTTGCTCTTCTATCTTGATTTGTAGCAACACATATTGTGCAGTTGTAAACCCAGCCATGTGATCAGCAAGAGATATGTTGAGACACTCATAAGTTACAGTCATAGAAGTTATGGACTGTGCAGCTAGTTGCAGATAGTTTTGAGCAATTGTCTGCATAAATTTTTAATTTGATTTTACTGATGGTAGATGCTAAATTGTGGATGTTGATCTAGAAATATAGTTCTAGCACATTGCTCCAGTAGATTGCCATATAAATCCTATTAAATACTCCGGGGGGGGCATTGCATTTTGTGAAAGTGTGTGTGTGTGTGTGGGGGGGGGGGGGGGGGTTAGAGCCTGAAGTGTAGTAAATTAGCCACCTCTAAAATACCTGTGATAAGCAATATAAAGGTGATGGGTATACTTTCAATGGAAGCAACTCTGCATTTTTCCTTCCTTCTCAGTAGAGAGCCAACTCTTAAGGGAAAAAATTTGAACCTCTTGGAGCAAATTCTTTCCTTTAAGAGAAGACCCAAATCAAAGAGCTACCTCATCCAGAGAAGTAAAACCATAATTTATGCAAGAGGCAGGAGGCATTTAATACAGTATGTAAAAACCCATCTTAGTAAGAGGTACCATTACTAGTTTGATTAGTGGTTATGTTTTCACAGAGTACCAAACCAAGTCCTCTTCCTGCATGGTTGACAGACAGTCCTGATAAATCTGGAAAGAAACAGCTTGAGGTAAGGTGTTTTTTTTTTCTTTAATGTAGGGAATAATCATCTGATTTTCTGCAAACCCATATTAAAGACACCCAAAATGCAGATGACAAAATTTACTTCTGCATGATTTCAGTTTTAGTCCAAGTATATCATTTTGAGAATTCAAAGACTAGAGTGCAAACAGAGTAGATCCATATGAGGTGGCTCATGATGATGAGCCACCTCAGTCAGACCTACTCTGTTTGCAAATGTGACTTTTTTACTTTTGGCAGTTTAAGTGTATATATATCAGAGAAGCAAGGAAACTGAAGAAAAGTTTGGTACTATTTTTGCACTTCCTAGAACTAACAGAGCTGGAATATTATATAGCTATAAATATTTTTGATAAAACTGAAAGGAAAAAAAGCTGAGTAGTTACCATGTTGATATTTTCTCATGTTAAGTCACAGTGACACTGTCATTGTAGGTTTCAAAAGTTGACACAAAGAGAACAAGTGCAGATGAAATAATAATGATCATATTAGCAATTATTTTTGCACTGTTAAAAGTTTGCTACCTAAAGAGATATTATCAAAGAAAAAATGTTAACATGACATTTGAATCGATCAAAATATATTTGTAGCTATGAAATAAAAGTGTTATCGGCTGATGTTATGGAATAGTGTCCTTCTTTGGAAAACCAAGGACACTCACAAGCTGCCGGGCTGGGTAGCGCAATCGGTAGGGCACCTGACTCGTAAGTCAGAGGTCCTGGGTTCGAATCCCGGTCTGGCCACATACTTTCGTTTCTCCTTCCGCTGATTCAAGAAGGGCAGTTGTCAGTTACTGGCGAAAGTATGTGCACTTAGTACTGGTTAACCGCTTAGGAGGTCTAAGCCTGCCCAGGAATAGTGTGGTTAGGTTAACTGACCGTCCCGACATGAACATAGTTGTTTACCGTGGATGTTAAGCATCAAATCAACCAACCAACCACTCACAAGCTTGTGTCTTTGGATGCCCCTTGGGACAGTTTTCATCAATATCAGTTTGATAACCTTGTATCAAGGTAAATGGATAACCTCCATGTTTTCATATCAATCTTACAATGGGATACAAATTTTATATGACTCCCTACTTGCTTTCCTGGGCAAAGCACCCCTTCCAGAAAGGGATCTACTCTTAAAGGTGAGAATTCGCTTCTAGAGGAGTCAATTCTCCCATTAAGAATTGACTTCCATTGTCAGGTATGGGTGACCAAAATAAATTTGGCCCTGAAAATATATCCATTTGTCTGATATTATGTGATCCATGTCATCAGAAAATCTGTCTTTGGTGAATGCCAACTATATTTATGCTAAAATCGGCCACTTCACAAGAGTAATTTGAACAGAACATGTGAGCTGAGACACGAGAAAACCAACAATGTGGTCGTGCGCCCAGCACAGACTCAGATCAGCCTTGGCATCCACCCAGGATGATCAGACTCTTCGCTAAGGGCTTAAAGGGTAGCTAAGGGTCCAAGCTACCTTCATGCGGACAGCGAAGACTCTGATCAGACTGGGTGGATGCCCAGGCTGATCTGAGTCTGTGCTGTGCGCACAACCACTTTGTTGGTTTTGTCACATCGCGGCTCTTGTATAGGTTGCTTTGTCAGCTGGACAAGGCAGCTCACAGTCTGAGCAACTTGCTTATCAGTGTACATCCAATCCAGTTTGCTGGCTTACGGGTTTATGCCGTCAGCTCATATTCCAGAGATCTGAGGATGGAATCCCACCAAAAAGCATAGTTTTTTCTCTAACATCTGAATGAGTTCATCCTTATTAGTACCTCATAATTCTCCCATTAGCCCGAATGAATAACATTTTGCTGAATGGGTCATACAGCTCCAAATTATCCATCAATCCCTATACTCTACAAGAATTCATAGGTGTGCCAGCTGATTCAGGTATAAGTAGTTTTTTTTCTTAATCCATAAGAGAGTTTTATCATGACATTCTTGCATTCGACTCATGAAGTCATAAACAAGAACCTGTTATTTTCAGTTAAAGCCATTAATTACATGTATTTGTTTTGCACATATTCTTCCTTGAACTAACGGATGTCACTAATTTTCTTCCCATGTCTCATTGCATTACAGTCAAACCTGCATACAAAGACCACCTAAGGAAACTGAAAATAGTGGTGGTCTTTGTTCCAAGGATCAAATGTACTTATTTACTATGTTCTGGTAGCTGTTGAAGTGGTCTCTGTTCACCAGTGGTCTTTGATACAGGTTTGACTGTATTTATTTTGTAGATAGATACTACAGTGTTGAAAAAGTTTTATTTCACATATCATGGCCTTTCTTCTTAAAGAAATCTTCATGTGTGTATGACTTTTAGTGTCGTAGTAAAGCAAATTATCTGGTAGTTCAACTACTATCACTTTAAAGCTTCACATTTGCTCCTGTATTAGTGCATTTAGTCACAGGAATATTTAGACTGGATTGCAGAATGATGTCTGTTCATCACCAGCAGCTTAAAGATGACTGGGCAAAATTTAATCAGATCCTGTAGCATTCAGTTGTTCTTCCCATTTATTTATGTACTACTACTGCAGAGGTGTATTTTTAGGGCCCTGCCAGACGAAGTCTGCCGAGGCCCTATAGTAATCACCTTGTCCGTCTGTCCATCCATCTGTCCTTCCATCATCATTTTGTGTCCCCTCAATAACTCTTGAACTGTTAGAGATATTTTTTCATTAGGCTTGGTACAAATGTAAAGCAACATCAGATGATGTGCAGAGAACAAGAACCATAACCGTGCCTACTTTTATTTAATGAATTATGCCCCTTTGAAATTTTGAGTACAGAAATCCTGTCCGCTCCATAACTCTAAAACCGTCAAAGATATTTTCATGAGACTTGGTACAAATGTAAAGCATCATCAGATGATATGCAGAGAACAAGAACAATAACTCTGCCTACATTATTTACTGAATTATGCCCCTTTGTAATTTTGAATTCAGACATCATGTCCGCTTCATAACTTTGAAACCCTTAGAGATATTTTCATGGGTCATTGCGACATGGTAGAAATATAAAGCATCATCAGACGATGTGCAGAGAACAAGAACTATAACTCTGCCTACATTATTTACTAAATTATGCCCCTTTAAAATTTTGAGTAAAGAAGTTGTGTCCGCTCCATTACTCTTAAACCGTTAAAGATATTTTCACAAGACTTGGTACAAATGTAGAGCTTTATCAGACAATGTGCAGAGAAAAAGAAATATAATTCTGCCTACATCATTTACTGAATTATGCCCCTTTGTAATTTTGAGTACAAAAATCGTGTCCGCTTCATATCTCTGAAACCGCTAGAGATATTTTCATGAGACTTGGTAGAAATGTAAAGCATCATCAGACAATGTGCAGCGAACAAGAACCATAACTTTAGAGGATTGTGACTGACGACATGGGCCAGGCGCTCCTCGGTCTTGCTCATGCTGGTTCATGGCTTTCTTTCGCAATTTTCCTAACTAGTTTCTTCCAATAATATGGATTTCTTCAGAGGATTGTCACGATTCTGGTGAGATGTGTTTTTGCGCTGTTTATATACCATATCGGGGGGCCGGTGAACCGGCCCTTTTGGCGCCATTGCGCCTGCGTGGACGGCTATTGTTGTACCGGCCCCCGGGGGCCGGTGGGCGTGTTTTGCGCCTCTCGCCGGCCCTCGGGGGCCGGTGGCGTTGCTATCCGCCATTGTAGGCGTGTATGGCGACGTCGACCGGCCCCCAGGGGCCGGTGACGTTGCTATCCGCCATTTTCTTACTGTTGAGCGTGACGCTTGGTTCAGTGTGTTTATTTCCTATTTTTAGGAGATTAAAAATGGCGGATCGTTGTGTGGATTCCTGGCCGTTGCATGCAAATGCTTTGAGCTATCCGCTTGGTTGCATGTTCATGAATAAGTACTGGAACGGAAGGAGACATAAATGTAAAAGTGAGTGGCTGACAAGCTCCAGTCTTATTCATGAACATTGATCCCGACTGGACGGAGTGTGTGTAGCTGGTAGATCCAGTAGAGTTCTCTGTTTCTTCTAGTAACAGTTTTTTTGGTGTTCCGGATCTGTGGACAGGATTTCAATAGTTTGAAACCCCATGTGTTCTGTAGAATGGTTGGGTAAGTTAAAATGTGTTGCTACCAGAGTGTCCCGTTTATTGCGGGTGTCACGCTGGTGTTCTGTCATTCTAACTTGGTGACTATTCTCATAGCGAACATTTGTGGTTCGGGGTAAAGCCGTGGTGGGTAATTGTTAGCAATGGTCATAATTGTATTATTGCTTTCTTGAAATGACATATGTCACGATCATGGGTTAGTACAAATGGGTTCGGCTGTTTTGCTGAACAGGCTTGTTTCCCCGCCGTAGCAGGGTGTCCCCATTTGCTTTTCGAGCTTTTTCGAGGCTCTGTAGCAGTGTGTTCTGCGGATACCCTCTTCTAATGTAATAGCCCGTAAAGATTTCGGCATGTTTGTCATAATCATACAGCTGGACGCACGTAGTCTGACTGAGAGACCGGCGGGAGGTAGGTCCTTGCCAATGCATTCCCTCAGTGAGAAAGGAGACTTAGTTCTCTCATGTTCACCATTCTGGATAGAACTCGTCTTGCCTCTTTGTAGAACGGCATGACCTCAGCTGGTAGATCGAGAGTCTTCCTTTTCTTGGACGGCTCTTCCTCCGCCATTGCATCCCTTGTCCTTTTCTTCAGGTTCTCTGCTGGGATGATGGTCACTTGCGACGAAGAGCCTGACGTAGATGTCAGGGTCAGTGAGCTAATGATTGGGCTGACTGACATGTCGCTGGTGGTCTGTCTTGGATTCATCAGAGTGAACGCCGACCTCGGAGCATCCTAGTCCTAGCGAGGGGTAATAGCATAAACGCTAGAGGATTGTGACTGACGACATGGGCCAGGCGCTCCTCGGTCTTGCTCATGCTGGTTCATGGCTTTCTTTCGCAATTTTCCTAACTAGTTTCTTCCAATAATATGGATTTCTTCAGAGGATTGTCACGATTCTGGTGAGATGTGTTTTTGCGCTGTTTATATACCATATCGGGGGGCCGGTGAACCGGCCCTTTTGGCGCCATTGCGCCTGCGTGGACGGCTATTGTTGTACCGGCCCCCGGGGGCCGGTGGGCGTGTTTTGCGCCTCTCGCCGGCCCTCGGGGGCCGGTGGCGTTGCTATCCGCCATTGTAGGCGTGTATGGCGACGTCGACCGGCCCCCAGGGGCCGGTGACGTTGCTATCCGCCATTTTCTTACTGTTGAGCGTGACGCTTGGTTCAGTGTGTTTATTTCCTATTTTTAGGAGATTAAAAATGGCGGATCGTTGTGTGGATTCCTGGCCGTTGCATGCAAATGCTTTGAGCTATCCGCTTGGTTGCATGTTCATGAATAAGTACTGGAACGGAAGGAGACATAAATGTAAAAGTGAGTGGCTGACAAGCTCCAGTCTTATTCATGAACATTGATCCCGACTGGACGGAGTGTGTGTAGCTGGTAGATCCAGTAGAGTTCTCTGTTTCTTCTAGTAACAGCTTTTTTGGTGTTCCGGATCTGTGGACAGGATTTCAATAGTTTGAAACCCCATGTGTTCTGTAGAATGGTTGGGTAAGTTAAAATGTGTTGCTACCAGAGTGTCCCGTTTATTGCGGGTGTCACGCTGGTGTTCTGTCATTCTAACTTGGTGACTATTCTCATAGCGAACATTTGTGGTTCGGGGTAAAGCCGTGGTGGGTAATTGTTAGCAATGATCATAATTGTATTATTGCTTTCTTGAAATGACATATGTCACGATCATGGGTTAGTACAAATGGGTTCGGCTGTTTTGCTGAACAGGCTTGTTTCCCCGCCGTAGCAGGGTGTCCCCATTTGCTTTTCGAGCTTTTTCGAGGCTCTGTAGCAGTGTGTTCTGCGGATACCCTCTTCTAATGTAATAGCCCGTAAAGATTTCGGCATGTTTGTCATAATCATACAGCTGGACGCACGTAGTCTGACTGAGAGACCGGCGGGAGGTAGGTCCTTGCCAATGCATTCCCTCAGTGAGAAAGGAGACTTAGTTCTCTCATGTTCACCATTCTGGATAGAACTCGTCTTGCCTCTTTGTAGAACGGCATGACCTCAGCTGGTAGATCGAGAGTCTTCCTTTTCTTGGACGGCTCTTCCTCCGCCATTGCATCCCTTGTCCTTTTCTTCAGGTTCTCTGCTGGGATGATGGTCACTTGCGACGAAGAGCCTGACGTAGATGTCAGGGTCAGTGAGCTAATGATTGGGCTGACTGACATGTCGCTGGTGGTCTGTCTTGGATTCATCAGAGTGAACGCCGACCTCGGAGCATCCTAGTCCTAGCGAGGGGTAATAGCATAAACGCTAGAGGATTGTGACTGACGACATGGGCCAGGCGCTCCTCGGTCTTGCTCATGCTGGTTCATGGCTTTCTTTCGCAATTTTCCTAACTAGTTTCTTCCAATAATATGGATTTCTTCAGAGGATTGTCACGATTCTGGTGAGATGTGTTTTTGCGCTGTTTATATACCATATCGGGGGGCCGGTGAACCGGCCCTTTTGGCGCCATTGCGCCTGCGTGGACGGCTATTGTTGTACCGGCCCCCGGGGGCCGGTGGGCGTGTTTTGCGCCTCTCGCCGGCCCTCGGGGGCCGGTGGCGTTGCTATCCGCCATTGTAGGCGTGTATGGCGACGTCGACCGGCCCCCAGGGGCCGGTGACGTTGCTATCCGCCATTTTCTTACTGTTGAGCGTGACGCTTGGTTCAGTGTGTTTATTTCCTATTTTTAGGAGATTAAAAATGGCGGATCGTTGTGTGGATTCCTGGCCGTTGCATGCAAATGCTTTGAGCTATCCGCTTGGTTGCATGTTCATGAATAAGTACTGGAACGGAAGGAGACATAAATGTAAAAGTGAGTGGCTGACAAGCTCCAGTCTTATTCATGAACATTGATCCCGACTGGACGGAGTGTGTGTAGCTGGTAGATCCAGTAGAGTTCTCTGTTTCTTCTAGTAACAGCTTTTTTGGTGTTCCGGATCTGTGGACAGGATTTCAATAGTTTGAAACCCCATGTGTTCTGTAGAATGGTTGGGTAAGTTAAAATGTGTTGCTACCAGAGTGTCCCGTTTATTGCGGGTGTCACGCTGGTGTTCTGTCATTCTAACTTGGTGACTATTCTCATAGCGAACATTTGTGGTTCGGGGTAAAGCCGTGGTGGGTAATTGTTAGCAATGATCATAATTGTATTATTGCTTTCTTGAAATGACATATGTCACGATCATGGGTTAGTACAAATGGGTTCGGCTGTTTTGCTGAACAGGCTTGTTTCCCCGCCGTAGCAGGGTGTCCCCATTTGCTTTTCGAGCTTTTTCGAGGCTCTGTAGCAGTGTGTTCTGCGGATACCCTCTTCTAATGTAATAGCCCGTAAAGATTTCGGCATGTTTGTCATAATCATACAGCTGGACGCACGTAGTCTGACTGAGAGACCGGCGGGAGGTAGGTCCTTGCCAATGCATTCCCTCAGTGAGAAAGGAGACTTAGTTCTCTCATGTTCACCATTCTGGATAGAACTCGTCTTGCCTCTTTGTAGAACGGCATGACCTCAGCTGGTAGATCGAGAGTCTTCCTTTTCTTGGACGGCTCTTCCTCCGCCATTGCATCCCTTGTCCTTTTCTTCAGGTTCTCTGCTGGGATGATGGTCACTTGCGACGAAGAGCCTGACGTAGATGTCAGGGTCAGTGAGCTAATGATTGGGCTGACTGACATGTCGCTGGTGGTCTGTCTTGGATTCATCAGAGTGAACGCCGACCTCGGAGCATCCTAGTCCTAGCGAGGGGTAATAGCATAAACGCTAGAGCATTGTGACTGACGACATGGGCCAGGCGCTCCTCGGTCTTGCTCATGCTGGTTCATGGCTTTCTTTCGCAATTTTCCTAACTAGTTTCTTCCAATAATATGGATTTCTTCAGAGGATTGTCACGATTCTGGTGAGATGTGTTTTTGCGCTGTTTATATACCATATCGGGGGGCCGGTGAACCGGCCCTTTTGGCGCCATTGCGCCTGCGTGGACGGCTATTGTTGTACCGGCCCCCGGGGGCCGGTGGGCGTGTACAACAATAGCCGTCCACGCAGGCGCAATGGCGCCAAAAGGGCCGGTTCACCGGCCCCCCGATATGGTATATAAACAGCGCAAAAACACATCTCACCAGAATCGTGACAATCCTCTGAAGAAATCCATATTATTGGAAGAAACTAGTTAGGAAAATTGCGAAAGAAAGCCATGAACCAGCATGAGCAAGACCGAGGAGCGCCTGGCCCATGTCGTCAGTCACAATCCTCTAGCGTTTATGCTATTACCCCTCGCTAGGACTAGGATGCTCCGAGGTCGGCGTTCACTCTGATGAATCCAAGACAGACCACCAGCGACATGTCAGTCAGCCCAATCATTAGCTCACTGACCCTGACATCTACGTCAGGCTCTTCGTCGCAAGTGACCATCATCCCAGCAGAGAACCTGAAGAAAAGGACAAGGGATGCAATGGCGGAGGAAGAGCCGTCCAAGAAAAGGAAGACTCTCGATCTACCAGCTGAGGTCATGCCGTTCTACAAAGAGGCAAGACGAGTTCTATCCAGAATGGTGAACATGAGAGAACTAAGTCTCCTTTCTCACTGAGGGAATGCATTGGCAAGGACCTACCTCCCGCCGGTCTCTCAGTCAGACTACGTGCGTCCAGCTGTATGATTATGACAAACATGCCGAAATCTTTACGGGCTATTACATTAGAAGAGGGTATCCGCAGAACACACTGCTACAGAGCCTCGAAAAAGCTCGAAAAGCAAATGGGGACACCCTGCTACGGCGGGGAAACAAGCCTGTTCAGCAAAACAGCCGAACCCATTTGTACTAACCCATGATCGTGACATATGTCATTTCAAGAAAGCAATAATACAATTATGATCATTGCTAACAATTACCCACCACGGCTTTACCCCGAACCACAAATGTTCGCTATGAGAATAGTCACCAAGTTAGAATGACAGAACACCAGCGTGACACCCGCAATAAACGGGACACTCTGGTAGCAACACATTTTAACTTACCCAACCATTCTACAGAACACATGGGGTTTCAAACTATTGAAATCCTGTCCACAGATCCGGAACACCAAAAAAGCTGTTACTAGAAGAAACAGAGAACTCTACTGGATCTACCAGCTACACACACTCCGTCCAGTCGGGATCAATGTTCATGAATAAGACTGGAGCTTGTCAGCCACTCACTTTTACATTTATGTCTCCTTCCGTTCCAGTACTTATTCATGAACATGCAACCAAGCGGATAGCTCAAAGCATTTGCATGCAACGGCCAGGAATCCACACAACGATCCGCCATTTTTAATCTCCTAAAAATAGGAAATAAACACACTGAACCAAGCGTCACGCTCAACAGTAAGAAAATGGCGGATAGCAACGTCACCGGCCCCTGGGGGCCGGTCGACGTCGCCATACACGCCTACAATGGCGGATAGCAACGCCACCGGCCCCCGAGGGCCGGCGAGAGGCGCAAAACACGCCCACCGGCCCCCGGGGGCCGGTACAACAATAGCCGTCCACGCAGGCGCAATGGCGCCAAAAGGGCCGGTTCACCGGCCCCCCGATATGGTATATAAACAGCGCAAAAACACATCTCACCAGAATCGTGACAATCCTCTGAAGAAATCCATATTATTGGAAGAAACTAGTTAGGAAAATTGCGAAAGAAAGCCATGAACCAGCATGAGCAAGACCGAGGAGCGCCTGGCCCATGTCGTCAGTCACAATCCTCTAGCGTTTATGCTATTACCCCTCGCTAGGACTAGGATGCTCCGAGGTCGGCGTTCACTCTGATGAATCCAAGACAGACCACCAGCGACATGTCAGTCAGCCCAATCATTAGCTCACTGACCCTGACATCTACGTCAGGCTCTTCGTCGCAAGTGACCATCATCCCAGCAGAGAACCTGAAGAAAAGGACAAGGGATGCAATGGCGGAGGAAGAGCCGTCCAAGAAAAGGAAGACTCTCGATCTACCAGCTGAGGTCATGCCGTTCTACAAAGAGGCAAGACGAGTTCTATCCAGAATGGTGAACATGAGAGAACTAAGTCTCCTTTCTCACTGAGGGAATGCATTGGCAAGGACCTACCTCCCGCCGGTCTCTCAGTCAGACTACGTGCGTCCAGCTGTATGATTATGACAAACATGCCGAAATCTTTACGGGCTATTACATTAGAAGAGGGTATCCGCAGAACACACTGCTACAGAGCCTCGAAAAAGCTCGAAAAGCAAATGGGGACACCCTGCTACGGCGGGGAAACAAGCCTGTTCAGCAAAACAGCCGAACCCATTTGTACTAACCCATGATCGTGACATATGTCATTTCAAGAAAGCAATAATACAATTATGATCATTGCTAACAATTACCCACCACGGCTTTACCCCGAACCACAAATGTTCGCTATGAGAATAGTCACCAAGTTAGAATGACAGAACACCAGCGTGACACCCGCAATAAACGGGACACTCTGGTAGCAACACATTTTAACTTACCCAACCATTCTACAGAACACATGGGGTTTCAAACTATTGAAATCCTGTCCACAGATCCGGAACACCAAAAAAGCTGTTACTAGAAGAAACAGAGAACTCTACTGGATCTACCAGCTACACACACTCCGTCCAGTCGGGATCAATGTTCATGAATAAGACTGGAGCTTGTCAGCCACTCACTTTTACATTTATGTCTCCTTCCGTTCCAGTACTTATTCATGAACATGCAACCAAGCGGATAGCTCAAAGCATTTGCATGCAACGGCCAGGAATCCACACAACGATCCGCCATTTTTAATCTCCTAAAAATAGGAAATAAACACACTGAACCAAGCGTCACGCTCAACAGTAAGAAAATGGCGGATAGCAACGTCACCGGCCCCTGGGGGCCGGTCGACGTCGCCATACACGCCTACAATGGCGGATAGCAACGCCACCGGCCCCCGAGGGCCGGCGAGAGGCGCAAAACACGCCCACCGGCCCCCGGGGGCCGGTACAACAATAGCCGTCCACGCAGGCGCAATGGCGCCAAAAGGGCCGGTTCACCGGCCCCCCGATATGGTATATAAACAGCGCAAAAACACATCTCACCAGAATCGTGACAATCCTCTGAAGAAATCCATATTATTGGAAGAAACTAGTTAGGAAAATTGCGAAAGAAAGCCATGAACCAGCATGAGCAAGACCGAGGAGCGCCTGGCCCATGTCGTCAGTCACAATCCTCTAGCGTTTATGCTATTACCCCTCGCTAGGACTAGGATGCTCCGAGGTCGGCGTTCACTCTGATGAATCCAAGACAGACCACCAGCGACATGTCAGTCAGCCCAATCATTAGCTCACTGACCCTGACATCTACGTCAGGCTCTTCGTCGCAAGTGACCATCATCCCAGCAGAGAACCTGAAGAAAAGGACAAGGGATGCAATGGCGGAGGAAGAGCCGTCCAAGAAAAGGAAGACTCTCGATCTACCAGCTGAGGTCATGCCGTTCTACAAAGAGGCAAGACGAGTTCTATCCAGAATGGTGAACATGAGAGAACTAAGTCTCCTTTCTCACTGAGGGAATGCATTGGCAAGGACCTACCTCCCGCCGGTCTCTCAGTCAGACTACGTGCGTCCAGCTGTATGATTATGACAAACATGCCGAAATCTTTACGGGCTATTACATTAGAAGAGGGTATCCGCAGAACACACTGCTACAGAGCCTCGAAAAAGCTCGAAAAGCAAATGGGGACACCCTGCTACGGCGGGGAAACAAGCCTGTTCAGCAAAACAGCCGAACCCATTTGTACTAACCCATGATCGTGACATATGTCATTTCAAGAAAGCAATAATACAATTATGATCATTGCTAACAATTACCCACCACGGCTTTACCCCGAACCACAAATGTTCGCTATGAGAATAGTCACCAAGTTAGAATGACAGAACACCAGCGTGACACCCGCAATAAACGGGACACTCTGGTAGCAACACATTTTAACTTACCCAACCATTCTACAGAACACATGGGGTTTCAAACTATTGAAATCCTGTCCACAGATCCGGAACACCAAAAAAGCTGTTACTAGAAGAAACAGAGAACTCTACTGGATCTACCAGCTACACACACTCCGTCCAGTCGGGATCAATGTTCATGAATAAGACTGGAGCTTGTCAGCCACTCACTTTTACATTTATGTCTCCTTCCGTTCCAGTACTTATTCATGAACATGCAACCAAGCGGATAGCTCAAAGCATTTGCATGCAACGGCCAGGAATCCACACAACGATCCGCCATTTTTAATCTCCTAAAAATAGGAAATAAACACACTGAACCAAGCGTCACGCTCAACAGTAAGAAAATGGCGGATAGCAACGTCACCGGCCCCTGGGGGCCGGTCGACGTCGCCATACACGCCTACAATGGCGGATAGCAACGCCACCGGCCCCCGAGGGCCGGCGAGAGGCGCAAAACACGCCCACCGGCCCCCGGGGGCCGGTACAACAATAGCCGTCCACGCAGGCGCAATGGCGCCAAAAGGGCCGGTTCACCGGCCCCCCGATATGGTATATAAACAGCGCAAAAACACATCTCACCAGAATCGTGACAATCCTCTGAAGAAATCCATATTATTGGAAGAAACTAGTTAGGAAAATTGCGAAAGAAAGCCATGAACCAGCATGAGCAAGACCGAGGAGCGCCTGGCCCATGTCGTCAGTCACAATCCTCTAGCGTTTATGCTATTACCCCTCGCTAGGACTAGGATGCTCCGAGGTCGGCGTTCACTCTGATGAATCCAAGACAGACCACCAGCGACATGTCAGTCAGCCCAATCATTAGCTCACTGACCCTGACATCTACGTCAGGCTCTTCGTCGCAAGTGACCATCATCCCAGCAGAGAACCTGAAGAAAAGGACAAGGGATGCAATGGCGGAGGAAGAGCCGTCCAAGAAAAGGAAGACTCTCGATCTACCAGCTGAGGTCATGCCGTTCTACAAAGAGGCAAGACGAGTTCTATCCAGAATGGTGAACATGAGAGAACTAAGTCTCCTTTCTCACTGAGGGAATGCATTGGCAAGGACCTACCTCCCGCCGGTCTCTCAGTCAGACTACGTGCGTCCAGCTGTATGATTATGACAAACATGCCGAAATCTTTACGGGCTATTACATTAGAAGAGGGTATCCGCAGAACACACTGCTACAGAGCCTCGAAAAAGCTCGAAAAGCAAATGGGGACACCCTGCTACGGCGGGGAAACAAGCCTGTTCAGCAAAACAGCCGAACCCATTTGTACTAACCCATGATCATGACATATGTCATTTCAAGAAAGCAATAATACAATTATGATCATTGCTAACAATTACCCACCACGGCTTTACCCCGAACCACAAATGTTCGCTATGAGAATAGTCACCAAGTTAGAATGACAGAACACCAGCGTGACACCCGCAATAAACGGGACACTCTGGTAGCAACACATTTTAACTTACCCAACCATTCTACAGAACACATGGGGTTTCAAACTATTGAAATCCTGTCCACAGATCCGGAACACCAAAAAAGCTGTTACTAGAAGAAACAGAGAACTCTACTGGATCTACCAGCTACACACACTCCGTCCAGTCGGGATCAATGTTCATGAATAAGACTGGAGCTTGTCAGCCACTCACTTTTACATTTATGTCTCCTTCCGTTCCAGTACTTATTCATGAACATGCAACCAAGCGGATAGCTCAAAGCATTTGCATGCAACGGCCAGGAATCCACACAACGATCCGCCATTTTTAATCTCCTAAAAATAGGAAATAAACACACTGAACCAAGCGTCACGCTCAACAGTAAGAAAATGGCGGATAGCAACGTCACCGGCCCCTGGGGGCCGGTTGACGTCGCCATACACGCCTACAATGGCGGATAGCAACGCCACCGGCCCCCGAGGGCCGGCGAGAGGCGCAAAACACGCCCACCGGCCCCCGGGGGCCGGTACAACAATAGCCGTCCACGCAGGCGCAATGGCGCCAAAAGGGCCGGTTCACCGGCCCCCCGATATGGTATATAAACAGCGCAAAAACACATCTCACCAGAATCGTGACAATCCTCTGAAGAAATCCATATTATTGGAAGAAACTAGTTAGGAAAATTGCGAAAGAAAGCCATGAACCAGCATGAGCAAGACCGAGGAGCGCCTGGCCCATGTCGTCAGTCACAATCCTCTAGCGTTTATGCTATTACCCCTCGCTAGGACTAGGATGCTCCGAGGTCGGCGTTCACTCTGATGAATCCAAGACAGACCACCAGCGACATGTCAGTCAGCCCAATCATTAGCTCACTGACCCTGACATCTACGTCAGGCTCTTCGTCGCAAGTGACCATCATCCCAGCAGAGAACCTGAAGAAAAGGACAAGGGATGCAATGGCGGAGGAAGAGCCGTCCAAGAAAAGGAAGACTCTCGATCTACCAGCTGAGGTCATGCCGTTCTACAAAGAGGCAAGACGAGTTCTATCCAGAATGGTG
Source organism: Ctena decussata (assembly GCA_963989385.1). Taxonomy (NCBI): domain Eukaryota; kingdom Metazoa; phylum Mollusca; class Bivalvia; order Lucinida; family Lucinidae; genus Ctena; species Ctena decussata. Next base: position 65,265,155 of record OZ022507.1, read on the forward strand.
AACATGAGAGAACTAAGTCTCCTTTCTCACTGAGGGAATGCATTGGCAAGGACCTACCTCCCGCCGGTCTCTCAGTCAGACTACGTGCGTCCAGCTGTATGATTATGACAAACATGCCGAAATCTTTACGGGCTATTACATTAGAAGAGGGTATCCGCAGAACACACTGCTACAGAGCCTCGAAAAAGCTCGAAAAGCAAATGGGGACACCCTGCTACGGCGGGGAAACAAGCCTGTTCAGCAAAACAGCCGAACCCATTTGTACTAACCCATGATCGTGACATATGTCATTTCAAGAAAGCAATAATACAATTATGATCATTGCTAACAATTACCCACCACGGCTTTACCCCGAACCACAAATGTTCGCTATGAGAATAGTCACCAAGTTAGAATGACAGAACACCAGCGTGACACCCGCAATAAACGGGACACTCTGGTAGCAACACATTTTAACTTACCCAACCATTCTACAGAACACATGGGGTTTCAAACTATTGAAATCCTGTCCACAGATCCGGAACACCAAAAAAGCTGTTACTAGAAGAAACAGAGAACTCTACTGGATCTACCAGCTACACACACTCCGTCCAGTCGGGATCAATGTTCATGAATAAGACTGGAGCTTGTCAGCCACTCACTTTTACAAGAACCATAACTTTGCCTACATTTATTACTGAATTATGCCCCTTTAAAATTTTGAGTACAGAAATCGTGTCCGCTTCATTACTCTTAAACGGTTAAATATATTTTCACGAGACTTAATACAAATGTAAAGCATCATCAGACAATGTGCAGAGAAAAAGAACCATAACTCTGCCTACATCTTTTACTGAATTATGTCTTTTTGTAATTTTGAGTACAGAACACATGCCCTCTTCATAGCTCTAAATCCGTTAGAGATTTTTAGCTCACCTGAGCCGATGGCTCACAGGTGAGCTTATAGTATAGGCAGGCATCCGTCGTCCGTCGTCCGTCCGTCCGTCCGTCCGTCAACATTTTCAAACGACATCTCCTCTGAAACTACAAGGCCCATTGTTACCAAATTTCATATATAGCATCTATAGGCAGGGGGAACCAATAATACTGTTTTTTATCCAAATCGCTTCAGAACTTTGGTTGCTATGGCAACTTAAAGTTTCCATTGACTTGTATGGGAAAAATAGAAAATTTGCATTTATTGCTATTTCTCTGCAGATAATTTGATAAATCTTTTACAGAAATGTTCCTTGAGTAGTTCTCTATCAGCCACATGAACTTTATGTTAATTGCACAATTTGGCTGGTTGCCATGGCAACCGAATGGTTAAAAATAGAAAAAAATATTAAAAAAATCATCTCCTCAGAAACTATTCTAGCAATAAAGCTCAAACTTCACAGAAAGGATCTTGGTACTACCCTCTATGAAAATACTATTTTTCTTGGCAATTGCTCCAGCAGTTTGGTTGCTATGGCAACTTAAAGTTGCCATTGACTTATAATGGGAAAATGGAAAATTTGCATTTATTGCTACGTCACTGCAGATATTTTGACAAAACTTTCATAGAAATGTTCCTTGAGTAGTCCCAAGCCAGCCATATCAAATTTATGCAAATTGAGCTATTTGGCTGATTGTCATTGCAACCGAATGGTTAAAAATAGAAAAAATATTAAAAAATCATCTCCTCAGAAACTTTGCAAGCAATAAAGCTCAAACTTCACAGAAAGGATGTTGGTACTACCCTCTATTAAATTACTGTTTTTCTTGGCAATTGCCCCAGCAGTTTGGTTGCTATGGCAACTTAAAGTTGCCATTGACTTATAATGGGAAAATGGAAAATTTGCATTTATTGCTATGTCACTGCGGATATTTTGACAAAACTTTTATACAAATGTTCCTTGAGTAGTCCCCAACCAGCCATATCAAATTTATGCAAATTGAGCTATTTGGCTGATTGCCATTGCAACCGAATGGTTAAAAATAGAAAAAATTTAAAATATCATTTTGCAGAAACTGTGTGGCCAGTAAAGCTCAAACTTTACAGAAACGATCTTAGTACTAGCCTCTATAAAAATACAGTTTTTCTTGGCAATTGCCCCAGCAATTTGGTTGCTATGGCAACTTAAAGTTGCCATTGACTTATAATGGGAAAATGGAAAATTTGCATTTATGGCTATGTCACTGCGGATATTTTGACAAAACTTTATACAAATGTTCCTTGAGTAGTCCCCAACCAGCCATATCAAATTTATGCAAATTGAGCTATTTGGCTGATTGCCATTGCAACCGAATGGTTAAAAATAGAACAATTTTAAAATATCATTTTTGCAGAAACTGTGGCCGGTAAAGCTCAAACTTTACAGAGACGATCTTAGTACTAGCCTCTATAAAAATACAGTTTTTCTTGTCAATTGCCCCAGCGGTTTGGTTGCTATGGCAACTTTAAGTTGCCATTGACTTATAATGGGAAAATGGAAAATTTGCATTTATGGCTATGTCACTGCAGATATTTTGACAAAACGTTTATAGAAATGTTCATTGAGTAGCCATGTCAAATTTATGCAAATTGAGCTATTTGGCTGATTGCCATTGCAACCGAATGGTTAAAAATAGAACAATTTTAAAATATCATTTTTGCAGAAACTGTGGCCGGAAAAGCTCAAACTTTACAGAAACGATCTTAGTACTAGCCTCTATAGAATTGCTTTTTTTCATGGCAATTGCTTCAGCAGTTAGGTTGCTATGGCAACTTATAGTTTCCATTGACCTATAATGGGAAAAATGGAAATCCGCAATTTTTGCTATCTCACTGCAGTTACTTGGATTTTTTTCCTACAGAAATGTTTCTTGAGTAGTCCTCTATGATTCATATTCATATTAATTTTGTCCAAATCACCGAATTTGATTAGTTGCCATGATGGCAACATAAAGGAAATTTTTTTTGAAAAAATATTCAAAAATCTTTCCTCCAAAACTGTATATTGGGATGAAGCTGATTCTTTGCATACATGTTCATGACATTAGCCACTACATAAATATTGTTTTCTATTATTGTTGCCCATGTGGTTTCATTGCTATGGCATTTTAAAGTTTCCATAGACTAACAACTCAGTCAAAGTTGAAATTAGGCCACATTGTACAATTTACTTTATAGAGTTACCTACCCTTGTTTGCTGAGGATGAATGGACTCAGGTGAGCTACAGGACCAATGGTCCTCTGGTTTCATGAGACTTGGTACAAATGTAAAGCATTATCAGATGATGTGCAGAGAACAAGAACCATAATTCTGCCTACATTTTTGACTGAATTATGCCCCTTTGTAATTTTGAGTACAGAAATTGTGTCCCCTCTTTAACTCTAAAACCATTAGAGATATTTTCACAAGTTTTGGTACAAATGTAAAGCATCATCAGATGATATGCAGAGAGCATTTGTTACTGATTTATCCCCCTTTGTAATTTTAAATATAATGAAACCATGTCCGCTCTGTAGCTTTAAAACTATCAAAGATATTTTCATGAAACTTGTACATAATATAAAGCATCATCAGGCAATGAGCAGAGAATAAGAACTTTAACTTCATCTACTTTTTAGCGCGCCTTTGCGAAGCAAAGGAGAGCTTATGCTATACCCCCGGCGTCGTAGTCCGAGTATGCGTTAGCGTTAGCGTCAGCGTTAGCGTACCCGTCAGCGTCCTCGTCGGCGTCCGTGATCAGGTTAACCAATGTTAACAATTGCATTTAGCTCCATGTTCAGCTCTGTATCTTACAGACTACAGCAGCTACAATCATCATACTTGGTACATATATACATCCATATGACTGCAGCAGCTGCATGACACAATTGTATGTCCTTGACCTATATGTTACGGTTGACTGACTTTGCTGTTTGGCACTGTTTTTATGGCAAAATTTTTAGTTTTGATGAAACCTTTGACAGAAGAGACTTGATACTTGGTCAAATAGCGTATCCCTATAATTGCAGCAGCTGCAAAGCTACCATGCTGACACCTATGCCCTTGACCTTTGTTCATGGTCCAGCGATTTTGTCTTATATTTCAAGCACTGTTTGATGGAGTAACATTACATCTTGCATAGTGGATCAGTCTGACATCCCATATGACCTCATATTATTTATAGATCACTGTGACCTATATTTCATGGTTCAGTGATTTTGCCTTGTGTCTCCAAAGCTGTTTACAGATTAACATCATATTTGGGAATTTGAGGTCACTCTAACATAAATGTTATCATTTAGTGATGTGCTTCATATTTTGAGGTGTATTTAGTATGTATTCATCATGTACCTGGGATAATGGCTCAGTCTGACACTGCAGATGACCTGATATATTTGGAGGTCTTGGTGACTGTGAGAATCAGGCACCCATAAGGCGCGCTTTGTTGTCTTCTGACAACTCTTGTTATACAGTATTATTCCCCTTTGTCATTTACAGTCTAGAAAACGTGTTTTCTCTCTAACTTAAAAACTGTTGAAGATATTTTCGCAAAACTTGGTACAAATATAAACATCATCAGACAATGTGCAGAGAAAAAGAACCATACCTATACCATCATTTTTAACAGAATTATAATCCTTTGTTATTGTAGGTATTTAGATCTTGTCCGCTCTATAACTTTAAAGTCTTTGAAGATATTTTTATAAAACTTGGTATAAATATAAAGCATCATCAGATGATCTGAAGCTGTGCAGAATGCAAGAATGGTAACATCAGTTTCCTGCTTCACAGAGTTGTTGCCCATGTTGTAATCAATCATGATTTTGTATTTTGGCCCTATCTTAATGACACTACCAGAGGATTAATTTCAAACAAAAATTTGAATATGAAGGAACAACATGATAATAGAAAGCTGGTATTGTTATTTCTTGTCGGGGACATACGACTTAAATGTCGTCAACAGTTTCATAAAGGTGGGGCCCTTAGTTACCATGTTTCTAGTTTGAAAGTTATTATCAGTGTTTAGCATTCAGTTAGACATGAAAAGGGGGGGTCTCACCCTATAGGAAATTTACATAGAGTTCTGCCCACGCTCGGAATTTAATCTTAATATGCATAAAGATTGTCAAGCACATGAGTCTTGCATTTGTGAATTATTTATCCATTCATCTATTTCAGTATTTAAATAACAGCAATTTTTGTATTTTTTGAGGAAAAACTTGGTGCCCTTGTTTTAATCCCCCCAGAGCTATGAAATTTTAGATTTTTGTACCTAATTTTGTCTCAAAACGATGCCTTGTAATTTGTGAGTATGTATGTAACATAATTGTAGATCAATGTATCAAATGAAAATATCCACATAAAATTTCAACTGAAATATCCCCATATTTCAGATCCATAAATTATTTTCAATAAATTAAAATGTTGATTTTAGTTTGTTATAGTTCTTGTCAACCTATGAAATTCACATCAAAATTGACCACACATGTGTAGGTTATGATATTAAAAAATCAAGAAAAATTAAAACCGGTAACATTATTTTTTTTAGAGTTTTTATGTTAACAGTCAAATTTTTTGAAAAGTGTAAAATCCACATTATTCACAGAACTTTGTTTTTGGTATCTTTGTGTTTCATTGTTAGGCCAATTTTATGTTTCTATCATGTTTTGCATTGCCAAGCCACATAAGACGTTTCTGTTTCTATGATAAAAGGTATTTTTCCGAGATAATGGCACTTTGTTGTACTCCACAGCGGAACTTGAAATATATAGATGATAAGTCTTAATCAAACAAATGTTTATCGTTTATTCTTCTAATTTCATGAGAAGTATACTTTCCATATTTGTGTGGTACTGCCAGATCAACAATTCTTGTAGAAGGCTTCATGGTAATTGCTTACTTGTTGTTAAATTGATTAAAGAATAATGGTAAACCACGGTAGGATAATTACATGCATTTGTAGAAAAGTGTCAAGCTTCGCCCTTTTAACCTACTGACAAGCAGGAGAGTGATACATTAAAAGGTGGAAGGAAGAATCAAAAACCTGTTTCTTCCTGAAACAAATCCAATCTGACTTAAGATTGGTAATGAATGCAACCATGTACATAAAGTATTCAGTATTTATAGCATTGTGTCTCTTTCAGAAAGTTCAATATTTCAGCTAGCTTATTCACATGTAAATAATAACATCCGGTGTCCAGATTAATCGGTTATCTATTCTTACCCATAGGTAGGCTTACCCTTAGGTAAGGTATGGGATGGAACTAAGTATTTACTGTTGTTGCAATTATAAAAGCTTTACTGAATACAATCTTGGTGTTTTTGTGCAAATCTGACACTATATCAGTAGTAAAAATGGATCACCCTGACTTACACCTCAACTGAAAAGAAACTTAAGTAGTCAAATTGACTAAAGGGGACAATTAGCAGTCAAGCAATTATTCATATATATGTATTTGCTTTGTATGATATACTTTACACAAATAAAAATATTTATGCATGAAATTTAGCTACAGAATTAGTACATTTTATATATGCAAATTGTTTAGGGTAAAATAGTTTTTTTTTATAAACCTTTTAAATCAGTGTATTAGCATGTAGAACAATCTGTGTTGATTGTTATGTATACTAATTGTTATACATGTATTATAACAAAAGGAAGTGGTTCTGCGAACTTATTCACACTTAATTCTGACATGAGTTTTTCTCTTAAAATCTACCTTCATAAATATTACGTAATATTTGACAATGTTACCGATTTCCAAATATCATAAAATTCTAAAGGTATTGAGAAGATACACAGGGCCTACTTTGCTAGCAATTTCAAAGGTTGACAAAGACTACAACCCTTTAAAATTTTAAGTTGAAAATCATGTTTTGGTAATTTCAGCCTTAATTATTTTATAGTTTCAGACTTTATGTTTCGAGAAAAAACATGTGTATATATCTATTCAATCACAAATGGTATTGAAGGTATCTATAAACAGTCTTTATACAATTCTAGTTCAAAGTTTATGAAATTAAGGAAAGCATATACTTTAAGACTAAAAAAATGAATGGCAGGTATCAGGAAAAAAATGGAGTACCTCAAGGTGCTCTCCTGAGACCTAAAATACCTTTTTGAAGATAATAAATACATATTTATAGTTGATAGGACAGTGGCACTTAGCATGCATAGTAACAAAAAAATCCAAGTGTGGGCGCATATGAGACCCCCCCTTTACAAGTCTAATTAAAATGCTTAGAAGTAGGTGTGCACTTGAGGCTAGTATAGTGTGCTCATATATACATTTATGTATAATATGTTAGATAAAAAAGGTCTGTAGAAGGAAGAAAGAATTTAAGAATCATTCCAAACCATCTCTCATTTAAAGAATTGTAATAACCATCTGATGTAGTTCACTGTTAATGGTTTAGTTCACTACAAATGACACTTGATGAATTAACTGTAAAACCTTAATTAATGAGTTTTGCATTACCTTGGTAACTAGCAGGAGGAAGGGGAGTCATTCCCTCCTCCAGTTGTGCACAAAGACACAGATATAATGGTAAGACCTGCACTAACTGTTATCATCACTAACATCAGTTGTACAGCTTTATGTAATTTTGCACTGTTATGTTTGTCACTGTTTTAAAACTTTTGTACGCATTGATGTAGCTGTGTAAATGACATTTTTCACCAGATAATTGTAGTTTATTGATCACACCTGCTTAAGGTGGTGATTTGTGGTATATACAAAAATCTCAATAAAACCATGAAAAATTATCGTATCTCCCTGAAAGTTAGCAGACTTCTTATTTTTGTTGTTCTCTACAATTTAGAATACAAAATAGAGGGACATGCTGTTTAGAAAAGTGTTTTTATATGAAAAGATCAAAGGGTAATTTTCTGCGCAGAAATCTGAAAAAATAAAATCCGTTTTTGAAAATGTACTTAACTCTGAAGATATTTTGATCCATTAAAAAGAGCGTCCACGCAATTATTCGTTCCAACTCTTTCTCAAATTGTAAGGTAGACCAGATAAAAACAGTAGCTTTTTCTCAAATGTCTGACCATGTATATAAGTGCATGTATAGTGATTGCATTCATTAATACAGATAGGTCAGTTATACCTATATCATACTCAAAGTATAAATATTACATTACAATGGCCAAGACAGGCGTGTTATTGAAATTATTCAATCTTGAAAAAAGACTCTACTGTGTATTTTAAGACAAATATTTGGACACAGGCCACACCCTTTTTTTATCTGCGCAGCCTGATAACGTGCAGCAAAAATGGAAAAAATAATTGCTAGGATGCTCTTCATAATACATTAATTTAAGTTCAGACCTAGTTACATTTTCAATAATGATGGTCATTCTTTAGATTTATTTGCACAAAATTACCCTTTGATCTTTTCTTATATAAATCCCTTTTAACATCAACAAGTCCTGCATTTTGGGATTCTGAATTGTGAGAAACAACATAAAGAAGGCATCTGCTAAGTTTTGGGAAGATCTGTTGTATTTTCAGCATTTTATGCAGATTTTTGTCTTTCCCCAAATCAGTTATAATCACCACCTTAAGCAAGCAGATGTGAAATTGCAGCCTCCTCTCATATGGCTATCGTGGTGAACAACATATTTTAATAGAAATGGACAGAAATTATTATGGGGATAACTAAACTCAAAATCATCGGTTGGGAGATAAAATGTCAGTTTTACGTTGCAAATTATGTTTTATGGCAATGCATCAGTAGAACCATAAAATACAATTATTTGCGATCATGAAAAAAAAAAAAAAAAAAAAAAATTATTTCACAGATGGCAATTCTAAATACAGTTTTCCCTTTTAATATATAAATGCACTTTTTCATATTTTCTCCTTTCAAAATATCGTGCTTTGCATCCAAAGCTGCTCGTTTAGCAAGGTAACACCAGACGAGCGCCAATGAAAACAAATTTCTGACAGGATGCTACAGGATAATACTGTTGCAGTTGTTTTACATTATTCAGTCAGAAATCTGGTTATCTTCGGAAGTGCAATAGATATTCAGAATAGCTGTTGAAACTACAATTATCTGCCACTGTATAAACCTGTTATCAACACTGAAACATAGTTACATTTTGTGAGTTGAAACAGTTTTTGTTGTTCATTTATTGGTTTGTTCAGAATTGTGATACTGGATACTTATAAAGCGACAACTTTGATAAAATTAGATTTAAAATTTGACTTTTACATGTAGAAAATGAAACCATTTATAGTATACAAAAACTTTTATCGGAGAGAAGATTCATGTATTTCATGCATTTGCCATATGTCTTGTGTTAGAAATGGCTAACATTTTATCTTAAGGTATATGGCTGAAAAGAGAAATAGATAAAAAATCAAATTCTCATTCACTAACAGTAGTAAAATCCAAGTTTGTTAAAAATGCTATCATTTCAAAATTAGTAAAGTCTATGGATTTGAGATAGTTAGGTATATCTACATGTAATGTATTTTGCTTCAGTATTTGGCGGTGGAACTGTTTAAATTGCTTGTTATACCCCCGGTATACGAAGTAATAGGGTGTATATAGTTTTTGTCCTTTCTGTTTATATGTTTGCATGTGTGTGTAAAGTTTTTTGTTCTGTCAAAGATTTCTAGGGAACTACTACAGCTAGGATTTTGAAATTTGGTACAAACTTTGGATATGACCAGTTGTATTGTGTATGAGAGAATCAGCCTTCTCCTGCTTATCATTCTCTTTCTTTGTCCATTTTTTTCTTTCTCTCCAATAAAACTTCCTACCAGCCTACTCCTTATGATACCCCGCCACGCATTATTGGCGGGGTATTATGTTTTCCAGCTGGCTTTCTGTGTGTCCATCCATCCATCTATCTATGTCCGTCTGTCCGTTATTGCTTAGTTTCCGTTTGATAATTTGAGTATTTATCGACAGATTTTCTTCAAACTTAGCATGTGCATTGGTCTTATGAATGTCTTGGGTGGGATTGTTAATGGGCGAATTGCCCATTAACGGTCGAATTTCCATATTGTATAACAGAGTTATTGCCCTTGTCAGTGTCTTAAAAATGGGTTTTGGTCTGTTGTTCCTTTACACTTTGAAAAATCTGAATGAAATTTTACAGAAATGATCGAAATAAAATAAGCTTTCTGATATAAGCAGAATTTTGTCTACCATGGTTGTCTGCCCCTTTCACATGGCTATATACATGTTTTGGGCAAAAATCTGTTTAAAATCAGAATTGAATGGGATTTTTCTGAAACCTGCAACATATTATTAAAGTAATGTAAGCTTCCTGTCATGGTAAACATTTGGTCCCCAGGGATTATCTGCCACTGACACAGGGCTATATACATGTATAAAATCATAAAAAAATCTATTTCAAATCAGACCTTGGGTATATCTAATAATCTTGAAGAAATTTCACATAAATGATCGTAATAACATAAGCTTCCAGTTACAAGCAGATTTTTTTTCCAACAGGGTTACCTGCAACCTGCTGCAGGACTATATACATTTACATGTATAAAGTTATAAAGAGAGTGGTTTTCCTGAAACTTCCAACAAATTATCAGGGTAATATGAACTACCTGTCATAAATCTTGCAACAAATAGTCAAAGCAGTAAAAGCGCCATTTGCTAGTCAAAATTTTATCCAGAGAAGTTTATCTGCCCTCTGTTTCCGACTTAAATAATGTGTAAAACCATGAAAAAAATCAATAAAACGTAATAGAAAGGGTATTGCATGGTTTGCAGTGGCGGATATTACGCAGTCGTACTCATTTACGATGCTCATTCCCTTTGATTGTCCTTTTTTTCTTTCTCTCCAATTAAATTTTTGTAAAAGGTTTCTGAGGAACCACTTCAGCTAGGATTATGAAATTTGGTACCAAGGTTGGATATGATTAGATGTTTTGTTTAAGAGAGAATCTGCCTCCTCCTCTTATCATTCCCTTTGTCCATCTCTCCAGTTTTTTTTTCAAAGATTTCCCAGGAACCGCTACAGCTAGGATTTTGAAGTTAGGTATCAACATTGGGTATGACTAGTTATATTGTGTTAGAGAGAATCAGCCTCTTCTGCTTGTCATTTTCTCTGTTCCTCGAGTTTTTTTTCTCTCCAATTAATTTTTTGCCAAGTATTCCTGAGGAACCACAACAGCAAAAATCTTGAAATTTAGTACAATTGTTTGGCATGACTATTTGTATGGTATAAGAGAGAATCCTCCTTCTGCTCATTATCATTCTCTTTGTTTGTCCTTTTTTCTTTCCCTCCATTTTTTTTAAATTTCTGAATAACCACTACAACTGGGTTTTCGAAATTTGGTACAAACGTTATGTATGAGTGGTTGTATTGTTTAAGAGAGAATTAGCGGCCTCCTGCTACAATTCCTTTTTGTCCATATTTTCTTTTTCTCGGATTAAATTTTTGTCAGAGTTTGAAATTTGGTACTACCTTGTGTAATACTAGTTTGTATGTGTATGAGAGAATAACCCTCCTCCTGCTTATCAGTCCCATTGTTTGTGCATTTTCTCTTTCTCTGAATATAATTTTTTTGTCACAGACATGCCTGCTTATATGAGATCTTAGTTTTGTAAAGTTTGTATACATCTTGAGAATGGACAAATATATTTTTGGAAAAGAAAACTAAGCTCATGAGATAAATTTTTGACTTCTTTTCCATTTTTCCGTTTTTTCCTTCTCTCACCCCCACCCCAGTGTAATAAATGGGGGAAATTGTATCGAAGGTTTCTCAGATTGCTATGCAAATAGGTTTACGCATAGGTTGAAACTGATTATTGGAATCATACAGGTGCTGCTGCTGACTTAGGTCAAGGTCACAGACGTAGGTGTTTATGTAAATTGCTGCTAAAAGATTGTGGCAAATTTGTATATTCTTTTGCTTATTGCAAATTTTTTATGGAACCGTTTGGTATTTGGCTATAGACCTTTCACTGGGTTAATAATAGATTGTATTGTCTGTTTGTTATTCAACATTTGCTTTAAAGTTTTGTAATAAATGTGTTTTAGTAGGAGGTGGCGCTTGCTAGGGGTATACGTGAGCCCCTGCTTACACGTTTTTTTCTAGCAAAGTTAAATGTCCTGAAGATCTTTAGAATCGCCACTATACTATGTAAAGATTTTTGCTCACTTTTACAACAGGAAGAGCATTTGCACCCACAACAGTGTTGGCATCCTACACTGCGTTTAAGTTTTGGTTAAACATTTTATATGATAGATGATAGATAGAGAACTGTCAGGCAAGCTACCTTATACGTAGACAGATTAATTCTCCTGTCATGGCAGTTTATGATTATAACGTAGCAAACAGTTATCTTAATCATGTGATATACCACATGCATGTATATTTTTACCGTTTCATACAGTTAGGCACTCTGCATAGCATATACTTCTGGCTTCAATTTGTTTTTACGTAAACTCATTATCATATGTAGTTGTTTTGATCATTGCATTTCTTTGATCGGTACATTTCTTATCAAAGATGTTGTCATAGATTTCTTACAGTGTAGGAATACACGTCGAAATATTTGCATAATCATGATAATGTATTGCTTTACGTATCACCTAGCAAGCTTGTATATCCCCATCTTTCAAGTTAATTCACATCAAGCATACCCATTGTATCATAGTATACATGTTTAACCACATTTGATTATATATATTTCATTTCATATTTGCAGAAGGTTTATATTATCGGGGCAAATTATTGAACAGAGACTTTTGAAAAAAATATATGATTAATATTTATGAAAACAGAAAAGACTCAGACCCTCCTGTGCATCTGCAGACTAGCTAGAACTTTTGCATTTTATTGACTCTGCAAAATCTACCTGTGCCAGATGAAGGTGCATTGGTGTAGGGTCTGGTTTTGGTCTTCCTGTTAGCAAGTGGATAACGCTTCATTCACTGTTTGTGTTTTGTTTTCTGACTTATATTGGGAGAAGCGTGTTTGAAAAATATACACGACATTTGTAAAGATGTCAGTTAACACTAATTTATGTTTAGGGCATGGTCTTGAGTTTTGTGACTTACAGTAACTAGTAACAGTTACTCATTGGAAAATTTTAGAGACATAACTCTGTATATAACAGGTGAAACATTCCTGTTAATCATTCTTGAAGAAATAACTGTTTCTTTGTCACTTATCAATTATCAGCCTCATAAATTTTTCAAGTTGAAGAGTGTTAAAGGTAAGATTTTCACATTTAAAACAGGCACCCTGTCCAGTGGTCAGCCTCAAAATATTTCCATAATCTTAAAAGAAAATAAGATTGCTGTCTTGTAATTATTTCAGCAATTGTTTAGCTAAATGGGAGACCTGGCCCGACAGCCACTCTCCTACCAGTATCTACTCCAGGAGAGCTGCAGCTCTATTAGGCTAGAGTAAAACAATGGATGTTTACTTATTTTGCATATCGCACATTTAGATGAAAATCATGTGCATGTAATTTTCTCCTGTAAGGCAGACTTTCTGTCAATAGCCAGTTTCCTTATTACGCACATCGCACATTTAGATGACAATCATATGTTATTTTCTCATGTAAAAGTAAAAAGTATGCAAAGACCAGGAACTGAAACAATCAAAATCCAAATCCAGCCCTCAAACCATAGTAAGGCTGACTGTCTGTCATTCAAAGATCTGAATGAATCAATCAGTTTGAGTCAAATAAAAATGAATTTGGTTGTGTTCGTCTAAGCAGTTAGGCTATTTGGTGTCAACAATATTTATTTATCAAGAATAATACAAAATTCATTTAGGACAACCGCGATCGCGACTCGTTGGCGATTAATGGCTTTATTCCATCTTTCGAATGTGTTCTTTGCTCTCGAAGGAACTCTTTGAGATTTTAGTTTAACTGACTATAATGACCAGCTTATTGTCTGTTAATTGCATGCACTGTTTGGTCAATTTAACGATATTATATGCATCAATTTTGTTTTCTTTGGCATTGTTAATTAATGTTGTGGTGTATCACAGTGACATTATGTTTAGTGCCCTAATGTTCTTAAGTATTTATGTAAGTTTCAACTTATTAAATTGCAGGAGTATTGGGACATGGTAAGAACCGGTGCTTAACCTGCGACTCATGTATATTTTAATGGCTATGTAGGTGCTGCTGGTTAAAGCGGTCTTTGTTTTCAGCTTGCCTGTACAAAAGTATAGGGAGCTATTGTTGTCACCCTGGCTTTGGCATGGGCATCACTGTGTAAAGTTTTACGACAAAGTTGTTTTAAACTTTCAAATCTCAACACCCACTGACCAGAACCTTTTGATATCTGGAATATAATGATATCATAGCATATCCATTTATTCTAAAACAATACAATACAATACAATATGAGGCATTGGAGTGGGGCATAGGGGTCAAAAAAAGGTCACACATACTTTAAAGGATAACGTCGAAGATTTTTTAACATTCATATCTCAACAGCCACTGGCAAGAACCCTTCCATGTTTAGAACATAATCATATCATAGCTCAGCCTTTCATTACATGTCACTATACCACAGGTTTAGACCATGGGATGGGACTTTGGGGTCAAACATCAGATCACAATGACTTTAAAGTTTTTCGACAAAGATTTTTAAACATTCATATCTAAGCTACAACTGACAAGAACCCTTTCATATTTGGAACATAGCCACATCAAAGCATAACCTTTGATAACACAGTACTATACCTGGGGTTCAGACCCTGAGTGGGGCTTAGGGGTAAAAAATAGATCACACTCACTTTAATGTTTTATAATTAAGTATCTCCTTTTCTTATGAATGGATGCTTTTGATATTTGCACTGTAGTTAGTTATTGGTCCAAAGTGTTTACAGAGGAGTTCCCCTACTCCACTCAGTGACCTTGAAGTCAGTATCATGAACTTAGAGATTTGGCGTTTGGTTCAAGTATTCTGATAGCATACTGTTTCATAGTCCTTGGGATGGATTAAGTTTATACTTGAACTGCTGTTAGATACTGGCTTGAGTTTCCACAAAAAAGTACCCCCAACCCATTGGGTGACCCTGAAGTCAGGGTCATTGATATAGAATTTTATCTTAAAGCTCTTGTTTATAAACATGTTGACTATACATGGACATGCTTACATGAAGTTTAATGTAGTAAAAGCCATAGTGACAAATGCTTATTAGGTGGGCAAGCACCAGTTCAGGCGAGCTATGCTGTGAGGCGACAGCTCTTGTTTTTGCTATTTGTGCATTATAATCGGTAGATGGTAGATAATACTTAGACAAAGTTCCACTTAATTTAAGGAAGTGTGAATATTAGTCATGCATGTATTTTTTATAACAGGAGCTTCGTATATTTTTGCATATTTTAGTCTGCATTTGGTTTGCAAGCACCAGGGTCAAATTTAAGAGTTTAAACAGTGAGAACATAATACAGAAGTAATACCCGAAAGTGAGTCTCTAGCTCAAGAACCTATACCACATTTGCTCTGATGACAAGAAAAGGGTGTCACACAATGGATATTTTCCTGGGCATAATATTCCTTATACTTCATGAAACGAATCGGTGCTATTGGATGCCGATACAGTTGTCACGTGCTGAATGTTTATTTTGCATCATATCTACAGAATGTGCACGTTTGGCTCCGGTGTTGACAAATCAAACGCACATTAAGTCACGTCATTTAATTGACTAATTCATCATCATTGTTGGGTTGCTTGTACTTTGATTGCATGTACTGGAGGAAATATGAATATCGCGCCATATACGCTGTAACACAATGTTTTGGCAGAGGTTTAATTAACCATCTTCCTGTTATGGTTACTTAGATGATTGCCATTCTCATTTTCAGTTTTTCACTTACTGACTTCTTATCTAACTGGCATAGCTAATTCAAAGAATAAGTCCCGCCAACATACGAATACCATTTACCATGGCACGTTCATGCTTTGGCGTTAGATGGTAAAGAGATTTCATATGGGCATTAATAAATTCAGATTCCAGCTGAATATCTTGTGATGCATATGTTGCTAATATAAAGTTCACATTACTGCATACATGGTAGGCACATAGGGGGTTAAAATTGTAAAATTCTTAATTCATTTTGGTTATTATAAATACCCCTTGTGACAACACCAGTGGTGAATGGCAGCTCTTAGGTCTTTGTTTACACAAATTCACATTTTTTTCACGACTATTTCATGCAAACGAGTGGAAACATTCAGCGATTGTGAATTAGTTATATCCATGCCCTTAAAATGCTACAGCCCGGTACCTATTAAAATGACTACACTGGCGAACCCTGGTCCCACTAGAATGGATAACGAAGGGCCATCACACGTTGAATTAATATCACAGTTCTCGTTTCAGTCGTTGTCATTGCTCTGAACCAGTTGGCGTTTCCATGAAACCTATTAAAATAAGGGTCGATAACTGCCCTGGGTCGAAATAAGACGACCCTACTATAGCTTTGAAAGGGCGTTAAGGCCACAACCAAGACGTAGACAATGATTGCCCCTAGCAATAATGTTAACGGATTAAAACTTAAGTTCTGTGATATTGTGGATAAAAAACTATGAACGTGATGTGTACGAATTACAGTTTTCAATGGATAGGATGTAAGAGGTTTTGGATTTTTGTTCCACGCTTGGGAAAATGCAGCTTCCGGATTTGGGCTTATGTAAAATTAAATTCAGAATACGACAAAGGTGTTCGGAAATCATTATGGGTGCTTGCTTATGTAATCTTTTACAGACAGGGCTTTAAGATGGGGGTAATATGATATTAACATTTTCATAAAATTGATAAAGCATTTAATGGATGTGTATGTATTTAGGAATATTTCTTGGGTATACCGTATTCGGTTTGTGAGACAACTGCTAGTGACGGTCTGGCTTTGACTTGGCGTTTGGCCGGGGCCCATATTACGTAAGCTGTTAAATCTACTTTTGCTCTAGATTAGTTATTAAGGATGTTCTGTCCCATCGATTTTGTCAAAGTGTCCATCAAACTTTCAAAAAACCATCAAAATCTTGAATTGTATATGCCAACGAATAGTGGTCCATTTGAAGGACATATTTTTTGGGCTATGAATATCCCTGTATTTTGTGTACGTGTACATATCACACTTTAGTGATACCATCAATAGATTTTTTCGTAGCATATCGCATAGTTACGTATATTTCGCTGCACGTTATATTTATATGTTTTTGTAGTTTTCATCAAGAGTGTATATATTTAAGTCACAGCAACCAGTGTCTGCATAAGTGGCATAGTAGTTGTATGATATATTTCACCCTGCTTTTAAGTTAATCTTATTTTCCTATTTGTAAACATTTCACTCTTTAGCGTATACCTTCCACTTAAAAAATATATATTTCAGTTAAGACAGAAATGCTGAAAATTTTGCTCGTATTACATAATTTTATATATTTGAACACCATATATTTATTTTGATTTCTGAGGCATGTTCAACATTGTGGACCCCATACAGTAGCTGTTCAAATCTGCTTTTGCTCCCAATATAAGTGAAGGATTCTCGAGCTCATCAAGTTTATCAAAAGCTCGAATTTTTTTATGTCAGTGAATGGCGTGCCTGGGCGTTTGGTTAAATGGAATGACCAATCATTGTTTTGGGCCAGGAATATCCCTGTATATTATGTATGTGTACATATCATACATTATCAATAGATTATTCGTAGCATGTGGCATAGTCACCTATGTTTAGTTTCGCATTATATTGATATACAATGTAGTATTCTGCAAAAATTAGTGTGGTTAATTCACAACAGTCGGTGCCTGCATTAGTTCCATTGTAGATTTATGATATTTTTCACCCTGTTCGCAAGTTTTTTTTATAATTTTTAGTTTTATTTACCAGTAATTCTTTTTATGCCCCCGCCACGAAGTGGGGAGGGGCATATAGTTTTGCCCTTGTCCGTACATACGTCCGTCTGTCCGTACGTACGCACACTTTGTAGTACTGTTCTTGTCTCCGCAACTCCTCCTACAGTATTTCATGCAGGGAGTTGAAGCTTGCAACACAGTTCAGACATGCATTGAACATGTGCATAAAGGAAACAGAACTTTGATTCAGATCTTTATTGCAGAATTATATCTTCTGGAATAACATACATATTTTGACCATATTTCACAATGTAGTACTGTTCTTGTCTCCGCAACTCCTCCTACAGTATTTCATGCAGGAAGTTGAAACTTGCAACACAGTTCAGACATGCATCGAACATGTGCATAAAGGAAACAGATTTTTTATCCAGGTCATTGTGGCAGAATTATATCCCTTGGAAGGACATACATATTTTGATTGTATTTCACACTTTGTAGTACTGTTCTTGTCTCTGCAACTCCTCCAGTAGTATGTGGTGTTGGGATTTGGAACTTGCAACACAGTTCAGACATGCATCGAACATGTGCATAATGGAAACAGAACTTTAAGTCAGGTCTTTATTGCAGATTTATGTCCCCTTAAATGACATACATATTTTGACCACATTTCCATGGCCCATATACAAGCTCACCTTTTGTGATCGCTCTAGTGGCCTCATTTATGAACCTATTTTGGTATTACATCACAGCTATATTGGGTATGACAATACCTCAAACATGTTTGCGTTTCAGGTTGGTAGGATCTAGGTCAAGGTAGGTCACAGTTGCTATTTTCAGAAAAACTTGGGCATCGCTCTAGCGCTTTTATTTATGTATCAATTTTGATATAACTTCACATAAATGTTTAGGATAACAGTGTCTTGAATAAATTACTGTTTCAGCTCCGATATTCAAGGTCAAGGTCACAGTTGCGATTTTTTGAAAAAACTTTATCATCCCTCTAGCCCCTTGATTCATTGACAATTTTGATGTAACTTCACCCAAATGTTTAGTGTGACAATATCTTGGACAAGTTGGCATTCCAGAATTTCAGGTCAAGGTCAAGGTTACACTTGCTATTTTTAGAAAATACGTTGTCATCCTTCTGGACTGATTTTGACAGAACTTGACACAAGTATTTAGCGTGACAATACCTGGGACAAATTCTCGTTTCAGCATTGTAGGTCCAAGGTCAAGGTCACATATGCTGTTATAGGTACTTGTAAATCTTTGTCATGGTTCTAGCGTCTTTATTTGTTAACTGATTTTGATATAACTTCACACAAATATTAAGTATAACAATATCTTGGACAAGTACACCTTTCAGGGATGTAGATTTTAGGTCAAGATCACAGTTGCTATTTTTAGAAAAACACATTGTCATCCCTTTAGCACTTTTATTTATTGACAGATTTTGATGTAACTTCACACAAATGTGTTTTAACACATTACTCATCTAGTGAGGCATATGGCGGGGGAATTCATCACCTTTAGTGATTGTCTAGTTTTAATATATCTTACACTTCATGGCCTATCATTCAAACAGCTGTGCAGACGCAGATCTGTTTAAGAACCACAACACATTATTTTTATGAAGAATGCAGTTTTCAATGGAATTAATACCAAATAAGTCAAATACACCTCTTAGATGGATCTTCGATTGTACGTAATCTGTTTAGACTAATTCATGGCTCCAGGTGTCTGTCCGTCCATCTGTCAGCCATGCTTACAGCAGCTGTGTGATTCAAGAACGGTTTGAATATGAGTTGGACTTGAAAAATTAAGCAGGCAAATTCTATTAGTTTTGTAAAGGACATCTTGTATACAAACACTGTGAGCTGGAAGTATAAATTTGGCATGGATTCACAAATGAAGATGTTGATGATTTTATTGACGTTTGAGCATACGCAGTAACAATTTGCGTGATATATGACTCTTTTTCCTACTATGGCATTTTTGAAGCCAAAACATTGTGAACTAAATGCCTCGAGAACCGTTTAATCTTTGGCTTTCTACATTGATGTAGTTGGCATGATTAACCGTCAGTCGAATTCCCTGGCAGAGTTTGACACATCGTCTTACTCAAGCATTATAGTCACGTACAACGTTTCAAAAAAAAAAAAAAAAAAAAAAAAGCTTGACAACGCCTTAGCAAGGGCAATGGTATTTAGCATTCTGGCCAAGGCAAAGGTGAAGCTGACCTAATCAACTTTATTAAAATTTGTAAATAGATCCCTTCATCATGTTCTTGACTTATGCGTTCAGGGATGAACCGCTTTAGAGGGAGCGTGGTTGTTTCGCAAACAGGTGATTTTTGACGCAGTTTATAATAATGCGCTCACTTTGAATCTTGTGAGAATTTTTTTAGCATGTAAAATATGGCATTTTCCAGTCTGGTTAGTTTACCGGTATTTAACATGTCTAAATGGGTTTGCATAGTTTATACATAGAATAAGAGATGGTAAAAAAATATTAGATTTTTATTGACGTTCATGACACGAAGTAAAAACGTTTTGAAGGAACAAAATGTTAAAAAAAATTGGTTAAGGCAGTGACTAACAAAAATTATAGCATTTCCTTGATATAATGTTATCTTTTATATTTCTGACAGGGTATTGGCAATCTTGAGAATTTATCGACAAGTCTGCAGCAGTTGTGGGCTTTGTCAGAGGAAGTTGCTGCCCATCAGACAAACAGAGCGCTAGGACGATATGAGGTTAGTATCATGCAATATATAAAATGATTTGTTACTTGAGCCTCGACAAGACAAAACCAGCAGCGTGTCATCTGGGCCCAGGGAAAACTTAGATCAGCCAGGGCATTTGCCAAGTATCATCAGAGTCTTTGCAGTCCGCACGGAGCTACTTAGACCCTTGACTACCCTTTAAGCACACCGCAAAGACTTTAATCAGATGCCCAGGCTGACCTGAGTCTTTGCCAAGCGCACATGCAACTTTGTTGGTTTTGTCTAGCTGCGGCTCTTTTTTGGCTTGTGGTTTCGGCCACAAGCCAGTATTCATGTCGTTTAGTGATACCGAGTTATTTTCGGAAGAAATGACGTCACGCTCATTCGGAAAATACCAGGAGAGTTGGCATATACTAAAATATGGAGTGGGGTCAATCTATGGAGTGGCGTGGTTTTTTGGAATGGTATTTTGGAGTATTCTGGACAAGAAACCATGCCTCACCATTTTCGGGCAATGACCAGTTGCAAAATGCAAAGGGGCATGTTCTGATTTATCTCCTGGACTAGCCAGATTATGTGAAATAACATAATAGCTTGCTTGAAAGCATAATACTATGAACCAAGCTAGGCCAAGCCAAGTATACTTTGGGGAACAATAATTAAACATTTTGGCCATACTGTATATTTATCCGAGTCAGCAGCATTAAGTCTTGGCAGTTTGAAAAAAAAAAAAAAAAAAAAAAACACTCCACTCCAAGGCTCCACTCCAAAGGTTGACTCCACTCTATATTTTAGTATATGCCGGGCGATTTGTTGTACCTTCGCGTACGTCATAAAATACATACAATTTCACCTGCTACTTTGCCTCGGTGCATTTTTTTTATCCACATCCGACAACAGAAAATGTATAGGATCGCCCACATGGTAATGATCAGACTGCGCAAAATGCAGTCTGATAGGTACCTTTGTTGGTCGCATATGGCATAAAGCAGGATTCCTTTATGAATCGCCTATGGCATGTTTCAAGGGAGGTAATACTTATACTCTGAGTATAATTTGCAACAAGTCTTCGTTAATTTTGTATGACTCAGTAGACTAGTTTCTTAAAGGTAAAGATAATTTTTAAACAACATGATAAATATACAAATTTGAACGTAAATAATTACATGTCAGAGTGATAGCCAGCAGAATGTATATATTTTTGAAAGTTTGACGTATTACTGTATATTGACCTTTCACTAATAAAAAATAAATAAATTATATTAAAAAATTGGATTAATCGAAGATCAAACTTTGAAACAATGTGTTCCTAGTGGCTCAACCAGCCCTTGGGGAACGTCGTTAGGAAAACTGAACTGAACGGAAGCTCAACATACACGTTTCGTCCTATCAATATATGCAGAATTACTGCGTCCACAATCTACATTACTTTATGGGCAAAAAATATCCATGTTAAGTCCTGTTACATGGAGTGAAATATGATGAAATCTAGAGTTGAAGTCTATTTCCAATATTACATAAGGACATGCTATCTCTCGCCTGTTTGCGCATTATCACAAAAACAACGTTAAGTATACGCCACCGGCACCGACGGTGATAATGCCGCAGACACAGGAACAGTAAAGTAATACACATGTAGATCTACCTAGTTTCTGCTAGTAGCAGGCGAAACTAAAATATTATCTGAATAGAAAATAAATCCGAGCAGATCAGAAATATAATCAGCTTCACAACACCGCATAACTCTTTGCTAGTGTCGAGATTCCTGTATATGTGCACAGTTAGGCCTACCGGTCGCAGAAGCTAAATGTGACTGACTTTCACGGCGTATTGATGCTTTGCATCAATGTTTTCTTGTAACAGTCTCTAATGTTGCCTTTTTATTTCACCTATACAAATGTACAGAGAAATATTTACACATGTCGACGATTTCCTTAGATGAACCTTTACTGGGCTGACGATGTACATACATCCATGAACAACACGCAGTCATGTGCGACGTCACAGATTATTCGACGTCACGGATTATTCGATAAGTTGATTGGCCGACGTAACGTTTGATATACGTCGTCATAGTGACGGCTGTTGAACGTCATTACCAACCACGTTGGTAAATAGCTATTCTTCGTCCTTTCCTTGGCGTAAAATTAGCCAGAACTTCACAAATAAGTACCAAAATTGATGTGAAAACATAGTATAAATGTAAGAGAGAAATTTCATTTTTCGGAGGTTCATGGGAGTATGAACGCAATGGGTTCCGTGCTTTAATGTTCCCAAATGTTGTAAAGCAAGCAAGTTATTATCTCAAACAATAGTAGCATGCATTTTCTTCTCAGAGTGTCAAAATTTCCTTCTAGTCACTGTCACTGATGCTACTAAAACCAAAAATGTAGTTCAGTGAATATATATTTGTTGTCTTTTTTTGATGCCAAGTTCAGATGTGCCAAGATTCCACAGACACAGGTTTTAAACAGTCTTTCCTAAAATATTGATTCAAACTAAATGTGACTTAGCAGCCATATAGAACAGACTTGAAATAGGTCCATATAGTAATTTTCCTTGAGACATGCCGAACGGCTTAAACGTTGGAAAACTCTCTCTCTCTCTCTCTCTCTGTGCGTGCGTACGTGTGTGTGTGTATGTGTTTGTGTGATTTGTCTCTTAACGTCCACGGTAAACAGCAATGGTCAATTCGGGACGGTCAGTTAACCTAACCACACTATTCCTGGGCAGGCTTAGACCTCCTAAGCGGTTAACCAGTACTAAGACCGGATTTCGAACCCAGGGCCTCTGACTTATGAGTCAAGTGCCCTACCGATTGCGTAACACGGCCCGTTTGTGTGTGTTTAAATATTTCCTCAATCTGTTTTTCAAATAAAGTCTACACTTGTTTTTACCTCACACCTGTAGATAATGCCACCATTCAAGAAGTTAAGAAATTTTACTTTGCTAAATAAAAAATAGCAACAGAAAGAGCACTAACAACTGGGTTTACTTGAATAAACAACTCATGAACATTTCACTGTCTTAGCTGGACAAGCCTTCCTTTTAAAAGGAAATTTTATTTCAGTTATCTCACACGGACTGGATCCTTAGGCAGACTACAAAGTTTACTTCTTCACAGTTTCAAGAACTGTAGCATATTAAGACAGCAAGCCTAGAAGACAAACAGTATAGATCCAGATCTATAATTTTGTAAATTCAGCTGTCTTTTAGCCCTTTTGTCCTTTTTTGTTATGTTTTGGTTAAACAGGTATACAAAGGTGCCTTCCTTACAACTTTGTTCTTTTTATACCGCCTGGGTATGATTTTTAACAACATAGTTCTATCATACAAACCAGTATAACTGTTGTTACTGAATACATTTTTGCTGTCTTTAAAAATGTAATTTTCAGCAGCCGTTTTTAAATTTTGCTTTCTCTTAAAGTGTAATTGTCAGCGCAGATAATGCTATATATTAGTATATATGGTTTAGAGATGCTAGTAACACGCTATGCCTTGCACACTTAGTTCGGGCGTTCTTTTCCACAGATGCCATATGAAAATGATACTTATGAGGTATCATATAGTACCTCAAGAGTTTCCTTTGTATTTATAGTTTATGCAAATCTCAAATCAGTTAAAAAATTTCTATATGTCTGTGCTAAGTTATTACTTAAATCTGAATCATGAAAATGGTGAATAGTTGATTGACCGGTATTCTCATCTTGCTGTATTTTCTTATTATAGGTGGATGGATGCTATGAAATAAATTTACTTTCCTATTCATAACATGGTGTGATCTTCAGGACATAACAAGTCCCAGAATGACAGGCTTTTTATTTGAGTAGACATTGTATTGAAAACAATATTTAATGGATGACAAGAAGAATAGTATTTAATATTTTAAGTGAAAGAACATCCTATAGACGGACATTTATTCACATGATGTTGAAACAGGGCCATTTCAACCTCACTGCAGCGTCATTGGCCTTGATACGACGTTGTTGGTAGGATTATGAACACTTCTTTCATTGGTGGACAGCAGTCACTTCTATTTATAACGGAGGACAAAATCATTCTTGTGGAATTGACTCAAATGAAATTGTTGAATTTTGCGACCTACTCACTGTCACAACTGAGTGACCCACTCACAAGCTGGCATATGACTTGTTTTTTTTGTTGTTGTTTTATTTTTTAATACATATGAGCCGCGATACGAGAAATCCAACAATGTGGTTGTGCGCCCAGCGCAGACTCAGATTAGCCTGGGTATTAGCCCAGTCACACCAGACTCTTCGCTAAACGCCTAAAGGGTAGCTAAGGGTCTAAGCTACCGCCATGCGGCCAGGGAAGACTCTGGTCAGACTGGGCGGATACCCAGGCTGATCTGAGTCTACGCTGGGCGCACAACCACATTGTTGGTTTTGTCGTGTCGCGGCTCATATGTTTGAGTAAAATGGCATGGAATACATTTTTCAGTCAAAACAGAAGATCAATACGTTGTTTTGTCTATATGACTATCATGTCATGGCTTCTATTGAAACTGAATATAAAAGTAATAGAAGTGAAATGACCATTTAGCATATAATGCTCATCTTGATATTCTTTTTTTATTTCAGTGCTATGCCTTTTATGGACCAAACGTAACATTATTCAGAGATATTAGTGCATTAGCTGCTGATGTGTGTTGTTTAGATTTTTTAAATATTAACTGTAAAAACGTTTCCCTGTACATTATACATAGTGCAGATTATATTTTATTTTTATACGCCCGTTTTGAAAAAAACGGACGTATTATGTCGTGGCGCTGTCCGTCCGTCTGTCCGTCCGTCCATCTATCCGTCCGTAAACATTCTTGTACATGCCATAACTCAGTAGCCATTTAGGATATCTTAATGAAATTTGGTAGGCATATGTATCAGGGTGGGGGAACGTGTCGCAAACAAGAATGGTTGCTCCCCCTTTCTTACTTTTGAAAGTATGCCCCTTTGATTAATTTTTTCCCTGTAAGTCTTGTACGCGCCATAACTAGATAACTGTTTGGGTTATCTTTATAAAACTTTATAGCAATGTGAATGAAGTCCTAACGATGTGTCGCATACAAAAGTGGCTGCTCTCCCTTTCTTCGTTTTAGAGTTAATCCATTTAATTAGTTCTTATGGGCTATTTTTGTGTTTTCTTGTACAATATATTGTCTAGGGAAAAAAGTAGAACTAAAAATGGTATATCTAGTGTATTTAGGTTATCTCCCTTGTTCCACTTACATTGAAAGCTGATTTTTGGAATACTAGCAGTATATCATGTGTTAAATATTTAGATGATGTTGCAGTAATTATACCCCCACTTTCAAAGTGGGGGGTATACTGGTTTACATCTGTCCATCCATCTGTCAGTCTTTTCCTCTGTCCTTCTGTCCCCATTTGATCAAATTTTTCATCAAAGATTTCTTCACAACCATACAAGCTAGACAGGTCATATTTGGTATACAGGTTGATGACGACATGTTGTATTGTGGGATTGAGAACCAGCCTTCTCCTGCTTGTTCTTCCCTGTTTTTGTCCGATTTTCTTTCTTTCCATACTTTGAATAATGAAATTTTTCGTCAAAGATTTCTCCACAACCATGCCAGCTAGAGTAGTCATATTTGTTATGCAGGTTGATGACGACATCTTGTATCGTGGGGTCGAGAACCAGCCTTCTCCTGCTTATTCTTCCCTTTATTTGTCCGATTTTCTTTCTTTCCCTACTTTGAATAATGAAATTTTTCATCAAAAATTTCTCCACAACCATGCAAGCTAGAGTAGTCATATTTGGTATGCAGGTTGATGATGATATGTTGTATTGTTTGATTGAGAACCAGCCTTTTTCTGCTTATTCTTCCCTGTATTTGTCCAATATTCTTTCTTTCCATACTTTGAATAATAAAATTTTTCGTCAAAGATTTCTCCACAACCAAGCAAGCTAGAGTAGTCTTATTTGGTATGCAGGTTGATGACGATATGTTGTATCGTGGGATTGAGAACCAGCCTTTTTCTGCTTATTCTTCCATGTATTTGGCCAATATTCTATCTTTCCATACTTTGAATAATGAACTTTTTCATCAAAGATTTCTCCACAACCATGCAAGCTAGATTAGTCATATTTGGTATGCAGGTTAATGATGACTTACTGTATTGTGGAATTGAGAACCAGACTTCTCCTCTTTTTATTCCCTGTATTTGTCCAATTTTGTTTCTCTCTTTGCTTTGAATAATGCATTTTTTTCGCAAAAGATTTCTATGCATGTGTAAGTTAGAGTAGGGATTTTTGTATGCAGGTTGATGATAACTTGTTGTATTGTGGGATTGATAACCAGTCTTCTCCTGCTTATTCTTCCCTATATTTTTCCAATATTCTTTCTCTCCTGACTTTGAATAATGTAATTTTTTGTAACAGATTTCACAGCAACCATTCATATTTGGTATACATGGTAACAATGATTTCTCTCCCTCTTTATGCTTTTTGTTACGAAAATAACATCATTTGATTTAAGCAAATAAGCGGTGGTATAGTTGGATTCGCTGACAGTTCTAGTTAATTATAGAGTGGTTGCCCCTGTTTGTCTGCCTGTCTGTCCTTTTGTTAACAATCTTGTTCATTCTATAACTCCTTTAGGACATTAAAACGGGCGTATTATGCGCCGCTTGCGAAGCCCTTGTTGTCCTTTTAGATCAGAAGATAAATTCTGAAAATCAGATTTTTTTGTATTGGTTTCGACTCTTAATCAAGTTCATTACTTTTTAATCGTTTAGATCCTTTTTGATACTAATCAGTCTTGAATTGACTGCCTTATTAAAATAAAGAAATAACAGTATGCTTTATCTCTTCGTTTCGTCACCAGATATTGTCAGGGTCACTGATGAGGCTTGAGTAGCCGAAACTTCGAAGTGTTGCCGACGTTCCTTCTTTTGAATTTGTTCTCTGCTCATGAAGAAACTCATTAAGATTTTAATTTAACTGTAAAATATATTCCAACTGTAAAATATATTCATAGAGATCCATATAGGGGTTATGTAGGTAATTTTGGGATGTCTCCGTAAAGTATATTTTGGGATGTCTCCATAAAGTATATTATTGGCATCACGTAAGAATTTTACCTAGCGATATGTGCAAACAGAAAAGAATAATATAAGCCTGGGCATCCGCGCAGCCTGATAAGCTATGAATATTGAGGAATCTAAAACAAGGAAAAATGGAGTATGAACAGTATTAGCCCTGATGCACAGGCTTTTAGTATTTAAGTACGTACATGGCGTAAGGTTCCTTTTTACTTGATGCTAATCGGATATGATGTGGTCACTCATAAGAAATAAGCGATAAAGTTCTGGGCCCAGTTGTTCAAAGCATCGTTAGCCTTACGAGCTCGTTAAGAGGTCAACTCGTAAAGTGTTTTATGACTTTATAACCAAATACACTGGTATTTTTTGTTGATAAAATGTGAGAAGCTTTTGCAGTGCAAAAGCTTTTCACATTTTTTCAACAAAAAATATTGGCTTATTTGAGATATTAACGGTTGAAATTTTAACGAAACGTAAACTAACGAGTTCGTTAGTTTTGAACTACCGGCCCCTGATGATTAAGCCACAGTCTCAATCTCACGTATTGAGGGCTAGGTTTTACCACGTTTTGTAAACGTGACAGAACGGAAGTATACGTTGTTAATCTTAGTGAATATGTTTGTAGATACAGCAAAATACGTGGCCAATTTATTTTTGATTTGAAATTCAAGATTCAAGAAAATTTTCATTTAACGTCGGGTTTAGAACAACAAATAACATTAGCTACATGAGCAATTTTCCGGAATGTTTAACTTAAACATGGCATTCTGATACATGTATCGTAAACCTAGTAAAACGTAGTTACACGTAGTAAAACGTGATCCAAACGTACTGAAACATAGGCAAAACGCATGAAATACACACATAAACGTAACAAGAATAACCTAGAGGTCCTCTTAGCCCCACTTTTACTGTCACGTATTGAGGACTAGGTTTTTTCTACGTATTTAAAACGTACCAAAACGGCAGCATGCGTATTACTCATACAGCTACATACGTGGCCTAGCTATGTTTGAGTTGAAATTTCAAATTAAACGTAGCATTTAGAAAAACTTACAGCATGCGTAGTTAAAACGTTTTGAAACATAGTCTAAGCGTACTAGAACGCAGATGAAACGTTTTAAGCAAGTAGCCATACCACATTATTCCTGGGCAGGCTTAGACCTCCTAAGTGGTTAACCAGTACTTACAGTTGTAAGTCACTGGCGAAAGTATGCGCACTTATAAGTGCACATACTTTCGCCAGTGACTTACAACTGTCCTTCTTGAATCAGCAGAAGAGGAGAGGAAAGTAAGTGGCCGGACCGATTAGTGAACCCAGGACCTCTGGCTGTTGAATCAGAAGCGCTACCAACTGCGTTAAACGGTCCGGCCAGTTACCTCGTGATAATGTCATTTGTCTGGAAAAAAAACTGTTGTGTGTTGGTTTATGAAATGAAGAAAGTTACCAGGACACTCCGTAAAATTGACTTAAGAGGTCAGTTTTTGAGGTGTTCTGATAAATGGCTCCATTTCATAAAATGATAGCATTTGGTATAGACAAAGGGCGTGAGTGCAAGGTAACTGCGCTTTACCATGTAAGAATTGGTCTTTGAAACCCTGAGATATACCGGTAGCTGAATTTCTGAATTGTTTCGAGATTATTTTCTTTTGAAACACTCGCTATTTATTGCTATAATCATGTGATCTTGACATACCTTCTCCACCTTGAAATGGCATACCGTAAAGTATCTGAAATTACCATTATAACCCTTCCTTTCGAGACCTGGGAGCTCTCTGTTTATTAGCTTAGAAGGCATTGGCTTATTAAAATGTATTTGCACACTATACATTGAATGTATTGTAACATGCATGCTCTGAAGAAATGGATAACAAGTTGCTATCATACAGAAATCATGTGATATTGGAGTATATACTACCATATTTGAACTGACATTTGGTGTTCAAAAATGTTCACTTGTTTATAGTCGGTTGTAACTTGATCATGCTGCTCAAAGGCATGATAGTCACATGTGACATGTGTTAAAATACTCGTATGCCCACAGTATCATAATTTTCTTCAAAATAAAAAAAGAAAAATAATCGTAATCTGGTATAGATTCGGAAACCTTGCATTCAATTCAGAACTGGAAACATGCAATCAGTTGTCATTGGTTTTATACTTAAATGTCATAGGTTCTTTTATCGCAGGCTTATTTAGAGGATACTGCACGAAACAAAATGCATTTCTCACATCAAAGATCACAATTTGCTATAAATGTCATCGATATTTGGATTGTGTCAGTATTCTTTAGATTAGTGATTGTTTTCTTTCAAGAGATGTTGTGAATTCCACTGGAGCTTTGGTCCTACTAAAGGCAGAAAAGGACTTTCATTTGCCATTTCATGCTATACAAACGTGTGCTGTAGGAACTTTTATATCATGGTGATATTAATAAACACTTGAGTATTAATTTTTGCATTGCAATATCTTCTTCCTAAGATTTCAGAAAATATTATGATTTAACTTACTCATGAAAGTCGGATAGATAAATAAATAGATAAACAACAGTTACTGTGGAACTAGTTTGACAATACCCATTTCATGAAATCTGCTAAGATGTGTCAAATTACTGATAAAATAGGAAGCGCAATACCGAAAAGGACTCAACTCCTGGTCACCGAAAAGACATTTCAAGTACCGAAAAACCATTTCGAGTACCGAAAAGGACATCTTGACCCCTGAAAGTTTGAACACCGAAAAGGGCCTTTTTCACCGGATGTTCTTGAAAATTACGTTTAGAAATGAATATTCCATAATATATTATTCTACAAATGTTTTATATCATAAATGGCAAATACAAGTCGCTTTCGGTGCCCGAAAGTTCTTTTCAATGGCACAAGTCCTTTTCTGTCTTTAGTAAGAATCCTTGAGTTTTGTTTATGGACGCTGTCTCCATAATTCCAAGTCTTGAGTTTGAATACGTCTGTGGGTCGCCGGGCCGCGTAGCGCAGTCGGCAGTCGGTAGGGCGCCTGACTTGTAAGCTAGAGGTACTGGTTTCGATACCCGGTCCGGCCACACTTTCATTTCCCCTTCCGCTGATTCAAGAAGGGCAGTTGTCAGTTACTGGTGAAAGTAAGTGCTGACTTAGTACTGGTTAACCGACATGACCATAGCTGTTTACCGTGACGTTAAACAATAACACAACAACAACAACAACGCCTGTGGGTCAGTACTTAAGTAATGTCATACTATAGTTGGAACGGCTGTAAATTGGGGCAGCCCAACTGTTTAATTAATTAGTCTGCACGAACCTTGTGTTCTAGAAATGCAGGTATCAGTATCATAAGAAGTGGGGTATCATATTTTGGTTATAGCTGACTGACATAAGTGATTAGTTGCAAGGCTGAAACTCTGAGGTCAGATATTGTTGAAGATGGGCATTTTCACACGTTCTGATATACTTATTTTAGCCGCGACACGACAGAACCAACAGTGGCATGTGCGCCTAATGAGGACTCAGATCAGCCTGGGCATCCGCCCAGTCTGATCAGCGCCTTCACTGTGCGCTAAAAAGGTATCTAAGTGTCTAGGTTACCTCCATGCCGACAACGAAATCTCTGATCAGACTTGGTGGATGCCCAGGCTGAGCTGAGTCTTTACATGGCGCACATGCCACTTTGTTGGTTTTGTCATGTTGCGGCTCATTTATAGCCAGTATATATGATTACTATAGTACGTGAATAGAGATCTTTAACCCTGGCCTACTTCTTGCGTTGCACTCAAGTTAAATTTTTTAAATACCCTTTCTGAAATAAAATCGAAAACAAAAAAATCAGATTTTGCATAAGATCTGCCCATTAGCATTTTACACATGTTGGTTAATGTCCTCGTGATTTTTGGAAAAACAACTTTGTAAACGTGCGAGAAAACAAAAAATAAAGAGAGAATAAAAATCATAGTGCATTCTTGGTGTTTATATATATATATATATGTAAGATATTGTGTGTGTTTCAAATCGGTAACAGCTAATTATTCAATGATTACCAGCTGATATTGACATGAGGCTTCTTTTAAAAGCTGATGCTGAAAGTCTTCATTAGGCTGAAAATAACTTAGCAGACTCTCTTAGCGCCATGAATACTCAAAAGCTCATCATTTGCACGGCAAGTATTTTTATAAAACTTATGTAATAATCATTTTAGCCGCACCATGAGGTAACGAATGTTATTTTGGTAGATGGATGGATGAATTGAGTTTTACGTCCTTTTCAGTATTTTACTCTTATCAGGGTGATGGGAGGCTGACATATTGAAAGGCTATGTGCCTTGGAGCCCCGTTATGGTTGTAAAAATTTCTGCTTCCAGCGGGTCTCACGCCGGGGCCAGCGCTTATCCTAGCTACTGAGCTATCGGGGGCTCCTCAATTTTGGTAGAGCATCATGCGCATTTGGCTAAGACAATGCTTATCGGAGGAAAAATGTACATACCCAGACTAAATGCAGTTGTGTTCATCATTCATTGCATGCATATATATGCTACAAGACCAGTTCTCTCACAGTCTCTCAACTCATGTTTTGACTCCATTGCTTGAAAATGGTCCATAAGACTTCTGTATACTGTTAAAACTTTAATCAGCCTCTTCAGCTGCAATTTTCGCTTTATACGGTATAGATTTCCCGGAGTCTGTTAATGATTATCACGCATGCAGTAGATATACCTTTTTACACGAATATACATGTAAATTGTGATATTAAATGAAGCTATTATATTCGAGTCCTCTTTATCCCTTTCAGTTATTGGCCAGAAAAATCTAATACCTACAGAAGGCCCCTGTCTGCTTCTGTATGCTGTGTGACCAGCTTCAGAGGTTATAAAACTTTTTTGTGTTCAACTCAACAGACCATGAACAATTATTCCCCTATACCATTTGCAGAAGTTTATTTGAGCCAAGACGCGAGAAAACCAACAATGTGGTCGTGCGTCTAGCGCAGACTCAGATCAGCCTGGGCATCCGCCCAGTCTGATCAGAGTCTTCGCTGTCCCCATGAAGGTAGCTTAGTCCTTGGCTACCCTTTAAGTGCTTAGCGAAGAGTCTAATCAGACTGGGTGGATGCCCAGGCTGATCCGAGTCTGCGCTGGGCGCACAACCACATTGTTGGTTTTCTCATGTCGCGGCTCATTTTATTTTTTCATTGTTTCTCTTATTTGAATGCTAAAATACGCCTATTCAGTGTTTAAATTTGAGCTAAGCCTCAGTGAGGATAGGAAATTTTTTATAATCTATGAGCCGGATCATGCTCACGTACAAAAAAAGACTTATCAGAGTCCCTTGTTAGAATTACGGCCCCTCGCTTGAGATATCCCTATTCTGAATGGACACTCATAATGGAATTAAATTCCGTTATTTGCAGCCCCAAAAGAGAACCATGAAAAGTGAAAAAAATGGCAATGATCAGGAACTGAAGCAATAAAATTCCACATCCCACCCTCAACACTAACAGGGAAAGAAGCACACACAAAAAAAAATCCCACCTATGACACCAGCTGGAAAAAAGATAACACAAAATTAGTCACCGCCAAAGACATCATCAGCATATGATCAGCCAATATCCATGTAGGTGTTCACCGGGCTAGCCTTACCATCACAAACAATATATCAGCAACAGGCATTGTAACAAACAACACTTAAACAATCAAGAAGAACCCTCGCTCGAGATATTACTATCCGAAATTGGCACTCGTGATTGAATTAAATTCTGTTATTAGCAGTCCACAAGAGAACCATGAAATAGTAAAAAAAGGCAACGATCAGGAATTAGTTCAATGAAATCACGTCCCGCCCTCAAGACCAACAGAGAAAGAAGCACATACACAAAAATTGACAAAAGCAAGTAGGAAAATTCTCAGGAACTGACACAATTCAATCCCAGATCCCACCCAAGACACCATCTGGGGAAAAGACAACGACATCACTAGCATGTGAACAGCCATTGCCCATGTAGGTGGCCATGGGGCTAGCCTTTACGTCACAAACAATATATCAGACATTACAACAAACAACACATAAACAACCAAGAAGAACCAAAACAGAAGTGCCGCCTTGGGACGGCCAGTTATGAAAATAAATTACCGGTCCCTTGCTGGAGATATCCCTATTATAGATGGACACTCATAATGGAATTAAATTCTGTTATGTGTAGCCCCAAAAGAGAACCATGAAAAGTGAAAAAAAATGGCAATGGTCAGGAACTCAAGCAATAAAATTCCACATCCCACCCTCAAAACTAACAGGGAAAGAAACACACACAAAAATAGACAAAAACAAGTAGGAAAAAATTCTCAGGAACTGGCACAATTCAATCCCAGATCCCACCCAAGACACCATCTGGGAAAACGGTAACACAGAATTAGTCACCACCAAAGACATCACCAGCATATGAACAGCCATTTCCCATGTAGGTGGTCACCGGGCTAGCCTTAAAATCGATTTAAGCCCCCCAGTAATTCATTACTGACCGTTCCAAGGCGGTAGTTCTGTTGTGGTTCTCTGTTGCCTGTTTTTGGTGTCAGAATTTCTGTGATGTTTTACCTTATGTATGTTCTTATTATTTTTGGTTCGGTTTGGGTTGCTGAGTGGCCACCTTTTGGGAACAAGTTGCTCACTCGGTTGGCCATATGTTCTCTGTATCTTGATTATTTGTAATCTTAGTTGTTTCCAACTATGGTTTGAGGGCTGGATTTGGATTTTGATTGTTTCAGTTCCTGGTCTTTGCATACTTTTTACTTTTAACATCACAAACAATATATCAGCAACAGGCATTGCAATAAACAACACATAAACAATCAAGAAGAACCCTCGCTCGAGATATTCCTATCCTAAATGGGCATTCGTGATGGAATTGAATTCTGTTATGAGCAGTCCACAAGAGAACCATGAAATAGTAAAAAAAAACTGGCAACGATGAGGATTTAGTTCAACGAAATCTCACGTCCCGCCCTCAAGACCAACAAGGAAAGAAGCACATACACAAAAAATGACAAAAGCAAGTAGGAAAATTCTCAGGAACTGACACAATTCAATCCCAGATCCGACCCAAGACACCATCTGGGGAAAAGACAACGACATCACTAGCATGTGAACAGCCATTGCCCATGTAGGTGGTCACGGGGCTAGCCTTAACGTCACAAACAATATATCAGACATTACAACAAACAGCACTCATAATGGAATTAAATTCTGTTATGTGTAGCCCCAAAAGAGAACCATGAAAAGTGAAAAAATGGCAATGACCAGGAACTCAAGCAATAAAATTCCACATCCCACCCTCAAAACTAACAGGGAAAGAAGCAAACACACAAAAATTGACAAAAACAAGTAGGAAAAAATCTCAGGAACTGGCACAATTCAATCCCAGATTCGTCCCAAGACACCAGCTGGGAAAAGACAACACAAAATTAGTCACCACCAAACACATCAACTGCGGTACAGCCATTTCCCATGTATGTTGCCACCGTGTATGTGGTCACCGGGCTAGCCTTAACATCACAAACAATATATCAATAAAAGACATAGCAACAAACAACACATAAACACCTACGAAGAACCAAAACGGAAGTACCGCCTTGGGACGGCCAGTATTGAAATTACTTAGGGGCGGGGTGGTGGGGTAGGGTGGGGGCTTAACCGATTTGTAGTCGACCAACCCTCACTCTATGTTCGCGAAAGACTCGCAAAGTAAACCGAATGAGCAGCTCTTTCCCAAACAGGTCGTCATTCAGCTACCATAATTAAAGCAGCAGCACCATCTATTTCTGGGCGGGGATGGGTGGAGTGCTTAAACTATTTTGACTGTATCCAAACCTTCGCCGTCTGTTTTTGCGGTGGTTCGAAACATTTAGATAGTTGTTTGGTCCGCATGGGGATTTACTAACTCATCAATGAATCAGCACAGGAAACACACAAATCACAGATAAGACCCTGTATGAATTAGAGACGAAGGCTCGACAGAAACAACATATTGCAACACATGGAGATTTCTGGGGTGTCAAACAACACAACTGAAATACCGGAACAAAAGAAAACCTTCATTTGAACCCCGAATAACCAATCAACAGACAAGGCAAGCTCCGTCTCAACAAACTAAACTAATAGCTTTATGTTGGGCCTATCATTGAGTCTGATGCCCGACCAACAAGCATGCAATTAAAGAATGAAGCAAAATTATTAACCATGTGATCTGAATCTGAATCTGAATTGTTTACTGGTGATACGCCAAAATTGACAATGTTTCACCGGGGGGGGGGGGGGGGGGGGGGGGGGGGGGGGCGTGACTGGAGGAAAATTAGTCCCTAGCTCTCACGAGAGATGAGAACTTTGACACACAATCATCTGACATTTCAGCAGAGGAAATCAGGGAATCAGGGAGGTCATTCCAGTCCCTGATGGTCTGGGGAAAGAAGCTACATTTATATGCATCTAAACTAGCAATGGGTATCTGAAATGCCATGGAATGTTGATTTCTGCAACGCCTAGTTTTGGGGACAAGGTCACCTGTAGGTATTCTGGCTTTACCTTTCAGACCTTTGTATAGCAATATGAGTCGGTTATCCTTCCTCCTCTTTTTGAGGCTTTGATCGGGTTAACCACTAAACATACAGACTGCAGCATTACATTTATGTTATATCCAATACTTTTGAAACGTATGATAATTTTTCTGAAGCTTATACTACAGTGCTAAAGAAGTACGCCGTGTTAAAATGGAGACTGATTGTCTCATATAAAATAATACTGGATGTGTACCATGATGGTGTACCAGTTATCGTCCTTTTCGTGAGTAAAACTTCCATCAGAGTGAAATTAACAAAGTCATGCGGTTACAGATGGGTAGAAAATGTGACTAACAATTTCGAACGAAGTTCTTAATGTGTTTATAACAGTTATAGGAAATGAGAACGAAAGAAGAACCAAATAGGTGAAATTAGGTCACCAAGGTTTAGTTTTATGAATCTATATTCAGATTTCAAACTCCTCAGAATGAACCCAATGATTCCAAAGGACCAAGAAACGTATAATCTTCACTGAAATCAATTACTGATTATTACTGGGAGGCGCAGTCGGGAAACAGCAAAAGAAAAGTGAAAATCTTAAAGCGTGCTGATTAAAAGAACTACAAATACTACGGTTAAAAACACAAAAGCATATCTGTACTTTAGAATCAACTGATAGTAGCCAGTCCAGCAGTGAACTCACTTAAGCTGGGGCTGACCTTGACACTATATGGAAGATTATTCCAATATATGATAGTTCTAGGAAAGAATGAGTTTTTATGATACTGGGTCCTGGAATAGGGTACTAGAAAATTTATATTTCTGGTTTCATTGATATGATGATCAACAGCAACTAGGTGAAACTTAATTTTATAGAGGATGATCAGGAAATTTTGAATTCTTCTATGTTCTAGAGTTTGCCAATTCAAGCATTGGAGCATTTCAGTCACACTACTGGTAAAATTATAATTGTTTAATACATATCTAGCTGCTGCTCTTTGCACCCTTTCAATCCTATAACTAAGTTTTCTGCCACGGATGCCAAACTGGGGGCGCAGTATTCAAGCTGAGGGCGTAAATAGGTATTGAATGCAGTTTCTTTTATTTTCTGATTTGAGGTCTGAATATTTCTTTTTATAAATTCAAGGGTATTGTTTGCTTTATTGATGGCATTTTCTATGTGTGTTTTCCAAGTAAAATCTTGACTGATGGTTAACAGAGATAATTAAGGGATATGTATGCGTATTTCTCCATAAAAAACGTATATTGTGACCCATCATTAGAACCGTCTCATCGAGACGGTTATAATGAGGGGTCACAATATATGTTTTCATTGAGAAATAAGAAAAATTATTTTATCTTTGAATTATTCTCAATACCCCCTCTTATCTGGAGTTCTGATGCCACGCCACAAATATCACGGTTGAAGTCTAACATACATGTACACAATTAAAGGACATACGGTTTAAAATATTATCGTAAAATATTTCCGGACACTTTGTAACATATCCGTCGTATCTCTCGACCTAATTTTATTCTGATGATGAAATGAGGTGACCGCTTTCCTCTTACCTTGGTTGACACTATTTATCCTTTTGAAAAAAAATATCAGAGACGCCGACAAGTACGAGATTTATTTGCACTAAAAGCTTACTTGAATGCTTGAATATTAGCAATGATTGATCTGCTAAATGTGTGATAGTGTGTTAGTGGTTGTGAGAAGGGCTGACACTGTCTTTAATCAAATATAAAATGCCAGTTGATAAAATGTCCTATTAAGTTTTTTTATGAGTGCATGTTCCAGTTTCCCTTCGTCAAACGTTATTAGCTGGAGTATACATATGGGGATGTCCCAGGGTACTAACCATATCGCGCACAAGAACGTCGTTTGTCGAACGCATTTTGGTTTCTGTTTTAAATAAGAAATAGAGTCTTGCTTACAGTGATTTGTTGCCCAATATATCATTCGTGAAGTGGATATATCGCGAGCGCGAAGCATCTCCCTATAGCAAAAATATTATATGTCGTATTTTGCAATTAAGATTATTATTTGTTAACAGTAATTTCAACTACAAAAACGATAAATGAGCCGCGACGTGACAAAACCAACAATGTGGTTGTGCGCCCAGCGCAGACTCAGATCAGCCTGGGCGTCCGCCCAGTCTGATCAGAGTCTTCGCTGTTCGCATGGAGGTAGCTTAGTTCCTTAGCCACCCTTTAAGCGCTAAGTGAAGAGTCTGATCAGGCTGGGCGGATGCCCAGGCTTATCTGAGTCTGCGCTGTGCGCACAACCACATTGTTGGTTTTCTCGTGTCGCGGCTCAAATGAATTTTGTCTTACATGTTAGGCGCTACACGTGACAATAAGCTGTGGGTCTTGTACCCCATACACCCCAGAGTCTAACGCCGACTGATTTGACTTCTTCACTGTTACGTCTATAGATTTTATTAATGCTAATAGAATTGTTGATGCGAAGAGAGAAAAGATTGAGCAAGATAAATGGTTGTAATGTTTGCATACCCTAAAGCTTTCGTCAGATAGTAAGCGAATGCATTTTCTGAAACCTACCTTCGCAGTATTGATCTTAGTCTCTTGCATAGGACACGTCAGGTAAATGCACTTCACTAATTCAACGGCGGTTCGATATTGAAAATATAGATTATTGGATTTTTGGCGTGTAATGGGTGAATTCAAATGTAATCTTGAAATAAAATATGAATGATACTTTTTTTTTAGAAATGATGTGTAATATTTGAAAACAATTTAGAAGAAAAAAGGTTTGTGAGATAACTAAATTATTGGTATTATTATTACTATTTCCTGCATTGTGTTAAAGCTTATATTTGTTGACATTAAAACGGGTTAAGAAACATCTTTAGACAGTTGTGTTTCTGTACACTTATGCTTTATTATGGCAAAGAAATATGATGTTTAAGAAATAGATCAGCTCTAGCAGTGAATTGTTGAGTAATAATTCACTGTTTGGAGGTCAGTTGTAAAGTAGATCATATCACGAGCGCGGAGCGCGAGTGATATATCTACTTACAATTGACCGACAAACAGTGAATTATTACTCAACAATTCAATGCTAGAGCTGAACTATTTCGATTCTAACACTCAAAAACGCCAAAAAACTATTCTTTTCATTCAAACTCTCCCAACCTTCTTGCCAGCGCGTTCATGCTCCCGCCAGTATTCTTAACTGTATCTAAGACAAATACACTTTTATGGCGATTTAGGAAAGAAATAGAGACGTTACACCGTCTAACGTCTCAAAACGTCACAAAATTACGTCAGTAATGCCAGTGACGTCAGCAATTAGACTTACGCGCTCCCAAACAGTGAATTGTTGCAGAGTAAAACACGGTGACTTTCCATTGCTTCTATAGGCGCACTGTGTTAGAATTAAATATAAGGCATATCTCTTAAGTGAGAGGCGCGGTACCGAGTGGTTAGAGTGGCTCGGTTATTGTGCAGAAAGTCGCCGGAAGGTCGTGAGTTCGCGGCTCACCGTCGCCATCCGACGACTGAAAAACTCTGTCAACCCAGCAGTAAATGAGTACCTTTTTCGAATCAGGGAAGGATAAGGCAGCGAAAGAAGAGAGATGGGCCCGCCTTTCATCAGCTGTGCCCAAGATACAGTGGGTCTCTAACCCCCACTGCCCCTACGGCTATCAGGCTATGGGAAACCTTTTTACCTTTACCTTTTATATCTCTTAAGAAGTGTCACAAATACAACTGTGAAAAAAAACGTACTTTTTATTAGTCCAGGATGATGTTTTTCCAATTTTGAGAGCTCTTTATAGACACTAATATTCCTGACTTCGTTTGTTTAT
Organism: Ctena decussata; assembly: GCA_963989385.1. Taxonomy (NCBI): domain Eukaryota; kingdom Metazoa; phylum Mollusca; class Bivalvia; order Lucinida; family Lucinidae; genus Ctena; species Ctena decussata. The sequence goes on from OZ022507.1 coordinate 65,305,078, forward strand.
GTATGATATTTTTTATTATCATTATCATTATTGCTACTGTTGTCGTGGAACTTCTTGTATTTCCATTTCAGCAGTATGACAACTGATTCAACAAAAGTAGTTTCTGGACAAACTTCAGCATGGTGGGCAACAGATAAAGGAAAGACGCCGATTTCGCCAACCAAGCTCTTCAAATCTGAACCACTATACGCAAAAACTGATGAAGATGCTAAGAACTGCCTTATAACAGGACTTGACATAACAAGGGATGGAAATATAGTTGTTGTTGACAGAAATAACAGTAAATTTAAAGTATTTTCACAAGATGAAATGTTTATTTCTTCACTGTTACTGCCAGAGAAACCAACGGATGTTAGTGTTATAAACGAGACAGAAGTTGCGGTTGGTATGTGGTTCCAACAAATCGGCATTGTCGATATATCCGATGTGTCTAAACTCTCTTGTAAGAATAATATTAAACTTGAGTATAACGTGTGGGCCATTACTTCTTATCAAAACAATCTGATTTTGACGTGTGGAACTGAACCCCGATCTGTTAAAATGCTTGACTTACATGGTAAAGCTCAGTGGTCAACTGCAACAGGCTCAGATGGCACCGTGCTCTTTGATTCTCCATATTTTATAACTACGTCTTCAACAGAGAGTAATAAAGTGATAATTACAGATGAAGACAGACTCACAATAACAGTCTTAGATGCCCGTTCAGGAAATCTGGAACAGGTCATAGATGTAGAAAGCGGCGAACCAAGAGGAGTTGCTGTTGATGAACACGACAACATGTATTTGTGCTATGAGACAGGGGAAATATCTGTTAGATCTAAAGACATGAAGGAAGAAAGGTTTGTAGCTGACAGAGCTGAAGGATTGAAGAAGCCATGTGCTATGGTTTTCAACGGGAAAAGAAGCGAGCTTCTCTTGTCTAGTAGTTTTAATGACTCTAAATATACTAACTTCATACACCGTTACCATTTAACTTGAAATAGAGAATTACAGTGCTGAATTCCATTGTGTTTAAGTGTATTTAATTATTCTTGCGCTAAGTTAAACTAAAGCCACATTTGAACATATTCTGGAAGAATCATAAAGTACAAAGTGGAAGTCGTGGAAGTATGGCTAACGAGAGGAAACAGTAAAGTTTCAACTCAGAGTTTATGGGTAAAAAAAAGACTGAACAATTACAAGAAATCAGTGAATAACTTAAAAAGTTCTTCAACCGATTGAGACAAAACCTTCAGCAAACGGAATAGTTGCTAAAATGAATTGTTAAATGAAACTCCTAAACCAAGAGTACAAATGTTGAGAGGAGTGAAAACGTGCTGCACAAAAGTCAGATTTTAAAAGCTTATATAATGCTTTTAAAGTCACTGAGAAAACTGACAAATCTGATACAGAAATCTTCATATAACAAAGGCACATCTGGTCTTTCTTACTGAAGAAGCAGACAAAATTGTCAAATGATACAATATATATTTATATTGAAATGGTTATATCTGAGTTTTAGCATGCTAGTTATTTGATACATTCGCAGGTGTTAGAATAAAGTTGTTTTTGCATTTTGTAAGCTGTCTTATCCGGCAGACGAACAACGTTGGTCAAGGACTGGCGTGGATACTGGAAACGATATCTTTTAACTGTATTCCCTTAATAGATTGGTCGAGGAAATCTGTAGTAGATTAAATACAAATTCCGCGATATTTACTGGACAACATTTTCTGGGGATTTCCTTAAGTAGTAATGATAAAGTAAAAGACTGTTTATATATAAGCCATAGCATTCTAAAGTAAACAGCTGCAGTGCATTTAGGGTATACCGCTTTTAAAGATGTTAAACTAAGTGTCCTTTAAGAAAAGAACATGATTGATTGATTGATTTGTGGCTTAACGTCCACGGTAAACAGCTATGGTCATGTCGGGACGGTCAGTTAAACCTAACCACACTATTCCTGGGCAGGCTTAGACCTCCTTAGCGGTTAACCAGTACAAAGTGCACATACTTTCGCCAGTAACTGACAACTGCCCTTCTTGAATCAGCGGAAGGAGAAACGAAAGTATGTGGCCAGACCGGGTATCGAACCCAGGACCGCTGACTTATGAGTCAGGTGCCCTACCGATTGCGCTACGCGGCCCGGCAAGAAAAGAACAACTTGTTCGCACATTTATCTAATTATATCATAGTTTATATTTTTCCGCTGTCAGAAGTTCTGCCTTGATGATGGTAACCAAGATATTATGTCATGTTCAGAACTTTTTGAACGTCCTCCTTTGATAGCCAAAAGTCGTTGAATTTGCTTGTCAGATACATTTTTGCTACCTCGTATCAGATCAAATGGATATATGCATCTATAGTTGTCAAAGAATTATATGCTTGTAGTTTCATATATCCCTATTTACGCAGAGGTCAAATACGAATTTAATATCCTTTCTCGACGATTGTAAATGGGAAGGTTTGGTAAAGTCTGGTACCCGAGGATGCCGAGGCAACTTTTCTAAACAATATACTATCTTGGTATTTTAAAGTGTCTCCCTCATTTATTTCATGTTTTCATGTTTAAACAAAATTTCTTTAGACAATATGTAATAGTCTCATAATTAACCGTACAAGTTTTGAGAAAATGCATGTTTTTTTCGATAAATGTGGTATGAAAAATAATCTTCAAATCAAAATGCAAATTACCTATTTCCTCACGGCCTGTAAGAATATCATTTTTGACCACGTGTGTCATGTGATCATGTACAGGTATTTTTCTTATTCGTGCACGTGATTGTGACGTATGAATAAATGATTTTTGCCCAATAATGCGATTTCGAGCGCGGTCCGCGATTGTTTAAAAATTTATCTTCTTTTTTGTTTAAAGTCACTTTTAACAAATATCATTATCTAAACTCAAATGTACATTTGGACCATGTCGGAGGTACTGCATGAAATATTTCATCTAATCATTTTTGTTATTATTATCAAGGGAGTAAATCATTAAGATCTGATACGAGTACAAGAACTGATAACATTAACAAGGACAAGGCCCCGTGATGGTTAGTATTGATTAAAGTTTTACGACCAAGGCCGATGATAGCTTGTCTACATGATTTGGAAACTGCAAGTACTTCCAAAGATTCGGTAACACGTATTGTATCTTAGGCCGAAAATTTTGACGGTGCCGTTCAAGTTGCACTATATATCCTTATTTATTTATTTATTTATTTATTTATTTTTCCATTTTGATGTTTGAAGAAAATATGATCATTAAGATACAGTCAAACGTTTCATCCGAAAAAAACCCTCTTAAAGTGACCATAGACAGAAAAAAGGAGGACATTGTCAAGGAATGGGCAATATGAACTTTACATTTTCAAGAAGACAGGAATCAAGGAATTCCTGGAAGAAAGTATACAATATACATTGGGCGTGTTGACCACGCATGAATGGATAGACGACTTACCATTTGACGTCCTTTTCAACAGTATTTCAGTCATATCAGGACGATGGAAGGCTGGTAGTGAAAGGCTGTGTGCATTGGAATCCCGTTTACGGTTGAAAAGATTTCCGCCTCCAACGGTAATTGAATTCGGGACCGCTAGATCAGCAAGCCAGCGTTTAACCCACTGAGCAGCCGAGGCTGCTATTGACCACGCACATGAAAACGAAATGCATGAAACGTGATAGCACCAACTTGCCATCCAAACAGATGGTTTTGACATGTGGTCAGATCTAATTACAAATTTGGAATTGGAGAGAAAATAGGTAACATACTTAAAACTCATCTCACCTTTCTAAAACTTAGTAATATTATCCCCAATGAATATTGAGTATCTGAAATTTAATCAGAGTCTCACCCTGCTTGCGCTATATCGGCACATCTCCACACTTTTATAAAGGGAGACAACTTTTGTGTCTTCTTGATGATTTCCTGCATGACGAAAGCTTTCCAAAATTGGTTTAGTACCCTCAAAAATAAAGAATTTGCCTTTAGATGAGCAAACTGTTTCCTTTATCAAAGAGTTGACCCAAATTCAGAAAGTGTAAAAAACGAAATAAGAGTTGCTCCCCGTGATAGGGTACCCATTCGCCTTAAATTTTAGATTCACCCTGTATAAGTTTCATTTATACCTCGCTTGAATATTGAAACTGGATAGAGTGGGCCTGTCAAAGTAGGGCTTACAGCAATACAGTCTTACTGTCACCTAGTTACTCAGAGGCTGCGTACGCTGGCTGGAAGTGTCTAACTTTGTGGGGACTTGTCTTCGCTTTCCTCGGCAAGTAAGTTTAATACATTTACTGAATGTTAACTCGTAAAGATCCAGTAGACGATGAAATTGCGTCTGCAAAATTTCAAACAAAATGTCATCCATGCCTCATCATGAGCCGCCTCATCAAAATCCTTGCTGTTATCAAATTCGATTATTTTCATATTTGGCGCTTTACATTTTAAAGGGCTACTGCACTGTTTCTTCACTATTTCCAGAAATATTTACAATTAACAGATATTAATGAGAGAAACAGATTGCTGAAAACTCCATCGAAAAATTCCTACCCAAACTGTAATTATTGACTATTAAAGTTTATGCAAATTAGATTTTAAGCCCCGCCCACTTTTTCATTTCTGCCGCTTTACTTGCATAATGTGAACTTGATTCCAGTTATTATTACCATATTCTGATACAAAATATTCAAACTTTTTTAATGAGATGATGTAAGCTGTCTCACTAAATTTATTTTAGGGGAAAAAGGTGTAAAATATGTTTTCAAAGTATATATTTTTTTAAATTTAAATTATTTGAATGACTCAAATGACGTCATAAGAGTCCTTGCATATTTTTCAGCTAATTAAAATTTAAATTGCTTGTAACTTTTAAACCATATGGAATTTTTCCTTGCAGTTTTTGACATTCTTTTAGACAAAACAATACCAGTTATTTCCAGTGATTTCAATACATGTTGAAAAACAGTACAGTAGCCCTTTAAGCTCCCGATTCACAGAAATAGTTGGAAAGCACATCACACTATGTTCTTTCCCATTCTGTCTCCGTTTGCCGTAGTCACTTTGCAGTTAGTCATATTTAGACTTGTTTGAGCGGAGCCGATCATTAAACAAAGAAGGACAAGACCTGAATTTCTCGGAGAATAACCACTTCTCACCTGTGTGACAAATGAGGGGAGAGACCTAATGATAAGGTCAGCGACTTTTTAACGGAGTTTGGCCTCCATTCTTTTGGCTTGTTGCAGCTTCTCGCTGTATTGGACATCTTCTTCCCGATGCCCTTACCTGTCGCCTTTCTCGGGACAAAGAGGTTGAGGTGGCTCGGTGCGATGATTGGGGTAGGGGGCTGCGTTCGCGAGTTATTGCGTAGCCGTCTCTTACCTGATGTCTGCAGCTACTGTGTCTCACGGAATGCGTCAGTAAGTTTGGCTCGGGAAGGGAAGTTCATTGCCTGTCGAGACCTTCCCACATTTTTTCCTTTGAACTTTTTGGGTTAAGCGCCACTGAAGAAGTTAATACAGCAGCGCGAGTCGCACTAAATATGATAAAGGTACTTTAATATTTTCAACATGTTCTGCTAAATGGCAGAAATGATTGTATTACAATATATAGTAAGACTTCCTGTTATCGTTAATTATGCTTTGTCATAATGAATATGATCTTCTTGTCCATTCATGGTTTTTGTTACGAAAGTATAGCCATGATTCTTTGTCATTGTCAATCAGATGATGCTCTACGAGTCATTTTTATTTATATCAATTAGCCGTGGATCTTAGAATTAGGAAAGATTTTTATTTTCATGATTAGCCTACTGATTGTTCGTGGAAAAAATGACTAACGGGTCCGAACATATCTTTGCTTTAATTTTGCCAAGTAAAGGATGCCATTAAATTTAAAAAAAAAATGTGGCTTGATTTAAACAAACAAATGTACAAATTCAAACCCAGAGCTTTAACATAGTGTAGCTCATAATTCCGTACTTTAGAATCACTGATTTCATTACCAGTATGTATCGGAAACGTGATTTGGGGAATCAGAAACATGTTTCAGTTGTTTCAAAAATAATTGCGAGTTGTCATTTACAGTAGAGAGGTCACGGTATCAAAATCATAAGTCCGAACTCATAAACCACAAATATCATCGAAAACCAAATAGTTTGATGCACTGACTCCACCCCCCCAACCCCACGCGCGAAAAAAAAGCAAGTGTGATCGGGTGCTCGCGAGTAGTAAGCAAGACTTTCTGCTAATGTTTGCTATGCTTTGTCATAATGAATATGAGCTTCTTGTCCATTCGGAGTTTTTTTATTATGAAACTAAATATCATATTGGCTTTGTCATGGTCAATTTAGATGATGCTCGATAAACTATACGTCATATTAATTAGCATATCAGTCGAGGACTTTGGACCAAGGGAAGGTGTTCATTTTCGTTTATTTCATGATATGTGATTGTCCGTGGAATAAAGCATGGATTCTAACAGGTCGGTACATGTTTTCGCCATATTTCAATATCGCTAAAGAAGGAGATCATTAAGTTCGAAACGAATCCAACTCTACGCCTCTTTCAGGACAGGCATATAAGAGGGGAAAATAACGTTACTTCAATTTTTACCGATAACCAAATAATTCCGTAGACCAATATTAGCCAAATGTTCAAAGATATTCTATAAATATAAATCTTTAAATTTCTTCATGCGTTTTCTCGCTGTTTCAATGGTTAGTTGTATGTTCTTTTGTCAATGACTGCTGCTGAAAGATAGTTACCCGCGTGTCGTGAGGTTGAACTGATAACAACATGTGCTAATCAGCGATAATTCACGGGAAGGAAGAATTATTTTCTGAAATAACGGGCGCAACGCCATTTTTATGTAGCTGACTCAAGGGGCGCCACATTAAACTTTTCAATGAAGTAGAATCTAAATATTTTGGTCTACTGTTATTATCATTCGGACTGTTTAAAAGAAGGCAGCTCGATGATAGGCTAATTCTTTCGGCGCAGTTAAAATTCAAATTAAACGCTATGTTATCGTTTATCTTTTGTAAGAATAAAAATAAACTTTCTCGTAGTGGTTGGAGTCAGCTGAAATTATGTAATCGAGCATTGGTTTATGAAAATGATCGATGATCGAGTAAACATCGATTATTGAGACTGTTAGAAGCCTATTTAAAATAAACAATACGTTTTGTCCAAGAGCTTTTCCATTCCTTTTTTCCTATGCTTTATTGCAGACTTTACGATTACCATTTTCTACCATTTGCACGGCTCACAAAAATTTGGTATTGAATTGCAGATCATTTTTACCCTGAAATTTGAGAACAGAGAGAAAAAGAGGGAAAATTGTAAAATGAGCAGCTGAAATTATGAAATGGAATAATACGAACAGGTGTTCTAGAAAGATAGAAAAAACGAACTAATCATAAAATAGGTCAGCCTGACACAATAATAGCAAGTCCAAAGTTCATTTTTTCCTCCTCGCTCTGATGAAAATAGTTGAAATAGTTCTCTGCTGAGCGGAAGGGGCTTCGTTTCAGGAAGTGTCGAATAATTTATTTTCGAACACTCGAACTCAGTGGTTTTGGAAAAATGAAACATAAAAAGTATTTGCGCGCTTTCCTAACAAAATTAAAGCAGTAAGTACGATTTTAAACTTGCACTTAACATAAGAATTTACTGTATTTTTCTTAATTAACCGTAAAGAGCCGACAACATATTATGACAGTTGCTTTAAACATGCCGTTTCTCTAACCCAACCAAGGTCCATGGTTTTTTCCGATCTCCTGTGCCAGGTATTATAAGATCACAGAACACCGACTTTTACGCCTTTGAGAACGCATTCAAAAGTTCATTGAGCTGTCTGTTAATAATTGAAAAAGCATAAACGAATGTAACTTATTGCGAATTGGCACTGCATGTATACAATAATATGGATCTGGAAAATAAGTTTACAGTTAATGAAGAGATGTATACCTGCTTAAAACAGGCGTGGCTTCGAAAAGTCGAATTTGCTTACCTGTGCTGTCAACCAATCCGGTACTATACAAAGTGGTTGTCGATCGAGAATTCGGTCGTTAGCATTACCAAATAACGGTGAATGATACTTTTATTCATGGCTGTCGATCGAGCTGATACCACTCTCGATTGTCTCTGTCGACAGCCGAGTATATGCATGTATAGTAATCGATTGGCTTGGTCTACAGCACTGGTAGGGAAATTGGTATTTCCCCCGTGGTTTAGCATAGAAAGTCTGTAAGTTCTTTTTGCTCCTTCCCTTAATTAATCTCTAAACATAAAATTCTCCATTCGCCAGGTGGTATTACCTTGAGGTCTCAATATATTGTCTTGTCGGAACAAAGTATTATTACCTTCATGCATCAATGTTATATTTTCTTGTAGTGGCCGGATAAATGTGTTACTGTCTTGAGACTTTAAGATATTACCTTCTGTTTTAACCTTGAGATTTCACGGTATTATCTAAGGTTGCGTGCCTGATTGGTACCTTTTAAAAACGACAACGTTGCGTGCCAGGGTTCGAGGTTATAAAACTTGAGAATAATCTCAAACTCAAAATACAGCACACTGACTGGCTGCTTCCGAGCAGCCAATCAGTGTGCTTTATTTTGAGTTTGAGAATGTACTCAAGTTTTTTATTCTCGGGACCTGGTGTATCCATGATTGAAGTGACAATGTTGATTCAATGTTGTTTCAACGTTGTGTACCTGGTGGGTCCTTTGTTGAGTTGACAACTGATTCAATGTTGTTTCCGTGTTGTGTGTCTGGTGAGTCCATTGTTGAAGCAACAACTGAGTCAGTGTTGTTTCAATGTTGCGTGTCGGGTGAAGCGAACAATAAAGACTGAGCACACTGCGCAATGTACAGGCTGACATTAGTCTCCGTTCTTTAGACCTGCTACTGGGCTATTTTTCTAATGATATGGCTTTTCCTGTCTTTCAGCATGGCGAAACCAAACCCCAAATACATCGACCCTTATTGCGATTACTGTATCAAGGAAGGGTTCGTAAAGGGCGCCGCCGGTTTTTGCCCAAAATGTGCCGATTTTGTCTGTAAGAGCTGCATGGATAACCACGGAGAACAAACTGGGACAGATAGCCATAAAATACTCACCGGATCAGCCATGCCAGCCAAACAGTCTGAGAAGCCTCTGAAATACCAGTCCTGCAATCGTCATCCGCTGGACCTGAAAGATACCTACTGTCTGGATCATGGACAGATCACATGTGGAAAATGCGCTTTGAAAGACCACAAAGAATGCGACGTCAAATCCATCCTTCTGGCGTTCAAGAGCTTCAATATCGCTGCGGAGGACCAAGCGTTCAAGGGAACTGCCAGTCATTATTTAGGACACGCCCAACAACTCCAGTTATCAGTAGAAGAAAACATGACTGAGTTAGAAAAACAGAAAAACCAACTTATACAAGAATCTCAAGATTTTCGGGAGCAAATGGTGAAACAAATCAGACAAAGCTGTGATGACTTCGAGAGAAAGGTCCTGAAGAATTACATGGGACAGAAAAAGATACTAGCCGAGAAACTCATGTCGATCACTGAAATCGTCACTGGTATTGAAAGTGCCTTAGAAGATTTGCAACGTCAGGGTGTAAGGACTCTAGGAGAAGCACGATATTTTCTTCATCTGAAATCGAATACTGAAACTGTTCTAGAATCTGCGGACAAACTCAAAGAAATTAATGATCACCTGAGTTATGTGGACATGACAAGCCAGTTTTATCTCTGCATCAATCCAGCATCACTTCCCCAGCACAAGTTTGTCGACGCTACACTGCACCTGTCCAACTATGCCTATGAGAAGACTGTTCCCGATATCTATATTCCATGTATTAATAGACCTCCAGATTTTGATATCAGCACGATTTCTCCCGGTGTCGACGAGACAGACGCAGTAATGTGGTCCCAGTCACCGAGAAAAGAATCTGCAGACGACCATAACGTGGCGTCACCCACTGATGAAGAGGACCCGATGTTTATCACAAAGTCATCCAGCACCACTACTAAATCGGAGCATCCGGGTATCTTAAGAAAGGACTCGGCAGGAGGGAAGGATCCAGCATCAGGCGAGCAAACTCCAAAACGAAACTCACAAACTTTCGGGGTTGAGCGGAAACCGTCTTCGTCGTCCGGTGGTAGCCCGGTCACATCTACGTCAACGGATGATCAGAAGTTGAAAGGTTCCCTATCTAAAGGCGATGTGACATTCAGGAGGCTTTCGCTTGCACTGGAACAGAGCGCAAAGAACTTGCCATCAAACGTTACAATGTTGGATCCGATCAAACTAGAGATTCATGGAGATGAGTCAGAATGTTTGACAATGGGCCTTGACATCACAGCCGACGGAAATGTCCTTATCGTAGACAGAAACAACAGGAAGCTGAAAATGTTTTCACCAGATGGCGAGTACATGGCATCACGTAAACTTCCGAAAGATCCCGAAGGCGTTGCCGTCATCAGTGATAATAGGGCAGCAGTAAGCACGTGGAACAAGCTCATTGGCATCGTTGATACAAGTCCTCATGGTGGTCTTACTTTGAAGAAAACCATTAACCTCGGCTATCACGTTTGGGGCATCGCTGGATACAGAGACCACATGATCGTCACGTGTTCTCCCTCGCCAAGCAGTACCCAATCACCTTCTACGGTTCGAATGATTGACATGCATGGTAAAGTCAAATGGTCAGTAACGACGGACATGGAGGGCGCAGACCTGTTCCAGTGGGCGGGGTTCCTAACGGTGAGGAGCGGCGCATCCAGGGACACAATCATTGTGACTGATCAGTATAAGCAAACGATTACAGTCCTCAACGCTCACAATGGCAGCGTTCTCAAAGTATGTGACGTCAATGGTAGAACTCCGAAGGGCATTACATGCGATGAGAATGGTGAAGTTTACGTGTGCTTTGACTCAGGGGCCATAACTCTTTGGTCGGCAGATATGAGCAGGGAGAGAAACCCAGGAAATGTTGATATGAAGGACCCGTACGCCATGGCATATGATAAGAAGCAGAAAGAACTATTTGTTGCCAGTTCTTCAGAAAACTCTCTATACTCCAACTATATCCATCGCTACCATTTCCGAAAGTAGATAGTTAAACTGCAACATGAGAAAATATGTAACAATCAGACCGCAACATGGGAAAACGAGCCTTTTCTGATTCGTCCTAATCGTCCATACTTCCACAGGATTTCCTTCAGAGCTGATCTTGTAGGATGTGCGAACGGAGAAGATTCTGTTCAGCCTGCGCATGCGCAGGCTGATCTGAGTCTTCCCTGTTCGTAGCACCAATCTAGTGAAAACTTTGATTAGTAAGTGGAAACCTACAGGCTAATCTTAGTTTTCCTTTTACACGTGTGATAAGACACATATTGCGAACGGCTGAGGGCATCCGTATGTAGGTGTTCGGGTATGCACGTATGTGCGTTGTATAGCACGGCCGAAGGTAGACAAACTGTACATACTAACAAAGTTCTCTCTACTACTACTACTCTGACAGTAGATGTTTTAATTCATTCAAAGGGATATTCGGAGTAGCTTAAACGGATTTTTTTACTGTTTTTTTGGTTGTTGTTTTAATCTGTGACTCGGGAAAGGGTACCTTATTGCATATACGACAGCGAAACTAAAATCAGACTGCAGGGATGTGTAGGAGGAAGAGGGGGAAGGAGGGGGTGGGGGAGGTGGGGGACGTCCAATATTAAGACGGCGTGGATATTTGACGGCGAACAGCCCCCCCTCACTTTTAGGCCTGTGCAGCTCCAAGAAGACCCCGTTTTCGGCGCCGGCCGCACTATTTATGCACTAAACATGCTTCATTGTTATTTTAGCTCCAAAATCAATTTTCGTCTGTGAGGGGCCACTTTGCAAGCTCCCGTTTTCACTGAGGGGCCCCTCCCTAAGCCCATACCACTTACATATCGCCCAGTCCCCTGGTTGCACAAACTGATCAAAATCTTAGCTGTTCGTCCATACTACAAGGCCCTTTCCTCATGTGATGTTAATTTTTATTTTCAAATAAATTACCATATTTCTTCAGTTATAAGACTGAGAATACCCTTACCAAAATATGTAAATTAGTCGTATAACTATATAATTCAGCCATATGAGGGTTTTACCTCTTCCAAAACAAGCATGAATATCTAGATCCGTCTTTCAAGACGGATCTAGATATTTATGATTGTTTTGGAAGGGTAAAATTTCGTCTTATAATCGAAAAATATTGTATAATTCAGTTTCGGGACGTTAGTGTAATATATTGTATAGCGACTGAACACTGTGTATGTTTCAGATCTTGACCTTAACCCTTAATGCGTCAAAAAGCAGACGACAAAATTTACGTCTGCTGAATTTCAAAAAAATGTTTCGTCCAAGCGATATCATATTGAGAATTCGAACACTAGAGGGCAAGCAGTGTAGATTCAGATGAGGTGGCTCATTATGAGCCACCTCATCTGGATCTACACTTTTTGTCAATTCAACAATTTTAATTTTTGGCGCTTTTAAGGGTTAATTGTGGTAGCTGTTTTTTTTCTGCCTGTTATAAAAAAAATATAAAAAAATATCTGTAGTTTTACACCAATAATCGTATCAAAAATAAATTTAAAGTACATGTATCGTATTTTTTTAAATATGCCCCATCAAAAGAACCGAGAAAAATAAAGTAATAACGTTGTTCCAACATATTCTGCCCATTGAGCAACTCAAATCTTGTTGTGTCACAGATCAAATATTAATATATAATAAATTTTGCACTACGCTTTACACATATATAAGTCCAATGGCAGTTCTAGTTTGGCAATCCATTTGCAGAGGCTGGAACTTCTAATTTTCAAGAGGGAATGGCATTGTTCGTTTACCAGGGGTGTATGACCGATGTTGTCAGAAAACTTGTCTGAACACCCACTTTTGAGTTATGTTTTTATACCAAATATGGCTGCTCCGAGCATGCTTTAACTGCCCAATTATGGTCACTCCGAGCATGCTCGCTATTGACGAAATTGCATTTTAGAGCAAGAGTTCCCGTATTTAGTGTCAACACTTATATAGTCTAGCAGTATATAATCTTTGACACTAACTTAAACTTACATATATTGCATTTTGGGAAGCCCAGCACACATGCACAATCCTAGTTCTACATACTTTGAGAAATGGTTGCTCTGCGCACCGTTTTGTATTTTTTTGCGAGCATGCGCATATTTTCTATCTACTTTCCAGTTTATGCGGTTCCCGAGCATGATCTAGAAAAATGCTCGCGGGCACGATTTACAAAAATGCTCGGAGCACCCTGAAGCATGCTCTGGGTGACCAAAACTGGATTGTTAACGCATGCTCGGAGCAGACAAACGTGGTAAAAAAACATACCTGCACTTTTGCATTGCTGAGTGACACAATCTGACATTGTAACAGTTATACTTTATGCACTCTAAGAGCCATTTGGTAGGATGCATTACATCCAACTTTTGATCAAAGCTTTGATCAAAAGTTGGATGTAATGTATCCTGCTTTTGCTAGAGACTAGCTGATCAACAGTGGAGGAAAATATAAATAATAAAAAAAAATGCTTAGACTTATTGTGAAATATAAGAATGCCACTTGACAGATTTCCTGTATCTTGCCCTCCACTCCCTTTGAAAATAACTTTTGTCTCCATTATTCTGGATACATTTCTGGAAGATACTTTTTACAAATGATCCCCATCGTTAGGGAACTGGGTTTCAGGTGTCTGGTATACCCCTGTTTTGTGTTCCCACCATTTTTTCCAAGAGAAACAACTTAAGTGACTTAGTGACTTTCTGTTTGCTTCTCTGGATGACATAGCCCTTCCAAAGTGAAAGATCTTTAGACGAAATGAGCTGCGACACACCAAAACCAATAAAGTGGTTGTGCCCCCAGCGCAGACTCAGATCAGCCTGGGCATCTGCCCAGTCTCATCAGAGTCTTCGCTGTCTGCATGGAGGTAGCTCATACCCCTAGCTACCCTTTAAGTGCACTGTGAAGACTCTCATCAGACTGGGCAGATGCCCAGGCAGATCTGAGTCTGCACTCTGTGCACAACCACTTTGTTGTTTTCTCGTGACGCTGCTCAAATAGTGTTTGAGGAACAGCCAAAGTTGGTGTTTGAAGCCCAAACATGTTTATCATTATCTGTAGGGCCTTTATTCTACATTTCAGCTGACTAAAGGAAAACATATAACACAAAGAAAATTTGATAAAATGGATTTTATTCAATACGGGACAAATCAAATGCACTTGGATCACAAGGATTTATTAACTGATACCAGTAAACAAATTCACTCTCATACAAGTATATATACATACTGTTTATCTACAATGCTCTTACAGTTAGTCAGGCCCACAGGTTATAAAACTTTTTCCATGCTCAACTCAGCTGAGCATGAAACTGAAATTTTACCTGCTAATAAATAGCAAATAACTGGTAAAAGCAGTGATTATTTAGCTGAGTATGAAATTTTCTCTGCTTATGAATATGAAAATGCCAACATTAGTTGGCATTTTCATATTTATCAGCAGAGAAAATTTCATGCTCAGCTGACTTGAGCACACAAAAAAAGTTTTATAACCTCAGAGCCTGGTCACACAAAAAGGGGGCTTAACATATTTGCGAACAGCTACGACTCAAATTAGTCTGTAAATCTGTGCAGTCTAGTCAGTGCTTTCCTTTTACACCTGCTGATTTCTTTCTATCATATGACATCGCTGTTATTCAGTGGATAATGTGTCATAATTATCGTATGACCACACATGTAATACCACTTTGGCACGTAAACGTAACGTCATTGACAATCGTCCATGTCAACAATGCATTTTCTTATTGAAATAATGTTCAGTTTAGCGGCATTAAAATCCCATTTTAAAGAGCCATATGATAAACAGAATCTTACAATCTAGTCATTTTATATGTAATTTATGAAAATGGTTTCATAAATTTCATATGAAATGACCACTAGTGTAAGATCCTCTATGTGTCCAGGCAATCAAGGTTTCAGATCAGACTGCATGCATGCACAGGCTGGTCTGAGCCACTGCTGTTTGTATTTGCCTTAAGCACCCTTTATTGTGATAGCAACCCATATTAAGTTTAAGAAGTTTAGATTCTGGCTATAAAAAATGATTCTAACAGTTCTTCTTTGCTCTCATATTTGGCATCTACCTAATGCTGTTTTCCAACCATGGAAAATACCATAAAAATTTGGGAGACTTAAATTAGGCTAATGTAATTAACATTAACACTGCACAGCAACCCTTATCTGGCCAGACAAATCAAATTAATATAAGTTTAATATAAAAGTTTTACTCTCCTTTCTAACATTTCTTTCACTCATCAAAATATCCTTATCACGACAACAAAGATGCCAACAGCCTGGTTCAAGGTCAGAACTCTATCTGGAACTTGTTGTGGTGTTGTTGCTTTACGTCCACGCTAAACAGCTACGGTCATGTCAGGACAGTCAGTAACCTAACCATACTATTCCTGGGCAGGCTTAGAACCCCTAGTCCTATGCAGAGAAAAAACAGTACTAAGTGCACATACTTTCGCCAGTAACCTACGACTGCCCTTCTTAAATCAGCCAAAGGGGAAGAATCAATCTCCAAGAAAGTAAGTGGCGGGACAGGGTATCGAACCCAGGAACTATGGCTCTCGAGTAATTGGGCTATCAACTGTGCTATGCCGTCCGTTCTATCTGGAACTCCTTAGGAACAGTTTGACCTGTGTCAACACTGTTTGATCAGAGAGTTTTGTCATTAGTGTAAAGTAGCAGCCCATTCACACAAATCAGTCATGTCAGAAATATATTACTGCTGGTCAACAAATGATATTAACACCCAATGGAAATATACAATCACAAATTTTAACATGTTTTATAAAATACAATCATCTTTTAACAAGAGAAATGGGTATAAAAACACACATCATTAAGGTGATGTGCTTAATTTTGGGATACCTAAAAATAATTAATTTTCCATTTGGGACAAATGGAAAATTAATTAGTTTTATGCATCCCAATACTTAAGCATATTAAGGTACACAGTCACACAGTAAATTACAACTTTCGAAACATACCTGAAATTATCTGGGGCCGTATTCATAAAACGACTTAAGTGGTTGCTATGCTGTTGCTAAGGCTAATTTTTTTTGAAGGAGATTCTCTACAACTATGAAATTTGCTCTGGAGGAACAGTCTAAAAAGACTGTTCCTCCAGAGCCAATTTCATAGTTGTAGGGAATCTCCTTTATAGATATTTAGCCTTAGCAACCGCATAGCAACGACTTAAGTGGCTTTATGAATACGGCCCCTGGACATCTATTGCACACATTTGAAATGAGTATCCTTTGTAAATAAAATTGCTGAAAAACTAGCAAATAAATATTAAATGCTTCAGATCTCTATTCCAAGTGAAAGAATATGTAGGAAAATATATAAAGGGGGACAAAGCTACAAGCACCTGTATGAAAATTTTATCTACAAAATGTAGAAAAGACGTCTTTTTCATGTTTCAATTCAAATGGATGAATGATTTAGGATTGACTATGTTAAAAGAAACAGGGACTGCAGAATCATCTGAATGTTTGCAATTCAATCTATAGAAGTTTAAATTCCATAAAACCACAGATGGTGAACCAAATACTGGTGATGTGCTTACTCTACATACTTGTTTTTAGGCACACTATCTTGACATAATTCAATTCTTTATACCCTTATGAAAATATAGAGTGGGATTAATACACTCTAAGTAATATAAACCTGAAATGAATTCAACAACGGTCATAGGCAGATCTAACCTAAAAAAACCTTTTGTCAATTCTTTGGCATATATTTGTGTATGCATGTGATGTTTCCTTACTTTGGAGACTCCCTACTTCAGATGAAATCTCACCAAAACATTCTGACATACATTTCCCTCTTTAAGTAAAAATCTCCCTATTTGAGATTTCAAAATATTTCAAACTTGTTCTCTTTATTGATTGATTCTCCTGCAGGAAAAAGAAAATTTACCTATCTGCCCCTCAGGATACATCATTATGTCTAACTGTAAAACCTGCAACTAGGAACTAACTTCACCCTTGTACACTAAGCCTGAAAACTGTAAAAACTAGAAAATTGTGTCTGTAAGACATAGATGATGCCCCCGTGTAATGCCTGTTCCCCCTAGGCTCCCCCTGTTTCCCCCCCCAACAAACTGCATTCTCCCCTTTTCCCCAACCAACGTTCTTCTCTTCAAAAAGAAGAAATTGATACATCAAATGCATGTCTTCAATTGGCCAGACCCCCGAAAAAATTCTATGTTTATAAATGCCATAATTTTGTCAAAATTTTTCCTTTTCTAAAAAACACAAGCATATCTACAGTATGTCTACAGCACTGATAAAAAGTTTCAAACTAATTGCTAAAAAACTTTGGAAGAAGTTAAGCTTATCATCATGCATCCTATAAGCCTTTTGCCTGAAAAATTTCTATGTTTAAAAAGGCATAATTTAGTCAAAAATGATTTAATCCTTCCCAAAAAGGCAGATGCACATCTACAGTATGTCTGTAACATCTATGCCAAGTTTCAAACTGATTGCTAAAACACTGTGGAAGGAGTTGATTATACAAACTTGACATCCTGTAGTAGCCATATCTTGAAAATTTTCAAAGTTTGAAAACGCTAATTTTCTAAGTTTGAAGATGCTGTAATTTTCTTAAAAATAATATTTTTCTTTTCAAAAAGGAAGGTGCACATCTACAATATGCCTGCATTATCTGTGCCAAGTTTCAGATTGATCCCTCAAAAACTGTGGGAGGAGTTGATTATACCAACTTTTATTAGAGGGGACGGACGTACAGATGGACAAGGGTAAAATATAATGCCCGCTGACTATCGACACGGGGGCAAAAAAATGAGCACACTGTGAAAATGTGTAAATATATAGAGCTTCTGTTAGTGTCTTTTCAGATAATCCTGAGATATATTTCTTTTTTCTTCATGGAGAACATGTGGTACATTCTCCTCAGTGGAACAGCTTTGTTTACATAGTAAGGGGACTGATTGATGATAAGTTATGGATAACTTTTGTTATTTCTCCATCAAAACATAACAAGGGTTTTTTTATGCAAAAATGAGTCACATCATGTGATTTTAAACAATGTGTTATAGGTGAGAAGCAAAGACTCTGATAAGTGCAGTCTGCTCAGAGCCTTCACTTGTCACATCAGCCATCTAAGGAATTGGCCCAAACTATACAGCCAATAATGAGGCCTCTACAGACCCTGTTTAACACTGTGAGGATGATCTGAATATTACATGACAAAACTACCACATTGTTGGAAGTCACATAATGTGGCTCAAATAAGATAATCATCTAATAGGCCACTTGTCTCCAGCTCTGGTTCTAATGTGGAGCCACATAATGGGCTTTATGCAGAATGAAATAAAATATCTCTATGAACTCCCTATACCAACTCCACTCCCAGTAACAGGAGCTCTGTAGAATACTAGAATACGGGACAAGAGAAAGGCAAAGCACAAAATATCACAATACTTTAGGTAAAATACAAATGAGCCGTGACACGAGAAAACCAACATAGTGGTTGTGCGCCCAGCGCAGACTCAGATGAGCCTGGACATCCACCTAGTCTTATCAGCATCTTTGCTGTGCCCTTAAAGGGTAGCTAAAGATCTTAAGCTAGCTCCATGCAGACAGCGAAGACTCTGGTCAGACTGGGCGGTTTTGTCGTGTCACAGCTCAAATTATCTATCTTTTATATAGATCTATCCTTAATGATACAAATCTGTAACAATACAAAACATGATATGCATGAAATCTGTAAATAACTATAGCTGAGCCACGTCACATAAAAGTATGCCTTACGAACAGTGCAAACAGAAAAGACGGATCATCTGTCTGGAAATCAGAGTCTGAGTGAGCCTCCCATTCACTTTTATAGTCCCTAACTAGTATTACTGTCATGTAAAGCTCATATATTTATGCAGTGAAAAGGGAACACTCAACAGAAAATTCCCAACTGTGGAGGAAGTCATGTGTATTTCAGATGTGCATTTATCTGACTTAACAGCTGTCTGCTAGGGAAAGTGAAGTACTGGGAAGCCTAAACAGAATCAGATGATGTGTGTATGCTGGTCTGAGTCTTATCTGTTCACACATGAATCAAGGATATTCAACACATTCTGTGGCTCTAATTACATTTCTGGATATACATGTTGATAAATACATGGAAGCAAACAAAAAATAAATAATATTGCAATACTGTAGGTAAAATATAATCTAAATCTATATCTTCATAAACCACTGCATACAAGTGATCTAGTTTCTACCAATAAATATACAGGAGAAAAATTACATCTCTGATTATCAAAACAAATACTACACCAATTCATGTTGGACAAAACGGGAAAAGAGATGGTATAAAACAACATTGTAACATATGATTGCATTTAATTGCTTACTATTCTTGACCCATAACAGCAACTGTAGTCAACACTTAATTAAGTTAATGTGAACTAACAAACTAACAAGTTTGTCGACAACTGACAATGCCTGACAGCACTGACTGATTTTTGTACACTTCCTATTATGAGTCAAAGACATAAACACATATTTTATTGCACAAACTTTACTGCTTTGTAAGTCTGCAGTTCATATACTTAGGAACACAAAAATTAAGAACTGACCTGCTTTTCAAGCATGTATACAACACCAGCTGATCATACATACAACAACAGCTGATTTGATCATGTATAAAACAATAGCTGGTCATGTATATAACAATAACTGATCATATATACAACACCAGCTGATCATGTATGTAACTACAGCTGATCATATATATAACAACAGCTGATCACACATATAACAACAGCTGATCATATATGTATAACAGCTGATCATATATATAACAACAGCTGATCATATATATATATAACAGCTGATCATATATATAACAACAGCTGATCATATATATATATATAACAACAGCTGATCATATGCTGTATATACAACAGCTGGTCATATCTATAACAACAGCTGATCATGTATACAATACCAGCTGAACATTTATGAAAAACAGCTGATCATTTCTTCTTTTCTTTTATGAGTTGACACCCATTAGGAAGGGTGAAAAAACAAACAGTACAGTAACTGTTACTTCCCCCTGAAAGTGTACCCATCTACCTTAAATCTGCATAAAAATATATCATGACCCCTCATCCCAACTGCCTTAATATAGCACAGATAAGAGGCCACAATGAATGTTTTCATGTAGTACCCGGTAAGTAAACCATTCCATATTTTTTATCAAATGCTTCCTCTCACTGAGCTCTGTAGCAGTAAGGTTGATTTTTCAGAATAATTCAAACAATATATCTTGACCCCAAAGGGTTTCTCTAAGGCAGTTCTAACGAGGTGTCAAAAAAAGTGTTATTGATGTTGTGGTTCCATGGTACTGCATACAATCTGCCATGGTCAGAAAGCTCTTACAAGAGGCCAGGGCCCAGTTGTTCAAAGCATCTTTAGCCTAACAAGCTCATTAAGAAGTCAATTCGTTAAGTGTTTTATGACTTTATAGCCAAATACACTGATATTTTGCGCCAAAAATATGTGAGAAGCTTTTGCAATCTCACACTTTTTTCAACAAAAAATATTGGCGTATTTGAGATTGATTGATTGATTTGTTGCTTAACGTCCACGGTAAACATCTATGGTCATGTCGGGATGGTCAGTTAACCTAACCACACTATTCCTGGGCAGGCTTAGACCTCCTAAGCGGTTACCAGTACTAAGTGCACATACTTTCACCAGAAACTGACAACTGCCCTTCTTGCATCAGTGGGAGGAGAAACGAAAGTATATGGCCAGACCTGGTTTCGAACCCAGGACCTCTGACTTATGAGTCAGGTGCCCGCCTGATTGTGCTACGAGGCCCGGCCGCGTATTTAAGATAGTAATGTTTGAAATTTTAATGTCTCTTTAACTAACAATGTCATTAGTTTTGAACAACTGGGCCCGGAACATGATTTTATGCATGATGAACATAAATATCTCACCTGGGGCCCTGCTTTTATAACATGAATATTTGACTGGTACCAACAACATTTGACAGGAACAAGTTGACTGGCACCAACCATATTTGGCTGGCATCAGTTTTTTGGCACCAATTATATTTGACTGGTACCAGTTGACTGGCACCAACTCTATTTGGCTGGTACCAGTTAACTGGCACCAATTATATCTGACTGGTACCAACTATAATTAACAGGTACCAGCTGACTGGCAATAAATATATCTGACTGGTACCAGACCAGGTATAAGTATAAGGCTAAACCGGATGGAAACACACAACTAGTTTCTTAATCTGATTCCTTGGTCTAACTGTTATTAGGCCAAAACCTCCATTCCATGTGTTCTTGTGGTAGTTGTTAGTGTCATCTCTGGGACAGCAGGATGGAGAAGATGCTGACCAGACAGAGTACAGTCTGTGACAAAGGACTGAGTAGGGAGCCGGAACATTTTGTAGGATCCTCCTGAAATAGAAATAAGTTTAAACAGATTGTCCATGGCTAAATATAACAGGTTCTATGATAATTCCAAAACTATTTCTTCTCAATGATCCAAATACGAAGGGCTAACAGAGATCATTTAGTTTGAAACCCACAGTATGTCTGCTCACCATAAAATTGCAATTAAGAAAAATGTTTGCTCCAAGCTATTATCACATTGAGAATTCAAAGACCTTAGGGCAAACAGTGTAGATCCAGATGAGGCAGCTCATTATAAAGCACCTCATCGAGATCTTTGCTGTTTGCAAATTTAACTGTTTTCATTTTTGGTGCTTTAAGTGCTTAAAAAGCTGAAAACTACAACCGTAAAAACTCTATATATTGGGACAGTTAGGTCTGAGCAAATAGTGCAAACCCAGATCAGACTGCTCCTCGAGGAGCAGTCTGATCAGGGTTTACACTATTTGCCATTCCATTTGCATTTTTTTGGACACATTACTGCACTGGGAAACCAAACTGTTCCAATTTTAGGACAATTATTTTTGGTGTCCCAATATTTACAATTTTACGGTACTTACCCGTCTATCATAATCATAGCAAGTTTCCGTGTGGTTTCTGTATCTTGGTGGAACATTACACACTAACGGCATTGCTGCAACAGAATAAAAGCACAAATTTCTGTCAATTTCTGTGATCAAATATATCACCATCTCCAAAACTAGAAGAGCTTATTACTGTGGTGCATGATTGCTTCTGTCTATGTATTGGCTTTGCCTACAACTACTACAAACAACTATATGGTGGTAAAATTAAAGGAATTTTATATCATGTAATTTGACATCTATCCATCTAAAAAACAAACGATTCATATTTATATTAAATACTAGCTATGTCTGCCAGAATCATGAGATGAAAACTCTCCAACTATTCATTTTGGTTTAGTATAATACCGTAATGACCCTAAAATTTTGGACACGCAGAAGTTGGACAGTTATTGTTCCAAAATCCTTAGAAAGTGGATTTTACATATGTTAATGCATCCAAATGATGCTTAGTAAATGGCAAACGTTGTAGACCCTGAACAAACTGCTCCTTGAGGAGCAGTTTGATCTGGGTCTACAATGTTTTCTTAGACCTGTCTGTCCAAATATTTATGGTCATTACGGTATCCACAATTCCAAAAACAAGCATTTTATAAAAGCTAATACTTGTGAGCTTACTCTCTTTTCCCTCCTGAATGAGTTCGTCTGGTGGTACCAGCCCCCTGCACACTTCACAATCAGTCTTCACCACTTCTGTCACAACTAACAACAGGTTTGTCTCTACCACCCGCACGGCCATGAAATTCCTGAAAAGTTTTCAAACAATTTACTTATATTCAGTCAACAACAAGGCCAAAAATAAAATTTTGTTTGTTTGCAATTGCCTACCTACCCACCAAAATCCTCCTCACCCAAATTTTTTTTTGGCAATTTGGGACATTTTTTTTTTCAAAAAGGCAAATTTTGCTGTGATCACCCTAAATAGTAAGACAAACATAACTGAGCAAACAGTGCAGACCCAGATCAGACTGCTCCCAGGAGCAGTCTGATATGGTTCTCCACTGTTTGCCTTGCCACCTGCACATTTTGGGTACACTATTTGTGGGTAAAATAGATTTGTTCAAATTGTAATATCTTAGTATTATGGTAATTAGTCTGACGTGACAATGTGTGACATTTTATGTAGTATTTGGGCTGTTTTTACTTTGCAAAAAAAAAAAAAAAAATTCCCAACCTACCTACCCAAAGCTAAAATTCTGGGTAGGCAATTGCAAACAAAATATTTTCTATGCTTGCCCAAGTACATGTATATCAAGCACTAAAACAACAATTTACTATATTCAATCTAAAATTAAGAATATCACGATCAAGGGATGAGAGTGAGGTCTAAGGCCTGATTTCGTATCAAACTTGATACATGCATTAGCATTCCAAACACAAAGATCTTACATTGCGCCCTGAGGTAAAATAACCCACACGACTTGTTAATCTCAGTTATAACTATGACATGAAATCCAGCCTATTATATGAGCCAATCAGAAAAATGGATTTTAGCACTTTTTTTGAGTACTTCTTCTGAAACCATAATTTTCATAAATGCCGCCTGACACAGGTCTGCTGTGTAAAAAATGGACATTACCTGAAGAAAAATTTTGTTTCATATTCTTACAGACCTGAAAATTAACTTTGCATGTCTCTTAAAATTGATTTGAGGGACACTAAAATCACTAATTCTGTATCGATCCGAATCATTCATTTCTCTGTTATCACTCTATCGTTCTATTTAATGTTAACCAGTTGGGATAAAAGTATCATTGAAAAATGAGTTTCAAAGAGACATGTCCAGCCTTATTTTGACTTATGAATGAAAGAAGAATCCTGTCCATCCATTATCAAGAAAGCAGTGCTCCAGATAAGAGGGGTTATTGAGGATAATTCAAAGATAATTTTTCTTATTTCTCAGCAAAAACATATGTTGTGACCCCTCATTAGAACCGTCTCAGCGAGACGGATCTAATGGGGGGTCACAACTTATGTTTTTATGGAGAAATATAGAAAATTATCACTAAATTATCCTTGTTACCCTTTCCTATCTGGAGCTCTGGATAGAAAGGTCAAATAGTAGAGAAAGAGATGACATAGAGCCATCTTTCATATGATGCGTTCACTTATGTGATGGAGCTCAAACAATCTACTGTCCCTACAGCTACATGACACCGTTAGCTTTTCGGTTTGTTTTACAAACACTATAGTCCACTCTTGATATCTCAAAGTCCAAATTTATCCTAAACTACTGATATCTCAAAGAAAATTTTCTGATCCCAGAAAATTTTCTTTGAGATATCAGTAGTTTGAGATACCCACAGTTGAACTTTAATAAAAACAGGAAATGTGCCCAATCTATATTTTTTTATATAAGAGGGACTTTGAGATATCAGTGTTCGAGATATCGAGAGTTGACTGTATCTCTGTCAAACTGGAAACTGTAAATGTACCTGGAGCAGTTGATATTTCTCACTTCACAATCTGTTTGTCCAATCATACTGTGATCGTCCGGTGTGAAATAGTACTGAGCATGTTTCTTCACACATGACCAGGTTTTGTCCTTTGGGATGTAAGCTTCCACTGAAATTCACAAGATTTATCAGTTTTATAATCAGCTTGGGCTGAAATATACTGGACTTAAGGGGAATGGTAGAATGTCATCATTTCCGCCATTTTTGTGAAGGGAAACCATTTTTGTCAGAACCATTTGGTTCCCTAGAATAGAAAATGCTAGAGCTACTTCCCCTGAAGGGGTACCCATTCACAATATATACATCTATTAACAAAACAAAAATATGCCCTGACAATATATGAAGTGATACTCTTGGGATCATTTTTCCTATTGGTTTATTAATTCATTTTGAAACCTTGGTAGCACCATCTCACTGGGACTATTCAAAGATGCTGGAATGTATGTTTTTTAATATGAGTTTAACAGTAAATTAGCCATGATGAATCAGCAAGCAGTTTCTTAGTCTGAAGCTATGTATAGCCATGTAGGTAACATATCAGGCCAGGAATCAGCTGGATCACCAAAAATAAATCCTGAAACAAGAATTCTGTGGAACACTGTTTATCATATGAAGTCGTGTCATAAAAATCGTATGACCACATGTATAACACTTCGGGGCGTACACGTAACGGCATTGGCAATGTCCATTTCAACAATGCGTTTGCTTATTAAAATAATGTTCAATTTGAAGGCATTAAAATCCCATTTAAAGGGTCATATGATAAACAGAATCTTACACTCGTGGTCATTCATGTGAAATTTATGAAACTCGCCAAAGGCTCATTTCATAAATTTTATATGAAATGACCACTCATGTAAGATCGTCTATGTCTTGCCTGTCAGTGCATTGTCACAAAGATAAACAGAGAACTTGACAAAAGTTTACACCACTACAGCTGCTGGTAAAGCTGTACCTATGTCTCCCCATTCTGCTAGTTGCAGGCAAGACAAAAAAAATTATGCTTGCCTTCAATTTAACCACTTACCGATTTGGCTATAAAACAGAGTTTTCCTCTCTCTAGAATGATCTCAAGTGCTTAATCAGTGTTATGAAATTCTGCTGTAATATGGGGTTTTCCCTTCCAAAACAATCCCAACAAGGGCTTTTCAAGCCGCGCCCATTTTATTGTCATAAAGGAGTTACAGACTAAACAAGACTGATTACAAAAGGATAGACAGGCAGACAAACAAGGGCAACCACTCTATAATTAATGACCACAACATTATTTAAATATTTAACACATCAAATACCAGTAATATATAAAACAAGGGCTTCGCAAGCTGCGCATAATACGCCTGTTTTTATGTCATAAAGGAATTACAGAATGAACAAAATTGTTTACAAAAGGACAGACAGGCAGAAAACAGGGAAAACCACACTTTAATTCATGACGGCAACATTATCTAAATATTTAACACATCAAATACTATTAGTATACCAAAAATCAGCTTCCAAGGTGAAGTGGCTCCTAAGTTGAGTAATGCCAAAGTGAAACAAGGGAGATAATTCATAAACTAAATATACTAGATATACCATTCTTGGTTCTAATACATTCCCTTGACAATATACACATCTCCATAAAGTTGTGTTAAAATATTCTAAACGATTATGGAGTTACAGAGTAAACAGGAAATTTAGACATGGGCAGATAATCCAGTAAGCAAGCCAGAGTCGTGGTTCTTGCTCAGGAAACATTGCCCCATTATTACACACATTCCTACAAAGTTTCATTCTAATATTTCAAAGGGTTAAGGAGATATGGAGTGAATGGAAATGCCTAAAAATAATGATCAAAGGGAGGTTACTCCAAAATTAAGAAAGGGGGTGCAACCATTCTTATATGTGACACATCATCTTGTGATCATGCACTGTGCTATAAAGTTTCATCATGATATTCCAAACAGTTACCAAGTTAATTTATGCACAACGTAAGTATACACAATAATAGCCTAAATGAACTAATAAAAGGGATGTAACTCAGAAACGAAGGAAGGGAGAGCAACCATTGTTGTACGGACACATCGTTGGGACTTCATTCACATTGCTATGAAGTTTTATGACGATATCCCAAACAGTTATCTAGTTATGGCGCACACAAGACCTGCAGGGAAAAAAAAACAATCAAAGGGGCATAACCTGGAAACTAAGGAAGGGGGAGCAACCACTCTTGTATGCGATACATCCCCCCTACCTACTACACATGCCTACAAAATTTCATGAAGATATCCCAAACGGTTACCGAGTTATGGCGCATACAAGAATGTTTACAGACGGAGGAAAGGGAGTTTACTCCAAAATTAAGAAAGGGGGAGCAACCATTCTTATATGCGACATATTGTCTTGTGATCATGCACATTGCTACAAAGTTTCATCATGATATTCCAAACAGTTACCACGTTAATGTACGCACAACATAAGTATACACACAAATAGTCCAAAAAAAATAATAAAAGGGATGTAACTCAGAAATGAAGAAAGGGAGAGCAACCATTGTAGTACGCGACACATCGTTGGGACCTCATACACATTACTATGAAGTTTCATGAAGATATCCCAAACTGTTATCTAGTTCTGGCGCGCACAAGACCTGTAGGGTAAAAAACAATCAAAGGGGCATAACTTTGAAACCGAGGAAGGCGGAGCAACCATTCTTGTACGCGACACGTTCCCCCTACCTAATACATATGCCTACAAAATTTCATGAAGATATCCCTAATGGTTACTGAGTTATGGTGCGCACAAGAATGTTTACGGACGGACGGACGGACGGACAGACGGACGGACGGACAGCGCCATGACATAATACATCCGTTTTTTCAAAACGGGCATATAAAAATCAGCTTTGAAGATGAACTGGCTCAGAAATTGAGTAATGCAAAAGTCAAACAAGGGAGATAAATGATTAACTAAATATACTAGATATACCATTCTTGGTTCTATTACATTCCCTTGACAATATACACATCACTATTAAGATATGTTAAACTATATAAACTGTTAAGGAGTAACAGAGTAAACAGGAAATTTATGCAAGGGCAGATAATTCAGTAAGTAAGCCAGAGTTGTGGTTCTTGCTCAGGATACACTGCCCTATTATTATACACATTCCTACAAAGTTTCATTCTAATATTTCAAAAGGTTAAGGAGATATGGAGTGATTGAGAAATGCCTAAAATAATAATCAAAGGGAAGTTACTCCAAAATTAAGAAATGGGGAGCAACCATTCTTATATGCGACACATCGTCTTGTGATCATTCACATTGCTATGAAGTTTCATCATGATATTCCAAACGGTTACCAAATTAAGGTATGCACAAGGCTAGTATACACGAAAATAGCCTAAAAGAACTAATGGAAGGGATGTAACTCTAAAATGAAGGAAGGGAGAGCAACCATTGTTGTACGCAACACATCGTTGGGACTTCATACACATTGCTATGAAGTTTGAAGATATCTCAGACGGATATTTAGTAATGGCGCGCACAAGACTTGCAGGGGAAAAAATAATAATTAAAGGGGCATAACTTTGAAACTAACGAAGAGGGAGCAACCCTTCTTGTACGCAGCATGTTCCCCCTACCTAATACATATGCCTGCAAGATTTCATAAAGATATCCCAAATGGTTACTGAGTTATGGCTTGCACAAGAAAGTTTACGGAAGGACAGACAGACGAACGGTCGGACAGCGCCATGACATAATATGTCTGTTTTTTCAAAACGGGTGTATAAAACTCTTGATCCCGTCTTATTTGGGTTTCTCCCTTCCAAAACAATCCCAAATATCTACATCTGTCCTATAAGACAGATTTAGATTTTTGGGATTGTTTTGGAAAAATATCTAGATCTGTCTTAAAGGTAGGCTTCTGGACTAGCGATGACAATTATGTTCACAAAATAATTTCGTCTTTTTCTGAGTAGTAATGAATTCTCTTATTTTTCTGAATTTGTTGCTACTGACAAAATCGTCAGAGGTTGAAGAAAATAGTCATTTTCCCTTATGGTTTATTTTCTTTCGTTGGAATTCCAGTTCTAAAAATAACTATGTTTATTATGTTTATAAGTGTGCAATTTCTAATGCCATTCTCCAAAGGTCAATTTTCTCTTGCCGCGAGCTCTCCTAGAGGTCCTGGCATGGCGAATGGGTTAAAACTAATCCAAAATGCAATGCAGCATGACGTCAGCTATGTTATCTATTTTTGGCACCAACTAAAAATAGTTCTAACTGGTGTGCGAAGCAGAGTTAGGAAATCCCTTTCAAACAACTATTCTAAAAGTTTTTGATTTACACTTTTTAGTGAAACTTATTCATTCCCTTTTTATAAGTGCTTTCCAACAACTTGGATGATAGATCATCAAAATTATGATGCATTCCAAAGTACAGGAACCTACCTTTAAAAGACAGATCTGGATTTTTGGGATTGTTTTGGAAGGGTAAAATCTCCTTCTAATATGGTAATATCTTGTGATGCAAAATTAAATATTAAATTCATTACTCACCATAGTTTTCTTGGCTTGAAAATATCGTGCTGTAACAAAAACAACACTTGTCTTTCAAATTGTTTAAACAAATATTAGCTTAATCTTTAACAGTTCATCTCAATGTTTTTCCATCATTTGTATAATGCGGAACATTTTTGTGTTTCATGACAGACTTCCAGTTTGTTTCCCTTGAAGGCAAAGCCCTTCCAATATGGGTTGTGTTCTTAAAGGAGCCTATGGGAGCAAATTCTTTTCTTTATGAGTCAACCCATACTGGGAAAGGCAGTAAAAATGAAAATGACAGAGTTGCTTCCTCTGAAAGAGTACCCATTCATCTTAAGCTGATTTTTTATAAGTGAGGGGCAGTTATCTACTGGATTATATATTACGCCTAAAAATGTGGTAGAAAATTTATATCATCTGACTCCTGCAGATAAAGACAACAATGTGGATGGATATAAGCGTTTCTTCAGAAACCATCAGCTGAATTTAAAGTCTTTCTGTACCAAACTGTCTGCAACAATATGCAAATTCTGATACATGTATATCCTGTTTGCCCCTTTTATACAGATGACATGTTATTTTACAGACTTGTATCATACAGTACCTGTTAAAATGAATACGAATTTGTGTTCCCCTTTCATGGCTCCAGAAAACCACAAAAATGGATATGTCCTTATCTAGCCGGACCACATAGGGCAGTTGGTAAGGCGTCTGACTTATAAGCCAGAGGTCCTGGGTTCGACACCTGGTCCGACCACTTACTTTCATTTCTCAGGGCAGTTGTCAACGACTGGTGAAAGTGCACTTAGTACTGGTTAACCGCTTAGGAGGTCTAAGCCTGCCCAGGAATAGTGTGGTTAGGTTAACTGACCATCCAGACATGACCAGAGTTGTTTACAATGGACGTTAAACAATAACACAACAAATGTCCTTATCTATAGGTCTGCAAAATTTATAATAATGAACTACTGAACTGCACCCTTCAGCCTATGTTCATCAAATATGCTGCAATAATATAGGTGGTGTCCAACTATCCTTAATCAATTAATTCAAATACAATATAGAAACTTACTTGTATAAATTAAAATTGGTAAAAGTCCTGAAAGAAAAAAAGATACAAGTATATGTACAGTTTCTCCAGCAAACCCCTATTAAAACTGAAAAATACCGTAAAAAATTCTAAAAATTGGGACACCTAAAATAATTACCATAACTGTCTTAAATATGGAACAGTTTGGTTTAACAATGCAGTAATGCTTCCAATAGTTGCATTTGGAATGGCAAACAGTGTGGACCCTGATCAGACTGCTCCTTTTGGAGCAGTCTGATCTGGGTCTGCACAGTTTGCTCATACCTATCTGTCCAATATTCAGAAATTTTACGGTACACAGCTAAAGTACATGATAACCTCCCTCAGTCAGAACCTTTGCAGATTCTAGATAATGAAGAAGATACAGTCCAAATCACAACTAGAAACATTGTTGCAGCTTGCATTTACAAAAGCTCACTTGAAAAGAATATATGAGCCGCGACACAAGAACACCAACAATGTGGTTGTGCGCCCAGGGCAGACTCAGATCAGCCTGGGCATCCGCCCAGCCTGATAAGAGTCTTCGCTGTCCGCATGGAGGTAGCTAAGTCCCTTAGCTATTCTTTAAGTGCTTAGCAGTAAACTGACCGGTTCTATGTAATTTTACTCGAGTTAACATTCAGCATGAGAAAAACAGGTTCTTAGTCAGGGCCTTAACACTTGACCATGGTGGGTTTTACCAAGAAAATTAGCCCTGTGAGCATACATTTGAGCTGTGACACTTCAAAATCAACAAAATGGCATGTGTGCCCAGCACAGACTCAGATCAGCCTCTACATCTGTCCAGTCTGATCAGTCTTCGCTTGACGCTGTCTGCATGGAGCTAGCTTAGACCTTAAGCTAGCCTTTAGGTGAACAACAAAAACACTGATCAGACTGAGCAACTGCCCAGTTTTTGCTGGGTGCACTTGCCACTTTGTTGGTTTTGTCGTGCCAGTGCTCATTTTGGCATGAATATTTCACTGGTATAAAAACAATCTTATTTGTGTAAGAATATTATGTGTTCACACACTTGGAAAATTATGTGAGGTGTGAAAACCTTGCTTCGACTTTATGTGTTATGAGGCTAGTCTAGAATTTTTCTGGTCAAACATTCCCTAATCCTTTATCCCTGCGGCTCAAAGCCCAAAGAAATCATATACTCAACAGAATTAAAAACGCAACACTTAATTTATCCAATAGTTTTGTTGACGAAATGGTTCATGCTTGAGAGAGCACTATCGATAGCTACCCGATTTTCAAAAGTCTCAAAAAGATGCAGAACTATTGCAAGACAGGATGTATACGTTGCATTGAACGTGGAGTCTTAGATAATCTGTGGTCTCCCAAGTGCGTCAAACTCTTTCTACAAGTCTAAAAATCATTGATGGGTGGTAATGGAAGTGCTTGGCTTCCAACCGCAGGCTTACATAAGCATGCAACATTCCAAGTGCCTTGGCAGACATATCCCTAATTGAGACTTTTGAAAATAGGGTAGCTATCGGTAACGCTCTCAAGGGTGAACCATTTCATCAACATTACTGAATTTCTGGAAAAGTAAACATTATTCCCTGATAAGTTGAGAAATTGGACTGAAAATGATCTGCATATGACATGAGCTATGAAATATGGGAAAAAAATTTAATTCGGTGGAGTATATCTTACCAAGTGACCACACTTGTCCACCAATTAAATGTCAACAGTTCATACAACAACGTCACAGAAGGCTGAAAATAGATATGCACATGCATTTCAAACAGCTTCACTGACTTTATTTGAGCCACATCATGTGATTTCCAACAATGTGGCATAGGTGACAAGCATAGGCTCTGATCAGACTGCACATAAGTGCAGTCTGATCAGAGCCTTTGCACGTCACATCAGCCATCTATGGTAGTGACCTATGCCATAGAGACAAATTAAGACCTGATTATCCTCTGTGAATGAGAGGGCTGGTCTGAATATCACATGACAAAATTGCCACATTGTTGGAAGTCACATTATGTGGCTCATTTATAGAACAGGCATATTAAAGACATTGTTTATAAAAATCTTACTGATGAGTCTGATTCGCAAAAAAAGAGACCTGTGCAGAGTCTGACCAAGCTATGCAAGTGCTCTGCTCAGTCAACAGATGCTTAGTTCTCCAATATATTTCCTCAAAACAAGGCTCAAATTATACTTGCAGACCTGCTTTCAGCTTTTTAATTGCTTCAGTTTAAGAAGAAACCTGAGATGGCTCAGCAAAGGCTATCCAAACTTTAAAGTATGTATTAAAGTGCAAACACCTCACTTTCTTTCACCATTTTTACACTGGTAAATAACTTTAGTAACTTCCTGTTTGCTTCCCTTTGAGACAAAGCCATGCAGTCTCCTCTTAAAGGAAGGGGTGGTTGTGGTCAGGCGATGGTGCTGGGTAACTTTCAGTGCCGGACACCTGGGCGTCCTATTAATTTAAATAATGGTAGGGCAAGAGCCTGCTGTGCTTGCAGCATGTGCAGGTGGGTTTTTTTGGACAGCTAATCTCTCCCCTATCATGTCTCTTTTTTTTTCTCCCTCTCTCAGGGGGATGGCTCAATGTAAACTGAAATACTGTCCCAAAGAGCCATTAAACCCAAAACAACCAGCAAACCAATCCCTTAAAGGACTTTTAAGAAATAACCCCCATGTTGAAGGGCCAAAAACACAAGAGCTTCGCAAGCGGCAGATAAAACACCTGTTTAAATGTCATAAAGGAGTTACAGAATGAACAAGGTTGTTTACAAAGGGATAGACAGGCAGACAAACAGGGGCAACCACTCTATAATTAATGACTGCAACATTATTTAGATATTTAAAACATCAAATACTATTTAGTATACCAATTATCAGCTTCCAAGGTAAAGTGGCTCAGAAGTTCAGTAATGCCAGTCAAACAAGGGAGATGAACTAAATATTCTAGATATACCATTCTTGGTTCTACTACATTCCCTTGACAATTATACATGCATTAAAATATTTTATAGGGTTTTCTTTCTATCTATACTGTCTCGGTCAACTTTGACCATGATGACAGGTTTCTGGTGTGGCGCATAATTTGTCACAAAAAAAAAAAAATGAATTTGTGACAAAGCCACCAGCAGATTAAAACTAATTACAAGAAGTCCTCAGGGGCTGGCATTCCATGCCTAACCCCTGCTCTACCCTAGGATATTAAATTTTGGCCTTAAACCCATCAACTGTCTCCGAAGAGACAGCTTCGGTTGTAAGGCCATTCCAAGTTGCAATTGCCCTGGGGAAAAAGGAATTCTTAAAACCGTCCGTGTAAGCATTTGGACGGTGGTACTGGAATGGGTGGGACCTAGTTCTCCTGCTCCCTTCACCGACCTCAGATAGGTACTTATTCTTATCTACAATAGCAAGATTATTGTGAATTTTGTAGAATATAGACAGAGAAGCCTGCTGTCGTCTTTCCTGCAGGTCTGGCCATTGGAGTTCTTCTAACATTTCTCCCACATGGCTTTGATTGCGCCAGCGCCTACAGGTCCAACGGGCAGCAGTCCTCTGTACTTTTTCTATTCTGTTAATATCTACTTGGTGATGGGGCATCCAAACTGGTGCTGCATATTCTAATTTGGGCCGGACCAGAGTTTTATATGCAGCAGCCTTGATTTCCTTCGATACAAAAGTCAAGTTTCTACGAAGGAAACCCAAAGTCTTAGTAGCCTTACTGGTAATTTCATTGATGTGCTGACCCCACTCAAGGTCATCCGTAATTTCAACTCCTAAATATTTGGCTGACGATACATTCTCTAGGACTTGGTTATGCAATGTATAACCATGGATTATTTGTTTTGGAGGGGGGTGTCTAGTCACCCTCATAGAGTGACATTTGCACCATTAAATTTCATGAGCCATGCCTCTTCCCAAAGTGCCAATTTATCCAAATCATCTTGGAGTATCTGTTGGTCTTCGGGTTAAGGAGTTAGAGTAAACAGGAAACTTATGCAAGGGCAGATAATCCATTAAACCAGTGTTGTGGTTCTTGCTCAGGATAAATTGCCCCATTATTATACACATTCCTACAAAGTTTTATTCTAATATTTCTAAAGGTTAAGGAGATAGGGATGAATGAGAAACGGTTACTGAGTTATGGTGGGCACAAGGATGTTTACCCCCGGACGGACAGCGCCACAACATAATACGTCCGTTTTTTCAAAACGGGCGAAAATGCAAAGTTACTTCCAAAAGGGTACCTGTTCACCTTGGCATATAAAGTAAACAGAAAATCCATGCATAAAATTGTAGAGTCAAATGCAGAATATGAGTAGACCCTATATTTTAAAACAAATCAAAATGGATGTTGGGTAGTATAACACAGTGACATTATCCATCACCTCATGTGTTTTAGGGTCAAGTCGGGTAACTTTGGACAGCGGGTAAATTTGGACATACCAGTGCAAACAGTGAAAATCCGGATGAGATGGCTCTTGATGACCAGTCTCAGCAGGATTTTCACTGTTTGCCCAGTTATTTTTGTTTTAATTCCAAACAACTGACATATAAAGGAAACAATGTCACTGTCCAAATTTACCTGCCGTCCGAATTTACCTGACTTGACCCTAATCATCAATCTCTTTATACTTACAATATTAAAGGACAAGGTTCCTGCACTTGTAGTTTCATCTGGTTCATCAGAGCATGTAGCTTGGAAATCATCTTTCTCTAGCCTACAACATACGTCGTGATACAAGTTTTACAAAAACTTCAAACATCAAAACCTGTTATTACCTAATAATTACATTCCCTTTGATTTTCCTTACATGAACCTATTTTGTTAAACAGTGTTCATACTTCCATGGACAACAGTCGAACATGCGATGTCATTAATACGCAACATCACATGTAAACAACAGACGCAATTAGCCATTGCAATGTTCTACTGGATGTCACATCATGGCGACAGGCGTTTAACGTAAGCGGCTTACCTGTTGGTTAGTGACAGCTTTTCTTCCTATATTTTACAAATGTTGCTCTTGAAAAGGAAAATGATTCTCAAAATAATTTCAACATTAAAATAATTATAAGAGATAAATCTCATTTTTTCGAAGTTCATGGAAGTATGAACACAAAGAATCCCATGCAAAGTTAACGTGAACACTTTAACTTTACAGGACCCTTTGTGTTCATACTTCCATGAACATCAGAAAAATGAAATTTATTTCTTAATCAAACCTACTATATGCAGGGTAATAACACTTTTTGACTGTTTGTCATGGTTCTCTTTTTATGACCAAACATTTCATTATAAAGAACTATAGACTGGTCATTATTTTTGTCTGTCACCCAGTTACAAGCTAGGTGACGTTAAGACATAAATGGAGCTTTTCGGCATAATGGAAAATGTTTATTACATTGATCGAGTAATAAAACAACAAATTCATGCCTTGTTCGGACACCAATCATATCTATCATCCCTCAGTCCTGTGCACAACTCGATGCACTATCAGCCAAGGCCAGGGTCCGAGGTTATAAAACTTGAGTATGATCTCAAACTCAAAATAAAGCACACTGACTGGCTGCTTCCGAGCATGTGCTCGGAAGCAGCCAATCACAGTTGTTTATTTGGAGTTTGAGAATGTACTCAAGTTTTATAACTTCTGGGCCTGAGCTGTACTTTCTTACTCTCCTCCAGCAGAGGACCTTACCTGAGGTACATTGACTTGTTGAAGAGCTGGTACATGAGCTCAGGATCCACTTTACCAAAGAACATTCCGATCTGCAATACAGGAACGCATACAAACTATACAAGAATTCCGCAGAATGCGGTGTCTCGCCTGTCAGCGCTGATGACCTAATCGAGAAAAATCGACAAAGTTTATGCCGTCGCTGACAACACCGGAAAAGCAATACATAAGTCTCGCCTCTGCTCCGCAGGCGAGACAATAATTGAGCCGCGACACGAGAAAACCAACAAAGTGGTTTTGCGCCCAGCGCAGACTCAGATCAGCCTGAGCATTCGCCCAGTCTGATCAGAGTCTCGCTAAGTCCTTGAAGAGTAGCTCAGGGTCTAAGCTACCTCTGATTAGACTGGGCGGATGCCCAGGCTGATCTGAGTCTGCACTGGGTGCACAACCACTTTGTTGATTTTGTCAAGTTGCGGCTCAATACAGTGGTCAAAGGTTATATCATAAAAATTCTAGACTATACCCTCTAGTCTATGAATTCCCAATATAATATGTGGATGAAATATTTTTTTTAAATTTTGCAGTTGTAATTTTTGTCATCTGCTGTTCTGGTGCTTTGAGGGTTGGTTGAGTTCTACTTACACTAGTAGTACATGTATCACTGCTCTGTTGATTTGTCTTTGAAATCTCAATATAACACAGCTTTGACAAAAATATTTTTTGAAATTTTGCAGATGTAAATTTTGTCGTCTGCTCTTTTGGGAACTTGAAGGTTTTGAAAGTACTACTTACACTTGTATTACTGCTGTCTTGGTTAGTGGCAATGAGGAATGCTCCATCATCCAGAAGGTAACAGGCC
Source organism: Ctena decussata (assembly GCA_963989385.1). NCBI lineage: Eukaryota > Metazoa > Mollusca > Bivalvia > Lucinida > Lucinidae > Ctena > Ctena decussata. The sequence continues at coordinate 65,341,779 of OZ022507.1, forward strand.
AGATTTTCAGAATTTCCACAGCCATCAACATTAGGACTTGTTGCTGTAATTTCTAACCTCTCCTGAATGCTCTGGTGAGTAAATATTGCTCCAACCACTGCAAATATGAGAGTATCAGAGGCATGAAGCACACAGATAAACTGAGTGCACAACTCTTTAAGTCAGCAGCTTACCGTATTTCTTCTGTAATAAGACTGGTCTTTTTCTTTTAACCCTATTGCACTCAGAACAGCCGAAACTCTATGGAGTTTTGGCTGTTCTGAGTGCAATAGGGTTAAGATGGATCTAGCTTTTTGGGATTTTTTGGAAGGGAAACAACAATTTAACAGCAAAATTACATGACTGATTTAGCTAATGGGGTCATTCCGGATAGGGAAAGGCGCCATCTTATCACCTAATAAAGCACCACAATGCCACTTTCTTTCCAAATAAATTTGTTCTCTAACTATCAACTGATATTTCTGAGGAACTGCAAAGACATTCTAATAATCGTAAGATGTATTTCCACTCTCTTTTCAACTCAATTTCAATATTCATGTTTTGTCCAAAACCCAAATTTCAAGTCAATGAAAGTTTCAACAATTCTTTGTCTACAAAACATGGCAACTCAGCGTTGAGAAATAGGCAATTATGGCCTGAACCAGCATGGAAAAGGACCTAACAATGGAATCATTCTGCAAAGACTCAGTTCTGACAGAATATATTTGAGCAACATCATGACTTGAAAGATGTGACAATTTTGTCATGTGATATTCAGATCCTCCTCCTCATTTATTCAGGGAAACCAGAGACCTCACTGTTGGCTCTATGGCTTTGGTCACTTCCATAGATGGCTGATGTGACAAGCAAAGGCTCTGATCAGACTGCACTTATGTGCTGTCTGATTAGTGCTTTTTCTTGTCACCAATGCCATATTGCTGGAAATCACATGATGTGGCTCAGTTATGTTTTCTGTTCAATCTTCACTGTTAGGTACATAAGACCTCTCAAGATACATACCGTAATGACCCTAAATATTTGGACGGACAGGTCTGAGCAAACATTGCAGACCAGATCAAACTGCTCCTGCAGGAGCAGTTTGATCAGGGCCTACAATATTTGCTATTCAAGAAGCATCAATTGGATGCATTAACTTTCTTAGAATTTTCAAACAATAATTGGCCAACTTTTTTTAGGGTCATTATGGTAACTTGCATTTTCACAAAGCATTTTTTAAACTTTTTGAAAATGCAAGGAATCCACAGGCACTGACAGGACTGATCTGAATGTTTGCTGGCTGCATGCTTCAGAAGCCCAGCCTCAATGACCATGACAGTGCATGTAGTTCCATCTTACCAGCAGCTTTATAATCCAGGGTCTCACCCCTAGCCTCAAGTTCCGGGGCCAGCTTAGAGGTGTTGTACATTTTCACTGATTTAGCCACCATCACATCATTAGCCGTAGCATTGGGGCCTGTGTCAGGCTCTGAAATATCCAAAGAGATAAAATTTTAGACTATCAGGTTCCAGTTGTTCAAAAAATCATTAGCATAACAAAGTTGTTAGTCTAGGATTCATTAAGTCATCTTGTACCCATAAAATCAAGTGTGCCGTGTCTCACCAGTCTGTGCATTATCACAGAACAGAGCTAAACCAGAAAACTTAACGCAAAGTTTACACCAATGATGGAGACATAAGAAAAGTAATACCTAATGCTATGCCTCGCTTCTGCTGCTCGCAGCTGAGACAAAAACTTCTGATCTATTGTTAGTGTAACAATCATGATTAGAGCAGCATTTTAAGCCCATAACATTTTCACCATAAATATTACATACAATTCAATAATTATGCCAATGAAATTGATCAAATACCAGAATAGCTGCAGAAATAAGAAAAGCAAGTACATGTACATACAAAAATACCTACCCAGAATATGAGGTGCACTGAAGAGATACAATGGTGAAGAGATGGCCCGTCTATAATAGTCAGTCTCCCAGGTATTTCTCAGGCCCAGGAACGTCTCCACTATATCGTCCCTTTAAAATTGATTAAGAGTGATAAACCTTTGATGGGCCAAAAGTTAAAGGTCAAGCTTTTACTATAAAGAAGGATTTTGATGATATTTATAAGATTGCTTATTTTACATCTCATCAAAATCATATGCTGTGTTCTGACCCTCAGTGTATCTTTACAATACTGATGGATGAATGCTTACTAACCTAGAGTTGCCGAAAGACCTAAAGTCGGTGTTATTCTTTTAGGAAGCAAATTCTTTCCTTTTAGAGTAGCTGCTAATACAGAGGGATATGAATACTTCTGTGCATGGATTATATTTTCTGAAAGTATCTCTTTTCCCTTTGAGCATAACAAGTATATTTTCTGAAGAGTTCATTACCCACAAAGTCCCCAGTTTTTGTTTTTCCAAGATTTTCTCCAGAACATGGCAACTCTGATACATTTGTGTAGTTAAATCAAGCACATCATTCCAGTTCTCCTCCCCACCCCTTTAAACTAAAAGTGTGGCTTATCTCTAGTTTCAATTTCCTGGCTGAAGCTACTGTGCAAGAGAACTTAGTTGCTCTCTCAGTATCTACACAGAACACTGTGAGGATCAGATACAATCCACAACACTCCTTGCCCTTTTGAGAGACCATAAATATTCATAAGAGCATCGAAGCAACAGTCATCACACAAAAGAGTTAAAACCTTGTATAACAAAACTGAAACTGCTGAAATTTTCACATAAACACACAGGCCTTTGGTCACAACAAGCAAAGCAAGAAAAAAATTGTCAAAGTCATTTCTGGTTTATGCATATCCACATAAACTGACAAATTCATCAACCATCTATTCTTTGTGTCATACACAGCCATAATGATAATTAAATTTGGTTATAAGACAGGGTTTATTGCCCTCAAAACAACTCCAAAAATCTAGATCCAACATATTTTTTCTACTGGACCTAAAACCACCTTGGTGTGTACCGTAATGACCCTAAATATTTGGACAGACAGTCTGAGCAAACAATATTTGTCAAACAATAATTGTCCGGCTTTTGGGTGTCCGAAATTTTAGTGTCATTACCGTATTGTTTGTAAAAGTGTTTATGTCTAAATACATGAATTTTGGGCAAATACAGCACTTAGACGATTTAAATTACAAACGGTTAACTTTTGCATCAAAAGGTACCTTTCAGCAGCTGCAAAAAGGGATGGCTCAAATCAGCATGTGAAATCTGATAAGAGTTTTCCCTGTTGGTATTAACATCTATGACTCCCAGGAAATCTACAGTGATGTGCCAAAAATGTGTCAAACCCTTTTGAAATCTCACAGACTTTGATGCATTTTAACAATTACTTTTTCATACTTATTTAGACAGACAACAGAACTCACCATCATGAAATTAATATAGGTTTAAAGAAATGAATGCAGAACTGAAATACAATTGTTTTGTTTGAATTCAGCATGAACTAAATAAATAAATCAAATGCAGTTGTCTAAATAGTGACTAAAATTATAGAAAACAAAAACTGTACTGACAGCAGTAAGCTGCTGCTAAGATTTGATGAAAAAATATGAAGATTATATTCAACAAACAGTTTCTTCTATTAAAGTGAAGGAACAAAAGCGAAAAAAAAAAAAAATCACAGTCTCCATTCACTGAGGTTTCTGTGGATGTTATTTTCTTTTCAACTGAACAAAAAGCAGAGATGCAACTGAATTTTTTTCACACGGTAAAATGCATGCAAGTCAATGGGATTTCAGTGAGGTGTGACTCACTTTTGGCATGTCACTGTATGTAAACTCTGAAGAATATTTTGTTCCCATGAATGCCCAAGCTGATGCAAGTTTTTTATTATCTGCACAGACCTTCAGGTCCCTTTTCATGCAATGCCAATCAAACAGTCCTTCTACACATGTAAAATATATTGAAATTCCAATTCACTGTAAGCCAGACCTTAAGGTTCCTTTTCATATGTACTCTCTGTATATCACTCCTTCTAAGACATAATATAACTGGGCTACGACATGATAAACACAACAAAGAGGCATGTATGCCCAAAGAAGACTCAGAATAGCCATGGCAGACGACCAGTCTGACAAGAGTCCTTGCTGTCTGCATGGAGGTAGCTTAGACCCATATCTATCCTTTAAGCTCACAGCCAAGACTCTGATCTTGGCAGATGCCCAGGCTGACCAGAGTCTTCGCATGGTGCACATGCGACTTTGTTTTGTCGTGTTGTGGCTCATATTATAAAATGTGATAAAATTCCAAAATCTAATATGAATTCAAAATGCAAATTACTACTTCTACAAAAGAATTTCTAAATGGCATTCAAACCCAAACTTGTAGAAATCAAATCACTCTTAATATCTAAATCTTTAAATTCTGAAACTACATTTTATTAAAATTGTTACAGATTTTCAATTGTTGCTACCTAAAAGATACTATATGTAGAAAAATACAATTCTCAAACATCTACAAGTAATTTTCTTAAAAACACACCTACAGCCATGTTTCAAAAGTCTTTGCCCAAAATCATATTTTCCACAGACTTTAATGCATTTGCAAGTCTGTGGGGAACTTTGCTGTAGCAATACTGCTTATCGTATGATAGTTTTATATGACTAGAAAGAGCAATAACTTTGGCAACATCTGATAATTTAAATTTTTCTTTTAAATATAGGTTTGTAACGGCAACATCAGTAATTTTTCTGCAAATTTTGAACAACGTCACTATTGACATCAACAGAAAACTGCTTTTGCAAAAATTTTATTGAATTTCAAACAGTTGTAGTTTAAAAGCAAATAGGCTTAGGGCAAGCTAAAAATGAATTTATATTGCAGAAAGTTTTAAGGTTTTAAGACATACAAACATTATTATGAACTTTTGGTTTAAACTTGTTTATTTGCATAATGTCTAACAATTCAAGAGCAAGACACAGTAATTTATATATCAATACATGTATACAAATGGGATTCGAAAAAACCAAATGGCTTATATGAATTCGTCTCCCTTTAACAGTCATTGTGTGGAGCATAAACGTCTTGTGATCAAGGTCACTATCATATAATAGTAATCAGCTCTACCAACATATGCAAATATAAATTCCAGCAAGTAATACCTATAAAATGCATATGAAATAAATGAAACGAACGGAAATTATGAACTTTTGAATACAACCCTCACAGGCAAAATTCTTGCACACTTGCTACATGTAGTGCACTAAAGTAGGCAGAAACGAATCTTGTAGGGAAAGACTTAAGACACTTTGGCTGTAGAACTGAGGAGAGCATTCACATTAAGACACAAACTTCTACCATCAAGATACCTATTTCTCATATTAGTACATGCCAACTGACATGGTTTTCCGTTTCCTTCCTTCTTTGAACAAAAGTTTTGTGTGGCTAATTGACTATAGCGACAGCTGCATGCGCAAAAGATCAAATAGAAGTATTGTAAGTTTTCTAAAATTTGGAACACTGTTTCCCTTATTGTTCAGTTCTATTTTTTTTTTCATTTCTGTCCAGTTATTGTTGCCAAAAGTTGTCATCTGAGGAGGTCAATCCTTGGTTTTATGAGTTGCAAATTTTGTTTTATGCACAACCATATTGTTGCTGCAAACAAAATTCGCAACCATAAAACTGATAATTTACACCTAAATCCTCCCCTCCTATAGGACAATTTTCAATACAATGCATTCTTTCATATTTTAAATTTTCAAAGTGTTTTACTTTTCAACCAGAAATTACACTTTCAGGAACAAAACCAGATGTCAGCAATTGAAGGTGGCATTTCATTAAGACTTTGTTTTCTGACAGTATATTGCAAGCTAGCTAAACGATGGAAAATTTTTGACGCCTTTAGTCAGATGTCCCTTTATATTCAAAAGAGCATTAGGCTCATCTGGATCTATATCATACAAAAAGTGTAGAACTTGATCAGACTGCTACCAAAACAGAAGCCTGATCTGGGTATACACTGTTTGCCTAAGCATTTTCAATATAAATCTAGTGTTTGATATTTTAGAAAAATTACTGTCTATGAGCTTTGCAAAATAGCACTGGTCTAAAGGCATAATCAAATAGTATATGTTTCAACTTGCTTGTGCATATGCACATGCCTGGGTATGTACAGTTTTCTTATGCCTTATGACAAGTTTTGTCACTCATAATTTGACTGGAAAATTCTTCATCTGAAAACATATTGATCACTCTGTAAACAGTAGTTGTAAATGAATAAAACATCAAACTTCTTTCATATATTACACTTAATCAACATCAAAATTCTACTAATTTTGCAGAGATAGATGTGTAAGCCTTCAATTGAATCTTTCAAATCAGGGCTACCAATATACTGGCCAAAGTATGACTGTTTTCATATCCTTAGATGTTGTAACTTTAGTCTTGTACAAAAGCTTTGAAATGAACTGTTTAAAACAAACCTACTTTGGAAATCTAGCTTTTTTAAAGACAGCACAATGACAGAGATGGACTCTCTTTCATATGCTACAAAAAACCTGTACCTTTTTATTTCACAATGGATCATTTGCATATTCAGTACAATGTCAGCTAAATGTCAGACTTTTCCAGGAAAACATACAACTTACCACAGGACCAGAAACTAACTTTGGTGGTGGGGGTTTAAAGAGATAGAAATACTATGATTTCTTATTGTAAATGTAATTGAAATTTCTTTGGTCGCACCCCTCAGAAAAAGTTTCGGTCCTGCCAAGGGAGGTACTTTTATCTGGAATAGCCCTAATTACTTAGAATGTAACGAGTCAAAAGATTCTCTTCTCTTCATTTTGCTTACTTCATATCTGACAGCTTAAGCTACTGATGAAGACGTTTTTTGGTGAAAACCCTTCAACAGTTTTCATTTTTCTCCATTCAAATATACATTCAGTTGTGTCTACCTTAAGGGGTCCTGTGTCACTCTACTATGAGGTCTCCTGTCTTGAGTAACCACCCTTTTAGGGTTCCATGATCCAAAATACAGAACCTGTATTAAAGGCTCATGTCTTAAGCAGCCAAGTTTTTGTGTTCCCCATAAGTGATCCCTTATTACAAGTTTGACTCTCTCAAAATGATTATCTTGTTGAGGTGATTCTAAAGAGAATCCAGGTTTGCTGATCTGAAGAATGAACAGAAATTATCTCAGAATTATCCTACAAATCTCATCCTGTCAACAGCTCAGACTTTAAGGTGAATGGGTATTATTTCAAGGGAAGCAACTGTCATTTTCATTTTAACCCCCCCCCCCCCCCCCCCCCCCCCACCCCCACCCCCCCACTCACTCAGTCAACTCTAAACTCTGCTTCAAGAGTTGACTTCCTTTCGGAAGGCCTCTTTCTTCCAGGGAAGCATACAGGAAGTCACAAAAGTTGCTTCCCTTCATAAAAATGGCAGAAAAATAGAGGTGTACCCTGTCAACTTACATGGAAACCATAAATTTATACACTGACTATTTGCTGCCTGAGATAAGCTGAATAGGTCTGCAATGGAAATGTTAGTGCCATACCAAGATCAAGCCAAATCAAACTTATATGGAAACTTTTAAATTTTTATCTATAATCCATTCAAAATCCTCCCAATAAAGAATCAAAACTTACGTTTTGGGGTGAAACCTCGTTAAACCACCATTGGTACCAACAAAAGTTGCCACTTTGCTGAAAGAGAAAGATCAAAACATTAAGTTTAACAAGAATATATAACTGCATGTAAGGTTATTATATGTTCCTCTTGGATGTAGAAGAAAATATGAATTTATGTGATTCCTCAACTATTAAATTGACAACCAACTCCCTTCCTACAGACAAACTAGTTCCAAGTTCTCTGACAGCAAACATTTGATATATCTCCAGAATTTAAACCTATTTTACCTTGATTACATATGAGCCGCGACCCTAGAAAACCAACAATGTGGTTGTGCGCCCAGCGAGGACTCAGATCAGCCTGGGCATCCACCCAGTCTGATCAGAGTCTTCGCTGTCCGCATGAAGAGTCTGGTCAAACTGGGCCGATGTCCAGGCTGATCTGAGTCTGCGCTGGGCGCACCACCACATTGTTGGTTTTGTCGTGTTGCGGCTCAATTATTTATTTCGCCAAAATATGTCTATTCTCCTATTAATTCTGCTATAAGATATTTCTTCCTTCCAAAACAACCATAAAAATCTAGATTTTTTTTGGTTGCTGTTGTTTTAGAGGGGAAAAACCTTATCTTATGAGGGGAGTTCAATAAGTTTGTAGAACTCGGGGTTTAACTCACAGATTGGAAGATGGTTTCAACATTATTTTTCAATATAATCCCCCTTTACTTCAATGCATTTGGCCCACTTTTCTGTTAAGCAGTCTATGCATTTGAAATAAAAGTCGTCTGTTTGGTCCTCAAACCAAGCCTCTGTAGCAGCCTTGAGCTCATCATTGTCCCGAAATCTCGTTTCACGCAAGTGGGACTTCAAATTTCGAAACAGATAATAATCACTTGGGGGCCAGATCTGGACTGTATGGCGGGTGATTTAACTGCTCAAACTTGCACTCACAAATAGCCGCTTGTGCAACTCTGGACTCCACCCTTTGCTGAAGATCTTGAGTGTTCAGGTTTCTGGGTACCCACCTGGCAGATACTTTTGACACGCCTAAATGTTCATGGATTATAGTGTAAACACTTCCATTAGAAATACCACATTCTGAAGCAAGTTCGGCAACTTTGATTCTGCAATCGTTTAGCACAAGTCTCTCAACACGGTCGACCATCTCCTGGCTGATGACATCAGCAGGGCGACCTGGCCTTGGGTCATCTTCTAAGGAGTTTCGCCCACCTTTAAATTCTGCTGACCACTTTGCCACTGTGGAATACTTTGGGCTACTATCACCATACACATCAGCCATGCGCCGATGGATTTCTTTGGCGTTTGCACCCTCCTTAGTGAAGAACTTTATGACTGCTCTGAACTCAATATTCTGACTTTCCATTTTTGCCTATGGGTATAGGTTTTCAAACAAAAAGTAAGAGTAAAAAATGTATGTGTTCCCTGAACGGTTGTTATCATTCAACTGACAAAGGTTTACACTGCACAGAAATGAAAAAAGGAATCTTGAATTGTATAGAAAAATACCAAGTTCTACGAACTTATTGAACTCCCCTCCTACATGGTGCCCTGACTATTGCAACCTTGTGACCAATCACTGCGATTATCTCATAATCTTTAGATACTTTCACTTACCTCCTGTTTGTCCAAAATGTCCTGTGGAAGGGCACACAGTATAGACTCTGACTGCTCTTTTGTGAGCAATCAGATCTCTGTCTACTCTATTTGCCCTGGAATCTGTATTCCAACATGTATGACAATTACAATAAAGATATGATATGAACTGGTTTAAATAACAAAGACTTACCCCTCCTTGCTTTTGCCATTCAGTTGAATCGGTCCAGTCGGCCAATATTCATTGAGGGAGGAGGTCACACTAATGTCCCATAATAAGTGGTTGATTAACTCATGGTTCCCTGTAAAGATGTAGGTTCATATTTTAAAATATCAAAATACTAGCAAAAAATTCTGTTCAAAAAAGGATCTGTCTGATCAGGGTCAACATTTTTAGCAATTTCTCTTTATCCTATAAACTATGCCTTTAAATGATGAATGAACAAAGTTATTCATGAAGCACTGCACACTTCATGGAATTTTAGATCCCCTCACTAGCTTCATGACCCAATAAATGTAAAACAAGAGGTCCATGATGGACCTAAATGGCTGACCTGAGTTATGATGAAATAACATGGAAGATCATCTATTTGATGATAGTTCAATTGGAGCAGTTTTGCACTTTCTAATCTATATTCTGACAAAATTTCATGAAGATTGGATCAAAACTGTGCCCTCTAGAGTGTACACAATGGTTTTCTAAGACCTGACCTGGCAATCTAGTTTTTAATCAGACATTATTCAGTTTCAAACTTGGCATACATTTCATGAAGATAAACATTCTGACATAGTTTCATGAAGATTCAATGCAAAATAAAGCCACAATTGTGTATACAAGGTTTTTCTATGATTTGACCTAGTGACCTAGTTTTTGACCTAACAAAACCCAGTTACAAATTTGGCCTAGATTTCATTAAGATAATCATTCTGACAAAGTTTGATGAGGATTGAACCAAAACAGTGCCCTCTAGAGTATCCACGATGTTTTTCTAAGGTCTGACCTGGTAACCTAGTTTTTGCTCCAACATGACCCAGTTGCACCCTTGGTCTAGATTTGTTGGAGATAAACATTTTGACAAATTTTCATGAAGATTGGAACAAAACTGTGCCCTCTAGAGCATTCACATGGTTTTTCTAAGATCTGACCTAGTGACCTAGTTTTTGAACTGACATGGCCGAGTTTCAAATCTGGTCTAGATTTCATAAAGATAAGCATTCTGACAAAGTTTCATGAAGATTGGATCATAACTGTGCCCTCTAGAGTGTACACAAGGTTTTTCTAAGATTTGACCTAGTGACCTAGTTTTAGACCCCACATGACTCAGTTTCATTCTTGGCCTAGATTTTATAAGGATACACATTCTGACAAAGTTTCATGAAGATTGGATTATAACTGTGCACTCTAGAGTGTACACAAGGTTTTTCTAAGATTTGACCTAGTGACCTGGTTTTTGACCCCACATGACCAAGTTTCAAAGCTGGTCTAGATTTCATTAAGATAAGCATCCTGACAAAGTTTCATGAAGACTGGATCATAACTGTGCCCTCTAGAGTGTACACAAGGTTTTTCTAAGATTTGACCTAGTGACCTAGTTTTTGACCCCACATGACCCAGTTTCAAAGCTGGTCTAGATTTTATTAAGATAAACATTCTGACAAAGTTTCATGATGATTGGATCAAAACTGTGCCCTCTGTGTCATTCTAAGATTTATTTCTATTTTTAGCTCTGGCAGCCATTTTGTTCTGCAGAGTGGAACCGTTTTAGCAATTTTGGTTAAGGGCCATGAGTCAAACATTTCTGTGAAATTATTTTGAAATCGAGCCATTGGCTTCAGAGGAGATATCCTTTAAAGGATTTTCTATTTTTAGATTTCTATTTTTAGCTCTGGCGGCCATTTCGTTCAGCGGAGTGGAACCGTTTTAGCAATTTTGGTTCAGGGCCATGAGTTAAATTATTTTGAAATCGAGCCATTGGCTCCAGAGGAGATGTCGTTTAAAGGTTTTTCTATTTTTAGCTCTGGCGGCCATTTTGTTCAGCGGAGCGGAACCATTTTAGCAATTTTGGTTCAGGGCTATAACAGGAACATTTGTGTGAAATTATTTTGAAATTGGCTTACTGGTCTAGGAGGAGATGTCGTTTGAAGAAATTGTTGACGACGGACGGACGGACGGACTGACGGACAGACGGACGACGGACAAATATCGATCACAATAGCTCACCTTGACAGCAGGCTTGTCACTACATGATTGTTACTAAGACATTTCAACCACTAGGGGGATAATGGCGACTTTAAAGAAAGTGTGCGATATCACAACATTCTTCCATTACTATCATCTCTGCACTTACACTGATATTCTGATGGGTTTCTAATGGCTTCTTCCAGGTCAGCTATAGTTCCTGTCAAGTTTTCAGCTGATGTGAAGTTTTTGTAGTAGTCCCTATAAAAACAAGACACAATCGAGCTCATATTTTCAGAAAATTTTCAGATAACTCCACCATTTTATCATTCACAAAGCTTAAATTTTGAATTGCCATGTTCATTCTAATAAGCCAAATGCCCCTATAAGCCCACATAATGGTATTTATGAGGCATGTAACTGTAAGCGCTCATACTTTTACTGGTTTATTCCTTTGTTTGCTAGTTTGCTAGTTTACAGGAGCTGAAAAATGCTACAGAATCTTTCATTTTTCACTTTGTAAAGCTTCTTTATTCTTCATAAGCAGCTTTTTGCCTATGCTTAACCTTTAAATTTGTTTTCTTTATGTTTGTTCCTTAAACTGCAGCCACCGCCTATCGGGGCCCACGAAAAGATAGGCTGCCTGGTGCCTCTAGAGCTGCACTGCTAGTAGTTTTAACAGGACTGGAGTCATATCTAAGGCTGGGTAAAATTCCTACAAATTCAGTTTCTCAACATGACTGAAATATTGTTTACTGGGTAGTTAAACCACAACTCAACAACAGCAAAAACAATTTTCCTCTGCTGCCTTGGTCAGATATTTCTATTAAGTTGCTGCCTCCCAAAATATGTTCTTATGGAAAATCAAGTATTTTATTAGGGCATTGACTTCATTAACACAGGGTATAATCGATTCCACCAATTTTCGCTTCCTGCAGAGACTGTCTGTCATATTTGGCTTCCGCCGAGACTGTCCACAAACTCTTACTTCCTGCAGAGACTACTGTCCTCGAAAAATGGCTTCCTGCCGAGACTGTCCGCGTGACTCTGCTCTCAGCAGGAAGCAAAATCACGCAGTCTCTGCAGGAAGCCATTTATCATGTACAGAAGTCTCGGCAGGAAGCAAGAGATCGCAGACAGTCTCGGTGGAAGCCAAATATGATGTACAGTCTCTGCAGGAAGCGAAAATTGGCGGAATCTAATATACCCTGTGATTAAACACTCTCTGAATCTGCAGCCTGGCACAGAAAGTCATATTAAGGTGTATGGGTACACCTCCATGTTTTTCCGCAATTTTAACAAAGGAGGACAACTTTTCTGAGTTCCCATTTGCTTCCCTGAAAGGAAAGAATCTGCTCCTATTGGAGCAGATTCTTTTCTTCAAGAGTGAGGGTCTACTCTTTAAGGAAAGAATTTGCTCCTTTTGGAGCAAATTCTTTCGTTCAAGAGAGGACCCCTATTAAGAAGAGAGGAAAATATGAAATTGGCAGAGTTGCTTCCCCTGAAAGTGAACCCATTCACCTTAAAAACTAAGAGTTAAGTTGCTTACCAGTCTGCTATCAATAGTCCAGTAGATGTTGTATTCAACAACTTCTTTCCTGTAATCACAAAAGCAGTAGATCAGATTACAAAAACATTAATTCAGATAAGACAGTATCATTCTAGACATTTTTTTATTTAATTAATGCCTATAACTATGTCCAGCTTGGAAAATCACTCCTATTATATCATGCAGGAATCGACAGCATTCTGAGTTTTAACAGTAAATGTGCAGTGACAGAACAAAACCAACAAAATGGCATGGGTGCCCAGTGAAGACTCAGATCAGCCTGGGCATCAATCTAGTTTGATCAGACTCTTTGCCATGCACTTTAAGGTTAGCTAAGGATCTAAGCTAGCTCCATGTGGACAGTGAAGACTCTGATCGAACTAGGCAGATGCCAAGGCTGATCTGAGTCTCAGCTGGGCACATATACCACTTTGTTGGTTTTGTCATGTGGTGGCTCAAATGTATTTTGATACACTATACGTAGAGTGAGTGGTTGCAGATTCGTACAGTTTTACATGTATTTTTACTGTATTTTTCTTACACGCGAGAATTACCGTTTTGTGTGTCAGTGTCAACCTAATACACATTTTTTGTTTGTTTTGAAAAGCTATAATTAGATCCTGCTTTGGTACCCGGCTCGTGGGCTATCGTTAGTCCGCTGCCGGAAAAGAAGGTGATTTTTTCATGACACAGTTTGCAGATTCGTACACCGCTATATTTGCAAAAGAACACAAAAGCCACACGAAACAACATTATTTGGATCAAAAACAATCTATTTTACTAAGCTTGCAAAACTTCAAGACCTTCTGTCAGTTAGAAATTAAGTTTTGGAGCACTTCAAAACTGCTGGTATTACGGATTACCGACAACGTCTGTAAGCGTAACGGAACAGAATAGAATGAGTCAGCGAGCGGGACTTGGCTCAGAAAATGGAAATTTAAACAAAATGGTGAAATTTTGCACTAATGTAAATACATGTAGCTTAAAGAAGGATAATTTTCTCAACATCTGTTATCTAAATAAACTGTTGACTTCGAAATTCTTCTCCTCGGTCACGAAACCAAACTGCCGCATGGGAGAGGCTACAGTCATAACGGTCAGACAAAATCGTCTGCAACGACTGAAATCTACAGGTCACGTGCGAGCGAGCACTGAAAGTGATGGGCACGGCAGTTGATTTAAACGGGCAGGCAATTAATTTCTTTTTAACTGACATGATGCGTGCAGTAGAGGTCCTAAAACTCCAAGTGTACGAATCTGCAACCTGTACGAATCTGCAACCTGTCACTCTAATACATGCCCAGATAGTAAGAACTGATCTATTCAAATTTCAGAATGAGTACATGTCATTGTTTCTGAACCATTTCTAGAATGGGGAACAACTTCTTTGACTTCTATGGAGTTTTGGCCATTCTGAGTGCAATAGGGTTTAAGGTGATAGTGGTACTTATAATTATACTCCAATTGCTTGGGATTAAAATTAATCTAAAGGTGCCCAAACAGCAGATAATAAAATCTACCTCTGCAACATTTCAAAACATTTTTCATCCAAGCTGTTTTACATTGCCAATTCAAGAGACTATAGGGCAAACAGTGTAGCTCCAGATGAAGTAGCTAATCTGGATCTATCCCGATTGCAAATTGAGCTGTTTTCATTTTTGGCACTTTAAGTTCTAGTGTCTCCTATTACTCACATTACTAGTGTAAAAAAATTCAACTCACCTTTATCAAACTCACTGATGTCTGTCTCCACTTTTAGGGCAAATTTCTGGTCCTCAGGTAGACAAATACCCAAACTGCAAGAAATTTTCAATAACTATGCAGAGTTCAAGAAAAATTGGGTTTGTTCCGGATAATTCTAAGATTACTTTTTGTACACCTATGTAAAATATGTTGTGAACATTCTCTGAATGGTCTCATCTTGGTGAGACATTTTAAAGAATGGGTCACAACATAATGAGCCCTGACAGCACAGGGTATAATCGATTCCGCCAATTTTCGCTTCCTGCAGAGACTGTCCGTCATATTTGGCTTCTGCCGAGACTGTCCGCGAATCCTTGCTTCCTGCCGAGACTACTGTATTCGAAAAATGGTTTCCTGCCGAGACTGTCCGCGTGATTCTGCTTCCTGCCGAGAGCCTCGGCAGGAAGCAGAATCACGCGGACAGTCTCTGCAGGAAGCCATTTATCATGTACAGAAGTCTCGGCAGGAAGCAAGGATTCGTGGACAGTCTCGGCAGAAGCCAAATATGATGTACAGTCTCTGCAGGAAGCGAAAATTGGCGGAATCGATTATACCCTGTGGACAGGAGAAAACCAAGTTTAAACCAAGCTGTTTTCATTGTATAATAGCAAACAGTAGCAAGTATTCAGAAAAGAGCATTTGCCAGTAAAAGTCATACAGTCAGTACTACAGATAAGAAGGGATATGAAGTACAGTTTAGGGATAATTGTCCATTTTCTGTATAAAAGCATGTGAGCCGCGACAGGAGAAAACCAACAAAGTGGTTGTGAGCCCAGCCCAGACTCTGATCAGCCTTGGCATCCACCCAGTCTGATCAGACTCTTCGCTAAGCACTTTAAGGGCAGCTGAGGGTCTAAGCTACCTCCATGCGGACAGCGTAGACTCAGATCAGACTGGGCGAATGCCCAGGCTGATCTGAGTCTGCACTGGGTGAACAACCACTTTGTTGGTTTTCTAATGTCATGGCTCAGTCATGCTTTTATACAGAAAATGGACAATTATCCCTAACATGTACTTCATATCCCTTCTTATCTGTAGTACTGACTGTGTGACTTTTATTGGCAAATGCTCTTTTTTGAAGGCTTATTACTATTTTCTATTACTGTGAAAACAGCTTGGTTTAAACTTTATTTTCTATGTATAACAGCATGTAAACTACTACATTCATTTACACAGGTATGTTATAGGGTCAAGTCAGGTAAATTCGGACATCAGGTAAATTCGGACAGACCATTGCAAACAGTAGAAATCCAGATTAGACGGCTCATACTGAGCCGTCTCATCAGGATTTCCACTGTTTGCCCAGTTATTTTTGTTTTAATTCCAAACAACTGACATATAAAGGAAACAATGTCACTGTCCGAATTTACCTGCTGTCCGAATTTAGCTGACTTTACCCTAATGCTATACAAAATGATTATAGCTTTGCCACAGTATTTCGGAAAAGGTGACAGTAAATATTGTTGTTACATGTAATCTGTTTCTACAAGTAACATGAAATTAAATGACTTGGGAATAGTTACTTGTTTGAGAAAATCTGGAGTTTCTGTTGATAGAATTTCAGTTGTAATGTTATTGAAAAACTGAAGGAGCATGGCAAACATTGTATGCCATGATCCTATACCAGTGACGTCAAAGACCTGTTATCATAGCAACTATGGTATTGCCAACTAGTGTATTTAGTACCTAGGCAGAAAATGTCTCGATGACATCACTTTGAAATCAGTATGATGTCTGAGTTGCTATGGTAACAGATTTATGATGTCATCGTATAGGAGCTTGGCTAAAAATGTTTACAATGCTCAGTCAACTTTTCAATGAAATTACAAACTGAAATGATTTACCTCAGATTTTCTCAAGACATTTAATTCCATATTAAAAGCATAGAAAAAAGTTGTTGTTGTTATTTTTCTTCCTTTTTCTTTTTCTATATTTTTTTTCTTAAAAACACTGATGGAAGTATGATGGAAGTATCAGAGCAGTCTGATCTGGATCAACACTGATTGCATACCCATCTTTGTAAGCGACATCAGTATTCGGAAATTTAGAACATTTACCATAACAAAAAGAGATTATTATCTTTTGACACAGAGCTCTAGATAAGAGGGAGTATTTGGTGATAATTAGGGATAATTTTTGTTAATTCTGGATAAAAACATATGTTGTAACCCCTCATCTGAACCTAACCCCTCATCTGAACCGTCTCGATGAGACGGTTCAGATGAGGGGTCACAACATATGGTTTTGATGAGAAATAAAAAAAATTATCCCGCAATTATCATCAAATACCCCTCTTATCTAGAGCTCTGAAAAAGAGATTATCTTTTGACAGAGAGTATATTTCGTACCTGAAAGCTGTCTGGTCCAGGCCTACAAAAGAATATGTCCTCTTCTCAGGGTCCGCATGGTTCTGAAATAATATGGTCAAAATTACTCAAAACATTTACGACTGAATAGCTTTTTTCTTACCATGTGCAATGGAAAATGAGCCGCGACACGACAAAACCAACAAAGTGGTTGTGCGCCCAGTGCAGACTCAGATCAGCCTGGGCAACTGCCTAGTCTGATCAGAGTCTTCCCTGTCCGCATGGAGGTAGCTTGGATCCTAAGCTACCCTTTAAGTGCTTAGCAAAGACTTTGATCAGGCTGATCTGAGTCTGCGCTAGGAGCACAACCACTTTGTTGATTTTCTCGTGTCGCGGCTCATTAATCGTACAATAAGTCTTAACCTGCTGTGCATGCCAAGCTGTCCCCACTTTCATAGGACTGGATATCTGAGACCTTGCTAGTCACACACATTCTCATGGCCAAGCTCATCTATTGAAAAAATTTTCACCAAAATTATGGCCATAACTGTAACTCTGACTTCAGAAGCAACTTTTTTATCACTTATGAACCTTGGCTGCTTTTTATTGATTGATTTGTTGCTTTACATCCACAGTAAACAGCTATGGTCATGTTGGGACAGTCAGTTAACCTAACCACACTATTCCTGGGCAGGCTTAGACCTCCTAAGCGGTTAACCAGTACTAAGTGCACTTAATTTTGCCAGTAACTGACAACTGCCCTTCTTGAATCAGGGGAAGGAGAAACGAAAGTATGTGGCCAGAGCAGGTATTGAACCCAGGACCTCTGACTTATAAGTAAGGTACCCTACCGACTGTGCTACGTGGCCCAGCCCTCGGCTGGTTTGCAATCAGTTCTTATCTTTTATATACAAAAAAAAATGCTGACAAGAAAAAAATCCTTACACATTCTATAAATGCCCTAAAGGATTCATTCTTCAAGTCCCTTAAGGTAAAAGATACACATTCTGGGGGAAGGGGGACCGCTCTGCCATTTTGACTTTTGCTTTACTTCTCAGTCTGGGTCAACACTTAAAGGAAAGAATTGGGGCTCCTGTAAGAGCAACTTATTTCCCTCAAGGTCCTTTTTTGGAAGAGTTCTTGTAAATTTGCCATTTCATGATGTACAGGCTTTTTCTTATGCTCTACCAGCAAACAGCAAGAATTCTGAATCTACAATGATTCACATACCCTGTCATGGGATATTCTGAACGTATCTACTGTCACTGTGCCAGTTTTCATGTCAATCATATTTCTCCGCATCTACAAACAAATCAACATTTCAATATGAATACAGGCCAGTAAGTAGTATCACAATGTAACAGTAACATAGACATAGAGAATGGACTGTAATTATAAGGTCTGCGATCAATGAAACACATATTTGATACCATGAAATATTGAGATTATCAGACACATTTAGCAGTCATATGAAAAAAATAATTTCACAGCTGGGTAGTGTAAGTGAAAAAATCTTTTTTTGCAGCTGATCAACCACTCAATCGGGATAATTTACCATCAGAATATTTTTTTAATTTTGACAAGGCTTAAATAAAAGCATTGTGAATAAATGCCTGGTTCCCACAATGCCACCCTTCCATCTCCAATGCACAACAATTACCTTTATTCTTTTTTTCTTTTCTTTTTTTTCTCTCTCTTATTTTTTTTCTCTTATCTTTTGTTTCTCGTTAGAATATGTCAAAAAACCATGAGCATTGTAATCCAAGGTTCAAAATTAACAGTAAGAAGTAGCAAATTTGCCACCTTAAAATCTCATTTGCCACCTGAAAACAAGGGCTTCGTAAGCGGCGCATAATACGCCTGTTTAAATGTCATAAAGGAGTTACAGAACGAACAAGACTGTTTACAAAAGGATAAACAGACAGACAAACAGAGGCAACCACTCTATAATAAATGAATTCTACATTATATTTAAATATTCAACATTCGTATATCAAGTCAAGGGAGATAAACTAAATATACTAGATATACCATTCTTGGTTGTATTACATTCCCTTGGCATCACTACAATATTTTAAACAGTTGAAATGTTACAGAGTAAACAGGACATTTATGCAAGGGCAGGTAATTCAGTAAGGAAGTCAGAGTTGTGGTTCTTGCTCAGGATACATTGCCTCATTATTATACACATTCCTACAAAGTTTCATTCTAACATTTCAAAAGTTTAAGGAGATATGGAGTGAATGAGAAACGCCTAAAATATACTAATCGAAGGGAGGTAACTCCAAAATTAAGAAAGGAGGAGCAACCATTCTTATATGTGACACACTGTCTTGTGATCATGCACATTGTTTTAAAGTTTCATCATGATATTCCAAACGGTTACCAAGTTAAGGTATGCACAAGGTTAGTATACACAAAAATAGTCTACAAGGACTAATGAAAGGGATGTAACTCTAAAATGAAGACAGGGAGAGCAGCCATTGTTGTACGCGACACATCGTTGGGTCTTTGTACACATTGCTATGAAGTTTCATTAAGTTATCCCAAACGGTTATCTAGTTATGGCGCCCACAAGACTTGCAGGGAAAAAATGAATCAAAGGGGCATAACTTGGAAACTAAGGAAGGGGGAGCAACCACTTCTGTATGCAACACGTTCCCTCGACCTAATTCATATTCCTACCAAATATCATGAATATATCCCAAACGGTTAATGAGTTATGGCGTGCACAAGAATGTTTACGGACAGACGGACGGACAGCGCCATGACATAATATGTCCGTTTTTTTCAAAATGGGCGTATAAAAAAGTGGATAGCAAGCAGTTGCTGCCAAGGAGCTCTTTAGTAAAAGTTAATTTCTTGGAAGTACTCTAGCTGATTGTCATTAAAATATTGCATCTATGTGTAAGACTTAACACAATTCCATAAGGTCAAAGGCATTATCAATGCCTTTGACCTTATGGAATTTTCTGACAACTGTTGTGTGGCAAGAGGACTGTTTTTGGCCTCAAGATTTTGCTACCAGGTATTTGAGTTTTGCTGCTAGCTTTTATACCAGGTACTTGCTACCTGCAAAAAAGTTAATTTCTAACATTGTAATGTATATACAAATGGCCACCAAAAATGTTCATACCTGATCTTTGATATCATCCTCTACTTCAATATCTAAGAAATCAACATTAGGAGGGTCTTTAAGTTCAGGCTGGAAAAGAAATGACACATCACATTTACAACAGATCTCCCAAAACTTCTTACAACCGATTCTGTAAACAGAGGTTCTTACACGAGTGGTTAGTTATTCTGACATTTATGAAACAAGCTGAAGGCTCATTTAATAAATGTCATATAAATAACCACGCATATAAGCTTATCATATGACTGTTTCTTTTTTTTTTTTTTTTTGGTTTTTAAAGGGATTAAAGGGATTTATATCCTTAAAAGTTTACAACCCAACTGTCCAACTGTTTTAATTTTCACCATTAATTCCTGTTACAGAAACAACTAATACTGCCTTGTCCTCACAAAAGCTCTGGGCCTGGTTTTCCTAAATTAACAACATGGTTATTTAACCAAAAAAATATTTTCAAAACTTTGTCCACAAAAACACTGCCTTTTATGCCCCAATAAATGTGAGCTCCGCACATTTTTTTTCCAGTAGAATTTACTAGCACAATGGATTTTATACCTACTGAAAGACTGACAGAATCCTTTGTTAGCATCTTTAGCTACCTATATTTTGAACGACAAGGCCTAGTATTTTACCTTATTATTTAATTTTTTTTAAGCTTTAATAGCAAAACATAGGGAATTCACCTGTTGTCTCCTTTTAATACAGTTTACATGTAAAAACATCCAAATTACTTACTGCAAATCTAAGTTCTGGATGAAAGACTACATCCCCATTGGCATTAACGCTGTATGAATAGCCATTTGGACCAAGCTGTAAATAGAGAGATAATGTATTATTAAGGTGGCTGGGTGGATGTTAAGGGGAAGCAACACTACTATTTTCTGTTTTGTGGCTCCCTTCTTGATTGAGGTCAGCTCTGAAAGGAAACAATTACAATTTGCTCTCTTAAGAGCGAATTCTTTCCTTTAAGAGTATTTTGGAAGGGCTTGGTTAACGAGAGAAGCAAACAGGAAATCACAAAAGTTGTATCCCTCCATGAAGATAGTGGGAACACCTTAGGCTGAAAAATTTTATCAGCCAAGACAAGCATAAAGATTCTAGCTCTAAGATCGTCTGCCATAGTCACAAAACAGAGCTACAATAGAAAACTTGACAAAAGTTTTATGCCACCCCTGCCAGAAGAGATCCATATGAGGTGGCTCATCATAAGCTGTCTCTTATAGATCTACACTGTCTGCCATCAGTCTATACTTTGAATATTATATAGCCTGGACAACATTTTTTTTTTTTGCAGACATAATATAGTCATTCTACTCTTTTGTGGTTTATGGGTTAAAACTGTGATCAACATACATGAGAACTAACTGACTGTCCTTTTACTGCAGTAGTATTACCTTTCTCTTTGGTTCATGTTTCTTCATCTCTGCTATTGTAACATCAATTCCCATCACACCCAGAATAGTCTGGTTGCCCTGAAAATGAAAGTGTGTTTCATAGTTATTCAAAAGTGCATCCACATGTATTCAAGTGAACTGTAGGCCACATCATAGGACAATGTATTTTTTACTACTACATGTACATAGTTTCATGAAAATATTTTTTTTAATTTTTAGGCACAATTTTGCGACACAGTTATAACTCAAATTAACAAGTTAGTGGTTTATTTTACGGGTAGGAGCAATGTAAAATTTGGTGTTCCGAACGCTAAACCGTGTATTAAGTTCGACTTGAAACAGGGCCTCAATGTTGTAAGGTGACACAATTTCTAGAAAGGAACATAATACCACCATAAATCTAGGTGGAGTTATGGTTTCTGTTCTCTGCATATCAACTGATGATACTTTATATTTGTACCCAGTTTCAAGAAAATATCTAATAAGAGTGGGCATGCTTACTACACTAAAAATTACAAAGGGGCCTAACTACACAAAACTATAAGTGGTTATGCTTTTTGTTCTCTGAACATCATCTGATGATGCTTTATATTTGAATCAAGTTTCTTGAAAATACCTTCAACTGTTTTAGAGTCATGGAGCAGACATGATTATTTTGTGATGGACAGATAAATGGATGGACAGACTGACAGACAGACAACTATGGAAAAATCAATACATGTATTTCTCTCCTCCCAGAGAGGAGTGATGCGGTTGGGTAACATAACCAAAACTAATTGTTGAGTCTGCAAGTGTCACTTTATATAGAACGCTTCCACAGATAACTAGACCAACTTGTACTAATAACTGCTACTAATTTTTTCATGGTCACAAGTGTGTTCCAGTTTTCAAAGTTTGACTGTGCAGTCAACTCCTGATATCTCCAACACTGATGTCTCAAAGTATCTTCCTGTATAAAGGAAAATATTCCCTGTTTTTATTTACATTTCAACTCCTGTTATCTCAAACTACTAATATCTCAAAGTAAATTTTCTGGTACCAGAAAATTTACTTAGAGATAACAGTAGTTTGCAAAGAAATTCGACTTTGAGATTTTCAGAATTGACAGTATAACATAAACTGACTTCATTATAGAGCCCTATTTGGGCCATTAGAAGTGTACTTACCGATCCATGGGTCTTATTATACACTGGTAATGTCACTGTGGTCATCATACCTAGGCCCTGTTGTGAACATAATCAAGGGTCAAATTAGGCACTTTATTAGAAATGCATTTACTTACATAAACCTGAGGCATGGTCAAAAACCTGGGTGTTCTTCATGGCCACTCCCTGAGCACTCACTGTTGACTGATGGACTGGTACCAAGCTGTACACATACTTGTGTACAGCTTGGTACCAGCCATCAATCAACAATGAGCACACGTGTTGTTGAACATGCCTCTGGTCAACTTTTCTCTACAGAAATTCTGATCAAGACAACTGTTGTTCACAAAAGTAATATGGATGAAAAATTAGATCCTGATAATTACTAAATACTCTTTTTAACTGAAGCACAGTAACAGACTACACTAGCTTTTTTTTTTGCTGCTCAAATAGTAGGTTGCAAGTTTTCATTTATAAAAATAGATCTAAACAATCTCGTCTAAATTAACTTGAATAAGAAAGAAAGCAGTATATCAGAAATTAAATATCTTAAGGCTGAAATGCAGCATCTTCTGAAGTACTAACAACCAGTTTTGGACATATGTTAGGTCAGCGATAGCAAAAAACAACACTATCAAAGAAACTAAAATGGAAGATTTAAGCATGTTAAACAATACATTACTCTTGTTAATTTGTAGGAGTTCTTTCAAGACAATAATTGCTCCATAAACTGATGACATATTTCTTAATTCATTTTCATACATGAGTGTTGACACATTAGGAGTATCTTAAACAAAATGATCATGACTGCTGGCATATTATTTTGAAAGCTTAAATGGTTAAGTTACATTTATCAGAAGGCATATACCATAGTTAATATTATGTTAACTCTTTAAGCATCAAAAAGCAGACAACAAAATTTACGTCTGCAAAAATTTAAAAAATGCATTGTCCAAGACATTTCAGATCGGGAATTCAAAACTAGAGGGTAAACGGTGTAGATCTAGATGAGGCGGCTCATAATGAGCCGCCTCATCAGGAACTACACTGTTTGCAAATTTTGCTAATTTCGTCACTGGGGCTTAAAGAGTTAAAACAATTTAAAGTAAAAGAAGTGTTATCCTATTCGTGCAACTGTTAGGTGTTACTGGTGTTAAACTAGAGCAAGTGAGCAGGGGCTCACGTATACCCCCGACCAGCGCCACCGCCTAATGAAACCACCGCCTTAAGAAACGACTGCCTAATGAAACCAATCTTATACATGGTTTGAACCTAGAAGTAAACTTAGTCACCTATCAAATGGTTCCATCAAAGAATAGTATAAATATCAGCAAAGAGTACCAACTTAACACAAAACTTTAATGTACACATATAAGTCTGTGCCCATGACCTTGGTCAGCAGCAGCATCCAGATGATGTCAAATAATCTGCATGAACATAGAAGTAAACTTAGTCATACATCAAAAAGGTTTCATCAAATGATGTTGGAAATATGAGCAACGAATATAAACTTAACGCCAAACTTTAACGCAAATACACAAGTCTGTGACCTTGACCTTTGGTAAGCAGCAGCAGCATCCAGATGATGTAAACTACTCTTTATGAACCTAAAAGTAACCCTAGTCAAATATCAATAGGTTCCATCAAAGGATATAAGAAATATATAAGAACACTCTAAACTTAATGCAAAACTTGAACGCAAGTGTTTAAGTCTGTGACCTTGACCTTAGGTCAGCAGCAGCATCCAGATGATGATAAGTATTCTGTTTGGACCTGTAAGTAAATCTAGGCACATACCAATAGGCTTCATCAAAGGATATTGGAAACATAAGCAAAATTAAAAACTTAATACAAAACTTTAACGCAAATGTTTAAGTCTGTGACCTTGACCTTAGGTCAGCAGAAGCATCCAGATGATGATAAGTATTCTGCTTGAACCTGTAAGTAAGTCTAGGCACATATCATCATGCTTCTTCAAAGGATATTTGAAACATAAGCAAAATTAAAAACTTAACGCAAAATTTTAACGCAAATGTTAACGGACGGACGCACGGACGGACGAACGGACGGACGGACGCACAGACGGACGAACAGACGAACGGACGGAAAGACGAAAACTATATACCCCTCGACATACGTCGGGGGTATAATTAGATCTATCCTGTTACTGAACAATTGAGTAAGGTTATAAACAAGAATTCCGCGGAATGCGGTGTCTCGCCTGTGAGCTAAAAATCGACAAAGTTTATGCCGCCGCCGCCGCCAACACTGGAAAAGCAATACATAAGTCTCGCCTCTGCTTCGCAGGCGAGACAACAAATAGCAATTAATCTTCTGAAAATTTAAGCAACCATGAAAACATGAATTAATAAAATGGAAAACAAAATTTTGAACAGATAATTATGTCACCAAAACATATATGAAAAATTTTAAGCTTTAGTTAAAGCATCAGTTTTTAAGCAAACGTTTTAATTAGCTGTCAAAATACCTTTCAACCATTCAACATTTGGATGCAACTTTTGATGCTAGCTCAATCTGAAAATCTGTAAAATATGGATATAACAAGCTTACAACAAAATCACAACATACATGCATATGCAAAATTCCATAACACAAAAACACTAAAAATTCAATGCAATCAGATAAAGACTATATAGATTGTGCCTATTAAATGACCAGGCCCAGAGAATATAAAACTTGAGTACATTCTCAAACTCAAAATAAAGCACACTGATTGGCTGCTTCCGAGCACATGCTCTGAAGCCACCAATCAGTGTGCTTTATTTTGAATCTGAGATTATTCTCTCAAATTAGTAAAAAGTTTGCCTCATTTATCTCTATATTTTTCTCATTCTGCTGTATTTTTTTTACTATTCTGGCCACTGACTGAAGTTTTAGACACAAACTACATGCTACCAACTCAAAACTGAAATGCCATACTTGTTTCAAAATGATAGTCTTTAAAGCACCATTCTTTATTCATTTAAAAAATTTTGTTGATATTCTTCAAGTTACCCTTTAATATTTACATTTTTGGTGCAAAGCTTTCTGTAAACCCATTTAAGTGATGCGGAAGCCAATGTTGTTTACAAGTCAATAATTACATTGTGCCACATGGTTTTGAGCATCAGCCCACCTCACTAACTAGTGAAATCTGCAACATGCAATGTACTTGAATGGCTAGCAAACATTGACAGCTTGCAACGCCTACTTGTATGTGAAATCTACAGCAGGAGGTGGATTTTACCGGTAGGCATTGACAATGCGGCTGTTCCAAACAATGGTAAAATCCAGGTGGTAATGTTTCTAAAACGATTCTTATATGTGAATCTCTTATTTTTGTATTATTAAACAATGCTTTTCATCAATAAAAAGATCAATTTTATCTTTTTATTGATGAAAAGCATTGTTTAATAATATAAATATAAGGAATAAATGTTGTTCTTTTAACGTTTACTGAAGTATAAACTACATCAGGTCATAAGCAAAGTTTATGTAAACCACTTCGGGGTTCACTCACTTTGCTCGTGACCTGATGTAGTTTATACTTCAGTAAACGTTAAAAAAATAACATTCATACCTTAATTAACCTGGTAAGGACAGAAGAGGAAGTTTTACAAACTTAACCAACCCAGAGGTGAACATTCTGGAGGAGAAATCTGATGAGGAATAATATTGTAAAACATCACAATATTGTAAAACATCACAGAAGGCTTCACAAGTACATTTTATTGTGGAAATTAAGCAGGTTAAAGACTCTGATCTAAATACCAAACCAACAATGAATAGGATCAAGCATCCCCGTAACTGTCATTATTTTTCACTGTTATGGCATTTTTGATTGAACCCAACAGAGTTCTTCATAATAAGAAATTCAATATCAACAGGCATAATATGATTATACAAAATATGAAAACACGTCATATACATTTTAAAACAAGTATGGCATACTGCAAAAACAATATAGGGTGAATTTTAGGGCAAGCATCTAACTATTGAGCCTCGACGCGAGAAAACCAACAATGTGGTTATGCGCCCAGCGCAGACTCAGATCAGCCTGGGCATCCGCCCAGTCTGATCAGAGTCTTCACTGTCCGCATGGAAGTAGCTAAGACCCTTACCTACCCTTAAAGCGCTTAGCAAAAAGTCTGAGCGGACCAGGCGGATGTCCAGGCTGATCTGAGTCTGCGCTGGGCGCACAACCACATTGTTGGTTTTATCGTGTCACGGCTCATTTGTAAATCATAGCAACTGAGTTTAAATGCCAAAAAACACAAAAGGAAAAAAATTCTAGACCTAATATATACAGAGCAACAAATGATCATTTTACATTTCTTCAGATATAAACATGTGGCATTCTAGTAAAATTTGATTGACAAGAGAATGTAAGTCTCTAATGAGATGCTAGAATACAGTGTTTCTATGCAGAAGTATGAAAAATTATCCTCGAGCTGTCATCAAATGTTCTCTTTTGTGTATGTTCTATAATAATGTAAAGTTTTCAGACACAGGATTTTGTTTTCGCAACACTTGCATTTTAAACTAGTTCTTTTGGATCTAACTCAACACCCCCTTTCACACATTCGTATCTTAACACATTAATGCCTAGCATAAATAGGACATAGGCAAACACTGCAGAACCAGATAAGACAACACAAAATGGGGCATCTTATCAGGATTTACACCATTTGCAAAACATAAATGGGTATTTCTCATTAAAATAAAATAAAAACAAGGCATTGCAAGCGATACAAGTCCCTCTTACAAGACATGGTCCATATAGGAGGTGCTAGAGCTATGACAAAGTTTTCCCATATAATGTTATAATATAATGTTGACCTTGACCCTAGCATCCATAAACGCAAAAACATCTAAAGGCAATGGGTCCATATATGAAATTGCTAGTGCAAATACATTTTTTCTAAAATAGCAACTGTGACATGGAACTTGGACCTACAATGCTGAAATGCATACTTATCCAATTGTCACACTTAATATTTGTGTGGTCATATCAAAATTGGTCCATAGATGAAGGTGCCAGACAATGACAAAGAATTTCTAAAAATAACAACGGTGACCTTGACCTTGGACCTATCATGCTGTAACATGAACTTGTCCAAGATATTGTCACACTAAACATTTTTGTGAAAACATATCAAAATAGGTCCATAAATAAAGGCGTTAGAGCCATGAAAAAGTATTTCTAAAAATATAACTGTGACCTTGAACTTGCACTAACAATACTGAAATGCAAGCTTGCCCAAGAGATTGTCACTCGAAACATTCATGTGAAGTTATATCAAAATCAGTCCATAAATGAAGGCCTTAAAGCGATGGCAAGTTTTTCTAAAAGTAGCAACTGTGACCTTGACCTTGGACTTATGATGCTGAAACGCAACTTGTCCAAGATTTTGTCACATTAAAAATTTGTATGAAGTTATATCAGAATCTGTCCATACATTAAGGAGCTACAGCAATGACAATTTTTTTTATAATCGCAACTGTGACCTTGACATTACCACCCTGAAACATGAACTCATTGTCATACCCAACATTTGTGTGAAGCTATATCAAAATGGGTTGATAATTAAGAGCACTAGAATGATGATAAAAGGTGAACAAATACACACATTGTACAAATGTACATACAAACATATGTATACAAGACAGATCCTATATCCCTTCCACAACTTGGATATGCAAGAGGATAATGATAAAGATAAACTATGCCAGACACCCCTTAATTGAGAAATGGACTGATTTATTTGATAAGGATGGACTAGTCCACTGGGCATAAATGGGTTAAAACAATACACTGAAAATATGGTTTTATTACAGCTGCTATACTGCTACATACAACAATTTGGGGCCAACAACTAACTAACTGAGGCCGTATTCATAAAACGACTCAAGTGGTTGCTATGCTGTTGCTAAGGCTAAATTTCTTTGAAGGAGATTCCCTACAACT
The DNA here is from genome assembly GCA_963989385.1 of Ctena decussata. NCBI lineage: Eukaryota > Metazoa > Mollusca > Bivalvia > Lucinida > Lucinidae > Ctena > Ctena decussata. The sequence goes on from OZ022507.1 coordinate 65,370,384, forward strand.
ATGAAATTTGCTCTGGAGGAACAGTCTGTGTAAGACTGTTCCTCCAGACCAAATTTCATAGTTGTAGGGAATCTCCTTTATAGATATTTAGCCTTAGCAACCGCATAGCAACGACTTAAGTGGCTTTATGAATACGGCCCCTGGAGTACAGAAAACAGTACACTTGTTCTACTATTTAAAAGCACCATTTTGAGGACATCAATTTATGCCAATTCATGGATTCTTTTCCTAATTTCTCTTAATGTAAAAAAGTATGTATAGAGTAGCACTTGATTTGGACCAGCTTATTGTGACTGGTCTATAGAAGTGCCAAAATGCCAATACATTATTTTACAGACACGCAGTTTGTGTCATAGAGAAATAAGACAAATTATCTTTGAATTAGCACTAATTTTCAACTCATCTGGGGCTCTGGAACCAGCTGTTCATCAAATCATTAGCTTAACAAAATCATTATTTAAGGATTCATACAGTCTTCTAATATACATGAAATAAAGTGCGCTTATATTTTTGTTGTCGAAAAAAATGTCTGGAGTACATTTTTTCTTCTCAGAAAATGGCAGTGTTTCTAATACAATACATCTGAAAATGCAATAGCTTGTTAATAACAATGTTGTTTCTTTTGAACACCTGGGCCCAGAATATTTTGTGTGGCTCAAAACAACTGCAACTTCTACTGCCTGATATATGAGCTGTGACATGAAAAAACCAACAAAGTGGCATGTGTGCCCAGCAAAGACTTAGATCAGCCTGGGCATGCACCCAGTCTGAACAGAGCCTTTGCTGTCGGCATGAAGCTAGCTTAGACTCAGAGCTACCCTTTAAGCACACAGCAAAGACTCTGGTGAGACTGGGTGGATGCCCAGGCTGATCTGAGTCTTCACTGGGCGCACATGCCACTTTGTTGGTTATCTTGTGTCGTGGCTCATATCCATCTACCAACAGTCCCTAATCAAAATTGTATTCTGACAATGTCTGCATGTAAGTATTGAAAAACAGCTACATTGGATAAAAGCCAGACCAAATGACCTGACTGTTTTTTTATGACACATGCCACAAAATGATATAATCCACTGTATGACAGAAGACCAGCAACATTGTTCTGCTCTGTTTATTCCATTGTGCAGTTAATGAAATTAAACTTGATGATACCAAAGTTGCATTTATTTGTTTCCACTAGCAATAAGTCTCAGTTTCACCAAATGCTTTGTTGAAATCCTTACACCTCTTATATGGTAAAATGTCTGAAATTTATTGCTAAAGACATAGAGATTTTCTCCTTTTTTGCTTAATAATTTTTAAATTCTTATATTTTCCCCATATACTGTAATTCACAAAATGTTAAAAATGTGCCAAGAAAGCAGGCACAAAATTTACATTTGCAAAATTGAAAAGAATTTTTTTTTTTTTGTCCCAACCTATATCATTTGAGAAGTCAAAGACTGGAGGAAAAAAAAAGAGTAGACCGAAATAAGGGGGTCATTCTGATCCCCACACCAACCCCTCATCTGGATTCATGCTGTTTGCAAATTCAACTATTTTGGTTTTTGGACCTTTAAAGGTTAACTACTCTCCTTGGTGAAACTGTGATGTCAAGATTTCTAAAATCTTAATCTGTTTCACAATATAGAAACAAATGAGCTGTAAACTCAGTAAATTGGATCTAATGACCTAAAAAGGTATATTATTAACCCAGATCATCCGATTCTGTCTACTTGTGCAGTCTGTGACAGGACTTAATGAAGATTGCTTATTCCTCAGTTTCTAAATGTAAGATTTGCATTAGCAGCATGTTGCAAATTTGAACATTATATCCAAAAGTAATATTTTTAGAACATCATTCTGCCCTTTTAATTGTTTTTCAAAGACATAAAAACATCCCACCACTCCACAGGTGAGCTGAATGGATATGCTTTCAGAATAAGCAAATCTACTACTTCCCATTTTGCTTCCCTACTCAATGGAGGTCAACTCTTAAAAGAAAAAAAATGCTCTTTTAATTCTTTCCTTTAAGCATCATCTAAGATCCTTTTTGAAAGAGTTTCATTGCCCAGGGAAGCAAACAGGAAGTCAGAAAAGGTGATCAGGTTGTAAAAATGGCAAAAAGAATAGAGGTGTACTCAAACATAAACTGTTTGTGTCTAGTCTATTAGATCATTAGGTCCCATTAACTTTCCTACAGCTCAGGCTCTATTATATCACTATATAGCACGTCAAGAACTGCTATTTTCACACAATATGATAACGATAAAGTACCAGAATGTCCTTGTAAATGTTACCCCACTTCAGTTTTTTCAAATTCGAGATAGCACGAGGTCTGCTGCTCACAGGCACATATTCCTTAAAATGAGCAGCACAATCAGCATTAAATATTTTATTACTGTAATAGCTGTTTTTATTAGCTATTCCTTATCACTACCCTACTGATGCCTATAATGGACTTTCCATCTCTAAATCCAGAAAAGTCCACTAACTTGATCAATTTCAGCTGAATGATACAGATTGTGGGTCTTCACAGTTGGTTAGTCCATTTTTCTTATTTTCAGGGCATTCTCTCTGCTTCTTTATCCTTATATGCAACAAATATGTTTGTAATGCTTTCAACTTCAATAATCAGACATACACCAACCAAACAAAACAGTCTGGCAGATGAGACAAAATACCACGAGGGAGCAACTGTTTTGAAAATTGGGACCTTTAAATGCAAATGCGACCAAATGCCTCCTGCATTGAAAACTGCATAAAATTCTGTGTGTATTCTATATCATATATTGGCTCATCAATCTTGAAATAAAAACCATATGTCACCATATTAAATTTTAAAATATCTGAACTGGAAAGATACTACCCTCGACTGCTTTCCCGCAAAAAGCACCAAACAAGCCTGGTAGTAAATAACAATTAAATGATGACTTTTATATAGCTCATAATTACGTTGTCTAGTCAGAATGATATAGGAAATGTTGCTCCTTCCACCCAAAAGCTTGTATTTCTAGACAAACAAAATGTTGCATAGACAATTTTAGTCCCCGGCCGAAAAATCCTTAAAATATCTTCCTGTCCACTGTATTTTGGACCTTACAGAAACATTCTACATTGAAAGTCTCACCAAACATTTCATTTTCTTGAGACAAACTTTTCAGCAAATAGAAAATGAAATGAAAAGTAGGGGTCACCGTACTTATTACTTTTGTAATGAACAAACTCTACCCCTACCCCCACATTTATTACGTGGCAATCTTTTATATATAAAGCTTAAAAAGATAGTGTATCACATCCAGATAACTTGAATTTTGCTTGCACACAACAAATAAGCATAATATGCATTGAAATAAATCATATTGGTAAGTAAGTTGCCATTTAACTAACTCACATCATGAATAAATATAAAATATCAAAAACTGCAAAAATCATAATATTACTATTTTCCTTAAGTTTATGGCCAATTTTTAAACCTAAAGTAATAAAATGAGCCAAAAATGATATTCCAACCACAAACTTTAGCCATTTCCTTACCCAGTTATAATAAAATATTGACTATGGGGTAACTTTCATTTTTTGCAAATACATCAAAATGGCGGAAAGGTCACATATGCCTTTAATATAGTGTATCATTCATCCTTACACAACAGACATATTGTGACCTTCACTTAGTGTGCCAACAATTTTAATGCTGATGCCATGAAATCAGTTTTGAAAATATACAGAATTAGTTCACTTCTTGAATGCACTTTTTTTTTTTTAATACCATCTAAAATGTGATAACCACTATAACTGGCATGATTAAATGTGTTAAACATGCTCTGTGATTTTCATACTGCATTACTAACATGTTCTGAAATGGAAATCATTTTTATCTGAACCCTGATATACAAAAAGGTGCTCATGCCATAGCCCTTCCTGTACATTTGCATGGGCAAGCTAAATACCATTTATTTTCCATTTGAGACAAATGGAAAATTAATAAATTTCAATTTGAGACAAATGGAAAATTAATGATTTTCAATTTCGGACAAATGGAAAATCGATGGTTTTAGGTGTCTTTATACTCCAAATGTGCTCAAATGTTGGGACACCTATAACCATTAATTTGCCATTGGGGACAAATGGAAAAATTAATGGTTAAGGGTGTCCCAATACTTCTGCACATTAAGGTAAAACAGTCTCAAAGGCTTTGCAATTTCTGCAGACCATGCATGGACAAAAATCATCTTGTTCAAAATGACGGCTCAACCAATGCACAGACTAGTGTGAACCTACTTATTCATAGCTGCCCTTAGCACACTTTTTCTATGCCATGGCTGATGCATACCATGAGCTGGGATAAATATCATGTTTCTTCATTTGTCCAATAACAACTGCTAAATTTTGCATAAGCAAGAAAATTTTGGGGTTTGGCTGAACTTGAGCTTGAATGTCACTATCCAAAACTCAGAAATGAAGTCAATGTACCAATTTCCCAATTCATGGTAGGCATAACTTTAGATAAAATCAGGTCATAGGCAGAAAAATTCCAAAACTGACAGATTGGCAAAATAAAATATGAGCTGCATTTCAAGGAATTCATCCTATGGCAAATTCGAACTCTGTAAGCATAGAGTGGACTCTATAAGCACAGAGTTTGCATAGAGTTGACTGTGCTTATGCTGTTGTACAGTCTGCAATCCACAAAATTCAATATAAAAGGGCAATTTATCCATGTTCTGACAAACTATATATGATTGTGTGCAGGTTTGTCAGAACATGAGCATGATGACATATGAGCCGCGACACGACAAAACCAACAATGTGGTTGTGCGCCCAGCGCAGACGCAGATCAGCCTGGGCATCCGCCCAGTCTGATCAGAGTCTTCGCTGTCCGCATGAAGGTAGCTTAGACCCATAGCTACCCTTTGAACACTGTACGAAGAGTCTGGTCCAACCGGGAGAATGCCCAGGCTGATCTGAGTCTCCGCTGGGCACAAAACCACATTGTTGGTTTTGTCGTGTCGCGGCTCATATTTCCTCTAGACACAGCTCTCAGACTTTTTGGATTTTTTTTTAATCTTGAAGCTTACTGGAAAATCTAAGTACTGCCCAAATATTGAACTTCAGAATTATTCTGCCATTAGAGTTAAAAACAATCAACTGTTATTAGTCAATACATTCTTTCATACATGGTGCCATACTGTGAAACAAAAGGTGACTTAAATTCTCATGAAAAACGTAAATGTCTTGTTAATAAGTGGTAAGTCTGTGGATAAAAACAAAAAAGTTTCACAAAACCTGTTTCAAATGGAGCATGTCAATATACGTTTGTGCTTATGAAATATTACTTCTAAACCTTAAAGGTAGGTACAATTGTTGGGCTGGAAAACAACTAGTTGTAGCTAATGTTTTAGTTTGTTTGCTGGAAATTGTAAGCAAGTAGCCCAAAGACAAATGTTTTTTTAATCTTACAGTGAAAGCCTCAGTGAAGGTTTTTTTTTCCAACCATTACATCGAAAGTGCTAATCCTGAATGCATCATTTTAAACTGCATATAGTAAATCATACCTTTATAAATTTTCTAGCAATTAACTACAAGATCCATTTGCACTGCTTCATTTCAAACAGGTTTGAAGAATTCTTGATTAATAAAATTCCTGATTAACACATTCATACATGTAAACCCCATATCCACTTTCTCTGTTTTATCTGAACAATCTACCATACTCCTAGAATAACTTGATACGGTTTATAAACAAAAGTTATACCATTTAAAATATTTTTGATTAAACTGGTATTCTGACAAAGAAACTATAATAGCATGAGCTATAAGGACAACCAAGTGTCATGGAATTATGTTAGAATGAAGGAATGGTGACAACCCTTGAAGGTTTGTACTTAATACGGACAACCCTAATGTGCTGAAATATTGGGATATTAAAAACCATTAATTTTTCATTTGGAACAAATGGAATTTAATTTTATTTTCAATCCATCAAAAATGATAAACTAATGGAAAATTAATGGTTGTAAGTATCTCAATAAGCACATTAAGGTATGCTGTTTCACACTATCCTGCACTCATTGTCTAGCATTTATTATGAGGTTTACATGAAATAAATGGACTTGACTGCACTAATGATTCTAGACTATATACCTTCAATTCCTAAATGAGTCATACCATGAGAAAAGTATGTCATACAATATGTGCAAGCAGCCAACATTCTTATTAGCCTACTCTTTTCACACGAATAAACATATTTTCTCATAGTGAAGTTTAAATTTTATTCAAATGAAACAAAATATTAGGAAATTATATCAAATATCCTTATTTCTTTAGTGCAATCAAGTCATGAAAAATGAAAGAAAATCCGAGAAATGATGGTTTCTGGTCAGTAATAACAGTCTGAGCTAACTTGTTCATTGTAGTATGATTAAGTAGTAGGATTTTCAAAATTAACTCCAGCAGGGGTAATTCTACTGCATTAATATATGAGTATAATTCATTGTGACTAAGCAGCTGGGTTCATACTTCTGCCTTTCTGCATCACTTTGCCTACTTTCACACTATATGAATTAACATGCAGTTAAGTGCTAATATTTTCCAAATATTTTATTATTGCAGTTTTTAGGTCTCTCCTATTTATAACAAAACTCTTCAAACTATCCACAGATTTAGCAAAAGCAGTTGATCACACCTCTGTAAAGGAGGCCAAGTCTGTGTTTGGTACTTTGACCACCTTTACTTTAAAGGTAGAAAAAGTGCTAAGTAAGAAATCAACAAGTTAGCTCTGTGATTAGTACCCATTCCCAAACATGTGTGTCATTCTCTGATTACCCTTGGATCATATGTTCTGTGCCAACGCAATAGATTCTCTTTAGGCACATTATTAATAGCCAGTGCTTCAGCACTCTTGATCAAATATTCCTGAAGAAGTACAGTACATGCTACATTTTTAAAAGTACATAATTCTTCAAACTACTTGACTGGTAAACTGACTTACTTGTTGAAAACAAAAAGAAAAAAATGTCATGTATAGTGCGAGAGGTATGGCCTTATAGCCAAAATCTGCTGCATCATCTGGCCATGTAACATCCTCCTAGCGTGTATGGAACTTCTTTGTATTTTTTTAAAAAAAAAATGAAACCCTGAACCAAACTATCACACATGGACCATCAGCAAAGAACAGCCAACTGATGTACATACAAAGGTCAACTACCTACGTCATCTGGATCAAGAAGTAACTTCATTCAGCTTAATACAAATTGATTAGAGCACAGCTTTTCTGACAAATCATTTATTCAGAATACCAATGAATATCATTAAATTTATAACTTAATGAAAAAGACTGCATGCATCAAATTTAGACACATAAGGGCTATATTTTGCTATGAATGTAACATCCTTAAATGATGTAGCTATCCCAAACTCTTTAACCAAATAAATAACTAGAGTACTCTCCCACCAGGAGACAGGAAATAATTGTAAAGACCATATTATAAGAAACAGAATGAAACTTTCAGTTTTGGATAAAAAGCCAATTTTGTAATCAAATAACTTTGCACAGAATACCCTGCAACTGTGTAAAAATTCAAAGTCGATAGAAATTTACACCCTGAACTCATATATATATCTATAACTATATAGAGTTTGGGGTGTTTTTATCTGCTATGATTCATGCAAATAAATTTTCAGAAATCCAGATATGGGCAATATTTGATGATAATCAGAGTTAATTAACATTAATTCTCCATCAAAACACAAAATGTTGCCTGTCTTCAAAGCTGTATGGCCACTTAATTATAAATACCCCAAGTCGTCTCTGATGTTTTAGTGACTTTCCTTTCTTGATATTTGCCACTAGAGTCACAGTACTTCCCTTACAAAAATCCAGAATTTTCCAAGGTCATTTTACCAAAATACACATCATAAATTTAAGCTTGAGTTTTAGAAATAAATTGGTAGTACTTTCTATATGTGAAGATGCTTTTCTAATAAATAGGCTTCAAGGTTCTCATGTAACAGTGTGGTTGGTTGTCTGTTACCGATCTCAACAATGGCTGAGGTTTAAAGTTTTCAATGAAAAAGTGAAAAGAGAGTTGTTTAACAGGAAAACCACCTCTTCTACATTGTTTTAACTTTTAATACCACATACCTGTGATCTGGTAGTCCACTACCATTTTGAATGTACCAATGGCTGGGAGAATTTTTGGATTTTTGATTTTTGATTGCAAAGTTGCTCTGATGTTAGTGGCAAGGGAAGCCACTAAAACGTAAGAAAAAGACTCTGATTCAATTCTACTAAGGGCTCATAATATTTGTTTTTGTGGAGAAATGAGAAAAATGGTGCCCAAATTATCATCAACTACTCCCTTCATCAGGGGCCGTATTCATAAAACGACTTAAGTGGTTGCTATGCTGTTGCTAAGGCTAAATATCTATAAAGGAGATTCCCTACAACTATGAAATTTGGTCTGGAGGAACAGTCTTTGTAAGACTGTTCCTCCTGAGCAAATTTCGTAGTTGTAGGGAATCTCCTGCATACAGTTTTAGCCCTAGCCAGTGCTCCAGATAAGAAGGGGTAACAGGGATAATTCAAAAATAATTTTTCTTATTTCTCAATGAAAACATATGTTGTGACCCCTCATCGAGACGGTTCTAATGAGGGGTCACAACATATGTTTTTGTGGAGAAATATGGATAATTATCCCAAAATTATCTCTGTTACCCATTCTTATCTGGAGCACTGCCTAGCAACAGCATAGCAACCACTTAAGTCGTTTCATGAATACTTCCCCAGGAACTCTGCAGAAATAAGACAACAAATGACCTGAATTCAAGTCCACCACCCTAATGAAGAGAAAATTTGAAAGAAACTACCTACAAAAGCCAAGTGCTCAGAACAAAGATAAAGACAAGAAAAATAAAGTGAAGGCAGTACCAATGAATGATCTCTCTGAGTTTTCAGTTCTAAGAAAACTTTTGTTTTTTAGATAAATTGGTTAAGTTTTTAGTTAGTATTTTAGGTTGTCAACCTTATGTGTGATACCTAGAACACAGTAAATTATTACTCATAATTAACTTCCATAGCTGTTTAATGATAATAACAATATGAGGATCTGAAACACATTCTATTTCAAAATGTTTGCCATATCCTCAAATTAGCAACAAATTCACAAAAGAAAGATGTGTCTGCAATAAACTAATGTCTAGCTTACTAAAGCTTTGCCATCATAAGATCATTGTTTGGTTCTGCCATTATTAAGAAAAAGTTTTGAATTTTGCTGTACCGAGTGATGGGACAAGCCGGGATAAATGGTCGTCCAATGAATATTTGTCACATGGTTTATGGCAAGGGGACGAGAAGCCACATCAAGATAGGACTACAATCAGGAAAGTACAGGGCAATTTATTAATGTTGTTCTAAATAATAGGTGAAAACAATTTATTTACTTTACCACATCATTAGCAGAAATCAAGCTTCGACCATATTTACACATTCAAATCTTATTAATCCGGTAAATAATTATTGCCCAGTGAAAATATTTTTATAGACTCTTGATGTACAGTGAAGACCCAAACTAGCCAAGGAACTTAGTCTAAATAAGAGTTCTGTATCTGCCATAAACTCAGTCTGCTCTGCATCAGGAAAAATCATGCAGACTGTGTAGATGTAAAGCTTGATATGGGTCTTTATGATAACTGTTCTAAAATCACATATTTCTCAACCCATGAGAAAAAAATCACGGAAAAAAATACAAAAGTTTTTTTTTTTTTTTTCATCATTATTTCAGATTTTTTTTCCAAAAAACTTTGGGTGGAATTACAAATAGTAATTTTAATGACCTAATCAGACTGCTTCTTCAGGAACAGTCTGAATGACTAAGCATTATTGTTACAAATTTTTTGGACATTTATTGAGAGATCAAATGATAAAGCCTCAAGTAGGCCAAAATTCTGTCCATAAATCTGAGTGTTTTACTCACCTCTACAAATAAAGCAACATTTTTTTGTGGAACTGCTTTGCCTCATATGACTATTATTGTGTGAAAAAAGGACTCTAAGCCATGTGTAAACTGTATGCTACATGTAGTATATTTAAAATCAGTCTGCAGATCTACACATACTGACCAAACTATATGCAAAAAGGAAAGACTTTAGTCAGCCTGTACAAATGCAGATTTGACATAAGACATTCCTATTTTAACATGATCCGGTACCTTTCCAAGCTCATAAACATAAGTTTTTGTGGAAAACACATCGAAATTTTCATACACCAAAAATTCCTGTTGTGCTGGTGCTCTAAGACTCTATGGTCAAAAAATATAACTACAGTTGTCTCCCATTATCTGAAACACTGATATCTCAAAGCACCCTCTTAATCACAGGGTATAATCGATTCCGCCAATTTTCGCTTCCTGCAGAGACTGTACATCATATTTGGCTTCCGCCGAGACTGTCCCCGAACTCTTGCTTCCTGCCGAGACTTCTGTACATGATAAATGGCTTCCTGCAGAGACTGTCCGTTTGATTCTGCTTCCTGCCGAGGCTCTCGGCAGGAAGCAGAATCACGCAGACAGTCTCGACAGGAAGCCATTTCTTGAGGACAGTAGTCTCTGCAGGAAGCAAGAGTTCGTGGACAGTCTCGGCGGAAGCCAAATATGACGGACAGTCTCTGCAGGAAGCGAAAATTGGCGGAATCGATTATACCCTGTGTTAATCAAAGAATATGGTTCGGACACTTTTCTTTTTATTTTTCTTTACATTTCAACTACTATTATCCCAAACTACTGATAACTGAAAGTAAATCTTCTGGGACCAGAAAATTTACTTTGAGCTATATGTAGTTTGAGACGAACTTCCACTTTGAGATATAGAGAGTTGACTGTATTTGAAAAATAAACATATCATCAAACATGAGAAAGCATGTTTTGCCCGCTTTCGGGTAACTAACCCCAAAAGCGGACTAACCCTATAACCATTACCAATTTATTTGGTTATAAGACAAGGGGTCATATTCATAAAACGACTTAAGTGGTTGCTATGCTGTTGCTAAGGCTAAATTTCTTTGAAGGAGATTCCCTACAAGAATGGAATTTGGTCTGGAGGAATAGTCTTACAAAGACTGTTCCTCCAGACCAAATTTCATAGTTGTAGGGAATCCCTACAAGAATGGAATTTGGTCTGGAGGAATAGTCTTACAAAGACTGTTCCTCCAGACCAAATTTCATAGTTGTAGGGAATCTCCGTTATAGATATTTAGCCTTAGCAACCGCATAGCAATGACTTTAGTGGCTTTATGAATACGGCCCAAGGTTTTCTTTCTCCAATTGTATGTCAAATATGTAATTCTGTCACATGTAATTCAGCTGTCAGATAGGTTTTTCTCTTCCAAAACAATCCCAAAAATCTAAATCCATCTACAGATGGATTTTGGAGTTGTTTTGAAGTGAAAAAAAAAAAACCCTCATCTCATAACCAAATAAATACTGTGTCATTCTGTGCTATCTTGCTTTTATCTTCCTTAGAAATTTATTCATACATACCGTATACGCGATAATTTTCGCGGTGTTCCATTTTTCACGGTATTTCGCGGTCACTTAGAAACCGTGAATATTAAAATTGCGAAATAATTTCCTCTTTCTTACAAAGTATCATCAGTAGACATAGCGTCCATATATTTTGTTTCTGTTTGCTTCTGTAAAGTCTGGTACTTTTCAGTTAAGCCAGTTCTTTCATTAACCTGCGGCCGCAGGTTAATGAAAGAACTAGCTCAAATAAAAATCAAGCAATTTTGCGCATGTTGCTAACCGCCGAAATTAAAAATTGCGAATGTTAATGTTTATGTTTTTGCCACCAACCGCGAAAATTTGAACCTGTGAAAATTACCGCATATATGGTATTAAGACCAGGAAATCCAGAAAAGTAAAAATTCTGAAAATAGTTTGATATATTTTGAAAAAAATTTCAAAATGGCTCTGTTTTTGGCATGAAAATGTTCAGCTGTTTGTACATCTAATCCCTACTTGAAGAAAGCACAGAATGTCTTGAACAGGAATCAAAAGCTTCTATTTTCATAAAATATTCTCACTCATTTCAATTATAAACTTTTAACATTGGGTCTTACCTGAACTTTTGATCTGATAGCTCCCATGGCTGGAATCTGAGAGAAAAATCCTGGAATAGAAGGTATGATTTATTTCAATTTCTGGTCAATAGAGTGGAGCTCACTATAATACCATTCATTATAATGCCAGCCTGGATATAATGCTTTTCATAGTAAGTCCTGATTCATGGCTCCTAAATGCTCTTGACTACAGTGCAATTTAACATATTGTTTTGCCTTTGTACAGAACCCTACCATAGTATTGTAACAGTACTGTACTGTACTAAAAAACTGTTTCACCATTAAATTTACAAAACGACGCACTACTGGACTGTGATGTTAAATTCTTGATATAATATCTTCCTCTCCTACTTCTTGCACAAATATTCAAATTCTATATACATGTATATCTGCATGCACAATTATGCATAGTTTACTCCCACAGCTCTTACTAAAATCATAGTAATGTGGTATGCTATGAATAATGTTGCTAGCCCAAAACAAACTGAGAGAAACATTTTCACCATTGTTTATTCTCAAATTATTTAGTATTGTTGGTAGTGAAAAAATATACTAACCTCTGTTTCTACATGCCATCCACTTGATAGCAGATATTGGGTTAGCTGTTGGACCAACAGCATATGTGAACACTCTCACAGTCTGTAATATAAATAACACATTCTAACAGAGTGCGCCTATAGAAGCAATGGAAAGTTTCCGTGTTTTATTCTGCAACAATTCGCTATTTGGGAGCGTGCAAGTCTAACTGCTAATGTCACTGGCAATACTGACATAATTTTGTGACTTTTGAAATGTTGGACAATGTATCATCTCCTTTCTCTTTCAAAAATGGCCAGAAAAACCTAGATACATGGTTTTGAGTGTTAGCACGGCTTACTTGTTAGGTGAAGGGTTACATGCTGGTTACATGGGCATGTTTTGTCACCTCTTTTACAAAAGGGATAACTTCTGCAACTTGCACTCATTCTAGATGGGCTTTGTTGTCCAGAGAAGCAAACAGGAAGTCATATGTTATTTCTCTATGTAAATAAGGAACAAAAAAATTAAAGAGAAATTGTCCATCTTAGTGGTGAGCCACAAACAATGGCTTTATAGGAAAACATGAGAAAATATATTTTGTAATGTAACTGTATACCATATTGTCTTTAGGGTTGTAATGATCAAAGACGTCTTGAGCATGGTCAGTACCCCCATCAGTAAACAACATAATCATATTATTACATCCTGCTCCTCGGTTTCCTTCCGACTGATTCTTCAACTGAAATAAATGTTTCATAGTTACAAAGCAACTTTAGTATTATAATAAGGCCATATTTAAATGCAAATCATGTAAATGCTGTTTTGCCTTTAACACCATAGAGTATCACCAACAGGCACATGTCTGGCTACTGACAGAATAACCGACAGTAAAAATTCAGAATATCCCTACTTTTTCAAAGCTGGGGTATAACAACATCAAAGTCTGATTCATACCATGAAATTCTTGACAAGACCACTTTTTTGTCTGCAAGCCAACACTTTTGCATCAAGTCAAAATCTTGCATAAACTCTGCTCCAGGTTAGACACAATTTCAGGATAATTTCCTAAAACTCATTTGAAACACATAGTGTGACCACTCATCAAAACAGGGTTTTCAAGGTGTATAAGGTCATAAAATGTTTTCTTGTTCTTATAACAATGTTTGAAAAACACCTTTATAAAGGTGTTTTTCAAACATTGTTATAAGAACAAGAAAACATACCTCTGAATGTTAGACTGAAAAGATTTTGGTTGATTTGATGCTTAACGTCCACGGTAAACAACTAGGGTCATGTCGGGACGGTCAGTTAACCACACTATTCCTGGACAGGCTTAGACCTCCTAAGCGGTTAACCAGTACTAAGTGCACATACTTTCGCCAGTAACTGACAACTGCCCTTCTTGTATCAGCAGAAGGAGAAACGAAAGTATGTGGCCAAACGGGGATTCGAACCCAGGACCTCTGACTTACGAGTCAGGTGCCCTACCGATTGCGCTACCCGGCCCGGCTCGACTGAAAAGATACTGCAGACATTAACTGAAGACTGAAAAGATACTGAAGACTGAAAAGATACTGCAGACATTAACTGATGACTGCAAATAGAAATGCCTTGGTTGTTTTTTATGATGGCTAGAACACAGGGTATAATCGATTCCGCCAATTTTCGCTTCCTGCAGTGACTGTCCGTCATATTTGGCTTCCGCCGAGATTGTCCGCGATCTTTTGCTTCCTGCCGAGACTACTGTACATGATATATGGCTTCCTGCAGAGACTGTCCGCATGATTCTGCTTCCTGCCAAGGCTCTTGGTTTCCTCCTGCCGAGGCTCTCGGCAGGAAGCAGAGTCACACAGACAGTCTCGGCAGGAAGCCATTTTTCGAGGACAGTAGTCTCTGCAGGAAGCAAAAACTGGCGGAATCGATTATACCCTGTGTAGAACATATGGGCTGCATCATGTGACTTCTAACAATGTGGCAATTTTGTCATGTGATATCAAAATCACCCTTATCGTTTACCCCCGGTCTATAGAGGCCTCACTTTTGGCTGTATGGCTTGGGCCAATTCCATAGATCGCTGATGTGACAAATGAAGGATCCAAATCGACTGCATTCAAGCCCAGTCTGATCAGAGCCTTTGCTTGTCCTCAATGCCACATTGTTTGAAGTCACATGATTTGGTTCAAGTTGTATGTAGAATTTGGAGAAAAAGTCTCAGAATTATCATCAAATAAGCCTTTATCTATGGTTATGCTTGTGTGTTAATGCAAAAAGCTATACATTACCTTAATAAACTGTTCAAAAGCAAAACTAAATCCCACTTTGAAGTCTGCCATTCCATTTGCTTCAATATGATTCACATCATTTTTGAGAATCTGAAAAAATATATGAGCTGCGACGTGAGAAAACCAACAATGTGGTCGTGCGTCCAGCGCAGACTTAGATCAGCCTGGGCATCCGCCCAGTCTGATCAGAGTCTTCGCTTTCCGCATGAAGGTAGCTTAGTCCCTCAGCTACCCTTTAAGCGCTTAGCAAAGAGTCTGGTCAGAGTGGATGAATGCCCAGGCTGATCTGAGTCTTCGCTTTCCGCATGAAGGTAGCTTAGTCCCTCAGCTACCCTTTAAGCGCTTAGCAAAGAGTCTGGTCAGAGTGGATGAATGCCCAGGCTGATCTGAGTCTGCGCTGGGCGGACGACAACATTGTTGGTTTTCTCGTGTCGCGGCTCATATGTCAGTCATTTAAACAAAATACAGTATCATTTGCTATAGACAGAGCTCCAGATAAGAGGAGGTACTGAAGATAATTCAAAGATAATTTTTCTCGTTTCTGAACGAAAACGTACACTTTGATCCCTCATCAGAACCATCTCGGCGAGATAGTTCTAATGAGGGGTCACAACATTTTAATAGATAAATATGGAAACTTATCCCTGTTAGTCCTTCTTATGTGAAGCACTGATAGAACTGAAAAACCCTCTGCCAGAAGAATTTTAAGTACTGGGACAGGTCAATCTGGGCAAACATTTCAGACCCTGAGGAACAGTCTGATCAGGGTCTACACTGTATGACACTCCATCTGCTTTTAGAGTTTTGGACACGGAGCTAGACTGAAACCAAACTGTTCCATTTTTAGGACAATTACAGTAAACATTTCAGGTGTCCCAATTCTTTTAATTTTCCCAGTTAGAACTGTGACCCACATGCATGAACAACAAACATTGTAGGGCTCAGTCGGATCTAATCACATGATTTTTACCTATTCATTTATTCACACCATTCTGGCCCACTGTGTACTGTGAACTGAGAAACCTGTCCCTTAACTTCTTTGTGAACTATGAAACTTCAAAAGAATCATCTGGGTCTTTGTACGTGCAAAAACATTTGGTATGAGAATAAAGGAATTCTAGACTTCATAAATATTTCCTTTCAACCGTAAATTTGTGAGAAAATTTCCCCATTTACAGAGATCAGATTGCTATAATAACACATACAACTGCTTATCTTTCTCTATTGTCAAAACGTATGGGTACAACGCCATGTTTTTCATTAACTTTTGTGCCTTCCTGTTCGCTTCCCTGGACAATGTACCCTTCTAATAGCAGGGGTCTACTATTAAAGGGTAGAAAGAAAGTGGAGCAAACTGTTTCCTTAAAGAACAGGGGCCGTATTCATGAAACGACTTAAGTCGTTGCTATGCTGTTGCTAAGGCTAAATTTCTTTGAACGAGATTCCCTACAACTATGAAATTTGCTCTGGAGGAACAGTCTTATAAAGACTGTTCCTCCACAGCAAATTTCATAGTTGTAGGGAATCTCCTTTATAGATATTTAGCCCTAGCAACCGCATAGCATCAACTTAAGTGGCTTTATGAATATGGCCCCTGATCTCTAGTGAGAAGGGAGGCAAAAACGAAACTGGTAGAGTCACTTCCCTTGAAAGTGTACCCATTCACCCAAATTTCTTACATGTATTATTTTCTTTACCTCTTTATTCCTGTAGTTAGCTTGAGCAAAGGAGCCATTGAAACATTCTGAGATAAATTTAGCTTCCTTGGAAAACTGAAAACAAGAAATCAAATAGTTTAAGCTACAAAAAGATACACCCTATTTATTTGGCTATAAAATGGGGTTTTCTCTCTCTTTTATCACCCCAAATATCTAAAGAAGACTCATGAAATTCTGCTACAAAATGGGTTTTCCTTTCCAAAACAATCTTGAAAATCTAGATCCATCTTATGAGACAGATCTGGATTTGTTTTGGAAGGGAAAAAAAACCTCTGGATTTGTTTTGGTAGAGAAAAAGAAAAAATCTGTCCACTCTCACCCAATGAATGCTTTGCTTTGATTTCTTTTTTTTTCATAGGAAGGCCTGTATGATCAAGCAAAGATGATGTGATACCTTTGGTATTGGGATATCTTACTGATACTGCACTCACTCTTCAGACACTCACAGTTCAGATAGATCAGATTTTAGCTACGATTTTGTATAGAAACAGATGGATGGACAACTTGCAATTTTAAATCCTTTTCAACAGTATTCCAGTCATATCAGGATAGTGGGAAGGTGATCATGAAAGGCTGACTGCAGTAGAACCCTGTTTACTTAGTATTGAAAAAAATTTCCGTCTCCCACAGGACTCCCAACCCCTAGCTTAGCAGGCCACCACATAAACTAATTTCGCTGCCAGTTTCCCTTTTCTTTAGAAAATCCTATATCCATCAGATGCCCCTTACTGTGGCTCCCATCTGGGTCTGCACTATTTCCCAAGATCCCTTTTATGTGATGCTGGCATAAATGGCTTAATGAAACATCAGAGCTCTAGATAAGAGGGAGTATTTGATGATAATTAAGGATAATTTTTCTTATTTCTAATCAAAACCATATGTTGTGACCACTCATCTGAACCATCTCGTCGAGACGGTTCAGATGAGGGGTAACAACATATGTTTTTATGCAAAATTAACAAAAATTATCCCTAATTATCACCAAATACTCCCTCTTATCTACAGCTCTGAAACATGATGTCACAATTTTAAAGCTGACAGAAAGCAATACAGATACACCAACCTGTGCAATATTAACAAAGTCATTCTCTCCCAAGGTGTCCAATAATGACTTTACAGCAACCTTGACAAGTTCTAAGGCTTTACCATGGACACTGCCACTCCTGTCAATATACAAAATTTAACGTGTACAGATAAAACTCCATCGTTTGGTCTTCAATTTGACATGAAAGACAAATGTAACACTAAAAGTGCCAAAAGCAAAAACAGTTGAATCTGGGAACAGGGTAGCTCCGGTTCTAAACTGTTTGTTCTCTATTCCTTGAATTCTCAATATGATATAGTTTGGTTGAAATGTTTTTATTTTAAATTTTGCAGACATAAACTTTGTTGCCTTCTTTTTTGGCATTTAAGGAAAAGAATATAAAGACCTAATGCAACAGGGGTGCTAAGGATAGCTGCAAATTGTGAAGGTTCAGACCACACTGTAGAATTATCATTTAAGGTGTATCATATGGATAACCTCCATGTTTTTCCATCATTTCTTTTTTCTACAGGACTTTCCATTTGCTCATATTGACAATGAAATCCTTCAAAATTGAGGTCTAAAGAGGTAAAGGTTTCACATTACCTAGCAGGCTAGCAGACCTAGGGGCAGTGGAATGCTTAGAGACCAAATGTATCTTGGACACAGCAGATGAAAGGCGGAACCCATCTCTCTCCTTTCTCTGCCTTATCCTTCCCTGATTGGAAACAGGTACCCATTTACTGCTGGGTTGACAGAGTTTTCCAGTCGTCGGATGGCCAAGCCTGGGTTGGAATTCATGACCTTCTGGCAACTTTCTGCATCATAACTGAGTTGCTCTACCCACCCAGCCATGGCAACTCTCTGGGGTCTACTCTTACAGGAAAAACATTTGGCCCTAGAGGAGCAAATTCATTCCTCGAAGAGTTGAGCCCATTATAAAGTTGCTTCCCCTGAAAGTGTACCCATTCCTGCTAAAATGTATTGATATCCTTCCAAGGGAGACCACTATGATCTAGACACATTTGCCTCATTTTTCAAGGGGGTTCCTTTTTATCTTTTTGGAAAGTGAATTCTTTTAAAAGTAAGCCCTCCTTGTATGACAAAAAGAGCTGCACTTCACCTGCTAAGTGCCCATAATGACTCCTTCAAAGTATATTAAAGGTAGGTTCCTGGACTAGGGATAACAATTATGTCCACAAAATAATTTCGTCCTTATCTGAGCAGTATTGAATTCTCTTATTTTTCTGAATTTGTTGCCACTGAGAAACTCGTCAGATATTGAAGAGAATAGTCGTTTTCCCTTTTGGTTTATTTTCTTTTGTTGGAATTCCAGTTCTAAAAATAACTATGTTTATCATGTCTATAAGTGCGCGATTTCTGATGCCATTCTCCAAAGGTCAATTTTCCCTTGCCGTGAGCTCTCCTAGAGATCCTGGCATGGCGGATGGGTTAAAACTATCCCAAAATGCAATGCAGCATGAGGTCAGCTGCGTTATATATTTTTGGCGCCAACTAAAAATAGCGCTAACAGGTGTGCGAAGCAGAGTTAGGAAATCCCTTGCAAAACAACTTTTCTAAAATTTTTTTGATTTACACCTTTTACTGAAACTTATTCATTCCCTTTTATAAGTGCTTTCCAACAACTTGGATGAAAGATCATCAAAATTATGATGCATTCCAAAGTACAGGAACCTACCTTTAAAGGAAACACAGTATGAGTATGAAATTTTATACCCATGAATTTATCGAAAACTTTTGAAACATCCTATATTTATCCACACATAAATGTATATATGCACGTTTGGTGAGAGGAGAAACCAGTACTTACGAGTCAATTAGAATAAACATGTCTTTTGGAGAACTGGAGCCCTGGGTGTACCTAAAATATCAACACACTTTAAATTATGTTGAATGTATGCCATTTTTGTTTAGTTCTTATAGACGGAAATGTACATTTTATTATCATGTCTCTTAGAAGCAATGTTCCAACCATCGTAATAAACCAATTCTACTATAACTGGCATAGTTACAAAGTCAAATGAATAAAGATGACCCGCACGTGAAAAAAACAACAAAGTGGCAATTGCACCCAGCAAAGACTCAGATTCACCTGGGCATTTGCCCAGTCTGATTAGAGTCTTCGCTATCCACATGGATCTAGCTTAGACAGTTAGCCACCCTTTAGGGGCACAGCAAAGACTCTGATCAGACTGGGCAGATGCTAAGGCTAATCTGAGTCTGCGCTGGATGTACCTGCTATTTTGTTGGTTTTCTCGTGTCAAAGTTGTAGCTTTTTTTCTGCTTTGTTCAGCCTCAGTCTGTCAAAGTACAATTTGTCATAGTCCACAATAAGTTGATTTGTGTAACTTTCATCCACTGATTTTAGTGGTGACAATCTTAAAACATGTTTAAATAAAGTGCACAAAAAAAAGCTATATCAAAAGGCAGTAATAAAAGTAAAACAAGAATTCTTGTAAATAAACTAAAACTCAACCAATTTATGCAAAATGGCCTCTTCTAGCCTCATAAATTAGATGTTGGCAGAGTTCATTCTCATTTTCGGGTGTCTGGTGTCTTTACTTATATGATTTTCACAGAAATTGCTGTAAATTTTATACCGTGTAGACCCTAATGTTACACTGCATTCTGGGGCATCTGATCTGGGTCTGCACTGTTTGCCTACGTTCTTTTTAAGGCAAAACTGGGTTAAGGTCACTCTGCTGTGCTTGACTCTGTCAGCATGGACTTACAAATGGTCAGAAAAACCTCCGTAAGTGCAGCTCAAAACAGTGCTATTACCCCAAACCAATGGTCATAAATGCTTCAGTACCAGGACCAATCAGCCCTATTAATTTTTTTAAATACCATATAAATTCTAATAAAAGCGTTTGTTCTAATAAATGCCCCTCCCTCCTTTCCGAAAATATGTCGCAATAAGTAGCTTTAATTCCTATTTGCTTCTCTGGATAAGATAGCACATGGGTCCACTCTTTCCTTTAGGAGTTGACCCCTTCTGAGAAGGAGGCAAAAAAGGAGGCTGCACCCTCTCAAGTATACCCATTCACCTTAATATTGTTTACTAGAGGTGTTTGACAGTGGCAGATTTGCTTAACTTTAGACTCCAAATAACGCCCGACCCCTTCATAAAAATGCAATGCCCCCTGGGGCATTTAATAGGATTAATACAGTATTCAAGTACATACCAGGGTCTTCTCCTGACATCATAAAGGTCTACATCATCTGGACTAATGTTCCATTTACTGCCTGTAAAGTGCCAGACAGAGCAATTTAGAGTTAGCATATATATGTAACACCATTAGAAATTTAAGTTTAACAAATTGATTATTTCATATTTTTCAGTACTTGGAGTGAATATTGGCATAGTGTGTTCAACTGTATCAGAGAATCCTTGGTAGCAAATCTCTCACAGAATAGCAACATTTTATAGATCCAGTTAAAATTCTGGTCTTTTTAGGCAATACTATATAGCTGTCAACTTGCAGAATTAATGGTGTGAAATATACAATTTATGGCAACAAACAATCAGCAGCACTCCAAATAAGTTGGATTTAAGGATAATTCTGAGGTAATTTTTCTTATTTCTCAGTGAAAACATTATTTGTGACCCCTCACAGAACTGACTCCCTGTGACTGTTCTAATGAGGTATCACAACATATGATTTTTTCATGCAGAAAAAGGAAGCATTATCCCAAAAT
The DNA here is from genome assembly GCA_963989385.1 of Ctena decussata. Classification (NCBI taxonomy): domain Eukaryota; kingdom Metazoa; phylum Mollusca; class Bivalvia; order Lucinida; family Lucinidae; genus Ctena; species Ctena decussata. The sequence continues at coordinate 65,391,741 of OZ022507.1, forward strand.
TATCCCTTTTACCCTTCTGATCTGGAATAATGAATTTTTTCCACTAAATTGACAGTTCTGAAGCCAAGTCTACTTAAATATGTATACCAGCTGATGTAAACATACATTCATATAGGTAAAGTCATAAGACAATTTGTGGGACATTCGTCATGTGCAATTTCATTTGTGGGACCATGTACATGTAAAGTTGTTGCTGTACTGATCAGTTATACGCTATAGGTGACCTTTGGGTGATATTCTGGGTGTAGCTTGGAATTATGGATTAGCATTACAACGGTTACTGTATGTTTTTGGCTGTAAGATGGGGTTTTCACCTCACTAGAATGACCTCAAATATCTAACTTAGTCCTATGAAATTCTGCTATAAGATTGTTTTTCCCTTCCAAAGCCATCCTGAAAATCTAGAGCCTTCTTATAAGAAGAATCTAGATTTTCAAGACTGTTTTGGGAGGGAAAAATCCTCCATCTAATAACCGAAGAAAAACATTTTTCCTTACCTGGCCAAGTCCTCATGAATCCTGTCTGGCTGCCAAAATATTGCCATAAAATGTCCGGATCTTTCTCTGCATTTGTGGTGAAAATGTCGTCCAGTTTGGCTGACCACTTTAGACCATTCAGAATTTCTACATCTGAAAATTAAATTGCACTTGTAAAGAAAAGCCACCTTTTACAACTGAAACTCAATACTAAATTCAAGTAACTTAAACTCATATTTTTGTAAAATAATCACATAATTGCCCCAATGTATTTGAATATTGTTCAACCATGGCTCAAAAAACAGCAAAGAAAAAAAGAAAGAAAAAAAGAAAATCAATTTGAAATTGTCTTTCTTCAATTTGAGTCAACTAGGAAATAATGTTCAGGGCTCGTTTGTCCAAAGCATTGTTAGCTTATCAAAGTTATTAGTCGAGGATTAGTTTAGTCTTTTAGTACCCATAAAATCAAATATGCTTAAGTTTTTAGCTGAAAAAAAAAATGTGGGGCGCTTTTGCACAGCAAAAGCTCCCCACCTTTTTTTTTTCAGCAAAAACTGTCAGTGTTCTTGCATACAATCTGTTTAACAAGACCTGTCCGCATACAAGATAGCTCGCCAGCAGTGCCTTGTCCATCATATAAAAAAACTTCGACAGAAAACTTTAAAGTGTGACGCCCACAGCCCCATTTCCCATTAATTAACAATGTCATTAGTTTTGAACTTGGCCCAGATTATTTTGGTAAATGGCTGTGTATGGTGTTAGACTATGAGCAGTCAACCTTTTTTTTCCCTTAAAATATACCACTTGAAATCTATCATGATACAGTACATGCAACGTGAAGACTTGATCTGACACGCTCTCGCGTGACACTTAAAATCACGAGGAAGGGATTAAAATCCACGAGATTCTCTCGCAACTCTCACACATTTCACACTAAACTTCCTCGTGTGTTTGAAAATCCCCATGTTCCACGCAAGAAAATTCCTCGCATCTCGCGTGAAATTCATAGAATGATGTATGCGAGAAACTTTCTTGCATCACGCGTGGAATTTTGCCCGGTAGGTACAGTAAATGCAGGTTTCTATACAAGTACATGTACCTTTACAGACAAGGCATATGATTCGCAATGCATCTTTTTTCGGTTTTGATAACGGTTCAATTAATACATTGTAAGCGCATCCTCAACGCAAGTATTGTTTGACCGTACGGTATTTACATTTACGAATTAAGGATGGGTTGATAAACAATTATCATGATCAGCGTAACTTTGTCGCAATTATGCGGCGAGTTACTTAGAGAGGCTTATGTTTGAAAGAATATTGTTAATAGGTTAGTTAGTAGCAAACGGAGTTCTTTCAAATTCTAGAATGATGACACAGACAAAAAATTTCGCTCAGCCGCCACTGATAATAGCCCAATCCATGTTTTCCCAATCCATGTCAAAACAGTCACAAAGATCAAAGCGTTTCGATCAGCTTTTGAACTCAAAGATATTGCCGCTAGCGGCACGTGCCGAAAGGTTTACTTATTAACCAATCAAGCAAGCATAAACTTTCTGATGTAAGAGCTGTCAAGTTTCACCTATGATTGTACGCGACAACAATAAGTGGCCTGACTTGATTAATTAGCAAATGGGCAGTCTCAGAGGTATTTGACGTCCACTTACTCGACTCTCTGAATTATGCAAATTTGTAAATCTGTTGGTTTGACAGCTAAAAAAAAAAAATATATACGTCACAGTTGCATCCTCTTAATCAGTACATTCATGAAATATGGAAAATATGATTTTGCGTCCTGGATCAATAGTCAAAGTGTTTGGACTTTAAAAATGCATCAAAATGAAGGGAAAATAAGAGGTGAGAAGTTTGTTTTTCAAATCCGAGCTCCGCGTGGCAAAATTACATTATCTATAAGAAAAACGAAATTTCTGCTGCGCGGAAAAATTCTCAAAGTATTCAGACTAATAAAGATAATAATATCTATATTCAAAGGTGACTGAACGCATTCAGGGCCTTCGCCATAATAAAGTGTAAAGATGGTAGCATTTGTTGAAATTGGTAAACACAGCATGTTTATAAGTCAATCTCATGCCTTATGACATCAAATGACACCGCTCAGAGCACAAAACTGGACACGTGTCACATTGAATCATCAGACTGTGAAAGGAATCTTATTCCATGCGCTGTTAATAAATATTAGGATGAGCCTGCGCAGTAAATACAATGCGACAAACTGGTATGCTTTACGAATCATAGCGTGAGCTGTTTACGCTGTCTATTAGTTCGGCACTTTCGGTTATTTCCGGAATGGCGGAAATTGCCGATCGTAATTTTTGCCGCTAAAAATGTTTGAGTCTGCGCCAAAAAAGACCAGTCGATTGGGAAACCGGAATCACACAACTTTTTTTTTAGGCCTAATGTAAAAATATAAATGAATTACCTGTACAACATATAATGACCTGTGAAATTGACAGGAATCGTTAATCCTTTCCACTCGAAAACACGCGTCACACGTGATTAAGTTTGGATGACTCACCTGAGCATACATGGAGTTTATCCTTTCTCTCGAAAGTTGCGTGTCTTGCGTGAAAAGAAATTGTTTTCTCGCGAGTTTAACGTCACGCATCTCGCGAGTGTCTCGCATCTCCCACGCATTTCACAGGCAAAAACCCCCACTAAACTTTCATGGAAAAGATTAAAATTTCATGCGAGAGCGTGTCAGATCAAGTCTTCATGTTGCGTGTACTGTAAGCCTAATGCACATTTTAGGGAAATTCAATTTGAAAAAGTTCTAACGCAATCAATGATTTATTGATAAACTCGGTGTGAACCAGCTGTGTTCTTTTTTCTTTTAAACTTTATTTTCCCCCCACCCACAGAAGTCTTTTTTTTTTTTTTTTTTTTTTTTTTTTTTTTTTGAATATTTTATCTTTCCTGTTTCTTGTTAAAAGAACTACATGTATAATGAAAATGCAGATGATAACATAAAACACAGATAATACCACATATACTGCAAAGCTAGCACTAATATTATACATGTATCTCTTAACCACTAATTATGCACTTTTTAATAAAACAAAACTATTATGGTTTATTAGGACTAAAACATAACTGTGTTGATGTAAGTTCACAGAAAACCAACCCTAGAGCTTGCCCAGAACTTTGGTAAGCAATCCCAAATTCTGTATTTAAACAATACTGTACATGTATCACTGTTATGTAGCAGAAAACATCCTTATTTAAAGGTCAGGAATAAGCACAAAGCTTCAGACATACAGGGAATATTTGATGACAATTCCTCGATAATGCCTATTTCTTTATAAAACAGCAATAAAAACCTATATTAGTACTGCCCCAAAAAACATACACTGTGATGCGTCCAAAGGCAGTTCTAATAAAAACTATCTTAAAAGCATATTAGCATGTTCAGCCCTCATTAGAACTGCCTCAGTTATACAGTTTTCATATGGGGTCTCAGTATGCCTTCATGGGGAATAAAGGCGCATGGAAACACCTCTGTGTTGTTTTTCATCATTACAAAGGGGAACAACTTTGTGACTTCCTGTTTGCTTCACTTAACAATAAAACCCTCCCAACAAAGAATTTGCTCATTGAGGAGCAGATTCTTTCTTTAAGAGTTCCCCACCACTGCTAAGGGAGGCAATAATGAAAATGGCAGAGTTACTTCCCCCGAAGGTGTACCCATTTACCTTTGACAAACATTATCTCAGAAACATCATAACATACATGTACTCCCTTTCTCTAGAGCTCTATTAAGAGACCTGGGCCCGAAGTTATAAAACTTTTTCCGTGCTCAACTCAGCTGAGCATGAAATTGTCACTGCTTATGAATATGAAAATGCCAACTATTGTTGGCATTTTCATATTCATAAGCAGTGAAATATCTTACTCAGCTAAACTGAGCATAAAACGAACTGAACTTATCAGTAATTTGCTATTTATTAGCAGTTAGAATTTCATGCTCAGCTGAGTTGAGCATGAAAAATGTTTTATAACCTCGGGGCCTGTCTAGTGTAACTCATTACAATAAAGTATGTTTTAGACTGGAAGGTTTTCAGTGTGCACTGCTATTTTGCATCAGCATGCCTCACAAAACATACTAGAGGCATAGCATGGGAAAAAGTAAAAGCTTTGTTATATCAGTACCACCGCAACCTCCATAAAGGTCAAAGTCACAGACTTTTATGTTTGTTAAGTCTATGCCAATGAACCCCATACAACCTGTGCATCATGCTGTCTGTTGAGGAATTTGAGTCATCTTTTACCCTGTATTTGAATTTTGCAGTAGGGCTTCACATAAGGGTCTGTATTAATAGTGATAAGTGCATGAAGACTTCTGTTAACTTGCAACAGAAAACGTCTGCTGAAGAAGTTTCTGAGGCACCTCCACATTTTCTGGTGCGGAAACAGAAAAACAGAAAAAATACCCTTTTATGGTCAAATATTTAAATGTATGTAGCTGAAATGTGAAGGCAAATGAACAGGGCAGACAAAGCCCTGGGCCATGAAGTTCAAAACTAATGATGTCAAAACTAACTTTACCATTAGTAAACGAGACGTTAAAGTTTCAAAAGTGAATGCAAAATCACTGTTGTCGTTGTGTTATTGCTTAAGGTCCACGGTAAATAGCTATGGTCATGTCAGGATGGTCAGTTAACCTAACCACACTATTCCTGGGCAGGCTTAGACCTCGTAAGCAGTATTAAGTGCACACACTTTTGCCAGTAACTGACAGCTGCACTTCTTGAATAAGCGGAAGTAGAAAGGAAAGTAGGTGGTCGGACCAGGTATCAAACCGGGGACCTCTGGTTCTTGAGTCAAGACATGCTACCGACTGCGCTATGCGGCCCAGCTCAAAATCACTGTCATTTTTTGCCAAAAAAAAATACGAAGAGCTTTTGCAGTGCAGAAGCTTCTAGCATTTTTTCCAGCAAAAAATGTTAGCACACCTGATTTTTTGTGCACTAAATGATTAAACAAAGCTCTGACCTGATTGTCGAGCTTTGAACAACCGGGCCCAGGACTGGGTTGTTGAAAGTGCTGTTAGCTTAAAAATTTGTTATTCAAGGATTTTTAAGTCTTCTAGTAAACATAAAATCAAGTGTGCAAGTATTTTTTCATTTTGTGGAAAAATTTGAGAAGCTTTTGCACTGCAACTTCTCACTCTCCCAAAATGCCCCAAAAATGCCAGAATTTTTGCATAAAACATGTTTAAACAAGGGCTTCGCAAGCGGCGCATAATACGCCCGTTTCAATGTCCTAAAGGAGTTACAGAATGAACAAGATTGTTTACAAAAGGATAGACAGGCAAACAAACAGGGGCAACCACTCTATAATTAACTAGAACTGTCAGCGAATCCGACTATACCCCCCCTTAATTGCTTAAATCAAATGGTGTTATTTTCGTAACAAAAAGCATAAAGAGGGAGAGAAATCATTGTTACCATGTATACCAAATATGAATGGTTGCTGTGAAATCTGTTACAAAAAATTACATTATTCAAAGTCAGGAGAGAAAGAAAATTGGAAAAATATAGGGAAGAATAAGCAGAAGACTGGTTCTCAATCCCACAATACAACAAGTTCTCATCAACCTGCATACAAAATTCCCTACTCTAACTTACAGATGCATAGAAATCTTTTGCGCAAAAAATGCATTATTCAAAGTAAAGAGAGAAAGAAAATCAGACAAATACAGGGAATAAAAAGAGGAGAAGTCTGGTTCTCAATCCCACAATACAGTAAGTCATCATTAACCTGCATTCCAAATATGACTAATCTAGCTTGCATGGTTGTGGAGAAAACTTTGATGAAAAAGTTCATCATTCAAAGTATGGAAAGAAAGAATATTGGACAAATACAGGAAAGAATAAGCAATAAAAGGCTGGTTCTCAATCCCACGATACAACATATCGTCATCAACCTGCATACCAAATGGGACTACTCTAGCTTGCTTGGTTGTGGAGAAATCTTTGACGAAAAATTTTATTATTCAAAGTATGGAAAGAAGACTATTGGACAAATACATGGAAGAATAAGCAGAAAAAGGCTGATTCTCAATCCAACGATACAACATATCGCCACCAACCTGCATACCAAATATGACTACTCTAGCTTGCATGGTTGTGGAGAAATCTTTGACGAAAAATTTCATTATTCAAAGTAGGGAAAGAAAGAAAATCAGACAAATACAGGGAAGAATAAGCAGGAGAAGGCTGGTTCTCGATCCAATGATACAACATGTCGTTATCAACCTGCATAGCAAATATGACTACTCTAGCTTGCATGATTGTGGAGAAATCTTTGACGAAAAATTTCATTATTCAAAGTATGGAAAGAAAGAAAATGGGGAAAATACAGGGAAGAATAAGCAGGAGAAGGCTGGTTCTCAATCCCACAATACAACATGTCGTCATCAACCTGTATGCCAAATATGACCAGTCTAGCTTGTATGGTTGTGAAGAAATCTTTGATACAATATATCTTTGAACAAGGGAGATAACCTACATACACCAGGTATACCTTTTTTAGTTCTACTTTTTCCCTTGACAATATATTACATGTATAACAAGTAGCCGATAAGAACTAATGAAAGGGATTCACTCTTAAACGAAGAAAGGGAGAGCAGCCATTGTTGTACGCGACACATCGTTAGAGCTTCATACACATTGCTATGAAGTTTTATAAAGATATCCCAAACCGTTATCTAGTTATGGCGCGTACAAGACTTACAGGGATAAAATTAATCAAAGGGGCATAACTTCAAAAGTAAGAAAGGGGGAGCAACTATATTTGTACGCGACACGTTCCCGCACCCTAATACATATGCCTACCAAATTTCATGAAGATATCCCAAATGGTTACTGAGTTATGGCGTGTACAAGAATGTTTATGGACGGACGGACGGACAGCGCCACGACATAATACGTCCGTTTTTTTCAAAACGGGCGTATAAAAATGTCATGTTAAATAATGATATCCTTAGTTTTTGAACAACTGGACCGCGCTGGCTATGTGGATGCCAACAGAGAAGTAGGTCATCACTATTTACATGTACTTGTTTCCATGCTGAGGCCTCATCTATTTTCTAATCTTCACAACAAAAAGTAACATAGCATAAACAGAAAACTGAGGATAATATCTCATGAATGATTATGTTTTAAACAGAGGAAAGGATAAACCAAAACAAAAACACAAATTCTATTTTTCTGCCACTACTTTTATTTACCCCTTGGAACTTTTGGAGTATAAGACCATTCTGGAACAAGCTTAACTACCAAAGAGAGAAAAAACATAAACTGGAGAGAAAAAAAAGTTCTTTCTTTATCTTACTGACTGATTACTTTGGCAGCATACTAAAGAAAATTCACTGAGAGAAAGAAAGCACTATACAAACCAAAACCTAACTAAACATATATGTCACCAGGTACGAAATGTGATAACTGAATTCAAATACCTTTCATGTTTTGAATACAAGTAGCAAAATATGTTAGAGAAGATTATAAACTTGCCATCAACACAGTTATGCCCCTTATGCTAAATAAGAAAATCAGTATTTTTTGATGCATCAGTTATTAAACTGCCCTTAACATATTAGAATATTTTCCTTTGACGAGGGTTCTTATTCCATTGTCAGGGTTCAAGATAAGCTAGGAAATGTTTAAATATAAAGTTCTTATCTCTCTATGTTACAGAATCTCAATAAAACTGAACGCAAGGTTTAACCCTGTCTAACAGATTCACCTTTGCATGGCAAAACTAAAGTGCACAGAACTGATACCTTGGTGAGTCAACATTGCAGTGTTTGTTACAGTATCCAGTGGTAAATTGTCACTGGCGAGAAGTCTATCAATCGAATCTGCCGCTTACCTCCATTATAAATCTCGACTGGTATATGTACACTAGAGATATTCGGTATGACCATCTGACGAAACCGTTCACTGTATACCAGTCGGGAATCATTCTCCATCAGTTCTTTCGTGTTCACATATTCTACACTCTCCTTCTGTAATAAATATGCAAGGGTTCAGACAATGTGGGGTTTACAAGATCATTTAGAGGCAATTTTTCTTATTTCTCATTCAAAACTGATGCTGTGACTCCTTATTAGAACTTTTTATGGGTTCTTTAATTTGCAATTTTTCTCTTTTCAAATTATTGGCAAATTCTTGATTTGTGACCAATAACTGTCTATCAGCAGTCTCTGTTTGACCACCAACTGGGAAAACATTAGCAACATTCTTGAATTCACGAGCCTGTACGTGTGGAAATATCAGTGAAAATAAAACTGTTGTGAATATTAAGCGATTTACGAGTATCCATGTTCAGAGCTCTGCATGCGGAGTTGTCAGTAAAAATCTTTCACCATAAAAACTCTGAAAGCTGCAAAATCTGTAACTTTTAATCTCTTATTTTTAAAATTACTGTTTCTTATTTTCAAGAATACAGAAATATAGCTAAGATGGGCATGTAAATTTTACCAGACTCATAAGCCTAAGCAATTGCAATCAAAACAACAGCACTTAGCTGTCTAGAAGTTCTGGAGGGACGTAAAGAATTACCAGCAAGCCAAAAACACCTGTTTCCACAAAGATTATTCACTTTTCTGTGCAGTTTTTGGCTCCCGTGAACAAGTGTATGATGATAACATAATTTTTCGCAACTTTTACAAATGATTTACAGACAAAATAAAAATTTCCAAAAAAATGGTCAGAATTGCAGATTTAGTCACTTCAAGTATTGGGACAGACGGGTTTGAGCTAACAGTGCAGACTCAGATCAGACTGCTCCTAATGGAGCAGTCTGATCAGGGTCTACACTGTTTGCCATTCCATTTGCATTTTTGACACATTTCTGCATTGCATAACCAAACTGTTCCATCATTAGAACAATTACTGTGATTTGCAAGAAGCCCTATTTTTTTTAAAAATTTTATGAGTACTGACCTTGATATCGGAATCCCAGCCATAATCCTCGGCAGCTTCTTCTGCAGCTTTCACGGATCTCTGTAATTAATACAAACAAAGCTGAAACCATGCATGAGTAAGCACATACTCACCTTAAGCCCAATAACCCAAAAATACATCATGGCAGTTTCCTCTGCAAATTCAACAGATCTCTGGAAAAATATAAATGATGTTTTATATATAAAGAGGTTCTTACAAAGTGGTCATTTCATATGAAATTTATGAAACAAGCCTTTGGCGAGTTTCATAAATTTGAAATGACCACTGGTGTAAGATTCCGTTTATCATATGACCCTCTTCAATGGGATTTTACTGCCCTCAGACTGAACATTATTTCAATAAGAAAATGCATTGCTGACATTGTCAATGTAAATGACATCACATGTACCCACCAAAGTCTTATTACACATGTGGTCATACAGATTTTATGACACGATGTTATCCATTGAATAACAGCGGCGTCATGTGATAGACCAGGTTCTGATTGGTGTTGCATGAAAAGAAATCTACGACCTCATGAACAGCAAATATTGAAACAGCCTGGGAATCTATGCAAACTGATATGAGTCCTCACTTATCCAAGGTTCAGACAAATCCATTGTCCAGCTGTGCAGAACAAGTTATAACTTTTGCTAGGCAATTAAAATTTTCTTACTCACAGAGCTTCAGATAAGAAGGGGTAACAGGGATAATTTTCCTTATTTTACCATAAAAACATACATTGTATCCCTCATTATAACCGTCTCGTCGAGACTGTTCTAATGAGGGGTCACAACGTATGTTTTTGTTGAGAAATATGAAAAATCATCTTTGAATTATCCTCAGTACCCCCTCTTTTATCTGGAGCTCTGTACTTGTCCAGATAAATGTATTTGTAGTGATACAGAGAAAACCAATGTACTTCAGTATTTTCTAGCAGAAAGAACTGTATTTATTCCATTTTAAGATGGTAGCTTATCCTTCCAAAATTACCGTAAGTATGTAAATCAGTTGTGTGTAATTCAGCTATAAAATGGGCTTTTTCTCTTTCAAAACATTGCCAAAGATCTAGATCCATCTTATAAGATGGATGTAGATCTTTGAGATTGTTTTGGACAGGAAAAACCCATCTTATATTCGAAGAATTACTGTAAGTAGCAAGAAGATTGGGTTTGATTTTTCATGACCTGCTTATCCCTTAACAGATTCCCAAATATTGTTTACACACACTGGTTATTAGTTTCTGACTGATAGATGGATGGATGACTTGTGATTTTAGGTCCTTTAAAACTATATTTCAGTCATATCAGGACAATGGGTGGGTGATAATGAAAGGCTGTGTGCAATGGAACCCCATTTACAATTGAAAAGATTCCCGCCTACAATGGGGCTGGAACCTGGGACCGCTCGGTCAGCAGGCCTGCACTTAACCAACTGAGCTACCGGGGCTCCTATATTAGTTTCTGAACAGGCCATGCAAATACATAGGTCATTCAAGTCTTTCTGTTTCACACAAGTAATATTGTCCCAATTCATGTGATGCAGCCCATCTATATATTTAATTCTAAATTAACAATGTGGGACTCCTACTTTACTTAAATTTAAAAGGTGGATATGAGATGAGATTCTTGTTTTAAAATGTGGACTAACAACTCTGAGGCATGGATTCCATGTCCAAAATATTGTTTAATAGGTTGTTAAACTACAATGCAACCAACCAACCAACACGAGATTTTGCAACTTCCGTTTTCACACAGAAATTCCAGACTCATCTTTTATCTCAACTGCACTCAGAACGGCCAAAACTCTATAGAGCTTTGGCCATTCTGAGTGCAATAGGGTTAATTTGTGTACTTATGTAACCTGAAGGTCTCAAGCAAAGGAGAAACAGAATCCCGAACATTTTTACAGGAATTATGCAAAATGTTCTGCCAGTTCATTTCTTGTAAACATTACCTCAATATGCCAGCAAGTATATGCCCAGCTACTGCCACTGCCTACTGTGCCTAGTGTTTTTCATCAATAGAATGGCCCCAAATATCTATAGCATTTTATGAAATTCTGCTTTGGGATGGGTTTTTCCTAAAAAAATCTACATCCATTTTTAAAATGGATCTAGACTTTTGGGATTGTTTTGAAAGGGAAAAAACGATATTACAGTGGAATTTCATAAGACTGATTTAGGTATTTTCTGTCATTCTAGCAAGGGGATTGATTGACTAATTTGTTGCTTTATGTCCACAGTAAACAGCTATGGTCATGTCGGGACCATCAGTTAACCTAACCACACTATTGCTGGGCAGGCTTAGACCTCCTAAGCGGTTAACCATTACTAAATGCACATACTTTCGTCAGTAACTGACTACTGCCCTTCTTGAATCAGCGGAAGGAGAAATGTGTATGTGGCCAGACTGGGTATTGAACCCAGGACCTCAGACTTAAGAGTCAGGTGCCCTACCAATTGTGCTATGCGGCCTGGCTTTTAGCGAAGGGAAAATTCTGTTTTATAGCCAAATAAATACTCTACTTCTAATGGCAGGGATATGCTGTATGCCAAGACTTACTCTGAGAGCTTCCATCTTGCTTTCCAACATTGTCTTGAGCTCCGCAGCCATTTTGTTCACCAGCTCAGTAGCATCCAGTTTCTCAAACTTTAACATCATAGCAGTGAGATTCTGATATTTCCCATCGTGGTTGTTGTATGCCTGTAGAAGAGAACTCAACTGTAATGTGCCTAAATTTTGGGACACCTAAAATAATTAATTTTCCATTTGGAACAAATGGAAAATTAATTATTTTAGGTGTTCCAATACTTACATGTTACATATATCATCTGAAATACAAAAGCATGATATCATAAAGATAGACTACAAAGCACATGTACTATAGCAGACCATCCTACATGTAAGTTCTACTTCTGCAGTCTACATGTATTTATGGCTTTCAGTACATGTGAACAGCAAAGATAAAAATTTGCCCAACTTTAACCCTTAAAGCGACAAAAATTAAAATTGTTGAATTGGCAAACAGTGTAGATCAAGATGAGGTGGCTCACCATGAGCCACCTCATCTGAATCTACACTGTTTGCCCTCTAGTGTTCGAATTCTCAATAAATCGCTTGGACAAGACTTTTTGAAAATCTGCAGACGCAAATTTTGTCGTCTGCTTTTTGGCGCATTAAGGGTTAAGAGTTGATCTCATTTTGGAAGGGCTGCATTGTCAAGGAAGCAAACAGGGAGTCAAAAATGTTGTCTCCCTTTGCAAAAATGGCGGGAAAGTAAGGACCGACGAGGTGATAGCGATTAGTCATTTCCTCCTGTAAGAATCATCCAATCAAATTTAGCGACTGTTTTTCGAGATCTCCCACTTGGTTTTGATACATTTTCGCTGACTGGTCAAAATTTCTCATCAGCGTACTTTTTGGCTATATATGCTACGGACCTCACCTCTGAGAATGGCTGCGGCTATAGTCGAGCTATTGATGTTCTACTCAGACTATAGCCAGGCTATCGCTCCAAGCGGAGTCAGCCAAGGATATATATGAAGTGTTATAGCAACACAATTGTTTACATACATGGTCAAGAATAGTATATCCAGTGGTGTAGTTAACATCTGACACCAATTTCTGTGAGAGATCACTAGCCCATTTCTCAACACTGAAAATATACAAAAGAAACATATCAACATAATATAGCAAGGCCTGTAAACATACAGGGTAGCTCATCTGGCAGCATGTTTTGAATTACATAAAAAGAACTTTTACCAAAACTTTAATGCGAAAAGGAGCAAATTCTTTCCATTACCAGTTGACCCCTACTGAGAAGGGAGGCAAAAAATAGTAGTAACTTTCTTTGAAAGCATTACCCATCACCTTTATATTGCTTATCATAGGTATTTTGCTTAAAACAGAAAAGATTTGGATCTGATGATAGTTCAAAATTATATTTCTTTTTCATGATAACATATGCTGTGGCTCATTCTGCTTCAAAGACACAGTTCTAATGAGGAGCACAGAATATGTTTTAAGAAGAAATAATTGAGCCTCGACACGACAAAACCAACAATGTGGTTGTGCACACAGCGAAGACTCAGATCAGCCTCTGCATCCGCCCAGTCTGATCAGAGTCTTCACTGTTTGCATGGAGGTAGCTTAGACCCTTAGCTACCCTTTGAGCACTTGAGGAAGAGTCTGGTCAAACTGGGTGGATGCCCAAGCTAATCTGAGTCTGTGCTGTGCACACAAGCACTTTGTTGGTTTTCTCATGTTGCACCTCATAATAGTCTTATCATCAAAACTGTGAAGAGACTCAAATGAGAGGCAACAAGATATACAGTATATGTGTTCAATAACTTATTTCCCCAAAGCCTTTTCTATCTGGAGTTCTGTCTACCAAATTACTTTGCTAAATGGAGCCCCCACCCCCTCCCCCTCAAAAACATTGTTTGGAAGACAGAAAATCTTACAGATCATGTACTGTAGTAGAATAACATAAGACTAGTTAGATATTTGGGGTCACATTCTGTGGAGTCAGGGAGGGGGTGGGGGTGAGGAACCCTGTCTGTCTTATAGTTCATGAGGAAGTTGGTACAAATAGTACAAACTAGAGCAATGACACCAGATGCTATGATTTCCCATGCCTATTCATTCTGGCCAAACAGCAATCTTCTAATTACATATATACCACCATTATGCTTAAAACTGGGGCCAAAAACAAAATTGCTTACAACTATCCTAAAATTTTAATGCAGTACTGTATTTTAACCATCTGGACATGGGTCAAAAACTTGCTGTGCGACTGCAAACAGTGCAGACACTGATCAGACTGCTCCTTTAGGAACAGTCTGATCTGAGTCTACACTGTTTGCTCAGGATGCCAGTCCCAATAATTAGGATTTCTATGGTAAATCATGAATAATTGAGCAGCTTTTTGATTGACTCCCACAGCTAATCGTGTAGCTGTTAGATAAAACTTACAACCAGTGCTCTAGATATTCCTGGGGGTAATACTGCTCATTGTTTTTGTTTATTTTCCAATAAATCATAATATATTTTGCCTGCACCCCCCCCCCACCCCACACACACACACATAACATACACACACATTATAATTATCTAATGATGGAGTTGCAGCATATGAGTTTATGGATAAATCAGAAACAAGAGGCCCAAATGGGCCTGATATCGCTCACCTGGCTATTGTGCAACGGAACCATTTTGATACAAAATTGGTCCAATTCCACTGAGAATTTCTCATTTTCACATTTTGCTACTTTTAGTAACAGAGGCCAACTTGCCTGGTCTTTATATATTTACTTTTGAAACACCTCAATGCAAGAATCATTTTGCCACAAATTTCATCAAAATCCATTCAGGGGTTACTGAGATATTGCCAGTTTCATGTTTTGTGCTATTTTTAGTAACCGCAGATGGCGGCCATCTTGGATTGCTAAAATGCAAAAAATCGAAAAGCCTTCATGCAAGGACCATTTTGACACAAATTTGGTCCAATTCCATTGAGATTTTCTGATTTTCACATTTTTCTATTTTTAGTAATAGAGGCCAATATGACTGGTCTTACAGTTAGATATTTTTGAAACATCTCAATGCAAGAATCATTTTGACACAAATTTCATCATAATCCATTCAGCGGTTACTGAGATATTGTCATTTTCATGTTTTGTGCTATTTTTAGTAACGGCAAATGGCGACCATCTTGGAATGCCAAAATGCAAAAAATCGAAAAAAGCTTAATGAAAGGACCATTCTGACACAAAATTAATCCAACTCCATTGAGATTTTCTAATTTTCACATTTTTCTATTTTAGTAACAGAGGCCAATATGAATGGTCTACAGTTAGATATTTTTGAAACATCTCAATGCAAGAATCATTTTGACACAAATTTCGTCAAAATCCATTCAGCGGTTACTGAGATACTGTCATTTTCATGTTTTGTGCTATTTTTAGTAACGGCAGATGGCGGCCATCTTGGAATGCCAAATTGCAATTAATCAAAACGACTTCATGCAAGGAACATTCTGACACAAAATGGTCCAATTCCATTCAAGGGTTCTTGAGTAATTGTCATTTTTATGTTTGTGCTATTTTTAGTAACACCAGATGGCGGCCATCTTGGAATGCCAAATTGCAATTAATCGAAACGGCTTCATGCAAGGAACATTCTGACACAAAATTGGTCCAATCCCATTCAAGGGTTCTTGAGTAATTGTCATTTTTATGTTTGTGCTATTTTTAGTAACGGCCCCCATGGTGGCCATCTTGGATAGTCAACTGGCACAAAATTGAAATAATTCCATTCAAGAACCAATTCTGACCAAATCTGGTCAGAATTGGTTGCATTTTCTTTAGATATTGACATTTGAGCAAAATCGGCCTTGTAAACGCTAAGTAGGTCACTGTGACCTAATTCCGCTATAGATTTTTTTTATTTTTATAATTTTTAATACCAAGGTCCCACTTATGTTCCATGCAAACTTTCAACCAAATACACCAACTGGTTCTGGAGAAGAAGTTGATTTTGTTGTTTTTGCTATTTTTAGTAACAGCAGCCATCTTGGATTCTTGACCTGACCCAATTTTACAATTTTGAAACCCTGCAGTCTGGTCATGCTCCATGTGAAATTTGAGATCCATGGGCTCAGTGGTTTTAGAGAAGAAGTTGTTTGAAGTTGTTTAAATAGGTCATTTTTTGACATTGGCATTTGAGCAAAATTACACACGTAAACAGAAAGTAGGTCACTGTGACAAAACTCCGCTACAGATTTTTTTCATTTTTACAATTTTGAATACCAAGGTTTCACTGATGTTCCATGCCAAAATTCAGACAAATATACCCAGTGGTTCTGGAGAAGAAGTTTATTTTGATGTTTTTGCTATTTTTAGTAACGGCAGCCATCTTGGATTTTCAACCTGACCCAATTTTACAATTCTAAGACCCTGGAGTCAGGTCATGCTCCATGTGAAATTTGAGAACCATGGGACCAGTAGTTTTACAGAAGAAGATGTTTGAATATTTGTTTTTAGGTGTTGACGGACAAATTCCGTGACGACGCACGACACACTACGGACGACGGACGCATTGGTATGACAATAGCTCACTATGGCCCTTCGGGCCAGGTGAGCTAAAAACAGAGGGCCAATGGCCCTATATCGCTCACCTGAGCACTGAGCTTATGTTGGAAAAACTAAGTTGCCACAGCAACAAAACAACAAACACAACAGCAATAAAACACACCATTTATGTAGAGGATAATATCACAAACATTTATGCAAAAAATAAGCTTTATACTCCCTTAATGGCTTCTGAGAAGAAGATCTTTGGCAAAAAAAAAAAAAAAAATGAAAAAATTGAAAATTCAGTTGCAATGGCAACCAATCAAAATCAGGTCTTTGGGCAAAATTCATACAACTGATAGAGGACTACTCTAGGAACATATCTGTAGCTTTTGTAAAAATATCTGCAGTAACACAGAAATAAATACCAGATGTCCACTTTCCCCATTGTATTAAAGTCTATGGAAACTTTAAGTAGCCATAGCAAGTTATTAGCAACCAGTTCACGTGGGCAATGATAATATGAAACATACTTTAGGTACATGTAGAGGCTAATGTTATTAATATGTATCCAAAGTATTAGCTTCATCCTCCCCGTGGCTTCACTTTTCCCATTACATGTATAAGTCAATGGAAACTATAAGTTGCCATAGCAACCAAAGTTCTTATGGGGTTGGAAGAAAAACAAAATTCATGTAGAGGCTTCTTCATCAACATGTTTGCACAATATCAGCTTCATCCCCCATATGGCTTCTGAGCAGAAGATTTTTTTCATTTTTTCTTTCTTTTTTTTGAAAATTTACCCTATCTTTTTCCATGGCAACCAACAAAATTCAGCGATTTGGAGAAAATTCATATGGAACAAAGAGGACTATTCAAGAAATGTTTCTGTAAAAAGAAAATCTAAATAAATGCAGTGACACAGCAAAAATTGCCAATTTCCATTTTCCCAATTATAAGTCAATGGAAATTCTTAGTTACCATAGCAACCAAACTGCTGGAGTAATTACCATGAAAAACAGTAATTCTTTAGAGGCTAGTACTAAGGTTCTTTCTGTAAAGTTTGAGCTTTATTGGCCATATAGTTTCTGCGGAGATGATTTTTTAATATTTTCCTATTTTTAACTATTCGGTTGCAATGGCAACCAGCCAATTGCGCAATTTGCATAAATTTAACAAGGCTGGTTAAAGACTACTCAAGGTACATTTCTATGAAAGTTTTGTCAAAATATCTGCAGGGGCATAGCGATAAATGCAAATTTTCTATTTTGCAATTTTAAGTCAATGGTAACTTTAAGTTCCCATAGCAACCAAACTGCTAGAGCAATTGCCAAGAAAAACAGTTCTTTTATAGAAGCTAGTACTAAGATCCTTTCTGTGAGGTTTGAGCTTTATTGGTTGCAAAGTTTCTGAGGAGATGATTTTTGAATATATTTTCTATTTTTAACCTTTCGGTTGCCATGGCAACCAGCCAAATTGTGCAATCTACATAAATTTCATGTGGTTGATAGAGGACTACTCAAGGAACATTTCTGTAAAAGTATTGTTAAAATCTCTGCAGTGACATAGCAATAAATGAAAATTTTCAATTTTCCCCATACAAGTCAATGGAAACTTTAAGTTGCCATAGCAACCAGAGTTCTGAGGCGATTTGGATAAAAAACAGTATTATTGGTTCCCCCTGCCTATAGATGCCATATATGAAATTTGGTAACAATGGGCCTTGTAGTTTCAGAGGAGATGTTGACGGACGACGGACGACTGATGCCTGCCTATACTATAAGCTCACCTGTGAGCCTTCGGCTCTGGCGAGCTAAAAAAACCCCAAAAAAACAAAAACAGAATATCAATGAAACCAAAACTGGGGCTCATCTAGAACTCTATACAAGTACTTTAATTCCAACAGCTCAGCTGAAGCAGCTCAATTTATTTTCACTACTGTAAAACACTTAAAACACTTATTTTTGACAGTTACTGAATTTTGGCGATATTGGCGGTTTGGGCTAAGAGTGCTAAAATATAATTCCCTACCTACGGTACATTTAATACATATACATTTAATACATAAACATTTGCAAAACATAATGGAGACTCAGAGGAAAAGGAGTATTCGATGAGTACTTTAGATTTTTTTCTAAACTTTTCCATGAAGCTATACAAAATCGCCTCACAGAGGCGATTCTGATAGATGCCACCATGTATATTTAAATAGAAAAACAAGAAAAAGTGTTAGAAATAGATTTCAAATTTTCTTTATTATTCGGAGCAACAATTACATCCAAACCGCCAAAATTAATTTGCACCAATATATCATTTTCATAAAACCATGAAATTTTGAAACCACAGATATTAAGTGTTTTACAGTAGCCACTAATATCAACTGACACGAAAAAGATAGATGCTAACACCTTGGAACAAAGCAGTATGATTTATAGAGATACATGTATTAATGATCCATATGATCAGCCTGGAAATCTTTTTATTCTACTAGGGTAAAGTCGGGTAAATTCGAACAGCGGGTAAATTCGGACAGTGACATTGTTTCCTTTATATGTCAGCTGTTTGGAATTTAAACAAAATTAACTGGGCAAACAGTGAAAATCCTGATGAGACGGCTCTTTACGAGCCGTCTCATCTGGGTTTTCACTGTTTGCAGTGGTATGTCCGAATTTACCTGCTGTCCGAAATCACCCGACTTGACCCTATAAGTTTTTTCCTATCTAGAATTGCCTTTAATATATAAATCTTAATCAGTCTTGTGTAATTTTGCTATTAGATGAATTTGTCACACCCAATACTTGCAATCTCCAAAAAATCTAGATCTTTAAGACAAATCCAGACTTTTGTGTTCACAGAAAAGAATCTTTTAAGTCTTATAAAGGAATAAACAGGGTAAATGATGTATGTTAAAGGGAGTCTTGCTCTGTCTGACTTGAATGTACGTACTGTGTAAATGACTGCTCAAATAACAGACTGGCATGCACAGGGGTCACCCTAGAGGGAGAAGTGGGAGATACTGTCCCTCTAGGCTGACTGTATTCTCCCTATTTTGAGCTGAGGGAGAAGTCAAATTGTATGAACATATAGAAAATCCAAAATTTGGGACAGACTCTCTGAAATTCAGAAAATGTCACAAAACATCTCCTTGTCTGAGAATTCTTGGCTGACCCCTGCATGCACCAAATTTTGATTGGTACTACTCATCATTTCAATCATATTTGAATGTATGTGGTGAATTCGTGTGCTCAAAAAAAAAAAAAAAAAAAAATTGCAGTCACTCTGGAACCTAAAATTGCTCTTGTCATATGTGTTTTCCCTTTTTTGTAGCTTAAGATACTCTGCATGTTAAGGCTCAGCACATGCTGAGCCATATCATGCAGCAGTATTTAAGCTACAAGAAAGGGAAAAAAAAAACAAAAAAAAAACATACAGCGGAAGCCATTTTATCTGAAATTGTTTATCAGCGTCTCAAGTCTTATAATCAGTGTAACTGGCAAGGGAATGATAAATTTCTCACTAAATAACGGCACTAAATTACCTCATACTGCCAATAAGACACTACGGCTGCTTGTATTGATTTTGAATCAGTTTCCGCCAAACACTGACAATCTGATCTGCTAGAGCTCAAACAAATATTGATGTCAACAGAGCTCCAGATAAGGTGGGGCTTAGAGGATAATTTAGGGATAATTTTTCCTATTTCTCAATGAAAACGTATGTTGTGACCCCTCATTAGAACCGTCTCATCGAGACGGTTCTAATGAGGGTAACAACATATGTTTTAATGACCAAATATGGAAAATTATCCCTAAATTACCCTTGTTAGCCCTTCATATCCTGAGCAATGAGAAAATATACAATTGTTGTAAGGGCAAGTTTCTGACATATAATAATTGAGCTATAACTTGAACTTGAGTATAAGAAAGGTGGAGGTGAAAGGATTAGAGGGGTGGGGGGGGGGGGGGGGGGGAGGGGGTAGTTCCCAATCTAGAATAATCAAATATTTTAGGAAAAAAATGGGCATCTTGCCTTTGAAAGAACCCCAAACATCTTTTCATCTGATGTATCTAGATTTTTGGGATTGTTCAGAAGGAGAAAAGCCGGTCTCATAATAATAATAATGATAATAATAATAATAAAAAAATAATTGACAGTTTCTTATTTCTCCATAAAAACAAATGTTTTGACCACTAGAACATATGTTGTGGCTCCTCAGAAGTGCTGCTGGGATGCTATGAGACATTGCTAAAGAGGGGCCACAGAAGGTTTATCGACAAAATGAAACAGAAACGGTCAGAAGTGGAGCACAAGAAGAGGAGTGGGATCTTTAACCCATACAAAGGGCCTTAGCAAACAGTGGTAAAAGGCAAAGGTTTCCCTTAGCCTAATAGCCGTAGGGGCAGTGGGGGTTAGAGACCCACTGTATCTTGGGCACAGCTGATGAAAGGCAGAGCCCATCCCTCTCCTTTCGCTGCCTTATCCTTCCCTGATTTGAAAAAGGTACCCATTTACTGCTAGACCCAGATTAAATATAAGTCAGAGCATTGCAATATGATCCAATCAGGTCAACATTGTTTGCCACTTTGCATTAAATACCTTATTAATCCTAATAAACACCCTTGTTCTAATAAACCCCACCTGCCTCTTTTCCAAAAATCAGAGCTCTAGATAAGAGGGAGTATTTGAAGATAATTAAGGATAATTTTTCTTATTTCTCATCGAAACCATATGTTGTGACCCCTCATCTGAACCTTCTCTTCGAGACGGTTCAGATGAGGGGTCACAACATATGATTTTATGCAGAATTAACAAAAATTATCCCTAATTATCACTCAGTACTCCCTCTTATCTAGAGCTCTGAAAAATTATGTTATATTAACTTGCATGAGATCCTGTTTGCATCTCTGGATAAGGTAGCTCTTTGATGGAAAAATTTGCCCTTAGAGGAGCAAGTTCTTTCCTTTACCAGTTGACCCCTACTGAGAAGGGAGGCAAAAAATAGTAGTAACTTTCTTTGAAAGCATTTCCCATCACCTTTATATTGCTTATCATATGTATTTTGCAGTACTTAAAACTAGGGATGTAACCCTATATAAAGAAGTCTTTAGCTAAAAGAATAATAGAAATGCATGTGGACTCCAAAGAATGAAAAATAATATTTTCTTGTATTTTGTAGCCAAGGTGTGCATGTTGTGATACAACAGTCAGTAAACAATGCTTTTCAGCCGTAAATTTGTGAACATACCAGAGTTTTATAAAGAAAAGCTCAGTTTCTGGATACAAAATCTGTCCCCAATAGTTATCGCAATGCATTGCAATAGCAACCTGCAATAGTAATAGTATCCCAATGGTACTTCTTGCAATGTCAATACTATCACAATAGTCATTTATGGACTATCGTTACATCCCTAGTTTTAAGTACTGCAAAATACATTTTTTTTCTTTTTTTTTTTGACTTTTGGTTAAGAATAACCACCGGGTTTTCGTACATCCGATCTCAAACATGTCAAAGGGGAAAAAACAAATTGGTTTTCGATGGTTACAGGATCGTGAACGCGGAGAAAAGTCATATTGGGTGTGCCACCTACCAGACTGTAAAGGTAGATGCGTCAAACATGAAAATGAGTTGACATCTACCCAAGAACACAATCACTATCCCGATTCTGCTGCGGTTAAGGCAATCTGTTTACTTTCATTTTTGCTGCGACTGCGCGAGGTATTGATTTTGTATTGTTTATTTCGGGTATCCCTCTCGGAATGAACTGAAAAGTCGTATTTTGATTATTTCCCTTTGACCAGCATCTCTCTATGTAGCATTCAACGTATAAAAAAGAATGATAAACTTAATTATGTTTATTATTCTTTATTAGGCTGAGAAAGCTCGTGAGCGTCTGAAAGATGCAGCGATAACTGGTCAAACCAAAACATCTGCTATTGTCAACCAAGAGGTAGTGTCTAAAGTGCCTCAGCTGCACAAGGGGCCATTCCAAAAGAACCATCTATGCGCCGTGCCGTTCAGCGATTCTGTCGATGGGTGTCGGCGAGTGTCGGCGAACGTCGGTGAGTTTTTGTTAAAAATTGTCTGTGACTTGTCCTGTCGGCCAGTGGTCGTGTCGGTGAGTTGGTTGTCGGTGAAAAAAGTATGTCTGTGACTTGTCGTGTCGGCCAGTTGTCTGTCGGTGAGTTGTCATAGATTCCTTTTCCTTAGCCTAAAGGGCATGATCAGCTAGACCTTTCCAGCAAAGCTGTGAACTTATATGTACCATGTGAGACATCAAGAAATTGTGGAAAAGTTATTATACCCTTTTGGACCAGGGGACTTGTCTATCCTTATCATTTGGATGAGTCCATTTCTATTTATGCCCCAAATACGGAGGGGGCATATTGCTATTGGGTTGTCTGTCTGTCTATCTATGCATGATTCTTCATCACACTTTTTAATGCATGCCATATTTTCAGAACTGTGCATGCTAGAGACTATAGAGTTTTGAAATTTTATATACAGACTCATCGGTGACCCATATTTTTGTTGTCCAAGTTGTCTCCCTTTTTGAAATTATGCCTCTGCTCTTCTTACCTTGTCAGCAAAATATCTTGAAAACTATTGGAGCTAGAGATTTGAAACTTGGTTGGCTGATATGGAATGATGAGAAGATTACCTGATTAAGTTTTGAACAAATTCTAACAATTCTGATCTGAGTTCCTTTCGAAAATTTTGGCATTTTAAACCTGTCATTAAGATATCTTGACAGGTATTGCCAAGAGCTAGGGACTTAAAACTGGATCAGCTGACAGGAAATTTTATGTCAAGCAGATTACCAGACTATTGAACGAATTCCATCAATTTTTTGTTGGAGTTATGGCCCTTTGAAAACTTCCGCATTTTAAACTTGTCAGCAAGACTTGAAACTTGGTCAGCTGATAAGGAATGATGAGTAGATTAACTGATCAACTTTGTTACACTTTCTGTCAACGAGTTATGGCCCTTTAAAAATTTTGGTATTTCAAACTTGTGAGCAAGATATCTTAAAAAATACTGGAGCTAGGGCTTGTGGGAATGAAACTTTGTTCAAGCCGTCCAGGTCACACGACCAACATGGTATAACCAGAGCTGTAGATAAGAGTGAGTATTTGATGATAATTAAGGATAATTTTTCTTATTTCTCATTGAAACCATATGTTGTGACCCCTCATTTGAACCGTCTCGTCAAGACGGTTCAGATGAGGGGTCACAACATATGTTTTTATGCAGAATTAACAAATATTATCCCTAATTATCACCAAGTACTCCTTCTTATCTACAGCTCTGAAAACCTTAAAAATCTTGTTTTCTAGAACCAACTGAGGGATGGCCTTGAAAATTGGTATGTAGTATTGAAGACCTATGTACAACAAAGATTGTTCAACTGACGACCTTGGGTTGACTTTGACCTTTTTTTTCTTTCTCCTGTGATAAAGAAAATTGTTGATTAGTCATTTCCTCTATCACTTTGCATTTTTCAGTTGTTCTCGAACTGAACAGAATGTTGTGTGACAAACTAAATGAGACAAAAGTCCTCAGTGTCAGTTTTCTATTGTTTTTATTTTGTATGTTTTTGTAGATCTTTACTTTGAATAAAAACCATATATACAAGTTCACAATTTTATGTATATGTACATGTCCACTTGTCACAATACATTTTGAGCTCAGGGGCCCAAGCCCCTGACTTTCTTAAACTATATTAAAGTCACATTTTTATTTTGTGTTATTATTCTCAATATATAAACATGTCTTCACTCT
Organism: Ctena decussata; assembly: GCA_963989385.1. NCBI lineage: Eukaryota > Metazoa > Mollusca > Bivalvia > Lucinida > Lucinidae > Ctena > Ctena decussata. The sequence continues at coordinate 65,416,037 of OZ022507.1, forward strand.
TCAAAAGCTAAACCTGAACTGTTTGGTAAGAGGGATATTGCCCTCTTTGTTTTGGAGTTTCCAATTGTGAAACAAAGAAATGGATACCTTGATGCACCTATGCACATGTTGTCTTTAAATAATTAATAGAAATCTTATTGTGTGTTTTTGACCAGTTGGTAAATATTGGTTAAACAGCATAAGTCATGTAAATAATAAATTAACTTTAAAGAACCTACAAAAGATAAAAGAATATCAAATTATTGTACATCTGCTTGCCTTGACCATTTCAAAGATGTCACCCTTTCTCAAACAAAGAACAATTTTATAAATCTTAATAAAACAAAGTGAAACCTAATTTATCTCTATGATAATATTCCCGACACAAGAACGGTTTTCTTACTTGTATTGTCTTTCCATCAAGAATACATTTTGTGATTGTTGATTTTAAAATCAAATATATGAGAAGGATAAGATCAGAAGTCATTGGTACATTTTCCATTATTTTATTTTGTTGTTTTCTTCTTTTTGATCATACTATGATTTACAAAATATATTTCAGTAATTTCCACAAATAATGTCTATAGCACCCAGCCTATGGCTGGTGCTTAGGTTAAAGTTCCTTTTTTACATTTTCAAAACTGTTTCATATCCACATGATGTTTACTGCTTGAAAGCTAAATCTAAACTGTTTGGTTAGAGGCATATTGCCCTCTTTGTTTTGGAGTTTCCAATTGTGAAACAAAGAAATGGATACCTTGATGCACCTATGCACATGTTGTCTTTAAATAATTAATAGAAATCTTATTGTGTGTTTTTGACCAGTTGGTAAATATTGGTTAAACAGCATAAGTCATGTAAATAATAAATTAACTTTAAAGAACCTACAAAAGATAAAAGAATATCAAATTATTGTACATCTGCTTGCCTTGACCATTTCAAAGATGTCACCCTTTCTCAAACAAAGAACAATTTTATAAATCTTAATAAAACAAGTGAAACCTAATTTATCTCTATGATACTCCCTCTCTCAGGAAGATGGCTCTTGTAGCATGAAATACAGTTTGAAAGGACTGTTGAACACATTTTGTATTAATCCTTAAATGCCCCTGCTCTAATCAATACCCCATGCCTCTTTTTCAAAAATAATGCTACAATTTAACTTGCATGAATTCCTGTTTGCTTCTCTGGATGAGGTACCTTTGAAATGGGGTCAACTCTTAAATGTTAGACCTCTAAGAGCAAACTCTTACCTTTAGAGTAGACCCCTACCGGGAAGGGAGGCAAAAAAAAGAGGAAAACCAATTGTTTCTGCTGCAGGTATATCCATTCACCTCAAATTCGTCTATTAGAAGTATTTTGTTGGTGGCTGGTTTGCTACTTGAATTAGGGACATAACGGACCACGGACAAAATGGACCACAGACATAAAGGACCACGCTTGGGACAAAACGGACAACGTTCAGGACGAAACGGACCAGGTTCAGGACAAAACGGACCACGTTTAAGGTCAAACCGGACCATGTTCAGACCTTCCATTAACCTTGAGAAAGCATGTTTTATTTTAGTTGCAACAGTAATAAAGAAATTTGCATGCTTAAAGGATAAATCTTACCATTAAATTAATTAGATAATTGCGACAACCAAAGATAGTTGAGATCATGAACAGTTGTCAATCAATCAATCAAATCTTTATTACTCTCAGTCCATAGAACATGGCAACATGAGGCAAATGTACAATATGGAATAAATAAATGAGGCTTCGTTCAATGTATGAGATACAATAATGCGATGAAATACAACTCTATATAATAGAACTAATCCAATCGGTTAACAAATACAGGTAGTATATAATAACTTTCAAGAAAGTATACCAGGAGGGCGTGCTTATGGCTACATATACCGTTATGCTTCGATAGTAACGTTACATAAATCTCTCCGTGCACATCGTACTTCAGTACTCAGACGGTAGTTGTAGTTGTCAAATAATTGTGACCATTTAACATTGTCTTTGGTAATTATATACTCCTTAATCTTTTAATTGGCACCAATTAATGGTCTGGTTTTTCTTCTAGCGTGGTCCGTCTGGTCCTGAAACGTGGTCAGTTTTGTCCTAACGGTGGTCCGTTTTGTCTGGTCCGTTTTGTCCATGGTCCGTTTTGTCCTAGTACATGTACCTGCTACTCATCAGGGGCTAAATAATGTTCCACTGGGTAAAATGCAATGCCTACAGAACATAATTTATTAAGATATGATAAATATGGTAAGACTAAGAATTCTGCAGATTTGCAAATGTTTGCCAGAAAACTTGACACAAAGTTCAAGCTGCCACAGACACTGGAAAAGTACACTTACCAATGTCTTGCTTCTCACAGGCAAGTCACTACAATAAACCAAATTTACAGAGACTGGAAGTCAAAGCCACCCAACTATCTAAATGGCAATCCAGATGGGACAATACAGAGTATGGAAGAGCATACCATATGCTAGTACCAAAAGTGAAAACCAAGAAGTTTTTGGATATCCCCAGCAGAAAGAGCTTTTGCCAGATTCTGCAAATACAGACAGCAGGGTTCGCGCTACTGCTCGCCAAAGTCGCCAAATGCGATAAAATAATATTTTTGGTTCCAAAAATATTGATTTGGCGAAAACAAGTGGCGAAAAAAAAAACATCTAAAAAAAGCGTATGGCAAAGTTTTACGGCATCAGAGACGATCTCCACAGTCATTAATCAACACCTTCCATTACCTGTTAATCTGCTCCTCAAGTAGTCCACAGTGACAGGACACCAAGCAGACGCTTCATGCCTCAAGGGTCAATGCGTAATCATGTTATGTAAACTTGAACACAAGTACTACTATTGTTCGTAAGTATTGACCTGGCACTCATGAATATTCCGTTCATCTCCGTAAATTAATTCACTGTGGCCGATTACGAACGGGTAAAAGTAGCATTAGTATATACATTTCCTATTAAACAGAAGAAAAAAGATATCACGTTATCAAGTGGCACAGTGGATAAGGCATTGAACCTTTAATCTTTGAGTTATGGCTTCGAATCTCTCAACCGCCTTTTTTTAAAATATTTTTACTTATATTTTTTTCTTTGCGTAAAAGCAGCAGGTAATCTTGCCATGCTCGACACAAAATTTTAATGTTTCAGCTATTAATTTGGTTGGTTGCTTGGTTTGTTGTCTTGGGTTTAACGGCCCTTTGAGACAGTACTTCATTCTATAGCGGGCCGTCTTTTAAAGATAGGGGGGAAGAAGAGATGATAGGCGAGGGAAAAATATATCATAAAAGCCCAATCCGCATCTACTGCAAGCACAGTAGCCCTTTGCGCACTATCAGCCAAACTAATATGGCGGCCTGGCACTGAAAGTGACGCAGCACCATCGCCCGACCCGACAGCCCCCTTCAACTACTGAACGAGATGTACTATCTTTCTACTATCACATGTACATGTAAATCCTACAACAATGTCGACCAGAAACATCTCAGATTCAAAGAAAAAATACTCATTGCTTCCACAGCAAAGCATTTTCAGGAAAACCAAGCATCTGGGGGCGGATCATATATCCAACATACAATAAATGCAGCTGCTGTCAACAGAAGGACAATTTTCAGAGTGCGTAGAATCAAGAGAAAGCGGGACATTTACATAAGTTCGTTTCCACGAAAATATATGGGGAAAACCTAAACGAGAGAAAAACGTTTAAAATTATCAAGTTAAAATATGCGATCCAAGACAAATTAAACTTGCCAGTCTGCTGCTGCATTCCCCTCTCTGTTATTGTATTTTGTTTTATCTATGTTTACCTGTTTTCATATTCTTCTTTTTTCTTTCTCTTATAAAGATCTTTTCATCTATGTTACACTTTTATTACCAAAACGTTAAAGCTCAGTTAATGTTTATATGACCTTTTCAGAGTGACACAATTAAATTGGTTAACAAAATGCACATTCATCCTTATACAGCTTTCATTACAGATGAAACATCTGCTTATTTTGATGTCGGGCCGGGTAGCGCAATCGGTAGGGCACCTGACTCGTAAGTCAGAGGTCCTGGGTTCGAATCCCGGTCTGGCCACATACTTTCGTTTCTCCTTCCGCTGATTCAAGAAGGGCAGTTGTCAGTTACTGGCGAAAGTATGTGCACTTAGTACTGGTTAACCGCTTAGGTCTAAGCCTGCCCAGGAATAGTGTGGTTAGGTTAACTGACCGTCCCGACATGACCTTAGTTGTTTACCGTGGACGTTAAGCATCAAATCAACCAACCAAAATTATTTTGATGTGTTCACAATACTTACCACTAATACATTGACAGAGCTTCTACTTTTTTTCCATGTATTTTATATATTTTCTTTCTCTCTCTTAGTCTTTCTTTACTACTTTTGAATCTACATGTTTTTACTTGAGCATCTACCACTGTATAGAACTACATGTACTATTCAGGAGTATTTCTTGAGCATATTTGTTTTCAAATTAGATGTCTTTCGCCTTTTAGTTAACAAACTATATTTGTTAAGGAAAAGAACTAAATAAGTAATATTGCTTTCGTTCTGATCCTTAAGCTTGTATTGACGACATGTTGTACTTTGTCATGTTGATGAAATAAAATATGTTTAAACTAAATATGCTATTAAAAATCAAGACAAAAAATGAGATTAGGGAAAACTAATGCTCTAAGATTCGATCTTGCGATATACAGATCCGTAGTCGGAAGTCTTAACCACTTCGCTACGGCGTCATCAATAAACGGATGACTGTAATTATATTCAAGTAGCAGTATTTTCCGGTAAATCATCGCTAAAAACTAACGAAACCATCCGAGTGTAATGACGGAAATTGAGTGCCAGGTCAATCCTTATCAACAATACTAAGCTGTCCCCATGTCTATGCATCTCATTATTTTTGATAGCTCAGGTAAACACAACATTGACACCTTCCGAGCTAATAAACTCACTGATCTGTGAAAATACAGGGTTTTTATTCCTGTCGATTGTTGATTAGATAACGGTACTTGTGTAAAAGATAAAAAGAGATACAGACGCTAGGTTGACCATGTGAAAAGGCGCTTAAGCCACTTTGAGTGCGCAGGCTGATCAATGTCTTCACTTGACGCAAACTCCGTGAAGTAGTTTTTTGGGGCCATTTATCCGAACTTTAATAGCCTATGGTGTAAAACATACTCATATTAAAGATGTAAGTTTTGATTCTGCCGTCTTACACATGCCTATCTTTTTATGTCAAAACAGAATTTGGACATTGTTATATATACTTAGTCTACAACAACTCTCAGTTCACTGAAACTAAACTCGTTTGCATGAAGAGGATAAAGCAAAAACTGATACCGATAGTAAGGGGTTTGTAAGGGGAGGCAACAAAGCATAACTCTCAAGTACTAACTTTTGCAAAGCTTCTCAAGTACTAGCTTTTGCAAAGCTAGTTTCTTGGCCAGGTTATCTCACAATAACAATAACTAGTTAAATAAATAATAACTTACTTACTTACTACTTATTTATAATACTGAAAAAGGAACAGTAATAATAAACAATTAGAAATAAATAATCATAAGGATATTTAAAATGTCTTAGGCTATTTATAATGAGATAAGTTCCTACAAAAATAGAATAGGGAAAAGAGACTACAGAGGGCAGTGAAAAGATTTAATTACAAGATTTAAAGCTTTTTTAGCAGTGTTTATCTCTTTCAGTTGTCAGAGTAAAATGATTATGTCATGTAATCACACTGGTCTGGCATTCATCACAGGCAACGAACGCAACGTACTATAAAACTTGATTTTTTTCGCATATCTCTTAGATTAATTTCAAACTATTATTCTTACGGACCCGGTAGTTTGTTATACCTCTGAGTCAAACCAGATTTTTGAAGAAATTCCGTCTAGTATATATGCAGTGCTTGAATAAGTTTCTTTATCGATTCGTTGCATAGACGTTGTAGTCCAAAAATTGTTTTCGAGCATTTCTTGAATATGCATATGAATTTAGTAAAACTTTTTATTCCTATTTCAAGAGCCGGGGATCGGATGGTCCGTGAGACTATACTTCTGAAACAAACTTATCCTGATGAGCGGAACAAGCAAGATTCATGTACGTTGTCTTCGTTACCTGTGTTGAATGCCAGACCAGTGTGGTAATAGACTGAAATCAGTCTAAGCAACCACAGTAAACAGCAGGTTAAGAAATGAGAGTGTGGTGGGGGTGGGGGGGAGATATTTTCAAAGAATTCTTAATATTGCGAAAATTTGGCTTACGTTTAAAGAATCTGGCACAAACAATAACAATTTGGCGAAAGTAATTGCGAAAGAAAAAAATATCCAAGCGCTAACCCTGAGACAGGATATTCAAAACTAAGTGAATACAGACATAAACTGGGTCACTGTGACAGTAACAAGTGCACTTGTGGGGAAATTGAAACACCTGAACACTTCCTCATCAACTGTCCCAACTATCAGCATTGCCGAGAAACTATGCAGCTGAAGTTATCATCCCAGCTTGGATTGAACTTTCTTGATGCTCATACCTTACTCAGCAATGAAGAGCACCCAGAGCTACCGGACTGGAGAGAAACCATCAGACGGGAGGTTGCAGCCTACATTGAGGCCACAGGTCGCTTCAGAAAGAAGATCCCAGACCGACCTCCACCAAAACCTTGATCCATCAATCCACATCTTGTATCTCCAAACTACAGTTGAGCTTAGTTACATTTGTGAAAATACACCTACACACGAGGCCAGCAGTACAGTTGAGACCACCTGAGCCGATGAGGCCGTGGATTGAGGATTGAGGGCACCCTGCTATTCCCTGGCCCTGGGTTAGGCATAGTTGCAAATCACTGGTGCATTTCTGTGAGAAGTGTTGACTGTTGACTATTGCCTTTTTGTGTCAAATTGCTGGAAAATTTAGATTTAGGTACAATATTCGGATTTTTAACCTACCAATCTTCAATTCACAATCTTCATCTTCTTCATGTTCAGTCTCAGAGCAGAAAAAATAATTATAAGACATATAGATTTCAAACAACGAACACTAAACAATAAAAAGAATTAAACATACTCTTTTAAAGTTGGTAATTTCTGTGAATTTACGCTATCCGCAAGAAGAATTACAGAAAACAGCAACGTAATTAGACATTCTCTAATTTTCAGTCGAAACGCCGCCATCTTGGATTCATCGACTGGTGCGTGGTGTTACTAAACACCGACGAACGGTACGTAGAACAACCATAAAGCACAGCCTACAAGATACAAGATACAAGAAACTTTATTTAACGTCTGTTTTTAGCTTTACAACATATACAACATTAGCCATTAAGGCTATTTTACCGACAAACCAAGAGAAAAACTATACACAATAAAAGTAACAATGCATCACAGTAAGAACAAGGGTTATCACAGATATACACATCAATTCTAATATGTTTAAAGTTGAACTTATAAAATTATCATAGCACATAGAAATCAAATCACATGCACTGACTGAGATAATAAAACAGTAAAACATGCTGAAATAAAACAAGGGAAAACTGAAATACATGTAAGATGAACCTACAAAAGTCGTAAGAAAATATATATATGCCTAATCTACATGTAGTGTCCCTCGCAGTGTAAAACGAATTGTTTCCGGTTGCCGTTGTTCTAATATAAAATTGTTATAATGATGTTCTCCAAAAGGCTCAAGGGAAAGAATCTATAACTGGCACCGAGTCTGCCTTACCACAAAAAGCTGTTGTTGTTTAAATTCTAAACAACTTTACTCAACAGAGCAACTGTCCAGTGACACGGGGGGAGGGGGGGATCACTTCCATTATAAAGCAGGGTATATATATGCCGCTGGAATAGCCCTACTTTTTTGATCTGCAAGATACATCAATAGGTATGATTTTACAGCCTAATATACACGAATAGGTCTTATTTCTCCAAGCTCTGTATATAAAAGCCAGCTTAACTTTTTGTTTTTTGTTTTTAGTTTTTTTTTGTTATCAAAAACTAACAAATATCATTTACAAAGACAACAAATGTTCTCAGCATACTAATTTCTTGAATTTTCTTCAAATTCATGAGCTAAACCAAGCACTTTTTCTGCACTATACATGAACAGGGCCCAAATTTGATAAAAAATACTTGAATAGGTATATATTTTGGTATTTGAGTTATACATGAATAGGGTGGGTTTTCAGAGTTCCAGCGGCACACCTGTACCCCTTTAAAGACCGAGTGACCACCCCGTGACTGTCCATCTCTCGATACTAAGACGATCATTTCTGATCATTAACTCAGGTGTGGTGGGTGGCTAAAATTAGAATTTAGCTCAAAGGGATGTGGGTGGGCCATTAAAACTATTTACAAGAAGCAGATCAGAGGCATGCTAAACCATATGCCTCTGGACCGATAATCTAAATAAGGGCCTTAAACTCCTCAGCGGTTTTGGTAGAAACCGCCGAAGAGGGGAGACTATTCCACATAGAAATAGTCATGGGAAAGAATGAATTATTCAGGGCATTGCTATATGCAAGGTATCTAGTGTATTGTAAATTATGGGATGCCCTAGTTCTTCTCGACTTTGGTGATGGAGTCAATTACATCTTTCTCAAGGGACACTGTACCGGAGCCAGTCTTGTAAAAGAAGGTTTAGGAGGACTGCTCCCGGCGGGCCTCCAGGAATGGCCACTCAAGCTCGTCCAGCATATCGCCGACACCACTTCTGTTCCGCCATCGCCTGCAGGTCCTTCTCTGCACCTTCTTAACCTGCTGAATCTGACTTTTTATGATAGGGATGCCAAATACCGGTAGGTGCTGCAGTAGGTGCTGAGGGCGAACCAATGTTTTGTATGCAGCTTCCTTAGTTTGCCGGGGTGCCAGTGCCAAACTGCGCCGAAAAAAACAACAACATTGTTTTAGTTGCCTTACTTGATATTTCTGAAATATGTTGTCCCCAATCCAAATTGTCTGTAATTGTTATTCCAAGATATTTGGCGGACTGAACCAGTCCAGTCTACGTAACAAAAGGACACAAGCATACGCAAGGTCGCTTATAAGGCTCTTGTCCGCCCTCTTACTGAATATTGCTCCCCAGTTGGAAGCCCATATACCAAACAAAATATACATGGTAATGAAATGATACAGAGGAGGGAGGTTACGTGGGTTCTGAGCGATTACTCGCAGACTGCTAGTGTAACAGCCATGCTTAATCCACTTGGATTGACGCACACTCGAGGCTATGCTCCAACGAATTTCAGCATAGCTACACGCCCTTGGTAAAATCGGCTATGGTAGATTGCAAGGCAATTCGATGCGAAACTTAACTATCCCACGCTTTGGAATACCGTGATGGAACTTGACAGCTATGTACAAGAATGATTGCTCCCCTTTCTTAGGTTTTGAGAAACATCCCTTTGATTACTAAAAAATGTACGTCTCATACCTAAGTAACCGTTCGGAATGTCATGGTGAAACTTTATATCTTTATATAGTCCAGGCAAACTGGCGATTTTTTCCGTAAACCCAAAACAAATTGCAACAAAAGCTTTTTTTGCATTTTTGTTGAGGACTAACATTCACATATGACATATCAAAAGTAGGATAAAATCGGATAATGCAAAATATTTTTTTCTGCATTTTTACATGCGCCTATTTGCGTCTTAAATATACCAATTATTTGTAATGTTTTATATGACATAACATTATTGCTGTGAGTTTTATTCCTAAGAACCTATTCTGCCCCTGCCAGAATATAATCTATAAGCTTAAGATTGAATTTGACACAATTTGTTGTTGAATGTAAAGCCATCTAGGTCTTTTAAAATGGTATATATTACCCCACCCACTTTAATGTACCTTGCAATCTGAAGTGAATTTTAGAAGGCCAGTAACCTAACTGCAACAAGAAATATGTAATTCTGATGACTTAGCTTAGCATATACATGCTTCAGTTTAGAATACTGATCTCTGAAGGCATGAGAAACCCGAGACAAAGGCACAAAGAGCATGCTACTACATGCAAAATAACACAAACAGTGAAACATACTTATGAATAGTCTTTGTAAATCTCCTCGGCAGCATTTATAAAGGGGAACACTAAACATTGCTATTTTCTAAATATGTAAGGTCTGGGCCTCATGGTTTCAGGGAAGATGTTTTTATAAAGATATTTCCCCATTAAAAGTCTATGGGAGCTAATGACCCCTGAGGCGTGGCCAATTTGGACCCAAGGCATGGTTGGCAGGATTTATGCACGTGACAAATAAACATTGCTAAATACTAAATATGTAATCTCTGGGCCTCATGGTATCAGAGAAGAAGATTTTTGAAGGTTCTTTAGCGATATAGCTCTATATAAACAAATGACTCCCTTGGGTGGGGCCAGTTTTGATCCCAGGGGCTTGGTTGGCAGGAGTTAGGGGACACTAAACATTGCTACATACTAGATAAATATATAAGCTCTGGGCCTCATGTTTCAGAGAAGAAGATTTTTTAAGTTTTTACCATTATAAGTCTAAGGGAGCCAATGATTGATCCGGGGAAGGGGGGGGGGGGGGCAATTTGGAATTAGGATCCCAGGGGCATGGCTGGCAGGATTTATGTACGTGACTGCTAACCATTGCTACATACTAAATAATATGTAAGCTCTGGGCCTCATGGTTTCAGAGAAAAGGTTTTTGAAGGCTCTCAGCTATATAGTCCTATATTAACAAATGATCCCAGGGGTGGGTCAAGTTTGGACCACATGGACATGGTTGACAGGATTTATGCAGGGACTACTAAACATTGCTACATACTAAATGTTAAAGCTCTGGGTCTCATGGTTTCAGAGAAGATTTTTTAAGCTTTTCACTTCATAAGACTATGAGAGCTTATGCCCCTGGGTCGTGGCCAGTTTGGACCCTAGGGGCATGGTTGGCAGAATTTATGTAGGAGACCCCTAACCATTGCTACATACTAAATATGTAAGCTCTGGGCCTCATGGTTTCAGAGAGAAATTTTTTTGAAGGTTCTTTAGCTATATAGCCCTTTATAAACAAATACCCTCCCCCCCCCCCCCTCCCCTGGGATTGGGCCAGTTTGGACCCCAGGGGCATGGTTGGCAGCATTTATGGTGGGGACCACTAAACACTGCTACATGCTAAATATATCAGCTCTGGGCCTCATGGTTTCAAAAAAAAAGATTTTTTAAGTTTTTCTCGTCATAGCTCTTTGGGGGCTAATGACCCCAGGGGTGGCAAATTTGGATTCCAGAGGCATGGTTGGCAGGATTTATGTACGTGACTACTAACCATTGCTACATACAAAATATGTAAGCTCTGGACCTCATTGTATCATAGTGGAAATTTTTTGAAGGTTCTTTAGCTATATAGCCCTATATAAAGCATTGGGATCCTAGGGTGGGGCTAGTTTGGACCCCAGGGGATGGGTTGGCAGGAGTTATGTAGGGGACCACAAAACATTGCTAAATAATAAATAAAAAGCTCTGGGCGTCATGGTTTCAGATTTTTTTATTTTTTTTTTTCCATTATAAGTCTATGAAAGCTTTATGATGCCAAGGCAACCAGAGTTCCAATCTGATCTGCCCTTTAACCTTATGCAGTCAGTCCCCCACCGCAACAATGCTACACATAAAATTAGATCAAGTTTAGGAGGTACGTTTTAAAGTGTGGAAGACGACGACGGACTACGGACTAAGGCTATACTATAAGCTCACCTTGACAAATGAGATAAAACCTTAAAGAACATCCCATATTTTAACATGAAGTTTCCAATTCCATGACTTGACCTCAAGGTCACTGAGGGGACAATGGTGTAAAACGCAAGACCATTATCAAGCATAAGTGAAAGTATCAACTTAGGCTATCAAAGGGATAAGAGATATGGGTGTTTTAATATAACCTATAACAAGAAACATCTTTAAAAAAGATAATTGTCGAAGATGAAATTCGTTTTTAAAGAACAACTTTTTAGTCATGTCAGGACGGATCCACCGCTTCCTGGGTATTATCAGTACTTTTGTAAAGTAAATGTGTCTTGTTCAAGGACAAGTGAGGATTATCGTGATCAGCCTTGGTCGAGTTCGATTACAACTATTGTCTGACGATAGTATGTCATGGAAGAAGCGGGTCAACTCGGCCTGCTTTCTGTAAGCCTGGGGTCTTCACGGCTCCTGGGTCAACTCCGCCTCCATTCAAATCGTCCGGGTCAATTCGGCCTGCTGTCATTTGCATCCTCGCCCCAACCTACGAAGATGGGCTGCGCCAGGAATGAACGGAAACACAATAAACGAATAGAGTTTGTTGGGTTGTTGATTTAATAAGAAGTTCTTCAAAATGGTGGACAAAACATGAATTAATATAAAGGGCAACCCAATAATCCCTCAACGGATAACTGAAGCTAGACTGTGGTAACGGGACGTTCCGGGCCTACAATAATACAATGGCGCTGGGATAGCCGGGCCAAGGTGCAGGGCAATTATATTTTAATTGTTTCCATAGTGCCGGAGTTTTAGGATTGGTGTCCTTTACCCTGTGAGATTTTCTGTAGTATAGGGTCGAAATAAGAGCAAAGTTGTTACCATCAGCTAATCATCACAGGTCTCTGAAATGTAAAAATTCCATTTCTCTAGGTGGGGTGTGTGGATACAAATGACTGGCGCATAGATATATAACCATGCGGCACCATTGCCAAAACTGATGTTTTCCTTACTCATTTTCATACAACTTCGATATCCTAGTTTATTTGTCACAAGTAAGATTTAATGGCATGACTGAACTGCAAAAATACCGATACCTCACCAGGAGCTAGCTGTAACCGGGGGAACACTTATTAAAAGTCTATTTCTTAACTTTTTCTGCCTCATATTTTCATGATTTTCCCTGACTTCGTTTGGCCCAATTGCTAAGGGAATGAATTCGTGAGTTTGTGAGTGAGTGAGCGTGTGTGCAATTGAGCGAATGAGTATCAAGATAAGCCTGCATCGAAATAATTCCTTATCTAGAAAATTTTATCGCCGATGCAATGAATTGGTTTCAAAACTCAATGTCAGGTTAAAATCACTTTCACATGAAGGCCTATCGGCACCAGAATTTTATGATGACTTAGTATACAAATTCAAAAAGATAAGGGGTATGTCTGATTTTTTGTTCAGCTTCGAAAAGTAGTTTTTTTGTTCTCATTGTATTTTGTTCAGTGCTAGCACTAACCATCAAAATCAGGAAGTCATATGACTTCCAAGGTTTGTCATATGGAAGTGTGCTGAAGGATAGACTCGGTTTCTTCCAGAATGTCCATATTTATATTGTTTTCTCCTTCATTAATGAGTGAAATGCCATTATTACAACAAGTTTAACTCATTATTTAAGTCAATATTCACTTTATAAATGGTAGGTTATGATAAAATTTGGAAGTCACTGACTTCCTGGCATTCAGTTTTAGAAGTCACAGACCCCCAGACTTCCACTAGTGGAAGAACTGTTTGTTTCCTTGTAATTTTAGTTAGAAATACATCAGTTGTTAAAGAAAACTGATTTCTGGCGCGGCAGATCGCAAGCACGGTGCGGTTATGGCTTTCATACTAGACCTTTAAATACACGATTGGAAAACTCGAATGCGCCTGATTTACGGTTGCTCAAACGGGTCATGAAATTTGCAAATACACTTTTCGTCATTCGTTATGATTGAATAAAACATGTCTATCTGCAAATAACGGCGATTAAACTAAAAAGGAAACGAAGCCAAAATAAAGTTTATATTCATAAAACGTCATTTTAAAACTGTTTCTTTTCACAAAAGGTAGATTGTGTTTATTATCCCCCATACAATAAAACCCCGGATGCAGGTCATGCATGCTCTGATATGTCTACGACAACCAACCAAAGATGGACATGGACGAGGGTGCAAACGCGTAGGCCGATTCCGGGTTGACAATAATAGCTCTTCCTGAAGGTCGTTCAGACGAGCTAAAACAATGACTTCTTTCCAGAGGAGTGGGCGGGGTGGTGAGGTGGCTGTTAGGTGGGAAGGAGGTATAATTAGTAAATTTTGAACCAGGAAAGTAAACATTTTACCATTTATGAATGCAAAAAAGTCATGGAGGTCATCACCTAATATCCCAAAGCATGTCCAAGATGTCTGCATATTTAACCCTCTAGTGGATTATCGTTTCAACACATGAAGTACGAGATAGTACAGTGGTAGCGCGTCTGACTCAAGAGCCAGAGGTCCTGTGTTCGATACCCGGTCCGGCTACTTACTTCCGTTTCTCCTTCCGCTATTTCAAGAAGGACAGTTGTCAGTTACTGGCGAAAGTACTGCTCAACTGCATAAGAGGTCTAAGCCGGCCTAAGAATAGTGTCGTAAGGTTAACTGACCGTCCCGACATGACCATGGCCGTTACCGTGGACGTGAAGCAACAAAACATCACTCTCAGGTGTCCCGTCATTTGATAAATAGGAGTTACATTAAGCTGTATTCTTCTATTGTTATGTCACATTCTTTATTTAAAAACATTGATTCTGTTTACTATCTTCATTACCATCCATATTGTCCATCTGAATAGAGGTTATGGTAAATCAAAATTTGCACTGGTGGGTGGGGTAAACCAATAGTAATATACTATATGATCGACCGGTTATGCATAATCAGCAAATTTAATTGTAGATAAAAGTTAAGGAACAGTTTATAACTGCTTTATCAACGACTTCTATGGATTTAACTTGTCTAGAAATGATGTTTAGAAGTGGCTTTCCGACCAAAAGTAGCCGTGCAGTGGTTTAAATCCTTCGAAAACGAGACATATGAAAAAAATCAAGTTTCGCATTCTCCGATTTTGTCCTACTTTTAGTACGTTAAAAATGTAGGTCTTCGGAGCTTATTACTGCAAAGAAACCTTTTGTCGCAATTTGTTTTAGGTTCTCCCACAATTTGACTGGACTATATAGCAACGTGTATTAAGTTGAGACGGTATGTCACCTATAGGAATGATTGTCATTGTGCGGGCCTTAACTAGATAACTTGAAACTTAATAGTAATGTGTACGAGGTTGAAACAATGTGTCACATTTAAAAAGAATTGCTCTCCCGTCCTTATTTTCAGAATAACATCTCCTTGATCACACGTAGTTTTAAAGGCTATTCTTCATAACTAGGCAAGCATTAGGAATATCTTGCTGAAACTCTAATAGCAATGTGTATCAGGTCAAGACAGTGTGTCACATATTAGAAGCATTTCTACCTCATCCTTATGTTATGTTTTTTTATAAGTTTTTAAGGCTACTCTTGTGCTGGGTAAAACTTAAGTTAGGAATTCTTGATGAAACTTTATAGCAACGTAGATAAGGCTAAGACTGTGTGTGTCGTATAAGAACGGTTGCTACCCTTTCTTACTTTCAGTCACCATAATCTTGGGAGTTTCCAGCACTGTCAGCGATGCTCTTATTCCATTATTTTTCAAAAACTACTCCATCCACATAAAGAGTATTTATGATACACCTAAGCTATTTTAGCTAGTTTGATAATGATATTCACAATGTGCATGCTTTCTACAAATGAGCCGCGACACGAGAAAACCAACAATGTGGTCGAGCGTCCAGCACAGACTCAGATCAGCCTGGGCATCTACCTAGTCCGATCAGACTCTTCACTAAGCGCCTAAAGGGTAGCTAAGGGTCTAAGCTACTTCCACGCGGACAGCGAAGACTCTGATCAGACTGGGCGGATGCCCAGGCTGATCTGAGTCTGCGCTGGGCGCACAACCACATTGTTGGTTTTGTCGCGTCGCGGCTCAAATTATCGGTCAAGATGGTCCAGGAATTCCGGAAGAAAGGCGATAGAATGATTTTTACATATTTGAGCAAGGTGACCGTCTTGAATTTTGGTAGCCAGTGCTTTAGCATTTTTGTGTGGTGCCCAGTTGCTCGAGAGTTGGTAACAACATTTTATCCATGGCACTTTGTGCTTAGGTGAGCTAGTATCAAACACTGGCTTGTCTTTTCTTGTCCCCTGATTTAGGGACTATAAATGATGTGTATAGTTTTATTTGGCTCATTATCAAAACTTAGAGATAACAATCGTTGCAAAAATTGTGATTGCTGAAAAGACATAGCTTCTATTTCTTATTAAGATGATGTCCAGCATTTTCACTAAATAAGGGGCAATAACTCTGGCGTAAATGGTCCGGATTGGTCCATTATCGATCTTACTTAACACATTGATGCCAAGCATCCCATAAATAGGACAAATGCAAACAGTGATGACCCTGATTCGACGCCGCTCAAACGCGACGTCTGATCAGAATCTACACTATTTCCATAATACAAATAGGCATTTTTCATCAAAACAACATAAAAGGATAAAAAAAGACTACCTTAACTGACAAATGGACTCATCCATTTGATAAGGATAGAATATTCATAAACAGGTTAAACCAAGATCTGGTAACCATACTCGGAGCTGTAACCTTGATCACGACCACTCAGAAAATGTAATCTTCAGTTTGTGTTCATAAGCTGATGTACAGCATTTTTCACAAAGTAAGGGAAAATAAATCGTAAAAGCCCAGTGGGTTAATCGCTAGCTAGTCCTGAGTCTCATGCCGTTACGTTCCGCTACGCTTCGACAGAGTACACAACGGCTATCTGGAAGAGGTCTAATCGCTAGCCTGCTAAGCAAGCGATCCGTGGTCGAATCCCGCAGGGGGGGGGGAGGGGGTGTTAGACCCTTTTCAACCGTAAACGGGATCCTTTCATTATCAACTTCCCAACACCCTGATTTGACTGAAATACTATTGAAAAGTACGTAAAATCGTTTATCATCCATCCATCACTGATGTGAATACTCTTATTGGGCTCGTTATCAAACATAGCCGAGGGGCCGTATTTATAAAACGACTTAAGTCGTTGCTATGCTGTTGCTAGGGCTAAATTTCTATAAAGGAGACTACCTACGACTGTGAAATTGGCTCTGGAGGAACAGTCTAACAAGACTGTTCCTTCAGAGCAAATTTCATAGTTGTAGGAAATCTCCTTCATAGAAATTTACCCTTAGCAACAGCATAGCAACAACTTAAGTCGTTTTATAAATACCACCCCAGCTCTTTAGACTGTAGATATAACATACCGTGCAAGGTTCGTTATGACTGCCTAAGAAATGCGAAAAGAAATAAAACCCGTAAAAACAAAAGAAGATATAAGATATTTTTCACAAAATAAGGGAGTAGAAGGGGCAATAGCTTTGGTGTTAATAACCTGATTTGGCCCATTATCGGGCATAGCCGACATCTTGTGGCTGTAAACATACTTTGTAAGTTTGGTTCTGAGGTGTGAACGAACGGACGGACAGACAGCAGACACTGTCCGATCAGAACAGCTTTATGCTCAATTGAACTACTTCCCAATATCAAGGTGCACAACAATAATAGCCATTAGCCATTTAAAATTTTGAGTTACTTCCCATGCTCCGTTAACTGTCAATATTTGAGCCGCGACGTGAGAAAACCAACAAAGTGGTTGTGCGCCTAGCACAGACTCAGATCAGCCTGGGCATTCACCCAGTCTGATCAGACTCTTCGCTAAGCGCTTAAAGAGTAGCTAAGGGTCTAAGGTACCTCCATGCGGACGGCGAAGACTCTGATCAGACAGGGCGGATGCCCAGGCTGATCTGAGTCTGCGCTGGGCGCACAACCACTTTGTTGGTTTTGTCGTGTCGCGGCTCATTTAGTCCCGAGCAGTGTCTTCTTGAGACAGCTCATTCGCGAACAGTAAAGACTAAGACCAGCCCGCATATCTCCCCAGCTGACATTAATACTCTGTGGATCTCTAAAAATATCAAGATTAATCAGTCTTTGCATATACAGCGACTGAAATGACGCTGGTTAATTCTATGCGCATTCAGGACAAAACTCCTATACGTGCCCCGGGACTGGTGTCCTACAAATGCTGTTGGCTAACCAGATTGTACATGTGTACAGGCTAGTCCGGGAATATAGGTTTAACAGGGAGTATGACTGTCACTGATGGATTACGCAAACATATACCACGTCAAATTCGGTGCAGTCAACACACTATTTCGTAGATTTACAAGAAGGAAGGGTCTGTGGCAGAGGGAGAGAATGAGGGCATTGATTGTTCATAAAAAAAGGACCAACCTACCTTCACGGCGCACGGTAGTCGAGATTGGTGGAATGATTTTACGGTCATTTCAACAATATTTCAGTCATGTTGAGCAGATGGAAGGTTGATTGAGAAAGACTGCGCAATGGAACCACGTTTACCCTGCCTCCAGCGGACGCAAGCTTAGGCTATTGAGCGACAGAGGCTTCTGGACTTGAGGACCCACTTTGATTACACACTTGGAGAGCTGGATTTTCAGCAAACCTGTATGTAGATGAGTCTATTAAGGGCAATTTAAGGCATACGTAAATTGCACAGACCCAGACCATATTGTACAGGTGCAAAGTCCTTTTTATTTGGGGGGAGGGGGGATGAGACTTATTGTGACGGCAAAATGCGTAGGCTATACTCTTAATTGACCGTGCATGGATACGGAAGGATCTGATTATGCGCAGTCCGTATATATGCTTAAAATGGAACCATGTATTAGTCCCCATGGTCCCGGTGATTGGTTTACTGTTGTCCCTGGTGTCTCGAAGTTTAGTGTTTCTGCCATTCATTTATTCGATTTGTATTACCGTAAATATCTTAAGTATTGGACCAAACAGGTCTGAGCAAATAGTGTAGACCCGTATCAGACTGCTCCAGGAGCAGTCTGATACGAGTCAATACTGTTTGCCATTCCATCTGCATAGTCTGGAAGCATTAGTGTATTGTGACATTAAACTGTTCCAGTTTTAGGACAATTACAGTAATTATTTATTCAAGGTGTCACATTTTTTAGAATTTTGACGGTACATTTGAGCCGCGACACGAGAAAACCAATAATGTGGTTGTGCGCCCAGCGCAGACTCAGATCAGCCTGGGCATCCGCCCAGTCTGATCAGAGTCTTCGCTGTCCGCATAAAGGTAGCTTAGACACTTAGCTACACTTTAAGCGTATTGCGAAGAATCTCATCTGAATGGGTGGATGCCCAGACTGATCTGAGTCTGAGCTGGACGCACAACCACATTGTTGGTTTTCTCATGTCGCGGCTCATTTATTTCAGTTACGTCAAAAGAAAAAGGACAACGTATGGGTTTTGGCTTTGTTTCGGGTTTGGGGATAGGTTAAGCCCGTATTGCTGTTCTTTGCTTTGGATTTTACGACCCTTTCAAACCATTGTACCTATATTGAGTCAACTGTCGAAAACCGGAGCTGCCGGATGAAAGCCGTCACCGTTCTTACCCACGAGGCCACAGGGGCCCGCTATGCATGAAAACTTCTCCAGCCTTACAGCTTGTGAGTTTAGAAGACTCAGATCAACCTGTGCATTCACACAGCCTGAACAGTTTCTTCACATTGCATAATATACTGCAGTATCCCTAGAGTAATGTCAAGTGTTGAGAAGACTAATCAGACGCGGCAACTTGCACCCTGCGATAATATATGGACCTTAATCGGACAGCGCGGGTTGATATTGTTTAAAGGCACCATTACTCTGTCAGCATAAAATAGTCTATTTTATAGTGAGATATCGATGCAAGCTTCTCCCCCGTTTCTTTATTGCATATGATAGTGATCGGCCAGCTTTAGAAATTAAAACGTCCTTGTGTTTCTCATTGAAAAGATTTGATACATCATTTTAGTTGGCAACTAAAATGACCTAATTCGATTTCACAAACTTCATAATATAACATTGTAAAAACACAAGTTAACGGAGGTACAGGCGTTTAAAAGATGGTAAAAATACAATGTAAGTCAAGGATCCCATTTATTATCTCGCTGTTGCGTAATTTCATTGCTCAAGTGGGAACCAAAAACAAGACAAAGAAAAAAAAAACAAAAAAAAACTAGACAATCACTAAAGGTGATGAATGCCCCCGCCATATGCCTCACTAGATGAGTAATGTGTTAAAACATATTTGTGTGAAGTTACATCAAAATCTGTCAATAAATAAAGGTGCTAGAGGGATGACTAAGTTTTTCTTGAAAATAGCAACTGTGACCTTGACCTTGGAACTACAACCCTGAAAGGTTAACTTGTCCAAGATATTGTCATACTTAATATTTGTGTGAAGTTCTATCAAAATCAGTTAATAAATAAATGGCTGGAACCATGACAAAGATTTACATGTACCTATAATAGCATCTGTGACCTTGACCTTGGACTTACAATGCTGAAACGTAAATTTGTCCCAGATATTATCAAGCTAAATATTTGTGTCAAGTTATGCCAAAATCATTCCAGAGGGATGACAGCGTGTTTTCTAAAAATAGCAAATGTGACCTTGACCTTTACCCTGAAATTCTGGATCACGAACTTGTCCAATATATTGTCACACTAAACATTTGAGTGAAGTTACATCAAAATTGTCAATGAATAGAGGAGTAGAGGAGTGATAAAAGTTTTTTTTTCTAAAAATAGCAACTGGGACCTTTACCTTGGACCTGCGGTGCTGAAACAGTAATTTATTCAAGATATTGTTATACTTAACATTTATGTGAAGTTACATCAAAATCGATCTATAAATGAAAGTGCTGGAGCAATGCCCTAGTTTTTCTGAAAATAGCAACTGTGACCTTGACCTTCATCCTACCAACCTGAAACGCAAAGTTGTTCGAGGTACTGTCATACCCAATAAAGCTGTGATGTAATACCAAAATTGGTTAACAAATGAGACCGCTAGAGCGACGATAAAAGGTGAGATTGTATTTAAGCTATGGAAATATGGTCAAAAATGTATGTTATTCAAGGGGACATAATTCTGCAATAAAGACCTGACTGAGAGTTCTGTTTCCTTTATTCACATGTTCAATGCATGTCTGAACTGCGTTGCAAGTTTCAAATCCCTACATCAAATACTATTGGAGGAGTTGCAGAGACAAAAACAGTACTACAAAGTGTGACATATGGTCAAAATATGCATGTCATTCAAGGGGATGTAATTCTGCCATAATGACCTGGATCAAAGTTCTGTTTCCTTTATGCACATGTTCAATGCATGTCTGAACTGTGTTACAAGTTTCAAATCCCTACATCAAATACAATTGGAGGAGTTGCAGAGACAAGAACAGTACTTCAAATGTGAAATATGGTCAAAATATGTATGTTATTCAAGGGGACATAATTCTGCAATAAAGACCTTAATAAAAGTTCTGTTTCCTTTATGCACATGTCCAATGCATGTCTAAACTGTGTTGCAAGTTTCAACTCCCTACATCAAATACTGTAGGAGGAGTTGCGGAGACAAGAACAGTATTCAAATGTGAAATATGGTTATAATATGTATATTATTCAAGGGGACATAATTCTGCAATCAAGCCCTTAATCAAAGTTCCGTTTCCTTTATGCACATGTTCAATGCATGTCTGAACTGTGTTGCAAGTTTCAACTCCCTGCATCGAATACTGTAGGAGGAGTTGTGGAGACAAGAACAGTACTACAAAGTGTGACGGACGTACGGACAAGGGCAAAACTATATGCCCCTCACCACTTCGTGGCGGGGGCATAAAAAAAACTCTTTATGGAGAGACGTCATTTTTTCTCAAAAACATTGTTGCTCCTTTTTTGCCAGTTATATGACACACACACAAAAAAAACCCATAGCAATCGACAGATAATTATCAATTCTGAAGGTTTTATAATACTTTGTGCTTCGACGATAGAACTATGGAGACTTTAAGGTGGTTGCTTTGTTGTTTTGGTTGTAACAGCCCTTTGAGACAGTATTTCAGCCTATATCGAGCTGTCTTCCATAGAGAGTAGACAGAACAGAGAAACAGAACAGAAGGACAGAATAGATGAGAGGAAAGCTCATCCGCACCTACTGCAAGCACAGTAGGCCCTTGCCTTACTTTCAGCCCATATAAGCAACATACAACCTCGATCTGGAAAATTTATTTTTGTTTATACACAACAGTATATACACGTACTATAGAAAACAAATCCACACGCTTGTTAAAAAATCACAATGTTATACAAAACGGGATTCAGAAGAACGTCGCTTGACTTCCAGCCTGTGCAGGGCGTAGCTCGATGCAATTTCATGTTAAATACAATGAAGTTTCAAAATAGTCCTGGGGTTAAGATTTATAAATGTTTAGCATGCAAATATGCAGGTGCGTGCTGAAATTTTGTCAATTTGACAAAATTTCAATACGCACCTGCGTATTTGCATATAGCCAAATACGCCATTGCTGTGCAAATAAAGCTGGTCTAGAAGTCTTTATCAATGAGGGCTGATTTCGAGCTAAGGTGAATTAAATTTTTGCCTTTCAGAGTACCCTGCCCCCCCCCCCCCCCCCAGTGAAATAAGACCAATTCGTCTTGAAAAGCCGTTCTTGAGGGTGGCAGGGTTGGCGAAAATGGCATTGGGGAGGTCTACTGGTATTGAATGGTATGGCGAGGGCCTGCTGTGCCCTCAGTATGTGCGGGATAGGACTTGCTTGCAGTTTTCATCATCGTCTATCTGTGTGCCTCTCTCTGGAGATGGTTGGTTGTTTGGGGTTTAACGGCCCTTTGAGACAGTATTTCAGTCTATATCGGACCGTCTCCCAGAGAGAGGGATAAAGAGGAGAGAAGAAAAAGACGAGAAGAAAAAATGTCCAAACAACCCCCACCCACTGCACGCACAGTAGGCCCTTGCCCCACTACAATTCAAATCAGTATGACGCCCCGGCTCTGGAAGTTACACGCAGCACCATCCCCCACAACCCCTCCGTCTGTAGAACTTCTCAATATACACGCAGACTTGAAATACTGTCACTAAGGATCTTCAAACCCGAAATTATTAACCAATCCCATTAAACCGTCAATGTGCGCCTGCTGGTAAGGCACATGGCACATTTCCTTAGTCGTGGCATATGTAGAAATTCATTGGGTTGGGTAGAAATACAATAATTTCTTTCAAGTTTCGTTTTCCCTACGGCAGGTGATCAATAACCGATCAATGTAAAAGCTTATGTCCTTGAATGGACTATTACAATAATGGGTTGAGACATGTAGAAAAGGAACTTAGCGAAGACTTACACTAAATACCAAATAAAGCAAACAGAAACAACTGATGTTAAAAATCAATCTATATTACTAGTAACTTTATGTTTGTAAATGTCGTTTATCCTTTTTCCTAGTCTTATAGTATACTGCATTTGTTGGTTGGTTGTTTTGGGGTTCAACGGCCCGTCGAGACAGTACTCCACCCTATATCGGGCCGTCTCCCTAAGAGAGGGAGAAAGAATATAGAGAAATGATAGACGGGACAAAATCCCCCCACTCGCACCTACTGCAAGCACAGTAGGCCCTTGCCCTACTATTATTCAAATCAGTAGGACGCCCCGGCAGTGGAAATTATATCCAGCATAATCGCACCGCCCGAACACCCCCTGCTACATTTGTATGAAAATTGTGGTACTTATAATACTGAAAATGTGATGTGTCTCCAGATTTCGTATAACACCTGCATGCTCTGTGATATGATTTCTTTTTTATACCTTTGTTTGTCAAAATTAAAGCCCTACAGGGCTTATGTTGCTTGTTTACTAGAAATCTTTCGCTGTTCTGACCTGTTCTTTCTGTTCTATAGTATAGTTTTAGGATTACATGTAATTTCCATTTCTTTTCCCCTTATTTGATTAGTGGGTCTTCGCTAACTACATTTATCATTGTACATATATAGTTTTGACGTTAAACTTTATTGCCATGCAAGGTTTTTTGCTGACATGCAAATTGTGGCTCATACTGTATTGAATACTGCATCCGTCAGTCAGAATCAGCTGTCCCAGAGTCCAATAGCAAACCTACGACAGAATGAACGGATGCATAGTTCGCCATTCTTGATATACTTTCTATAGGTCATGCAAGCCTGTCACGACCCGCCATGGCTCAAACTTTAAGGTACTTACACGTATACGTCATACTTCATATTTTCTCCGCCATTTTAAGCAGAGAAACTCCTGTATCATATTTTTTCCGCCTTTTTAAGCAGAGAAATTCCTCTAGTGAAATTATATAACCCAGCAGGCACATGGCGTGGAAAAGACGTCGATGCGACGTGATGGCGTCTCATCGACGTCAGTTCGACGTCATTTAAAGATATTTGTCCGCTGAGATCTGTGCATGAAAAAATTCGCACAAGACGGGTTTTGTCATATGATGTCCAGATACTGTATACCCTTAGCAATCCTCACTTACTGTAGCCAGACTCAGACCAAACTGCTCCAATGGGTAGGCTGATCTGAGTCTTCGTCCCGCTACTGTCTCGCCTTATGTCGTCAGGCGAGACAAATTTTGGAAGGCGAGACAGAGATAATTTATTTAGAGTGTATAAACGGTACTACCCGTAATAGTTTCTCTGTTTATGTCTGTTGTGGCAACCTGCCGTACATATCCACCTAGTGTGAATAATCAATTGTAAAGTTTGAAAGGGTACTCAGTGGACAAAGGACCTGTTATAGAAGTACTTTAATTCGATCTTAACAAATTTAGACATGTATAAAATGCTTACATATTACATGGGAATAACAAGGTGAAAAAGTACCTTGAACACGTGCGAACAACGAAGATTTTGAACACCTTGCGCATCCGCGCAAGCTGTTCAGACTCTTCGCCCTTCTTCAAGATTCACATAAGGACATTTACCCCTAAAATAGCCATACTCTTACCGTTTCTTTATATTGTTTTTATTTCATTATATTTTTTTTTATAAAAGTATCCCATATCACTTTACGTTTTTTGCCTCCTTGTTTTGGTTGGTTGTTTTGGGTTTAACGGGCCTTAGAGACAGAATTTCAGTCTATATCGGGCCATCTCCCAGAGAGAGAGGAAGAAAGAAAAGAGAAAAATGTCCAAACAACCCGCACCTACTGCAATCACAGTAGGTCTTTACTCTACTATTATCCCAGTCAGTAGGACGCCTCGGCACTGGAAGTTATACGCTGCACCATCGCGCCACCCGATCTGTGACCCTTCCTATTTGGAAAAATGCCCCGTTGATCTATCACTTTAAACAATTTTGCCACTATCCCTATATTAAAAAAAATGCCTTTTCTAGGGGTCTCTGTTGTATATGTATCATAAAATAGGCCTTAGAGGAGACAAGATATCTGACCCATTGCCGCGTTTAATTTGTAGAGTTTTGTACTTAAACTGTATACAAACACCCCTCCTAATGTTTCAAACACCCCTCCTAATGTTTAAAACTGTTCACCTTAAGCTTGAAGACGCGGCAGGGTTGAGGGGGATTGGGGAAGTGGACAGTCTCGCTCTGAAAAATATACTTGCTACATGTTTATCCAACCAAAACCAACTGATCAGCCTGATCCTTATTATCATATACAGCCACGCAGTCTGATCAATTTCAGATTTCTCTAGAACGATTGATTGATTGTTTTGGGTTTAACGGCCCTTTTAGAAGTATTTCAGTCTATATCGGGCCGTCTCCAAGAGTGGGAGAAAGAGGAGAAATGACAGACGAGAGAAAATGTCCAAACAACCCCCACCCGCACCTACTGCAAGCAGAGTAGGCCCTTGCTCTACAATGTTCCAAATCAGTAGGACGCCCCGGCACTGGAAGTTATACACAGCACCATCGCACCACCCGACCGCCAACTCCTCTAGAAGGAAACGGGGAAGATACGCTCACCAGACTGCCTTTATGTGCAGGGCGATCTGAGTTTTCGCTAATCGCACATGCCTTGAGATACATTTTCCCAAGCCTTGACACGAATTGACATTGCGTGAAAAGGGATTTATAAACGCTGGTCAGAATCATTACGTCACTTCTTAGATACCGTTAATATAGTCATAAATTGAATATGCTAAATGATATAAGGTAAGTTTCCAATCAGACTGTGCGGAGTTTATTCCATCTGCGCCCATGCCGTAAGGTACCGTTTCAATCAAATACGGATTTTCGAATTTCCGCTTAGTGATTAAACGATATATTGGCCAACGTTTCTTTCCATGGCGGTAGACAACTAGCGGCAGCTAAAAAAACCCCAGCTGACCTTGCAATCAGCGTAGATCCTGATGAGGCGGCTCATATGGATCTTCACTATTTGCCCTTAGTGTTTGAATTCTCATTATAATAAAACTTGGACGATTTTTTTAAGTTTGCAGACGTTAATTCTGTCGTCTGCTTTTTGGCGCTTAAAGGGTCAACGGGTGGTGCCATGGGGTTATTCAGTATAGAAAGCAAACACCAATTAGTTAAAAAAAGGTAACGGTTTCCCATAGCCCGTAGGGGCAGTGGGGGCTTAGAGACCCATGCGCTTAGCTAGTTTACATCAAAGGCAATGCTATAGAGATATCATGATCTAAATATGAAAAGAATCTGATGGGTGGTTACTGAGATATGAGCAATCAAAAAAGGTTTAACGCAAAACTTTGACGTAAAGTTGACGAACGGACGGACAGACAAACGGACGGAATGACAAAAACTATATACCCCCTGACATACGAACATACGTGTACTTCGTATGTCGGGGATATTATTTAAATAGATCTGTACACTGGCTTTAATCTCTTTGGTTATCATGGAATTTGCTAAATATCAATATTGACCCTATATAGTCTGACCCTATATAGTCTTCTGCATTTCGACAGACTCGAAACATGATACCTTCATATCGGTCTATGTGGAAGCTGCTACTTCGTAGTACATGTAGATAAACTGGGGAAATGCAGAGATCTATGTAAATGACAATGATAAACAGGATTCACCCCCACCCCCGCCCACCCCTCTTCCCCGTTTAAGGAGCCTTCCTCTCTACCATCCACCCTCAGCCGTTATTTAATTATTACTACTGACCGTCCCAAGACGGAGATTCCATTGTGGTTGTTCGATATTATTGCTGCAGGATTGTGGCTGACGAATCTGGCCAGGCGCCCCTCGGTCTTGCTTTTCCTGATTCATACTGTTATCTTTCACAATTTTTCCTAACTAGTGTCTTCCAACGGTCAGGATTTCTTTAAAGGATTGTCACGATTTTGGTGAGCTAATATTTCAATTCTCATTACGATTGGTTGCTTGTTTGTTTTGGGTTTAACGGCTCTTTGAAATAGTGTTTCAGTATATATCCAGCCGTCTCTCAGAGAGAGGGAGAAAGAAAAGAGATATGACAGGTGAGAGAAAAAAAATTCCAACAACCCCGCCCGCACCTACTGCAAGCACAGTAGGCCATTGCCCTTCTATCATTCAAATTAGCAGGACGCCCCGGCACTGAAAGTTACCCAGCACCACCATCAGACCACTACCACCACATACGATAGTCTCCAAGAAGCTCAGCGTAATGAATCCATGACTGCCCCTCCAGGCACCGAGTCTGTTGATTTTGCGTTATTTGTATAGGGGAGAGTCGGGTAACTTCGGTCATGGGGGTAAATTTGGACATACCATTGCAAACAGTGAAAATCCAGATGAGCCGTCTCATCTAGATTTTCACTGTTTGGCCAGTTATATTTGGTTTAATGTCAAACAACTGACATATAAAGGAAACAATGTCACTGTCCGAATTTACCCGCTGTTCGAAGTTACCCGACTCTCCCCTACCCTCTGAGGGCCGATGAACCGACAACTTGAGCGTCAGTGCGTCTGCACGGAAGACCATTGTTATACCAAGGGCTGGGCCTGCCCCTGCCCGGAGGGCTGTTTGCATTCGCACCTGCCACTGTGGGCGTACCTGTCGACGCTCACCAGCCGTAGTGTTGGACTGTGTCGTACTATAAATCTTCGGACCCAGTCTTTTCCTGTCATTTACTTAAAGAGTGATGGATTTCCATATTTTCAGACGAATTGAAAGATTTTTTTATCCCTAGATGTCAGCCTTAACATCTTTCTTTCCATTTCAACAACGTGAGCTTATTAAAGTTCAAGTCTTCTTTATCCCTGCAACGCATTACTGTAACGATTTGGGTACTGGACATCAAGTTTTTCCTGTAACGCCGTAGTGCTCATGATGGGACGCCAAGTTCTTTGCCTGCTCGATCCAAGTGAGCTCTTAAAGGCGGTCTTGAACGGTTTTCTTCCCCATGAAAATGCCCTTATTTCTGAAAAGTATCTAGTGAGCTGTGTAGACAAAAATAATTTATGTACTTATGGTGTACTTATGGTGTTAACAGGATAACAAGAGGATCAGATGTTTCTGAACAAACAAATTAGTCAGCTCTCGGTATCTCGATATCTTAAAGTCGAAGTTCATCCCATACCACTGAGATCTCAAAGTAAATTTTCAGGTCGCAGAAAATTTACTTTGAGATACCAGTGGTTTGAGCTATCTGGAGTTTAAATGTAAAGAAGAAAAGGAAATACATGTATGTCCAAACTATATTCTTTTATAAGAGGTACATTGAGATATCAGTGTCCGGACCGAGATATCGAGCGTTGACTGTAACTGTTTTGGTTCAATGGTCCTCTGAAACAATAACTCAGTCTCTTTCAAATCGTCTTTCCGACAGCGGAAAAAGTACAAACAGCCACATCCAGCATGCTGCTAGAGCAGCAAGGCCTTACCTGACTTTAAAGAAAGTAAGAAGATAGGCAATAAGCCTTCATTGCGCATTCGCTCTGCCTAACCACTATTTACGCGAGCGAGCCCATGTGGCCAATCTGTTAAGAGCGCTGACTCGGCTTGATCACCAGCTGCGTCATCATGGAACATGTGAGAAAGACAAATTCTGAAAATGGGACTCAGATGGGTTTTCTCTGGGCACTCTGGAGTTTGCCCACCTTTGCTGATCAGTCAGCTCTCAAGATTAGTGAAATTTTCTTGAAGGGCTACACAAATCAAACGAACGAACAAACAACTAAAATAACTAGAAAATGTGTTTATGAAACACTATGCCCCCAACCATATGCTTGCCAATAATCATGGTACCTTTGTACCATAGGCTTCAATGCACTAAGTCGAAAAAGGGGCATAACTCAGTCAAAAATTTACGAATTGTTTTCGAAAGTTAATCAGGTCGTCTACACTTTGGGCATTATCAACCTGCAAAAATCATGGTCCTAGCACCAGGGGTTCTCCAGATATTTTGTTCACAAGGTTGCACTAAGTTGAAAAGGGGGCATAACGCGATCAAAAATTCACGATTTTTTTTCAAAAGTTAATCAGGTCATCTACACCAAAGGCAGTATCTTCCTGCAAAAAATCATGCTCCTAGCATCAGGGGTTCTTGAGAAATTTTGTTCACAAGGTTCCATCGGCTTACAATGCACTAAGTCGAAAAGGGGGCATAACTCGGTCAAAAATTCACGAATTTGTTTCAAAAGTTAATCAGGTCATCTGCACCTTGGGCATTGTCATCCTGCAAAACCTCATGATCCTAGCATCAGGGGTTCCTGAGATATTTTGTTCACAAGGTTCCACAGGCTAAGTCGAAAAAGGGGCATAACTCTGAAAATATGTGACCCACTGAAAAAAGAAACAAGAGGGCCAAGAGGCCCTGAATCGCTCACCTGAACAAAAAGGTTAAAGGTCATACTAGGGTCATCATTTGAACAAACCTGCTAGTTTGCAACCATTTCCAAATGGTTCTGAAGAAGAGGGTTTTTTTTATAGTTTTCTATGTATTGCTATGGTTCGAACCCTGGACCCCCTGGGGCGGGGCCATTTTGGACCCTGGGGCCATCATTTGAATAATCTTGGACATCTAGGCAATGCTACATACTAAATTTCAAGCATCTGAGCCAAGTGGTTCTGAAGAAGAAGAGTTTTGAATATTTTTCCATTGTATTTCCTATGGTTCAAACCCAGGACACCATGGGGCAGGGCCATTTTTGACCCTGGTGCCATCATTTGAAAACACTTGGTAAAGGACCATTAGGAAATGCATCATACCAAATTTCAAGCATCTGCACTAAGGGATTCTGGAGAAGAAGATTTTTAAGTATACTTTAATTACGAACCCAAGACTCCCTGCCCCAGGGCCATTTTTAATCCTACGGCCACCATTTACACAAACGTTGTAGAAGTCCACCAGGCAATGCATCATACCAAATTTCAAGCATCTGTGCCAAGTGGTTCTAAAAAAGAAGATTTTTGAATATTTTTCTATATATTTCTGTGGTTCAAACTCAGGACTCCCTGCCGCAGGGGCATTTTGGACCCTTAGGCCATCATTTGAACAAACTAGATAAAGGACTACAAGGCAATGCTACATACCAGATTTCGAGCATCTGGGCCAAAAGGTTCTAAAGAAGAAGATTTTTAAATATTTTTCTATGTGTTTCTATGGTTCAAACCAAGGACCACCTAGGGCGGGGCCATTTTAGGCCCTGGGGTCATCATTTGAACAAACTTGGTAAAAGACAACTAGGCACTGCTACAGATCAAATTTCAAGCATCTGAGCCAAATGGTTCTGGAGAAGAAGATTTTTTAAATATTTTTCTATGTATTTCTATGGTTCAAACCTAGGACTCTCTGCCGCAGGACCATTTTGGACCCTGGGGCCACCATTTGAACAAACTTGGTAAAAGACTACTAGGCAATGTATCAAACCAAATTTCAAGCATCTGAGCCTTTCGGTTCTGAAAATGAAGATTTTTGAATATTTATCTATGTATTTATATAGTTCAAACCCAAGACCCCCTGGGGCAGGGCCATTTTGGATCCTGGGGCCATCATTTGAACAAACTTGGTGAAGGACCACTGGGCAATGCTACATACCAAATTTCAAGCATTTGAGCCTTGTAGTTCTGAAGAAGAAGATTTTTCAATATTTTTCTATGTATTTCTATGGTTCAAACCTGGGACTCCCTCCCTGCCCCGGGGCCATTTTGAACCCTGGGGCCACCATTTGAACAAACTTGGTAGAGGACCACTAGGCAATGCTACATACCAAATTTCAAGCATCTGAGCCAAGCAGTTCTGGAGAAGAAGATTTTTAAGTATATTTTAGTTTTGAACCCAAGACCCCCTGCCCCAGGGCCGTTTTGGACCCTGGGGCCACCATTTGAACAAACTTGGTAGAGGTCCACTGGGCAATGCTACATACCAAATTTCAAGCATCTGAGCCAAGCAGTTCTGGAGAAGAAGATTTTTAAGTATATTTTAGTCTCGAACCCAAGACCCCCTGGACCAGGGCCGTTTTGGACCCTGGGGCCACCATTTGAACAAACTTGGTAGAGGACCACTAGGCATTGCTATATACCTAATTTCAAGCATCTGAGCCAAGCAGTTCCGGAGAAGAAGATTTTAAAAGTATATTTTAGTTTCGAACCCAAGACCCCCTGCCCCAGGGCCATTTTGGACCCTGGGGCCACCATTTGAACAAACTTGGTAGAGGTCCACTAGACAATGCTTCATACCAAATATCAAAGACCTAGGCCTAGCGGTTTCAGAGAAGATGTCATTTAAAGCAAATTGTTGACGACACACGACACACGACGGACGACAGACACTGAGTGATCACAATAGCTCACCCTGAGCCTTTGGCTCAGGTGAGCTAAAAATCAAGGTCAACCCAAGGTCATCATTTGAACACCCTTTGTAGTACTTGAGTACTTTATGCTACATACCAAGTTTCAAGGCCATCGGCCTATTGGTTCTGGAGAAGAAGATTTTTTATGCTTTTTACCATATAAGGGCATGGGGGCCATGTTGGTCATGTGACCCGGACCGTTTCGACAAATTTTTGTTCAATCAAGCCCTGAAGGCTCTATATGAAATTTGGTTACAATTGGTCTAGTGGCTTTTGAGGAGATCTTTGAAATTGTCGGAATATGAGGGACCTTGGTCAAAGGTCAAAAAATGACCTTGACCTCTTATACTCACAAATCTTCATGTTCTCATTAAGATGACTGTATATACCAATTTTTAGCCCAAAATCTTCAACAGTTTCCAAGATATCTTATGTCCTAACATTTTGCCATATAAAAGCATAAGGAAGCAAATTTGACCTTACTGTAAAAAAGGTCAAGGTCAACCCAAGGTCATAATTTGAACAATCTTGGTAGCACTCGCTTACCTAATGCTTCATACCAGGTATCAAGGTTATTGGCCTATTGGTTCTGGAGAAGAAGATTTTTCTAGGTTTTTACCATATATGGGCATGGCGGCCATGTTGGTCATGTGACCAGGACTATTTGAACAACTTTTCGTTCCTAAGACCCCTGGAGGCTACATATGAAATTTGGTTACTATTGGCCCAGCGGTTTCAGAGGAGAAGTCGTTTGAAATTGTTGACGGACGGACGACGGACGGACGGACGGACGGACGACGGAGCCTTACCATCCTATAAGCTCCCCCGGAGCCGCTGGCTCAGGTGAGCTAAAAAACTTGTGTTCGCTTAGTTTTCATACTGATCATGTGTTTAAAGTTTCAAGTTCCTAGCTCTTACGGTTCTTGACTGTATGTAAAGTACCTTTGTACCATAGGCTACAATGCATTAAGTCGAAAAAGGGGAATAACTGGATCAGAACTTCACGATTTTTTTCAAAAGCTAATCAGGGCATCTACACCTTAGGGAGTATATTACTGCAAAATATCATGATCCTAGCATCAGGGGTTCTTGAGATATTTTGTTCACAAGGTTCCATAGGCTTACAATGCACTAAGTCGAAAAAAGGGGCATAACTCGATCAAAAATTCATGATTTTTTTTCAAAAGTTAATCAGGTCATCTACACCACAGGCAGTATCTTCCTGCAAAAAATCATGCTCCTAGCATCAGGGGTTCTTGAGATATTTTGTTCACAAGGTTCCATAGGCTTACAATGCACTAAGTCGAAAAAGGGCATAATTCAGTCAAAAATTCACTAATTTATTTCAAAAGTTAATCAGGTCATCTACACCTTGGGCATTGTCATCCTGCAAAACCTCATGATCCTAGCATCTGGGGTTCTTGAGATATTTTGTTCACAAGGTTCCACAGGCTAAGTCGAAAAAGGGGCATAACTCTGGAAATACATGACCGGCGGAAAAATAAAAAAAATTGGGTATGCTTATTTTCCATACTGATCATGTGTATAAAGTTTCAAGTTCCTAGGTTTTATTGTTCTTGACTGTATGTAAGGGGACCTTTGTACCATAGGCCTCAATGCACTAAGTCGAAAAAGGGGAATAACTCGATCAAAACTGCACGATTTTGTTTCAAAAGTTAATCAGATCATCTACGCCTTAGGCAGTATTTTCCTGCAAAAAATCATGCTCCCAGCATCAGGGGTTCTTGAGATATTTTGTTCACAAGGTTCCATAGGCTTACAATGCACTAAGTCGAAAAAGGGGCATTACTCGGTCAAAAATTCACAAATTTGTTTCAAAAGTTAATCAAATCATCTACACCTTGGGCATTCTCATCCTGCAAAACCTCATGAACCTAGCATCAGGGGTTCTTGAGATATTTTGTTTACAAGGTTCCCCAGGCTAAGTCCAAAAAGGGGCATAACTCTGGAAATACATGGCCAGGGGAAAAAATATGGGTCTGCTTATTTTCCATACTGATCATGTGTATAAAGTTTCAAGTTTCTAGCTCTTACTAATCTTGACTGTAAGGATACCTTTGTTCCATAGGCCTCAATGTACTAAGTTGAAAAAGGGGAATTACTCGATCAAAAATTCACATTTTTTTTCAAAAGTTAATCAGGTCATCTACACCACAGGCAGTATCTTCCTGCAAAAAATCATGCTCCTAGCATCAGGGGTTCTTGAGATATTTTGTTCACAAGGTTCCATAAGCTGACAATGCACTAAGTCGAAAAAGGGGAATAACTCGATCAAAAATTCACATTTTTTTTTCAAAAGTTAATCAGGTCATCTACACCACAGGCAGTATCTTCCTGCAAAAAATCATGCTCCTAGCATCAGGGGTTCTTGAGATATTTTGTTCACAAGGTTCCATAAGCTGACAATGCACTAAGTCGAAAAAGGGGCATAACTCGGTCAAAATTTCACGAATTTGTTTCAAAAGTTAATCAGGTCATTTACACCTTGGGCATTCTTATCCTGCAAAACCTCATGATCCTATCGTCCGGGGTTCTTGAGATATTTTGTTCACAAGGTTCCCCAGGCTAAGTCGAAAAAGGGGCATAACTCTTGAAATATGTGACCCGCGGAAAAAAGAAAAAAAAAACACGTGTTCGCTTATGTTTCATACTGATCATGTGTATAAAGTTTCAAGCTCCTAGCTCTTGTGGTTCTTGACTTATAGATAGCGGACAGACGGACAGGCCCAAACCAATATGCCCCCACAATTTCTCCGATATTGGGGGCATAATAATGATAAATACTGGCGAAAGTATGTGCACTTAGTACTGGTTAAGGTGGTGATAATCACTGATTTGGGACAAAGACAAAAATCTGCATAACATACTCAAAATAACACTGATCTTGTTACAATGTCAGTTCGGTGTATGTCCGTGGGTGCGTGCGTGCGTGCGTGCATCCGTCCGGATTTGTCCGGGCCATAACTTCTACATTTATTGATGGATTTCAAAATAATTTGTTCTCCTTGATGAGTAGAAGTGCCTTTTGTAACATTTGTTCAGGTAGGCCCAAGGTC
Source organism: Ctena decussata (assembly GCA_963989385.1). NCBI lineage: Eukaryota > Metazoa > Mollusca > Bivalvia > Lucinida > Lucinidae > Ctena > Ctena decussata. The sequence goes on from OZ022507.1 coordinate 65,450,608, forward strand.
AAGGTCACACTTGAAGGTCAAATGATAAAATGGCCATAAATTGAGCTTGTCCGAGCCATAACTTCTACATTTATGGATGGATTTCAAAATAATTTGGCACAATTGTTCTCCTTTATCAGAAGAAGTGCCTTTTGAAAATTTGTTCAGGTTGGTCCAAGGTCAAGGTCACACTTGAAGGTCAAATGATAAAATGGCCATAAATTGAGCTTGTCCGAGCCATTACTTCTACATTTATGGATGGATTTCAAAATAATTTGGCACAATTGTTCTCCTTGATAAATAGAAGTGCCATTTGAAACATTTGTTCAGGTAGGTCCAAGGTCAAGGTCACATTTGAAGGTCAAATTATAAAATGGCCATAAATTGAGCTTGTCCGAGCCATTACTTCTACATTTATGGATGGATTTCAAAATAATTTGGCACAATTGTTCTCCTTGATGAGTAAAAGTGCCATTTGGAAAATTTATTCAGGTAGGTCCAAGGTCAAGGTCACACTAGAAGGTCAAATGCTAAAATGGCCATAATTTGAGCTTGTCTGAGCCATAACTTCAACATTTACAAATGGATTTCAAAATAATTTAACACAATTGTTCTCCTTGATGAGAAGAAGTGCAATTTGGAACATTTGTTCTAGTAGGTCCAAAGTCAAGGTCACACTTGAAGGTCAAGTGATTAAATGGTCATAAATTGAGCTTGTCCGAGCCATTACTTCTACATTTACGGATGGATTTCAAAATAATTTGGCACAATTGTTCTTCTTGATGAGTGGAAGTGTCATATGTGTTTGGGTAGGTCCAAGGTCAAGGTCACACTTGAAGGTCAGATATTGTAACTGTCATAAATTGAGCTTGCCTGGGTCATCACTTCTACTTATTTTCCTTTGTGAAAATTTAGAGAAAAAAAGAAGAAAATGCTGGCTAAGCATGATGTTTTTTGGCTTCTTTCTAGAGGGAAGCAGTTACTTAGTCTTGACATACTTATAGGTCACTAAAGCCAACAGCGGGATCGACCAGTTGTCCCTGGACAACCTTCTAGTTTTTGTCAAAACACACAGGTGAGACAGGTGAGACTATTTTAACAAGGTTGAACAATTTCATTTACACCCCACTGATCATGTCAGTAATGTATTATTTATATTGTAGGTGTTAACATAGGTATGCTTGCCTACCCTATATTTGATAAATGCGTCCAGTGTACATTTACTTTGTACATGGTTGAACATTTGAGAAAAAGCTACCGTTTTCATCTGGTCTACATTACAATTTGAGAAAGAGTTGGAATAAATGATTGCTAGGACGCTCTTCATTATGCAATAATGTACCTTCAGCACTACGTAAATTTTCAATAACGATACTATTTTTTTTTCAGATTTATTCGCAGAAAATTACCCTTTGATCTTTCCATATAAAAACACTTTTTAAGCAGTATGTACGTAGATTTTGTATTCTAAACTGTAAAGAACAACAAAAATAAGAAGTCTGCTAACTTTCAGATAGATACGTTACTTTTTTATGGTTTTATGCAGATTTTTACATTTACCATAAATCACCACCTTAACCGCTTAGGAAGTCTAAGCCTGCTCAGGAATAGTGTGGTTAGGTTAACTGACCGTCCCGACATGACCATAGCTGTTTACCGTGGACGTTAAGCATCAAATCAAATCAACCAATCAATAATTACCGAATATAACAAATAATTAACAAGAGCTGTCGCCTGACAGCATAGCTCGCCTGAATAGGTGCTTGCCCATCACACAGTCGCTTTGGAGGTGTGGACTTCTATGCATAAAACTTCAGGCAAGCATGTCCATAATGACAAGACATTTATAAACAAAAGCTATCTAAGAAATAAGTCTTAAAATAAAATAAAAATAAAAAAATCCACATGAAATTTCAAAGTCCATGAGCTTGAGGTCAAAGAACTAAGCGGTAGGGGGGGGGGGGGGCCATAATCTAACATCAGTCCAAGTATTAGTATCAGCTGAGTCCATCGTGGCACTGTGAAATTATGTCTTCATAAATATAAAACTTTAACCAAAATCTTTAAGACAAAATTATAAGTCGATGACCTTGACTTCAAGGTCATCCAGTGGGGTAAGTATATAGTGTTTTGTAAAAACTCAAAAAAGTGTCTAACATCAGTTCAAGTGTAAACTAAATCTCTGCCAAGCATTATGAATCAGTATGTAATTAGAAAACTTTAATAAAGAACAAATTTCCAAAGTCTGTGACCTTGACATCAAGGTCAATGTGCGGGGTTGGGGTATTACTCGGCAAAACTTTGGACTAATATCTAACTAAAGTGCAAATATAAAAAGAATTCATCACTGGGTTCAGGAGATATGTGTCTTTAAAAGACTTTAACCAAAACATCCAATCAATAAAAAGACAATTTTCTAAGTCCATGATCTTGACATCAAGGTCACTGAGGGGTGGGAGTAGTACCTTGCAAAACATTGGACCAATATCTAACTACAGTGCAAGTATCAAAGGAATCCATCCATGGGTTAAGGAGATATTGGGCTTTATAAAACTTTAACCAAAACATCCAGTCCAAAAATACTCCCAATTTTCTAAGTCCATGACCTTGACATCAAGGTCATGGAGAGGGGTGGGAGTGGTACCCTGTTAAACTTTGGACCAATATCTACCTACAGTGCAAGTATCAAAAGAATCCATCCATGGGTTAAGGAGATATAGGTCTTTAAAAAACTTTAACCAAAACATCCAATCCGGACGCGGACGCAGACGCGGACGCTGACGCCGACGCCGGGGTGACAACAATAGCTCTTCCTGAACTTTCGTTCAGGCGAGCTAAAAACCAATCATTACGATCATAAACCCGCACCTGCTGCAAGGGCAACAGGTCCTTATCTACTCGACGCACGCTTCTATTCCGAAAATTTAGCGCTGTCTTTGCTCCACCTTTTACAATATATGGTCACCCGTTTTTTCTTAAAAAGAATGGGTATTGTCTAAACAACATAAGGTCAAACGGCCTTGCGGTTTCTGAGAACTTTTAACATATATATGTACATTTACATGTTTTCTAATGCTAACCACAACATAAGTGTTTATAGAGAGAGAGAGAAAAAAAGCAATTCAGTCAAGATTTCGCCGATGTTTAGCGAAAGTCACAAGAAATGATGGTGGCGTAGTCATGATACAGTATTTATATAACATACATGAGATATTATAGTCAAACCCTAGTATAACATTAACGAGATGGTTCTAATAAGATCACGCCACCATGTTTTCCAGCCGTTTTTACAAAGGGGAACAGCTTATGAGACATATTACACGAGTGCCTGTGGAAAATATAGAGTCAGCCATAACTGGAGTTAAACATTGTTTGAAAATCCGGCTTGGAGAAAAGGTAGCCGAAATGACTCAACGCAGACCATTCTGTGACTCGACAAATGAAAATAGTAGCTGTGAAGTATTTGAAGATGATACTAATCAAAGTAACAATGAGAAACGGTTATCCTATTCTGACGTGGCTAAATTCGGCGAGGAAAAGAAGCAGCCGGTTCTTAAGTACAACGAAATTCCTGGTAATTCTTACAAGCGATCAGTGTAAGAGACAAAAGGACGTTATTCTGAGCGTAGACGTAAGACACAGAAAAGGACAAAAAGGACACCCTAAAAGGACAGATTCAGTGTTTAAGAACACTATCGTCCGAATGTTGCTGCAGAACTTGAATACAACAATTAGGTCGAAGACCAGACACTGAAAAATCTTAAAGAGATCCTTAAAAAGCAGAGCACACATTCAAAAGAAGGAACATGGGCCATACTTGGAAGTTTATACTACATGTATAAAAACCCGTTTATATGGCGGATGTAAAGACCAAAAGAAAGTGCTTTCGCTGATGAGACTTAACAAACAGAGGCAATGGAGGAGACTTTAAACATCGAAGTTAGTGAATTTGAAATACATGAAACCGACAATGTGGTGAATTTAGAATTAAAAGAGTTAGAGACAACTACAAAAGATGGCAGTGCAGATACCGATTCAATACAATTCGAAGTTTATGGAATCGTGGCAGAAAAAGTTGAAAATTTGAAGTAGAATTACAAGAGTTCGAGACAACTACAAGAAATGACTGTGCAGATATGATTCAATGCAATTCGAAGTTCATAAAACATCGTGACAGAAAGAGTAGAAAAATGCAAAGTACAATTACTCGAGTTAGAGACAATAACAAGAGATGACAAGTGCAGATACTGATTGAATACAATTCGAAGTTCATGAAATCGTGGCAGAAAGTGTTGAAAAAATGTGAAGTAGAACTATGTGACAGTGATATAGAAAATTCTTTACCAAAGACTGAAGAAACACAAACAGCAGAGTCTTCAAGGCTCGAACTTATTGTATCATTAAATAACAAAGGCAGCAAACCTTCTACTTAATATTCAGATAAACTAGACGACAACCAAGAAACTGTTTCCTTTGCAGAAGGTCATACTTCCCAGTCTTTCCGGAATTTAAGACCAAATTTGATGTATGGTGTTCACAAAACAACCATCTAATGAAACCGGATAGCAGCGTAAAAATGATGACGAAACAGAGAAAAAATCTTTTTCAGCAAATTAGATTTACATGCAAACATGCCGGTAAACCCAGAATTAGAAGTCATAGAATACGTCCAGTCCAGGCGTACACGCCATGTAAATGCGCAGTGTCTTTACCTCTCAAATTTGATGTAAATGGTGGACACTTTAAAATAACAAAACTTATTCAAACACATAACAATACCACCTCTATTACAGAATTTAAACATTATAGTTCGGCGCAAAGGTTAGATCTACATGGAACAAAAATTCACATACAGATCGCAATTTAGAAACAAACTGCATTAAGGCATTTGTTACAGGGGGAAAACAGGAAACGCAATTCAAACAAAAGATATAAACAGTTTTAATCTAATGGGTGGTTGGTGGTGCGATGGCACTGCGTATAACTTCCAGTGCCGGGGCGTCCAACTGATTTGGATTATAGTAGGACAAGGGCCTACTGTGCTTGCAGTAGGTATGGGTGGGGTTTGTTCGGACATTTTTTCTCTCGTCTATCACTTCTGTTTTCTTTCTCCCTCTCCCTGGGAGGCGGTCCGATATAGACAGAAATACTGTCTCAAAGGGCCGTTAAACCCAAAACAACCAACCAACCAGTTTTAAACAAGACGTCTCACGACAGAAGGTGGGTTGTTTATTTAGAGGCAAACTTTTAGAAAAAAATCTTTCTGAAACACATGACAGTGCAGAAAAAGCAAGAAGAGAAGTCGACGCAGACGAAACGATAATGTTGATCCCAGTTACATACAAACAGCAGAAATGAAAGAGTGATATCAAAAATATCCGGATACATGTATATTATTCGTGGAGACAACATTTAATGTCAGTGTAGAGGGTTATCCACTTCTGCAAAATTCAAACATACTTATTTGCAAATTCCACGTCATGAAATACACCACGTCATTAGAAGATTTGGTTGACTGGTTGTTTTGAGTTGAATGGCTATACATATTAATGTATATCAAGAAGGAGATAAGTGCGTTAAATTGTAAAAATATTTAAAAGCAAGAGCTAGCTTTGATCCAAAAATTGTCAACAGCCAAAGTCAGGAAGGATATGATGACCTATACATTTCAACTCTGGATTCGTATAACACTTTCACAAAAACGGGCATTCATCGAACAATAAAAGAAAAGCGACTGACGAAATTCAAGGTTTAAAAAAATATATAAAAAAATAAAGGAATGTAAAAAAAAGAAGAGAATAACGCCACTTATCACAACGACCTGGAAAGTAAATGGTAAATAAAATAGATATTGAAGAACTTTTAATGACTGGATAAGTGATGCAACTCAGAAAATCATTAAGAATCAATTAACGGCTCCCCTAACGAACGGTTTTCAGGGAACTGTATTCATATTTTAAACATACTGATAAAGACATGCTCCAGATTTTGCACCGCGGCACTTCGGGTTCGGGCCATTGGCTCACAATGTTAACAGTAGGGTGCCAAGAAATTAAGGAAGTATTAACGTTTACGACAGCATTCACAATGAGTTAGATTAGGAAAGTAAAGTTTAGATTTGTAGTACATGTATATTAAACATGTTAAAGCATAAGGGCAAATCTTTAAAATTTCGCAACATTCTAGTTCAACGCCAGCTATGGGGGTCTAATTGTGGTGTGTTTTCGATAGCGTTTGCAGAAGCCATGTGTTTTGGACTCAACCAAGCTAAGTTAATTTTCAGCCAAGATTTTTTTTTTATTTTGACTTCTAGTACAAAAGTTTACAAGTTTCCGTCCAGTATTAACACTAACTGGAAGAAGAAAACGGTTTCTGTTAAAGAAAATATATTTTGCATTTGTAGAAATCTACAGGACAGCGAAATGAGCCAATGCAGAAGTTGTGAAGAATGGTGTCATTTGCGCTGAATAGACAGGCAGACAATGAACAATGTCAATTTCGAATACAAATTCGATCGGTGGTCAAATGTTTAATCAGTATGCGCTGCTTCCGTTTTCTTTAGGGGAGAGTCAGGTAACTTCGGACAGCGGGTAAATTCGAACAGTGACATTGTTTCCTTTATATGTCAGCTGTTTGAGTCTAAAACAAAAGCAATTGGGCAAACAGTGAAAATCCTGATGAGCCGTCTCATCTGCATTTTCACTGTTTGCAATGGTATGTCCGAATTAACCTCCATGTCCGAAGTTACCCAACTCTACCCTAGCTGTTGTTTTGACCTTTGTATAGCACTGGTGTACCAAAGGTTTCCATTTCTTTTGTTTGGCATAATGCCCTTTAACATAATGTGGAAGTTGCTTTATTGTATTTAAAAGTGTATCGTCGGGTGGTGCGATGGTGTTGTGTATAACTTCCAGTGCCGGGGCGTCCTACTGATTTGGAACAAAGTAGGACAAGGGCCTACTGTGCGTGCAGTAGGTGCGGGTGGGGTTGTTTTGACATATTTCTCTCGTATACATTTCTCTTCTTTCTCCCTTTGGGGTGGTGCGATGGTGCTATGTACAGGGTGTTAAGAAAGTTCAAAGACATTACAATATTACTCCTAACTGCAGAAGTTACATTCATTAAATCTTAAAACTTTACAGGTTTCAAGAACTATTCAATATTAAAGGATCCACAATGTGACAACTTTTACAACCGCCTTGTACCGTAATAGAATTAGCATTCCATACCCACGGTGTCAAAGTGGCCTGCTATTTATTATGGATTTTACGCATATAGGTGTGCCATATTAAAATGTTATTTATTCTTATCCCTTAGTGAATCCTCATTTTAAAACTTACTTAAGTAACAGAGACTATGCCAAACAATATTTTAATAGTTACAGCCTGTAGGGAATCATAGACAACATGCACATTTTGACAGTTGATTCAGTGACATAAAAAAGCAGATGAGGCATTAATATTTTTGCAAAGGGGGTGGGGGTAAAGAAATAACATCTGGAATGAAACTTGAAATCCAAAGTTGACATAAAATCATTTATATCATGGAGTGGGTCTTAAAAGGAAGGGAGACAAGAATAAAATTTCGAAATATTTATGGTGTATCAGTAAATTATCATATATTTGAAATTTTACCACCAAAAAGTCAAATTATGCAAATGTGTTGATAAAATAGCGTTTCTGCTTCAAAGATGCATCTAAATGACAAGAAAATTCGTTAATTACATGGGGTTTTACCCCAGTATAAAGTATTTCAAGAGTTTCCTAAACAATGTCATATTCTTACCTACTTTGTTTCAAAACAACGAGGTTTTAGTGCAAAAATCAATGAAAAATGAATCTGAAGATAAATCTAAAGAGTAATTTGTTAACTGTGATTTTGCAAAAAAATTTAAAAACAAAATTGTGATCAAATGTTTATGCTGCATGTTAGAACAAATCTATTAATAAGAGACTAAAAGAAATCTGCAAAATGCCTCTGTGTTTACAAATACTGGTATAGATTCTTTCCCTACCCCCTAAAATCTAAAGTTTAAATGAGAATTGGGGTACCCTTTCCATTTAGTCAGAAATTCCGTAGTAATTCATCGAAAAATAATAAAAACTATATGATAAATCCCGAAAATATTTCCTGCAATACCAGTAATATAACATCTTAAATATTTCTACTAGTTTTGGAAAACCAAGCTCTAAAGATGCTGATCTCTAATGCAAATCAAAATTTTGCCTTCACCATTATTCAGCCCTGTAGAGGGTGTGTCCATGGCAATTCAGATTTTCTCGTCATTTTTAAAGCAGAAAAGAATTTATATGTTGCATATCTTTGGTATTGCTTCCTATAGTACACTTACAAAGTTTTGCCAAAATTATACCATTACTAAGCTTTCAGTGTAAGTTTAAATAATGTCTACGAACTTTCTTAACACCCTGTATAACTTGCTTAAAAGTGTATCTTTGGGTGGTGCGATGGTGCTATGTATAACTTACATAGCCGGGGCGAACAAAGTATGTGCTTGCAGTAGGTGCGGGTGGGTGGATAATTTTCTCTCGTCTACATTTCTCTTCTTTTTCCCTCGCTCTGGGAGACGGACCGGTATAGACTGAAATACTGTCTCAGAGAGCCGTTAAACCCAAAACATGATTGATTGAATGTTCAAAATCAATTTTGATTGATTTTGAACAATCAATTAAAAGCGTATCAAGTAAGCGTAACTTATCGCATGTGCGGACATGGTAGACTCAGTTTCTGCAGATGTCTTGTTCTGGCAAAAAGAGAGCGTCCTGATATGCAGTCTGGTCTGATGCTTCCTTATACTCACGTGCCGCATTTCCACATTGAAGATTTCTAGTATGTCATGACGTAGATACGTCAGTGATCGGTTGGTTGATTTGATTTAATGGCCCTTTGAGACAGTATTTTAGTCTATATCAGGCCCGTCTCCCAAAGAGAGGGCGAAAGAAGAGAGAAATGATAGACGAGAGAAAATGTCAAAACAATCCCCACCTGCACCCACTGCAAACACAGTAGGCCCTTGCCCTACTAGTATCCAAATGCACAGAATACGTCAGTGATACGTCACGACATCATATCAACGTTCACATGACCTTTATATAACGCATTGTGCCCGCTGGTATACTCGAAAGAGCCATTTGGGGGAACGTCGTTAGGAGAATTGAACTGAACTGAACTGGTAAACTCGAAAGATTTTCTTTCACGTAAATGTAAATGTTCTGGGGTGGTCGGGTGGTCCGATGGTGTTGTGTATAACTTCCAGTGCCGGGGCGTCCTACTGATTTGGATAATAGTAGGGCAAGGGCCTATTATGCTTGCAGTAGGTGCGGTTTGGTTTTTTTTTTTTTTTTTTTTTTTTTTCAAGTTACATTTTTCTCTCGTCTATCATTTCTCTCTTCTTTCTCGCTCTCTTTGGGAGACGGCCCGATATAGACTGAAATACTGTCTCAAAGGGCCGTTAAACCCAAAACAACCAACCAACCAAACCAACAACGTAAATTTTCACTTAGTAAATGTGGTTATTTTGTGAAGTAAAAAGGTATGCAATGATCAGGAATTAATACAATCAAATCCCACATCCCGCTATCAAAACCAAAAGGGAAAGAAGCACACAACGAAATTGACAAAAGTTGATTGGTTGATTGTTTTGGGTTTACAGCTCTATGAGACAGTGTTTCGGTCTATATAGGATCGTCTCTCAGAGAGAGGGAGAAAGAAGAGCGAAATAAGAGACGTCGAGAGAAAATATGTCCAAACAACCCCCACCCGCACGTACTGCAAGCACAGTAGACCCTTACCCTACTATTTTCCAAGTTAGTGGGACGCCCTGCACTGAAAGTTACTCAGCACCATCGCCCGACCCGACCACCCCTGTTCACGAAAGACACGCACGTTCACGAAAGTTGGTTGGTTGATTGTTGTGGGTTAAAGGCCGTTTGAGACCGTATTCAGTCTATATCGGGCCGTCTCCCAGAGTGGAGAAAGAAGATAGAAATGATAGACGAGAGAAAAACTGTCCAAACAACCCCAAACCGCACCTACTGCAAGCACAGCAGGCCCTTGCCCTACTATTATCCAAATTAGTCCCGGCACTAAAAGTTACCCTGACCCGACCCGCCCAACCGTGTTCACGAAAGACACACACGGTAAACCGAATAAGCAGCTCTTTCTAAAAAAAAAATGTTTCGTTCAACTACCCTAATTTAAAACACCAGCAGCAGCATCCATTTTTTTCCTATTTTTTATTTTATTTTAAATTACAAAACAAAACAGAAAGAAAAGCAGAATGGGCAGCTATTCAGGTGAACAGACTGCTAGAGACCACAGACAGGCAGACATAACAACTTGTAGCTTGTAGACGAACAGGACAGACTGGTATGAGTAGTAACAGTGCGTTCACGGACGCACAGACTGGTATGAGTAGTAACAGTGCGTTCACGGACGCACAGACTGGTATGAGTAGTAACAGTGCGTTCACGAACACACAGACTGGTATGAATAGTAACGGTTTGTTCACGGACGCACAGACTGGTATGAGTAGTAACAGTGCGTTCACGGACGCACAGACTGGTAGGAATAGTAACGGTTTGTTCACGGACGCACAGACTGGTATGAGTAGTAACAGTTCGTTCACGAACACACAGACTGGTATGAGTTGTAACAATTCGTTCACGGACGCACAGACTGGCATGAGGAGTAACTGTTTGTTTACGGACGCTCAGACTGGTATGAGTAGTAACTGTTCGTTCACGGACACACGGACTGGTATGAGTAGTAACAGTGCGTTCACGGACGTGGACTAGTATGATTAGTAATAGTGCGTTCGCGGACACACCGATTGGTTCGAGTCGTAACAGTGCGTTCACGGACGCACAGTCTGGTGTGCGTTGTAACATTGCGTTCACGCACAGATGTGTATGAGTAGTAACTGTTCGTTCACGGACGCACAGACTGGTATGAGTAGTAACTGTTCGTACACGAACGCACAGATGGTATGAGTAGTAACTGTTCGTTCACGGACGCACAGACTGGTATGAGTAGTAACTGTTCGTACACGAACGCACAGATGGTATGAGTAGTAACTGTTCGTTCACGGACGCACAGACTGGTATGAGTCGTAACAGTGCGTTCACGGACGCACAGACTGGTATGAGTCCCACAATAATTGACGGATTTTACCCTTAATTTAACTTTACCTGTATTATATGATTATATACCTGTGTAAAAAACATGAATTCAATACACCAATGTTTTCAAAAGATATCGAACGGAAACCAATTTCAATACAAAATGAAGTCGAAGAAGGGCCATAACTCCCACAATAATAAACGGATTTTACCTTAAATCGAACTTGACCGGTATTTTATAATTATATACATGTGTATAAAATATGAATTCAATACACCAATGTTTTCAAAAGATATCGAACGGAAATCATTTTCATACGGGACGGGTACTGAACATTCTTTACTGGGGCATTGGATTATCGAATTTGTTATCGCCCCTGTTAGACAGCCTTGTCTGTCTAATATTGGGTATCAAATTTACATAGAATTGAATACGGAATATTAATAATTTTGTTTTTCTTACCTTTTTCAAATTATTTGAATATTTTATTACCTATATTCTGAAAGCATGGTATATTACCTACACGAAGGTGTTTTCATTTTTCGAAAAAGTCAAAGTTTTCTTGCTTCCCTTGCCTTTTTAATTACATGCCTATCTTGACATATAAATTCACTGGAATATTCAAAAGAATTGCGAAATTTTCCATTTTCAGTGCGTATTTCTGAAAATTTCGAGCTATACTGATTTTCTTTATAACCTTATTTCTGACAGTCTTTATTCTGAGGATTAAAATGATACATCTTTTTTAAAGTTAACAGTATGTCTTCATGCTTCCCCATGAGTCCAAAAACTGAAACTTTAAGAGTTTTGCTGAAAACTCAGTCACTTCGTTTAAGAAATGCATTGCCACCGATCCTGTCAGAATTCCTTTGGATGCGTAATTTAAATAGGAACTAGCGAAACAAATTCACCAATTCAACGGTTCGCAAAGAAAAGGAAAATGAAAAAAAAAATAAGTAAATGAATAAATAAATAAATAAATAAATAAAATAGAATAGAATAAAATTAAAAATAACAAAAAATACATAGTTTATTGTTACTGATTTTAGTTTATTCTTACAAAAATTCCAACATTTAAGGCAAACAGTGCAGATCCTGATCAGACCTCGGGTTTGAAGCGTCTGATCTTGATGTTCACTTCTCGCCGGAGTCCCCTTCAGGGGGGTGCTAGGCTTATGTGTTTTCACAAAAAAGCGAGTCGATTATAGTGTAGACCGTTCCTAAGGGAAATTATCCAATTAACAATACTGCACAGGCGAGCAGGAACCATCACTCGTCCAATACCCCTTAGAATGTTCAACATGGAGCGTACAGGACAGGACAGGACGTACGTACGGACGGCGGTGGTACTATATGCCCCCATTAAAAATGGCGGGGGCATGAAAACTGAAAATGGCAGAGTCGCTTCCCCGTAAAGTTTACCAATTCACCTTATGTAAAATAGCTGATAATTAATCAGAACCGGCAACAACAATTATTTTTTGTCTTAATTTATAAAAAGGCGGAGTTTCAGCCTATGTTAATTTTACATAGGAATCTGCCCACGCTTAGATTTTTTTAGCTCACCTGAGCCAGAGGCTCCGGGGGAGCTTATAGTATGGTCAGGCTCCGTCGTCCGTCGTCGTCCGTCCGTCCGTCCGTCCGTCCGTCCGTCAACATTTTCAAACGACTTCTCCTCTGAAACCGCTAGGCCAATTGTAACCAAATTTCATATGTAGCCTCCTGGGACCTTAGGAACAAAAAGTTGTTCAAACGGTCCTGGTCACATGACCAACATGGCCGCCATGCCCATATATGGTAAAAACCTAAAAAAATCTTCTTCTCCAGAACCAGTAGGCCGATGGCCTTGAAACTTGGTATGTAGCATTGGGTACGCGAGTACTACCAAGATTGTTCAAATTATGACCTTAGGTTGACCTTGACCTTTTTTACGGTAAGGTCAAATTTTCTTCCTTGTGCTTTTCTATGGCAAAATGCTAGAACATATGATATCTTGGAAACTGTTTAAAATTTTGGGCTAAAAATTGGTATCTACAGTCATCTTAATTAGTACATGAAGATTTATGAGTACAAGAGGTCAAGGTCATTCTTTGACCTTTGACCCAGAACTCTCATATTTTGACAATTCCAAACAATCTCCTCAATAGCCCATGGGCCAATTGAAACCAAATTTCATATAGAGCCTCCTGGAATTGAGGGAACAAAAACTTATTCATACGGTCCAGGTCACATGACCAATATGGCTGCCACGCCCATATATGGTAAAAACCTTTGAAAATCTTCTTCTCCAGAACCAATTGACCGATGGCCTTGAAACTTGGTATGTAGCTTTGGGTACTCAAGTACTATCAAGGTTGTTCAAATTATGACCTTTGGTTGACCTTGATCTTTTTTACGGCCAGGTCAAATATGGGAAAATGCTAGAACATAAGATTTCATGGAAAGTTCTGAAGATTTATGCCTAAAAATTGGTATATACAGTTATCTTAATGAGTACATGAAGATTTGTGAGTACAAGAGGTCAAGGTCATTCTTTGACCTTTGATCCAGAACTCTCATATTTTGACAATATCAAACAATCTCCTCAAAAACAACTGGGCCAATTGTAACCAAATTTCATATAGAGCCTCCAGGGGTTTGAGGGAATGAAAATTAGTTCAAACGGTCCAGGTCACATGACCAACATGGCCACCAGGCCCATATATGATAAAAACCTTTTAAAATCTTCTTCTCCAGAACCAAATGACCGATGGCCTTGAAGCTTGGTATGTTGCGTTGGGATCTCCAGAACTATCAAGATTGTTCAAAATGATGACCTTGGGTTGACCTTGACTATTTTACTGCAAGGTCAAATGCGGGAAAATGCTAGAACATAAGATTTCATGGAAAGTTTTGAAGATTTATGCCTAAAAATTGATATCTACAGTCATCTTAATGAGTACATGAAGATTTATGAGTATAAGAGATCAAGGTCATTCTTTGACTTTTGACCCAGAACTCTGTCATTTTGTCAATATCAAACCATCTCCTCAAAAGCCCCTGGGCCAATTTAGAAACCAAACTTCATATAGAGCCTCCAGCGGGTTGAGGGAAAGAAATTTTTTTCAAATGTCCAGGTCACATGACCAACATGTCATCCATGCCCATATAATTATGGTTAAAACCTTTAAAAATCTTTTTCACCAGAACCAGTTGACCGATGGCCTTAGAGTAACTTACCCTAGAGTACTGAGGCTGAATGGACTCGGGTGAGCTACAGGACCAATGGTCCTCTTGTTTATTCTATGTATGTGTTGCCTAAGGACTAACAGTGTTGCTTATGGATTATTTACCTCAGTTCACACGCTCAGCATAGCACAGGATTAACTTAAAGGGAAATCACCCTATAAAATCTGCCATTGAGATTTTGTTGAAACTTCACATAGTGGTAGAATATTATATACTGAGTGAAAAATGGAAATAAAAAATGGGGTCACCGTACTACTTTTTGAGATAATGTAGCGCCATCTATGTGCCTGTGTGAAACATGGCTATGTCTATTTCGAAGACTTTATACAATATAATAGATGACCGATCGTTTCGAAATAAAGATTAATGAACTCTTCTTTCTTGTCTCTTTGTTTGAACATCAAAATTCCCATCGTCGTTTGCCTCATTATATACGTTATTTACAATTTTTTATTTCCCGCAGTTTTCCGGTATTGGAAAAAACGTGGAATTCCTTCCATAAAAAAGTTCCACCATTGAAATTTTTATATATTTTTGATATGGTACAGGATAGATCAACCCCGTGCAAATAAGCTAATAAAAAATATAGGTCATCGGCCAAATATTCGAGTTATGGAAGGAAAACCACTTTTATTTGGCGCGGTTTTCATTTAAGACGCCTTGACGTCAATGTTTTTTGCGTTGATGTCGCTTCCTATTTCGCGCCATTAACGGCCATATGGATAACGCTCTTACCGTTCGAGGCTTGTTCATAGCAATGTAATTCTCTGTTCATTTTCAGCAAAGCCCTTACGTCTTGAAAACATATAGTCTGTATTAAACTGTCGCCTCCAAAATTTTCTCGTATGCAGACAACGCAGTAATGAGAGAAATTCCAAGGACTGAAACTAGGCAGCATGGCCATTGTTATTTCTCATAGAATATTCGAATTTTTTTCAGGGACAGGAGTATATTCCATTTATATCTGATGAACAAGCTCATACATGAACATTGTATATTGGATCCGGCCACTGTCCTACATGTATTTTCACAGAAACATCATCAAAGCTTGGTCCGTGGTGCATGATTTCTTTTTATCATTAGTGCTAAGACCAATTTCCGAAGATGAGCAGCCTGATCAGTTTTCCCTGCTCCCATTAACAATCTCTGAGTCCTGTGGAAAGTTCTGCTTGGCCGTTGTAAAATTATGTATAAATCTTAGCTGAACTTCTTGTTTGTATCACCTGCGTTAAATCTTGGAAGCAGATGGATGGATGATTTGCAATTTCATACCAGGAGGATGGGAGGGTGGTAATGAAAGGCTGTGTGCAATGAAACCCTGTTTACGGTTACAAGGATTTCTGCCTTGTGCGGAAATAGAACCCAGAACCGCTAGATCGGCAGACCGGCGCTTAACCTACTGAGCAACCCAGGCTCATCAACAAAATTGTTTGAATCCTTTAAATTATGCCTTCATGGTCTGTAAATGTGCATGTGACTTCGGGGTTATGATCGAATAATTTTTTCCACATTTTTGCGTTTGGAACGTCGTAATTTTCAGATTGCATAAGGAAGGTCTAGCTGGCTTGGAAGACTGAGTTTCTTCCCTTGGAAGGCTCTCTCCGAGCATGTATAATGGTCTGCAGAAAAAAAAAAGATCTAACAGTAAATGCTTAGATCAGCCTGCGCATTGTGGGAACTTACCTTAATGACACGACCTAACAGCAAAAGCTATCAGCCTGCGCATTTGCTCTGTCTGATCTTCGTTTTCGCTGTTTGCATAGGTATTTCATGACTCAAGCCAAGGGTCCTAAGTCCTTATTTGTATTTATGCTTGCATTAAGAAATTACGAGATTCAAAACGCACTTGCAGTTTTCACATCCTCTTTTTACCTGACAGATAATTCTGCAGTTTTCATTAATTCGAAAAATCTGACTGTCTGAAATGTTTCTCTTTTTAGACTGAATTAGACAGGATAACGGGTTTCTCCGCTACTAAAGTGCAGGTGTACAACGGTATTTTAGCTTCAAAGCAAACCGTCTTGTCACAAACTTAACGGTACCTGTCAGCTGTATTATTAACACATAAATCACAAAACACGTGGCAATGCTATTCAACATACGATGAAATCAATCGAATAATAATAGTGAAAAAGGATAAGAGTCAAGCCCGACTGCGTAAATAATGCGCTATAAAATGAGAAAAGGCATTGTTATTAGTATTATTATTATTTGATAGAAAAGTGCAGAGTTCCTGGTGGTTTAAAACGGCAGTGATAGTTTAGCAGTAATGGGTAAGGATGAAACAATCTGCAAGAATAAGACACTCGGGCAATAAAGATAACATAATTCGCCGCCCGTGTACATACTGGTAAAACTGGTGAATACCCCTACCTGAGCTGTCATTTTAATTGATTGGATTATAAAGTAACAATCCAAGGAGAGTCACGAACTCGGCTGGATTCGATACCCCGACTTCTTCATTATGAATAAGAGAGCATTTATATTTTACCCGTCGGGGAAGACGACTCAACTTTTGGAACGTTATTAAAAAGGTCTGCATGTTATGTGTATTTGCGCAGTTTACTGTACAGTCTGGTCAGAGTATGCACCGTATGATTCGCCTATCCTGCAAGAGTATGCAGTATGCACCGTATGATTCGCCTATCCTGCAACATGTGCCTATCATGAGCATGCTGTTTTTACATATAGGCTTGTTTCGGCAACGACGCGGCTTGAATCCAAATGATGTCATTTTCATAGGGTCAACAATTTAAGAAAAGAATTTGCCCCATTCTGAAAGGGATGTAAAAATGAAAATGACAGTGTTGCTTCCCCGAAAAGTGTGCCCATTCACCTTAAGACAGGTCGTTCCCGAAAAATACCTAAAATGTACTTTACAAAGGGTATTATAAACAATATCGTAAAGCGAGTGGAATTAAGCTTCCGAAGGAATGTTTTGTTATTTCAGAATTAATACTTTTTAAGCCCGTGATGCCACGCTTTCTTTTCTCCCTCTCTCTCTTATTCTCTCTTTGAAATGAATGATTAGTGAAGTTTCAAGCGAAGCCAAAGTCTCTCAAAAACTGAATGACACAAACTCTTTCTCTTTCTCTCTTTTTTCCCTTGATTGTCAGTGCAACGACGAGTTGTCATACGAAGTAAACTCGTCTGTGGCAACTAAAGCAAAAGCAATTCTGTCTTGTCAGCGAGCCCTCGGCTTAGTGGTAAAGTGTTGTGATGCGAGTCTTGCCCGTGTGTCGTCGAAATGCCCCCCACCCCCCCCACCCCCAGCTGGCACATAGCGTCCAATTGACGTCATCCCGACGTCGATGTGACGTCGCAATGTCACAGCGACGTTGGTATGATGTCATTTTGACGTCGTGCTTCTGGTGGACCTGTTCCGCTACCAGAAGATCAGTTTTCTCCCGTGCCTACCGATGGACTAGATGTATGAGAAATACTCTTGCAAGAGCAGTAAAATCCATACCAAAGCACGTCTTGTGCATTGTCCTGTTACCGTCCGATATAAACTGAGCTGCAACAAGCAAAATGGGTGCTTAACGTATCTGCTAACACACAAGACTCAAACCAGTCTGGATCAGTGCTGTCTGACCATAGCTTTGCATATAGCCTTCAGTTTCATCAAAAACCATACATGGTGTGTATGGACGACAGAGTTCTAATCAGACTGTGCCGCTGCACAGGCTTATATAACTGAGTCTGTTTTTGTTGTGTATGACATGAGCACCGTTTTGCATACATCACCGGGGCTTAACTTCGCCGAAAACAGCTATTTGGGATAAGTGTGCAAACTGCGAAGAATGAACTCAGCCTAAGCATTCATTCAAGTCTGATATGAAGTTTTGCTGTTGGCAAAAATGCGAACAACGAAGGCTCTGTTCAACCTCAGACAGTGCAGGAGTACGCCATTGACGTAGTTTCGTTTCGGTATTCTTCTCAAAAGGATCATCTTTTTGAAGAATAGAAGTTGCTTTCCTGGCGAATTCTTGCCTTTTAGTGTAGTCTCCATTTTCGTCCTGGCATTGTTTAACTTGTATGCCCACATTTGGGTGTTGAAAACCAACTCGTGGATAAAAAGCTGTGGAAACCGATCATGAGTGAATATGATCTTATCATAGCGGCAGAACTTGACCTGTAAACCACACAAACCGTCAATCTGCTGTCTCGTAAGAGACATGACCGTCGGAACTTTTGGCAGGAAAATGTACGCTGAGTCGAACAATGTACTTTGAGTCAGACAACATTTTAAAATAATTCGATAATTCTGAGATTTTTTTCGTATTTATCAATAAAAATACGTTGTGACCCCTCGCCGAGTCATTTTGACCCCTCGTTAGAATCGTCTCGCAGAGACGGTTCTACTGAGAGGTCACAACACATGCTTTTGCGGAGAACGGAGGATAATTATCCCTCGGTTATCCCTATTACCTCTTCTTATCTGGAGCATTGATCCATAGTTTAAAAATTCATTTGTTTGTTTGATGGAACTCTTTCTGCGACCTTTGTTTTCTGTGCATCTTCTGCTGAGACACTAACAAAGTCAAGGTCGCAATAGGCAGGGATGATGGTATTGTTATTGTTGCTGGTTTTTTTTTAGGTTGTTGTTGTTTTACCAAAACTACTTAATAACTGTGCAGAAGGGCCAAAAATGCCACCCAGCTGTGTACTCAGTATTCATATATTGTTTCGAAGTACAGAACATATCATTAAATAATGGGTTGGCTATGACTGTCGTCTATAGTAGGCTGGTGGCATCATTTCTCCAGGGTCCGATTGTAGAAAACCAACGATGGCGTTGGTGAACGAGGCGTAAGATTTGCAAATATATGATAGGCCTTCGAAAAAACGTTGCTGCTCTTGATGAAAAAAAATCTGACAAGCTTTTCAAAAGTTATTCACATTTTTTTCTTTTTGGAGCAACACTCTTGATGTTACCGGGACGCTTTGAACCACCTGGCCCAGGACGTAACCCAGCAGGCAAGAAGTATCGAAACAGCGTCATATCAACGTCACTACAACGTCAGGGTTCGAGGTTATAAATCTTGAGAATAATCTCAAACTCAAAATAAAGCACACTGACTGGCTGTTTCCGAGCATGTGCTCGGAAGCAGTCAATCAGTGTGCTTTATTACATGCTCGGAAGCAGCCAGTCAGTGTGCTTTATTTTGAGTTTGAGAATATGGCAGTTTTCATTAATTCGAAAAATTTGACTGTCTGAAATGTTTCTCGTTTTAGACTGAATTAGACAGGATAACGGGTTTCTCCGCTACTAAAGTGCAGGTGTACAACGGTTTTTTAGCTTCAAAGCAAACCGTCTTGTCACAAACTTAGCGGTACCTGTCAGCGGTATTATTAACACATTAATCACAAAACACGTGGCAATGCTCTTCAACATACGATGAAATCAATCGAATAATAATAGTGAAAAAGGATAAAAGTCAAGCCCGACTGCGTAAATAATGCGCTATAAAATGAGAACAGGACTCTGATTGTTATGATTATTATTATTATTTGATAGAAAAGTGCAGAGTTCCTGGTGGTTTAAAACGGCGGTGATAGTTTAGCAGTAGTGGGTAAGGATGAAACAATCTGCAAGAATAAGACACTCGGGCAATAAAGATAACGTAATTCGCCACCCGTGTACAAACTGGTAATACGAAGATGTATATATTGTACAGACCCTGATCAGCCGTGTTGCATGTAAATAATCTGCGCAATTGTTGATAATAAATGATGTGTGTGTGCGTGTGTGTGTGAAATTATAGAATTCGCTATCTGTTCGGCAACGTTTGCGCCGTCGGATGATCTGTGGCTAGCCTGTGCTGTTCGATTGTACAGAAAGATGCTGTCTAGTCTGGCGCTCTCAACTGGGAGACGGTGCCACCAAATACGCCAGACATTGCCATTTTCAGTTGTGGCGTTCTGAAAGAAATGAACTTGTCCGGCTTCAATTTCAGTATTAATTAGTTTCAACAACGTCGTATTAACGTCTGTGCGACAGTATGACGTCGCGCTGCTGTTGATACGACTAAGGGTCTGGCCACAACAAAGAGTAACTGACATATGGCATGTGATGATTTTCACACATATTTTCTTAATATCCGGGGCCCTGATCCCGTTCTCTTTGTTAAAAAAGTACATGTATGTGATGTACGATTTGTTTTTGAATAGCGTCTCTCTCAAGAAGGTTGTTACTGTAAATACTCTAACCAACCAGTGCAGCCGAGCAGACTGTTCGAAGTGTCTGTATGCTGCCAAATATACTTCCCAGGGCCCGTAGATTGTTTTGCGAACGAGGTACTCTGATCAGACTGGCATTATGTGCAGGCTGATCAGAGTTACGTGTTTGCAACAATCAAACGGTACATTTTTACACGGCATTAATCATGTGAAATCAGCTTATAATGTGTTATATAATTTGCACGGACAAATTTGTTTCATTGAGGAACCACCTGGGCACGAGCATTTTTGTATGGGAGTCTATGGAGAAAACGTCTCACGGTTACGCAATTTTCCAAGGAAGCGAAGTGTAATGTCCTGTAACTGAGCTGCAACAAGCAAAATGGGTGCTTAACGTATATGCTAACACACAAGACTCAAACCAGTCTGGATCAGTGCTGTCTGACCATAGCTTTGCATATAGCCTTCAGTTTCATCAAAATCCATACATGGTGTGTATGGACGACAGAGTTCTAATCAGACTGTGCCGCTGCGCAGGCTTATCTGAGTCTGTTTTTGTCGTGTATGACATGAGCACCGTTTTACATACATCACTGGGGCTTAACTTCGCCGAAAACAGCTATTTGGGATAAGTGTGCAAACTGCGAAGAATGAACTCAGCCTGAGCATTCCCTCAAGTCTGATATGAAGTTTTGCTGTTGGCAAAAATGCGAACAACGAAGGCTCTGTTCAACCTCAGACAGTGCAGGAGTACGCCATTGACGTAGTTTCGTTCGGTATTCTTCTCAAAAGGATCATCTTTTTTGAAGAATAGAAGTTGCTTTCCTGGCGAATTCTTGCCTTTTAGTGTAGTCTCCATTTTCGTCCTGGCATTGTTTAACTCGTATGCCCACATTTGGGTGTTGAAAACCAACTCGTGGATAAAAAGCTGTGGAAACAGATCATGAGTGAATATGATCTAATCATAGCGGCAGAACTTGACCTGTAAACCACACAAACCGTCAATCTGCTGTCTCGTAAGAGACATGACCGTCGGAACTTTTTGCAGGAAAATGTACGTTGAGTCAAACAATGTACTTTGAGTCAGACAACATTTTAAAAAAATTCGATAATTCTGAGACTTTTTTTTCGTATTTATCAATAAAAATACGTTGTGACCCCTCGCCGAGTCATTTTGACCCTCGTTAGAATCGTCTCGCAGAGACGGTTCTACTGAGAGGTCACAACACATGCTTTTGCGGAGAACGGAGGATAATTATCCCTCGATTATCCCTATTACCCCTTCTTATCTGGAGCATTGATTCATAGTTTAATTCATTTGTTTGTTTGATGGAACTCTTTCTGCGACCTTTGTTTTCTGTGCATCTTCTGCTGAGACACTAACAAAGTCAAGGTCGCAATAGGCAGGGATGATGGTACTGTTATTGTTGCTGTTTTTTTTTTTTTTACCAAAACTTCTTAATAACTGAAGGGCCAAAAATGCCACCCAGCTGTGTACTCAGTATTCATATATTGTTTCGTAGTACAGAACACATCATTAAATAATGGGTTGGCTATAACTGTCGTCTATAGTAGGCTGGTGGCATCGTTTCTCCAGGGTCCGATTGTTGAAAACCAACGATGGCGTTGGTGAACGAGGCATAAGATTTGCAAATATATGATAGGCCTTCGAAAAAACGTTGCTGCTCTTGATGAAAAAAATCTGACAAGCTTTTCAAAAGTTATTCACATTTTTTCTTGTTGGAGCAACACTCTTGATGTTACCGGGATGCTTTGAACCACCTGGCCCAGGACGTAACCCTGCAGGCAAGAAATATCGAAACAGCGTCATATCAACGTCACTACAACGTCAGGGTTCGAGGTTATAAAACTTGAGAATAATGTGCTCGGAAGCAGCCAATCAGTGCTTTATTTTGAGTTTGAGAATATACTCAAGTTTTATAATCTCGGGGCCTGGAAAAGTTACATTGAGATCAATATGACTGTGTTTCAACGCTATGTGTCTGCTGGGAACTTGACAGTGTGCATATCTCTGCATGTAGTAAGGATCACAATATTGCGAATGAAAATATTTCTACGCCATAACTATCTATGTAAAGTTAGTTCGGATTTCATTCTTTTGTTGTAGCTAACTAAATTCAAATGGTGGTGAAAAATGCTCGTATTTCATGATAATGGGACCCCCAAGCTCAAGCGTGAACCGGGACAAAATATAAAGGGGTTGTTAATTTTGCCGAACGTAAAAAAAAAAATATGTGTCGAAGTACAAATGTATCAGTATATGAGCGGCGCGACGAGAAATATAAAGCGGAGACTGAAATCAGCCCACTCAAATGCTCTACATTTTCCTTGACTCTCAAATGTGGACACGAGTAACGCTGACAGGACAGGATGATCTGAGTCTGCGCTGTGTTCGCACATGTCCAAATAACTCCCTTGAGTATACTTACATTCAGTTTGTAATCCGAAACAGTTTGCGAGTTGTATGAGTTTAAACCAACTTAATTCAGTTCATTGAGTGAAAATGCTCTTGAATAATGAAATTTATTAGCTTCATCCATTCTGAACACAGTCCATAAATCTTAGTAAGCATTAACAGAGACTAAATGAAAATTTTCATTTAACACAATTAATGAATGGGCTACTTCAAAGAGAAATAAAGTAGGCCATGATACAATTTTACATAGTTGACTTGTCAATGTTATAATAATGTGTCCAACCGTAAGAAGCAGACTGGACTTTTATCACTAATTTATTCACCTATTAGCTCACTTTTTGTGTATTTAGTTAGTTATTTATTACCCCAGATGTTTCGTAATACGATACATAATTGCATATGATGCAAACTGAGTGAAAAGAAACCGTATGACATGTACCAGATCAAACGTATTTTTTTTTTTGAATGAACAGCCTAAAAATCAGCTTTGGGCAGGTACAGGCTTAGCTGAGTCCCTGCTGTTCGTTGATGTCGCACAATCGTCTTTCTCGTGACATCACTTGTGAACTAATTCGAACTTAGCGACGAGAGTCCTGAGAGTCCTTTTAGCGAAGAAACAAGATGAGTGAGCCGGAACAAAAGTGAAATTTTTCAGTACGGGTACAGGTGATATCAAATTACTCTCAGAAGAATTTCAGCAACCCACCGGGTACATGACGTCGAAATGACGTCCTACTGACGTCGATGCGACGTCAGTACGTCGCATCGACGACTGACGTCGCATCGACGTCAGTACGACGTCATTTTAACGTCATGTGCCTGCTGGGAATAACAAAAGGCCGTAATAAAAGGATCCGACTCGGACAAATTGTAGGAAAATTAACGTAGTTTTTAGAGATATAAACTGAGATGCACAAACCATGCGAAAGAGAGGTGCCCAATGGTGAAAATACTTCCCATTCGGGAAAAAAAACTAGACCGGCATGCAGTTCGATATATACCCGCATGCACCTCAAAAGCACTACCTTGCTGTATCGACCCTACTGGTTACGATCATCAGAAAGCCGAAAAGAAAGTGAGCATATGGTAACTGCGAGTTGCGCACTGAGATATTGAGACGCCCCCTACTTACCAGAGCAGTTTATACCAACTGACCTCAGCAAAAGTCAAGAGATAATGAGCTAAAGTTTACTCTGGAAGCTGGTGACAACGTTCAAGGTCAATGGAGAACTTTGTAACGTTTTCACTTCCTACGTTTGATCAAATACATTATAAGATCAACTCTTAACCAAAACAAACTGGCCAGATAATGTGGATCCAGACAATACGGCTCATCCCAAATGGATTTGAAGTCTAGTTCTTTTGGTGTGTGCAAAGAACATCAATTACTGACCGTTCCAAGGCGATTCTTCAATTTTACGTATTTTTAGGTCCGCTTGTCTGTGGTCTTCTAGCAAAATGGTCACCTGTAAAGCTTCCCACTTTGCTCTCTCTCTCTCTCTCTCTCTCTCTCTCTCTGTAATTTATAATAGAAAATAGGTAAAAATAAATGTAACTGTTGTTTTTGATGACCGCCTATTTGGGAAGGAGCTGTTCAAATGAAATCAAAAACTGTAAGTTGCCTTAAATGAGTGTCTTGTCCATAGTCGAAGTCATCAGCTCAGCTGCATGCAGTCATGCATCAAGAGGTTATTTTTTTACTCTGGGTTGACAAAATTTTTCAATCGTTGGCCGGGCCGGGTTTCGAAGCCGCGACTTTGCAATAGCTATGCGCTCTAACAAATGGACTACGGCGTGACACACAATCACTAGAAAACTGTGCAGTCCAAAAGTCTGTAACTCTGGTAACACACGTTGGTTGGTTGTTTTGAGTTTAACGGCCCTTTGAGACAGGATTTCAGTCTATATCGGGCCGTCGAGAGAAAGAAGAGAGGTGTGATAGCTCGAGAAAAGTGTCCTAACAGCCCCACCTGCACCTACTGCAAGCACAGTAGGCCCTTGCCCCACCATTATCCAAATCAGTAGGACGCCACGGAATTGGAAGTTATACCCAGCACCATCTCACCACCCAACCACCCCGGTAACACACGTGAGAGTCGTCAGGCTAACAGTAATGCTTTAGTGTAGTGCACAAAACACAGGTTGGTCTGAGTCACCAAAGCCCACATTTGCCCTAACGCCCTTTTACGCGTCGGTAAAAGGGACGATGGGAAATTAGCGAGCTGCCCAGTCTGGGATTAGACTCTGCATTCGTACATAAATCCCGGGCTCGAGACCGTTGGAAGTGGGTATCTTTTCAGTCATAAACAGCCTTTCATTATCACCAACCCATCGTCCTGATATGGCTGAAATTATGTTAAAAAGGGCGTAAAATCGTTAATCATCCACCATCGACAAAATTTTATAGGTTTGATTTTCAACAAATTAATCTAATAAAGATAGCAGGCTAGTCAAAGCAGCTTATACACGTCGTTTCAAGCGCAGAAATTGATTGACACTTCCGGCTACTGATTACATCATCAATGGGCTGCCCGGTGTCTCTCTACCGTTATATTGTCACATGTACTCAACACAAAAGTCACAGGTCTTTGAGATTTTACAGCTATGTCTGTCACTGACCCGTTAAATCGTCTAGAGAAAGTAAACGTTGTAGACGCTCAGATTCCACGTAATTTAGAAAACTGCTGTATACTCAAGTTTTATAACCTCGGGGCCATGAAAAGTTACATTGATATCAATACGACTGTGTTTCAACGTTATGTGTTTGCTGGGAACTTGACAGTGTGCATATCTCTGCATGCAGTAAGGATCACAATACTGCGAATGAAAATATATCTACGGCATAACTATGTAAAGTTGGTTCGAATTTTCCTCTTTTCTTGTAGCTATAACTAATTTCAAATGGTGGTGAAAAATGCTCGTATTTCATGATAATGGGAGCCCCAAGCTCAAGCGTGAACCGGGACAAAATATTAAGGGGTTGTTAATCTTGCCAAACGAAAAAAAAATGTGTCGAAGTACAAATGAGCCGCGACACGAGAAAACCAACAATGTGGTTGTGCGGCCAGCGCAGACTCAGATCAGCCTGGGCATCCGCCCAGTCTGATCAGAGTCTTCGCTGTCCGCATGGCGGTAGCTTAGACCCTTGCCTATCCTTCAAGCCCTAAATGAAGAGTCTGATCGGACTGGGGGGATACCCAGGCTGATCGGAGTCTGCGCTGGGCGCACAGCCACATTGTTGGTTTTCTCGTGTCACGGCTCAAATGTATCAGTATCTGAGCAGCGCGACGAAAAATATAAAGATGTTTCGTAATACGATACATGGTATGATGCAAACTGAGTGAAAAGAAATCGTATGACATGTACCAGATCAAACGTTTTTTTGTTTGAATGAACAGCCTAAAATCAGCTTTGGGCAGGTACAGGCTTAGCTGAGTCCCTGCTGTTCGTTGATGTCGCACAATCGTCTTTCTCGTGACATCACTTATGAACTAATTCGAACTTACGTCACAGCGACGAGCAAGATGAGTGAGCCGGAACAAAAGTGAAATATTTCTGATGGGTACAGGTGATATCAAATTAATCTCAGAATAATTTCAGCGATAAAAGGTCCGACTCGGACAAATTGTAGGACAATTAACGTAGTTTTTAGAGATATAAACTGAGATGCACAAACCGTGCGGAAAAGAGGTGCCCAATGGTGAAATACTTCCAATTCGGGAAACAAACTAGACCGGAGGATTCAGTTTGATCACTTTACACAGATTTGAATGCCGGGCTGCATACCATGATGGCATAGCTTGCATTTTCAGGCGAGGCCTATCATATCGCGAGTGTGATGTCCATAGTCGAAGTCATCAGCTCAGCTGCATGCAGTCATGCATCAAGAGGTTAATTTTTTACTCTTGGTTGACAAAATTTTTCAATCGTTGGCCGGGCCGCGACTTTCTGTGCTATAGCTATGCGCTCTAACAAAAGGACTACGGCGTGACACACAAATCACTAGAAAACTGTGCAGTCCAAAAGTCTGCAACTCTAGTAACACACGTTGGTTGTTTGTTTTGAGTTTCACGGCCCTTTGAGACAGTATTTCAGTCTATATCGGGCCGTCTCCCAAAGAGAGGATGTGATAGCGAGAGAAAAATGTCCAAACAGCCCCACCCGCACCTACTGCAAGCACACTAGGCCCTTGCCCCACCATTATCCAAATCAGTAGGACGCCACGGAATTGGAGTTATACCCAGCAGCATCGCACCACCCAACCACACCGGTAACACACTTGAGAGTCGTCAGGCTAACAGTAACGCTTTAGCTGTTGTGCACAAAACACAGGTTGGTCTGAGTCACCAATGCCCACATATGCCCTAACGCCCTTTTACGCGTCGGTAAAAGGGGCGATGGGAAATTAGCGAGCTGCCAAGTCTGGGATTAGACTCTGCATTCGTACATAAATCCCGGGCTCGAGACGCGTTGGAAGCGGGTATCTTTTCAGTATCTTTTCAGTCATAAACAGCCCTTCATTATCACCAACCCATCGTCCTGATATAGTTGAAATTATGTTAAAAAGGGCGTAAAATCTTTATTCATCCACCATCGACAAAAATTTATAGGTTTGATTTTCAACAAATTAATCTAATAAAGGTAGCAGATCCGAATTTGTTAGCTAGTCAAAGCAGCTAAACATCTTTTCAAGCGCAGAAATTGATTGACACTTCCGGCTACTGATTACATCTCTCTACCGTTATATTGTCATGTGTACTCAATACAAGAGTCACAGGTCTTTGAGATGTTACAGTTATGTCTGTCACTGACCCGTTAAATCGTCTAGAGAAAGTAAACGTTGCAGACGCACAGATTTCACGTATTTTAGAAAAGGGCTATACACACTACCCCAAAACCATTGGCGTTCTCTCCTTCAGTCCTGTTTTCGTCATTTTTTTGTCCAGGTTTATATATGTACCATGTTTTCTGTCGCAAAAAAAACATACTTTTGTTTCAACAAAGCGTCCATTCAGATGCGACGTCATGTTGTCTACGAAAGCGACATAAACGTTTTAGCTGGTTACGGCAAACGACGTCATGATAACCATAGCAGGAAACAATGACGCTGCGTCAAAATGTATGCGCACGAACATTGAGGTGATTTCCCTTTAAGTAACTTCTACGCTGAAAATGAGGGTCCCCTTAAAATACCGTTCCTAGAACTATCAAATTTTCAGATTTTGTAATTTCATTTCTAAACTTAAATCAGTGAATCAATGTGAAACATTTTACAAATAACTATATTCATGTTTCAAGAAACGAGTTACGTATTAAATGTATCTTGTTTGGTATAGCCCCTCAAAATCAGCTAAAAACCACATCTATATCAAAAATTAATTATCAGTTTAAGTATGATCCAGTTGTTGTCAAGATGTTATACTAACCATAATTCATGCTGTATACCTCTTATATGTGTATAAGAAAATTAAAGGAATTCTGAGCCCGGTAATCTATACTTCAAGGCTGCAGAATGTGGGCTGTCAGGCACTCCAATACATTAGAAAAGCAGTATCTTGTTGAAATGTTTTTTCTTGATTCCCCATGTTACATAAAAGTGAACTATACCATCTCTGTATTATCCCAATTCAGCTTTAAAAGCATATCGATGAAAATGTCGCCTTGTCCAAACCCATTAACACAAGAAACTTTTCAGATTCAGATTTTGGTGTGTGTTTTTTCTGTTTCTTTTTTTTTTCAAAATAATAACCCAGTAATTATTTTACCTAGACTGACAACATATCTTATTTGGAGCCCAGGAAAACTATTTTAGAGCCCTAGCAGTTTAAACTGACACTTTTTAGGCACTGATTTCCTTATGGATTGTTGCTATAGGCTCAGCTTTAGTTCTATTTGATCAAATTTAGATTCTTTTCATCACCCATTGTCTTACACCTGTAACACGTACGGATATATATAGATTAACACAAACCCGATGCCGTGAGGTCGACTTCCGGTTTTCTGAATACCTACGATCGGGTTGCAGTCCAGGATTAACAGTACCGAAATAGACACTTCCAATAATACTGATGATAGTCAAGAAGTGAGTAAATTATCAATCGCAAATAAG
This sequence comes from Ctena decussata, assembly GCA_963989385.1. Classification (NCBI taxonomy): domain Eukaryota; kingdom Metazoa; phylum Mollusca; class Bivalvia; order Lucinida; family Lucinidae; genus Ctena; species Ctena decussata. The sequence goes on from OZ022507.1 coordinate 65,479,683, forward strand.
TTGCATCTTTTCACAACTGAAAACTTATTTTACATTGCTGTTTCTCAACATAAGTGATCTGTTTGCTGTAAATATGTTAATGATGGGTTGAGTAGTCTTCCCAAGCTTACTAAGTGTCAGCTTATCTTCCAACATAAACTGTTGTGCCCAGATGATTCGCCTCTTTCCTTGTTTTTTGTTTGATTCTTTAGTGCACGGACACTTGATGCAGTCAGGTGTTGGAGCCTTGCCTTACGCCTGTTCAATGTACAGGTACAAGCCAAGAGTGGTGAAAGATCCTACCTTTACTATGAAACAGACATTCTCCAAAAACCTGACCTATCCCCAAATTTCTGTTTCAAAAACTATTTTACCGGTTTCAAAATCTTTTAAAACTTTTAACTAAAAGAGGGGATATATTTACCCTAATTCTGAATAAATATTATAGCTTGACAAATACAGTAAGAGGTCTAAACATTAAAATTACTTTTCATGGTTGATTATCTATAGTCGTTTTTTGACATATTTTTCAAATTCGGTTGACCATAAAAGATATTTGTATAAGTCAACATATAAGTTTATGGTATCAGAATAATTCTCAGGGTACCTGCAATTCATTCAAATCATACTGTTAATTTGAGAGGTTCTAACTTAGCCCTACCCATCATGTCTGATATTGGGTTCTGCAAGGTGCAACCCTAAGCCCTGCAGTTCTTGAATTAAATTGATTAACCCAATTTATTAATTGGTTTACCCCAGGTAATCAAAATAGTAAGTATGAAGGAAATCTAAGCGTGGGCCATTTTGAAACATCCCCTTTATCATCAAATCAATATTTTTTCATCTCTATTTATTAAAATTCATTAATATCAAAACAATAAACCGAAGCATTATGTATATACGAAATTAACACAGACTGTTCACAGTACAAAAGACTCATCGTAGTATAATCAATGAGCATCATCAGTACATTCACACAAACTGAGTATTTAACGTTTCGCCTAACAGTTACTACTCATACCAGTCTGTGCGTCCGTGAACGCACTGTTACTATTCATACCAGTCTGAGTCCGTGAACGTACTGTTACTATTCATACCAGTCTGAGTCCGTGAACGTACTGTTACTATTCATACCAGTCTGCGTCCGTGAACGTACTGTTACTACTCAAACCAGTCTGTGCGTCCGTGAACGCACTCTTACTACTCATACCAGTCTGTGCGTACATGAACGAACAGTAACTACTCATACCAGTATGTGCGTCAGTGAACGAACTGTTACTACTCATACCTTGTACTTAAAAATGGTTTCCGTTCATTTTCTTTTGAAAAGATTAGTGTATTGGATTGATATTTTATACACAAGTATATAATCATAAAATTCAGGTCAAGTTTGATTTAGGGTAAATTCCGTTAATCATTATTGGAGTTATGGCCCTTTTTCGATTTTATTTTGTATAAAAAATGGTTTCCGTTCGTTATCTTTGAAAAGATCAATGTATTGGATTTATATTTTATACACAGGTATATAATTATAAAATACAGGTCGGGTTAAATTTAGGGTAAAATCCGCCAATAACTTTTGGAGTTATGGCCCTTGTTCAACTTCATTTCATACAAAAATGGTTTCCGTTTGTTAGTTTTTGAAAAGTTACTTGTTCCGGGATATTTTTTTGAAACGTTGCCTGGCATCCATTTCTGCGATAAGATACAGAATGTTTAGACTTGCTCCAGTCGGATATATTGAATTATTTGTCACTTATATATTTTTCTTCTTTTTCCTGCTCGATGTTTGGCTAGTCTAGAAATGAATTTTTCTCTTGTGGGTTTGTCAAGTCCGAGATATATTAGAAATCAGCCCCTTGCCTATAGACTAGCACAAAGAAGAAAAAAATATATATTCAAGAACATTTATGAAAAATCCAAATATGTATATTTCTAAGCCTTGGGCAAGGCTACAGAATGTTATCACATATCACAGTCATGACACCCCCCTCCACCCTACCCCCCCCCCCCCCCCCCCCCCCCGCCCCCACACACACCACCTCAGTATCATCAAAACCCAACCATATCATGCTTATATGACCGCCTCAGCCAGGCGGTAATAATGAGGGTAACAACATTTGAGTCGCGACACGAGATAACCAAACAAAATGGTTGTGCGCACAGTGCAGACTCAAATCAGCCTGGGCATCCGGCGAGTCTGATCAGACTCTCCGCTAGGCGCTTGAAGGGTAGGAAACCTCCGAGCGGAGAGCGAAGACTGATCAGAATGGGCGGATCTGAGTCTTCGCTGGACGCACGACCACTTTGTTGGTTTTGTCGTATAACGGCTCAATCGTATTGTATTGAGAACTAAAGAACAGTTTCCTGAACAGTTTCCATGCCATTAATTGTTTACAAGGCAATACGATCACTTTCAGAGGGAAAAACGGGTTTGCTACGTTTTCATTATGGTCTGTCTTCGTCTGAAGCAGTTACGGTTCTTGAGTAATAAATCACCACTATATTGTTACGTACAGACGAGAAAAGGGACATAACTCTATCAATAATGAACGCAACATAACCACACCGGGTAGGCGACAATCGAAAACGCTCTTAACAATCGATTAACGCGGATAAAAAAACGTTAGAAACAGCGTTTTCGATTGCAAATTGTCGCCAATTTGCAATCGAAAACGCTGTTTCTCACGATTTTTGATCCGCGTTCGTCGATTGCACGAGCGTTTTCGATTGCCGCCTACCCGGTGTGATAACGTACCCATGATCAAAAGAATTGACACAACAAGTAATTATCTTATATAAAAAATCAGCACTTTTGAGGGGAAAACGAGTGAGGATCATGTCTGTTTGCAATTGAATGTTATCACTGCAATGAAATATGCTTTTATTGGATATACAATAAATTAAAACAAGTATAAACAACTTAAGATCTACATATAAGTATAAACCGATTATTGGTCAGTTAGCAAAACAGTGTAATCCGCTTAGACAAAGTAAAAAACAATTTAAAAGAGTAACGCGAAATAATTTTGTGTTTATCATTCCTAAAGAAAGAAATGGAAGTCAGAACTGAGCTCAGTTCTAAGCGGAATTGGGCTTCTGTTCTTTTGATTGTTTTGGCTTGCTACAGATTTTCGCCACATCAATCATCTTCCTCATGCCCTTGTTTGTCGTCTTTCTCGGGCAATAACGGTTGAGGTGGTTCGGTGGGCATACCCAGCGGGCACGTGACGCTTGCGCTAATAAGTTAATACGGAGGCATCTCTTACCTGGTCTTTGCGGCTACTGCCCATCAGACACTTGACGTCACAATTACGTCGCATTGACATCGATGCGACGTAAATACGTCGCGTCGACGTCATTGTTACGTCGTGTGCCCGCTGGGTATGTCTCACAGATTAGTACAGGAAGTTCGGCTGGAAGAGGGATGGATGTCTACTTATCACTTCTTTTTGTTTCAAACTTCTGGACCCAGTTGTTCACAAAGGGCCGTTAACTTAAAAGTCGTTGGCCCAGGATTCGTTAAGTCTTCTAACACCCATAAAATCAAGTTTACTAATATTTTTGTTGTTAAAATGTGAAGAGCTTTTGCAATCTCCTCACATTTTTTTCGGCAAAATGGCACTCTTTTTGCGTACTGTAGTTTGAGGTTTTTTCTAATGTCTCGTCAACAATAACATCGATAGTTTTGAACGAATGGGCCCAGGAGTTTAGCGATACTGAAGAAGCTAAATGCAGAAATGCGCATCTATCGGCGCTTAATTTGGTAACGGTAAATTTATGACGTAGCCATGTTGTAAGCAGATGCGAACTGTGCAACTAGGCATTTCTTAAAACGATTTTTTGCAACGTGGTTCTAATTACCTTTCAAATTAAAATCTACAGGGAGCTCCTTCTAGAGCAGAGAACACATCCAAAAGAAGGCATATGGGCCATACTTCTTCAAGCCATCAAGCAATATTTACATTCTTGGTGTATTTACCATGTTTACTGAAAAGTCCTATAGTAAACCATTGGAACCTAATGTAGTTTACATTCCAATAATTACATTGAGCCACGCGACGTCAAAATAAATAATGACTCTCTACAGTCTGATTGGACATCGGCGACACCATGACGTCGTTCACGCTGTTCCGCTGCTAGCAGAAAAACTGCGTGTACATGTTTTCCTTTTTCAATTTTAACGCTTATATATGATTTTTCATCGAGGTTTTTATTGAAATGAATGTAAATATAAGCAATGGTTCATTCACTTTGCACGTGACCCAATGTAGTTTACACTTCGATAAACCTCAGAAAAATACAATTCATTTCTTAATTATTAAACAAACGCATGTGACAATTTTCTTTGACATGACCTTAAATTATGCAAAGCTAAACGCATGTGATTCCTACTATTAGTTGTTAAGCACTGCATTAAGTTTGCTTGGCCTAAGTCCAGTGACAATCACTATGGCGTCCAGTTAATTCCATACAAACAGTGGCTGTATTTTCACAGCCTAATTTTCCTATCCAAGTTTCGCTTGTTTCGTACAGACAGACGCAAGGGCCATTAATAATGGAAGTCGACCTTGTAAACCGTGACCCTAACAGCATCAACGACCATTTGAAGGTATGTAGATAATTTTTTCAACATCCAATATCTCTTATAATGAGAGTAATATAATAAAATAAGAGCGTGGTTCGTGGCCTAACGGCCTGACGATATCTCTCCGTACAGGGTGACCAACCATACCCTAAACACCATTTGCATTTTATCCAATCACACTTAACAAAATTTTTAACTCTCAGTATTCTACTTTGAAGAAATATGATTTTTAAACAGTATTTTGAATATTATTATAATCAAACTTTTGGGCAGTTATCTGCTTACTAAAAGTGAATGCTGTACTTAATACTTTATTGCAATATAAGAGTTATGATTCATTCTTTGTAAACCAGTGAAAGGTTTTGGGAACACATACAGCTGCATCAAACTGCGACAAGATTATAACATTTCAGAAGTAATAAAGTTTTCCATCATAAAACCATGAAATCTTTACTCAGTCGTCAAAACTTTTTCATCTGTATTTATTTTAATATTGAAGTATTCAAATTAGCTCCCTTTGAATGTTTGTGTAAATCTTAATGAGTAAATCATTTTGCAAATACATAAGCGAATGTGCTGCTTGTATAATACAAAGTTCTGCCAGCATTACTTTTTGCATATTACTTAATTCATTGGAAAAAGTGACCAATTAGAAATTTTGTTCAGTGTATTTGTTTCTTAAATCGCTCTCATTATTTAATAGGGGGTTGTCGGGCAATGGTGCTGGGTAAGTTTCAGTGTCGGGGCGCTACTAATTTGGATAATAGTAGGGCAAGGGGCCTACTGTGCTTGCAGTAGGTGCGGTGGGGTTTCTTTGGATATTTTTTCTCTTGCCTATCATACCTCTTTTCTCTCTCCCCCTCCCTCTGAGAGACAGCTCTATATAGACTGAAATACTGTCTCAAAAAGCCGTTTACCCCAAAACAACCAAACCAACCAACACATTTTATAATATACTTAAGGACAAAAGTTCTGCACGGATGTTAAATTAACATCCGTGCAGAACTTTTGTCTTTAAGTATAACAACACGCAGCAAATGCGTAGTATATTCACAGGGTATAATCGATTCCGCCAATTTTCGCTTCCTGCAGAGACTGTCCGTCATATTTGGCTTCCGCCGAGACTGTCCGCGAACTCTTGCTTCCTGCAGAGACTACTGTCCTCGTAAAATGGCTTCCTGCCGAGACTGTCCGCGTGACTCTGCTTCCTGCCGAGACCCTCGGCAGGAAGCAGAGTCACGCGGACAGTCTCTGCAGGAAGCCATTTATCATGTACAGATGTCTCGGCAGGAAGCAAGAGATCGCGGACAGTCTCGGCGGAAACCAAATATGATGTACAGTCTCTGCAGGAAGCGAAAATTGGCGGAATCGATTATACCCTGTGATAGTGCTAGTTAATAAAGTGGATTGTTTCTTCTTACAGGTGCAATTTGAGGATGTTCTTGCAGAACCTGAAGGCACCCACAGTCTTGACTTTGTCTGGAAATGTTCCAACTCGTGTTTCACCCTCTGGCTCAGCCTGTGTTACAAAATAGCCACTCTTTGCCTTGGTTGCTGTATTGCTGCCATATGGGGCTGTGAGTTTGCCCAGCTCGCCTTCTACCACGTTTGGATAATCACCCCGTGCCTCAAACACTGCGAGATCGACTGCGCTGTTTGGAGAAGACTGTTCAAGGTCTGTATGGGCTGCTGTGTGGAACCATTGTGTGAATCCTGCGGAGCAATGTTTAATGCCTTTAAGAAATAGTTTCTACGCACTGATGCCATACTTTCATCTATGCAGCTAAACGATCGTTTATGTACGACTCGGAGAGGACAGGTTATTAAAACATGACGCGATGGTCTTTCAAGGTGTCACTAAAAGAGCAAAACACGGAATAAATTTGGATATTGTTATATTGGCTTAAAAAGATACAACATATTTCCTTGTGCATTAGCCCAGTCATGTCTTTTAACCTGGGTCCGAGGTTATAAAACTTGAGTATAATCTCAAACTCAAAATAAAGCACACTGATTGGCTGCTTCCGAGCATGTGCTCGGAAGCAGCCAATCAGTATGCTTTATTTTGGGTTTGAGAATGTTCTCAAGTTTTTTAACCTCCAGGCCTGTTTTTAGGACATGTGCAAACAGTGAAGACGCAAAAAAAAAAAAGCGACGTATGATCAGAGTCTACACTGTTTCCTTACACAAATTTCTATGCAAAATTCAGTGAAATGAAAACATTCACCACAAACCCTAAAGCTAGGAATGGACTGGTCCAAAAGATAAGGACGGACAAGTCCACTAGTCGAAAAAGGGTAAAACATTTTAATGTTGACGAAGCTTAGTATGTGATAATATTTATTGTTACATTTCATTAAATAAACATCTGTCAATGTTGTTGATTTTTTGTATCTCGGTCCTTTCTCTTGGATGACCCCATTTTACGTCCTTTCCAGCTGTATTTCAGTCATATCAGGACGAACGGAGGGTGTCAGTGAAAGGCTGTGTACAATGGAGCCCGGTTAAGTTTGAAACGACTTCCGCTTCAGCGGGAATCGAACCGGGGAATGTTAGATCAGCATGCCAGGGCTTAACCGTAAGAAATATAAGCCAATGTTATATACTAAAGCCTGAGCTCCATCTGGTCTGGTCATCAATGATAAACTACGGAATCATCAGATAGTGATGTATTGCCGTACCCCCCATCTCCCTCCAACACACACACACACATACACTTTAAAGTGTATGGGTAACCAGAATTTCCCCCCGCCATTTTTCATAGAGAGATAACACAGGTTATAATCGATTCCGCTTATCTTCACTTCCTGCCGAGACTTCTGTACATCATATTTGGCTTCCGCCGAGATTGTCCGCGATCTCTTGCTTCCTGCCGAGACTCCTGTACATGATAAATAGCTTCCTGTCAAGACTGTCTGGGTGATTCTGCTTCCTGCCGAGGCTCTCGGAAGGAAGCAGAGTCACGCGGACAGTCTCGGCAGGAAGCCATTTTTCGAGGACAGTAGTCCCTGCAGGAAGCAAGAGTTTGCGGACAGTCTCGGTGGAAGCCAAATATGACGGACAGTCTCTGCAGGAAGCGAAAATTGGCGGACTTGTTTATACCCTGTGGATAACCTTTCTGCTTCCCAAGACGATGAAGCCCTTTCCAAATAGGGCCAACTGTTGTTGTTTTTTAAAACAAGACTTTGCTTCCAGATTAATCTACCAGGAAAGCGAACACTAGGGGAGAGTCGGGTAACTTCGGACAGGCGGGTAAATTCGAACATACCATTGCAAACAGTGAAAATCCAGATGAGACGGTTCATAATGAGCCGTCTCATCAGGATTTTCACTGTTTGCCCGGTTAATTTTGTTTTAATTCCAAAGAACTGACATATAAAGGAAACAATGTCAGTGTCCGAATTCCCCCCCCCCCCCCCATGTCCGAAGTTATCTGACTCTCCCCTATTGAGCTGCGACACGAGAAAACCAACAGAGTGGCATGTGCGCCCAGCGAAGACTCAGACCAGCCTGGGCATCCAACCAGTCTGATCAGAACCTTTTGCTGTCCGAATGGAGCTAGCCTGGACCCGTAGCTACTCTTTAAGCGTACAGCGAAAACTCCGATCACACTGGGCGGATGTCCAGACAGATCTGATTCCTCGCTGGCCGCACATGCCACTTTGTTGGTTTTCTCGTGTCGTGGCGCATTTGGTAAACTTGTCCCTTATGTAAATATATCACAGAGGAGTAAATAATCGTAACCCGACCGGAACTCGAACCCAGGTTAAAGACGTTAAAAGACTGGGTATTTACAGAATGTGCTAGTATACCGAGCACCCATCAAGTGATTACGTTGCTCTCTTTCTCTTTCTCTGCAAAGCGGGTATTAGTGAGGCTTAAGGAACTATACACACACATCAAATCCCAATTATAAAACCTGTCCCACATCACAAACAGATACGATCAATACCGGTCATGCTACGATCCATGTCAGTCTATTTTAAGAAAAATCCTTGATATGGTATATGCAAGTCCGGATATTGGACTGGTATTGAGCGTATAAACAACAATTGTTCCTAAAACGGACTAGCTAGCATCGTACCATGACTGTTAAGCAGCGAATCTGTTACCATTTGAATAAATATAGTGGAGTAATAAAAGGTTACAGAAATAACACAGAACAAGATTCCGGCGATTCTGTCATACTTGTTCCAAGTTAAATGGTTCAAAAGCCCCTTTTCCACGATTTCTGTCCCAGTGATTAAGCGTGTCAAGAAAAAGCATATGAGCCGCGACATGACAAAACCAACAATGTGGTTGTGCGCCCAGCGCAGACTAAGATCAGCCTGGGCATCCGCATTGAGGTAGCTTAGAGCCTTAGCTACCCTTTGAGCACTTAACGAAGAGTCTGATAAAACTGAGTGGTTGCCTAGGCTGATCTGAGTCTTCGTAGGGCGCACAGCCACATTGTTGGTTTTGTCCTGTCGCGGCTCATATCATAAAATACGATTGAACCTTTACTTTTAATGACACTATGTCACTCGATATGCATAAACTGCTTCATATAGGGAGAACAAGTTAAATCTTTCAAAAAATTCTGACAAAAAGTAATAAAACATGTTTTTTTTTTTTGGTTTTTTTTTAATTTAGAAACCCCTTTTTATCTGGTTCTCCGTTAGGCAATTAGGACCCTTGCCCTGTTGCCCAGGACAAATCACTAACATTGCACGGATTCACGGGACACACGGAAGTGAAATTTCATGCAAAATGCATTGTGGCAATGAGTGGGACTATTTGGTACCAAAGAAATTGCTTCTCTTTGACATGGAAGAACCACAATGTTTAAATATAGGGATCAAAAATGGTTTTTCATGCATTAATGTTTACAAGATCTCAAGGGAGATGTTGAAAACCGATTCGGCCTCGGTTTTTAACATCTCCGTCGAGACTTTGCAAACGTTAATGCATTGGAAAAAATGTTTGATCACTATTATTGCATACATTCGACTATGACGAAACTGATGGCGCACTATTTTTCGGCCTCATCGCCATTACCTTGCTGATTCCTACACGCACTCTGCATGCTTATAAAATTCCTCTCAGCTACCGTGAATGTTTGGGCAGCCTTAAGCAGCATTTCACAAGTCATAATCATCAGGCTTCATCAAATTTTCACTCGATGTCGTCTGCACTTTCATAACTCTTCTGTTAAAATCTTTAATCATTATCTTCAGCTGCAGTCTTGCCGCTGGTTTCTGTACCGACGGAGTAGTGCCCTGCAACTTGCATACAAAAAGTCGCTAAGGTGGTCATTATCGGCGCGTGAAAATCCATGTTAATTTATTGTTTTGTGTTCGTTAAAACATGCCTATTAATAGCGCGTGACGCCGATATTTAATGTCTACTTAAGCTCTGTGAAGAGTTCCATTATATGTCTATGAGTCTGTGAGACTTCCGTGAAACACGGAAATTCCATGGATTCACGAAAGTCACGGAAATTTTAGGTACATTTTCATCAAAGTTTGTAGGTTAAGCGCTGGTCTGCTGATCTAGTAGTTATTTATTTAATTTATTTTCATAAAAAGCACAAACTTTCAAGACCCCAGCCCAAGGATGCTTAAGATGAGACCTGGGTCCAATCGGCCCACTGAAACTCAGAGAAGAAACTTTTTTTCAGTTTTTTATTTATTTATTTTTTTTTTTTTTTTTCATTTTTTTTTTTTTCATTTTGTTTTCCATTGCAACCAGTAAGGAGAGAAGCACATAGCTGACAGAAGCTTTCTTAAGAAACATTTGTATAAAAGTTTTGTCAAAATATCTGCAATGGCTTAGCAGTGATTTTTTTTCAATTTTCTCAACCATTAGTCAGTGCAAGTCTAAGTTGCCATAGCAACCAAACTATAGAGCCGATTTTCATTTAAAAAAAAGCAAATTTTTAATCCCCAAGCACAAAATTGGTACAGATGAAATCTGGGCCAAAGGGATCCAGTGGCTTCAGAGGTGATATTTTTTAAGTATATTCGCTTCAAGGTTTGCATGTGTAGGTATATTTTTTCCATTTTTTTTTTTTTTTTTTTTTTTTTTTTTTGAGTTTGAGAATGTTCTCAAGTTTTATAACCTCCGGGCCCCTGTTTTTAGGACATGTGCAAACAGTGAAGACCCAGTTTAGACGCAAAAAAAAAAAAACAAAAAAAAACGCGACGTCTGATCAGAGTCTACACTGTTTCCTTACAGGAATTTCTATGCAAAATTCAGTTGAAATGAAAACATTCACCACAAACCTAAAGCTAGAAATGGACTGGACCAAAAAGTAAGGACGCACAAGTCCACTAGTCAAAAAAGGGTAAAACATTTTAATGTTGACGAAGCTTAGTATGTGATAATATTTATTGTTACATTTCATTAAATAAACATCTGTCAATGTTGTTGATTTTTTGTATCTCGGTCCTTTCTCTTGGATGACCCGATTTTACGTCCTTTGCAGCTGTATTTCAGTCATATCAGGACGAACGGGGGATCGCAATGAAAGGCTGTGTACAATGGAGCCCGGTTAAGTTTGAAACGACTTCCGCTTCAGCGTGAATCGAACCTCAGCAGGCGAGGGCTTAACCGTAAGAAATATAAGCCGATGTTACATACTAAAGCTGGAGCTCCATCTGGTCTGGTCATCAATGATAAACTGCGGAATCATCAGATAGTGATGTATTACCGTACTCCCCACCCCCACCCCCAACACACACTCATACACATTAAAGTGTATGGGTAACCAGACTTTTTCCCCCGCCATTTTTCATAGAGAGATAACACAGGGTATAATCGATTCCGCTTATTTTCGCTTCCTGCCGAGACTTCTGTACATCATATTTGGCTTCCGCCGAGACTGACCCCGATCTCTTGCTTCCCGCCGAGACTTCTGTACACGATAAATGGCTTCCTGTCGAGACTGTCTGGGTGATTCTGCTTCCTGCCGAGGCTCTCGGAAGGAAGCAGAGTCACGCGGACAGTCTCGGCAGGAAGCCATTTTTCGAGGACAGTAGTCCCTGCAGGAAGCAAGAGTTCGCGGACAGTCTCGGTGGAAGCCAAATATGACGGACAGTCTCTGCAGGAAGCGAAAATTGGCGGACTTGTTTATACCCTGTGGATAACCTTTCTGCTTCCCAAGACGATGAAGCCCTTTCCAAATAGGGCCAACTGTTGTTGTTTTTTAAAACAAGACTTTGCTTCCAGATTAATCTACCAGGAAAGCGAACACTAGGGGAGAGTCGGGTAACTTCGGACAGGCGGGTAAATTCGGACATACCATTGCAAACAGTGAAAATCCAGATGAGACGGTTCATAATGAGCCGTCTCATCAGGATTTTCACTGTTTGCCCGGTTAATTTTGTTTTAATTCCAAAGAACTGACATATAAAGGAAACAATGTCAGTGTCCGAATTCCCCCCCCCCCCCCCCATGTCCGAAGTTATCTGACTCTCCCCTATTGAGCTGCGACACGAGAAAACCAACAGAGTGGCATGTGCGCCCAGCGAAGACTCAGACCAGCCTGGGCATCCAACCAGTCTGATCAGAACCTTTTGCTGTCCGAATGGAGCTAGCCTGGACCCGTAGCTACTCTTTAAGCGTACAGCGAAAACTCCGATCACACTGGGCGGATGTCCAGACAGATCTGATTCCTCGCTGGCCGCACATGCCGCTTTGTTGGTTTTCTCGTGTCGTGGCGCATTTGGTAAACTTGTCCCTTATGTAAATATGTCACAGAGGAGTAGATAATCGTAACCCGACCGGAACTCGAACCCAGGTTAAAGACGTTAAAAGACTGGGTATTTACAGAATGTGTTAGTATACCGAGCACCCATCAAGTGATTACGTTGCTCTCTTTCTCTTTCTCTGCAAAGCGGGTATTAGTGAGGCTTAAGGAACTATACACACACATCAAATCCCAATTATAAAACCTGTCCCACATCACAAACAGATACGATCAATACCGGTCATGCTACGATCCATGTCAGTCTATTTTAAGAAAAATCCTTGATATGGTATATGCAAGTCCGGATATTGGACTGGTATTGAGCGTATAAACAACAATTGTTCCTAAAACGGACTAGCTAGCATCGTACCATGACTGTTAACTCTTTCGGTGCCAAAGTCGCAAAAATGCGACATTGCAAACAGCGTATATCCAGATCAGCCGGCTCTTAAAAGAGCCGTCTGATCAGGATCTACACTGTTTGCTATTCAATTATGAACTTAAAAAGCCTGATTTTATGAAAAATGTCTTTAGATTGTTAAAATTTCCAGTTACAAATCTGTCGTCTGATGATTTGAGCAGACGAAAATTTGTCGTCTGAAAAATTTGGCGCCGAAAGAGTTAAGCAGCGAATCTGTTACCATTTGAATAAATATAGTGGAGTAATAAAATGTTCTACGACAGAAATAACACAGAACAAGATTCCGGCGATTCTGTCATACTTGTTCCAAGTTAAATGGTTCAAAAGCCCCTTTTCCACGATTTCTGTCCCAGTGATTAAGCGTGTCAAGAAAAAGCATATGAGCCGCGACATGACAAAACCAACAATGTGGTTGTGCGCCCAGCGCAGACTAAGATCAGCCTGGGCATCCGCATTGAGGTAGCTTAGAGCCTTAGCTACCCTTTGAGCACTTAACGAAGAGTCTGATAAAACTGAGTGGTTGCCTAGGCTGATCTGAGTCTTCGTAGGGCGCACAGCCACATTGTTGGTTTTGTCGTGTCGCGGCTCATATCATAAAATACGATTGAACCTTTACTTTTAATGACACTATGTCACTCGATATGCATAAACTGCCTCATATAGGGAGAACAAGTTAAATCTTTCAAAAAATTCTGACAAAAAGTAATAAAACATGTTTTTTTTTTTTTTTTTTTTTTTTTTTTTTTAATTTAGAAACCCCTTTTTATCTGGTTCTCCGTTAGGCAATTAGGACCCTTGCCCTGTTGCCCAGGACAAATCACTAACATTGCACGGATTCACGGGACACACGGAAGTGAAATTTCATGCAAAATGCATTGTGGCAATGAGTGGGACTATTTGGTACCAAAGAAATTGCTTCTCTTTGACATGGAAGAACCACAATGTTTAAATATAGGGATCAAAAATGGTTTTTCATGCATTAATGTTTACAAGATCTCAAGGGAGATGCTGAAAACCGATTCGGCCTCGGTTTTTAACATCTCCGTCGAGACTTTGCAAACGTTAATGCATTGGAAAAAATGTTTGATCACTATTATTGCATACATTCGACTATGACGAAACTGATGGCGCACTATTTTTCGGCCTCATCGCCATTACCTTGCTGATTCCTACACGCACTCTGCATGCTTATAAAATTCCTCTCAGCTACCGTGAATGTTTGGGCAGCCTTAAGCAGCATTTCACAAGTCATAATCATCAGGCTTCATCAAATTTTCACTCGATGTCGTCTGCACTTTCATAACTCTTCCGTTAAAATCTTTAATCATTATCTTCAGCTGCAGTCTTGCCGCTGGTTTCTGTACCGACGGAGTAGTGCCCTGCAACTTGCATACAAAAAGTCGCTAAGGTGGTCATTATCGGCGCGTGAAAATCCATGTTAATTTATGGTTTTGTGTTCGTTAAAACATGCCTATTAATAGCGCGTGACGCCGATATTTAATGTCTACTTAAGCTCTGTGAAGAGTTCCATTATATGTCTATGAGTCTGTGAGACTTCCGTGAAACACGGAAATTCCATGGATTCACGAAAGTCACGGAAATGTTAGGTACATTTTCATCAAAGTTTGTAGGTTAAGCGCTGGTCTGCTGATCTAGTAGTTATTTATTTAATTTATTTTCATAAAAAGCACAAACTTTCAAGACCCCAGCCCAAGGATGCTTAAGATGAGACCTGGGTCCAATCGGCCCACTGAAACTCAGAGAAGAAACTTTTTTTCAGTTTTTTTTTTTTTTTTTTTTTTTTTCATTTTTTTTTTTTCATTTTGTTTTCCATTGCAACCAGTAAGGAGAGAAGCACATAGCTGACAGAAGCTTTCTTAAGAAACATTTGTATAAAAGTTTTGTCAAAATATCTGCAATGGCTTAGCAGTGATTTTTTTTCAATTTTCTCAACCATTAGTCAGTGCAAGTCTAAGTTGCCATAGCAACCAAACTATAGAGCCGATTTTCATTTAAAAAAAAGCAAATTTTTAATCCCCAAGCACAAAGTTGCTACAGATGAAATCTGGGCCAAAGGGATCCAGTGGCTTCAGAGGTGATATTTTTTAAGTATATTCGCTTCAAGGTTTGCATGTGTAGGTATATTTTTCCTTTTTTTTTTTTTTTTTTTTTTTTTTTTTTTTTTTTTTGCATTTTGGATTCCATTGCAACCAATAAAAATGAGCAGAAGGCAAAAGAGATAAAAGACTTCTCAAAAACATTTCTATCAAAGTTTTGTCAAAATATCTGCAATGGCTTAGCAGTTTATATCATTTTTCAATTTTCCCCATTATAAGAAATCGTTGCCATAGCAACCAAACTGAGCTCCAAGTTTCATAAAAATACATTTTTTAAACATAGCCCAAGGATGCTACAGATGAAACCTGGACCCAGTCGGCTCAGTGGCTTCAAGAGAGATAATTCTTAAAGCTTTATTTTCCATTCTGTGTATTTTGGTTTCCATGGCAACCAATGATTTTCATAAAACACATAAAATTATGCTACAGACGAAACCTGGGCCAAATTGGCTCACTGGCTTCAGAGAAGATACTTTTACATTTTTTATTTATATATTTATATATATATATTTTTTCCAGTTTTTGCTTTTTGGTTTCCACGGGGCAACTATTCAAACGAGCAGTGGGCCTAAACACATACAGCTGATTGAAGAATTCTCAAAAAAACATTTCTATTAAAGTTTTGTCAAAATATTTGCAATCGCTTGCTGTAAATTTTATTTTCCAAATCCCAAACTATAAGACAGTGCAAGTCTTAGTTGCTATAGCAACCAAACTAAAGAGCAATTTTCATTAAAAACTCAAACTTTCAATTTCCAAGCCCTATGATGCTACATATGCTACGGGCCCAATCAGCCCAGTGACTTTAGAGGAGAAATTATTTTTTATTCTTCAGTTTTTTGCATTTTAGGTTAACATGGCAAAATGAGCGGTAGCCAAAACATTTATCATATGACGTCGCTGTTATTAAATGGATAAAGTCGAGTCATAAAAATCGTATGACCACACGTGTAATAACACTTTAGCGTATCAACAATGCGTTTTCTTATTGAAATTATGTTCATTTTGAAGACCATATAATCCCTGTTTAAAGGGTCATATGGGGAATAGAATCTAACACGATTGGTCATTACATATGAAATTTATGAAACTCGCCAAAGGCTCGTTTCATAAATTTCATACGAAACGACCATTCAGACCCTCCATATAGCTGATAGAAGTCTTCTAAAGGAACATTTCTTTAAACGTTTTGTCAAATTATCTGCAATGGCCTAGCAGTAAATGTTTCCCCATTATCAGTCTATGGGAACTCTAAGTTGCCATAGCAACCAAACTAAAGAGCTGATATTCTTTATGAAAAAACTTCAATCCCCAAGCCCAAGGATGCTACAGATGAAATTTGGGCCCAACCGACTCACTGGCTTCTGAGGAGATGTTGTTTGAAAGTGTTGACGACAGACAACAGCATACGACGACGACGACGGACAAATGCCTATACTATGAGCTCCTCCGGAGCCTTTGGCTCTGTCGAGCTAAAATACATATTTCGTCTTTCTTTAAAGGCCCCATTGCTCTATCAGCATGAAATATTTTATAAGGAGGTATGGCTGCAAGCTTCTCACTGTAGTTTCGATAAAAATTTCATGCCGATAGAGCAATGGCCCTTTAGTCAATTAAATCGAAAATTGGTGTAGAAATCTATAGCTGTAAAATATATGACACGCAGTATAGTTGTTGCTTTGTTGCCATAAACAGCAGCTGGACATGAGTGAAACGTGGTCCAGTTTTGAATCAGGTACATTTTGTCCGGCTAAGTTCTTTCTCCAGCAGTGAATAAATTACGGAGCTTCAAATGCTGCTGGCTAACTGCCTGTGACCAAAAATGCACAGGCACGTTTTGAATTTTATCTCCATGCCCCGGAGACCTCTGGGCACCAGAAACGAGAATTTTTCTCCCTTAATGATAAATCCTTTAAAAAATAAAGCTTACTGTGGAAAACTAACGTTTTTACGGGTTTTCCTATGCGCCTGGTTCTGGGTGGAACAGCAGCCTTTTGATTTTCTACATAATATTGACCCGCAACACGAGAAAACTAACAAACGGGCATGTGCGCCTAGCCCAGACATATCGGCCTGGGCATCCGTCCAAGCTGACCAGAGTCTTCGCTATACGCTTTAAGCATAGCTAAGCGTCTATGCGGACAACCAAAACTCTGATAGGGGTGGTCTGGTGGTGCGATGGTGCTGCGTGTAACTTCCAGTGCCGGGGCGTCGTGCTGATTTGGGTTATAGTAGGGCAAGGGCCTGCTGTGCTTGTAGTAGGTGCGGGTGGGGGTTGTTTGGGCGATTTTTCTCTCATCTATCATTTCTCTCTTCTTTTTCCCTCCTCTGGGAGACGGCCCGATAGAGACTGAAATATTGTCTCAAAGGGCCGTTAAACCCAAAACAATCAATCAAAACTCTGATCAGACTGGGCGGATGCTCAGACTGATCTGTGTCTTCGCTGGGCGTTCATGCCACTTTGTTGTTTTTGTCATGTCGCGGCTCAATTTCCTTATTTATATGTTGTTGTTGGTTTTATTATTTTACGTTCACGGTGAACAGCTATGGTCATGTTGGGACGGTCAGTTACCCTAACCACACTATTCCTGGGCAAGCTTAGACCTCCTAAGCGGTCAACCAGTAATAAGTGCACATACGTTTGCCAGTAACTGACAATTACCCTTCTCTTATTTATATGAAAACATGTTCATCTAAACCTCTGCTACTGATAGTAAGCTTCAAGTGATGAGTGTTGATAGTCTACCGTCTAAGAAATAGACTGAAAGATACTGTCTCGACGAGTCGTTTAACCCCAAACAACCAACCTAGCTAACCTTCCAAGAACATGCAGGTAGGTTTCGAATGGTCCAAGCTACTGAGGGCGCTAGCTGAGGATATACGATTGTTTGTGTTGTTTTAGCCGTGCTCTCAATGCTTTGTTATATAGCTCTCAAGATCCTGTTGCTGAAGTTAGTTCTTGGTTCATGTTTTTTTATTCCTACCCAGCGGGCACATGACGTCATAATGACGTCGCACCGACGTCGATGCGACGTCCTCACGTCGCATCGACGTCATTTGGACGTCATGTGCCCGCTTGGTAGTCATAGGCTATTTGCTGCCTATAAAACAACACGTATCTTCTTATTAACATGATTTTCTTTCTTCACTGGTATTTTATAACTATAACGAATACATAACTTGGAACTGACTTTCAGGATTTTGTCTTGGCATTTTCTTGCTTTTGTCTATTAAATCTATTACAAAGGTTTAAGCTTAAGTGAAGGAGAGTACAATAATTTAATGAGACAGCCATAACTCATGCACATTTATGCATCACAATCGAGAAGATTAATAGTTACACAAATACACTGAATGCAACTATGCTTTTATTTGTATGCAAATTACGTAACAACAGACAAAGAATGTTTACCGTTCTAAAGGTTGTTACATTGAAAAAGTTACTCTCTTGTAAAATACAGTAGATCTAGTAAATAAAATAACGAGCATTTTTCAAAAGAAACATTTTCGTTTTAAAATACATTTTTTTTTTCAAAAAAAATATAGATAAGTTATGTATTTATTTCATAGTGACGCGTGGTAGTTTTAGAGAGTCTTAGCAAAATGGCCTGCATGGATAGATAGATAGTAGTTGCTAAGCATACTATTGTTGCAGGGGAAGGGCTATAACTAATGCTGTGAGAACTAGTAGCCCGACCCCTTAGGTATGTCACTGTGGCAACAATATATGTTTAAACTTAACAACAGTAACAATAATTATAATAAAACAGAATAGTCATCTATTCTCTGTAAAGGTTTATACAATACGGGCGCGGAGTACAAAAAGGGCCCACACAGCATCTGTGAGCAATGACTACTTAAACTGTCCTCAATATCCAGCTAGATAGTCCATAACTTATGCCAATGTGTTTATCGTGGACCATGTTTGGTTTGTGCGCAGAAAGACTTCTGATCAGCAGGTTGCTTTGAGTTTGCTTTGCTGTTCGCACAGGCAATAAGAGGAGGAAAAAAGCACCTTTTGTGCCGAAGGTCAATATATGAGCCATGATACGGCAAAATCAACAAAATGGCATGTGCGCACAGCGAACACTCAGATCAGCCTGGGCATCCGCCCTGTCTGATCAGAGTGTTCGCTGTGCGCGTAAAGGGTAGGTAAGGGTCTAAGGTACCCCCATGCTGGCAATAAAGATTCTGATTAGACTAGTCGAATAACCAGGCTGATCTGAGTCTTCGCTCGGCGCACATGCCACTTTGTTGGTTTTCTCGTGCCGCGGCTCATATATAAAAAGCTTATCAAAGTGTATAACAAAATTATACGTCAACATGTATTCATCAAAATCCTCATTATCCGACAGCGAAACAAAAATAAGATAATCCGATTTGACAAAAGTAAGATTTAAAAACAAACTAAATTCATGGGTTGTCGTGCTGCACAGAGTTTATTTTTGCAGAAATCATTCGAAACGATAATCATTTTACAGAAAAGGGTATTTATGAAAGAACTGCTAAGTTTTAATATTTATACTGTACGCATAATATTGTACCAACTTCATAGCATATTTTAAGTTGCATAAATAATGATTACATATTTTATACAGAATTATGCATTTAATTTGTTTGCAGGCAAAAGAAAGTTTGTCGACAAACGCATTTTAAAAATACTTTTGTTTGGCCTGAATAAAGTACTTATCACTATGGCTTCCAGTTAATTCCGTATAAAATAGAAAGTGTATTAGCCCACAAAGATTATTATCCATATAAACCTCAAGGTTTCGAACGGACAGTTTCGGACAGACTGACACACATAACCATCAGTCATGGATGTTGATCTGGTTAATCGTGATCCAAACAACATTAATGACCATTTGAAGGTAATTAAAATTTTTGATTAGTATCACTTTTCTTCTTCTTTTATGCGCCAAAAAGTTGACGTCTGCAAAATTAAAAAAAAAAGCTTCGTCCAAGCTATATCATATATATCATATAGACTCCAAAGACGAAAGAGAAACAGCACGGATCCAGATGAAGTGGCTCATGATGAGCCGCCTCATCTTGATCTACGCTGTTTGTAAACTCAATTATTTTCGTTTTTGGTGGTTTTATTAAGAGAGCTAAACGGTCGTACTGAGAAAAAAAGATTATCCATTGCCAAGCGAAATCGTATAATAAAAACATATTCCTCACCTTGATATAGCCACACAGTACTGAAAATTCAGTTTTTGGATGTCGGGTAGTATTAAGTTTGTGAAAAATGACCGCACTAATAGTTCTTTGATTTTCCTACAAAATATATCATCAAATTTGTAATTTAGAATGCTAGGCGAACACATCATTTTTGACTTTAGACTTGCGTTTCAAGGAAAACGAAGAAAAAAAAAAAACAACACAAACTCAGTAACTTTTTGCTTATCTTATACTATTAGAGAATGACGGAAGAGTAAATCAGAGCAAAAATGACCGCATTAAATGTAGACTAAAAAGTGTGAACAAAACAAAAAAAGAAAGATCTAAGTACAACTAGAAAAAGTGCACTATATGGACCTAACACAACATGCTTTAAGTTTTTAATTAACACGGGTGTAATACCAATTTGGCTACCTGTACTTTCGACCGAGTCTGTACTGTACAAAGTGGCTTTCGACCGAGAATACAATCGTAAGCATTACTAATAACGGTAAATGGTACAGTTGTTAATTGGCTGTCGATCGAGCTGATACTGCTGTCGATTTTCTCGGTCGACAACCACTTTTGCATATATGGTAATTGATTGACTCGGTCGAAAGCACATGTAGGCAAATTGGTATTATCCCCGTGTTTAAGAAAGACAATAAAAGAGAAAAAGTATTAATGTCCTGTATAATTTATGCTATTTCAAGTTCACGCCATATCGTCGCTTACAGGTACCCAGCAGGCACATGACGTTGAAATGACGTCGCATCGACGTCAGTACGACGTCATTTCGACGGCCTGTGCCCGCTGGATAGATTATATATACGGGGCTGAAGACGAAAGTTGCCTATGAAATTAATGTTGTTTATAACTTATTGCTGATCCCATTGTTTATGTACAATAAAATTATCATAATCTAATCTAACAGTCATTCTTTTTGTTTGCAGGTTCAATTTGAGGATATTCTTGCAGAACCTGAAGGCGCCCACAGTATTGACATTGTCTGGAAATGTTCCCACATGTGTTTCACCATGTGGCTCAGCCTGTGTTACAAAATAGCCACTCTTTGCTATGGTTGCTGTATTGCCGCTGAGTGGGGCTGTGAGTTTGCCCAGCTCGCCTTCTACCACGTTTGGATAATCACCCCGTGCCTCAAACACTGCGAGATCGACTGCGCTGTTTGGAGAAGACTCTTCAGGGTCTGTCTGAGCTGTTGTGTGGAACCAATGTGCGAATCCTGCGGAGCAATGTTTAATGCCTTTAAGAAATAATCATCAGGGCTCTAGGACAATTAATTTATTCGCATTGTTGTTGAAAATTCAGACTCGGTGGTATTATTGGTGGGTTAATCTCGGAAATGATTGGACGCTTTCTAAGCATCCTTATGATTTTCCGTCTCCCAGTTGCACAATTTCAACGATCAAAATTTTGATACAAACCTTCAGTATGTTTTAAAAGAAAACACAAATTCTTAAACGGAACTGCAACTCTTCTTCAAGGATAGACAGCTAATTTATTTACTCCAAATATGGACAACACAGAATGTAGACATGCAAATCCAAGTTATGAAAGAAACAGTGACAGACTGCAAATAGAGATATATTTCGAAACAATGGATGACGTGCCGTAATAATATGAGTAATATGCCATTTTTGTGATATTTTTTTATTGTTTTAAGTACTCGGAAATTATGCTCTTTAAAAAGAAGAAAAGAAAACAACAAGTTCTTCTGTCAAAGATTATATACATTTGTTATATTATTGCATTAAAATCTGCCATACAGGTATGTTGATGTTGTCATTCCTTTTTTATTTTACCAAATGTTTGAAATGTTCCAGAAATCGCTGGGTAAAACTTTGACCCCTTAATATTTTTTGAGTATGTATTATCTATTTGATGACCATCGAGATGTCTCAGTCTGTTTATAAAACATATCTGTATTTCAAATACATGAAGAGCTACATGTATCTATTTCAAGACAGATATCTCTGTGTGTGAACAATTATATCTATATTTAAATAGCGATGTCTGTTACAAATGCAGATGTCTCTACTCTCTATTGTATCATGTTTAAATTCCTCACCCATTGGAAAAGAATATCCTTTTGTAGAGATGTATATGTCTGAGTTTTTTTCTATCCCGGCCTGCTATCTCAGCCTAGGCTCAGAAAGCTGTCTCAAAATGCCAATCATTGCTTTATAGTACAGCCCAGTTAATTACACACTTAAATTCAGCAAAGCCACTTGCTGCTACCGGTCATGTTAATTGCATGCAAAATGAAATTGACAGCCAGAGATGTGCATGAGGTGTCATTGTAGATTTCTGATAAGCTGCCAGTCATGAAAAATGCATGCACAAAGTGGAATTAACACACATGTCAGAACTTTAAATAGAAAATTGGCTTCACCAAGAAGTTAGGGTAGTCAATGAATATTCTGTTGATAAAATATAATAGGTGAGAAATATAATCAATGATGGGGTTTAGGCCTTGACAAGGAAATCTCAGGCTCGTTTTTAGAGTATTTAAGTCGTATGCTCGGCAAGTCTCGCATAAGACTATTTTGGTTGATTTGATGCTTAACGTCCACGGTAAACAACTAAGGTCATGTCGGGACGGTCAGTTAACCTAACCACACTATTCCTGGGCAGGCTTAGACCTCCTAAGCGGGTAACCAGTACTAAGTGCACATACTTTTGCCAAAATAATCTGAAAACTAGCCTGAGATTTCCTTGTCTCGGCCTCAACCCCATCTTAGATTCTATCAATCTCGGCCCGATATCTCAGCCTAGGCTCAGAAAGCTGTCTCAAAATGCCAATCATTGCTTTATAGTACAGCCCAGTTAATTACAAACTTAAATTCAACAAAGCCACTTGCTGCTACCGGTCATGTTAATTGCATGCAAAATGAAATTGACAGCCAGAGATGTGCATGAGGTGTCATTGTAGATTTCTGATAAGCTGCCAGTCATGAAAAATACATGCACAAGGTGAAATTAACACACATGTCAGAACTATTGATAGAAAATTAGCTTGAATTTTATAGGAATGGCTTCAACAAGAAGTTAAGGTATTCAATAATTATTCTGTTCTATAAAAATAAAGGGCGAGAAAAATAATCAGTGATGAGGTTACGGCCTCGACAAGGAAATCTCAGGCTCGTTTTCAGATTATTTAAGTCTTAGGCTCGGCAAGCCTCGCACAAGACTAAATAATCTGAAAACAAGCCTGAGATACCCTTGTCTCGTCCTCAACACCATAATAGATTCTATCAATATTTCTTTTCTAATAGAAATATCTGTGTGCTATCAAATAAATAATAACCAAAGTAGTGAAATAACAGTGTTGGCAGCATGAATTATTTCCTTTTGACTGTCTAATATACTTTTAAATTTTATTCATTTATTTATTTTTCGTCTTTTATCTTTTATTTATATTATTGTTTTCTTTTTTTAATTTCCTCTGTGCGTTTTTTCTTTGTAGTTTTTTTTCATTCATAGTTGTAGGGAATCTCCTTTATAGATATTTAGCCTTAACAACAGCATAGCAACGACTTAAGTGGCTTTATGAATACGGCCCAGACTTCAATTCACACTACCCTCAAAATCAAAGTGGTTGAAGAAAATTCAACACAATTTTCGATTCGCCAATTCATGAAGTTTTTGCAACGTGTCCAAACTATTTTCTTTCATAGAAGAGGGCACTATGAGATATCACTGTCTGAAATAACGACAGTCAAATTTATAAGCAACTCGATTACATACCAAGCAACTGTGCCGGGCCGCGTAGCGCAGTCGGTAGGGCGTCTGACTTATAAGCCAGAGGTCCTGGGTTCGATACTTTCATTTCTCCTTCCGCTGATTCAAGAAGGGCAGTTGTCAGTTACTGGTGGAAGTGCACTTAGTACTGGTTAACCGCTTAGGAGGTCCAAACCTGCCGAGGAATAGTGTGGTTAACCGTCCCGACATGACCATAGCTTTTTACCGTGGACGTTAAACAATACCACAACAACGTCACCAACGTCCAATCAAATTGGAGAACCATGGTTTATTTTGACGTCACTTAACGTCATGAAACGTCGCGTGATTCGATGTAGTTATTGAAGCGTAAACTGCATTACCTCTCTTTGGCACAAGTTCCGAACAATCCGAAATGATTGGCTGACAGCATCTGCAGAGAGGCGTTTATACATCGACAAATCCTGTTGACGTTGTATCCATACGCGGCATTCTCTTTCGACTAAGTTTTTTTTTCACCTTTTTATCCGTAACGAATCGGCAATTTTGCATTTTCTAATTGTAATTAAGACAGAAGAACAAAACTTGTCTTGAGAAGACCAAAGCAAGCGCGTGTATGACGTTATTTAGGCATATGACGTAACGTCAGCGTCATAACAAACGTCAGTTGGTAACGTTTTCAAAATGGCGACCCTCGACAGTGTTTTGGGTTGAATCATTGATTATTTTGGAGTCTTTCCGACCGTAAAAAGTCTCCCCGTACATCATCCATAGTGCAGATTATATTTCATTTACATCCTTTGAGATCGGAGGATAGATTCTGAGAAAACTTAAAATTGAGATCGATTTAGACTATTATTCTAGATCATCGTCTTTTATATTATTTAGATCCTTTTGAAACTAATCAGTCTTTGAATCGACTGCCCAATTAAAATTAAGAAATTACAGTTTGCTTTTTTTCTGGTTTCGTACCAGAATTGTCAGGGTCACTGACGAGGCTTTATTAGCCGAAACTGCGTAGTCTGGCCCATGTTCCTATTTCTGTATGTATTCTCTGCTCTTGAAGCAACTTTTTAAGATTTTAATTTTCATGCAAGGAAATAAGTTAAAAAATGAAAACCTACGAAAAAACTGTTTGTATTTCAAATTGAGTTTGATATTTCAAAGGGTATATTATGCATGGAATGGTCATGCCTCTGATTTTCTCAAACGCTGCTCACCTTAACCACAGGCGCTTGAAGTTCTATGCTTAAAAACAACAACTCAAAACCCTGTAAACTTGACGCAGTCTATAGTCCATTTCTTCAAAATAGCTCATAGTCTAGATATTTGGCGGCATCATTAGCATAAAACTCAAGCGCCTGTGCCTTAACCCTCGGATGTAGTAAACCGATGGACAATGCAGTCGAAGAAAACTTTTGGATGGACAAAGTTGGAATTATAAGAAATGAATTGTAAGAATTATAAGAAATGAATTTCCCTTTTTTGTGATTTTATCGATGTGTAAACGCCGGCGACTCCGTCACAAACTTAACATAAAGCCCGAATCAGTTTGTGAAGGATTCGCCGGCGTTTACACATCGATAAAATCCCAAAAAGGGAAATTCATTTCTATAATGGTTTACCATAAGGCTTTTCAATACATGCACTGATAATGTAAATATTTGCAATTTAGTGATGTTTTACTTGTTTAGATTGGCGAATCACCATCATTTACAATGCCGAAACTATGGGGAGAAGCTTGCGGCAATACCTTAAGATAAATTTTTTATGCTGATAGAACAATGGGGCCTTTGATCTGATTGTGTGATATAGTTAATTGAGAGACGTCGCGCACAATGGTTTCCTTAAAATTTTATATTTGTTTGCAATGTCCCCAATGTTTTCTTCTTTCTTAACTTCCCTTCATGTATTATCGCCATTCTTTATATGAACATGCTGATGAGAGAAAATGGAGCTTCTCTAGACCATTAGATTGACTGCTACTTTAATTGAGCCGCGACACGAGAAAACCAACAATGTGGTTGTGCGCCCAGCGCAGACTCAGATCAGCCTGGGCATCCGCCCAGTCTGATCAGAGTCTTCGCTGTCCGCATGAAGGTAGCTTAGACCCTTACACCCTTAGCTACCCTTTGAGCGCTTAGTGAAGAGACTGATCAGACTGGGTGGATGCCAAGGCTGATCTGCGTCTGCGCTGGGCGAACAACCACATTGTTGGTTTTCTCGTGTCGCGGCTCAATTTTCTTATCAATATCTTCTGCAGCTGCTTCTTTGCTGACCTGAACACCCTTCATGATTGTACCGCCGCCGAGTGATGTTGGGGATAGGGTTTGGGATCTGATGCAGTCAGTTCCTGAAGTGTAGTTACTCTTTAAATTTGCTGGATCCCAGCGGACACATCACATCGAAATAACGTCGTTCTGACGTCGATGCGACGTCATTACGTCGCATCGACGTCAGTACGACGTCATTTCAACGTCATGTGCCTGCTGGGATAGTAGTTGTTATATAGAAGCAACCCAGCGGGCACAGGACGTCGAAATAACGTCGATTCGACGTCAGTGCGACGTCATAACGACGTCATGTTCCTGCTGGAAAGGATGTTACACCCAGAGCTTTTCTGGATGATTGAGGGACGACTTGCGGTATTACGACCCTTTTAAAAGTATTTCAGTCATATCTAGCCAACAGAAGGGTGACAATGCCTCAAACAGACACGCTTACGAGGGTCGTCCAAGAAGTCTTGCAAACGCCGTCATAACATTTTTGTCGAGCTTGGGTAGTCAAATTGCATCATAAACATATCACACATAATATAAATATGTGTGCTGAAAATCATACATGTGACACATCTTTCTCAGAAATGGGAGGGTTTTGAATGCGAAGGTGTAGGCGATACAAATTGTCTTTTTCAAGAGGTGAGCGGAATAAACTCAAATGACCTCGCTGTTATTCAGTGGATATAATGACGCCGTGTCTTAAAAATCGTATGACCATACGTGTAATAACACTTTGGCGCGTACACGTAACATCATTGACAACGTTCATGTCAACAATGTGTTTGAAATAATGTTCAGTTTGAATGCGTTAAAATCCCATTTTTAAGGGTCATATGTTAAACAGAACTTAACACTCGTGGTCATTTCATATGAAATTTATGAAACTCGCATTAGGCTTGTTTAATAAATTTCATATAAAATGACCACTCGTGTAAGATCCTCTACATACTTCTTTCAAATGACAAGAACTCGTATTCGAAAACATTTGTGTTACATTTAAGAACTCAAGAGACATTTCACATTACTCAACAAATGTGGATGCTAGGCAACAAAAGGATATTGGAGACATTTAACAAATTTGTAGTTTTGACATTTGCCTCTGGGTTTTGGAGGCTGCAAATGCTATTATACACAAACTAAGCTCGTCGTTTATATTTAATTTTTACATTTTAGCATCATGATAACAAAGAAATGTTATTTTAGAAAATACTTAGTTTGTGGAACGCATCTTTTTATTTTGTATGACCTTGTAGTTCCTCGAAAAAATAAAGACATGGTGGTTTTACTTGGAACAATAATAATATCCTAAATGGCGTCGAAATCTTACTTGCTGTCATACCTTACCGAATAGCGTAAAAGCACGTCAAACGGATAGAAAAATTGTGACGAAAAGTTATACGGTGATGAAAATCGTCTCCGTTGTTGCCAAAGGCGCGGTCGGTGTATGGAAAAAAGACCGCATGATTACCGGGCATGTACAGGACGATCAACGATAATCACCGTTCGAGTAACGGACAAATACCGGGTAAAACGAACGTACAACGCATGTGAAACCGACAAAACGTTCTTCGAACGTTTGATAAAATTTTGAGCCGCGACACGAGAAAACCAACAATGTGGTTGTGCGCCCAGCACAGACTCAGATCAGCCTTGGCATCCACCCAGTCCGATCAGACTCTTCGCTTAGCGCTTAAAGGGTAGCGAGGGGTCTAAGCTACCTCCATGCGGACAGCGAAGACTCTGATCAGACTGGGCGGATGCCCAGGCTGATCTGAGTCTGCGCTGGGCGCACTACCACATTGTTGGTTTTCTCGCGTCGCGGCTCAAATGTTTCTGTTACGCAATCCGCCCGGGTCGTAAATCAGGTCCACCGGACATCAACGGACGCGAAATGGACAGGCACAGGAACAAAAACGCACGAGTTCCGAACAAAACGCAAGTTAGCGCTTAGCTATGACGTCACAGCGAACGCCTTTGTCCGGTGGAATCCGTTCCAAGATTTGAGCATGCACAAAAATTTCCACCGGACTGAACGGACTGCGCCTGACTAGGAGCGCATATGCCAAATGAGACACGGACAAGAAACACATGCTGATGGAAACGAACGAATTGAAAATTTTGATCTTTGTTGGACGTCCGTTAACGCTATCCGATAGGTGTGAAAGCACCCTTAAGGTGGTATAGGACAAAATAAAAAAAAAATACAGTTTCTAAATTACGAAATCATTTTCTTTTAAGTGGGAAACAAATCCCTTTTCTATGACGTCATAAGAATGTAAGGGATTGACGTTTTTATGCAAAATAGCGCTCGATTGTATGTAATTTTTGCATTTGTTTTAATCTCCGTTAAGGTATTGTAATACATATCAAAGAGAGGCCTTTAAAGGTGTTTTAGTACTTCTTTCAAATATTCCCGCATTTTGTGTTGATTTAGGAAAATATGACCTTTCATTAGCTACAGAAAATTGATTAATTTCACATAAAGCTTACGTAGAGGAAAAACGTCTCCGAAAAATATATCTGAAATTTTGATATGTTTGAATGAAATTGTTGTAATAATTTTAAGTTTTCACCATGTAAATTTTCACAAAGTAGTTTTGTTTTATAATACCCCCTGTTCCGATCATGTCGTCAAAGAGAGATTATTCCTAAGAATGGTTTCCAGTAGATTTTTAGGTTCTAATGAAACATTTACGATCACTTCCAGAGAATATAACTGCACGAA
The DNA here is from genome assembly GCA_963989385.1 of Ctena decussata. Taxonomy (NCBI): domain Eukaryota; kingdom Metazoa; phylum Mollusca; class Bivalvia; order Lucinida; family Lucinidae; genus Ctena; species Ctena decussata. Next base: position 65,508,425 of record OZ022507.1, read on the forward strand.
AAACGAAACAGCTAAATTAATATCTTATCCCGTCTTCCAGGGAGGAAGGTTTCAACACGGGCTCATAGGTGAGCTATCGTCAACATTTTCAAACATCTTCTCCTCTGAAACCAGTGGACCGATTCAAGCCATATTTCATATGGAGCCTACCTAGGTCAGATGAAGAAAAGTTTGTTCGGGGTATCTGGGTCACATGACCAGGATGGCAGCCACGCCTATAAATAGTTAAAACCCTTCAAAAATCTTCTTCTCCAGAACCGAAGAGCTTATGACTTTGAAACCTGGTATGTTGCATCAGGCATTCGAGCCCATCATAGTTTATATAAATGATGGCCGGAGGTTGACCTTGACCTCATTTACGACATGGTCAATTTTGGTACGTTATGCTTTTGTATGGGAAAATGCTTAAACAGTAGATTTCTCAGACACTATTTAAGTCTAAGGTATAATATTTGGTATATAATGTTAACTAAATGACTAGATGAAGAAATTATGTCGCTTAAGGTCAAGGTCATTTTTGACCTTTGTTCAAGGACACTGAGATTCTGTCACCTGTAAACATTTTCAAACTTCTTCTCCGCTGAAACCACTGGGCCGATTAAAGCCATATTTCATTCAAAGCTCAAGTGGGCCAAAGGAACCAAAGCTTGTTTAGATGGTCACATGACCAAGATGGCCGCCATGCCCATATATGGTAAAACCCTTCAAAAATCTTCTTCTGCAGAACCAAAAGGCCTATGACCTTGACACCTTATATGTAGCGTCGGACATTTGAGCCCATCATAGTTTAAACAAATGATGACCGTAGGTTGACCTTGACCTAATTTTCAACACGGTCAACTTTGGTACGTTATGCTTTTGAATGAAAAACAGTGGATTTCTCAGAAACTATTTAAGGCTAAGGTATACTCGAAAAAAGTATTAAAGGGTCAAATTTTTATCCTGCGATTTCTAGAACATTTCAAACATTTGGTAATAAATCATTTCTACCTTCCATTTTATTCATTTTGCAAGTTTTATACACATGAAGTTTGAATCTAAAGCATATGCCTTGACCAAGTCCAGACTTCAATTTACACTACCCTCAAAATCATAGTGTTCAGAAGGCCACAAGGAACAAATTCACCAAAATTTTTGATTTCGCCAATTTATGATTTTTTTTTGCAAAATTTCTCGATAGTCATCAAATTTATACATTTTTAAGGTCAGCAAGCTGTAACAATTTTAAAACTCATAGCAATTTTAGAAATTATGCCCGACCAAACTGACACACTATCAATTCTCTATGGGAATTCAAACGACTTTTATTTTAGGGGTAGTTTGACTTAAAGCCTGGACTTGGTCAAGAAAATGGCTATAGATTCAAACTGCATTTGTATAAAACTTGCAAAATGAATAAAATGGAAGGTAGAAATGATTTATTTTACCAAATATTTGAAATGTTCCGACAATCGCAGGGTAAAAATTTGACCCTTTAATATTTTTTTTAGTATAAAATATTTGGTATACATATGGTTAACTAAATTACTAGATGAAGAATTTATGTCACTTAAGGTCAAGACCATTCTTTGACCTTTGTTCAAACATTTTCAAACATCCTCACTGAAGCCACTGGGCCGATTGAAGCCATATTCCATACGGACCTTCAGTAGGGGAAGGGAACGAAAGCTTGTTCAGATGGTCTTGGTCCCATGACCAAGATAGCCGCCATGCCCATATATGGTAAAACACTTCAAACATGTTCTTCCCCATAACCAAAGGCCTAATGACCTTGTGGCTTGGTATGTCGCACTGAGGACTCGGGTCCATCATAATTTGTACAAATCATGACCCTTGGCAAGGTCTTGGTCACATGACTAAAATGGCCCCCACACCAATATATTGAAAAAAAAACACACACAAAAAACACTTCAAATATCTTCTTCTCCAGAACCGAAAGGCATATGACCTTGAAACTTTGTATGAAGCATTGGAGAATCAGGCCCATCATAATTTATACAAATCATGACTGTCCATTGACTTTGACCTAATTTATGGCAAGGTCAATTTTGATGCGTTACGCTTTTATATGGGAAAATGCTTAATCAGAAACTTTTTAATTTTTAGGTACAATATTCGGTACATATGGTTAACTAAATGAGCAAATGAAGATATTATGTTGTCAAAGGTCAAGGTCATTCTTTGATTTTTGTTCAAGGTCACTGAGATCCTGTCACCTGTCAACATTTTTAAACATCTTCTCTGAAGCCATTGGGCCATTTGAAGCCATATTTCATATGGAGCTTCACCGGGTCAAAGGAACCAAAGTTTTTTCAGCTGGTCACATGACCAAGATGGTCGCCGTGCCTATATGTGGTAAAAACCTTTCAAAAATCTTCTACTCCAGAACCAAAGGCCCAATGGTCTTGTGGCATGATATGTAGCATACGGGACTCGGGCCCATCATAGTTAATACAAATCATGACTGTGCACTGACCTGAAGTTTTTGATGATGTATTGTTTGACTATAAAACTGAAAATTTTGTTTTTGTCCTATTCCACCTTAATGTCGGTACCGTATACTTACTTCCATATTATTGCTCAATTCTACTAGCAAAATTCTGCTATGAGCAAGCATTTTGAACTAAGCAAAGGGGTCTGAGTCAGTGAGTGAGTGAGTGAGTGAACTCGGGTTTAACGTCCCACCAACAACGAGGTCATATGGAGACGGGACCTCGGTTTAAAGTCTCATCCGAAAGACCGGAGAAGCGGGGGTTCGAACAAGCGATCCCTGGGTTGGTAGTCCGGAGTGATATCCACTACACTACAGCCGCTCCTGCAAAGAGGTCTGTCTAAGACGACTAGAAGCCACCGCCGCACCCCAAATGTTAGTATTCTTCTTTGCCTTGGCATTTGCAAGATTATAAGAGCCACGAGACGAGAAAACCAACAATGTGGTTGTTTACCCAGCGCAGACTCAGATCAGCCTGGGCAGTCGCCTAGTTTTATCAGACTCTATGTTAAGTGCTCAAACGGTAGCTAAGGGTCTAAGCTAGCTTCATGCGGACAGCGAAGACTCTGATCAGACTGGGCGGATGCCCAGGCTGATCTGAGTCTGCGCTGGGCGCACAACCACATTGTTGGTTTTCTCGTGTCGCGGCTCATAACGTTCCTAGAAATTTTTGACTGGAAAGAGAAATGCAAAATAAGAATATGGACTGTTTGATTCACTATTAATTATCATTTTTCTGAGACACAGTCGTTTGCAGGACTTACTGAAGGACCCTCGTATGTCATCACTTGGGAGATTATTTTTAACATTAAATCTACGGACGCTGCCAAACCAAATTAAACATTTGGACTGCAACAAAATGGATGGATGACTTGCGATTTTACGTCCTTTTCAACAGTATTTCAGTCATACCAGGACAATGGGAGGATGATTATGAAAGGCTGTGTGCAATGGAACCCCGTTTACGACTGCAACAAACATAAGGCAACTAAGATCAAAGAAACAAATGGCAAACAGGGTAGAACCTGATCAGACTGCTCCGTTCGTTCAATGTTGGCATAACAGGTTAGTAGTGGCGCCCTATACTACTCAGGGTTGTTCATTGTGTTTAACCACAGGGTATAATCGAGTCCGCCAATTTTCGCTTCCTGCAGAGACTGTACATCATATTTGGCTTCCGCCGAGACTGTCTGCGAACTCTTTCTTCCTGCAGGGACTACTGTCCTCGAAAAATGGCTTCCTGTCGAGACTGTCCGCGTGACTCTGCATCCTGCCGAGAGCCTCGGCATGAAGCAGAATCACGCGGACAGTCTCTGCAGAAGCCATTTATCATGTACAGAAGTTTCGGCAGGAAGCAAGAAAGAATGTAACATAAGTTGCATGGCAACGAAGGGTCCCATTTAGTAACCGTAGTCCGGAAAACTATGCATAAATTCAAACATGTGCATCCACCCTTGAAGCACCCAGAATAATTGGTGGTCAATGCTATTAAAAACTCAAGCTTTTACTGTCGTAGGCGACTCGGGACTATCATGGCCATATAAATTCTACTACAGAGACAGCCATACTTAAAATAATAATGAGCCGCGACACGAGAAAACCAACAAAGAGTTTGTGCGCCCAGCGCACTCGGATCAGCCTGGGCATCCGCCCAGTCTGATCAGAGTCTTCGCTGTCCGCATTAAGGTAGTTTAGACCCTTAGCCACCCTTTGAGCGCTTAGGAAAGACCCTGATCAGACTGGGCGGATGCCCAGGCTGAACTGAGTCTGCGCTGGGCGCACAACCACTTTATGTTTGTTAGCTCACCTGTCAAGGTGAGCTTATAGTATAGCCTTGGTCCGTCGTCCGTCGTCGGCGTCGTCGGCGTCCACACTTTTAGACATCTTCTTCTCAGAAACCACTGGGCGGATTGAAGCCAAATTTCATATGGAGCCTTAACAGGATGGGAGAACGAAAGTTTATATATTTGGCCCAGGTCACATGACCAAGATGGCCGCCATGCCCATATATGGTAAAAACCTTTAAAAATCTTCTTCTGCAGAACCACTGGGCCGATTGCCTTGAAACTTGGTATGTAGCATCTTGGACTCTAGTACTACAAAACGTATATAAATCATGACCTTGTGTTGACCTTGACCTATTTTATGGCAAGGTCAAATTTGGTCCCTTAGGCTTTTGACTGGGAAAAGCTGAAAAAGTGCATTTTTATATTGCTATTGTGCTCTGTGATACTGAAATGCAGTCATCGTCAACCCCTATGAATACTAGAGGTCAAGGTCATTAAGTGACCTTGGCCAAAGGTCATTTGTCCGTTGTGTGTCAACATTTTTAGAGGACTTCTCATCTGAAACTACTGGGCAAATTTTAATTAAATTTCATATACAGCCTTCAGGCAAAGCGGGAAAGAAATTTTATATATTTGGCCCAGCTCACATGACCAAGATGGCCGCCATGCCCATATATGCTAAAAATCTTTAAAAATCTTCTCCTCCAGAACCACTGGGCCGATTGCCTTGAAACTTGGTATGTAGCATCTTGGACTCTAAATGGTGATCTTGGGTTGACCTTGACCTATTTTATGGCAAGGTCAAATTTGGTCCCTTAGGCTTTTGAATGGGAAAATCTGAGAAAGTGCATTTTTCTGTTGCTTTTGTGCTCTGTGATATGGAAATGTAGTCAATTTACACACCTATGGATATGAGAGGTCAAGGTCATTTAGTGACCGTGATCAAAGGTCATATGGCCATTGGGTGTCATCATTTTCAAACATCTTCTCCTCAGAAACCATTGGGCTGATTGAATCCAAATTTCATATAAAGACTTAACAGGATGTGGGGACGATAGTTTATATATTTGGCCTAGGTCACATGACCAAGATGGCCGCCACGCTCATATATGGTAAAAACCTTAAAAAATCTTCTACTCCAGAATCACTGGCCCGATTGCCTTGAAACTTGGTATGTAGCATTTTTGACTCCAGTACTACAAAGCTTACATAAATGATGATCTTAGGTTGACCTTGACCTGTTTTATGGCAAGGTCAAATTTGTTACCTTGAGCTTTTGAATTGGAAAAGCAGAAAAAGTGCATTTTTCTGTTGCTATTGTCCTCTGTGATATGGAAATTCAGTCATCGTCAACCCCTACGAATACTAGAGGTCAAGGTTATTGTCATCGTCATCCGTCGTCAACAATTACAAAGGACTTCTCCTCAGAAATCACTGGGCTGATTGAAGCCAAATTTCATATAGAGCCTTAACAGTAGTAGTAGTATTTCAATTCTCATATCGACGTTGCCCCCACACCTCAGCGGAACGAATCCATAGCCGCAGTAACAGTATAAAGAAACAAAAGTTTATATATTTGACCCAGATCACATGACCAAGATGGCCACCATGCCCATTTATGGTAAAAACCTTAAAAATTCTTCTTCTCAAGAACCACTGGGCCGATTGCCTTGAAACTTGGTATGTGGCATCATGGACTATAGTACTACAAAGTTTATATAAATGATGACCTTAGGTTGACCTTTACCTATTTTATGGCAAGGTCAAATTTGATCCCTTAGGCTTTTGAATGGGAAAGGATGAGAAAGTGCATTTTTCTGTTGCTATTGAGCTCTGTGATATGGAAATGCAATCAACTTCAACTTGTATAAATACTAGAGGTCAAGGTCATTTAGTGATTTTATAGAAGTGGCCATGATGGAACAGTTTACACACTCACTATCCAATCCTATAGAATTGCAGCCTGTTTATTAGTCTGCCTGAGCCGAAAGCTTGCATTTTGGCCACTTGACCTGAGCACATACTGGCAGGTGAGCGATCGTTGCCCTTGGGCGACTTGTTTTCTCGTGTCGCGGCTCAAATAAATATATCTCAAGGCTGTTCAAATATATATTTTATAACAACTGAATTCCTATGGCTTGACCTCATTACGGGATGACTGTAATCTCATATTGTATGTTTTGTAGAGTAATACAAAAATAAGAAATTACAGTATGGGTGATAGATTCTGGACTTTAGAAAGTATTTAGAAATAGTCTCACAGTAAAAGTCGGGTGCTCTGGTCGGGTGATGGTCCTGGAAACTTTCAGAGCCTACTAAATAGGCAAATAGTGAAGGAAGGGCCGGCTGTGCTTGCAGCAGGTGCGGGATGGGGTGTTTTTATACGCCCGTTTGAAAAACGGGACGTATATTTTTATGGCGCTGGCGTCCGTCCGTCTGTCCGTCCGTCCGTCGTAAACTTTTCGTTTCCGGATAACTCCTCCTACAGTTTACATCCGATCGAGCTGAAACTTGGTATATAGTAAGACTATGAGGTGGACCAGCGCATATCGTTTCGTGGTTACGCTCCACTGATTTTTAGCGGAGTTACAGCCCTTTACTTAAAATTTTCGGGGTGTTCGTTTCCGGATAACTTCTCCTACAGTTTTCATCCAATTAAGCTGAAACTTTGTAAATAGTAAGACTAGTAGGGTCAATGCGGGTAAATACGGACGATTTTTACACATCGAGGTTTCACACATCCTTGTCCTCTGTATACCTACAGCATGCAGCCGGATACCGGTTTTCATATTCCATTAATGTCTTTTCTTGACTCTGACAGTTGAGGGAAGTCCATTCATGAGCTATAATCGACAAAAATTTACTAAAATGCGAATGATGTAGAATCGGGTAAATACGGACGAAGTAGGGAAAGTCCGGACGTAGGGAGGGATAGTACGGACACTATGTATAACAGTAGGGAAAATACGGACACATAATTGTTTTTAAAAATATGCTATGTTCTGTATTGATATCATGTTTCCCACTCATTCTATCCCCTATAGTAGATCTGGGAACTCCAAAGGAGGCTGCTGCATTCCGTATGGAAGTACCGTTTTCTACTGCTTGTACCGCTTTTGCAAGCTGATGATGTGAGTAGTTAATAGTCTTTCCACGTTTTGTGTAAAGGTATTTGGAAGGCATTCTGAAAGAAAAGGATGATGATGGCGATGATGATGATGATGAAAAGGACGATGATGATAATGTGGTGATTCTGTATATGACAAATCGAAACACAACAATGTTTTATAACCAGACAATGGACATAAAGTCAAAAGTAGGCCGTCTTTTAGTTTTATGAGGTGCCGTTTTACTATAAAATCACTATTTTGTGATTTCATACTTCAATTTCGTCATATCACACAATAAATATTTTGATATCACAAAAATTAGGGTTATTTTTGATATCACAAATTCGAATTTGTGATATCACAAAATTGAATTTATAATATCACAAAATAGGGATTCTATACTAAAAAACGGCACCTCATAAATGATTTTGTGATATCACAAAAGCGAATTTGTGATATCACAAAATAACAATGATTTTATGATATCATAAAATCTATTTTGTGACATCACAAAATCGAATTTGTGACATGACAAAATCGAATTTGTGATATCACAAAATCGAATTAGTGATATCAAAATCATTGTGAATTTTTAATATCACGAATTCGATTTTGTGATATATAACAAACTCTATTTTGTGATATTACAAAATATTTTGTGATATCATAAAGCATTTTATGATAGATCTTTCACAAAATAAAATTTGTGACATCACGAAATAGGGATTTTATAGTAAAACGGCCCCTCATATTGTTTTTATTTCCCTGTCCCATTTCCGTCTGTAACCCACCCAACCCAACCTTCCTCCTCTCCCCCATTTTATTACCCATAATATCAAACTGTGTTACACACACACACACACACACACACACACACACACACACACACACACTGGACATTGTAAAATAGCTGTCCGTATTTACCCGACCCTTAAAAAATATAGGGTTAAATACGGACAGTTTATATTTTGCTTGATTATTAAGAAACAACTGTTTTCTGAGTGAAACAAGCTGTTTTAAGTAAAACCGGAATAGTATATACTTTGTTAAAATTAATTGAACATCGTAGAAATCAGTAAAACTACCTTTATTTATGTTATGAAATTTTGTTTTGAATTCGCCCGCAGTTTGAAGTTTTGTCAGAGACTAAAAGAAAGTAGGGGTTGTCCGAATGAACGAGAAAAATACGTCATTCAAAGGGAGGCTAGGCTATTGGTTTTCAAACAGCAATGGAACCGAATGTTAAGACTTTTATCAGAAACGGGCCGTTTACCGTCACTCCCGAAGAGAGTCCTCTTACAGCCGATTAAAGTCAGCTGTCCGTATTTACCCCTCTGTCCGTATTTACCCGCATTGACCCTACATGGAGTAGCGCATATTATTTGAAGATTATGCTCCGATGATTTTTAGCAGAGTTACAGCCCTTTGAAAAAAACTCGACTATGGCAGATTGTATGGCAATTCTTTAGCATTCCATAACTTGGTTACTCTTTGGAATTTCATGATGAAACTTTATACAAATGTATATGAGGTTAAGACAACGTGTCTCATTAAGAATGGTTACTCCCCTTTACTTAGATTTTGAGTTACCTCACTTTGATTATTAAGTCAGACTACATTTGTACACCTCATATCTAACTAACCCTTTGGACTATTGTGATGAATCATGATAGTGATGTATATTAGGTTGACATGATATGGCACATATAAGAACGATTGCCTCCCCTTACATATTTTTGGAGTAACCTCCCTTTGAATATTTTCCAAGGCTATTCTTATGCAAGCGATAAGTAGGCAACCGTATGGAATATCTTGATGAAAATTTATAGCAATGTGTATTAGGTTGAGGCTGTGTATCTCATATAAGAATAATTGCCCCCCCCCTTCCTTATTTATGGAGTTACTTCCCTTTGATTAATTTCCACGGCTATTCTTGGGCAAGTCCTTACTTGGTAACGGTATGGAATATCTTGATGAAAATTTATAGCATTGTGTATTAGGTTGAGACAGTATGTCTAATGAAAGAATAATTGCTTCCCCTTCCTTTTTTAGTTACATCCCTTTGATTACTTTTTAAGGCTTTTCTTTTGAGAACCTTAATGTTTGGAATGTCTTGATAAACTTGATAGCAATGTACACAAGGATGAAATGGTGCAAACATTCAGAAACGGGCGTATATTGCCCCGCTTGCGCAGCTGTTGTTATTTCTTTTACTCTCGTCTGCCCTAAAGAGCCTTTAAACCAAAAACAACCAACCAACCCTAAATATTTGGACAAAACAGGAGCAAAGAATGCCAAATTTTAACACATCGCCAGAAAGTTCACATGTTAGAAAAATATCAGTAATTGGTAAAAATTGTCCCAATATATAGAGCGATTACTGTTTCCGGGGAAAACACCAACAATACTAAGTCTTTGTTATCAAAACCGTAATTAAAGGTATTGTCATATTTTTTTCTGTTTAATTTTATGGCATCTATAAAAATATTGCCAAAGCAATGCTAATTCGATGGTCAATGGTCCTGACTATCTGCCATAAACTCAATTAATTGGGTCGAATCACGGAAAAAGTGCCATCTAGCATGTGTTATTAAAAAACAACTCAGATCAGACTGTGTATCGGCGCAGTCTGATCAGAATCTTTCGTGTTCGTATTAACAGTCTATGGATCCTGAGGAATCGAGGTAACAAAAGTGAAGACGGGACAGTCTAAGGAAGCGATTTTCCTCATAATGCCCGGCGACTCATAAAAGGAATCGTGGCAAACTCTGTAGACCCATATCTGACACCGCAGGACACGGCATCTGATCAGGACCTACATAGTTATCATTCAGCACGGGTTGCGTTCATTTTGGGAGTTTTTTTTTAAAATAATTCAGATCAAAGCAGACATCCTTAGGAGTTGCGGGGGTTCTAGTGATTTACACGCTAGGCTACCAAGTAAAAACCCCAGGGCTCGCAAGTTCGACTCCCCACTCCTCCGCTCTTTTTCATCTGTCTGACCCATGTGTTGGTGGGACGTTAAACCCTAGTTCACTGACTTACTCACCTTTATATGGGAAATAAACCTGACCAAACTGCGAGGTAGATGATTCCACTTGGCATTGATAGGTTAACCAGATTCAGCTTTTCTCGGGGCACGGCTCAAATAAACGGTTTGGGCAATGTTTAAACCTCTGAACAGAAATGTCCATGAAGAATATCCCTGGCTACGGTAATTAAAAAGTAATTGGGCAGTGCCGATATATAAGACCCGCACGTCCAGTGGACAGCTCTGGCCACTCAAAATTTTGGAACTGTACGGACATCCAAAAACAAGGATTTCAACCATGATGGACGTAGATCTAACAAACCGTGATCCTAACAACATAAACGATCATCTAAAGGTAACCTCCTTTTTTTCATTTTTTCGAACTTTATTTCGGACTCTGCACTTAAATTTCGAAGTGCTCATCGCTTATTTCACTGATTTTATAATTTTTCGATTAATTTAGGTTTGGCATAAGAAAGTTTATTTTTGCAAAAATAGTTTTCCCAAATCTAAATCTAAAGGCAATCTTTTTTTCTTTTCTTTTTCTTTTCTTATTTTGAAAACATTCTTTCGGACTCAGCACATATAAAACTTCGAAGTGCTCATCGCCTATTTCACTAATTTTATAATTTTTCAAATAACTTAGGTTTGTCATAAAGAAGTTTAATCTTTGCAAAAACTTTTTCCAAAACCTGTCATTTTTACCTTCTAATTAATAATATTTTTTTCCTAAAACCAGTATAATTAATTTGTGTCTATTTCAAACTTTGCTTTTTTTTCTAGCGTATTACCATTTAGATAAAATGTTCTAATGTTCAACAGTACACATTTTGCAACCTTTTATCAAATATCAAAAGTTTTATTTCGTTCTGCCCATGCAAGTGTCTGTTTTAAATGTTGCGTTGGTCTGTGCTTGTATATTTTAACGTAGATACATGTGTTTTCATGCGCAGGTTTAAATTTATTGCTCTTTCTTTCAGGTACAATTTGAAGACGTTTTCGGCGAACCTGAAGGGGTCCAAAGTTTTGAAATTGTTTGGAAACTCTCCTACTGTTGTTTCAATTTCTGGCTTGGCTTTACCTACAAGTGTGCCACTCTTTGCTTTGGAATATGTATCGCCGCTGAATGGGGATGTGAATTTGCCTACATAACCTTCTATCATGTTTGGTACATCACACCCTTGGTCAGAATCATTGACATCAACTGCGCTCTCTTCAAGAAACTTTTCAAATATTGCACTGGATGTTGTATCGAACCTTGCTGTGAAGCATGTGGAGCGATATTTATCGCATTCAAGAAATAGATTTTGTATTTAATTTGCGTTACGCAAACATAGGGCTTAACGTATTTGCGAAGCCAGGACTGAAACATGTATGTGAACCTGTGCAGTCTAGCTACAGCCATTGCAGGGTGTCTGTCCATACTTGATAAGTGCAAACAGCAAATGCTATGATCAGACTGCGCATCTGATCAGACTGCGCAGTCTGATCTGAGCCTTTGCTGTTCGCATATGCGTTAAGCACCCGGTTTGCGTGGAGCAACTCATTTCACAAGTCGTCTCATGAACGTAAAAAATGCCTTCTGTCGTCTTTACGTTAAAAGTAACCGACTGTTATTCATGTGTCATTGTACAGTTCAATATTTTGACGTCTTTTCCAAAGACTGAAGAAACCTTTAGTTTATCTGCGAGTTTTAAAACCTCCGCAATTGTAAAGTTGACTTAAACGTTAACAAATAGGCAAATAACGTTGCAAACTATCAGTGATATCAGTGTCGATGGCGTTGCATTGACGGAGAACAAACGCTGTATAACAACGCCATTAGCTTGCTGGAACATGAAAGAAGAAAAAGAAATAGTTTTGAAATCAGTGGTGACTCCCAATTTCAATATTTACATTCTTGGTGTATTTACTGAAAAGCTCTATAGTAGACCATTGGAACGTGATGTAGTTTACATTCCAATAACTACATTGAGACACGCGACGTCAATGACGTCAGAATAAACAATGGCTCTCTACAATTTGATTGGACGTCAGCAACGTCATGACGTCATGCATGCCGTTCTGCTGTTAGCAGAAAAACTGCGTGTACATGTTTTACTGCTTCAATTTTAGCGCTTATGTAAGATTTTTCATGAAATATTTGATTGAAACGAATGTAAATATAAGCAATGAACTTAATTTTTCTGATGTTTATCGACGTGTAAACTACATTGGGTCACTAGCAAAGTTTATATGAACCGGGGTTCATTCACTTTGCACGTGACCCAATGTAGTTTACACTTCGATAAACCTCAGAAAAATGAAATTCTTTCCTTAAGTAAATTGTGGTAGACTAGAAAATGCACCAATGAAGCACAGTTAGACTTTGCTGATTTCTAGTGCATTTCCAGTCTTCTGAACATTTCACTATTCAGGAAATGAGATGATACTTACGTGACATGCATGGGAACTGTGTGCTTTACAGCAAGTGGGAATAATACAGGTATAATTGGAAAGGGAGACTAATCTGATCTGGACGTAATTTTCTCCCTTTTTGTCAGGATGTTTCACTCGAGGAATAGAATTTGCACGCTGGAAGAGCAAATTCTTTCCTGTAAGAGAAGTATCTTCTCATGGAAAAGAGAGTCACCCACCAAAGTAGCACATACTTTTCTGTTTGTCAGGAGGCCTCACTCGGGGAATAGAATTTGCTCTCTGGAAGAGCAAATTCTTTCCTGTAAGAGAAGTCTCTACTCATGGAAAAGAAAGTCACCCACCAAAGTAGCACATACTATTCTGTTTCATCTTCCTTGTTTTTCATCATTTTTGCAAGGGGAAACAAGTTTGTGACTCCCCATTCGCTTTCTCGGACGACGTTGACTTTCCAAAATGAGACTCTACTCTTAAAGGAAAGGATTTGCTTCCAAAACGGGGTCTACTCTTAACATGCTTAAAGGAAAGGATTTGCTTCCAAAACGGGGTTTACTCTTAAAGGAAAGAGTTTGCTGCCAAAATGGGGTCTATTCTTAAAGGAAAGGGTTTGCTTCCAAAACGGGGTCTACTCTTAAAGGAAAGAATTTGCTTTGCTTCCAAAGAAGCAAATTCTTTCTTTTAAAAGTTGACCCCCATTGGAAGGGCAGCAAATATGCAAATGGCAGAGTTACTGCTCCTGAATATCCAGATACCTTACTATACTCAGATCAGCCTCAACCTCAGTATCTGCGTAGACTGGACAGTGTTTCCATTATACTAAGCAGATTCTTCAGCGTTCAGGCTGGTCAAAGTTTTCGCTATTCACACTTGCTGTAAAACATTTTTGAGTCAGGATTCGACTCATTGAAATTCTGTGATAATAAAAAGTATTATTTATTTATTTTTATATTAGATATTGCTGGTTTTAATAAATTTTAAAAAGTTATGTTTCTGTCCCTTTTTTTTGTCTTTTAATACGGTTGACTCTCATTATCTCAAACACTGATATCTCAAAGTATCCTCATATATCCAAGAATATAGTTTGGACACGTCAATTTCTTTACATTTCATCTTTTGCTATCTAAAACTACTGGTATTTCAAAGTAAATTTTATGGGACCAGAAAATTTACTTGATATATAGGTAGTTTGAGATGAACTTCGACTTTGAGATATCGAGATCTGACTGTGTTTTATTTTTTGTGTTCTATTGTGAGTCTTAATGAATTTTGATCTTATACAGCTCATTCTCACGTGAGCTACATGTATACAAAAGCATATTTAACTCTTCAGAATTATGTCATATTTATTGCATGCCAAATGCTTAAGCGGACACGCCCTCGTTAATAGGAGCCCATGTAGTTCAGCGGGTTAAGTACCGGTATGCTAAGCTAGTGACCTGGATTCGAATCTTGATAGAGGTGAAATTCTTTCCAACGGCAAACAGGCCCCATTGCACATGGCTTTTTATCACCCTTCCATCGGCTCAAAATGACCGAAATTTTCTTGAAAGGGCTGTAAAGCCATAAGGTATCCACCCACCTACGTTTGTAAAGCTAGGACAAGCCTATATTAGGCATGAAAGAACCCAGCAGGCACGTGACGTCGAAACGACGTCGTAATGACGTCGATGCGACGTCATCAAGTCACGTCGCATCGACGTCAATACGACGTTATTTTGATGTTGTGCGTCTGTTCGGAACATCCGCATCCACCTTCGGCAAACAGTTTCAGCACTATAACAATTATCTGAAAACAGCAAACTTCCCACAGTCCGATATTGAATTGGCGGGGGGGGGGGGGGGGGGGTTGGGGGGGGGGGGGCTGGGCATGTGGGATTAATGGCTCTTTTAAAGAAAAGGACAGTCCTATGTGGACCTTCCTTTATAACTCAATGCATTGTGACACTTAAAGAATTATCACACGAACTTCTTATGGCTGAATTTGAAGGGGAAGTAACTCTCTATTTACTTTTTTTGTCTCCTTTCTCAGTAGAGGTCGGGTCCACTCTTAAAGGAAACAATGGGCCCTTAGGTACCCATTTAGGACGGGCATCTTTGTCCAGGGAAGCGAACTGTAACTTGGTCAAAAAGCCGTTTTTTTTTTCTTTTAAAAAAATGACAAAAAGATGAAGGATTCTTTAAGCATTTTATGTTTTACAAAGCCGAAAGGACCTAGCATGATAAGGGCCGTTTTTGGCTGGCCCCAATTCAAACTCACTTAAAATTGCATGGTTTCAACTGCATATCAACTGAACATGTACAAAACTTCAGCTGAATAGGTTCAACAAAAATAAAAGAAAGAAAGAAAGAAAGGAGAAAGAAAAAGAAAGAAAGAAAGACTGAAAGAAAGAATCTGATATAAAAACCCTTAAAATTCGCAAGACAAGACAATAGTAAGTTTGATTGTTTGACAATCGGTTTATTGGGTTGGGGTTTAATGGCCCTTTGACACACTTTTTCAGTCTAAATCGAGCCGTTTGTCAGAGAGGGGGAATAAGAAACGGAGATGGTCCTCATAAGCCTATGGCTTTCGATCAAATCCACACCAGCTGCAAGCACAGCCGACCCTTACCCTACTATTATCCAAATTGGTAGGACGCCCCGGCACTGAAAGCTACCTGCACCATCACCTGACCCAACTAACCTCTAGAAAACAATACAGTCACAATAAAAGTTTGAGCTCTCTTCATGTATAACATTTACAAAAAAATGCGAATTTGAATTGATAAACTATGGGACCAACCATGGCCAAAATCATATCATCAGGTCCTTTGGCACGGGTATACACGAACTGAATACCATTGTTACCCAGCAGGTACATGACGTCGAAATGACGATGTATTGAAGATGCGACATCATTACGTCGCATCGACGTCGATACGACGTCATTTCGACGTAATGTGCCCGCTGGGTAATATTCAGGCAATCCTTTGAAGAAGACTGAATTTTTAATTTCTAGGTAGGAATAGAATTGCTCGTTTACCAGCGCGGAAATGATGGCTTATACGGAATACACCCAGTATGAATAGCCAGACAAACCCTGTTCATGGTCTACGCTGCTCGCAGATTATTTTTAGTAGGTCCGAATACAGTGTCTGTGAACAGCTCTGATCCTAATTAGATTGTGCGAAAGCCAAGATTCATTTTATTCTAGAGCAAAGGCCACTGTGCGTTCGTATTCATCATAAATTCCATTATCAACGGTCCATTACGGGTACATCTTAGATTCTTGTCTTGTAAAATGAATTATTTATTCCCACCATTGTTTTCCAATATCATCTCGTAGACGACAGAAAACAAAACAATTTCACCCTGATTTCAGATTCAGCTGACGCGTTTTAATAACCACATCAATCAGTTTCAATCTGGCTTAAAGATGAACAACATATTTTAGTGAGAAATAGATAATTCTCAGCTTTAGCTTTCTGAAAATTAAGAAACTAGTCCTTGTATACCGTAGTTCTTGTATTCTCATTGCATACTGTATTTTACTGAAACCACGAACAGTCTAGAAATACAGATTAAGCTAATACTTGGCTTCAAAGGGTGATTTTGTTGAATATCTAAGCCGAGGCAAAATGTCACAAGAATTGATAGTGGACCTAGAAAACCGGGACCCAAATAACATCAACGACTATTTGGGGGTAAGTACATTTAAGCATCTTTGTACAACAGCCGAGATTTAGTACCTTCTCCTGCGGTTGATTCCTATTCTTAAAATTTAAATATGAATTTGCAAACCACACATCCAGTCTTGAAAATTATATACATGTAGCTAACATCTTTATGTGAGTTAGATCTACATTTTGCGTTAGAAATCAGATTTTTTTGATTGGTTAGACTCTTATTCTAGATCATCTTTTTTCGTCATTGGGACCATTTTGATACAGTCAGTTATTAAAATTAAGAAATTACAGGCTTTCGTCGCCAGATATTATCAGGGTCACTGATGAGGCTTGAGTAGCCGAAACTTTGAATTATGGCCCATGCTCATTTTTTATTTTTGAATATCTTCTCTGCTCTTGAAGGGACGCTTAAATTTTAATTAGGGTGTACTTAAACGTCACCATGTTTTTTTTCCTGCCTTCTTTTGAAGAAAGACAATATGTTTAACCTAGAAAGACAACGTTTGCGACTTCCAGTTTGGTTCCCTGCTAACGATACCCAAGTACCCTTCCGAAAGAGGATCAACTCTTAAAGGAAAGAATTTGCTCCCACAGGAGCAAATTCTTACCTATAAGAGCAGATCCTATTGAGAAAAGAGGAAAAAGCGAAGATGGCAGATTTGTTATCCCTGAAAGTGCACCCATTTCTAAAACATTCTACAGGACAATACAAATCGGCTCAAATGAGCCGCATCGTGAGCACATAAAGTAGCTGCACAGGTCCGGACAAACCTACAGATACCAATTTAAATTTACACCTCAAACACGTTTGGACAATCTGCACATGTCTTGACTAGATTGTTCCTGCGCACAGGCTAGAACTGGCATGCACATTTTGTACAGTGCCCTTAGTCCTTCGAACTCAGGGCAAGTTTGCGCCGAATAATTTCTACAGAGTTCAAAATTTATATGAACAGAATAGCTTTGCATATAACTGATGACAAGGTTGGTCTCCGTTGTTATTTTTTTTTCTGAGCAATGTTTGAACTCCATCTGCATATCCCTTAGTTTCATACAGGAAAACTTAGGAATTCGAAAATTCGATGCGACGAAATAACGAAAAAAAAGTTTAAAGGCAAATCAATAAGGAAAAAGAAAAACAAAACACAACAATACCAAAAAAAAAAAAAAAAAACACTATTATATATGTCATGTGAAATCTGGGGGACACAAAAATATGACATCTATGTAATTTGGCAATCATATTTCAACAAACATGTTTTAAAGCACATACACTTGTGCGAGCATGATCGTGCTTGTACAAGTTTTAGCTCGAAAGTGCTTGCAAACGTTAATGCTTTGTGGGCACTAATTTATAAAAGACGATTGGCTTTGCAATGATGATCAAATAACTGTACAAGCAGATTTTGCATACAAGGATGGGCAGAAGGCTGGAGAATATTAATGGCCTCTTCCCTGACGTTCTGTTAATTGCTGTAAACAAATCGTTGTTAGGAAACGGCCCATCAGATATTTACCTGACTGTCATGCATAATTAAGTATTGGAGACAATGGTAACTTGGAAACAATCGTACTTAAATAAACAATACAGCCTCATTAAGATTCTCCCAGCCTCCAGAAGTACTCCTTGGCCCACTGAGGCGTTGATTGGACATTCAGCCTTTGTGCGTGATTTCTAAAACAAATATCAATTCAGTATTTTTGTCTAATTTCTTGATAAACGTGAAAACTAAAAAATGGAAGTAGATCTTGGTCAAAGGGATCCTAATAATATTAACGATCATTTAACGGTAAGTAATTACGGTTAACCGTGCGTATCTTTCGTAATGTTTTCAACGGTCAAGTTATGTATAAACATGTACTTCTTTTGCTAGCTGGAAAAGCTCAGTTGCGTCTCAGAATGAAGCAACGTATATTTTATATCATGCATGGCAGACAATACTAAACAATGCTTTGCTGAAAAAAAACGAGAAAAGTTTTTGCACTGAAAAAGCTCTACATTGTTTCGAAAAAAAAAAAATGGCAGTGTTTTTGCATACTATATAGGATTGAGACCTGGTATGACAAAGGCCGTTTTCGGCCCCAATTCAAATTCTCTAAAAATTGCATGGTTTCAATTACTTTTACGTATTGGGAACAAACAGAAATAATATCTATCTTCTTTATGAATTCTCAGAATAATATGATAACTGACATGCCTGTTTTAGTTCAACAATATTAAGGAAAATTGCAAGAAAATCGAGTTTAATAGCTTCCTTCAAAGAACTATAATGGTTACAATAGCTTTTGAATGCTCTTTACAGTAGGCTTTTGATGAAACGCTTTTCCGTCGGATAAGAGATATAAGAAAATATAAGGAATTTTTATCATACACCAAAACAGCTTCTGGACATTTATTGGAATTGGATCTATCATATTATCATACCTTATTCTGCATAAATAGTTCACGATTTTCAGAAAAAAAACCGAAAAAAAAACCTGGAGCCGATGTCAAGTTTGTTTACCTCTTCGACTCCCCTTCCGCAAAACCGGAAACTCCTCGCATGTTTTGCGTTCTGAGCCGCGGCTTCGCATGCGAGCGTTTGTAGGCGTGTTCAGGAATTTAAAAATGAGGTAAAACGAAATAGACACTAGACACCCAAACATTTTCTTTGTTTCGTGCAGATGACATATGGATGTAATCTAACAGTATTACAAGCCGCATCAATAACGATTGAAAATTGCACTGCTAGGGCACTTTTTGAATTTACTAAAATCAAAGTTAACACAATTTACTAAAATCAAAGTTAACAAATTCATTAGACCCGTGGGGTGGTAAGGTCGGGCGACGGTGCTGGGTAACGTTCAGCGCCGGGGTGTCCTACTAGTTTGAATAATAGTAGAGCAAAGGCCTATTAAGCTTTCAGTAGGGGCGTGTTGGGGTTGTTTGGATACTTCTCTTTCGCCTGTCATTTCTCTTTTCTTTCTCCCTCTCTCTGGGAGACGGCTCAGTTCAGACCAATATTGCCTCAAAGAGCCGTTCCACGCAAAACAATAAATCAACCATTAGAACCATGGTTCAACTGGCTCTTAACCCAATTCTAGACAGAGCTATCTGCTATATATTGCATAAAATCACTTATCATATGACGTCGCATCTGAGAGTGTAATAAAGCCATGCATTAAATGCGATAATCCACCAGTGGATTAAATATGCAAATTACGTCGTAACGTTATACGTTGACGTCCATAAAAACGTCGCGTTTTCTAATTGCGAAATTGTGATGTTTTAGTGCAAATTCTGCTGATAAAATGCGATTTTAGTGTCATATGATAAATAGAATCTTGAATTCGTGCTCCTGTATTACTGAATTTATTAAACTCGTTGGGGAAAACCGATAAGATGCTCGGCAAAGCCTCGCATCTTATCTTTTTCCCCAACTCGTTTAATAAATTCAATAATACATGAGCACTCATGTAAGATCCTCTATTTTCACAGCTTGGTTGTAAACAAAAACTTAGTTTAACAACTGTTTAGTAATAGTGACAATGACTAGACCACGACATCGGTTGCAGAACTTTATAATTTTCGCTCTGATTATCTACATAATGAGCACTAATGAGCTAAGGCCTGCACATTCTATAATTCAGCTCCCTGCAGGTCTGTCGGGGCGTTATCGAATTGTTTTCAAATGTGTCTTGCAATTCACACTTTCCAATGAGAAATAGTACATGAAAAAATCTAGCCTGTGTTCCAGTCTGCTATTTTTTATATTGTATTCTATTGTCAAAAATGACAAAAAATCAACAACTACTAAAGGTTACTAATATTTGTTTTATTTATTCATTTAGTAGAAGAGGATAAAATATAATACATGTATTGAAGACTGGGTCCGAGGTCATAAAACTTGAGTATAATCTCAAACTCAAAATAAAGCACACTGATTGGCTGCTTCCGAGCATAAAGCACACTGATTGGCTGCTTCCGAGCATGTGCTCGGAAGCAGCCAATCAGTGTGCTTTATTTTGAGTTTTAGAATGTACTCAAGTTTTATAACCTCAGGACCAGGATATCAAGCAGACATAAAATGTATGCAGTATAATAAGGTAAAGGTTTCCCGTAGCCAAGTGGCCGTGAGAGTTAGAGGCACACCATATGTTGGGCACAGCAAATGAAAGGCGGAGCACATCCCTCTTTTATTGCGGCCTTATCCTTCCCTGATACGAAAAGGGTACCAATTTTCTGCTGGGTTGATAGAGAAAGCTTTCCAGTCGCCCGCTGGCCGGACGACGATTCAAAACTGCGACGTTCTGCACCATAACCAAACGTCCCCAACCATTCGACCACGCGCATGGAGTGTACCATTAAAACACACAGGCAATAATAATAATAATAAAAAGAAAAAAAAAACGGTCACAGTAGCTGAAAATGGAACCGTCCGAAGTATTGACAACGCGCGAAAGACGACGCGGAAAGAATTGCCGATAGACTTCGTTACCATAAACAAAGCAAACACAATTAATTAATCATTTAGGGTCTTATTGCGCGCCAAGCCCCATAAATCGCTGTATATGACGCAAGCAAATCGTGTTTGTAAGTTTCATACCAACAAAAGCATCCTGACCTAATTTGCTTGGAATAATTTCATGCACGATCGTTCAAAATCAAACAATTCTGCAATGTTGCAGTCCTTAATTGGAATCATTAAATTTGATGCAAAATCTATACTTTAGTATCAAGACTTCTATTTAAAGGAAAGGTCTAGTACCAGTTGACATGTGATAATCATATGTGCCGTGACACGAGAAAACCAACAATGTGGTTGTGCGCCCAACGCAGACTCAGATCAGCCTGGGCATCCGCCCAGTCTGATCAGAGTCTTCGCTGTCCGCATGAAGGTAGCTTGGTCCCTTAGCTACCCTTATAGCGCTTAGGGAAGAGTCTGATCAGACTGGGCGGATTCCCAGGCTGATCTCAGTCTGCGCTTGGCTCACGACCACATTGTTGGTTTTCTCGTGTCGCGGCTCATATTACGTTTAAATCGCTGGAAATAGTCGAATAGCCAGTTACATTAAAATTGCAATTACGAGTCAACTGGTTAAAAACGCTATCACTAGCTGATTGGCAACAGCGATTTTCAGGTAAAATCTTAAGATATGCCCCCTTCCCCACCCCACCTCCAGAGGTGGGGGGGGGGGGGGATAAATATCTGCAAACAATATAGACTCAGATCAGAGGGTGCTGAATACATCTTGAAGATGTATGGGTACAATTGTTTTTCGCCATATTTTCAGATGGAGGCAACGTACGTCACATCTCGTCCTAATAATGGTAAATACCTTAGGTTTCAAAGAATATAATCTCAGACCAGGTTAGAAAATCAGCTATACACTGTATTTCAGAGGTCTAATAATGCCGATTTCAATGCCTCAAAAGGCAGTTAATTACTCCGTACTATAATGTTATTTGTCTGCTGCAACTGCCATTGGTTTATAACAAGGCAAAGCCGTTTACTTGGATGCTTTGGAAAACTGACCATGAGGTCAGTTTTCCGAAGTGTCCTGGTAAATGGCTTTATTCATGAAACGATAGGACTTGGTATAGACAAAAGACATTGGTGCTGGGTAACTGCGCTTTGCGACATAAAATTGGTGTTATAAGACCTGAGATATAGTTGATTTTCTTAACTGGTCTAAGATTATTCCAAATGGCATCTTCTCTTAAAGGCAAAAACAGTTCCATTGGCCCCATATAGAAGGGAGGCATAAAATGAAAATGACAGAGTTGCTTCCCCCGAAAATATTGATATCCTTCAGAAAGAAAATGACTGATCTAAAATAGAATGAAAACTCGTAAAAGAAAGAAAGCAATGATTACAGACGAGGAATCTTAATCATCCTTTTTTTTTATATTTTAGATAAACTTTGAGGATGTTTTGGCGGAACCATCTGGTATCCACAGTATTGACTGTGTTTGGAAACTTTCCTACACCTGCTTCAACCTCTGGAAGAACATCTGCTACAAGCTCAGTACCCTTTGCTGCGGCATCTGCATCGCCGGCGAGTGGGGCTGTGAGTTCGCCTACATCGCCTTCTGGCATATCTGGTATATCACGCCTCTGCTGAAGATCCTGGAGATTAACTGTAGTGTGTTGAAGAGAATCTGGGGAGCCTGCGTGGGCTGCTGTCTGGACCCGTGCTGTGACTCGTGTGGTAGAATATTTAAGTCGTTTGAAAAATGATAATGGGGCCGTAGTCATGAAACGACTTAAGTGGTTGCTACGCTGTTGCTAAGGCTGAATTTTTATTAAAGGAGATTTCCTATAACTATGAAATTTGCTCTTGAGGAACAGTCTGAAAAGACTGTTCCTCCAGAGCAAATTTCATGTTGTAGGAAATCTCCTGTGTAGAAATTAAGCCTTAGCAACAACATAGCAACGACTGAAGTGGTTTTATAAATACGGCCCCTGCGGTCATGTCAATTTCTTTGGGACCTGCTGAGATCTCGGCATATGACAGATAATTTACTTACACCCTTTTATGAAATATTTCGACACAATATGGAACGCCACTTGAAAGACAGAGAATGACAACATTTTGCAGTGACCTCAAAATTCAAAATTTGGAATTAACACTTAACTACTGTCATCTTAGAAATAGCGTAAAACTTCGCGAGGAAAACTTACTTCCGAACATTGACTTATGAATAATGAGGCAAACAATAGTATGGATAAGATGAAAATAGTTATTTTGAACTGTGATATTTCTTTATATATATACTGTGCACATTGATCCGTCCATCTTTTCTTTATGTATATTGCACGATTTTTATTGTGACTTTTGAATAGTTTCATACTTGCGAATAACGAATATATACCTCATTATATACTTTCATAGCGCACTTGTTTAGACCATTATGGAGCGAGTATGGCAAGCCAAATACACAATAAGTCTACAAACATAGGTTTGTAAATTGCAAATCTATGTTTGTAGACTTATTGTGCGTTTGGCTTGCTATAAGCGAGATTTAGCAACTGCGATAGCCACGAGGAGCGGTTATCATTACCGCATACTGGGGCCGGTGTTTAAGCAATATCGTGTTTCTTTGGATATAAGATGGAGGGGTTTTCCTTTCAAAACACCCCAATACGACGGGTCTAGATTTTTGGGATTGTTTTGGGCGAGAAAACCCTATCTAATAGCCGAATTACACACAACTGTTTTACATACGTGGGATACTTATCCCGTCTCATAACCTAATAAACACAGTATTATAACCCCTGGTCAACTATGTATATATACCAGGGCTGTTACCAAATGAAAAAGAGTCGTAGTTACCAAACGACCTGGTCATCGTGGCTAAACAAATTTGTTTACCCACAATGACCAAGTAGTTTTGGAACAATGGCTCTTTTTCGTTTTGTAACTGCCTCTTTTTCGTTTTGTAACAGGCGTGATTACGAGGTAATTAGGAGTATGTGTATTTTCTTTTTCGAAAATGGTACGAAATGTAAAACTTGCTGGGGCCATCGTCGAGTGAAGCAAACTCTGTGTCAGAATAAAGACATCTTTGTTTAATTTCTTGAGACCAAGGAAGATTTCCGCGAACTATATCTACACCGGTTCCGCTGGAAAGTGAGCCAGTTTTAACCGCACCCGCTACCGTGGCTCCGGCCAACAGAGAAGAATGACAGCCCCATCACGCATTGAGGTTGTTTTGTGAAGACTCTGACAAATTAATGCATCCGTGCAGTCCTGTTTGAGCATTTTATTGTACTTGTCGACTCCGCAGGGTTTTTTAAAGGTGAGTGCGAACAGCAAAGGCTTTGATCAGACTGTGTGGACTCTTTTTTGTGTCAAAATGCATTAAATGTACGATGGAGAGAATCACGGCCCAATCCAGTCAGCGGTTAATCCCCGGACTGCTTGATCAGATTCAAAATAACGGAATGAAATAAGACGAACGTTAAAAAATAGTTGATTAAACCTCAATTTCGTTTATGGTGTACATGTACTTACACTATTATCTATGAATAAATGTACATATTTTTGTGAAAGCATTTTAGTTGCCTTCTTTTTAACACATTTGAGCCCCGACACGACAAAACCAACAAAGTGACATGGGCGCCCAGCACAGACTCAGATCAGCCTGGGCATTCGCCCAGTCTAATCAGAGTCGTTGCCTTGCGCTTAAAGGGTAGCTAAGGGTTTAAGCTAGCTCCAAGCGGACAGCGAAGGCGGATGCCCAAGCTGATATGAGTTTTCGCAGGGCGCACATGCCATCATGTTGGTTTTGTCGTGTCGCGGCTCATTTTGAATCAAAATCAGAATTGTTTACTGGTGATACATGTACATCCAAGGACATTCATTCAGCGGGAAATGGTGCGAAATGTATGGGCGGCTCATACTTTTGAGCATCCTCTCTCCGGAGGGACGCAGAGCACAAACTTTGGTCAGACTGTGTTTTATTGCTGTCATTCTCTTTTTGCAAATTTAGTTGTGAATGTCCAGAAAATATCCAACCTGACTTCGATATTTTAATGACAGTGTCTCGCTTACGTGCCATTATGCGTTAGTTCCATATTTTCTTACGTTTGTAGCTCAGCTGAATTGAGCATGGAAGAAGTTTTATAGTCTCGGGGGCCAGGACAATAAAACTTTAATGCCAGACAAACTCAGTTCAATACAAAAGAACTGGGGACCCCCCCCCCCCCCCCCCCCCGGAAACTCAGTGGGAACTGGCCTGCTAATGTAGCGGTCCCGAAATCAATTCCCGGAGGCGGAAATATTTTCAATCATAAACGGGGTTACATTTCACATAACATTTCATGATCACCCTCCCATCGTCCTGATATGACAGAAATACTATTGGAAATTGCAAGTCATCCATCCAACACAAAGGAACTGCAAATCAAAACAACAACACCAAAAGCCATACAAATCAGATTAAACATAAAGCATCTATTCTTACCAGTGTTCTGTTTTAAACCAGGAATCAAGACAGGAAGTAAAGGGGACACTGAGCAATTAGGACAGCCACAGTGCTTCATATACAACACAAATGGTCGAACAAAGAGGAGCTATAAATGAGCCGCGACACGAGAAAACCAACAATGTGGTTGTGCGTCCAACGCAGACTCAGATCAGCCTGGGCATCCGCCCAGTCTGATCAGAGTCTTCGCTGTCCGCTTGAAGATAGCTTAGTACCTTAGCTACCCTTAAAGCGAATAGCGAAGAGTCTGATCAGCCTGGGTGGATGCCTAGGCTGATCTGAGTCTACGCTGGGCGCACAACCACATTGTTGGTTTTCTCGTGTCGCGGCTCAAATCAATACAGCAAACATTAAAAGCCATACCAAATACATAAAACATAAAACACCTAATTTTACCCATTTTCTATTTTAATTTCCCCTTTTTCTGTTGAAAAAACAGAGAGAAAGAGAGCAAAGGGGGCAGCAAAACAAGTGCATGTGCTAGTTCAACACTTTTTTTTTTACAATCTAAACCGACTAAATAATAAGAAATGCTTTATCTAATGGCCAGATGCCCAGACCTTGACCTGGGTCTGCATTATTTCTGATGTACTGGCGTAAGGACTTTTGAGCCGCGCCATGATAAAACCAACAAAGTGGCATATGTGCTAAGCGAAGATTCAGATCAGCCTAGGCATCCACCCAGTCTGTTCAGACTTTTTGCTGTGCGTAGTTAAATGTCTAAGCTAGCTCCATGCGGACAGCGAAAATTGATCAGATTGGGCGGATGCTGGGTGCACATGCCACTTTGTTGGTTTTGTCGTGTTGCGGCTCATTTTATTTCCACCATATTCTCTAAAGATGTCTATTGTGCTCTGGCCGACAAGTGCCTACGTATTGTATGCACCAGGATCTGGCATACATTTACTAAAATGAGCCGCGACACGACAAAACCAACAAAGTGGCATGTGCGCCCAGCGAAGACAAATCAGTCTGGGTAATCGCAAAGTCTGTTTAGAGTCTTCGATGTCGGCATAGATGTAGCTTAGACCCTTAGCTACCATTTAAGTGCAAAGCGAAGACTCTGATCAGATTGGGCAGATGCCCAGGCTGGTCAGAGTTTTTGCTGGGCGCACATGCCACCTTTTTAGTTTTGTCGTACCAGGCTCGGAGAACATGTACTTGACGTCCTCTGCTTGGTGTGTAAGTTGGCTGTGACATGAACTAGTCTGAACCGGAAGCTGTTGGGATAATTATTTGAGCCGCGACATGACAAAACCAACAATGTGGTTGTGCGTCCAGCGCAGACTCAGATCAGCCTGGGCAACCGCCCAGTCTGATCAGAGTCTTCGCTTTCCGCATGAAGGTAGCTTAGTCCCTCAGCTACCCTTTAAGCGCTTAGCAAAGCGTCTGATCAGACTGGGTGAATGCCCAGGCTGATCTGAGTCTGCGCTGGGCGGACGACCACATTGTTGGTTTTCTCATGTCGCGGCTCATTTATCAAGATTACAACTCATATCTGGCATTTCAATTTAGTTTATTACCGTTTCCAGACAAGACAGCTAAAAAAGAGCCTCCTACAGTTTTGATACATAAGTTCGAAACAAGTCTGAAGATTCAGTTCTCTCTCTCTCTCTCTCTCTCTCTCTCTCTCTCTCTCTCTCTCTGTCTGTTTGTGTGTGTGGCTGTGTGTATGTGTGTTAGAAATAGTGTATTCCCAGCTTAGACGGAACGATCGCTTTGGGAGCGTTTTACTTTTAATGCTGTTTATTTAAATGTCTTATTTATAATTATAAAAGGCAATATACGACAGAGCTCTAGGTATTCAATACCATTAATATAAACGTCCTTTTACCAAATTCAGTGAGACAGACGCGCTTTTTCTGTACTTAATATCTTCCGTGTCGCTAAACCAAATGAGGTATCAGTATTGTGTCAAAAGATTTGCTGTGTTATGAAAACTAGGCTTTTTTGCACAAGCAGTCTAGTCAGTCTCCAGTGTTCCTCAGAAAGACCTCAGATCAATTCCCACTGGGCACAAAACCTTGAATCAATGTCATGGCGTTGAATCAAGGTTGATTAAATGTTGATTCAACGTGTGTATCTGCTGGGAAGGAAGCATATCGCTGTTGGGGAATACCATCAGTCCCTTTTTACCTGCATAGAACTATACTGAGTGACAGTTGTAAATTAAGGAAGTTTTGAAGCTTCTATCTTTCTTGAAAGTTTATCTATCAGCTGAAAATGGCAATAAGTCTACAGACCAGGACACGAGGTTATAAAGCTATTTTCGTGCTCAACTCAGCTGAGCATGAAATTTTACCTACTAATAAATAGCAAATTACTGATAAGTACAGTTATTTTCTTGCTCACTTCAGCTGAGTATGAAATTTTCTCTGCTTATGAATATGAAAATGCCAACATTAGTTGGCATTTTCATATTTATCAGCAGAAGAAAATTCATGCTCAGCCGAGTTGAGCACGAAAAAAGTTTTATAACCTCGGGGCCAGGACCCTGTTGTTCAAAACTAACGACGTCGTTAGTTAACGAGACATTAAAACTTCAAAGGTTAATATCTAAAATATTCCATTATTTTTGTTGAAAAAATGTGAGAAGCTTTTGTACTGCAAAAGCTTCTCATATTTTTTCAACAAAAAATATCGGTGTATTTGGTAATAAAGTCATAAAACACTTAACGAGTTGACCTCTTAACAAGCTCGTTAGGCTAATGATGTTTTGAACAACCGGGCCCAGACCTCTGATAGGTGGACACCTACATTACGAATAAAGTTGAAAGAAAAGCAAAGATCAGGAACTGATACAATCAGATCCTGTAACCTGTCCTCCCAATTCAGACAAGAAAGAAGTGTTTACATAAACGAAAGGCGCGCAGAATGAACAGATGTTTCACAATTAAGCGTGACTGATGAACCACAGCTGAAACACCTGACGTACAGACGTGGGTGTGGTGTGGTGAGGGGGGGGGGGGGGGGAGAGTTTAAACCGGTTTGTAGGATTCTAACATCGCCCTTGTTCCCTTTTTTCAAAATGATGGAAATATGAGTTTGCACCCACACCTGGTATGGAACAATCCACATGTAAAGTCCGCTGAAACAGGCGTAAAGTAAAAGAGGGACTTTTGTCCTGTCTGTCACGAAATTTGACACTCTAAATTGACGAGGAGGGTCGGAAGCTCAGTAGGCTAAGGCTTGCCTGCTGATCTAGCGGTCCCGGGTTCGAGACCCGCTGTAGGGAGCGGTAATCTTTCCAACTGTAAACGGGATTCCTTTGCACACACTCTTTCATTGTCACCCTCCCAGCATCCTGATATGTCTGAAAACGAGAAATACAAGTCATACATCCATCAATCCATCCTCAAACCATCATGGGGACATGGTCTTTACAAGCCTAGAGCTTCCGACCAAATCCTGATAATTGATTCTGTACACTTGTATATGATAGTTTTTCTTGAAATAAATATTGTTTTAACCAATCCACCATCATCAAACTGACAAGTTGCCGTTTTCAGTACCAGTTTCCAATATGTACAAGAATTACCTTATACTATAGTTAAGCTGGAAGTCGACCAAAAGAAACAACAACAACAAATAAAAACAACAACAACAAAAAACAAGGTGTTATGGTTAAAGAAATGGGAAAACAAAAAGAATAGTGAAAAGAAAAAGAAAGTTTAGTCTGAAATAAATCACTAAACGAATTCTTTTGTTGTGAAACAAATAGTTCCCATTACTATGAAGACGTCGAAATTTGGTGGTTTAACGTTTTTAAGTAAAATAACTAACGCCCAGATATCTTCATTTTTATTTGTCGTAGACATATCAGAGCATGCATGACCTGCATCCGGGTTTTTATTGTATGGGGGATAATAAACACAATCTACCATTTGTGAAAAGAAACAGTTTTAAAATGACGTTTTATGAATATAAACTTTATTTTGGCTTAGTTTCCTTTTTAATTTAATCGCCGTTATTTGCGGATAGACGTGTTTTATTCAATAATAACGAATGACGAAAAGTGTATTTGCAAATTTCATGACCCGTTTGAGCAGCCGTAGATCAGGCGCATTCGAGTTTTCCAATCGTGTATTTAAAGGTCTAGTATGAAAGCCATCTGCCGATCTGCCGCTCCAGAAATCATCTTCTTTAACAACTGATGTATTTCTAACTAAAATTACACAGAAACAAACAGTGTTTCCACTAGTGGAAGTCTGGGGGTCTGTGACTTCTAAAACTGAATGCCAGGAAGTGACTTCCAATTTTTATCATAACCTACCATTTATAAAGTGAATATTGACTTAAATAATGAGTTAAATTTGTTGTAATAATGGTATTTCACCCATTAATGAAGGAGAAAGCAATATAAATATGGACATTCTGGAAGAAACCAAGTCTATCCTTCAGCATGACTTCCAAATGACAAACCTTGGAAGTCATATGACTTCCTGATTTTGATGGTTAGTGCTAGCACTGAACAAAATACAATGAGAACAAAAAACTACTTTTTCGAAGCTGAACAAAAAATCAGACATATCCCTTATCTTTTTGAATTTGTATACTAAGTCATCATAAAATTCTGGTTCCGATAGGCCTTTATGAGTAAGGAAAACATCAGTTTTGGCCATGGTGCCGCATGGCTATATATCTATGCGCCAGTCATTTGTATCCACAATTCCCACCTACAGAAACGGAATTTTTACATTTCAGAGACCTGTGATGATTAGCTGATGGTAACAACCTTGCTCTTATTTCGACCCTATACTACAGAAAATCTCACAGGGTAAAGGACCCCAATCTTAAAACTCCGGCACTATGGAAACAATTAAAATATAATTGTCCTGCACCTTGGTCCGGCTATCCCAGCGCCATTGTATTATTGTAGGCCCGGAACGTCCCGTTACCATAGTCTAGCTGCAGTTGCAGTTATCCGTTGAGGGTTTATTGGGTTGCCCTTTATATTAATTCATGTTTTGTCCACCATTTTGAAGGACTTCTTATTAAATCAACAATCCAACAAACTCTATTCGTTTATGTGTTTCCGTTCATTCCTGGCGCAGCCCATCTTCGTAGGTTGGGCGAGGATGCAAATGACAGCAGGCCGAATTGACCCGGACGAGTTGAATGGCGGCCGAGTTGACCCAGGAGCCGTGAAGACCCCAGGCTTACAGAAAGCAGGCCGAGTTGACCCGCTTCTTCCATGACATACTATCGCCAGACAATAGTTGTAATCGAACTCGACCAAGGCTGATCACGATAATCCTCACTCGGGAATTTATGTTTTGTCCTTGAACAAGACACATTTACTTTACAAAAGTACTGATAATACCCAGGAAGCGGTGAATCCGTCCTGACATGACTAAAAAGTCGTTCTTTAAAAACGAATTTCATCTTCGACAATTATCTTTTTTAAAGATGTTTCTTGTTTTATTATTATTTTTATCTTAGTCTGATGTCCGTTATGTTAACGAAATCCATTCAACACCAAAGTGCGATATATAAATCTGCGCTAAAATGTCTTCTCAGCTTATATGCTTTACATGTGTATATAACGTAAACATGACATGTTATTTCAGTTTAGATTTGACTTTTCAACATGAAAAATTTGTATAAAAAAGTTACATGCACTATCTACATACGATGCCAGTGGTGTAGGGGTATATCTTGTTCGAAACAAATTGTCATTTTTCCTTCCTGACACATCAGTCATTTTTATGACAATATTAAGGCAAAAAGCAGGCGTTTTGAATGGTGCAATTTTCAAAGCTCGTTACCCGGATATCATGGATATGAAGCTAGTGATAGGACGTTTTGGTCTAGCCTTATATTCCAACTTAACTCTTTAAGCCCCAGTGACGAAATTAACAAAAATTGCAAACAGCGTAGATCCTGATGAGTTGGCTCATGAGCCGCCTCATCTAGATCTACACTGTTTACCCTTTAGTCTTGGAATTCTCAATATGAAATGTCTTGGACAAGGCATTTTTTGAACTTTTGCAGACGTAAATTTTGTCGTCTGCTTTTTGGTGCTTAAAGAGTTAAGGACATGCCGGATGAAAACTGGCACAGGTGCCATGTAACGTACTTATCTAAATTTTAGTTCCTTCAATAGTTTGTTCCCAGAATTGTAGAGTAAGTCCATGACCTATTTCCCTTTATGGTGAAGGATCCGGTCACTGCGGCAACTAGGTGCATATAACGTATATAAATAGGCATTTCAGCGTCAGATTTCTCTAAACATTTTCTGATTCCAAAGAGCAATCTCTTAGGTAAATATTTAATTTTGAAATGCATTCTTAACACGCAAAATTCTATAACAACGTAAAATGTGCGCATTTGCATGTTGACAATGCAGATTGTGAGAGTTATATTGTCTTTTGTCACACGTTTTAATCAATAACATTATTGTGAGTTATATGTATACGAGGGGTGTTCGAAAAGATTTGCAAATGGCGTAATAACTTGATAACGACTATAAAGACAGAATTACTGATAGCAAAAACACATCAAGCTATGTTATGCCTACAAAAGTTTGCAAACACGCCTATATTTTCTTAAAAGGACAAGTTTTAAACTACTTTGAAAGAGGTATACCCTACAGGCACTGCAGAATTCTACTTTAGTGGGCCGTAATTCATATATGAACAGTCTTTGATTTTTTTTTATTTTTGCTGCTTTAAGAAAATGTCCAGACAATATTGTCCTGTAAATATGGCGGAAATTATATTCAAACTAGGTTCAGTACTGTCCCGTAAATATGTATTATCCGTATTTCATGTTATAGCAAATTCTCCCTTTCTACTAAAGTGATTATGATTTTGTTATGAAAGTAAGTCTGTTAGTAATAGAAATCTTGTCAGCAAGAGCATTTGCATGGAAAAGCTAAAATCTGTCAATAAATTCAAATTAATGCAAAATATGAAACTGCTACAATCTTTCAAAAATGACGTTGACGTCAATTTTAATAGCGTCATAAGAACTGCGCATTGCGTTGCAAGGAATGACTCGATAACAGTGCCACTCTTCTAACTTTTGTATGGATAATGTGGGCAACGATGGACATGCAGTTGACAAAGATATATTTTGTATTTATAATGATATTCGAATTAAGGGCCTAACACTGAAAAGATTTTACATGTAAAATTGACTCAGTGGTATGACTGGGGCCTAATAAAATGCAATATAAGTAAGTAAGAAAAAGTGCCTTTGTAATTTGTTTGGTATCATTGTAAAGACCAAATGTAGTGCTTTCAGTACATGCATAGCATCTGTACCCAGCATGCCCTTACACAAAGTTACGAGGCCATTTGCAAAACTTTTCGAACGCCCCTCGTATATGTAATTGGACGTTGCTTAGCCACAAATTATTTAAAAGATTTATTACTTCACATAAAATTAAAGATGCGTATCTTCTCTTGATGTTCATTGCAAATTTTGTTAGTTGTTTTGATCCTTTCTGAAAATGATGCCTAATGTGCCCTTTAATAGGTAAATGTGAGGGATAATTCAAGAGCAGATAACTTATTTTGTATTATAAAACGCAAGTGTTATCACAATTTTTTCTCAAAGCTTCATAAACTATAGACAGAGGCTTATAACTACATGTACTCATGAGTAGTTATAAGCCTCTGCTATAGATAATTGCAATTTGTTTGCTGACAGCCTGATCAGAGTCTTTGCTGTGTGCAACTTAGTGTCTAAGTTATCACAAAGCTTCATAAACTATAGATTATTGCAATTTGTTTGCTGACAGCCGGATCAGAGTCTTTGCTGTGTGCAACTTGTGTACCTCCATGCCGACAGCGAAGACTTTGCTCAGACTAGGCGGAATCTCAGGCTGATCTGAGTCTTCGCTGGGCGCACGTGCCATTTTGTTGGTTTGGTCGTGTCGCGGGCCATTTATTTCTGTTAAGTAGAACCATTCCAGTAATACGACAACACAACCAAATATATGCAGCACCTTAAATTGTCTAGCAAATGTCCGACTGGCCCAGCTGAAAGAATGTATCTGCAAGCTTTGTCATAATTAAAAATCTTAATGAGTTCCTTTAAGAGCAGAAAATACATTCAAAAGAAGCTGGAACATGGGCCATACTTCGAAGTTTCGGCTATTAAAGCCTCATCATAGTATTAACAGTATTTTTTTTATTCTAATGTGAAGCACTTAGAATATGATATATGAAAGTGTATATATAAAACACTCATCTTTTACTATGGCCAAATTTTGAAAAGCTTGCCAAAACAACCTTGTTGATAGTTGACTAGGACTTGCGATTCATTTAGCTATAAGTGCGGACGATGTCAGGTTTTGTCTTCTTATTGCTGGAATGGTTCGACTAAAACCATAAAGGTCATCTTTGCGGGGAAAGTTCTACTATATACATGTAGCCATTGTCAGTTGATTGATTTGAGTGATTGCGTTGGGTTTGACGGCCCTTTGAGACAGTATTTCAGTCTATATCGGGCCATCTCCCAGAGAGAGGGAGAAAGAAGAGAAATCATAGACGAGAGAAAAAAATGACCAAACAACCCCCACCGCACCTACTCACCTACTGCAAGCACAGTAGGCCCTTGGCCTACAATGTTCTAAATCAGTAGGACGCCACGGCACTGGAAGTTATACAAAGCATCACCGCACCACCCGACCACCCCCATTATCGGTTGAAAGTTCTACCATAAAAAGTCTTAGCCAATTTTCCGCGGGGAGTGGGGGGGGGGGGACTACTAGGCGTGTGCGGGAAGCGGGGTTGCGGGGGGGGGGGGGGGAGCTACTGTCTGAAAATCACAACGTATATGGAAAAAAACATCTTTAAATATTCCTGTTATTCCTACTTAACACTATCATTATTATTATTTTTATCATTTCAATTAAACAAAATTTAAATTTAGGAAATTGAGATACTCATAAACCGACTGGCCAATTAAAAAGTATATTCTTTTTCAGCAGTTTCAAGATAAACATGAAAGGACTTCTCCTCTTTTTCGCCTTTGCTGCTTTCGCATATGGCAACCCACCAACAACAGACAATCGGGCATATCTCCTGGAAACTGAACTGGCTGTCGAAAAGAAGTTTATTCATGACACAGGTTTGTGATATACCGTAATAATCCTTATAAAAGCCCCTGCACTAATAAACTCCCCTGCCTCTTTTCCGAAAATAATGCTATATTAACTTGCATGAATTCCTGTTTGCTTCCCATGATGAGGTAGATCGTTGAAATGGGGTCTACTCTTAAAGGAAAGTATTTGAGCCGCGACACGACAAAACCAACAATGTGGTTGTGCGCCCAGCGCAGACTCAGATCAGTCTGGGTATCCGCCCAATCCGATCAGACTCTTCGCTAAGCGCTTAAAGGGTAGCTAAGGGTCTAAGCTACCTCCATGCGGACAGCGAAGACTCTGATCAGACTGGGCGGATGCCCAGGTTGATCTGAGTCTGCGCTCGGCGCACAACCACATTGTTGGTTTTGTCGTGAAGCGGCTCATTTACTCCTGTAAGAGCAAATTCTTTCCTTTAAGAGATGATCAATACTGAGAAGGGATGCAAAAATAGTACAGTTGCTTCCTCTGCAACTGCAATTATACCCATTTACCTTAAAACTATTTATTAGAGGTATTTGGCAGTGGCTGATTTACTACACTTTAGTCTCTAAATAACGCCCCCACCCCTTTCGTAAAATGCATCGTTCCAGCGAGTTAAATAGGATTTATACGGTCGTTTTACATAAGGTGTATGAGTGTATCTCCATGGCTAACAATGCGGAACGCTTTAATGTGAGGGGCGTGATGTCTGGACATAGGATCCACCACACGTTCCTTGCGTCGAGACCTTTGTCCTAGTGTAACAGTTCTATTTGTCCGGATCTGACGACGGATGAGTGTTGGCGGAATTCAGTTACGCATTTAGAACCATATGCAATTGTTTTAAGAAACTGTGATTTAATCGTGTATTGAATTGCGCAGCTGTTGATTAATAATGTCTAAATTTTTCTTTGTGTTTCAAGTAACTCCTTGTACTGTTAAAGTTACCGAAGTTAGAAAAAATACAACTGATTTTGAATAGAAGGCTACATGTTAGACAAAGTTCTGTCAGAATGACTAACACTGCAAACCCTGATTAGATCCTGCTCATATGAATTAATTTGATCTGGTCGAGACTGTTTGCTCTCGCTCTTATGTCTATGTATTTCGGAAAACATTGGCATTCATCAAAGTTCCAGATAAGAAGGGGTAACAGGGATAACCTAGGAATAATTGCCTATATTTTGCAATAGAAACATATATTGCCCCCTATATTGCCCTCCCCCCTCATTAGAACCGTCACATATTTTGTCACTCCTCATTAGAACCGTCTCGGTGAGACGGTTCTAATGAAGTGTAACAATATATGTTTCATTGATAATTAAGAAATTAAGAAAATTATCTTCGAATTATCCATAAAATCCTGAGTTATCTTGTGCTCTGAAATATTTCATGTTGTGTATGTTTTGCTTTCATAGACTTTGAGAACTTGCCGGTCGTTCACGTAGGAGATACACCATGTGAACCATATACTACGGCCAGATGTGACGCGAGTTCCACCACATCCTACAGGGCTCCAAATGGCCACACATATTCTTACTGTTGCTCCGAGCATCACAAGCCACATATTACCATCCACCCTAACGCTATTGAATGTGACTGTTAATTGTATGCTATGTTTCAAATAAAATATTAACAATCTGATACTATATTCATTTTTTCTATTTTATTTATCTTTTTTTTTAATTTTAGTGGGAAACAAAAACTAGATTTTATTATTTCTGTAGATGATGATGGCTAAAAGGGCGGGGTTTTGTCCCTTTTACAAATACACTGTTTCAGTCACACCAGGACGGCGGAAGGGTGATTATGAAAGGCTCTTTACAATGAAACACCGTGTAGGTTCGGACAGAAGATCGCGGACACGAAGTCACAAAGGTTATTCCTTTTTTGCAAAAAAGAAAAAATCCGAAACAAACATGGCGGCTTACCCATACACCTTATTATAATGAAATTTGCGGTTTGAATGAGTCAGACTATTTACTGCACTCGTTTAACCCATTCCATTCCTTTAAGGGTATCTGGGCTAACAGTTTGGATCTCAGTTCAGGCCCCGGGCAAACAGTTTGGATCCAGATCATTGGGCCTGATCTGAGATCCAAACTGTTTGCTGCCTAGACATCATTTCTACAAGAGTTAGTTAGTCCAATATTTTCAAAATATTCTTGATTTTTGATGCAGACGACAATTTCAGCAGACGACAAAAATACCCTGAATGCAATGGGTTAAAGTCACTGGCTACAACGTGACAAGATCAAAGGAGTTATGTAGCCTCTGCGAACAGCGCAAACTCAGATCAGCCAGCGCAGTGTACTCCAAACCCTTATCAGATGTTCATGAGGATTAGTCTGGTTTGGGTCTACACATTTAGCGCCTGTATATCCGACTTTTTGAAACCAATATGCTATTTTCTTTGAAATATCATTTTTTTTTAATTTTTATCCTTTTTATGGTCTGAACTCGGTAAAAAATTTACGTCATTATCACAGATTATGCAAACCTCAGTGCACATGTCCACTTATTTCTTGAAAGCCCCAAACAATAGTCCACACGAGGTGCACACTGGTTCCAACAAACAACCGACACATTGTCCCCAAATCTTCCTCAAACAGCCACAGTTGATATCCAGCAACTTGAAGCACGGAGTGAAATACCAGATATGGACGAAAGATACGTATGCAAATTCACAACCCCACTCAGCAGCTAAACAGATACCACAGAGGATGGTCATAATCTTGTAGCAGAGACCTTTCCAGAGGTTGAAGCAAGTGTAAGAGAGTTTCCATACACAGTCTATACTGTGGGTACCCTCGGGTTCTGCTAAGACATCTTCAAACTGACACTGTAAGCAGATAGCAGAATCATATCAGTATAACTATTTAAATGAATATGTAACTAAGTAACCAATGAACAGATTTTCATGGAACTTATGAGTAAAACACAGAATTGCCGCTTTAAATTTTGTCATTTTGACATCAGAAGTGCATTGGGACACTGCTCAGAAGTGCAGAGTAATTGGTCTTGAATCATTGAAATAGGGTGGTGGTCGGGCGATGTTGCTGGTACATGTAATAACTTCCAGTGCCGGTGCGTCCCACATGTACATATTTGGATTAAAATAGGGCAAGGGCCTACTGTGCTTGCAGTAGGTGCGGGTGGGGTTGTATGGACATTTTTGCTCGTGTCATTTCTCTTTTTTTTTCTCCTTCTCTCTGGGAGACGGTCCTATATAGTCTGAAATACTGTCTCAAAGGGCCGTTAAACCCAAATCAACCAACCAATCAATGAATCAGTGTAAAATTAACAAATTGAGGCGTAACTAAGTAACTAATGAACAGAATTTTATGAAACTTAAATTAAATGTGTATCATCAAAACATGTTGGTGCACATTAAGTTTTGTCAGCATGGCATCATTAATACATGAGTAACTGCCCTTTAATTGATTTAGATTGATTTAAAATCTGCAAAAAGGCCATAACTAAGGTATCAGTGAACCGAATTTGAAAATATATATCACTATGTTGCGTTGATGCACATGCAGGTTTACCAGTATAACCTCATTAATGCATGAGTTAAGGCATTTGAATTAATTTAAAATCCGCAAGTTTAGTTGTAACTAAATAACCAGTGAACAACTTTTATGAAACTTAGACTGTAAACCAATCTGTACTTCGGTAGGGGATATAAATTCAACAACTTTGCCTGATTTTTTAAAAAGGAATATGATCCAGATATTCTATGTTAGCACAACTAAATCGAGTAGCCTTATCCGACGGGTTATTTTATTCAGAGAAATCAAGTTTAGCATTGTTCCATGAAACTCCTTTTTGAGGAGTGTTGTGGAGCAAACGATTAAGCTGATGTCTCTGAATGGCTAAGCGGAGTTGTCGTGGTCGGCGTGGGTTCGAATCCTGCCTGTCTAGTTAAGCGCTTCTTTATTTCTCAACTATATAGCAGAGTGGTACTTTTTCATCGACGCTGAGTATACAATGTATAGTATGGGGAACGATTTGAGGTCGCCATTCTGCAGCAGTATAGATTGATTCTGAAAAATTGTATACTTAATTGAACTTTTTTGAAAAGAGAATCTTTCAGTCCTTTTAAGACTGAACACCTGTTTTGGGGATATATGCAAACAATGCAGACCAGTTCAGGCGCCACAGATCAGGGTCTACACTGTATGCTTACAGGAATTTCTGTGCAAAAAAAAAATAAATAAATAAATAAAAGTGAAAACATTCACCAGAAACCTCTAAAACTAGAAATGGACTCATCCAAATGATAGGGACGGACAGGTCTACGGGTGAAAAAAGGGTTAAACGTTTTTTGGAAGGAGAATCTTTAAATGAGGGAGATTTTATAAATTTACCTGTAGATGTGGATTAATCCCGTTAGGATCACGATTGCTAAGATCTAGTTCTTTGTTCGACATTTCTATATCTGCGCTACGCCTATACCACAAAATCTATAGACTTCAGCTTGAGCTATCCGAAAAAGTAACGAAAGGCGAAACGCGTCCGAAGTTATATGGCACGAATTCTCGGTACCAATGAATTTTAACTAATGAAGTTATCAAATAAGGTGTTAGTTTGTTTATATAATTTCTATACATGTGATGTGATTGTTTAAATTCTTTTCGATTTTTGGCGTTGTCTTATCTAAATTGATTTTACTCCTTTTAGCCTGTTCCTATCAGTCAAAATTTTACCACCCCAGGTGAAATTGTGCCTCGTACAGCTGACTCATGGGTGGACTTAATTCAGCTGTTCTGTCCACTCCTTTTACTCTGAACCGGCAGAACAGAAATCAAGTGCACAGAAACCGCTACGCAGGAGCATTCTAGAGTACTCCGTCTTCCAAGGTGGTGTGGTCAGAACAGTCACGTAACCTGTTCTGAAGCAACACTGAGGGCCGACAAAAGGCATTTTTAATTTTTGATACAGCACAATGCATTTCGAACAAAATTGTGACCTTAGCGGAATAATTACACTAAACAAACGGGCAGGAAGACTAATTTGTATAGAAATGAATACAATTTGACTTGCTAGTACCCTAACAAATTGGTCAGTCATATTTGTCCAGGAAGTTATTCACGTGATACACACCGGCGTACTCCGTAGTACTCCAAAGTGTTTCGTTTCACTTTTTTAGGTGAATATTCCTACTCTAAAAAGCAAATCAAATCCGCCCAGGTCGGCCGTAAATCAGCGCAATTTGATTTCTTCCAATCAGCATCATCAGCCATTGAATTTTGAAGAACTGAGTAAAAAGAGAAACTTCTAATCATAGTGCGAGGTGTGGGACCCCAAACTTCGCTCATCATACATACTGCACCTTTTCTGGGATATCCTAACACACAGGAGCCTCGGTAGTTCAGTATGTTAAGCACTGGCGTGCTCATCTAGCGGTCTCGGGTTCAAGCCCCGCTGTAGATGGGGATTTTTTTGTAAACGGCGCTTCATTGCACACAGCCTTTCATTATTACCCACCCATCGTCGTGATATGACTGAAATACTGTTAAAAAGGACGTAAAATCACAAGTCATCCATCATCATCCTAACACACATATGTTCTTAAGGTGTATGAGTACACTTTCAGGGGAGGAAACTTTATAATTTTCACCATTTTCAGTTTTGATTTCCTCCGCAATGAGGTCAACACTTGACGAAAAGAATTTGCTCCCGTAGGAGCAAATTCTTTTCTTCAAGTGTAGACTTCATTTTGGAAGGACTACGTTACACGAAAACCATAGGATAAGTCTTTAAATATCATATTTGACGCCCCGCTCTCTCGCTCTCTCTCTGTCTGTCTGTCTGTCTCTCTCTTTCTCCTGACCTTTACTAATTGTTATTTCTGTTTCTCTTCATCTACTTTTGTAACTTCTTATTGATATTTGCTTAGATTTAGACTGCAAACGTTCGTAAGACCAACTGGCTTGAATGCAAACTAAGATTTGCATTCATTTTGGTCTTTCCATGACCTAGTTTTTGAGGTTTTATTTAACTGTGAGTTCTTTCCTACTCTCTGTTCTTCCTTTCTTTTCTATTGAATCTTTGCATGCGTAATCTCTTAAAATCCTCTCTACATTTTCACCATGCATGTAGGCGCATTTTGTTACAACCGTTATTCTAATAAACCGTTACTGTAATACTTTGTTACAATAATGGTTTATTGCAATAACGGTTGTGAGTGTCAACCATTATTGTAATAAAGCGAATTCCATATGACAGGCATGAAGGACCTTCAAGCCCATTTTAGACACATCACTGCATCTTGGATATTCTTTCTTCAAACTGCATGTGAATTGCCAGTCTGGGTCCAGTCGTCTTTATTCAGTTTAAACCATTTTCAAAATTAAAAAAAAAAAACGAATAAATAAATAAATAAAATAACTATGACTGTAAATATTGTCATTTTTGACAAAATACAAAAAAGAAGAAAAAAAA
This sequence comes from Ctena decussata, assembly GCA_963989385.1. Lineage (NCBI taxonomy): Eukaryota > Metazoa > Mollusca > Bivalvia > Lucinida > Lucinidae > Ctena > Ctena decussata. The sequence continues at coordinate 65,549,418 of OZ022507.1, forward strand.
AATGATCAGACTGGATGGAATCCAGGCAAGTGAATTGCATGAAAATTGTACAAAATATTATCTTTTTTTTGGGCAATTTACGTTCGACATGAGGAAAGAAATGGTAGCACTTATGCATTTCGTTGCTCCGAACATCACAAACCGTTTACTAGTACGTATTATTTCACAGTATTGTCTTCATATGCACAGGAAATATGCCATGTGGGCCATATACGCCGGCCAGTTGTGACGCAACATGGGCAACATCTTTCCCCGCATTATGTAGCATTTACTCATTTTAGGTTTATATCTGGGTTTATATTTGTCCAAAGTTTTATTCTGTACCATCCCCACCCATGCCTGTGACATAGAGGTCAATGTCATCGGCTTTGACTTTTTGGTGTTAAAGTTTTGTGTTCAAGTTGTTGAGATCTCATATCATCCAAACCCTTTGTTGGGTTTGGTTAGATTTGGCATAATAAAAGATGTTGGACTGCAAATTTATTCTATACTATATTCGCGCTTGCCTTCACATAAAGGTCAAGATCATATACATTGGCTTTTCCATGTTTTAAGATGAACTCATTTGCCAATCTTCTTTAGTGAAATCTTGGTTTACTTCTGGCTTGGAACAGATCATCTAGATGCTGCTGAAGCAATTAAACATTTGCAGCAAAGATCTGCTAGAAGTTTTTAATGTTTCTTATACATGTATTACCTATAACCTTCTCCGTATTAGGTTTATTGATAGGTTGAAGAAGGTAAGTTGACATCCTCTAGATGCTGTTGCACATACTTTAAAATTTGTATTATAAATGTGTTAAAATTGTGTGTTTAAAAGTTCGGTGTCATCAGGCGATGGCCATGGCCGGGGGGTATACGTAAAGCCCTGCTCACTTGCTCTAGTTCAAAATGAAAACAGGCCTACGCTATTTGATTAAAGTAAATGCAATGATCGCTTTCTAATATACATGTATTTTCGAGACTATAAAGGGCTTTAATGTATAAACTTTTCATTTATTTTTACAGCTAAACGGGTCGTTTGCCATTGTTTACATATATATAAAGAGTTAAGGAGTTCCTTAAAAAGTTACGGTTACATGTAATAGGAAAATCTTAATTTTTTAAGGTTGGTCCGTATTAACCTTAACTTAACTTTTTCATATATTTTTCGGAGAATATATTTTATTTTATTTCATTTATCTGTAGTGATGCACTACGGTGCAGTGACAGTCACATTCGAGTAAGTGAGACGCGGTTCGTGATCTTCTGGGCCCAGGTTTACAACCACACCTTAAGAGATAAGGAAAACCTTAAAGTAAGGTTTTACCTTAAAGAGGTTTAAAGTGAATCTTGAGAACACCTCAGGGCTAAGGTATTCCTTAAGGTTTCTGTTATATCAGGGGAATGGGAAGGTGATAACAAAGGCTGTGTGCAATGGAACACCATTTAAGGTTGAGAAGAAATCTGCCTCCAGCGGGAATCGAACCCAGGACCGCTGGATCTGCATACCAGCGCATTAACTCACATTCGAGGGGACTAAGAGGCAGGGACTTTACCAGAACACTGATGCTTTTGAACACTACCGTCGAAAAAATGAGCTTCTCTGTGTTGGATTAGTAATATGTCATGTGTTGTTGGTGAAAAGGAGAATATCATAAAAGCAAGCTCTAGCGAGCCTTTATGATGTTCTCTTACAAACCAAAATATCAATAGAATTCATAGTAAATTATATTCTTATAAAGTATAAACATCATTATGTATTGCGCGACGACCAAGGGCCAACGACAATTAAATGGTCCAAATTGAGAAAACTTATCTGTATGAACTCCAATTTTGCACTACCCAGTTCCACGATGCCCTTTCAGTATTAATACAAGTTAGTTAGTAAGGGAGCCCCGGTAGCTTAGTGGCTTAAGTGCTGACCTGTTCAGCTAGCGGCACGGGTTCGAAACCCGCTGGAGGCGGAATTCCTTTCAACTGTACAAAAATTCTATTACACAGAGCCTTCCATTATCACTCTCCAGTGACTCGAGGTGATGAAATACTGTTGTAAGTGCCGTAAACCACATGTCATCAATCGATCCATCCATCGACAAACATTGCGTGACTGTTCAGAGATAGGTGATGTCCTAGCCCCATTGCCATCATGAGCATCAAGGTGGATCGGACGTGGCACTTGTTAAGTAACTTTAAAGGGAGGGGTCAAAACAGCACTGACATGACCCTTCCAGATGTCATGGTAACAAAGCTATGACCGTTCGTTATAAATTCCGGCATGCCAGGGTATGCCCTTGCATGGCGATATTGATAGTGAAATAGTTACATGGTAATATGAACATTGTACATCCAAACTCAGAAGCTATTGTATCAAATGATTTTATCCAGTTTACTAAATCTCAGTTAGCATACTACATTACTGCACCCTAAGGTCCAATTTCACATCGCTTTAAAATCAAATCTCGGCTAATCTCTGAACAATATTCATTTTGCAATATGGTATATGGGATAATTTTCGGTTTAAACCTCAAATGGTGATTTAAATGCAACGCGAAATCGGCCCTTAAACACATACTGAAATACAAATTACTCACCGAGGAGGTGGTAACAGGCTTAGCGGTGGCATTATACGTTTTTATGTTAAATGTGGGTACACCGCCATGTTTTTTCTCGCCATATTTTGAAAGTTTGATTTTCCTGTTTACTTCCCCAGACAGCGAAATTGGATGTTCTCTTAAAAAATTACTTCTAGGGAAAATTATTTCCTTTTTAAGAGTTGATCTCCGTTTAGAAGTGAGGCGAAATGAAAATGGCAGAGTCGATCTCGTAAAAATCGATCGATATACGAGTAACAGCTGCGCGAGCTAGTATCATATAACAGTATATGCGAACCGCGAAGGCTGTGACAAACCTTCCTCCTGAAAAAAAATCAACAGAAGAAACAGCAAGGACTCTGATCAGACTGCGCAAATGCACAGGCTGACAAAAGTTCTTACTTCTCGCAAATACTCTGAGGCACTATTCTTATATAGAAAATAGATAAAAAGAAGAAACATGAATAAACCAAAGATTTTAATTAAACAAATAGTAAAACAATAGGATCACAGATGAAACTAAACTGGATGGACTATGAATATCACATACACCAAACTAACAACTCTTCATTGCATGTTCATTACAGGCTCACACAAATAGGCCGCACATGTCACACAGGCCCGGATCCAGCCCATCACGTACTGGTGGGGCTCTGGATAACTGGTGGGGCTGGGGGTGCCGAAATGTAGTTGTGTGGGGGAGAGGGCTTGAAAATATGATATATTAATGGTTCAATTTCAAGAGAATTTTTTTTATATATTTTTACCTCGAAATATATGTTGTGAAATCTCATTAGAATCGCCTCCCCTCCCCGAGGCGATTCTAATGAGATTTCACAACATATATTTCGTATATTTTGATCTAACCACATTGGATATTTTTCTCAAACTGTCATAACACAGAGGCCAACTGGCGGGGCTGCAGCCCCAAAGCCCACCCCCTGGATCCGGGGCTGTCACAGAAACTTGTCCATTTGGAAACTGGCAGCGCTCGTAGATGGATCCGATGCTTTTGTTAATTTGATTATAGTTTTAGCAAAGTTTAGACAAATGCATATAAAAATGTTGTAATCCGGCCCGTTTGCTTCTAACACTTTTGTTTGTTCCTAATTAACCACATGTAGAGTGAATAGCCAGTCAACTTATCAACCGTTACATCTTCGAAATATCGCACTCCATTTGTCATACTACGGATGTTTTACAAAATATTCAGGACACAGCGCAGACACTGACCAGATTACGTGAGGGCTATCTGATATGAATCAACACATTGAGCCCAGGGATATCAATCCGAATATTGAAAACAGATATGCTGTCTTATTTCATTTTTACATTTTTTTATTCATCTTTTTTTTTTTTTTCTTTAATTTTTATCCCTTTTTATGGTCTGAACTCGGTAAAACTTTTACGTCATTATCACAGATTATGCAAACCTCAGTGTATATGTCCAGTTATTTCTTGAAAGCATTAAACAACAGTCCACATGAGACGCACACTGGTTCTAAGCAACAACTGACACATTGTCCCCAGATCTTCCTCAAACAGCCACAGTTGATATCCAGCAACTTGAAGCATGGAGTGAAATACCAGATATGGACGAAAGATACATATGCAAATTCACAGCCCCACTCAGCAGCTAAACATATACCGCAGAGAATGGTCATAATCTTGTAGCAGAGACCTTTCCAGAGGTTGAAGCAGGTGTAAGAGAGTTTCCATACACAGTCGATACTGTGGGTACCCTCGGGTTCCGCCAACACATCTTCAAATTGACACTGTAAACAAAGAGAAGAATTGTATCAGTTTAAGAACTTATAATCCTGGAATTGTTACATACAATTATATTATAAATACAAAAAAAACTTTTAGAAGAATTGGAGATGTTCAGAAACAGGAATCTTCGAGTCATTCAGACATACGAAGCAACAAGATAAGCAAAGTACGGAGACAGCGGGCATTTCAGAAATCCCTGTTTCAGATATACTCGAATTCTTCTTCCTTTGTATCCTTTAAAAGGTCGTCGGAGGCCAAATTTCGAAAGAAAAATATATAATGTAAAGTATTGGGGAATGATTTGCGGTCGCCATTTGGCACTTAATACAAACTGTTACAGTAATAAAGACTGATTCTGAATCTGGAAAAAAGTCTATATGTAATTAAAGTATTCTGGAAAGAGAATCTTTAAATAACAGTGGCATTGTTTTTATTTACCTGTAGATGTGGATTAATTCCATTTGGATCACGGTTGATAAGGTCTACTTCTTTATCTGCCATTTTTATCTCTGCTTTATGCCTGTACCACGAAATCGAAAGACTTTTCAGTTCGGGCTATCCGTAAAAGTAATGATAGGCAAAACGCCTCCGAAGTTATATAGCACGAATTCTCGGTACCAAGGAAACCTATGTAATGGATCTGTCAAACCTCGGCTATATCAACAGATTAGTGCTCTAAGCAAACGTAGTGGGATATTTTGATGTCCATTTGGTATGTTAATAAGGATAAAAAGTAATGCAATGTTTGTCTTCTCTTGAAGATTGTGGCCAGAATAAGGTGTTAGTTTGTTTACATTATTTCTATACATATGATGCGATTGTTTACTATCTGTTCGATATTTGGCGTTGTCTTATCTAAATTGATTTTACCCCTTTTAGCCTATACCTATAAGTAAAAATTTGACCACCCCATATGAAATTGTGCCTCAAGCGAACTCGGGGTCAGCCTGAATATCATCCCAATTTGGTTGCATCCAATCAGAATCAATAGTCCATGGCTCCAAAAGAACATCTAGCGTAAAGCAGTGTGAACCTATATTCAGAGCGCTAGGTCTGGCTAGTCGAACTTCCTCTTCGTGCATGCCCGAAGGTATCTTTTTGGGGATGTCCGAACATATACATGTACTTAAGGTGAAACGATATACTCTCGGGAGAAGTAACTCCACACTTTTCATTTAAACTCTCTACTCAATGGTGTTCAAATTTAAAGAGTAACTACACCTCAGGAACTGACTGAATCAGATCCCAAACCCTATCCCCAACATCAAGTCTTAAAGAAAGCATTTCATCCCCTAGAAACGATTTTTTTCGTTCAGAGTAGACCCTACTAAAGATACCAAAAGAGGACATGTGAAGCAAATCAGGCGTATTGGTACACCACCGTCATTCTTCCAAACCGATACAACATCTGTGACTTACTTTGCTGCGCAAAGAAGAGCTCCCAAATTGGGCATGCTCTTAAAAGAAAGAATTTGCCCCTTATAGAGCAAATTTTACTTTTAAGGATTGGCCCGAATTGAGAAAGTGTGGCAAAAATAAATGCAACCCAGCAGGCACATGACATTGAAATGACGTCGTTCTGACCTCGATGCGACGTAATGACGTCGTATCGACGTCAGTACGACGTAATTTCGACGTCATGTGCCCGCTGGGAACATAGTTTTTCTCGTGGATGTGTACCATTCACCTCCAAGTTGTCGAACACTTTTAATGTCACATCGGTCTTGATGTTAATGAATTTCCAAATAACAACTAAATGTTTGGTGATCGGTCTGCGTACTGGCCTTCTAACTCATCACTCATCAGTTTTGAGAAGAATCGAAAAAGTGCAGCTGTAGCATTGAATTGTTGAGAAATAATTTCCCGTTTGTCGGTCAATTGTTAGTAGATATATGACCCGCGCTTCGCGCTCTTGATATGCTCTACTTTAAAACTGACCTCCACCAGATGGCTACCGACCGTGGACCCTACCAAAGTGGTGGTCAGGCGCAAACCTTCTATAAGGCAGCTTTAAGCTTATAAAGTGCGCTTAAAATTCTTAACAATATAAAAATGAAGAATTTAATCTTTGACAGAAATCTAAATATCACAAAAAAGACAAAAAACAACAAACAAAACCAAAAACAAAAGCAAAAAAAAAAAAAAAAAAACACCTTTGAAATACAATTTGCACAAACGCAGTTTCATGATTAGTACGAAAATTGTTCTTTCGTTTAGGACGCATTTACAAGAAACCGATGCCCAGAATACGGCCTGGCTATCTTGTATATCTGCAGTTATTTAATTTCCTCTTAGCGTTCATATCAGACATTTAAGTAAACTGTGAATACCGTTGAAGTGCAGCCCTTGACTTCAAAGATTAAAATTTTATACCATCATTTATCATGGTTATAAATTCAGTAGATCTGACTACTTAAAGACTTTGACTTTTGTGTCCCTGTTGAGATATGGAATTTGATTGTGCCAGTTCGTAGACATTGTCCCTTTACACTGCTTTTCTTGGTACCCTTGACGTGGCTTTTAGATAACAGTTAGTCAGGATCGATTTATGACAACATTGCAATGACATACACTTCAATCTACACTATATCCTCAAACATTTAAATCAGTTAATCGAATGTGTAAATCACCACAGATAACTTATCGCATCTCATGAATACGGTATCCGTAAATGGATCAATCGATTTCATCATTCAAATCTAGGCGACCTAGTATTTAAGAGAAGCAAACAGAGGAAGAAAACGTTATTTAAGAATTAAAATCTGATTTTTCAGTGTTCATCGTGTGACTAACCCAGTGGGCGGAGCTAAAATTCCATGAAGCGCTTCATGTAGAATTTTAGCTTCGCCCACTTGCTTCTTCACACGATGAACGTTGAAAAATCAAAGGACTTCTATGAGTAAGGCGAGGATTTTCCCCATTAAACCGGCGCGAAGGGTCCGAATTTTCAAAAGTATAAAGTGTGCAAGTTTTTCTTCTTGTTACGCCTGACTGGCATTTAAACATGCAAAACCATAGTTACACTTCAGGTCAAAACGGCCAAAATTGAACGCTTCACTATAATTAAAGTACAAGTACTTTCCCCCCGTGACCCAGCATTTCCTTCGTGCAGCAGACTTGTGCGATGCAAGTACGCAATATATATGAGTGGGAAGCTGGGTCACGGGGGGAACGATACTCAGTAAGCCAAAGAAGAAGAATGGTCAGCAGTAGCACTGTGATCTTCAAGGATAATATTGTCTACCATGACCTTGAAATGAGGTCAAGGTCACATACATGTAGTCAAAAACTATACGGTGTTGTCTGTTATCTAAGTAATGTAAGGCAAAAAAGGCTTAAATGTATACTATACAATAAATCATTATCTCAGCGATCAGTTTGAGGATAATTTACACTTTATCTCAACAATGACGCCAACGTCAACGTATGTTTAACGTACTTTACATAGACACAAACAGTTGAAAATTCATTTGTCATGCAAGTTACATGTCATAGTCATAAATGCAAAGCAGAAGTCAGTGATCCGTATAACTTTTTAATCATGGGAAAAATTCACGCCTTAGGCATAGAAGTCCTTTACACTTTATATAATTACCAGGACACTTTGGCAAACTGACCTCATGGTCATTTTTCCAAAGTGTCCTGGTATATTGCTTCATTTCATAAACCAGTGACAGTTGCGTCAGACAAATGACATTTGTATGGGGTACTGTTTTAACTTCATTGAAATCGGCCTTGTAAGACGGGAGATATAACTTATTTTCTTATCTGGTCTTGTTTTTTTTTTTTCAAACCTTAAATATTTAAGGTCAGTTTTCCGAAGTGTCCTGCTAATTGGTTTCATTTCATAAAATCATAGCATTTGGTATAGACAAACGACATTAGTGCCGGGTAACTGCGCTGTTCGACATCAAAACCGGACTTTTAGGACCTGAGATATAGCTGGTTGTATTATTTGGTTCGAGATTATTTTCTTTTCCAACATAAGCTATTTATCGTTTCGTCTCTGAGCTTGACAGTAAATATATTTTCAGCTTTAACCAGACATAGTCTCGCAGTCTTTTGTTACGGTTTCTTATGAATTCAATGTGTGTATTTATTGACTTTGTATAAGAATTATAGCGGGCGACTTACAGTTTTTCTTACATTTCTTCAAGTTTTGTTGGGGGAAGGGAGGTTGTAGGTCATATTCAATTTTAAAATTTCAACCATAATTGGGGTATTATGTTGTCTTAACATTTTTTTTACAGACACGACTATAACTGATTTGAAAGAGGAAACTGAAAATGACTCGTGGTGTTATGGCATTTGAACAATATTTCAGTAATATTGAACCGATGGAAGGGTTAAAACGAAACATGTTTGTAGTGGGACCCCTTATTTGGATGGTGATGCTTCGTGTGACGCATCATCGTCGTATACATGTGCCACAAGAGCATCGAGTCACACTGATAACTTTTTAATTTGGAGCAAACTTTTAAAAGCTGAACTTCTTAAACAATGCTACAGAAGTAAATGGTTTGTAATGTCGTTTCTCCCCAGTAAACGCTTTCCATGAATTTCATGATAGCCCCGTTGTTCAGAGCATCGTAAGCACAACGAAGTCGTTTGTCAAAAATTTGTTAAGCCCTCTAGTACTTGTATCCATAAAATCAAAAATAGAGGCGGTTTTTGCGTACAATTGGTTTGAAAATATAATTCATCGCACGACGTCGTTACTTTTGAGCAAATAGGCACTGATACTTTCCATTCTTAGAACACTACAGAACAGTAACAATAGGGTAGCGGCTCTGGTTCTTGACGATCCGTTTTAGATCCCAAAAGAATGAAGAAATAATCGGATGCAAAGTAATATTCTCTACCCTACCCCTTGTATTCGACATCGAGTTTGTGAAATTTCATCTCCGGTGGCGCTAACACGTTTATATTCGAAACACTACTCTATCCTGGCTAACATTGAAAAAATAAATAAATACAATGAAGTAATAATAACAGCGTTTGCAGGACTTGCTGGATGAACCTCGTATAAAGGTTCTTGTTTGATAAGTGGCCATTATTAATCGAAACAACTTTGATGTTACAATCATTTCTTTAAATTCTGCAAAGCATTGCCGATCGGAAAATTGCTGTTTGTTACCTTACATGTATAAAATGTTGATGGTGACAATGAGATTTCCCTAATGCAGAAGATTTTTTTGAAAAGAATGGATATTACAATCTACTGCGCTGTTCAAAGGGATATGGTGTTCAGTGTACCATGGGTGACAGCACAATCCCGTTCCCAGAGCAACCTTACTGTTTTGAAATCGTCTACAGAGCAAACAAATGCCATGGCTGAACCCAATAGTTGTCTTAGCAATGAGATTTCACCATCAGTTCCAGCCGGCAAGGACATACAACATACAATGTATGTCATTGCTAACAAGAATTGGAGGTGAAATGGTAATACGAAATTCTGGCAACCAAAACTGAACTTTTCTCAAACAGCTTCTTTTTTTTTTAAAGCTTTGTCAAGTGCATATATGAGCCGCAACACGAGAAAACCAACGATGAGGCTGTGCACCCAGCGCAGAGTCAGATCAGCCTGAGCATCTGCCATGTCCGATTAGACTCACTGCTAAGCGCTTGCAAGGTAGCTAAGTGTCTAATCTACCTCCATGCGGACAGCGAAAACCTCTGATCAGACTGGGCGGATGCCCAGGCTGATCTGAGTCTGCGCTGGGCGCACAACTACTTTGTTGGTTTTCTGGTGTCGTGGCTCATTGGTCTTTACACATTAGAGTCACGGCACGACAAAACCAACAACCTGGCATGTACGCCCAGCAAAGACTCAGATCAGCCTGGACATTCGCCTAGTTTGATCAGAGTTTTGGCTGTTCGCATGGAGCTAGCTTAGACCCTTAGCTACCCATTAAGTGCACAGCGAAAATTCTTAATCTTCACTGGGTGCACATGCCAATTTGTTGGGTTTGTCGTGTCGCGGCTCATTCATTATTGCTTGCTTTCGCGAAATTTCGTACAAGTATATGTATTCTAGGTTACTCACTTCTAGACAAATTTTATCTACACTGAATTGCTGATAAGAGTCCTTGTAAGCTTCCGCCAACTCATCCTTCTTGGAACTGGTACCTTAAGGACAATTGATCTCTTTTTCTATTCTTTTGTATTGTTTTTTTTATTGTTATGTATATATTTATTGATTATCATTATAATTTTTGTCTTCATTTTTTTAATTGTCACTTGACAAATTTATGGAGAATTTAATGTACGAGTCTATAGAGTCTCCTTAATAGACGGTTATATAAACTTTATTTAAAACGTCGCCACTCATCTATCTTTGAACAGTCTGTTAAATGCTTCATCTTCGCTTTTTATGAGAGAAAGATAATGTAAATTCAATTTTTTCTGACACTCATGAAAGTTTGAACGACAGTGGGTCGTGTGCAAAATACGGGGCTCATCCCGTACTTTGCACACGACCCACTGTCGTTCATAATTTCATGAACGTCAGAAATCTGAAATTCATTTCTTATTTATCGCAGAGAAACGCTTGAAATCTTGCTTTAAACAATATTTATTCAAAAAGAAACTGTACAATGCATACATGTATATTGACAGTAGATATATAACTAAGCAAAGAAAAGCATACTATATCCAAAATTTGATGACTAAACTTGGATCTGAACGGAAGCCTTCGGCTTGGAATCTTACCTCCCGTCCTTCCCAATCTGCTTCTCTAGTCTTTCGGATAAGATTTGAAACCGAGGCCCCGCTTCCGTATGATCTATGTGTTGGTGGGATGTTAGTTAAGCCTGAGTTCACTCAGTCAATTCCAAATCTGACGCTAAGGGCAATGGTTTAAAGAACAAGTAGTTCGGGCAAAGATTTAAGTGCTTACAATATCATGCACGTCTTTGTCGACATTATGTCCACCGCACTGAACTGGGATTGTGCCGACTTGAATGTTCGCTTTTAATCGAAGCAAGTTTCTGAATAATTTTCAGAGTTTGCCGATAATCTTTAATTTGCAGATAATGTTGTACCGGTATGTTCAGTTGGGCCGGTTTGACAATAAGCATAACATGCATTTGAGCCGCGACACGACAAAACCAACAATGTGGTTGTGCACCCAGCGCAGACTCAGATCAGCCTGGGCATCCGCCCAGTCTGATCAGAGTCTTCGCAGTTCGCATGGAGGTAGCTAAGACCCATGGCTACCCTTTAAGCGCTTAGCGAAGAGTCTGATCAGATTGGGCAGCTGTCCAGGCTGATCTGAGTCTGCGCTGGGCGCACAGCCACATTGTTGGTTTTCTCGCGTCGCGGCTCATTTGTTTTTCTCCCTTTGTCTTTATTCTGTCTCGGGTAGCTTTTGCTTTCTGATTGTGGTCTTTTCTGTTTTTTTTTTGTTTTTTTTTCATTTAAAATGTTATGCAGTGTGATAGTGTCTCCTGGGTATCTTCAATTATATTATTTAAATGTACATGCGTATACACATCTTTTATCACATGACGTTGCATCTGAGAGTGTAATAAGGCCATGCATTAAAAACCATCATCCACTAGTGGATTAAATATGCAAATTACGTCGTAACTTTATGCGCTGACGTCCATAAAACATCGCGTTTTCTAATGGCAAAATCGTGACGTTTTAGTGCAAAATTTGCTAATAAAATGCGATTTTAGTGTCCTATGATAAATAGAATCTTGCATTCGTGCTCCTGTATTATTGAATTTATTAAACTCGTTGGAGAAAACGATAAGATGCTCGGCAGAGCCTCGCATCTTATCTTTTTCCCCAACTCGTTTAATAAATTCCATAATACATGAGCACTCATGTAAGATCCTCTATATCTTATAAGTGTTAATAGCCTCTGCAGTCACAGACACATGTCAAAGCTACCTCTACACTCAACGTTTCAGAACAGCAGTAAGATTATGGTTAGAGGTTGTAAAATCGTGGGAGTTGTAAATTCGTGGGTGTTAGTAATTTGCATAATATTCATGCACAAAAGAAGTTTCACTAAGTGTTTATTCTCCCAACATTTAATCGTGCATAAAGGTTTTTTTTTCATAACAAAAACAAATGCCTACAACCGAAATAGGGAATAAAACTTTTAAAAAAGTTTGATCAATTGCTTTTATGCCTTCTTTTGTTATTTCTTTTTTTGCATACCTGAAAAGCGGCCATTTTCTAATCTCGGATATCAGCCTGAGAAAAAATTGCAATGATTACTGATTTTGTACCTTCCAGTGAACAGTTGGTCCTAGTATGGGTGTAAAATCTTATTGCAAAATTGTTCTCTTATTTGATAATTATACCAGGGGTCCTTATCTGCTTTTTCTTGAAAAAGAAAGACTTATGTTTTGAGAGTAGGGCTGAGTCCAGGAAAGTATTTTTTTCAAAAGAAAACAGTCTGTGCATACTGTTATTTAGTATTCAAGCGGGTATAACCATACAGTGATACAGTGAATTTCAACTCGTTCTGTTCAAGGGCTATGACGCTATAGTCATAAATGTTTTACTTGTAGGAAAGTCAATGTGGAGCTTTAATATTCCTGTTTAATTGGATGGGTATCTTCCTGTAATAATTAATATCAGATATGGATTGGATTATTTATAATCTGTTTAAGATTTAAAAGTTTCCAAACGCATCTACGAAACAAACAAAAAAAAAAAAATGAACAAGCGACCTGACGTGGGTACTTCGATTTTTTATCATGCGGCGGAACACATCCACGAACTTACAACCCATTGACATTTGCTATACATAGATCACCCAATCACATGCGGATGAATTTTCTAACATTAAAACAACATTGCTTTGCATCGAAACTGTATCAGGTTATACATATGATGTTGTGGTCTAATTATGTCATAAGAAATTATCAAGAAATTAATTGACATGTGACTGTCAGGTGATTTAGTTCTTATATCCACGATTATACCACCTTCAAGGCTATATTTAGCCGGTGAGACTGCATTTGCGATTTCCAGACTGGCAATGGTAAACAGTGTTCGGCTTTGACATCATGTGACATTTCGGAACTTAGAAATTGAGGTAAATGGGTTCACCTTTTAGTGTAACAACGCAGTCATTTAAAATTTTGCCACCCTTCTCAACAGGGACCAGGGGTCGTATTTATAAAACCACTTAAGTCGTTGCTAAGGCTAAATTTCTATAAAGAAGATTTCCTGCAACTATGAAATTTGCTCTGGAGGAACAGTCTTTGTAAGACTGTTCCTCCAGAGCAAATTTCATAGTTGTAGGGAATCTCTTTGATAGATATTCAGCCCTAGCAACAGCATAGCAACCACTTAAGTCGTTTTATAAATACGGCCCCAGCGTTTAGAAGTCAGACTTGATTTCTTATAAGAGTAGATGTATTTCGTTGGCCAGAGAAGCAAACAATAAGTCTAAGAAGTTGTTTTCCTTTATAAAAATGGTGTAAATATAGAAATGTACCCATCCATCTTTAAAATTACGTGGAACTGAGTTCTGCTGCGTGATTACATACAAATATGTCATGATGTACCGTAGCAACATAGCCCAGAAAGCTGTATTAATAACGAGGATGTCAGCCATGCGATAATAAATACACACACACACACACACACACACACACACACACACACACACACACACACATCAAAAGAAGATGCACTGTATTGTTTTATTTAGAACTTTATTGCGTTTCGTTGCTATTTACAATATCACACAAAATTGCATATCACAAAATAATAGGAATCAGAAGTGTAAACGTAAAACTGGTAAATAAGTTAAAATGTCACAACGGAATACCTTTTTTCCAGAGTAAATTTTGAGCAACACGGTTATGAGTATGTAAGGAACTTTTTGTTAAAATTCAATATGCACTTTATGTCACTCTTATTTGTCAATTTCCCTGAACAAAATAAAATCCATATATTATTTATCTTTAACTGAGAAGTGTTCATATTCCTTTCTGTCATTTTCTTTATCACATTATTCAAACAGTCACAGCCGGCTTTTCATCTACAATTCCTTAATTTCAAATTCAGATTTCAGCGCTCGAAAATAAAGCCAAACATGTCGGCTTAGAAATTTTGACATTTTTCTTGTGTCTCCGCAAAAACGTAAGTTGTAGAGTTTATGCTTTTAACAGAATTTTATTGAGACCTAGAATAATCCCAGCAAGCACACAACGTTGTATCAATGTTGACTCGATGGCACACAACAATGTATGGCACAAAACACGGTATCAGTGGCAAATACCGGTAAAACTTAATAACAATGAACCAAAGTTGTTACAACGTCGTGAACCTGCTGCGAAATATTTCGTTGAAAAAATAAGAAAAATAACCATCTCAACTGGAGCGCCGAACATTAATTCTGACAAAATTTTATTTCTATCACTTTTTAAATGCTGAAAATAGTAATCCACAGGATTGGCACACTGGTTCTAGACAACAGCTGACACATTGACCCCACAATTTCCGCATACAACCACAGTTAATGTCGAGCATCTTGAAGCAAGGAGTGAAGTTCCAGATGTGAATGAATGATACGTAGGCGAACTGACATCCCCACTCAGCAGCGATACAGATACCACAGAGAGTTGTCATGATCTTGTAGCAGAGACCTTTCCAGAGATTGAAACAGGTATAGCTGAGTTTCCAGACGCAGTCAATACTGTAGGTGCCCTCGGGTTCCGCCAACACATCCTCGAACATACACTGAAACAAATATAATGTCAGAATTAAGCCGCATTCAGATTAAGGCCCGTATCATACTTTGGTGGCCTAGTTTTTGCAGTTATTGTGGCTGGCTGCATACTCATTTAATACCGGTAGTTTTTGAGTCTCAAAGCAACTGCGCGTTGGAGAGACAATTATCGATAAGTAATTTGAGACCGAATGATACGTAGCTTTTGGCATTTTTTTCTTTTATTTCTTGGTGACTCTTGCGAACGCTTGTCATTGCACTAGCAAAGGTATGGACAACATAATCTTGCGGTACTCTGTGACACAAAAGAATCTCCGTAAACATGACTTATTCTAGTCGACTAGTCTAGTTCGAAGGCGGTACATGTATAAATACAGCTAAACAGGCTTGACAAAATTTTAAATAAAATCCAAATGCCTGAAGTGTGTATATGAGCCTACCTACAAAACGTTTAAGTTGTCGATACATTCACACCTCTTGGAATCACATTGTAAAAAGAAAAAGAAGAAAAAAAACTACGCACGCTGATAATGCAACAAACACAAGGCACGTCAACACATCGCCGTGCCAAAATTGGTAACCAGTTCCCCACAAACTGTCATGATGGCTGGTTGGTTGTATTGGGTTTAACGGCCCTTAGAGGCAGTATTTCAGTCTATATCGAGCCGTCTACCAGAGAGAGGGAGAAGGAAAAGAGATGACAGGGGAGCGAAAAATGTTCAAACAACCCCACCTGCATCTACTGTGAGTACAGTAGGCTATTGCCCTACTGAAAGTTACCTAGCACCATCGCCAGACCTTAACTATAAAACTGTCGTGAGGAAACTCCTTAAGATTTAGTAGGAAACAAGAGTCCAGAGGAGAATAGGGATATAAAACATAAATAGCTTTCTGAAACTGACACCACTTGGATGGATAAGACTATGTCACAAGAATTACCAAAGAAAATCTATGGAAAACTCCAGGTTTGAAAACGCTCACAAGGTGGTCAGAAGACACGCTTTAGAGACACCCTTGAAGCCCGTCTTAAAGGACTTAGGCTTACTACCAGGGTACTGGGAACAGATTGTACATAAACGTTCAATATGACATTTTCTCATTAGAAATGGTGCAGTTATCTATGAAGCGAAGAGAACATGTGAAGCTCACTGAAAGCGCAGAGAGCGCGAAGCCAGAGTTCGTTCATCACCAGAGCTATGTTCAACAATGTAGGTGTTCATCGAGCGCTCGCTGTTGATCGATTAACAGGTACCAAATTACACGCAAATTTTTAACAATATGAATGCTCTAGCGAACGAACGCACGCTCATGGGCGTTCATAGAGCGCTCGCTGTTGATCGATTTACAATGGACAGTTCATTTCATGCATATCAAAATGATATTATAAAGAATTTTGCTGTTCTTATGAGTGCCGTTGTAAAGAGGGTTGACTGTACTGGTACCAGATTACACACAAAACTGTATGCAGCTCGATCAATAGCTGGTGCTCGTTGAGCGTTCACTATTGGGCATACCTCTGCAGAGCTTCCATCTTCAAACCTATCTTGCGTAGTTTGAAGCAGAAACTTTAGAGGAAAAACGGGGCGTATCAGTCATCAAATAACACTTAAAAGAATGCTATCACTGTACACACCTAAGACTAAGATGGCCATTGCCGGAAATGACAGGCAAAATAAAACATCGCCATAACAACTAGAATGTTCAAGCTTCCCTTTTAGACAATCTTGTATGTCATTTTAAATCAGGATGGAAAACATGTACCTCGGGCTGCATCCGTGGTTCAGCAAAAGATATGCACACCCTTGCTAGCGCACAAAAGCAAGTGAAATTTACATTTCTAAAACAAATAATGATGTCGTATAATGTGTGTCTATGGGCTGCCTGTACAGAGGTTACATCGACGTTCAGATATGTGTCAGCTTCCCTCCTCATTCAAACAGACATTATCATTTGTTCCACGAAGGATAGTGGTTTGTTAGAAAAGTACTGTAAAACACTTAATATCTGCGGTATCAGAATTTCGCGGTTTAATGAAAATAACACATTGGCGCTGATTAATTTTGGCGTTCATGATATATCATTGCTTCCGATAATAAAGAAAACTTAATGTAAATCTGTGACATTGTTCTTTCTTTTCTATGAAAGTACACATTATGGCATCTATTAGAATCGCCTCATCGAAGCAATTCTAATAGGATGCCAAAACGTATAGTTTAATGGAACGGTATGGAAAATATCTCAAATACTCATCAGGTTCTCTTTTTTTATCTGAAGCTCTGTTACATGTATGCTGTGCATATGTAAATATACTTAAAATCAAATATTGGCGGGCTTATAATTTCAGCGCTCTTTGCCTTAACCGCCAATATCGCCAAAATTCAGAAACCGAAAAATAGTGTGTTTACAGTACAGCGATTGCGAATGAGGGTCTTCACAGAATACTGGCCAGAAAGACAACACTGCTTTGATGACTTACCCGAAAATTTCTTAAAATCCTTCAAATATTACGGTCGTAGTATCACAGAACGGAAGTGAGTAAATGGATTTCTTTATTTGAATAAATGGATTTCGTTAATTATCGTAAACGAACAAAGTCGAGTCATTTTTTGCGTTGGATATAGGTTCATTAAAACAGTAACGTTACATTTTTACTAGACTGAATATTTTAATATGAAAAGTGCTGCAATCTTTACGGACTATCAGGAATTTTACTAGAAAGACAGAACCAGGCTGCGTTAAACATCCTTTTTAATGGATCCTGTCTTGTTTTAAGAATGCTGCCATTTGCGCAAACAGATACACTTTAGCAGGCTGATGGTTAACATCTCTTGTGTAGGGAGCTGACCTAAGCAACTTTAAAGCATTGAAGTAACAACCAGCCAAGTTGCTCTGGTACATGTACTGTTTAAATGGGCTACACTTCCTACGGCACAAGCAATAACAGGACTGAGACACTTACAGTCGGGCACTCCGTGGATTTAATGACAATTTGAGTTTACCGTGACTCGCAAAATGAATAAAACGACAAAGAATCGTATCAGCCTGTAAGTCCACATGATATGAACACAGCCTTTCTTGTTCATATACTCCAACTATTTTCATATTTTTCAAGATTTACCATAAAGTTGAATAAAAACACATTCCAGTGTTGCAAACAACAGACTGAAAAAATATTGCTTAAATTAATGACGGAAAAAGAGCCAGCTTGAACCGTACATGTTCAAAGCCGAGGGCAGACTCATGCAAAGTTTAGAATCTTTTATTAATTTGTTTCTTTAATACCATATACAGTTTTATATCACTATTTTCCCACAGAGTATATACTTACAGCGAGATGAGGATTAATGTTGTTTGGGTCGCGCTGGTTTAAATCAAGTTGTTCCGCCATTTTTACAGAATTGGCTACCGTTTTTTTTAATCCTTTATTTGCAGTTTTTACCCTTTCCACCGTTTCTGGCAACTGATTGGGAGCAATGTTCTGATATCTTTTTATATTTGTGTTTTACCCCTAGAAACTGCCTGGCAACAGATAAGGTGTGTGTAATGAAACTTTAACTTTTTGAAAATATATACTGAGCAAACACTTATCAAAACAGAACCAGAGAAAAATCTATATTTAGACATGCGATCTGCGCATGCACAAGCCAGCCTGTGCACATGCGCGCAGTCTGGCTAGTACTTCCGCATTTCGCTTTTGAATATGTAACTGGGTCAAATTATTGTCAGGACGAGCTGTATTATTGTCAGGACGAGCTGTACATGCTCTGACCAGACTGGGTTTATAAGGATGCGCTGTTAGCATGTTCTTTTTCTTACAGCACAGCGCTATAAGTGAGGCGCGGCATGAGAAACCAACAAAGTGGTTGTGCGCCAAGCGCAGACTCAGATCAGTCTGGGCATCCACCAAGTCCGCTCACACCCTTCGCTAAGCGTTTAAAGGGTAATTAACGGTCTAAGCTACCTCCACGTGGACACCGAAGACTCTGATCAGACTGGACGGATGCCCGGTCTGCTCTGAGTCTTCGTTGAGCGCAGATGTCACTTTTGTTGGTTTTGTCGTGTTGCGGCTCAAATCTTGTCATCAATACATACGCTTATCTCAAAGTGTTGAAAGTCAGTTGAATTGCGGGAAATGGGATGTGGAACCATATGCTGCTGGAGCGGGCCTCAGATTCTCAATCCAGATTATGGTCTTCAGAGGACAAGGTAATAATCTGTTGACCTCAAAGCAAGCAATTAACCAAACATTAAGACATTGTGCCTAGAGCGTTGATCCGCATTCTTATAGTCAATTTCGTTCGTTACCGTAAAACGAGAGATCTTTTCCCACCTATTGGCTTGGCGTCTTGATAACGAAATTCTGAAACCCTTTTCATTTGAGATGAGACAAGTGCTTTAGAGTGTTGACTTAAAGTTGTTAAATATTGACAAAGAGCCATACCCTTTATAGGCTAATATAGACAGAACAGACTTTAAAAATAATGTTCAACACGCCGATCTTGTAGACTAATGCTAACAGAGGTTCGAAGCATTGTTTGCAACTTGCTAAAGATCATTGCTTGGTTGCTATACACGTAAGATATATTTTCGAGGCCTAATATTAGCTTAAGCCCGAGCCCATGAGCTGTTTGATCTAACTTTAGCTACAGCCTTTTACTAATTCGAATTTCGATGTGGTTGTAAATATGGAGCGACGTCAGATAAAGTGTACCTTCCGGTATCGACTAAGATTGGCAAGCGCATGCACAGGCTGGTCTGTCTTCTGAAGAGAAGGCAGATATGCTATAGTATTTGTTATTCTTACATTCTCTAAATTCATCTTTCAAGCGATGCCTGTCTTTCGGTTATATAGGATTTTATTTCTAATGCTAAAGAATGTATGAAAGCGAACTTTAGCGGGCTTCTGTGACTTTTCCTATCAGCCAAAAGTAATCGTGGAATTTGGAGGTATTGTTCGATTAACGCATCTATTACTACATGTAGCCGAGTCCTCCGGCTCACAGTTCAGGCAGGTCCTATTTTAATATTCAGATATACTTATATTTAACAAGGGCTATAAAAAGGTAGTTTACCATAGCCTTGTAGCCTTGGGGGCTAGAGGCCCACTATATCTTGGGCACAGCATATGAAAGGCGGAGCCCCTATCTCTCATTTCGCTGCCTTAACCTTCCCTGATTCAAAAAGGGTACCCATGTGCTGCTGGGTTAACAGGGAGAGTTTTCCTGTCGCCAAATGAGTCGGGAGTTGAACCCGCGACGCTCTGCACCATAACAGAGTCGCTCTAACCACTCGACCACGGCACCACTCAATCTAACCAGGTTTATTTTGAAAACCTGATTTATTGTAAACATCGCAGACCCTTATAAAGTGTTCATTTGTTGCCAAGATCCCTTCTAGCACGCGCAATTTAATTTTCACCGAGCAGTTAAAATATCAAGCTGCTGCAGATAGCCAAACTATGTAAGGTTAATAGTGCAAAAAAACGTGGATTTGAAAAGGTAACCTGGTGGAGTTCCCACAAAACTCCTGAAAATGGCTAAACCGAAATTTCGGTAAACTCCTGAAAGTGGCCAAACCGAAATTTCGGTTTGGCCACTTTCAGGAGTTTTGTGAGAGCTTCACCAGTTTGTGTTACCAAATAGGAATGGATCTGCATGCGTTCACCAGGCTTTTTTTATAGGACACTTTAAATTATTTGGTTAATTGTAGCAATGAAATCAAGTACCACACTGACCAGTTTTGACGCTGGAGACGGAAATTCCTGTAACCGTAAACGTGATTCCATTGCGCACAGTATTTTATTTTACCCTCCGATCGTGCTGAAATGGCTGAGATACTGTTGAAAAGGACGCAAAATCGCTAGTTATTAGCCCATCCATTCTGTTAATTGCGGCGACCAGTGCTAGTAAACGTTAGTAGCCCTTGTCAAGGCTAAAACAGCCAGAAAGTAACGTTACAAGTTATGTTGCTCTGAGCAACCGTTGGCATAGGAAATGCAATAAACATATGCAAAAAAAAAAGGTCTGTGCATCCTCGATGTCTTACCATCCTCACTCTGTAAATGTTAGCTAGCATTGAAGGTTCTGATCAGAAACAGGTGGGTTAGGCTTTTTATCAATGTAAGAGTCATGTGCTTAAGCTCGGCTTCAATTTTTGTGTGTTAATAACTGAGCAACACTTCAGGAATGAATTATCAATACTGTAAACATTGTATTCTAGATTAACATTTAAATATTATACGAAAATAGTTGCAAAAACTGTAGATTCAGATCAGTGATTGAAGTCGGCACTACTTGCGATCGGTTTGCTAAGATTGTCAAGACATATTCTCGCACTTCAATGATTTTTTATGCGCAAGATCATCCCCACTGACATAACATTTTCAGAAACTAAACACCTCTGAAAGGTAAACAGACCAGATCTCCAGATAAGAGAGGGACTTCAGGATAATTCAGAGATACTTTTTCTTAATTCTCAACAAATCATATGTTGTCGCCCATAATTAGAACCGTCTTAGCGAGACGGTTCTAATGAGGGGTCAAAACATATGTTTTATGGAGATAAAAGGAAATAAAGCTAAATTATCTCTGTTACCTCTTCTTGTCTGGAGATCCAAGGCTGTTGCCATTATTATATAGGTAGATATTATCTTTATAGAAATATCGACATAAAAGTACATAAAAGTATTTTTTTTTTCTTAAAAAAAAACCCACCAAAAACGCATGTTTTAAAAGTTTATAAAAAACAACAACAAAAAAATACACACAAAAAAAAAAATACACACACACACAGAGAAACGCATGTTTTAAAAGTTTGTCAGTATTGGTTCTCCAGGTCGTGAAACATAAGAGTCCTTTTAAAGGAGAGACCTACTATACTTTGGCCATTACTAGGTCTGTTTAAGTTTAGCGTCTCTGCTGCAAGTACTGTATGATTTTGTTATATGAGCAGTACAACCTGTGCATTTTTACATGCTGAAATAAATTTATTCTGGTCCACGTGCCATTAAGCACTTTTGCTCGCCGCCTGAACCAAGCGTGTAGTTCGTCCTCGAAGTGGACAACAAAAGACAAATTCCCCTCAGCATAAGAAAGGGATATCAGACATATTGTATGCTGACATCTTAAATGCTGACGCTATTAGATACCAGCCATGTCCAGTTACATAAAACAATAGCGTCAGCATTTAAGGTGCATTACTTGGTATAGGCTGCAGTTACCTAAACGTGATGTCATCCCCACGTGAGAAACAATGCAATTCAGGAAGCTCATTTGTTAAAGATATTACAATACATTCTGGAAGGTGTATGGGAACACCTTTGTGTTTTTGTGCCATTTCTACAAAAGGGAGCAACTGCCGTTACTTTCCTGTTTGCTTCCCTGGTGATAGAAACCTGTCCAAAAGGGGGTCTTATCTTGAGAAATTATTTTTTTGGTTGGTTGATTTGATGCTTAACGTCCACGGTAAACAACTAAGGTCATGTCGGGACGGTCAGTTAACCTAACCACACTATTCCTGGGCAGGCTTAGACCTCCTAAGCGGTTAACCAGTACTAAGTGCACATACTTTCGCCAGTAACTGACAACTGCCCTTCTTGAATCAGCGGAAGGAGAAACGAAAGTATGTGGCCAGACCGGGATTCGAACCCAGGACCTCTGACTTACGAGTCAGGTGCCCTACCGATTGCGCTACCCGGCCCGGCCTTAAGAAATTAACTTGCTTCTCGAAGAGCGAATTCTTTTCTGCAAGAGTTGAACCCCAAAGAGAAGGAAGGCAAAAATGAAAATAGCAGAGTTGCTTCCCCTGAAAATGTACTCTATACCTTAAAATCAATCTTGGTAAATGTACATGTACAAGCTATCAAACATCTGGAAGTATTTTGACAAGGACATTCGACGTGTTTTTTTATCTGCAGAAACTCTCAAATATATAAAGCATTATATTCCAAATTCGAACCAATGAGCTCTCTAAAGAAATTCTTCCGTCATGTGGCGATGACGTCAGTGGTCAGTGCGTAACTAATAGCAATAGGCCAATAGGACAGTCGTAGCTGAGCCAACATTCGATCCGATATTTATCTATTGGACAGAGAAAAAGAGAAGAAAAAATGGAAAGGATTTGAGCCGCGACACGAGAAAACCAACAAAGTGATTGTGCACCCAGCGCAAACTCAGATCAGCCTGGGCATCCGCCCAGTCTGATCAGAGTTTTCGCTGCCTGCATAGAGATAGCTTAGACCCTTGGCTTCCCTTTAAGCGCACTATGAAGACTCGCATCGGACTGGGGAGATGCCCAGGCTGATCTGAGTTTGCGCTGGAAGCACAACCACTTTGTTGGTTTTCTCGTGTCGCAGCTCATTTGATCCAATTCTTATATACCGGACAGAACAAAAAGAAGAAAAATTGGAAAGGATTTGTTCCAGTCCTCACAAGAAAACACAAATGCCCGTTTTAAAATTTAGATTTTTAATTTTCTTTTCGTTTTCAATAACATTTATCAACATATTTTTATATAAATATATGTACAATATGTTTTCATGTTGTAAAAGTTGATTTTTTCTTTAAAAAAAAGTCCGCTCAGAGTATTTCTTGAAGTAACTATCAAGCCATGAAAGAGCTTCGTTTAATGGTTTTCTTAATGGGAAACATTACAAAGCAGTCTCCTTTTCTAGATTTAAGCAAAGGAGACGGAGACAATAATGTATCCCATTGTAACCTCTTGAATTTAGTGTTATTTCCAGCGATTTGATGACTTGTTCGCGATTTCCTTACTTAAGACACTGGTTCAGTCCTAGAAAGTTAATGTTGCGGCAATTCCACGGCCGTACTTCATATAATTTCGTAGATAACACTAATCCAAATCAGAAACCAGTGTCATAGTTTACACATAATATCACAGAAAGGCTTTCCTCTCACAAAGCATATCAAAGCTCACATTCACATGCTGTCATTTGTTACTTTCGAAACATTTATAATAAAAACAATCCTAATTCTTTTTGAAGGCACCAAATAATAGTCCGCAATTCGTACAGATGGGCTCCATACAGCAGCTGACGCACTGTCCCCAGAACTTTCTGCAGCAACCACAGTTGAGGTCGAGGTACTTGAAGAATGGAGTGAAATACCAGATGTGATAGAATGAAATATAGGCAAACTCACAGCCCCACTCAGAGGCGATACAGATACCGAAAAATAGGGTGGCGATCTTGTAACAGAGACCCTTCCACAAGTTGAAGCATGTGTAGCTTAGTTTCCATACACAGTCAATACTGTGGGTACCCTCGGGCTCAGCGAACACATCTTCGAATTGACACTGCAAAATTACAGAAAACAGAATATGTAATATTTAGCAAAAAGCAATAACGCACAGGGCACATAAGGTTGAATCAATCTTGATTCAACCTTGGTTCAACGTCATGACGTTGAATCAAGGCTGCTTCAAGGTTGATTCAATCTTGTGTGCCTGCGGGGAAACCAACACCTTAGGGACGAGAAAAATATTTTGTAAACATTATGTCCAGCCAAATACGACCATAGCTGGTACGGTGTTGCCGAGCCTATTGGATAGTATGTGGTAATAGTATTAGAAATCCTTTTGCATGTAGCAGAGGAGTCAATTGTCATGACATACTATTTCACATAGTATTGTTTCAGACTGATTGATTGTTTTGGGTTTTGGGTTTAAAAACCCTCTAAGACAGTATCTCAGTCTAAAAGGCATAGAATATACGAGGGCAAAGAACACATCCAGGGCCTACTAGATGCCTAGAAGGCCCTTGCCCGGTCTTAAGCCAATTGCGCGATGTTAAAATACGCTAAATTAACATAAAATCATTCTTTTTTCTTTTTTTTTTCAAATTAATATGGATATTGCTGCATTCAATTGTACATCTAGTTATAGATCAAAATATGCCATGATTTTCAGCATACAACTTTTTAGTTAGAAAAATCAACACACTTAACTATTTTTTTCTGATTTCTTAAACACAAAAATATTTTGCGGAATCTCAACGCAATTCAAAACTTCTTTTTGTTGAGAAATAAGAAGAAAGGACATTTGATTTACAAACAATTCTGCATAAAAAGTGATATATGAAATGGGACGCTTACCTGAAGATGGGGGTTAATTCCATTAGGATCTCTGTTTTGCAAATCAACTTGCTCCATTTTTGCCTGTCTTGTGAACTAGCTCTACGGCTGCCTTGTGAAACCGTGCGTCTGAGTCTACAGAAGCAGTGGTCAGCTTTTTATATTTGTCTTGGAACCCTTAGTAACGCCCTGGCAACGTGTATTTCTGGACAAATAGGGGCCGTGTCTGCAGAAAAGGGGCTTCATACCATGTGCGGCCAGCGAAAACTCAGATCAGACTGCGCGGCGTCCGCGCAGTCTGATCTCTGTATTTTCTGTTCGCATCAAGAGAAATCTCTAAAAATTAACAGACAAGACTCTGAAGAGACCGTGGGGCCAGCCAGACTCATGAAGGGTTTTATTCGACGGCCATGCTACAAGGGGTCTCTTCGCCCAACAAGTTTCAAAATATTCAGTTGACCAGTTAAAAATCTATTAAATAAACAAACGGTAGTACCTGATTGACCAGCCATTACACTAAACAGAGGACAATAGATGATGAATGCCTTCGGTAATTTAGTTTATTTAGTCTGTTTGTTAACTTAATGGATATGTCCATTTGTCGATCGCTTACTTGGTCAGTATTTGCAAAAAGAATGTTGTGTCATGATTGACCATTCTTTGAGACAAATTTCAACAAATTTACTGTAGTCTGGCCTTTCCGATTACATATGAGATGTTCAGATGCAATGCAATACAATGCATAGTGTGGCAAAACACTATACATTTTTGAAACCTTAAAGTCTCCATACTCCTACCAGCACTTAAGGCGCTTCAACCTACACTTTTCGTAATACGGGTTGATGTTCACATATTAAGCCATGTTTTTGAAAACGACAAATCGCACCACAGAATATAATCTCTAAATGATAGGTTCATCATGGGGGTGGTCTTGGTCGGGCAATGGTGCTGGGTAATTTTCAGTGTCGGGGCGTCCAGCTTATTTGGATAATAGGTAGGGCAAGGGCCTATTGTACTTTCAGTAGGTGCGGATGGGGGTTGATTGGACATTTTGCCTCTGCCTTATCTTACCTCCTTATCTCTTTTCTTTCTCCCTCTCTCTGGGATACGGCTCAATATAGATTAAAATACTGTCTCAAAGGGCCGCCAAACCCAAAACAATCAACAAGCCACATCATGATTCATTATTAACCGTTTTCTTGTTTATTCCTGTGCTGTCGACCGATCCGGTACTATTCCAATGTCTGTCGACCGAGAATTTGGTCGTTAACATTATCAATAACAGTAAATGATACTATTGTTAACTGCTGTCGACAGAGCTTATACCCTGTTGATTGTCTCGGTCGACAGCCACTTTTGCTTGTATGGTAACTGACTGGCTCGGTCAACAACATAGGTAGGGAAAATGGAATTATCTCCGTGCTCTGGGGTTATTTTACTCGCAAATCAAATATTGGCCGTATATCATCAAGGAATTCAGCCATTCATCCATAATATGCACTGACTTTTATGCACTTGATTGTAATTAGTTTTAAGTTGTATTGAACCTCAATGGTGAGGAAATCCAGACTGGTATTGTAAAGACGAAAACGGTATGGACAGCAATAGCACCAAAGCGGTTGAAAAGATCACAAGGGGAAGAGAGCATTCTTAAAGTGAATGGGTGGGTTTTCAGGGTAAGTAACTATGCCATTTTTATTATTGCCCCTTTCTCAATTGGGGTCAACTCTTAAAATCAAACCGGCTACATCTTCCTGGGAAGCAAACAGGAAGCCATGAGAGTCGTTCCACTTTGTAAAATTGCGGAAAAATGAAGATGTACCCATATACATTAAAGCGTATGGACGCACCATCAGGGCAAAATCACTTTCTATGGAAAGTATGGTACATGTATGTCACAGGGTATAGGTTAGGTATAAGATACACTTGTACTGCCTTGCGGTACAAGCCGGCTTTTATAGCGACGTGGTAGAGTGCTCGACTTTAGATCGAAAGGTCCCGGGTTCGATCCTCGGCCCGGGCGTGAGATTTTTTAAGAGTCCGTGACAAATGGCGCCCAACGTAAATGACCCATATGTGCATTAGAACTCCTTAAGTCTCATTTCAAGTGATTCTTGTACTCCTGAAAATTCGAGGACGAATTCAATATGGAGGGGGAGAATGTCACAGGGTATAGGTTAGGTATAAGATACACTTGTACTGCCTTGCGGTACAAGCCGGCTTTTATAGCGACGTGGTAGAGTGCTCGACTTTAGATCGAAAGGTCCCGGGTTCGATCCTCGGCCCGGGCGTGAGATTTTTTAAGAGTCCGTGACATGTACATTGACATTTTTTTCCCTTTCATTTCTCCCCTGGGGGTCACAAGTACGATACCACCATCTGTGGTACCCCCCTCCCCCGCCAAAACACACCCTTGGAAAGGGTTTTACCCATCAAAGAAGTAAACATAAATCTGTTAAAAGTCGTCTCCCTTGTAAAAATGACATCCGAAGTGAAGCGATAAAGCTGTATCCCTACATCTTCAGCTTGAGCCATGCCACAAGCAAAGAATGCTTACTGCATGCTCGCAGTCAGCTTAAATACTCCCGGTTCGCAGTAATCATGCTAATGATTTATATATTTTGAGGACCCTGGATAGCAAAAACCAGAGTAGCCTATGCCTAATATTAATTTAGAATTCCAAGATTGACCCCAGCTAGACAAAAGTCTAACAGCTTGAGATATTTTTCAATAATTCCAACTCAATTTTCCTCTGCTAATTTAGCGCAGTTTGGTCTACAGCGTACGGAAAACGGCGTTTATACTTCGATAAATTCCTTGAACCAGAAATCGGCATATCTTTGAATACTCGGTGTAGGTGACATTTTTAAGATAAAAATGATCGACTTGGAATTATAAGAGATGATTTTTATTTTTGTGGGTTTTAGGAAGTGTAAACGCCGGCGAATCACCCACAAATTTAATATAAAGCCCGCCGGCGTTTACACATGGAAAAAATCCACAAAAATTAAGTTCATTCTTATAATGTTAACATGCAAGTTGATAAATTATAAGTAACGGTAAAAATAGTTTGTTTCTGACTGAAAAATGCTCTTCTTTTGCAGGCAGTGATAGATTCATCTATACTTATTTATCTGACGCCCTTAAACAATCGAAAACTTTTACCAGAATGTTGGAATGAACGCCAGGTTTTGACTTCCGACATCTTTCCGTTGAGTCTATCTAGACGTTAGGCTAGAGACGGCTGTATAGTTTCAACTTTGTTGTAACGTGGATACGACGTCCTTTTACCGTCAATGCAGCAACAAGACATTGCATGGACTGTGATACGTCAATGCTTAAACGCTGTGTGCTCATTTCGTTGCCGTTGAGGAGACAAAATAAGTTCAACGGTTACAAATATTGAATGTTCATTTCATTAATGCACTGCGTAACCACTAGGGGCATCTGGTTAGTAAAAATATTTTAACGTATCTCATCTCTATCGACGATGAGAAAATTTTAATCATGAAATTAGGTTCTTGTTTACGGTTTGTCCCTCAAGCATTTGATGCTATAGTATACAAAAGATAAAACAATAAATAAAATATATGAAACAATAACTCTGTGGAATATGCTACGCAGTATCTTAAGATAAGCAGGAACCTCTAAAAGAGGCCACTGGAAATCTTCAAAAGTGCAGCTCTGTCATTTTTGTCTCCCTTTGCAATTGAGAGCAACTCTTAAAGGAAAGCATATTTTGAAGGATGGCAACTCTTAAAGAAAAGAATTTGCGCCTATAGGAGCAAATTCTTTCCTTTAAGAGTGCCCTCCATAAAAAGGGAGCAAAAATGACAGAGCTACACTTTACTTTAAGAGTACAAAAGCAAATTCTTTCCTTCAAGAGTAGAACACTTTTTAAAAGGGTTTTGTTGGCCTGGAATGCGAACAAAATATCTCAAACGTTGGTCAGATTCTTTCTTTGAAAAATGGCGGGAAAACGTGGATGTGTATCCACACACCTTCAGAAAAAGCATCTGATAATAATCCCAAAGTAACTGTTAAAAAAGTTTCCCTAAAACCGGCATTTTTTGGCTTCTCGATGGATTTGCAATGAGGGCTGTGTGAGACCGCAATATTCACAGAACGCATTTTTCACATGTGTGAAAAATCGGGTCGCATTTTTCACACGTGTGACAAATCCGGTCGCATTTTTCACAGAATTTGAACGCATTTTTTCACATATCTGTGACATTTGCGTTAGATATATACCATGAAAATGTAACTTTCCGAACGCATGCAACACCCCAAAAATATGACAAATGATCACAAAAACGCAATTTTCACTTCTTGACATTTTTATAACCCTGAAATTATGAAAGTTATAGTGGACGGAAAAACGGTAGAGTAAACAAAATGAAAACTAGAAATTTGTTCTGCTCGTCCGCGCAGAAAGTCGCAGCTTCGAGTCGCCAGCCTTGTCACGACTGAAACATAGACTCTGTTATCCCAGCAGTAAATGGGTAGCTGTTCCGAATCAGAGAAAGTTAAAGGCTACGAAAGGTGAGGAATAGGTTCCCTCTTTCATAACCTGTGCCTAAGATGCTGTAGCTCCTACAAACACTGTCCCTACGACCATAAGAATGTGGAAAACCTTTACCATGTTTGTTTAATTCACATGTATGCTGATGACGTAGGCTGTAGTGCACAGGTTCTAGAACTAACTGTTGAGCGGTGCCATAAAACAGCGGGAGGAGACCTTGTGGTATTACTGTGCAATATTAAACATTTCCAATAAAATAAATGGGAGGAAGCATCTTATTAACAGTCCCTTACGCCGCTTTAAAATTAAGGGCATTGGTATATTCAGTTGTGTGTTTACATTTATCTTCACTCCAGCTGGTGATTGTGCCGTGTGGCGGCCGTAAAACGTCTCCCCTAACATCATCATAGTGCAGATAATATTTTCTGGTCTTTTGAGATCATCGACGTCATTTGAGTAATTTTGAAAATAGAGTTCCGCTTAAGCCGGTGCTAGGGGACTTGGCTTGTGTCGCACATTTCATTACTAGTCATGAACAGACTCAATTAAACCGAGTCTGCTATTTTCTATTCTTTGGTGTGTTCCTTATTTTTATAAATTCAACCTAGTCTATTTTCTATTCTTTGGTGTGTTCCTTCCTTCCAAAGGATCTAACTTTTCAGAACATATTGTATCTGAAATCTATATCTGGGTACAAATTGGAGGGAAGACATATCGTTTTCCCATAGTTGTCTGCCTGTCTGTCCGTCACAAATCGTTTCCACTTTATAACTTTAAAAGGTAGTTTAAGGAAACTTGGTACAAATATAAAGCATGCAGAAAATGTTGAAAAATTCCAAAGTCGACAATAAGGCATAGTTCAGTCATATATTTACAAAATGGGCCTAAAATTTAATCAGATGATCTACACCAGCTTAAAGTAATACCTCAAACAATCGAAACCCAAGTTTAGATGTTTTTCCTGCAATTTGTTGACCATGTAAACTCTCTAAGAGCTGAAGTTAGTTTAAACATATTTTATTTCCTAAATAACATAGCAAAGGGGTCGGGCTACAAGTTCTCACAACATTTAGTTACAGCCATTCCCCTACAACAATAGAATGCATATCGACATGGTAGGTAATTTTTTAAAGGGCAATTACAAAGAAAATCGAAATTTCCATGGTTTTCAGCATGCTGATAGAATGCTTAAAGTGGATCATTTTGCTTAAACCCCCATCAAAAAATTCCAATCCAATAAAAAATTATGGTGATTAATCTATGTTACCTACCATTTTTCCTATAAGAGTAGCCTCCTTTGGATTGTGTATTGATTTCGGCCCACAATGCAACACTCTGTGATGTCATAGTGGAACTTAAATGTTTTTAACTGAAATTTTAAATGGGAATATTTTGCATTTCCTTATATGCTATGTAGTTATTCCTCTTTATCCATTATAGTCCTGTCAAATTGTGGGGGAACCTAAAACAAATTGCAACAAAAGGTTTCTTTGCAGTAATAAGCTCCTAAGACCTACATTTTTAACATACTAAAAGTAGGACAAAATCGGAGAATGCGAAACTTGATTTTTTTCATATGTCTTGTTTTCGAAGGATTTAAACCACTGAACAGCTACTTTTGGTCGGAAAGCCACTTCTAAACATCATTTCTAAACAAGTTATTTCCAAAGAAGTCGTTGATAAAACAGTTATTTACTGTTCTTTAGCTTTTGTCTACCACTAAAGTTGCTGATTATGCATAACCGGTTGATGATATAGTATATTACTATTGGTTTACCCCACCCACCAGTGCAAATTTTGCTTTTACCATAACCCCTATTCAGAGGGACAGTATGGATGGTAATGAAGATAGTAAACAGAGTCAATGTTTTTAAATGAAGTCTGTGACAGAACAATAGAAGAAAACAGCTTGATTTAACTCCTATTTATCAAATGACGGGACATCCGAGAGTGTTGTTTTGTTGCTTCACGTTCACGGTAAACAGCCATGGTCATGTCGGGACGGTCAGTTATCTTTACGACACTATTCTTTGGCCCGCTTAGACCTCCTGTGTGGTTAAAGTACACATACTTTCGCCAGTAACTGACAACTGTCTTTCTTGAATCAGCGGAAGGAGAAACAGAAGTAAGTAGCCGGACCGGGTATCGAACTCAGGACCTCTGGCTCTTGAGTCAGATGCGCTATCAACTGCACTATTTGGCCCGGCTAAATACTTCATGTGTTGAAAAGATAATTCACTAGAGGGTTAAATATGCAGATAACTTGGACATGCTTTGGGATATTAGGTGATGACCTCCATGACATTTTTGCATTCACAAATGGTAAAATGTTTACATGTACTTTTTCTGGTTCAAAATTTACAAATTATACCTCCTTCCCGCCTAAAAGCAACCTCCCCACCCCGCCCACTCCTCTGGAAAGAAGTCATTGTTTTAGCTCGCCTGAACGACCTTCAGGAAGAGCTATTGTTGTCAGCCCGGTGTCAGCCTCCGCGTTTGCACCCGCGCCCATGTCCACCTTTCGGGTGTTACACCCATATCTCTTTAACACATTGATAGCCTAAGTTGATACTTTGACTTATGCTAGATAATGGTCTTACATTTTACACCCTTGCCCCCTCAGTGACCTTGAGGTCAAGGTCATGGAATTGGAAATTTCATGTTTAGATATGGGATGTTCTTTAAGATTTATAGTATAGCCTTGGTCGGTAGTCCATCTTCCACACTTTAAGTCATACCTCCTAAATCATCTGCCCAATCTTGATCAAATTTTATGTGTAGCATTCTTTGTGTGGGGGGATTGACTGCATAAAGTTAAAGGGCATATCAGATTTGAACTCTGGTTGCCATGTCAACAGAAAGCTCCCATAGACTTATATTGGAAAAATCTTCTTCTCCGAAACTATGAGGCCCAGAGCTTAAACATTTAGTAATATGTAGCAATGTTTAGTGGTCCCCTACATAAATCCTGCCAACCATGCCCATGGGGTCCAAACTGGCCCCACCCCAGGGGTCATTTGTTAATATAGGGCTATATAGCTAAAGAACCTTCAAAAAGATTCCACTCTGAAACTATGAAGTCCAGAGCTTACATATTTTAGTATGTAGCAATGGTTAGTGGTCACGTTCATAAATCCTGCCAACCATGCCTCTGGGGTCCAAATTGGCCACGCCCCAGGGGTCATAAGCTCCCATAGACTCATAATGAGAAAAACTTAAAAAATCTTCTTCTCTGAAACCATGAGGCCCAGAGCTGATATATTTAGTATGCAAGGGTGTTAAGTGGTCCCCTACATAAATCCTGCCAACCATGCCCCTGGGGTCCAGACTGGCCCCATCCCAGGCGGTCATTTGTTTATATAGGGCTATATAGCTTAAGAGCCTTCAAAAAGTTTCCTCTCTGAAACCATGTGGCCAAGAGCTTACATATTTAGTATGCAGCAATGGTTAGTAGTCACGTACATAAATCCTGCCAAACATGCCCCTAGGGTCCAAATTGGCCACGCCCGAGGGGCATTAGCTCCAATAGTCTTATTATCATCTTCATCATCATATCCATTTTAAAGCCCTGTTTTCCTCTACCAGGTTCTTATGAAGTGAAAAACTTAAAAAAATCTTCTCTGAAACCATGAGGCCCAGGGCTTAAACATTTAGTATGTGACAATGTTTAGTGGTCCCCTGCATAAATCCTGCAAACCATGGCACTGGGGTCCAAACTGGCCCCATCCTAAGAGTCATTTGTTAATATAGGGCTATATAGCCGAGAACCTTCAAAAAATCTTTTCTCTGAAACCATGAGGCCCAGAGCTTACATATTTAGTATGTAGCAATGATTAGAAAGGGTTAGTGGTCACGTCCATAAATCCTGCCAACCATGCCACTGGGATCAAAATCCCCCCACCCTCCACCCCTGGATCAATCATTGGCTCCGGTAGACTTATAGTGGGAAAAACTGATAAATCTTCTTGTCTGAAACCATGAGGCCCAGAGCTTATATATTTATTTAGTATGTAACAATGTTTAGTGGTCCCCTACATAACTCCTGCCAATCAAGCCTCTGGGTCCAAAATGGCCCCACCCCAGGGGTTCATTTGTTTATATAGAGCTATATTGCTAAAGAACCTTCAAAAATCTTTTTCTCTGATACCATGAGGTCCAGAGCTTACATATTTAGTATTAGCAATGTTTAGTTGTTACGTACATAAATCCTGCCAACCATGCCCCTGGGATCCAAATTGGCCACGCCCCAGGGGTCATTAGTTCCCATAGACTTATAATAGGAAAACTCTTAAATAATCATCTTCCCTGAAACCATGACCCCCAGAGTTGACATATTTAGTAAGTAGCAAATGTCTTATGTTTTTTGTGGTCCGAGGAGATTTACAAAGACTGTTTGTGTTATTATACATGTAGTATTCTGCTCTTTGTGCCTTTGTTTCGGGCTTCTCGTGCCTTCAGAGATCAGTATTCTAAACTGAAGAATGTTTATGCTAAGCAAAGTCATCAGTATGACATATTTCTTGTTGCAGTTCAGTTACTGACCTTCAAAAATTCACTTTAGAATTTTAGGCAGAATAAAGTGGGTGGGGTAATTTATACCATTCTTAGACCTAGATGGCTTTATATTCAACAAGAAAATGTGCCAAATTCAATCTTAAGCTTCTGGATTCAATTCTGGCAGAGGCGGATAGGTTCTTAAAAATAAAACTCATAGCAATAATGTTATGTCATACAAAACATTACAAATAATTGGTACAGTTAAGACGCAAATAGGCGCTTGTAAAAATGCAAAAAAACATTATTTTGCATCATCCGATTTTATCCTACTTTTGATATGTCATATGTGAATGTTAGTTCTCAACAAAAATGCAAAAAAAGCTTTTGTTGCAATTTGTTTTGGGTTTAGGGAAAAAATCGCCAGTTTGCCTGGACTATTATTAATATTGGTCTCTGTTTACAAATGAGCCCATAAAAAGAACATTTAATTCAAAATTTAATCTGTAATTTAAATTTAAATCAAAATTTCAAAATGTTTAAAACTTCAATTGGATCAGATTTTTGGTAAGTTTATTTAGCAAAAGTGAATTTTTGGTGTATTTAATATAAATCATTATCTAAAAAGTCCTTTTTGGCTGATAAGTAAGCATTGAAACTGAAATTTAAATTATTTAGATAAAATATTTAAATTTGAATTTTAACACAATTAACAAAAAATAAAGAGTAAAATTCATATGTATTTTATTTTAAAGCAATTTTATAAATTAACTAATTAGAAAACTGAACTGATGCAGATTAAAAGCTTAAAATAAATGTATTCACAATTTAAAAAAGTTTAGAATTTCACTGTTCCACTATGACATCATAGAAGGCCTCATGAATATTAATGAGGCAGTCTGATTTCATTCGTCTTTGGTCGAAAATGTCAAATTTCGAATTGCAATATTTCAGAAACCGTTTAAGATAATTTG
The DNA here is from genome assembly GCA_963989385.1 of Ctena decussata. NCBI lineage: Eukaryota > Metazoa > Mollusca > Bivalvia > Lucinida > Lucinidae > Ctena > Ctena decussata. Next base: position 65,584,544 of record OZ022507.1, read on the forward strand.
ATGCGCTTCGACAGTAGCCTCCTTACTTAAATGCCCTTAAATGTTTAGTAGAATTTGACACCTTTGTAATTGACCTTTAATGACAGAATTATAATAACAATGCAAACTATGCTACCGAAGAGCCGAAGGCTCAGAGCAGTCGGGGTTCAAACTCATAGTTGTAGTTGGAAAGGGAAAACAAAACATTCATTCTCAAGCCTCCCTTGTCGTATGTGTGAAAAGTGCGTTTCTATTAAAAATCGCTACAAAATCCAAACGCATTTGTCACACTCGCAAAATGTGACGAATACGACCGTATTTATCACACGCGTGTGAAAAATGCGTTCTGTGAATATCGCGGTCTCTCAGGGCTGCCACCCGTTTCATGGACAAATAAGACTAGTAGTTATTGCGGTCCCTATTTGGAACGACAATTTTAAGGTGAGTAGGTACATTCAGGGGGAGTAACTCTGCCTTTTTATTTTAGCTCACTCTAAATGGAACAATTTGCTTCCTCGGGAAACGAATTCTTTCCTTGAAGAGTAGACCCCTTTTTCAGAGGGTTTTGTTGGCCAGAGAAGCAAACAGGAAGTCATAAGAGTTGTTCACTTTTGCAAAAATGGTGGAAAAAATATAAAACTGCACTCGCATACCTTAATAAATAATTATACATGTGAGCAGTCTATGGAACAGCCTTTTCCATGTGCCGAAGATTTTTTACCAGAGCAGTCTGATAATATCTGAGCATTTCGCGTTTTTTGGGTTTTTTTTAGCATTAAATGCATTTGATCAAATATTGTTCTTTTGCATATCCTAAAATTTCAGCGAATCTTTTGGTAGTTTGGTATTACAATTGTGCCCTATATCTACTAGGGGTCTGTTCGTTCCCTAGTCTGCCTGTCATGTCTCTCCTGCAACTCACCGAGCACTCAATGACTTCGTACCATGAATACATGACGTTTACGTTTACATCGACGTTTTTTAAACATTCTTTGCTGTGCATCTGGCAAACGACTCAGTATATACCCACTGAACACATGATTTTAAATCAACATTTAATCAATGTTTATTCCACATGGCGTTGACTAAACGTTGATTCAACGGTGTATACCTGCTGGGCTGATACAGTACCTGTATTCTGCGATATTTAGTTTGACCATACCACCTCGAAACTGAATCACTGGCTCATTCTCCAAAGTACACCTGCCTCAACAGTGGTGTTTCAGACGTGGTGCTGCAACAGTAGCAGTTGTTCTGTGTTTCTTGTGCTGACCAGATTCTGGAAATATTTATTATGTCGGACACAAAAGAGTCGAAACTGCCCGAGCAAAGTTCAGTCGAAATTCCTCTTAATGACGACACTAAGCAGTCCAGCCGGAAGTCCTCGTCGTCAACGTCATCATTCGAAGAACGTGAAGTGACGGATACGCGCCCGTTGGATCAACAGCCAGCCTCAGTTAAGGAAGAGGAAACGTCAGACAAGGACAAGGTTGAACCGCTACCGATACGCCCTCCAAGAGGTGTCGCATTGACATTTAAAACAACGTCATTGGATGATCCAACATATTATTCACAAAGCAGTTTGGCATCTGAAAAATCTCCGAAGACAGGTCGGGCTCGTGGACAGGTGCGTGCGCACAATTACAAGACGTCGACAAAAATGACGGAAACTGACCGGGATCCGGACGGGGTGAACGATGATATAAAGGTAACATTAATAACGACATTAATTTCAAGTTGGCACACAACGCTGAAACAACTACATCGAATCAGTGTTGATTCAACGTTGTTTCAACATGTGTGCCTGCTGCAATTATTTCATTTACTATCTGACAGCAGCCTGAATCACATTGATAATATGTAAACGCACATTTTTAGGTTTAAAGGGTAGAATTTTATTTTGTTGAATGCTCCTTTTTCTGGCTTTGAGTTTTTATTTACAATATTTTCTATAGTTTGTAGTTTTGAAAGACGGTAGACGAGGTTTTCTTTTTCTCTTCTTATTGCTCATTTAATTTCTATTTTATTTATATATATGAAACTGCCTGACCTCAAAATATTTATTTTGAAACCACATGCCTTAATTTACACTTGTTTATGTTTACCCAACTGATATCTTGAGCCAAAGACGGGAAATGCAGACGCACTTTGCCAACTCTCGGATGTTGATAGGTATCTTATACCAAATAATCCTGTAACCTTCAAAGGCAATTATCAGGAATTAGATACGAAGGTTATAAAATCTGCTTCTGTGTCTTGGAGATAAGATATTTAATCTTGGCTAGTTCCGTTGAGCTGTTTACTTAAATTAATCCTGATACTTCTTAAATTATGTAAAACAATCTTTTTTCTTGTTTTAGAGTTACATAATATCTTTTGCTGGAATGAAAGCCCTCTGACATTGCCGGCTTATCACAGTTTGCATAATTCTGGTGTCCGTTAAAGCGGATGCTGCAAAGGTGTCTCTGACTCTTCGCCTATCGGACGGCCCAATATAATTTGTAATATGTACTTCAGAACTTTATCTCTTCATATGGGTATACACTCTGAAAACTGTCTTTATCATCTTTAAACTATTTCTATCACACTATCTTTTTTTTTCAGGTAAAGTTTGAGGAAGTGTTTGCTGAGCCAGAAGGTGCATACAGCTTTGGAACAATCTGGGGAGCTAGTTTCCGAGTTTTCACAGATTCGAAACTGTGGTGCTACCGCTTTCTGTCAGCCGCATGCGCAGTGCCATGCGCACTCTGCTGGGGCGTTCACTTTGCCTGCTTGAGTTTTACCCAAATTTGGATTTACACTCCGAGTTTGAAGAGTTTCAGTATTCAAGTTCGGCCGTTTTCGAAAATTTTCTTCGTTTGCGCCAAATCATTCATTGCCCCATGTTTTGAGGCTTTCGGAAAATTATTCAGCAGCATAAAAGTGCATAGGACAACGGACTGACAAAGAATTGACACTGGGCTGACAAGAAGTCGACCTATTTACACTGGAATCTGTTGGATATGTGCAATAAACAGAAAGTGTTCTTTAAAACGATAGTTTTTATCAACTGAAGTGCTCTTTATTCGGTATTCCATCAGTTTAACTGTTTCAGCTGGGCATATGAATTGGGCCTTATGCAATATACAACGTACAACAAAAAACACTTTAGAGCAACCTCAGCATGTGCGCAGTATGTTCTATGCAACAGTGGCTGATGCCTAGCTGACCAATGTTTTCGCTGTTCGCACTTCACAAAAGATCCATTCTCGTGCAACGGAATACAGGATAATGTCAGCGATGACTTCGTGGTTTACGCCGATTTGAACAGTATTTTGGACATATCGGGACGATGGGAGAGTGACTGTGAAAAGCTCTGTGCAATGAGCCGCCGTTTAGATTCGGACAGTCCCGTGATCCGACGTCTGGAGCGTTTATCACTCAGCCACACGTACGCTTCAAAGGCTCACATAATAATCAGGACTACATCTTCAAGCTTGTGGGAGCCCTAACATATAGGTGAATGGGCACGCTTTATGGAGCCGGAAGCAAATCCCCTCTCAGTAGGGGTCATGTCATAAAAACTTTGCTGCCCTAGGAGCTAAAGCAGACCCGTTTTTATACCCCGCCACACGTTAGTGGCGGGGTATTATGTTTTCACGTTGACCGTCCGTATGTCTGTCCGTCCGTCCGTCCGTCCGTAGTACGTACGTCCGTCCGTCTGCACTTGGTTTCCGTTCGATAACTTAAGTATTTATTAATGGATTTCCTTCAAATTTTGCATATGCATTTGTACCAAGAATGTCTCGCTTGGGATTGTTAATGGGCAAATTTCGTTAATTTCTGACAGAGTCACTGCACTTGTCAATGTACAAAACATGGTTTCTGGTCTCTAGTTCCTTTACTCCTTTGAGTATCATGATGAAACTTCACAAACATGATCGAAGTAACAAAAGCTTTTTATGAGCACCGAAATTTTATCATCAGGGGTTATCTGCCCCTGCCCTGGGACTATATACATGTATAAAATCATGAAAAATTCCATATAAAATCAGAGTTTGAAGCAATTTTTCTGAAACTTTCAGCAAATGATCAGTGATGAAAGCCTCCAGTTATGCTCAAATTTACCCTATGGGTGTTATCTCCCCCTGCCCCCGGCTATATACATGCATAAATCTTGAAAAATCGGTGTGTGAAAAAGGTTTGCCGTGGCGGGGTATCACGCAGTCGTTTGCGATGCTTTTATTTTGGAAAGGTTTGTTGTCCTAGAAAGTAAACAGGTAGTTATAAAAGTTATTTCAGCCGCGACACGAGAAAACCAACAAAGTGGTTGTGCGCCATGCGCAGACTCATATCAGCCTTGGCATCCGCCCAGTCTGATCAGACTCTTTGCTAAGCGCTTAGAGGGTAGCTAAGGGTCTAAGCTACCTCCATGCGGACAGCAAAGACTCTGATCAGACTGGGTGGATGCGCAGGCTGATCTGAGTCTGCGCTGGGCGCAAAGCCACCTTTAAGGTTGGTTTTGTCGTGTCGCGTCTCATTTTCATTTATATAACTGGTACATAAAACGTTCACGTGGTGCCCTTTTTCACCTTAGCAGCCACTATACAGTTTGCATTGTACCCGTATGTTAACAACCTGCCAATAATCTGAAAACTAACTAATGGTTAACGTTAGAGTAGACTATAGCCGGCTCGGTAAAGTTAGCAGAACGAAAATTCTGCAGAATTTTCGTTCTGCTAACTTGACCGAGCTACTATAGCCTAACTTTTGGTTTATTTATTAGCTAACCTAGGGACAGGCTGTTAACTTTAGGAACGATTATTAACTTTTGGGCAGTTACTTTAATTAGGGTTTCTACAAGGGATGGCCTCTTTTACTATTCTTAATAAAATCAGTAGAGTGAGTTCATATGGTCGAAGGTTATAATGTGAAGTTGTCTTCCAAAATAAATTGGGAGTGTAGGGTTTTGTTAAGGGTTACTTTGCTGAGATACATTTACAGAATGTTTTTATACCATCCTTTCACACATATAGTTAGTATTTTTCATTAAAAGAACATATATATATATATATTTCACATGTGTATATTTCCTTGTTTTCTGACATTGCATCGAGATGTTTCACCGTTACATAGGAGAGTCGGGTAACTTCGGACAGGCGGGTAAATTCGGACATACCATTGCAATACCATTGCGAACAGTGAAAATCCAGATGAGACGGCTCAGCCGTCTCATCAGGATTTTCACTGTTTGGCCAGTTATTGTTTTGTTTTAGTTCCAGACAACTGACATATAAAGGAAAAAATGTCACTGTCCGAATTTCCCCACTGTCCGAAGTTACCCGACTCTCCCCTACCCGCTGGGAGTCGGAACATGTTCTCATAATGCGGCTGACTTATTTGAACAAGCGAGAAAACTCCAAGGAATAAACAGGTACAAGCTTAATTAACTAATGGGGTTGATAAACAATTTTATCTCACAAGTCTTGTCATATTAGCATCCCAAAGGACTGAGCATACAGTTTTAACAGACAGTGTGTCCGTTTGTCACGTGACTTATTTCAATAAAGCCTTAATTCAATACGGACAAATTTACGTACTTTTTAATTCTTTGGCATGTTCATTTTCCTGTATATTTTGATAATCTGATTTTCATAGCTTTTGCTGAATATGTGGTTTGCTTTAAAGCTCATCCATTCAATTAATATAATATTTAGCCGCGACACGAGAAAACAAACAAAGTGGTTGTGCGCCCAGCGCAGACTCAGATCAGCATGGGCAATCGTCCAGTCTGATCATAGTCTTCACTGTCCGCATGGAAGTAACTTAAACCCTAAGCACCCAGCGAAGAGACGGATCAGACTGGGCGGATGCCCAGGCTGATCTGAGTCTGCGCTGGGCGCACAACCACTTTGTTCGTTTTCACGTGTCGCGGCTCAATATCATATTAATTGAATGGATGAGAAGGTTCAGGGTAAGCAAATCTGTCATCCCTCCATGGGGGTCCTCTAGGAACAAATTTTTTCCTTTAAAAGAGAACCATTTTAAGAAGTACTATCCCTTCCAGGGAAGCAAGCAGGTAGTCACAAAAGTAATTTACCTTTGTAAAGATGGCGGTAAAGCATGACGGTGGACTCGTACACCTTAAATGAAGACTTCTTTGTAGATTATGACGTGACCGGTTTTCTTAGTGGATTTAACGGCCCTTGGGAAATGAATTTTAGGTCTATATCAGCAAGTGGTTTTGCAGTCAATATCGAACCCGGAGTCCCGGTAGCTTATTAGGATTAGCGATGGCTTACTGATCAAGCGGTCTCGGGTCCGAGCCCCGCTGTAGGCAGGAATTTTTAAAATCGTAAACGGGGTTCCATTGCAAACAGCCTTTTATTATCACCGCACATTGTTGAAAAGGACGTGATATCGCAAGTCATCCACCCATCCACCAATAACGAACCGTCACCAAGAGAGACAGAGGGAGAAAGATAGGCTTGAGAGTGAAACAATCCAAAACAAAAGCACCATCCCGTACCAATAGTAAGACAAGAAGGGCCCACTGTGCTTGCAGTAGGTGCGGGTGGGGTCGTTGGATTTTTTTTTCTCTCTTCTACCATTTCTCTCTTCCTTCCCCCACTCTCTGGTAGACGGCCCCATATAGACTGAAATACTGTCTCAGAGGGTCGTTAAATCCAACCCAAACCAACCAACCGTACCAATAGTGTGCATAGCAAGGCATCGTCTAGCCACAAGCTGATATCAGTAGGGTTAACCCTTTTTAGACTGGAAACATATGCAAGCAGTGCAGACCCACCTCAGACACCACAGAAGGCGGCGTCTGATCAGGGTCAACAATGTCTGCTTGTGGAATTTCTATGGAAACTACAATAAAAAATAAAAACATCCATCTAAAACCCTTAATACATGTACTAGAATTAAATGCATCCAAATGATAAGGATGTCCAAACCCACTGAAAAAATGGGTTAAATTAACTCGAATGAGATTCATACCGCACCCACTGCATGTATACAGCAGACCCCTGTCCTACTGTCTCAGTATGACGTCCCAGTGCCAAAACTTTCTCGGCAAAGCCTGTCGAACAGACAACAGGGTTTACTTTATCACTTTGTGACAAAGTTTATTGATACTTATTTCACTTATCTTTGTTTGATAACGGTAAACGAACATAAAAGGCAGACATTTTGCTAAACTTTTAGTTGCATACATGGTATAGCCTATTTGCTGTCTATAAAACAAGACATTTGCTAACGAGACATTTTTTTAAATTTTCTCATTTGTCATTGGAGGGAAAAATGATTGGTATTTTCTAACTAATACATAATTGGGAACTGACTTTCAGAATTTTATCTTGTCATTTTCTTGATCTAGAGCAAAGTTTTAAGCTTAAGTCAAGGGGAGTACAGTAAATTAATGAAACAGCCATAATTCATGCCCATTTAAGATCACAATCAAGAAGATACATTGATCAATTTTCTCCCTTGTTAAATACAGTCAAAATAAATAAAAATGGGCATTTTTCAAAAGAAACTTTTTGTTTCAAAAACCATTTTTCAAGAAAATTATAGATATATAGTTATGTATTGTATGGACAATAAAGATGCAACTTACTTCATACTGATAAGTGTGGTAGTTTTAGAGATACTTGGCAAAATGGCCTGTTTTGACAGCAATACTGATTAAACACACGCTGAACACACTTGTTTAAGCCCCTTGCAATGCGTGCGGTTCTGGTACGAGTAGGGTTTAAATGTCTAGCAGGTAATAGTTTAGATTTTATCGACTTCCCCTCTAAGAACGGCAACGATTCACCCTCCCCAAGTAAGCCTTTTTGGAAGATACATCAGGAAAGAAAGATGATGAAAGAAAAATAAACACTTTTAAAGATGAGAAATAATTGTACACAACGATCTACACACCAAACTTTATTAGAATAGGAAAATTTTCAACAAAAGTTTACGTAAAAATGTTTGAGCGAAAATGTTATTCCTGCCATGAATAAACACGAGCACAGCACATAACAAACAAAGAAAGAGAATTTCACTGGCTCTCTTTTGCAATTCATCCAGTCAATAGTTTCCAGAAGTGAGTTTTCTCTATTTAATGGAATTGGCAGAGGTGAAAGTGTTACTTATTTCCTGAAAATTGTCTTTACTTCTCAGTAAATACATTGGTTGTGGCCCTTAGGTGCCTCTATTTGCATTTTCGAGGAAAAAAAAAATATATTTTTCAAAACTACTGTACCATCCATCCCTCAGATCACCTTAAATTTATTATATGAGCCGCGACACGAGAAAACCATCAAAGTGGTTGTGCGCCCAGCGTATGCCCAGTCTGATCAGCTAAGTCATTGCTAAGCGCTTAAATGGTAGCTAAGGATCTAAGCTACCTCCATGCGGACAGCGAAGACTCTGATTAGACTGGGCGGAGGCCCAGACTGATCTGAGTCTGCGCTGTGCGCACAACCACTTTGTTGGTTATTGATACTCATTAGAGGGACAACTCTTCCATTTTTTTATTTTTTATTTATTTTTTTTTTCTTCTCGTCTGAATGGGAATAAACTCATCAGGGAAAGAATTAGCTCCTGTAGAAGCATATTATTTCCTTTAAAAGAAGACCCATTTTCGGAAGGGCTTTGTCACCCAGAGAAAAAAAAGGAAGACATTTAAGTTATTTCCCTTCGTGAATGTAGCGTGAAATAAAAGGTATATCTATACACCTTAATTACATGTCTAAAGTTCATATGTGACAGCAAGCAACAGAATACAGTGCTCCAGATAGGAAGGGATAACAGAGATAATTTTGGGATAATTATCCATATTTCTCCATAAAAACATTTTGTGACCCACCATTAGAACCGTCTCGTCGAGACGGTTCTAATGAGGGGTCACAACATATATTTTCCTTGAGAAATAAGGAAAAATATCTTTGAATTATCCTCAATACCCTCCCTTTTCTGGAGCTCTGCAGAATACTGTCTGAGGTTTGTTTAAAAGTCCGTTTTTTGATTTTCAAATCTGAGATAGATCCAGTTTTATTTCTCAGTCTTATTTCCTTGTAATAACAATATTGCTTAAACACTTTCCAATGCCATCGCAGACTGGAGTTATACAGCAGTTAACGATGGTTCCGAAAGCTCTCTGCCAGCAGCCAACGCAGATGGCGAAATCTCGCATGCATGGAGTGTAGCACCAGACATGGTTGAAGGCCGTTGTCGCGAAATCGCATCCCCACCAGAGAGCGATACAGAGGCCGCAGAGGGTTGTCAATATCTTGTAGCAAAGACTTTTGCCACACTCGAAGCAGGCGTACCCATTTCTCCAGATGCAGTCAATGGACCGTACCCCTTCAGGTTCCCCAAGAACCTCTTCAAAGCATACCTAGAACCACAAAACAAGACATTCTATAATATTATTATGACTCTTTGTGTAAACCTAGTGTACAGCCTATCACGGCTGTGACTGAATGCACCAACCCAGCAGGCACATAATGTCAAAATGACGTCGTTCTGACGTCGATGCGACGTCATCACGTCGCATCGACGTCAATACGACGTCATTTCAACGTCAAGTGCCTGCTGGATTTAGCTCTCTCCTCCTCGTGGTGTATATGCCGTTACATAAGAAAATATCAGAAATGTATCTTCCATGTCGATTGATATGTCGGTCACTTGTAAGTAGATATATCACTCGCACTCCGCGCTCGTGAAATAATCTTCTTTACAACTGACCTCCAAACAGTGCATTATTACTCAACTATTTACTGTAAGAGCTGATCAGTTTCTTAGCGCATCAGCAACATAAATCAAGGCGAGTATTCTGTTAAACATTTCACGATTGCATAAAAAGATAGGCAGGAACTAATACAATCAGATCCCATATCCCGCCCTCAAAACCAAAAGGGAAAAAAGTATATATCCAAATTGACAACGCACGCAGGGTAAGACACGCAGGGTAAACCGAATTTACAGCTCTTTCCCTGACAGGTGGTCACACAGCAACCTCAAACAAAAACACCACTCACAGAACAGGGGGCGTATTTATAATTAAGATCTTAAAAAGTTCCTTCAAGAGCAGAGAATACATACAGAAGTAGGAACATGGGCCAGAAACTACGTAGTTTCGGCTAATAAAGCCTCGTCAGTGACCATGTCAATATCTGGTGACGAAACCAGAAAAAAACACACTGTAATTTCTTAATTTTAATTGGGCAGTCGATTCAAAGACTGATTAGTTTCAAAAGGATCCAAATAATATAAAAGACGATGACCTAGAATAATAGTCTAGATCGTTCTCAAATTTTAGATTCCTAAGAATCTATCCTCTGATCTCAAAGGATGTAAATGAAATATGATCTGCACTATGGATGATGTACGGGGAGACGTTTTACGGCCGCCACACGGCACAACACCAGCTGCAGTGAGGTAAAATTAAAATCTTAAAAAGTTCCTTCAAGAGTCTTTTTTCAGACTGTTCCTCCAGAGCGAATTTCATAGTAGTAGGGAATCTTCTTCATCGAAATTCAGCCTTAGCAACAGCATAGCAACGACGTAAGTTTTTATTATAAATACGGCCCCACGTGAACGGAAGCACATACATAGACAACCAGAACAAACAACAGTAAGGAATAGCAACAGAAGTACCGCCTTGGAACGATCAGTAATAAATTACTGGCGGATTAAACTTGTTTTACTGGATCCAACCCCTTGCCTTTAGCTTCTGCAATGGTTTGAAACGTTTAGTTAGTTATTCGGTCCGTATGAAGGTCGAGGTCAAATGCGACCGGCTTTGGAGTACGAAGAACACAAATGATAAAGAAACGGAACACTTTCGAAAGATTATAATTGCAGTTTGATCCATTCAAACTAACTTATTATACTCGTATCATGCATTGATTTACATTTGTAAAAATCTCAAGTACTAGTCGGCCATGTCCCCAAATCAATTTATATTAAGAATATTGAGCTTGCAGGTTGGATAATTTGCAAAAGTTTGCAAGCAGTACACACAACAGCTCCCATGTTGGAAGTGTAAAATGTTCAAGATGAAAAAATGAAAAACATTGGCTTCAACGATCATGAACTATGTTTAGATATTTGTTGTCTTCAGCTTTTATGTATAAATATTAGTTGGCAATTCAATATAGGGATTAAACATGGTTTTTTTTTCATGCATTTACATTTGCCAGATCCTTCGGGGGCTGTTGAACACCGAGGTCAAGGTATTCAACAGCTCCTGTTAATGTTAACGCAAAAATAAACCATGTTTGTCGTTATTATTGCATAAATTCAATCAAAATGGTATAAAAATAAAAAAAAGATTTGGGCCCTATTTTCGGCCTCATCGACGTTACCTTGCTAATTCCTACACACACTATGTATTTTATAGAAATCCTCGTTTCAGGCCATGAACAGCAATCATGATTTTTTGTCCAAGCTTAAGCAGCAGTTCACGTCAAAATCATTTTCACTCAATGTAGCCTGTCCTTCCCTTTAGCAATATCCGAGTCTGTATAACTCTTGCATACACGTCTTTTATCGACTGTTATGAACTGACGGTGTATTGCCTTACAACTTGCACACAAACAGTCGCAAAGGCGGTCATAATAGCACGTGTATCGCCTTGTTAATTCATGGTTTTGTGTTCGTTAAAACATACCTGTTAATAGCGGGTGGCACCGATATTTATGCAATAATAGCAATATACAGTCATTTCTTGCAAAGAAACTCTATCAAGGCAACTTAATATTAGTATGTAACAGATACAAGGTAACAAAATTAAAAACCCTTTGGACACTGAAAACAATTTACTGCCACTTAACAATAATAATAAGTACAGTGCTATGAATCCGCTCTTTGAATCGAAGACAAGTATTTGCAGCCGATATAAAGGCAACACTAGGTTTGGGCCATTGCTCTTCTTAGAAGGCGCATTTCTGTTCAAAATGCAAAAAATATAACACTGAAAAAATGCTGCCACGCGTTTTGATTCAGAGATAAGAAGTCACAGCCGATACACAGAAAGGCAACACTAGGTCTGGGCTATTGCATTTAATAGAGGGCGCATTCCTGTTCAAAATGCAGAGTTGGCTGAACAGGTATCATTCACTACAGAAAGCTCACTATTCATTGAAGTAGTGGGAAAGGGGGCAGTTTAAGAAGGACTGATTGAACACGGACTTACCTATTTTTCGGCTATAAGACGGGATTTCCCTCCAAAGCAATCCCAAAAATCTAGATCCGTCTTATAGGACGGCTGTAGATTTTTAGGATGGTTTTATTAGACGGATCTATATTTTTGGGATTGTCCCAGAAGGGAAACCCCATCTCGTAGCTGTTTTCATAAGACAGATTTAGATATTTGTGGTCATTCTTGAGAGATGAAAAAGCGCCGGTTTACGCTCGTAAAGCCGATTCAATACGATACAGACACTGGCTTTACTTTTTTAAAAGCACCAGTTTTACCTTCAGGCACCTGGCGGCCCATTCTGGCTCGACTCATGAGCCAAAGTTGCCATGATAGTCGGAAATTAAGATTTGACGTCAATACATGTACATGCACCTCATCGTGTATGAGACAATGAGAGCACAGCTTGTTTTCATTATTGTAAACAAATTCGCAAAACATTATATGTATCATTTGGATTCGCCAACTAGTTCCCTCTCTATCCTCAGTTACACACTTTCGGAGTATGTATGTGAGGACGGTGAGTGTCGAATTAGGGGATCGAAAGCCCTTCAGCAAAGCGCCTTGTTCTAAACTCGAATAGATTTGTATCTCGAATCCATGAAATATTTCAAGAAATTAATGTTAAATATGAAGGCTATGTATTATAGAAAACTGAAATTTATTATTTTTCTAATGTTTATCGAAGTATAAACTATACTGGGTCGCGTGGTAAGTAAGTGAACCCCGAAGGGATTCTTGTAAACTTTGCTAGCGACCCGATGTAGTTTATACTTCGATAAACATCAGAAAAATTAAGTTCATTGCTTACATTCTTTTCTATCTTTTATTTGACCACAAATTTGCGTAAGGGGCTACAATTGAAGCGGAAAAAACATTTGTACGCAGTTTTTCTACTAAAAATGGAACAGCGTCAACGACGTAACAACGACGTCATAACGTCGCCTACGTCCAATCAAACTGGATAACCACTATTTATTTTGACGTCACTAAACGTCATGTAATGTCGGATAAACCGATGTAGTTATTGCCGTATAAACTACATGACGTCCTAATGGTTTACATGTACCATAGAGCTTTTCAATAAATGCACGGATAATGTAAATATTATGACGTAACCCAGAAAATGTCTCGTACAAAAAGCAAAACCCACCCAAGGCACCGAGATAAGATTTTAAAACATGTAACAACATAAAGATAAACAAATATTTACATTATACGTGCATTTATTGAAAAGCCATATAGAGCTTCTAGGGGGCGGAGGAACGAAAAACTGTTCAAACGGTCCTAGTCAAACCATTAGAACATAATGTCGTTTATACTTCAATAACTAAATCGGTTCACGCGACGTTACATGACGTTAATGACGTCAAAATAAATCACGGTTCCCCAATCTGATTGGACGTAGGCGACGTTCGTTGTTACGTCGTTGACGCTGTTCCGCTTTTAGAAGTAAAACTGCGTATAAATGTTTTTCTGCTTCAACTATAGCCCCTAACGCAAATTTTTGGTCAAATAATAGATAGAAAAGAATGTAAATATAAGCAATGAACTTGATCTTTCGGGTGTTTATCGAAGTATAAACTACACTGGGTCGCTAGCAAAGTTTACATGAACCCCGAAGGAACTACACTGGGTCGCTAGCAAAGTTTACATGAACCCCTCCCGTCGGGGTTCAAGTAAACTTTGCTAGCGACCCAGTGTAGTTTATACTTCGATAAACACCCGAATAATGAATTCATTCCTTAAATAAATAAATAAATAAATAAAGATACAATATTAACCAATTGAGACAAATCTGAGACTGAGAACATTTGATAAAATAGATACCCGTACATCTCAGTGTTCATTACCGTCTGCATAACCATTTTGTTTAGAAATATCATACCCGTAAATGATTATTTAAATCATTCGGATCCCTATTCTCCATATTTGGTCCGTCCGCCATACTTTGTTGCATTAGTACTCTAATTGATGTTAATATCCACTCTCAAAGACCGTCACTTTCTCTATAAGTGAAAATCAACAGACCCAGGTCTTAAATGTATGTTTTCGAATCGTTGCTAACAGCTTTTCTTCTCCGGGCCCAAAGAAATACCATATATCACATTCTTCCTCTTTAATTGTATTAAAAATTATGTATCTACGTCATGCAAAACAAGCCTCAGGAGTTGAGAGAACGGCTACTCTCAGATCTGTTTGCATGTCTGCGCATACTACTCGGTCTTCGTTCTCGGGACTTACAGACTGAAGGTGCGAACAGGGAAGTCTCACGGACAAGACTGCCATTTTCACTTTCTGGAGTCATCCTTCTTCGGACAGACCCAAAAGACCTCTTTTCTCGTATAAAAACTCAAACACGTTTTGCGTGAAATTGAACTCATTCTTTAATGTTTTTGTCATAGATTTCAATAGGGCTTTTGATAGATCATTTTTATAGTAAGATGCAAAAACGAATTTGAAATTATAGACTTTGACATCATTATTTATTCTGTATTAATGATTTCTGATTTCTATACTTACAGTACTCTATGTTCGTCTCCATCGATTATTTAAATGAAATAATAAGTATTGATAAATTTTTAGCCCGGATGAATTCATAATTTTGGCAGATGCGAACACTGGATTTCGATACTAGGTTTCAAAATTTGAAAGGTGGCCACACATGGTATGTATGTGTGGCCACCTTTCAAAGTCTGAAACCTAGTATCGAAAGGTTCAGGAGGAGCAATGAGACTGGTGCTGCACAGTTAACCTCCTTGGTAAAAAAAAGTCAGGCCTGAGGCTCACAAGGGCGTAACTAGGGGTAATATCATTATACGCACAACCATGTTTCATTCTCTTCTTGTAGGGAAAGCTAGTGTTTCAGCCACTTTGGCAATCGATAATGAAATCTTGTCTAATTTATAAATTTTCAGCATGCAAATATGCAGACGCGTTTTGAAATTTTGTCAATTTTGACAAAATTTCAATACGCACCTGCGTATTTGCCGTATAGGTAGCTACGCCCTTGTGAGGCTTAGTGAACGACAGTCTGCTTGATATACCCCAGTAAACGATACAGATACTGATTAAGCAATAAGGGTTTAGCAGCCATGGCCCAGTTGTTCAAAACTATTGACATCGTTAGTTAACTAATGACATCGTTTCAAAACTAATGACATCGTTAGTTAACGTGACGTTAAAATTTCAAACGTTAATAACTCAAATATGCCAATATTTTTTGTTGAGAAAAATGTGAAAAGCTATTTTCAACAACAACAAAAAAAAAATAGTGTACTTGGCTATAAAGTTGTAAAACACTTAAGGTGGTGATTTATGGTAAATGTAAAAATCTGCATAAAACCATAAAAAAGTAACGTATCTCCCTGAAAGTTAGCAGACTTCTTATTTTTGTTGTTCTTTACAGTTTAGAATACAAAATAGACGTACATGCTTCTTAAAAAAGTGTTTTTATAAGGAAAGATCAAAGGGTAATTTTCTGCGCAATAATCAAAAAAATTAACATCGTTATTGAAAATTTAGGTAGTTCTGAAGGTGCATTATTGCATAATGAAGAGCGAGCTAGCAATTATTTATACCAACTCTTTCTCAAATTGTTATGTAGACCAGATGAAAACGGTAGCTTTTTTCTCAAATGTTCAACACGTACAAGGTAATGTACACTGGATGCATTTATTAAATATAGGGTAGGCAAGCATACCTATGTAACACCTACAGTATAAATAATACATTACTTACATGATCACTGGTGTGTAGATGAAATTGTTCAACCTTGTTAAAATAGTCTCACCTGTTTCACCTGTGTGTTTTGACAAAAAAATTTGGACACAGACCTCATCTTTTTTCATCTGCTCAGCCTGCTAATGTGTGAAAGAGTTTGAAAAAATAATTGCTAGCTCGCTCTCCATTATGCAACAAGGAACTCTCAGCACTAAGTATATTTTCAATAACAATATTATTTTTTCAGATTATTGCGCACAAAATTACCCTTTGATCTTTCCTTATAAAAACAATTTTTAACTTTAAAAAATGCTGCATTTTGGGAGTCTGAATTGTCAGAAACAACATAAAGAAGGAATATGCTAAGTTTTGGAAAGATCAGTGGTATTTTGAGTGTTTTATGCAGATTTTTGTCTTTGCCCCAAATCAGTGATTATCACCACCTTAACGAGTTGACCTCTTCACGAGCTCGTTAGCATAACGATGCTTTGAACAACTGGGCCCAGTACGCTACTTTATTTCACATCGTATAAAGTTGTTTTTTTTTTCATAAGGATTCTACCGGTGTAACGAAGTAAAGTGACCCCCATAGAATAACGACCCCCCGGTCATTATTCTTCAGAAAAAGTGACCCCCTTTCTATAAAATACTGACTCCCTTTAAAAAATAATGACCCCCCCCCCTGACGATATTTATAAAATAGTGACCCCCGGTCATTTTTCTTTAAAGAATAGTGACCCCCCATCCCCACCTCCGTCATAATATTATGACTCCCCATGAAGCAATGGTGTCTACATATATGCTTATGGCATATAGGATGGTGTGTCCAGTCTGTTACAACTCTCTTGTTTGATGATGAATTTTAAAACAACTTGGCATAAATGTCAAGAAGATGTGGCGCGCGCAAGTCTTAGGTACCTAACTCGAAGGTCAAGATCACAGAGATCATTCTCAAAGAATATAGTGTCCTGCTATACGACGCTGGCAAACAGAATGTCGTGTCTGGCCTGTAACTTTGTCATTTGTGGGTAGACTTTTTGATACTAATCAGTCTTTGAATTACGATGAATAGACTGCCTTATTAAAATAAATAAATTACAGAATGCTTTTCTCTGGCTTTCGTAACCACATATTCTCAGGGTCACTGATGAGGCTTGAATAGCCGAAACTTCGAAGTATAACCCATGGTCCGTCTATTGAATTGATGTGTGCTCTGCTTTTGAAGGATCTCTTTAAGATTTTTATTTCAGATAACTGGAAACAAATGTTAGTCACATAAAGACAATATATCGCGCGCAAGATATATATCCCCTCCTTAAACAAAAATTAAAGTAAGATAAATAGCATTGTGTTTAGTTTGATAATGTGTTTAGTTTGATGATGTTAATGTAATATAAGATTTTAGCATTAACAGGTAGACTTATGCACTATGCACTGTTGCTTTTGAAAACTATCACGTCTGTACATTTACTCTAACTGCCTTTTTCAGGAGGGGTACATGCCATTTTCCGAATATATTTTTTGATTTTTTTTATCAACTGAATTTATTTTGTTAAATATGCTTAAAATGAAGAAAATAATACAGATGCTCATAGTATGCAATAATTTGTAAATGAATAGTATGCTAACCTTATTCTAAGATGCAGAGGGTCTAATTAACACGCCCACTTTTCAGTTTTCGAGCTGTATACTATCTCCCCTTCCCCTTTGCCTAAGCATGCCACTCACATATAATGTATATATTACAAGTCCACGCCTACATTCAAAGTGGCTTGCTGAGGCACGGGGTTGGGGGAAAGAATCTTTATAAAACTTTGTTTATTTTCAATACATTCAATTATAAAAACACCAAGTCTAAGTGTATCTGCTTGAAAATGAAAAATGCTGTTTATAGCGAATTTAGAACAACACCTTTTGAAAGGAAATTTTGAAGTATACCGAAAGTTCCTTTTTGACCCCTTTATAAGCAATTTCTTCGCGTATCGTCATTTAACTTCTCGCAGAGGAGTCATGATATTATGTCCAGGGTACTTTTCTTTCAAAAATAATTTTCTTAAAAAGAGTGATGGTGGCGTTATTCTAGGCGGTCATAATTCTTTATGAGGAGTCATTATACTTCTTGTGGGAAAGGTGTGTGTGTGTATGAAGGGGAGGGGGTCATAATAGTATAATGCTATGGCTGGTAAGTCATAATATTATGACCGGGGGTGGGGGGTCACTATTCTTTAAAGAATAATGACCGGGGTCGTTATTATATTGGGAACTCCTAGAATAACGACCCCCGGTCATTATTCTATAGAAAAAGTGACTCCGATTCTAAAACGTACTGTCTCCCGTTAACCCCCTTGTTGACGATAGCTACAAATTATTAATCCCCTCCTAAACGACCACTATCTACATGTATTAACAACCGCAAGTTTTATTATTGGTAATATACTTGTTGATGTTGTATGGAAGGATGTGTGTGTGTGTGTGCGTGTGTGTGTGTTTGTGTGTTATAATATTATAATGTTACGACCGCGGAGTCATAATATTGTGACGGGGTAGGGGGTCATTATTCTTTATAGAATAATGACCGAGGGTCGTTATTCTATGGGTTCCCCCATAGAATAACGACCCCCTGTCATTATTCTATAGAAAAATGCCTCCGTTTCTCAACGATACTGACACCCGTTAACCACCCGATGATAGCTATAAAAAGATCAAGGGGTTAACGGGTTCTCCATGGAATCACGACCCCCGGTCATTATTCTTTAAAGAAAAGTGACCCCCACTACCCCGTCATAATATAATGACTCCGCAGTCATAATATTATAATATTATAACGCACTCCCTCACACACACACACACACACACACACACACACACACACACACACACACACATCCTTCCCACGCAAAGTTAAATCGCTCCTCACGAAGAATTTTGACCGCCTAGAATAACGACCCCCGCCACGTTATTTATTTTTAAACTGACCCCGGCCATTAGTTTCTAAAGAAAAGTACCTAGAGTAGGATGGTATTATTTACAAACTAATCGAAATGACATGTGTCTGGTCCTTTTCCGGGTTGAAGATTTTGTCAAATTTCCTTGAGTAATACGAAAACAAAGTTTCTTCATGAAATTTGTAAGCACTACTACTGCTACGCTAGCAGCAGCTGCTGCAGTAGCAACAACAACAGCAACAAGAATTACCAAGAATAAATCATCTTAATGAGTGCTCAAAGAATTTTAGTACCAGAGATCAAGGCCATTCTTTGATCGTATCTCAACAGCTTCCGACATCTCTGTTAAACGAAACGACTGAGCTGATTGAAGCAAAATGTCACATGGGGCCTCCATGAGTCGGGGAATCAACAGTTTGCTTGAATGGTTCTGGTCACATGACCGAGGTGTCCATTATGCCAATGTGTTATTATAAACCTTTAAAATTCTTCACCTCCCAAGTCAAGCGTTTTGGAATTCATAGAGTATCAGGTTTGTATGTGAGTGAAGTTAGCAGTACAACAGTACAGCAGTATGAAGTTAGCAGTAACAGTACAGCAGTACAGCAGTATGAAGTTAGCAGTAACAGTACAGCAGTACAGCAGTATGAAGTTAGCAGTACAACAGTACAGCAGTACAACAGTACAGCAGTATAGCAGTACAACAGTGCAGCAGTACAACAGTACAGCAGTACAACAGTACAGCAGTATAGCAGTACAACAGTGCAGCAGTACAACAGTACAGCAGTATAGCAGTACAACAGTACAGCAGTACAACAGTACAGCAATACAGCAGTACAACAGTACAGCTGTATAGCAGTACAACATTACCGCAGTGTAATAGTACAGCAGTATAGCAGTACAACAGTGCAGCAGTACAACAGTACAGCAGTACAACAGTACAGCAGTATAGCAGTACAACAGTGCAGCAGTACAGCAATATAGCAGTACAGCAGTACAACAGTACAGCAGTACAACAGTATAGCAGTACAGCAGTACCGCAGTGTAATAGTACAGCAGTATAGCAGTACAACAGTATAGCAGTATTGTAGACACAAGTGATTGTAGACGTTGTAGTACAGCAGTAACTGGTGTTGCTGTCATGATAGGAGTATAGTAGATCAGTAGCGTAGCACTACAGCGATGTAGCTGGCTAGCAGCACAGGAGTAATGTGTCAAAGGATGAACGTAGTACAGCAGTCACGCAGAGCAGTAACGCGCTAACGTAAGATAAGGAAGCGAACTGCGCTCCTGCTCAGATATCCCTCTGAAGCTATGTTTATTAATGTGAAGAATTAACGAAATAACCAAATACCTTGGGTTGAGTTGGCAAAAAATATGTCCTGGGAACACATCATGGGACCTACATTTTGACAAGCAAAAACGTAAAGAAAGGCAATACTACATTCGCCGAAATTTGCGCATTAACCTAGTCATGAAGAGGTGAAAATTGCTGCATATAAACGTTTCCCTATTCCAGCTACGTTGGAATATTGTGCTACTGTCAGGAGCCCTTAGCAGAAGGAAAAGACACAAAAGCTGAATCAGAATTGTTTACTGGTCTAAGGACATTCATTTCACCAGGAAATGGAAATGGTATAATTAAAGATATACAACAAACCATGCAGTAGTGGGTCTGTATGAGGCGCCGTATTATTATTAAATCCCTATTTTGTGATATCACAAATTCTATTTTGTGATATCACAAATTCAATTATGTGATATCACAAAATATTTTGTGGTATCATAAAACAGAATTTGTGATATCACTTTATTAAATTTGTGATGTCACAAAATTGAATTTGTGATATCAAAAATCATCACTATTTTTTAATATCACAAACTAGATTTTATGATATCACATATTCGATTTTATGATTTCACAAATTCAATTTTGTGACATCACAAAATCAGAGGGATTTTATGATATCACAAAATCAATTTTGTGATATCAAAAAGATCGATTTTGTGATATCAGACAGTGCCAGTTTAAAAACGTGTTTATTATTATTCTTCTTCTTATTATTAATTACTTATCATTATTACTATTATAAGCGAGGTCTACGTTGGATCATTTACTGTAAGTTTAAGATGAATCAATCCCTTTAAATTCCAAGTGTACACTTTTTCGCATGATTTTGTACATGTACATATAGTCTCAGTGCAGGAGCAGACAGACAGGCAGACACATTTTTAAAAACTTCTGACTTCGACTTTGTAAGTTTTAAAAAAACACGTCCAGTTCTGATGCTGTATCGTTGATGCTGTGTATATATTTATGGGCTAACTGTACTCAAAATTGTCGTTAGGGGAGTTAAATCGTCGGTTTCATGGTCGGACATTTTGCGATCACAAAACCGAGGATTTACGCCCGAAATGACAATTTTCTGTAAAGTTTATTCCATTCTGTTGCAGTCTACCATATTTCGCCTTTCAAAGTCTACTTCTTTACACCCACAGCGAGCAATTTCAAAAGGGTACGAGGGTTGATCATTAGATAATGGAAACTAGCATTTATTTCATTAGCTATGGATCATTTCAGTACTCAAGATAAATAATACCTAAGAATAAAGCATGTGACATATGATTAAGTTCTACAGTCCTGTTTAGGAATTTCTTTGCCGTGGCAACGACGCCTTAAACTTATAAGGGTTTATTTTCTAAATTTTGCATATTTCCATGTATATTTGCTTCTTATAAGTAACAAAGAGTGGAAATTAAATCATGGTTGTGTAATGGTTTGATGCAAGCCTCAGATACTAACAGAAATGTATAGTTTATGACTTGCTCTCAAATCTGGCAAAATACAATTGATCGAGTAAATTTCAACGTTTTTCGCTTATTTTAAGACAGAGGGCCCAGATTTGTGACGTCATTGCACTTTAACGAGAAGAGTCTTTGGAGAATAGTATAGCAGAAAGAACCAAAATTATCCTGTACTTGATAACGGATAAATAAACTTTAGCATAATACTGAAAATAACAAAATAAAATGTGAAACTGCAGATTTCGGAACATTTCAAATAACAATTAATATATGTGAGTTTCTAAAGCCAAAACCTAACGTAAAAAGAAGGTGCTCCTAATTTTTTAAATTTCTCTTTACATATCGTACATAATAAGCGTAATACAAGCGCCTCATTACCAACCTGACGTCGAAAAAAATCACACGCGTTACCTGACATGAACGTGACGTCATATATTGCTATGGTAACACGTTAAAATTTCAGTTTCAAACATGGATTCGAAAGCTCAAAAGACAGTCTTTGGTGGTATGAAGTATACTTATTTCTGTATATAATCAACCAATCCGTTATTTAATGATCACCCCACGGAAAACCATATGTGAGCCAATGAAAAACTTTTCTAAATGACATTGGGAATGGGGGTCAAAGTTATGTCCATATCGTCACAGTGAACGTTCCCGACCCCAACTGCCAGGAACTTTCCTTGGGAAAACTATTTTGCAGTGCGCAGAAGACAAAAAATGGGGCAAAGTAAACTGAGCAAAGTAAACAATACACAGTTTACACAATACACAGTAGTCTTAAACAGTACACAGTTTAGGGTTTAAAGGAAACAGGCAAACAGTATACAGCCAGTATGTGTGCATGCAATGATGCATTCAATAGGCAGTGCAAGGAAACAGTACATAGAAGAAGTTGCATATATACATCCCTGCAAACATTAATGATAAATCGCTGAAGTGATTAGGACACCGAAATTTTATGGCCGCTTTCGGGATAATGAGTATAACCCTCTAGCACCCTACGTATCATACATGATACATTGTGTGAAATGGTGCCGATGGCTGGGTAACCTGCTCATATAAATTTCTATCTTGTAAAACTATTCTGATATTGCATTATGAGATTTTAAAGCCTTTGCAATCATGTAGCAGGCCTAACATGCTCATACTATAAAACACGAAAGAATGCAACCCTTACCCTCAAAGTCAAAGTCGGCCATGTATCACATGAGACATGGCGTATCTGGGATTTCAATTTTATATTTTCAGCTTTGAAAACTATGCAACATGTAATGGTGTTCGGGCACAAACTGGTATCATCAAGTTTTATGTGTGATATTGATGCTCAACTGCAAAATGTATCATACATGTATATGATACATGACCTTTCCGATGACCTTGACTTTGGAAAAATATAAAATCACCAGAATTTTTATCGGTTGCCTCATACCTTGCAAAATTTGTCAAAATCAAAGTTTTATACAACACAATATAAGTGACAATATAAGTGGCACCTATTTCATATTAATATATATTTAAGTACTTAGTTTTTCATCACCAGAAACGTTTTTTACGTTTGACTAGAAACCCATGACATAATTTGAGGGCTATTTTTAAGCTGAATTATATGTTGCGGTATTAAAAGTATATGGTTAATGTGAAAAACAAAATGTTCAATTTGCTGATTTTTCTATAAATGTATTTTCTGCCAAAATTTATGTTGTAGGTAATCGTCTAATTGATTAACAATCAACACATGTTTTAAGGTGTAAGAGTACACTCCAATTTTCTGTCGCCATTTATAAGAAGGGGAATGACTTTTGTGATTTCCTGTTTGCTTCCCGACGTAACCCTTCCAAATGGTCTACTCTAAAGGGACAGAATTGGCTCCTCTCAAGAGTTGTACGATTTGAGAAGGGAGACAAAATGAAATTGGCGGAATTGATAAATTTTAAAGATACGCCCACTGACCTTAATTTGGTATTCATTTTTCTTGAAAAAAAAGAAAGAAACTAACTCTACCTACCTACCCGCCTACCTATATCAGTTAACACTGAGACGCATACACCTGCATTATTCTATGTCCATCCTATCTTCATGCTATTTACAATATAACCTGCACTAAGCCTTATTCCTCCAGTACATACATGCAATTGGCTGCTTTCCTTACATGTGCTACATATTGCACTTAGAAGCTCAGGTATCAAACCTTATAAATGTGCTTCCCTATACGTATTTGGTATCCAACCCTATATATATATGCTTCCCTACACGTATTTCTACTACCATGCTTGCTACTTTTTGAAAGCCTGTACTTGTATTTCTAAATATAGACGATGAAGCTGTGCGTGTTATTTCAACAATTGGTGGCGCACTACTATTGACGTCACAGTGTTTTGGTACGGCACTACTATTGACGTCACAGTGTTTTGGTACGGTGTAAAATAGTTCCTAAGAAACACGAAAGAGCCTGATTTTAGTGTAGGGCATGTGAGAGTTATAAGATAATTATATGAATGTTCTGCCTGTTTCAGGTAGAACTGGAGCTCAGAGACTACAATCTATGATGTTTTAACCTAATAAAAGTGGACCTATTTTGTGTGCCAGAAAGAGGCAACAACCTAGGGGGTTTCCAAAGACTGACATTCTTGAAATTAGACGAAATGACCCCTGGCTCAGATGTTTACATGTCATGCAATATTATATAATTTGTGAGAGTCTAAAAAGCATCATTGATTTTTTACAAAAACGGGGCAAACGATACCTAAATTCCGGAACCTGAGTCCAAGGGCCTGCGTCCAGGTCTGCTGGATGTTGGCGGTCTTGAAATTATAAGATCTTTTAAGAAGCATGTGAGAAAGGAATAGTGTGTGTTCCCGACCCCAAATTCGGGGCTCCGCCTCTGGAATTTTCGACGTTGTTGGAGGTAACCGAGGTTGTGGCCACGTACACGCGCCCGAGCTGTACACTGCCTACTAGGTGCACCCCCGTGGCAATGGGTTTGGAGGGGTCAAAATGGCGGTCAAAGTGTTGGCCATAGGGCTATTGTGCGCGTGGGGTACCTACTTCGGGGCTCCGCCTCTGGAATTTTCGACGTTGTTCGAGGTAACCGAGCCTTGCACAACACGCGCACATAAGGGCTCTACATGGCCCACTAGGTGCACCCCGGTGGCAATCGGCTAGGAGGGGTGAAAACGTGGGTCAAAGTTAGGTCCATATCGTCATAGTGAGTGTTCCCGACCCCAAATTCGGGGCTCCGCCTCTGGAATTTTCGACGTTGTTGGAGGTAACCGAGGTTGTGGCCACGTACACGCGCCCGAGCTGTACACTGCCTACTAGGTGCACCCCCGTGGCAATGGGTTTGGAGGGGTCAAAATGGCGGTCAAAGTGTTGGCCATAGGGCTATTGTGCGCGTGGGGTACCTACTTCGGGGCTCCGCCTCTGGAATTTTCGACGTTGTTCGAGGTAACCGAGCCTTGCACAACACGCGCACATAAGGGCTCTACATGGCCCACTAGGTGCACCCCGGTGGCAATCGGCTAGGAGGGGTGAAAACGTGGGTCAAAGTTAGGTCCATATCGTCATAGTGAGTGTTCCCGACCCCAAATTCGGGGCTCCGCCTCTGGAATTTTCGACGTTGTTGGAGGTAACCGAGGTTGTGGCCACGTACACGCGCCCGAGCTGTACACTGCCTACTAGGTGCACCCCCGTGGCAATGGGTTTGGAGGGGTCAAAATGGCGGTCAAAGTGTTGGCCATAGGGCTATTGTGCGCGTGGGGTACCTACTTCGGGGCTCCGCCTCTGGAATTTTCGACGTTGTTCGAGGTAACCGAGCCTTGCACAACACGCGCACATAAGGGCTCTACATGGCCCACTAGGTGCACCCCGGTGGCAATCGGCTAGGAGGGGTGAAAACGTGGGTCAAAGTTAGGTCCATATCGTCATAGTGAGTGTTCCCGACCCCAAATTCGGGGCTCCGCCTCTGGAATTTTCGACGTTGTTGGAGGTAACCGAGGTTGTGGCCACGTACACGCGCCCGAGCTGTACACTGCCTACTAGGTGCACCCCCGTGGCAATGGGTTTGGAGGGGTCAAAATGGCGGTCAAAGTGTTGGCCATAGGGCTATTGTGCGCGTGGGGTACCTACTTCGGGGCTCCGCCTCTGGAATTTTCGACGTTGTTCGAGGTAACCGAGCCTTGCACAACACGCGCACATAAGGGCTCTACATGGCCCACTAGGTGCACCCCGGTGGCAATCGGCTAGGAGGGGTGAAAACGTGGGTCAAAGTTAGGTCCATATCGTCATAGTGAGTGTTCCCGACCCCAAATTCGGGGCTCCGCCTCTGGAATTTTCGACGTTGTTGGAGGTAACCGAGGTTGTGGCCACGTACACGCGCCCGAGCTGTACACTGCCTACTAGGTGCACCCCCGTGGCAATGGGTTTGGAGGGGTCAAAATGGCGGTCAAAGTGTTGGCCATAGGGCTATTGTGCGCGTGGGGTACCTACTTCGGGGCTCCGCCTCTGGAATTTTCGACGTTGTTCGAGGTAACCGAGCCTTGCACAACACGCGCACATAAGGGCTCTACATGGCCCACTAGGTGCACCCCGGTGGCAATCGGCTAGGAGGGGTGAAAACGTGGGTCAAAGTTAGGTCCATATCGTCATAGTGAGTGTTCCCGACCCCAAATTCGGGGCTCCGCCTCTGGAATTTTCGACGTTGTTGGAGGTAACCGAGGTTGTGGCCACGTACACGCGCCCGAGCTGTACACTGCCTACTAGGTGCACCCCCGTGGCAATGGGTTTGGAGGGGTCAAAATGGCGGTCAAAGTGTTGGCCATAGGGCTATTGTGCGCGTGGGGTACCTACTTCGGGGCTCCGCCTCTGGAATTTTCGACGTTGTTCGAGGTAACCGAGCCTTGCACAACACGCGCACATAAGGGCTCTACATGGCCCACTAGGTGCACCCCGGTGGCAATCGGCTAGGAGGGGTGAAAACGTGGGTCAAAGTTAGGTCCATATCGTCATAGTGAGTGTTCCCGACCCCAAATTCGGGGCTCCGCCTCTGGAATTTTCGACGTTGTTGGAGGTAACCGAGGTTGTGGCCACGTACACGCGCCCGAGCTGTACACTGCCTACTAGGTGCACCCCCGTGGCAATGGGTTTGGAGGGGTCAAAATGGCGGTCAAAGTGTTGGCCATAGGGCTATTGTGCGCGTGGGGTACCTACTTCGGGGCTCCGCCTCTGGAATTTTCGACGTTGTTCGAGGTAACCGAGCCTTGCACAACACGCGCACATAAGGGCTCTACATGGCCCACTAGGTGCACCCCGGTGGCAATCGGCTAGGAGGGGTGAAAACGTGGGTCAAAGTTAGGTCCATATCGTCATAGTGAGTGTTCCCGACCCCAAATTCGGGGCTCCGCCTCTGGAATTTTCGACGTTGTTGGAGGTAACCGAGGTTGTGGCCACGTACACGCGCCCGAGCTGTACACTGCCTACTAGGTGCACCCCCGTGGCAATGGGTTTGGAGGGGTCAAAATGGCGGTCAAAGTGTTGGCCATAGGGCTATTGTGCGCGTGGGGTACCTACTTCGGGGCTCCGCCTCTGGAATTTTCGACGTTGTTCGAGGTAACCGAGCCTTGCACAACACGCGCACATAAGGGCTCTACATGGCCCACTAGGTGCACCCCGGTGGCAATCGGCTAGGAGGGGTGAAAACGTGGGTCAAAGTTAGGTCCATATCGTCATAGTGAGTGTTCCCGACCCCAAATTCGGGGCTCCGCCTCTGGAATTTTCGACGTTGTTGGAGGTAACCGAGGTTGTGGCCACGTACACGCGCCCGAGCTGTACACTGCCTACTAGGTGCACCCCCGTGGCAATGGGTTTGGAGGGGTCAAAATGGCGGTCAAAGTGTTGGCCATAGGGCTATTGTGCGCGTGGGGTACCTACTTCGGGGCTCCGCCTCTGGAATTTTCGACGTTGTTCGAGGTAACCGAGCCTTGCACAACACGCGCACATAAGGGCTCTACATGGCCCACTAGGTGCACCCCGGTGGCAATCGGCTAGGAGGGGTGAAAACGTGGGTCAAAGTTAGGTCCATATCGTCATAGTGAGTGTTCCCGACCCCAAATTCGGGGCTCCGCCTCTGGAATTTTCGACGTTGTTGGAGGTAACCGAGGTTGTGGCCACGTACACGCGCCCGAGCTGTACACTGCCTACTAGGTGCACCCCCGTGGCAATGGGTTTGGAGGGGTCAAAATGGCGGTCAAAGTGTTGGCCATAGGGCTATTGTGCGCGTGGGGTACCTACTTCGGGGCTCCGCCTCTGGAATTTTCGACGTTGTTCGAGGTAACCGAGCCTTGCACAACACGCGCACATAAGGGCTCTACATGGCCCACTAGGTGCACCCCGGTGGCAATCGGCTAGGAGGGGTGAAAACGTGGGTCAAAGTTAGGTCCATATCGTCATAGTGAGTGTTCCCGACCCCAAATTCGGGGCTCCGCCTCTGGAATTTTCGACGTTGTTGGAGGTAACCGAGGTTGTGGCCACGTACACGCGCCCGAGCTGTACACTGCCTACTAGGTGCACCCCCGTGGCAATGGGTTTGGAGGGGTCAAAATGGCGGTCAAAGTGTTGGCCATAGGGCTATTGTGCGCGTGGGGTACCTACTTCGGGGCTCCGCCTCTGGAATTTTCGACGTTGTTCGAGGTAACCGAGCCTTGCACAACACGCGCACATAAGGGCTCTACATGGCCCACTAGGTGCACCCCGGTGGCAATCGGCTAGGAGGGGTGAAAACGTGGGTCAAAGTTAGGTCCATATCGTCATAGTGAGTGTTCCCGACCCCAAATTCGGGGCTCCGCCTCTGGAATTTTCGACGTTGTTGGAGGTAACCGAGGTTGTGGCCACGTACACGCGCCCGAGCTGTACACTGCCTACTAGGTGCACCCCCGTGGCAATGGGTTTGGAGGGGTCAAAATGGCGGTCAAAGTGTTGGCCATAGGGCTATTGTGCGCGTGGGGTACCTACTTCGGGGCTCCGCCTCTGGAATTTTCGACGTTGTTCGAGGTAACCGAGCCTTGCACAACACGCGCACATAAGGGCTCTACATGGCCCACTAGGTGCACCCCGGTGGCAATCGGCTAGGAGGGGTGAAAACGTGGGTCAAAGTTAGGTCCATATCGTCATAGTGAGTGTTCCCGACCCCAAATTCGGGGCTCCGCCTCTGGAATTTTCGACGTTGTTGGAGGTAACCGAGGTTGTGGCCACGTACACGCGCCCGAGCTGTACACTGCCTACTAGGTGCACCCCCGTGGCAATGGGTTTGGAGGGGTCAAAATGGCGGTCAAAGTGTTGGCCATAGGGCTATTGTGCGCGTGGGGTACCTACTTCGGGGCTCCGCCTCTGGAATTTTCGACGTTGTTCGAGGTAACCGAGCCTTGCACAACACGCGCACATAAGGGCTCTACATGGCCCACTAGGTGCACCCCGGTGGCAATCGGCTAGGAGGGGTGAAAACGTGGGTCAAAGTTAGGTCCATATCGTCATAGTGAGTGTTCCCGACCCCAAATTCGGGGCTCCGCCTCTGGAATTTTCGACGTTGTTGGAGGTAACCGAGGTTGTGGCCACGTACACGCGCCCGAGCTGTACACTGCCTACTAGGTGCACCCCCGTGGCAATGGGTTTGGAGGGGTCAAAATGGCGGTCAAAGTGTTGGCCATAGGGCTATTGTGCGCGTGGGGTACCTACTTCGGGGCTCCGCCTCTGGAATTTTCGACGTTGTTCGAGGTAACCGAGCCTTGCACAACACGCGCACATAAGGGCTCTACATGGCCCACTAGGTGCACCCCGGTGGCAATCGGCTAGGAGGGGTGAAAACGTGGGTCAAAGTTAGGTCCATATCGTCATAGTGAGTGTTCCCGACCCCAAATTCGGGGCTCCGCCTCTGGAATTTTCGACGTTGTTGGAGGTAACCGAGGTTGTGGCCACGTACACGCGCCCGAGCTGTACACTGCCTACTAGGTGCACCCCCGTGGCAATGGGTTTGGAGGGGTCAAAATGGCGGTCAAAGTGTTGGCCATAGGGCTATTGTGCGCGTGGGGTACCTACTTCGGGGCTCCGCCTCTGGAATTTTCGACGTTGTTCGAGGTAACCGAGCCTTGCACAACACGCGCACATAAGGGCTCTACATGGCCCACTAGGTGCACCCCGGTGGCAATCGGCTAGGAGGGGTGAAAACGTGGGTCAAAGTTAGGTCCATATCGTCATAGTGAGTGTTCCCGACCCCAAATTCGGGGCTCCGCCTCTGGAATTTTCGACGTTGTTGGAGGTAACCGAGGTTGTGGCCACGTACACGCGCCCGAGCTGTACACTGCCTACTAGGTGCACCCCCGTGGCAATGGGTTTGGAGGGGTCAAAATGGCGGTCAAAGTGTTGGCCATAGGGCTATTGTGCGCGTGGGGTACCTACTTCGGGGCTCCGCCTCTGGAATTTTCGACGTTGTTCGAGGTAACCGAGCCTTGCACAACACGCGCACATAAGGGCTCTACATGGCCCACTAGGTGCACCCCGGTGGCAATCGGCTAGGAGGGGTGAAAACGTGGGTCAAAGTTAGGTCCATATCGTCATAGTGAGTGTTCCCGACCCCAAATTCGGGGCTCCGCCTCTGGAATTTTCGACGTTGTTGGAGGTAACCGAGGTTGTGGCCACGTACACGCGCCCGAGCTGTACACTGCCTACTAGGTGCACCCCCGTGGCAATGGGTTTGGAGGGGTCAAAATGGCGGTCAAAGTGTTGGCCATAGGGCTATTGTGCGCGTGGGGTACCTACTTCGGGGCTCCGCCTCTGGAATTTTCGACGTTGTTCGAGGTAACCGAGCCTTGCACAACACGCGCACATAAGGGCTCTACATGGCCCACTAGGTGCACCCCGGTGGCAATCGGCTAGGAGGGGTGAAAACGTGGGTCAAAGTTAGGTCCATATCGTCATAGTGAGTGTTCCCGACCCCAAATTCGGGGCTCCGCCTCTGGAATTTTCGACGTTGTTGGAGGTAACCGAGGTTGTGGCCACGTACACGCGCCCGAGCTGTACACTGCCTACTAGGTGCACCCCCGTGGCAATGGGTTTGGAGGGGTCAAAATGGCGGTCAAAGTGTTGGCCATAGGGCTATTGTGCGCGTGGGGTACCTACTTCGGGGCTCCGCCTCTGGAATTTTCGACGTTGTTCGAGGTAACCGAGCCTTGCACAACACGCGCACATAAGGGCTCTACATGGCCCACTAGGTGCACCCCGGTGGCAATCGGCTAGGAGGGGTGAAAACGTGGGTCAAAGTTAGGTCCATATCGTCATAGTGAGTGTTCCCGACCCCAAATTCGGGGCTCCGCCTCTGGAATTTTCGACGTTGTTGGAGGTAACCGAGGTTGTGGCCACGTACACGCGCCCGAGCTGTACACTGCCTACTAGGTGCACCCCCGTGGCAATGGGTTTGGAGGGGTCAAAATGGCGGTCAAAGTGTTGGCCATAGGGCTATTGTGCGCGTGGGGTACCTACTTCGGGGCTCCGCCTCTGGAATTTTCGACGTTGTTCGAGGTAACCGAGCCTTGCACAACACGCGCACATAAGGGCTCTACATGGCCCACTAGGTGCACCCCGGTGGCAATCGGCTAGGAGGGGTGAAAACGTGGGTCAAAGTTAGGTCCATATCGTCATAGTGAGTGTTCCCGACCCCAAATTCGGGGCTCCGCCTCTGGAATTTTCGACGTTGTTGGAGGTAACCGAGGTTGTGGCCACGTACACGCGCCCGAGCTGTACACTGCCTACTAGGTGCACCCCCGTGGCAATGGGTTTGGAGGGGTCAAAATGGCGGTCAAAGTGTTGGCCATAGGGCTATTGTGCGCGTGGGGTACCTACTTCGGGGCTCCGCCTCTGGAATTTTCGACGTTGTTCGAGGTAACCGAGCCTTGCACAACACGCGCACATAAGGGCTCTACATGGCCCACTAGGTGCACCCCGGTGGCAATCGGCTAGGAGGGGTGAAAACGTGGGTCAAAGTTAGGTCCATATCGTCATAGTGAGTGTTCCCGACCCCAAATTCGGGGCTCCGCCTCTGGAATTTTCGACGTTGTTGGAGGTAACCGAGGTTGTGGCCACGTACACGCGCCCGAGCTGTACACTGCCTACTAGGTGCACCCCCGTGGCAATGGGTTTGGAGGGGTCAAAATGGCGGTCAAAGTGTTGGCCATAGGGCTATTGTGCGCGTGGGGTACCTACTTCGGGGCTCCGCCTCTGGAATTTTCGACGTTGTTCGAGGTAACCGAGCCTTGCACAACACGCGCACATAAGGGCTCTACATGGCCCACTAGGTGCACCCCGGTGGCAATCGGCTAGGAGGGGTGAAAACGTGGGTCAAAGTTAGGTCCATATCGTCATAGTGAGTGTTCCCGACCCCAAATTCGGGGCTCCGCCTCTGGAATTTTCGACGTTGTTGGAGGTAACCGAGGTTGTGGCCACGTACACGCGCCCGAGCTGTACACTGCCTACTAGGTGCACCCCCGTGGCAATGGGTTTGGAGGGGTCAAAATGGCGGTCAAAGTGTTGGCCATAGGGCTATTGTGCGCGTGGGGTACCTACTTCGGGGCTCCGCCTCTGGAATTTTCGACGTTGTTCGAGGTAACCGAGCCTTGCACAACACGCGCACATAAGGGCTCTACATGGCCCACTAGGTGCACCCCGGTGGCAATCGGCTAGGAGGGGTGAAAACGTGGGTCAAAGTTAGGTCCATATCGTCATAGTGAGTGTTCCCGACCCCAAATTCGGGGCTCCGCCTCTGGAATTTTCGACGTTGTTGGAGGTAACCGAGGTTGTGGCCACGTACACGCGCCCGAGCTGTACACTGCCTACTAGGTGCACCCCCGTGGCAATGGGTTTGGAGGGGTCAAAATGGCGGTCAAAGTGTTGGCCATAGGGCTATTGTGCGCGTGGGGTACCTACTTCGGGGCTCCGCCTCTGGAATTTTCGACGTTGTTCGAGGTAACCGAGCCTTGCACAACACGCGCACATGAGGGCTCTACATGGCCCACTAGGTGCACCCCGGTGGCAATCGGCTAGGAGGGGTGAAAACGTGGGTCAAAGTTAGGTCCATATCGTCATAGTGAGTGTTCCCGACCCCAAATTCGGGGCTCCGCCTCTGGAATTTTCGACGTTGTTGGAGGTAACCGAGGTTGTGGCCACGTACACGCGCCCGAGCTGTACACTGCCTACTAGGTGCACCCCCGTGGCAATGGGTTTGGAGGGGTCAAAATGGCGGTCAAAGTGTTGGCCATAGGGCTATTGTGCGCGTGGGGTACCTACTTCGGGGCTCCGCCTCTGGAATTTTCGACGTTGTTCGAGGTAACCGAGCCTTGCACAACACGCGCACATAAGGGCTCTACATGGCCCACTAGGTGCACCCCGGTGGCAATCGGCTAGGAGGGGTGAAAACGTGGGTCAAAGTTAGGTCCATATCGTCATAGTGAGTGTTCCCGACCCCAAATTCGGGGCTCCGCCTCTGGAATTTTCGACGTTGTTGGAGGTAACCGAGGTTGTGGCCACGTACACGCGCCCGAGCTGTACACTGCCTACTAGGTGCACCCCCGTGGCAATGGGTTTGGAGGGGTCAAAATGGCGGTCAAAGTGTTGGCCATAGGGCTATTGTGCGCGTGGGGTACCTACTTCGGGGCTCCGCCTCTGGAATTTTCGACGTTGTTCGAGGTAACCGAGCCTTGCACAACACGCGCACATAAGGGCTCTACATGGCCCACTAGGTGCACCCCGGTGGCAATCGGCTAGGAGGGGTGAAAACGTGGGTCAAAGTTAGGTCCATATCGTCATAGTGAGTGTTCCCGACCCCAAATTCGGGGCTCCGCCTCTGGAATTTTCGACGTTGTTGGAGGTAACCGAGGTTGTGGCCACGTACACGCGCCCGAGCTGTACACTGCCTACTAGGTGCACCCCCGTGGCAATGGGTTTGGAGGGGTCAAAATGGCGGTCAAAGTGTTGGCCATAGGGCTATTGTGCGCGTGGGGTACCTACTTCGGGGCTCCGCCTCTGGAATTTTCGACGTTGTTCGAGGTAACCGAGCCTTGCACAACACGCGCACATAAGGGCTCTACATGGCCCACTAGGTGCACCCCGGTGGCAATCGGCTAGGAGGGGTGAAAACGTGGGTCAAAGTTAGGTCCATATCGTCATAGTGAGTGTTCCCGACCCCAAATTCGGGGCTCCGCCTCTGGAATTTTCGACGTTGTTGGAGGTAACCGAGGTTGTGGCCACGTACACGCGCCCGAGCTGTACACTGCCTACTAGGTGCACCCCCGTGGCAATGGGTTTGGAGGGGTCAAAATGGCGGTCAAAGTGTTGGCCATAGGGCTATTGTGCGCGTGGGGTACCTACTTCGGGGCTCCGCCTCTGGAATTTTCGACGTTGTTCGAGGTAACCGAGCCTTGCACAACACGCGCACATAAGGGCTCTACATGGCCCACTAGGTGCACCCCGGTGGCAATCGGCTAGGAGGGGTGAAAACGTGGGTCAAAGTTAGGTCCATATCGTCATAGTGAGTGTTCCCGACCCCAAATTCGGGGCTCCGCCTCTGGAATTTTCGACGTTGTTGGAGGTAACCGAGGTTGTGGCCACGTACACGCGCCCGAGCTGTACACTGCCTACTAGGTGCACCCCCGTGGCAATGGGTTTGGAGGGGTCAAAATGGCGGTCAAAGTGTTGGCCATAGGGCTATTGTGCGCGTGGGGTACCTACTTCGGGGCTCCGCCTCTGGAATTTTCGACGTTGTTCGAGGTAACCGAGCCTTGCACAACACGCGCACATAAGGGCTCTACATGGCCCACTAGGTGCACCCCGGTGGCAATCGGCTAGGAGGGGTGAAAACGTGGGTCAAAGTTAGGTCCATATCGTCATAGTGAGTGTTCCCGACCCCAAATTCGGGGCTCCGCCTCTGGAATTTTCGACGTTGTTGGAGGTAACCGAGGTTGTGGCCACGTACACGCGCCCGAGCTGTACACTGCCTACTAGGTGCACCCCCGTGGCAATGGGTTTGGAGGGGTCAAAATGGCGGTCAAAGTGTTGGCCATAGGGCTATTGTGCGCGTGGGGTACCTACTTCGGGGCTCCGCCTCTGGAATTTTCGACGTTGTTCGAGGTAACCGAGCCTTGCACAACACGCGCACATAAGGGCTCTACATGGCCCACTAGGTGCACCCCGGTGGCAATCGGCTAGGAGGGGTGAAAACGTGGGTCAAAGTTAGGTCCATATCGTCATAGTGAGTGTTCCCGACCCCAAATTCGGGGCTCCGCCTCTGGAATTTTCGACGTTGTTGGAGGTAACCGAGGTTGTGGCCACGTACACGCGCCCGAGCTGTACACTGCCTACTAGGTGCACCCCCGTGGCAATGGGTTTGGAGGGGTCAAAATGGCGGTCAAAGTGTTGGCCATAGGGCTATTGTGCGCGTGGGGTACCTACTTCGGGGCTCCGCCTCTGGAATTTTCGACGTTGTTCGAGGTAACCGAGCCTTGCACAACACGCGCACATAAGGGCTCTACATGGCCCACTAGGTGCACCCCGGTGGCAATCGGCTAGGAGGGGTGAAAACGTGGGTCAAAGTTAGGTCCATATCGTCATAGTGAGTGTTCCCGACCCCAAATTCGGGGCTCCGCCTCTGGAATTTTCGACGTTGTTGGAGGTAACCGAGGTTGTGGCCACGTACACGCGCCCGAGCTGTACACTGCCTACTAGGTGCACCCCCGTGGCAATGGGTTTGGAGGGGTCAAAATGGCGGTCAAAGTGTTGGCCATAGGGCTATTGTGCGCGTGGGGTACCTACTTCGGGGCTCCGCCTCTGGAATTTTCGACGTTGTTCGAGGTAACCGAGCCTTGCACAACACGCGCACATAAGGGCTCTACATGGCCCACTAGGTGCACCCCGGTGGCAATCGGCTAGGAGGGGTGAAAACGTGGGTCAAAGTTAGGTCCATATCGTCATAGTGAGTGTTCCCGACCCCAAATTCGGGGCTCCGCCTCTGGAATTTTCGACGTTGTTGGAGGTAACCGAGGTTGTGGCCACGTACACGCGCCCGAGCTGTACACTGCCTACTAGGTGCACCCCCGTGGCAATGGGTTTGGAGGGGTCAAAATGGCGGTCAAAGTGTTGGCCATAGGGCTATTGTGCGCGTGGGGTACCTACTTCGGGGCTCCGCCTCTGGAATTTTCGACGTTGTTCGAGGTAACCGAGCCTTGCACAACACGCGCACATAAGGGCTCTACATGGCCCACTAGGTGCACCCCGGTGGCAATCGGCTAGGAGGGGTGAAAACGTGGGTCAAAGTTAGGTCCATATCGTCATAGTGAGTGTTCCCGACCCCAAATTCGGGGCTCCGCCTCTGGAATTTTCGACGTTGTTGGAGGTAACCGAGGTTGTGGCCACGTACACGCGCCCGAGCTGTACACTGCCTACTAGGTGCACCCCCGTGGCAATGGGTTTGGAGGGGTCAAAATGGCGGTCAAAGTGTTGGCCATAGGGCTATTGTGCGCGTGGGGTACCTACTTCGGGGCTCCGCCTCTGGAATTTTCGACGTTGTTCGAGGTAACCGAGCCTTGCACAACACGCGCACATAAGGGCTCTACATGGCCCACTAGGTGCACCCCGGTGGCAATCGGCTAGGAGGGGTGAAAACGTGGGTCAAAGTTAGGTCCATATCGTCATAGTGAGTGTTCCCGACCCCAAATTCGGGGCTCCGCCTCTGGAATTTTCGACGTTGTTGGAGGTAACCGAGGTTGTGGCCACGTACACGCGCCCGAGTTGTACACTGCCTACTAGGTGCACCCCCGTGGCAATGGGTTTGGAGGGGTCAAAATGGCGGTCAAAGTGTTGGCCATAGGGCTATTGTGCGCGTGGGGTACCTACTTCGGGGCTCCGCCTCTGGAATTTTCGACGTTGTTCGAGGTAACCGAGCCTTGCACAACACGCGCACATAAGGGCTCTACATGGCCCACTAGGTGCACCCCGGTGGCAATCGGCTAGGAGGGGTGAAAACGTGGGTCAAAGTTAGGTCCATATCGTCATAGTGAGTGTTCCCGACCCCAAATTCGGGGCTCCGCCTCTGGAATTTTCGACGTTGTTGGAGGTAACCGAGGTTGTGGCCACGTACACGCGCCCGAGCTGTACACTGCCTACTAGGTGCACCCCCGTGGCAATGGGTTTGGAGGGGTCAAAATGGCGGTCAAAGTGTTGGCCATAGGGCTATTGTGCGCGTGGGGTACCTACTTCGGGGCTCCGCCTCTGGAATTTTCGACGTTGTTCGAGGTAACCGAGCCTTGCACAACACGCGCACATAAGGGCTCTACATGGCCCACTAGGTGCACCCCGGTGGCAATCGGTTAGGAGGGGTGAAAACATGGGTCAAAGTTAGGTCCATATCGTCATAGTGAGTGTTCCCGACCCCAAATTCGGGGCTCCGCCTCTGGAATTTTCGACGTTGTTGGAGGTAACCGAGGTTGTGGCCACGTACACGCGCCCGAGCTGTACACTGCCTACTAGGTGCACCCCCGTGGCAATGGGTTTGGAGGGGTCAAAATGGCGGTCAAAGTGTTGGCCATAGGGCTATTGTGCGCGTGGGGTACCTACTTCGGGGCTCCGCCTCTGGAATTTTCGACGTTGTTCGAGGTAACCGAGCCTTGCACAACACGCGCACATAAGGGCTCTACATGGCCCACTAGGTGCACCCCGGTGGCAATCGGCTAGGAGGGGTGAAAACGTGGGTCAAAGTTAGGTCCATATCGTCATAGTGAGTGTTCCCGACCCCAAATTCGGGGCTCCGCCTCTGGAATTTTCGACGTTGTTGGAGGTAACCGAGGTTGTGGCCACGTACACGCGCCCGAGCTGTACACTGCCTACTAGGTGCACCCCCGTGGCAATGGGTTTGGAGGGGTCAAAATGGCGGTCAAAGTGTTGGCCATAGGGCTATTGTGCGCGTGGGGTACCTACTTCGGGGCTCCGCCTCTGGAATTTTCGACGTTGTTCGAGGTAACCGAGCCTTGCACAACACGCGCACATAAGGCCTCTACATGGCCCACTAGGTGCACCCCGGTGGCAATCGGCTAGGAGGGGTGAAAACGTGGGTCAAAGTTAGGTCCATATCGTCATAGTGAGTGTTCCCGACCCCAAATTCGGGGCTCCGCCTCTGGAATTTTCGACGTTGTTGGAGGTAACCGAGGTTGTGGCCACGTACACGCGCCCGAGCTGTACACTGCCTACTAGGTGCACCCCCG
Organism: Ctena decussata; assembly: GCA_963989385.1. NCBI lineage: Eukaryota > Metazoa > Mollusca > Bivalvia > Lucinida > Lucinidae > Ctena > Ctena decussata. The sequence goes on from OZ022507.1 coordinate 65,622,466, forward strand.
TGGCAATGGGTTTGGAGGGGTCAAAATGGCGGTCAAAGTGTTGGCCATAGGGCTATTGTGCGCGTGGGGTACCTACTTCGGGGCTCCGCCTCTGGAATTTTCGACGTTGTTCGAGGTAACCGAGCCTTGCACAACACGCGCACATAAGGGCTCTACATGGCCCACTAGGTGCACCCCGGTGGCAATCGGTTAGGAGGGGTGAAAACATGGGTCAAAGTTAGGTCCATATCGTCATAGTGAGTGTTCCCGACCCCAAATTCGGGGCTCCGCCATTGGAATTTTCGACGTTGTTGGAGGTAACCGAGGTTGTGGCCACGTACACGCGCCCGAGCTGTACACTGCCTACTAGGTGCACCCCCGTGGCAATGGGTTTGGAGGGGTCAAAATGGCGGTCAAAGTGTTGGCCATAGGGCTATTGTGCGCGTGGGGTACCTACTTCGGGGCTCCGCCTCTGGAATTTTCGACGTTGTTCGAGGTAACCGAGCCTTGCACAACACGCGCACATAAGGGCTCTACATGGCCCACTAGGTGCACCCCGGTGGCAATCGGCTAGGAGGGGTGAAAACGTGGGTCAAAGTTAGGTCCATATCGTCATAGTGAGTGTTCCCGACCCCAAATTCGGGGCTCCGCCTCTGGAATTTTCGACGTTGTTGGAGGTAACCGAGGTTGTGGCCACGTACACGCGCCCGAGCTGTACACTGCCTACTAGGTGCACCCCCGTGGCAATGGGTTTGGAGGGGTCAAAATGGCGGTCAAGTGTTGGCCATAGGGCTATTGTGCGCGTGGGGTACCTACTTCGGGGCTCCGCCTCTGGAATTTTCGACGTTGTTCGAGGTAACCGAGCCTTGCACAACACGCGCACATAAGGGCTCTACATGGCCCACTAGGTGCACCCCGGTGGCAATCGGTTAGGAGGGGTGAAAACATGGGTCAAAGTTAGGTCCATATCGTCATAGTGAGTGTTCCCGACCCCAAATTCGGGGCTCCGCCTCTGGAATTTTCGACGTTGTTGGAGGTAACCGAGGTTGTGGCCACGTACACGCGCCCGAGCTGTACACTGCCTACTAGGTGCACCCCCGTGGCAATGGGTTTGGAGGGGTCAAAATGGCGGTCAAAGTGTTGGCCATAGGGCTATTGTGCGCGTGGGGTACCTACTTCGGGGCTCCGCCTCTGGAATTTTCGACGTTGTTCGAGGTAACCGAGCCTTGCACAACAGTGGGGTACCTACTTTTGGGTTCTTACTGCTGTACTGTTATACTGTTGTACTGCAATACTGCTGCTATACTGCTGTAATGCTGTACTCGTAACTTCATACTGCTTTACTGCTGTACTGTTACTGCTAACTTCATACTGCTGTACTGCTGTACTGTTACTGCTAACTTCATACTGCTGTACTGCTGTACTGTTAATGCTAACTTCATACTGCTGTACTGCTAAACTGCTAACTTCACCGACGTCAGGTTTGTTCACTCGTTTTTACTCTGGTGAGCGATTCAGGACGCGAGGCCCTCTTGTTTTTCATTTTATAGAAATTGCTGTAAATTTTATGCAAACAGAGACAAAAGTGATCAGACGCGCATTTCAGCTGCGTCTGATCTTGGTCTGCACGTTTGCCTCTGTCCCTTTTTCGGGACGCTAAGTTTAAATGGGTTAATGAAATCGTATGAGCCATAGGTGCGTACAATGTACTCGAATGACTTTTTTATTTATTTGGTTTTTGTTGTTGCTATTTTTTTGTACGGGATGGTTAACGGGAAGGCGTGGGGAGGGGGTTGAGACAGGGTGACGCTCTTTCTTTTTTGCTATATGTCATTTAACTTCGCGTAGTGGGGAAATAATATTATTTCCGGCAGGGGAGGGGTGTCGCTTTTTTAAAGAATAACGATCTGGGGTCGTTATTCTACGGGGGTCACAATTCTTCGCGAGGGGTCGATTTATTTCGTGTGTGGGGGTCATAATATTGTGACCGGGGAGTCATAGAATTATGACCGGGGAGTCACTATTCTTTAAAGAATAATGACCGGGAGGTCGTTATTCTATGGGGGTCAGTTTACTTCGTTACACCGGCATACTGCATGCATACTGTAGGGGAGACCGAGGGCTAGTTGGTCCGCGAGGCAAGTTGGTCCAAGGGCAATTCCTCTAAACTGAAAAAAGGTTATGACGACAGTATGTGATACAACGTAATCTTTGATTACGGTGCACCTACTGAAGAGAACAAGTTGGCGACCGGAAAACGCGTATAAAATAATGAGAAGAAAATCCGATTTTGTACTACATAAGTAACTTTCGCATCAGTGATATTTTGTTTTTGCATTTCCTGTGTATCGAGTTACACGCTTATGTTATACCATACTCTTTGGTAGTCAATCGTGCATATTTGCTGTGTTTAAATTTAATGGCATTTCGGTCATGAGAGAAGATTTACAGTGCGGTATGGTCGGGGTAAGATGGTCCATCTGCGACGGGGTAAGTTGGTTCGTCGGAATCTGCCATTTTCCGACGAAAACCTATAGAATGTTAAAAAATGATGAGATACTAGTTACGAATGCGAAAATAATACCAGCACAGGAATATTAACCGCAGCATTTGAAAAAAGCCCCCCCCCCCCCCAAAAAAAAAAACCCCGCAATTTTCGGACTAACTAGCCCCGGTCTCCTCAAGTGCTTCTACACATGTTTCCCCTTCATAGCGTTCACAAGACTTTTCAGACACAATTTACATGACACAAGTTGAAGAAATACTGTATCATCAAATGAAATTTCGAGTTAGGAATGTCTTAAAATTGCAAAAGGCGGCATCCCATGAAACTCTATTGTCATGTTGAAGAAATACTGTATCATCGAAATGAAATTTCGAGTTAGGAATGTCTTAAACTGGCAAAAGGCGGCATTATGCTTAATAAATGATACAATCTGATCCCATGAAACTCTAATAATCAGCTATCAAATATTTACTTTGTTTAACCCTTTGATTGCCAGCGGACGACTTTTGGGTCACTGTGTGGTAGCTATAAAGGCAAAAAAATACTCTTACAGAGAAATATATTGTTAAACAACAAATGATAGATACACTTGTGAAGAAAAAAGAAGACTATTAAGAGATTGCATTTTTCTCATTTCTCGACCCCCACAAAATAGCATGGAATCGGCGTCGAAGCTTTGTATGTGGTGAGGTATTATCAGTGAAATAAAAAAAAAAGATATATACATATATGTGCACTTTAGAATGCGCAAATCAAGGGAAAAAATCAAACAATGGAACCACGTATATATTAAGCCTCGGTCTCACCGAGTTCGCAACTGCGATGCAACCAATTTCATTTGCAACCTCCGCAACGACTGAAACTATACTTTTTCCCTGCCAATATTATCGCCGATCAGTCGTCGATAGTCGCCGCAGGGTCGGCGGTAGTTTCCGCAAGTTGTCGGCGATCAATCGGCGACCTTACTGCAACTGCTCGTCGTAGGATCGGCAACACGTTTGCAACTAGTTTAGAGTGCTAGCAACCAGTCATCAACACGTTGTAACTAGTTTAGAGTGCTAGCAACCAGTCATCGACCAATCTGCGACTCTTCGGCAACTGGTTGCAACTGAAAGACTTGTTGGCGACTTGTTCTGCGATCAAACAGATTTTCATTGAAGTTGACACTGCGAACCTTCGGCGATCGATCGTTGCACGTTTAAAGCCTCAAGGCTTGCAACCTGTCGGCGACCAGTCGCCTATATAACGCCAATTATGTGCCTATCAATCGCCAATGAACCGCCGAACAGTCGCAGACCATTCATCGATCTCCTGCCGACCAGTAGCCGTATAGTCGAAGCAAAGTTGCGAAAATTCCAGAGTCAAACTGTTGATGAAACGGATCGCGGCACAGTGGAAACCAGTCGGCGACTAAAATAACACGATCGGCGACTTCTAGGAAACTATTGCAACCTGTCTGCCACCATAATCCGTTGAGGGAAATCAATTGTGCATGCTCAAAAGACTGGCTGCGACTGATTTTGATCAGCGACCGCGCAAAGAGTTTGTCGCGACCTCGATCAAACCTCACTGCGGCTTCTGCAACATCTCTGCGATTGCCATAGTCGCGGAAAGGTCGCGCCGCGGTCGCAAGGTCTGTGGGACCAGGTCTTTACGTATATATGTGGTTCCAAGTTTTTCCCTTTTAACACTTTTGTTTTTTCAAGCTCTGGGCCCCAAGTAAAAATACATAGCCCATCATGGGAAACTTTGACATGCAGCAGACGTATATACTCAAGCAAAACATCATTTTATTTTTTACCTGAATGTTTTAAAGATTGATTTTTGAAGTTAAGGCGTAAACCATCGGCAGGGGTCCAGAAAACTCTTTTCATCTTCATGCAAAATCGTCTATATTGAATTTGCATTTTAAAATGAATTACATCATTAGTAATACTCGTTATAACTACCTAAAAGCTTCGTCTGGACAAATAGCGTGGACCCAGGTCAGACTACTCAAGTATCAGTCTGATCAGGGTATACACCGTTTGTCACTCCGCCGTCATTTAGTACACGTTGCCAATTATGAAATTAACTTTGTTCTTGTCCCAATTTGGGAATAAAGGTACTGCATCAGAAAGTATTAAACCTTAAAGCACCAAAAAGCAGACGACAAAATTTACGTCTGCAAAATTTCAAAATTTGTTTTGCTCAAACCATATTATACTGAGACTTCAAAGACTAGAGGGCAGACAGTGTAGATCCAGATGAGGCGGCTCATTATGAGCCGCCTCATCAGGATCTATGCTGTATGCAAATTCAGCTATTTTCATTTTTGGTGCTAATAAGTGCAAAACATTTAATTCTATCAGTAAATTTATTTTATAAAAGATATATTCGAATGCAGTGTATGTTAGTAAGTTATGAATGCATATAGGTTTAGCTGATAGATTTTCAGTCTCTCTTCTCTCTGTGGAGAAGATAAGAGCGTAGGAAATAAAGGAATGAAAGAAGAAAAAAATAATTAATCATGGCATACGAGCCAGATATGGAGAACAGGGACCCTAATGGTATAAATGCTCATATCAGGGTAAGTAAGATATGTTTTTAGTTGTTCGGTTGGCTGTGTTGGGTTTAACGGCTCTTTCAGACAGTATTTCAGTTGATATCAAGTCGTCTCCCAGAGAGATTGAGAAAGAAAAGGGATATGATAGAGAAGAGAAAAATATCCAAACAACACCCACCCGCGCCTATGCAAGCACAGCAGGCCCTTGTCCTACTATTTAATGATACCATTCATTGTCACTTTTGTTTATTGCATTGCCCAACGTAGAATCAGAATTATGAGAGGTTTGTTGTTTCTGCCCCCCCCCCCCCCTCACCACCCCCATCCTCTGTTCTTTTGTCAGTATATGACACGATGTATGTCAGTAGACATATTGCCATCAAATGCGAAGGCGTGAAGGCAGGTCGCTTTTTATTATGATTTGTGTTCTCCTACCCAACTGGGCAGCTAAGGAAGGTAAAATGGCCTGCTGTGGTTGCAGAATTATTGAGTGATTAACTTGGCAACCTAAATTTACCGTCAAAATCATAAATTTGAATATATGGTAAAACATAATGTACAGTCCACAGCCCATTCATTGTTATGCTTTTGTTTATATTGCATTGCTTGTTGTGGAACCCGAAAACTGATAATTTGTGAAGCCATTTTTCATGTTTTCAAAACCATGCACGATCACCCCTTTTGCCAGTGAGATACACAGATACACATCAACCTATACTTTTCGTCTTTACGAGAATTGCAACAACATACACTTTGTCACCAGTCGTGAAGGTTGAACCGCTTTTTATAGTGATTTGTGTTTACTACTACTAGGCACTTTCACTACCAGGGGGGAATACGGAGACTTTGCCCACTTTGCCTCCTGTTATGTTTTGTAATTTAAAATAGGAAATAGGTAAAAAAAAGTGATTTAAAATTCAACCGCGGCGCGACAAAAGCAACAAAGTGGCGTTCTGTCTTATCAGCGTCTTTGCTGTGCCCTTAAACAAAGGGACATCCGCCAGGTCTGTTCAGTCTTCGCTGTCGGCATGGAGGTAGCTTAGACCCTAAGCTACCGTTTAAGGGCACAGCAAAGACTGGACGGATGCCCAGGCTGATCTGAGTTCTCTCTGGGTCTCAGGTGCCCATGCAAGTTTGTTGGTTTTGTCGATCCGCAGCTCAATTATGTGTTTCGTATAACTTGTTCTTGTTGTCGGTGTTGATGGTGTCGTTGTGTGTAGTGCTGAGTATGACTTGCAGTGCCGGGACGTCCTACTAATTTGAATAGTAGTAAGGCAATGGCCAACTGTGCTTGCAGTAGATGCGGGTGGGGTTTGTTTGGATTTTTTTCATCCGTTTATCGTAGCTCTTTTCTTTCTCCCTCTCTCGCGGAGACGGCTTATTGTAGACTAAAATACTGTCCGAAGAGCCGTAAACCCAAAACAGCCAACCGTCTATTGTTTTTGGTTGGCATTATTTTATGGGTTGGTTTGAACGTTGCGGATGTTACTACGAACTTCATGGCTGTCTACGTCGAAAGGGGTGATTTCGAGTACTACGAAATAGACACGGGTAGTGCTTATATGGCTAGCTCGCTAAGGGCGAGGGTTTTGATTAAGATTCAGTAAAACGAGTTTAAGCTCCCCATCCCCGCCCCTTTATTTCTGACCGTTCCAAGGCCTTATTTCTGTTGTGGTTTCTTATTATTCCTTGTTGTCCATGTTGGCGCTTTCCGGTTCACCTGTTGGGTGAATGGCGTATTTTGTTGGGGTAGGGGAGAGTCAGGTAAATCGGACAGCAGATAAATTCGGACAGTGACATTGTCTCCTTTATATGTCAGTTGTTTGGAACTAAAAAAAAAATAACCGGCCAAACAATGAAAATCCTGATGAGACGGCTCATTATGAGCCGTCTCATTTGGATTTTCACTGTTTGCAATGGTATGTCCGAATTTACCCCTCTGTCCGAAGTTACCCGACTCTACCCTAGCTAAATGTCCATCTGTTTGAGAAGGAGAAATTCATTCGGTTTATCGTGCGTGTCTTTTTTCTGTTGTGAAATGCTGTCAATATTTTGTATAGCTCTATATTCCTTTCCATTTTATTTTTGAGGGCAGGCTATGGGATCTGATTGCATTAGTTCCTGATCATTGCCTTGTTGTTGTTTCTATTCTCATAACGATGTTCCCCAGGTGGTTCAACCTGACCATTGCCTTTTTTAAAGTCTCCATAGTCCTACAAGTGGTAAAAATCGTCGAAATACGAATCGTAAAACCTGTACAGCCTTCAGAATTGACGATAATTTGTCGGTTGAATGTGCTTTTTTGTATTATGTACTGGCCAAAAAGAAGGAACAAATTATGACAAAATGGTAACTCTCCATAAAAATACGGATTTCGTCTCTGGTTCCTCGTTAAGCAATGAAATAATACAACAGCGGCACAATCAATGGGATCCTTGCCTTACCTTTTCGTACATTGTATTTTTATCACCTGTTAAACGCTGTACCTTGTATTTTTATCACCTGTACTTTGTGTTTTTACCATCTAATTAAGCATGTGAAATCGAAAGTAGGTCATTTTAGTTAGCAACTAAGACCTAGTTTAATTTTCTTGTGGTAAACTCAAGGACGTTTCGATTTTTCAAAGCCGGCCAATCACGATAAGTATCAATGGCGAAACTGTGGGGATAAGCTTGCAGCGATACCTCGCGATAAAATATTTCATGCTGATAGAGCAACGGGGCCTACATATAATTCTAGCATTGCCTATTTTTTCTTTTTTAATTTTTAACGTACGGTAAAAATACAATGTACAGGTGATAGCCTATATTGTAGTACTTTTCATAGCTCAACTAGGAATCTTGTCATATTTGAAAAACCTGTTTTCAAAACCCTGTTTCAAAGTTTTCTAATTTTATCGTACAATATATGTTTATCATTGTCAACTCATGTTGCGTTTAGACGTTTTCACCACTTTGAGGATACTGGAGATTTTTAACAATTATAATTGGGGTGGTCGGGTGGTGCGGTGGTGCTGTGTGTAACTTTCAGTGCCGGGGCGTCCTACTGATTTGAAACATTGTATGGCAAGGGCCTACTGTGGTTGCAGTAAGTGCGGGTGGGGTTGATCACACATTTTTTCCCTCTCGTCTATCATTTCTCCTCTTTTTCCCTCTCTGGGAGACGGCCCGATATAGATTGAAATACTGTCTCAAAGTGCCGTTAAACCCAAAACAATCAATCATTTAAAAATATAATAAACTTGCATATGAGTCATTCTACAAAAGTTGAGGAATTCCTGTCCCTCACCTAAATACATGTATATCTTTTTTCTAGTTCCAGTACCTTGCCTTTGGTAGTATGTTTTAATTAAATTAACCGATTATCTAACATTTACGACAGTGACTGGGCTACTTATGCAGTTGCTCATATTTCTTTTTTAAAGAAATTTAGAGTTATCTTCCTTGTTTTTGCTTGTCCCACTGCAAAAAGTGAAGGTTGAACTTCAGTTTAACAAAAAGTGCGAGTATAAACGAAACAAATAGAGACATGATGTTAGTCTATGATAGAAACCTACAAATGACAGAAGCATCATATACTCGTTGGTTTTGATTTGAAGCCGTGTCAGGTTTGTTTTGGTATGTCCCGCTGTTCGTGTCATCGCTGTTACCGCAGTTGCAGTTGTAGTTTAGACAGAGTTACCACCCATGAAATTGACCTTCGGCTGGACTTTTGTGAGGTAAGAAGCGCCAATTTTATAAAAAACATAAATTATTTTACACAAAGTTTGCTTAGAGGTAAATATGAAACAATCATCATAAGTAAGTAGTGAGTAAGACAGGTAAATTGTCATCCCTGTTACCAGTCTTTCTATAACAATAATATGCTGCAAAGAAAAAAAAATACAAACATCGAAAAAGTGTGATGGACATCAATATTATTGTGTAAACTTTTTCAAGTTTTTTCTTTCAGAATGCAAAGTAAGTGTGAGTTTGCATACTTTTTGTCATCCCTGTTACTGTCATCCCTGTTACCCACCTAAAAGTAACAGGGATGACACTGTAAATATGGCCAAATATGTAAAATATGAAAGGTGGTTGTGTTTGACTATTTATAATTCTTTCAAATAGACTAATTTGAAAATACCGTGTCTATTCCAGAACAGTTTAAGCGGCATATTGTAGTCTGTTGTTGGCCATGGTAATAGGAATGACACAGAAGTAACAGGGATGACCTGTTCACCGCACCCCTCTTTCATGTCTCCAGTCTCCAGTGTTATAATGGCTATTACTGCTTACAGCTAAGCTACTGAAGGGAAAGTGATGGTGCCCATCTCTGTATAACAATATAACTTTACTGGATCGCCAAACATCAAAACAAACTACCAAACTAATGATTTCAGTGAAAAATGTGTTTTATTCCCCGTCAGACTTTAGTGGCGGGGTGTTATGATATACCTTTTGGTGTCCGTCCGTCCGTACATTCGTGCTCACCATTTCCGATCGATAACGTATTTATTCACGGAATTTCTTCAAATTTTGCATACATACTGTTATCGGGGATGAGTGGCATGGGTTTGTTAATGGGCAAAATCCATACATTTTAACAGAGTTGCTGCCCTTGTACGTATTTGAAAAATGGTTTCTGGTCTGTTATTCCTTTACTGTTTATACTATCTGAATGAACTTCACAGATATGTTTAACATCATCAAAGGTTACATATTGTGGCTAAGAACCATCACTTTGGCCTTTCCAGTTCATGAGTTATCCACCTTTGATAGATCTGAAAAATGGTTTTTGACCTATACTTCCTATACTATATGGAATATCTGAATGGACCCTCACAGATATGTTTCATTTGATAAAGTTTGTCTTTCCTATGAAAGTTTGGTTTATTTTGGGGGAATGATTGTATGTCACTAGAATTAAACATCTATAAACTCTGTTACAAAATTATTCTTGAAAACCCTTTGCCATTTGGTTTTGCGTGTCTAATTTTGGCTAAAGCCTAAAATATGGCGGCATCCATGACAGACATTTTAAACATACTCAAACCACTACTATTTCCTTATATCTGAGTCGATTTTGAAAATTATTGCAACAAAATAAAGGACCTGATAAGCGCTATGCTCCAAGATATACTTGCAGCTTATTTTGCGTTCCCCATCAAGTTTTAATCGATCATGCTGTTACAAATATTTGCTTTTGATTTTTTTTCATTTAAAACCCTTTTGCCATTCATTAAAATGGTGGGGGTTAGAGACCAACTGTATCTTGGGCACAGCTGATGAAAGGCGAATCCCATCTCTCTCCTTTCGCTGCCTTATCCTTTCTTGATTCGAAAAAGGTACCCATTTACTGCTTGGTTGGCAGTGAGAGTTTTCTAGTCGTCGGATGACGACGGTGAGCCGTAAACCCACGACCTTCCGGTGACTCTCTGCACAATAACCGAGCCACTCTAACCAGTGACGACGGCGTCATTCATTACAAAGATAATAATTAAACTGACCCATTCCAACTCACTGAACACGTGATAAAAACCTTATTGCGCGAAAACTGGATTTGCAACCAATACTCGTTAAAAAGGTAATTCCCTTTTAACTCACCCGACCAACGGTTCACAAAGTGAGTTTATAGTATAGCAATGGTCGGTCGTCAATTCGTCGTCGTCGTCGTCCACACTTTCGAAGTTGCCCCACCCTAGTGAAGCTTCATATATAGATGATCTTACATGAGTGCTCGTGTATTATTGAATTTATTAAACGAGTTGTGAAAAACATAAGATGCGAGGCTCTGCCGAGCATCTTATCGTTTTAACCAACGAGTTTAATAAATTCAATAATACAGGAGCACGAATGCAAGATTCTGTTTATCATATGACACCAAAATCACGTTTTATTAGCAAATTTTGCACTAAAACGTCTCGATTTTGCCATTAGAAAACGCGACGTTTTATGGACTTCAACGCACAACGTTACGACGTAATTTGCATATTTAATCCACTACTGGATTATCGTTTTTAATGCATGGCTTTATTACACTCTCAGATACGACGTCATGTGATAAAAAGTTTTATCAACATTTACCAACTGGCTTCAGATAGGTTTTGGGGCAGATCGGGCAAAAACTCCGGTTTCTATGGCAACCTAAAGCTCCCATTGACTTATAATGGGGAAATTGTAGTCGAATTGATAGCTCCTTCATTTTTAGCTCACCTGAGCCGAAGACTAACAAGGTGAGCTTATAGTATAGGCTTGGTCTGTCGTCCGTCGTCGTTCATCTTTCGCTCATACTTGTAAACACAAATATCTCCTACACCGACCAGCCAAATCTGATCAAGTTTTATGCGCAGCATTGTTGGGACGGAGGATTGACTGCATATAGTTTTGGACAAATTGCTATAGAACTGTAAACAATGTCCATGTCGACAGTGCATTTTCTTATTGAAATAATGTTCAGTTTGTAGGCGTTACGCATCAGGCACACAACTTTGATCCGACATTGATTCAACGTTGATTCAACGTCATAACGTTGACTCAACGTTGGATCAATGTTGATTCAACATTTTGTGACTGCAGGGTAAAGTCCCATTTTAAGGGGTCATATGATTAACAGAATCTTACACTCGTGGTCAGTTCATATGAAGTTCAAGAAACTCGTCCAATGCTCGTTTCATAAATTTCATATGAAATGACCACTTGTGTAAGATCCTCTATTGTTGTCATTCCTGTTACTACATGTCATTCCTGTTACCAGCCAAATTTTGCTCAATATAAAAACAAATCCAATGTTCTGCTGTTGCATTTATTTACCAGTTCGAAAGTTGATGCCTGCAGCTACCTATTACAGAAAATGAAGATACTCATCCTACAGTTTCCCAAAATAGATTTGATAGCACATGTCTGAAAATATTTTGTTTCAGTAAAATAACAAATTATTAATTATATTATTAGTAACAAATATTTTTTACTCATAACCAGTTTGCAAACTTGGAGGTCTAGAAAGGAGCTTTTTATTATGGGACAAGAAAATAAGTACGATAATAATTGTATATAGGAAATAAGGTTTCTTATTGTGGTAACAGGAATGACATTTTAAACCAGGGCAGCCATTAAAATAAGCCAGCATGTATTATTATGCAGATTCTCCTGTCTAAATGAATGGTTTATTGTTGGTAAATGTTCAGAGTTGATATTAAAATAAAAAAAATCAAAATTAGTTGTGTTTTATTTTTTCGCAAAAAAACCCCGTAATTCCTTCATTTTTGTAGAATGACTCATATATATAATTCTGTATATCCTCTTGACCTATAAACACTGTGGAGACATCTTTTAAGACGTTTATTGTTACAAAATATCAGCTAAGTTTGATAATGGCCAAATTAGATTATTTAAACCAAAGTTAGTATCCCTTTCTTAGTCAGTAAGAAAAGAAAACATGGCAAAAACTTTTGCCATTAGACATGCTTTTATGTTCATGCAATTTATATCAGTTCATAGTCATCTGAGCCCATAGTGAGCATGGGTGAAATATTGTTAGATCTATCAGACTTCAGAGCAAATGAGCACCAAGATATGGTAAAGAGGTTGCTTCCAAAATTCAAGATGGCCTCCGTGTTCAAATAAATCGGTTTGACTGATAATTTTTTGATAGAGTGTAGGCAGCCAAAATCGTTCGAAGCGGATTGTAGTTTTTTTTGTTGTTGTTGCTTTACGTCCACGGTAAACAGCTATGGTCATGTCGGGACGGTCAGTTAACCTAACCACACTATTCCTGGGCAGGCTTAGACCTCCTAAGCGATTAAACACTGTACTAAGTGCGAATACTTTCACCAGTAACTGACAACTGCCCACCTTGAATCAGCGGAAGAAGAAACGAAAGTGACCGGACCGGGTATCGAACCCGGGATCTATGATTCTTGAGTCAGACGCGCTATTTACTGCGCTACGCGGCCCGGCCTAATCGGATTGTACATACGCTTTATGTGGTTAGGCTATTTTATTTATTCAATTTTATCTTTTTTTTTTAAATAAATAAGAAAAAAAAAACCCATTACGGTCGAACCTAAGAACCCATTGACGTAATATGATGCTGATTTTGATAAGCTGATTAGGATTCAGGGTAACCTTGGCCTTTTTGTGTTTTCTTTCCTTTTCTAAAGCCTCGTCTATCCTATATATCTTTTCTTTCTCCCTCACTCTGGAAAACCATCCATATATAACTCTTAAACTGAAACATTTAAAACATCTATGACATTAAATGAGCTGCGAGACGTCAAAACTAACAAAGTGATACGTGTGCACAGCAAAGACTCAGATTAGCCTGTCTGATCAGTCTTCGCTGTACACCTAAAAGGTAGCTAATGGTCTAAGGGTGTTAGCTAGCTAGCTTTTAGGCGTACAGCGAAGACTGATCAGACTGTTCGGATGCCCAGACTGATCTGTGTCTCCAGGTGGCGTACATGCCACTTTGTTGGTTTTGTCGCGTCGCTGCTCAGATATTGAAAATATAACACATTTAACCCATTCGTGCCCAGAGTCGCACAAAAAGGACATCGGCAAACAGGCGAGACCCAAACAAGACGCCGCAGAACATGGCGTCTTAATAGGATCTACAATGTTTGCATAAAATTCAAAGCAGTTGCTGTTGTATTTAATGATGAAAAAGCAATTTCTGTTAAGGATTAATGGACTCACTCAAAATTAAGATGATAGAAGAGGCCACTAAGCATAAATAGGGAATCTCTAAATTGCAGGTTAACTTTGAAGAGATCTTCGGCGAACCTGATGGAACACACTCCATTGATTGTCTCTGGAGGAACAGCTATAAATGTTTTGACTGCGGAAAGAATTGCTGCTACAAGTTCTTAACCACCCTCTGTGGTCTCTGTATCGCTGTCTTCTGGGGATGCGACCTTGCCATAACGGTTTTTGACCATGTTTGGTGCTACACTCCTTGTTTGCGAGACTTCTCTATCATCGTTGGATTCATGCAGAGAGCTGTTGGGACCGTCGTTAACTGTTATATAGCAACACTTTGTGAAGCATGTAGCACATGTTTTAGTCATATACCTGTGCATTACAAGTAGCTTTGAAATGGAAATGTAGCGCATGTTTTTAATTAGCTTACATGAGACGTTCTCAGTTAAGCTGGGCCATTAGCTATTAATTTTGTCCTTCGTATTGCTTTTCTTTAACTTACAAAATAACGGTCCTGTTTACCCTCTGACTAGTTGCTCTCTGTCTAAAGAAGTAGATAAAAGTACCAAAACATGCATGCGTTTTGTTAAAAAATTTTAACACTGGTTCGAATAATGATACCGTGGTTTAAAATGCAACGTTTTTTAAATGTCGCAATATTGCCGTTGCATAGATATGAACGCTGCACGGCTATAAAAGATAAATCACTGCCGAAAATCGAGTTCCATTATTAAATTCATGTGATTTCTTACATATTTCTCCGCTTAAACAATATCTAAAGGGTAGTTTTTGCTACGAAATGAGACTGGGAACTAATGTCGCAAATTTTATGTAACCTACGTCACAGCGGTAAATTCGTGATACATGTATTAACTAAAATGGCCCGGCGTCATAAAACTTACAAGATCACACGAAGAAATATGTGTTCCTCAATATCTGATATCATTTGTGCAAATTTGCTCAATTTTGTTTATTTTATTCGACTTCAAAATACATTACCCCAGCATTTTTCTATAAGAATGTAACCTTACGTCACGGGCTTTTCTTAAAACTGAGCAAAGCAATCGCTCTGAAACTCATGTGCAAAATCCTGCCTAGTAACAGGTACAAGATGGTGTGCTTAGATTTCATGCAGTGAAACAATAAATGATATAAAAACGTTAAAATGTGTGCACTGTAACCTACGTCACACGTAACCTACGTCACGACGTCACTGAGACCACGTTTTGAAAGCGCTGACGTCATTTGATTAAGCAGCGCTTCATAGAAAACACCTTTCTTCCAAAAAAGCAAAGAAAAACATTTAAAATTGAAACCAGCCAAAATAATTAAATGTCAGTAGATTAGTAAATGTATAATGCTTTGCATGTCAAAGAAATCGTATGAGACATCATCTTTCAACGTATCTTAATAACGTCATAAAATACGCCGTTTCTAATTGTTAGGGTATGTCTCTAAACATGGTTGGTATTCCATAATCTAAGACTATTATCTGAAAATATTTTAAAGATTTGAAGCAGATGTAATGAGCATTATGTTCGTGCTTATTTCTTGAATTCTGGAATTGTTGTATATATGGCCATTTTTGTCCGCGAATAGTCCAGCTTAACTGAGAACGTCTCACATGTTCGTACGTGAAAAGTGATGTACATGACACGAATGTGATGTAATTTTTTTAATCATCAGTGACTTACATGTTATAATATTATTGTCTGAATTTTAAGACAGGCCTTTGAGTTGATCGAAGAAAATATGAGCCGCGACACGAGAAAACTAACAATGTGGTTGTGCGCCCAGCGCAGACTCAGATCAGCCTGGGAAGCCACCCAGTCTGATTAGACTCTTTGCTAAGCGCTTAAAGGGTAGTCAAGGGACTAAGCTACCTTCATGCGGACAGCGAAGACTCTGATCAGACTGGGCGGATGCCCAGGCTGATCTGAGTCTGCGCTGGGCGCACAACCGCATTGTTGGTTTTCACGTGTCGCGGCTCATATGGTTTAAAGATTATTAACCAGCTGACACATGTTTCATTTGCCATTTTGTTGCTTTAAAACATATGACTAAACGAAGTATAATATTAAATGTAGGGGACACAATCCTGTCATTTTTACTTTTTCCTTCCTTTTCAATTAAGGTGAAGTTTGGGTCATCTCTTAAAGAACATGATTTGCTCCTCCAACAGTATGGAAGCAAACGAGACGTCACAGACGCTCCTCCCTTTGTAAAATCAGCGGTAAAGGTGTACACATTTACCTTAACGAGCAAGCGTCAGTTTGCTTCCATACTGTTTGAGGGGCACATTAATAAAAGCAAGCGTCAGGAAATGGCTAAGTTTGATCAAAAGTATTTTGTCAAAAACTCATATTTTACTATGAGATTTGTTCATGTATAACTTTATTGTGTGTGTAATCCAGTCAGTTTGCTTCTATACTGTTTGAGGGGCACATTAACGAAAGAAAGCGTCAGTTTGCTTCCATACTGTTTGAGGGGCACATTAACGAAAGCAAGCGTCAGGCAATGGCCAAGTTTGATCAAATGTATTTTGTCAAAAACTCATATTTTACTATGAGATTTGTTCATGTATAACTTTATTGTGTGTGTAATCCAGTCAGTTTGCTTCCATACTGTTTGAGGGGCACATTAATAAAAGCAAGCGTCAGGAAATGGCTAAGTTTGATCAAATGTATTTTGTCAAAAACTCATTTTACTATGAGATTTGTTCATGTATAACTTTATTGTGTGTGTAATCCATGATACTCATAGACGTACAGTCAACTGTCGATATACCAAAGTTGAAGGTCATCTTAAAATGCTGGTATCTCAAAGTAATTTTTTCTGGTCCTAGAAAATTTACTTTGAGACACCAGCAGTTTGAGAATGTAAAGAAAAAAGGAATGTGTCCAAAATATATTCGTTGATTTAGTAATTCTATCAGATATCAGTGTCAGAGATGACGAGAATCAACTTTATGTTACAATATTTATATTTTCAATTTTCTTTGAAACCTCTGTATCAATAAGCACTATAAAATGCCTAGGTTTGAAAACCCGCTGTAGATGACAAAATTTTATTTTTCGGAGGTGCACGCTTTGTGACAATTGTACAGGGGAAAACGTCTTTGTTTCGCACTACGGGTACAGTTGTTTCAAGAAAACATAGAAGCAGATGGTCACCTTCAGATTTTTCTTTAGTCTTCATAAATCAGCCGCGACACGAGTAAACCAACAAAGTGGTTGTGCGCCCAGCGAAGACTCAGATCAGCCTGGGCATCCGCCCAGTCTGATCAGACTCTTCGCTAAGCGGTTAAAGGTCTAACTGTCTAAGCAACCCCCATTCGGACAGCGAAGACTGCTCAGACGTAGCGGATGCCCAATCTGATCTGAGTTCGCTGGGCGCACAACCACTTTGTTGGTATTGCCGTGTCGCGGCTCAAATGTGGGCAGAGTAGTCTGGACATGCGCAGTTGGCATGTTTTCTTAAGATGTGACATGTCTGTTAGGGTTTAATATTTTCCCATGCTGACTTTCAGTTAAATTTTCGAAAATTAATCGTCGTCGCATGAAAAGGTGTCCAGTGGTTTCGGTCAAGAAGACTCAGACCATCATATTCATACGCGCAGTCTGATCATCGACTTCTTTTATTTTTTCTTTCTGTTCATGGAATCCGTGAATCTTGGGACTCTAAAAAGTGAACTATAAAGACTGGGCAGGTTGATTTTGCTATTTTACAGTGTGCACTTGGTATTGGTACACCTATTTATTTTTCCGCACATTATCAAAAGACTTTGCCGGACAATTAAGGGGAGCAAATTCTTTTTCTTCAAGAGTTGACTCCCATTGATTAGGGATGCAAAAATTGTCAAGTTGATGTCTTGGCTTTTCGCTTGTCTTGTTTTGCTTTGCGAGGCATTATTTTTTTCCTGTTTGGGCCAGGGTGGGTTGACCCATTCAGGGGCGTAACTAGGGGCAATTTCATAATACGCACAACCATGTTTTATTCACTACTTCTTGAAGGGAAAATACGAATTTCAGCCTCTTTGGGAGTTGGTTTTGAAATCTTGTCTAATTTATGAAATTTCAGCATGCAAATATGCAGGTGCGTTTTGAAATTTTGTCAATTTTGACAAAATTTCAATACGCACTTGCGTATTTGCCGTATACGTAGCTACGCCCTTGGACCCATTGGCTCGGCTCCTTGCCTACTTTGCTTCCCTTGAAATCGCAGCCGTTCAATTTAAGGCGCCTTTTCACAGAATACCACTCATATGTATTGCAAGGAAGTATATACATGTATTCAAAATTATTGAAATGAAAATGAAATTTACATCTGAACTGACCAAAATGAGCTGCCTCAGCTGAATATGTACCTTACAGCATATGTGCGATTAGGGAAACCTCAGATCAATCTGTTCTTCTTCGGAATTTGATCAGAATCCTCCCTGTTTGCACGAACAATTTACGGAACGTAATGAAGGCCGGGCTTGTCATCAGTTTTCGCAGCTATGCAGGCTAATATGAATTTAAATTCCATGTCTGAAGCCATTCTTCACACGACATTATTTAAGATGAATGAGCATCCTCTTAGGGGCAAGAATCGTACAATTTTCATTTTTGCTTCCCTTCTTTATGATGGTCAACTTTTAAAAGAAAGAATTTGCTCATATGAGCAAATTCTTTCATTTAAGAGTAGAGCCCCTTTAGGAAGGGCTTCCTTCTCTGGGGAGGCAAAATGAATGCCGTCATGAAAGTAGTTTCCCCTGTGTAAAATTGGCCGAAACAGAGAGATTGTAACCATGCACCTTAAATTAATAAATTTACATTTTTAAGTTGATTCAGTCTTTTATGCTCAATAATGAATTCACTCGAATAATATCTAATCATCTTTACTTTTTTATTTATCCATCTTTTATTTATCCATTGCCCTTGGCGACCGGAAAGGGGTTAGATTCTCTTAACAGCCCTCCAACGAAGCAGTTGCTAGTTTTCTTTTCGTGGGGAGAGTCATAGAGTTTAATTGTTACTGACCGCCCGTCAAGATGGATGATGGAAAGCCTTCTATGGAAAACAGGGATCCAAATGATATAAATAGTCATCTTAAGGTAAGTGTCATGATTATATGAACATTTATTAGTAAATTTTGGACTAATCATTTTTTCGAAGAATATGTTTATTGTTGGTTTCAAATGTAACCACTTACATGTAATATGATACTATGGAATGTCCCAAAGTGCCTGTTTTATAAATAAGACACCTTGCTTTCCTAACATTTTTATTTATATTTAGTATTTTGAATATTTAAGATAATAATTCCGAGATTAAACAATATCATATGACGTCGCTGTTATTCAGTGGATAACGTCGTGTCATAATATACAATTATTTACCTTTTTGAGGTGAATATGCAGTTTTATTGACCTGCAAACTACATATTGACCGACACGAAGCGGAGGTCAATATGTTGTTTGCAAGTCAATAAAACTGCAAACTACACACATTGCCCGACGCGAAGCGGAGGTCAATATGTTGTTTGCAGGTCAATAAAACTGCATATTCACCGAAACAAAGGTCAATAAATGTTTTATTATATCATTTTTCGGAATGCAGCTTCATCTTATAATTATAACGGTACTACATGGTTTAAATCTTGCAACGTTACGCCATTTACACATGAACATGCAACGTTACGACACGAAAACATAAATGACGTCAGCGGAAAAGTAATAATCATTGACTGGCCGGTGACTATCGCAAAATATTGACCGGCACGCGACGTCAAATTAGTCGATGAAATTAAGTGTTACGTCGTGGTTTTATAATAAAAATATTTATCATATGACATCGCTGTTATTCAGTGGATCACGTCATGCCATAAAAATCATATGACCACACGTGTTATAACACTTTGGCGCGAACACGTAACGGCATTGACAACGTCCATGTCAACAATGCGTTTGCATATTATACAATTATTGACCTTTGTTGAGGTGAATATGCAGTTTTATTGACCTGCAGACATCATATTGACCGACGCGAAGCGGAGGTCAATATGTTATGTTTGCAGGTCAATAAAACTGCATATTCACCGAAATAAAGGTCAACAATTGTTTTATTATATGATAATTCTAAATTCAGTTTCTTTAGATATTTATGATGGTATAACATGGTGTTATCTCGCGACGTTACGCCATTTACGTTAACGTAAATCAGACGTTACGTCACGAAAATACAATGACGTCAGCGTAAAAGTAATATTCACTGATAGGCCGATGAATATCACAAAATATTGACCGGCACGTGACGTCAAAGCAGTCAATGAAATTGCGTGTTACATCTTGGTCATATAATAATACAATAATGTTCAGTTTGAGGATGTTAAAATCCCATCTTAAACGGTTATATAATAAACAGAATCTTACACTCGTTGTCGTTTCATATGAGTTTAATAAAACTCGCCGAAGGCTCGTTTCATAAATTTCATATGAAATGACCACTCGTGTAAGATCCTCTATTATGACTACACGTGTAATAACACTTGCGCGTACACATAACGTCATTGACAACGTCAATGTCAACAACGCGTTTTCTTATTGAAATATGCTCAATTTGAAGGCGATGGTGCTGTGTATAACATCCAGGGCCGGGGCGTCCTACTGGTTTGAAAAATTGTAGGGCAAGGGCCTATTGTGCTTGCAGTAGGTGCAGGTGGGGGTTGTTTGGACATATTTGCTCTCGTCTATCATTTGAGCCGCGACACGAGAAAACCAACAATGTGGTTGTGCGCCCAGCGCAGACTCAGATCAGCCTGGGCATCCGCCCAGTCTGATCAGAGTCTTCGCTGTCCGCATGGAGATAGCTTAGACCCTTAGCTACCCTCTAAGCGCAAAGCGATTACTCTTGCCAGGCTTGGCGGATGCCCAGGGCGATCTGAGTCTGCGCTGGGCAAACAACCACATTGTTGGTTTTCTCGTGTCGCGGCTCATTTCTCTTCTTTCTCCCGCTCTCAGGGATACGGCCCGATATAGACTGAAATACTGTCTCAAAGGGCTGTTAAATCAAAACCAGTCAATCAATAAATCAATCAATTTGAAGGCGCTAAAATCCCATTTTAAAAGGTCATATGATAAACAGAATCTTACACTCGTGGTCATTTCATATGAAATTTATGAAACTCGCCAAAGGCTTGTCTCATAAATTGCATTTGAAATGACTACTCGTGTAAGATCCTCTGTTTTAACTATCTATAATCTCTTTTTGTCTCGCCTGCGAAGCAGAAGCGAGACATTGGTATTGCTTTTCCGATGTCGTCGGCGGCGGCGTCGGCGGCGTAAACTTTCATCGAGTTTTTGCGCTTAGGTCAGTTTCACAAAGCGCTGACAGGCGAGACACCGCGTTCCGAGGAATTCTTGTTTTGCTGGTTAATCCTTTTACAACACATTTTGTCTCGCTTGCGACTAGAAGAAGCGAGACACAGGTATTACTTTTCCGGTGTCGTCGTCGGCGGCGGCGTAAACATTGCATCGAGTTTTCTGTTTTCTGGTTTAGCTCTGTTTTGTGACAATGCGCAGACAAGCGAGACAATTGTTGCATTGAGATGAGCCGCGAAACGAGAAAACCAAGAAAGTGGTTGTGCAGACTCAAATCGGCCTTGGCATCCGCCAAGTCTAATCAGCCTCTTCGCTAAGCGCTTGAAAGGTAGCTAAGGGTCTTAGATATGTTCATACGGACAGCGAAGACTCTGATCAGACTGGACGGATGCCATGGCTGATCTGAGTTTGCGCTGGGCGCACAACCACTTTGTCGGTTTTCTCGTGTCGCGGCTCATATAATATTTCGATATGAGTTTCATATGCCAGCACAAATCATAGTAAGGCACCTATTTTAAATATAAGAAATATTCAAACTTAGTTTTAACAATATTTAATCACTTCATATGTATAATGTACAATTTAAAGTATCAGGATCTGACAGTAAGCTAAAAGCTTATAGTGGTCATCTCTTGAAAGCCATAATATGTATACATCACATATGAATGATTAACATGGTTACTTTTGTTGGAAGATTCAAGCTTTTTATCAGTAGCATATTTATTCTTGCTTTGACATCTTTAGCATTCGGCTGTGAAACGCTCACTATGAAAATCCATACGCTTAAAATTATCTAATTTCAGGTTCAGTTTGAAGATGTTTTCGGCGAACCTGAGGGAGCGCACTCAATTGACTGTATCTGGAGGAACAGCTATAAATGTTTTGAATGCGGCAAGGAACTTTGCTACAAGATTTTGACAACCCTCTGTGGCCTCTGTATCGCCCTCTGGTGGGGATGCGACTTTGCCTTGACAGCATTTAACCATGTTTGGTGCTACACTCCTTGTATGCGTGACTTCTCTATTCTCATTGGATGCTGGCAGAGAGCTTTTGCAACCATCATCAACTGTTGCGTGGTACCATTATGCTCGGCGTGTGGTCATTGTCTCAGTCAGATACATGTGCATAAAAAATAACAAAATTGATTTAGTTACTATATGGTCTATTATGTTTGAGGCATTTAGTATGTAGGTCGTTTTGTAAAGACATATGCCTGGAATTCGGAAATGATACTTCTTGAAACAATGAGGAAATATACTTTGTATTATTTAGCATATTTCTGTTCGGCATTAAAATTTACGTCAGAAACTATGCAGCATTGTATATGCGACATGAAGTAATATCTACCTCACATGATTAGCCATTGAACCTATGAAAAAAGTTTATACTGACTAGGCAGCATGTAGTAATGTCAACCTCATGTGATCAACCTCTGACAAATGAAATTATTTCATTAATAGATATATAATGAACAGTGTTGAAACAAAGTATCTGGGAATCGCCTATAAATTTATGACCAGTATTTTGTATGGACTTTTGTAAATTATTTGAAGTGCACTCATTTTTCAATGGCGATGCCACAAAGTGAAAACTTGTATCTTGACTCGAGTTTACATTTTTAACCTTGTGTGTCTGCTGGGGATAGCCAAAGAACTTAAAGAAATTTTTGGTAAAGTTAATCATTTTTAACCTGCATGGTCCGGTTGTTCAAAGCATCGTTATCTTAACGAAGTCGTTAGTTGAGAATTTGTTAAGTCTTACAGTGCTATAAAAATCAATTGCGGTAAAATTTTTGCTGAAAAATTATGAGGATTTGCAGTGCAAAAGCTCCACACATTTTCCAGCAAAAATGGCAGTGTTTTACGTATAACACGTTTGAAAATTGAACGTCTTGTTAACTTACGACGCCATTAATTTTTGAACAGCCGGATCTAGATGTTAGGCTACAATAACTGGTAACATTTAAACTATTGCATGGTACAATTTTAAGTTTGTTGAAGTTTCAAATAATCAAGTTAGGAAACTTAAAAAGTGCTTTTTTCCTTCTCCTTTTATTAATTGAACTATACAAGATTAGTTGCAGTATATTTATCGCAAATTACGATTACACATGCAATTTTCATGTCGGAATAAGCACATGGCAATTTGCAATTAGCATTCCATTGCTAACGGCTGTATGCTTATCGCCAACAGATGATAACTGTCATTTACTACTTGCAAAAGGCATATTACAATCGCGGCATACAATACGCCGTAAAAAATCCGTAGATTTTATGATTCAATACCTGGCATCTGGCTGATTGTTCATTTACCATTAATTTTACGGGCCACTCCCTGTAGAACATTCTTGAAAAATCCGATATTGCAGGGTTATGTAAACTGGGCGCAATCGAAAATACATATATAGTGACGATTCCTGCAAATTTTACGGGCGCCCGTAAAAAATACGGGAAATTGGCTGGCAGCTAGTTGCCAGTTATTCTACCTTAAAATCTACGGATTTGTTTTTACAGTGAAGTATTTCGAAAAGAGCATGCTGCAGTTTGCAATAGACCATCCATTTTAGTGCCAAATCCTAGCTGCGAAATAAAAATTGCTTCATGTATATGTATTTTGCTAATTGCGATATGCAGTTTCAATTGTAATTTGCAATATCAGTGAGAACATAGTATTACTGAGCAATATGCATGGAGCATCGTCTTCCTTTGTTGAATGGCGGCCTGTCTGAAGACATTTGAGCCGCGACACGAGAAAACCAACAATGTGGTCGTGCGCAAAGCGCAGACTCAGATCAGCCTGGGCATCCGTCCAGCCTGCTCAGCCTCTTCGCTATGCGCTTTAATGGTAGCTAAGGGTCTAAGCTACCTTCATGCAGACAGCGATGACTCTGATCAGACTGGGCGGATGCCCAGGCTGATCTGAGTCTGTGCTGGGCGCACAACCACATTGTTGGTTTTCTCGTGTCGCGGCTCCTATGGTTACAACACGGAGGTCTCCTTTCTTTATAACGACACCAAATAACTAAATCAGTCGTACGTAGTTATGCTATAAGATGGGGTTTTCCCATCCAAAACAGTTCCAAAAATCTAAATCCAGATTTTAAGGACTGTTTTGGTAGGGAAGAACTGCCGTCTTATAATCGAATACGGCATATCACACTAGGAACAGTCTGATTATAAAACCCTCAAAGCCCAATGAATTATGCTAGCAAAACAGCCCTCACTGAAGAGGAATGGTGGGTTGGTTCTTTTGGGTTATAACGGTCCTTTGAGACAGTATTTCAGTCTATATCGGGCCGTCTACCAAAGAGAGGGAGAAAAAAGAGAGAAATGGTAGACGAGAGAAAAAATAATCCACACAACAGCCCCTCCCCCAGACCCCCCCCCCCCCCACACACACACACATATACCTGCAAGTACAGTAGGCCCTTCCCATACTGTAATCCAAGTCAATAGGACTACCCGGCATTGGAAGTTTAACCCAGAACCATTGTACCACCCAACCACCCCGAAGATGGATGGATGCGTTGTGGTTTTACGGCCCTACAACAGTATTCATATTCAGTCATATGAGCTGCGACACGACAAAACCAACAATGTGATCGTGCGCACTGCGCAGACTCAGATCAATCTAGGTTCCCGCCAAGTTTGATCAGACCCTTTGTTAAGTGCTGAAAGGGTAGCTAAGGGTCTAAGTTACCGTCACGCGGACAGCGAAGAGTCTGATCAGACTGGGCGGATGCCCAGGCTGATCTGAGTCTGCGCTGGCCGCACCACCACATTGTTGGTTTTCCCACGTCGCGGCTCATATCAATTCGACGGAAGGCTGATAGATGCCTTATGTTTTACGGCCCTACAATAATATTCATATTCAGTCTTATCAAGCCGATGAAAGGGTGATAATGCAAGGTGTGCACTGGAACCCCATTTACGGTCTGAAAGATATGCGCTCTCAGCGGGATTCAAACCCTGACCACTAGCATAGCATGCCAGCGCTCGAGGCTCCTTTCATGCTAAGAAGATTGTACATTTGTGCAGGAGTGTGTAGATATATGTAGATTTTTGCATATATGTAAATCAAACTTTCTGATCACGAGTCTCAACTGATGTATGTTTTCAACAAAGTTGTTGGACAAAATTTTATTTCAAATACTAAATCGTTCGACTGTTTTCTTTTGTTTTTCTTTCTTTCTGTGTAATTTCCAAATACCGTGTTGTGTTCTTGTTGGCCGTTCCAAGGCGGTACTGTCGTGTTTCCTGTTCTCAAGGACAGACGCAATTCAATTCCAGATCCCATCCAAGATTTTTTCATGTGGAAAAAAGACAACACAATATGAGCCGCGACACGAGAAAACCAACAATGTGGTTGTGCGCCTAGCGCAGACTCAGATCAGCCTGGGCATCCGCCCAGCCTGATCAGAGTCTTCGCTTTCCGCATGAAGGTAGCTTGGACCCTTAGCTACCCTTTAAGCGCTTAGCGATGAGTCTGATCAGCCATGGTGGATGCCCAGGCTGATCTGAGTCTGCACTGGGCGCACAACCACATTGTTGGTTTTCTTGTGTCGCGGCTCATATAATTAATCACCACCAAGGACATCACCAGCGGCAGCCATGTAAACAGCCAAATCCTATGTAGGTGATCAAGGAGCTATATTGCGCGACAAATAGCCGAATAGCTTTCGAATGAGATTTATATAAGGACGGATGGGTGTTACTAGCTACGTATAAAACACTCGGCCACAACAGACTAAACCCAACAAAAAAAACATACTGACGTTTTGAAGTTTACCGCATCATATCTTACGTCTATTTAAACAAAACAGTACTAAATAAAACTGTTTAAATAAAATCTCATTCGAAAGCTATTCTGCCATCTTATAACTATAGCAGTTATGGCAATTCGGCAAAGCTGTGTCTTGTAATGCTTTACTGCATATCTAGATTGAGGAGAAGAAGTAGTGAATACAAAACTTCCGAATGTACGAGGGATGATAAAAAACACATGGACTTTTGCTTTAGATTTTTTATTATTGATAGTTAACTCATAAAATTTGCAGTAAATACAGATTCGCCTTTAATGTATCCTGTGATGTATTTAATGTACTGGTCGAATTCCGGGAAGTAGTGTGTATGGGTCGTCATAGTAATCTTATGATGGTAGCACGGTTAAAAGTTATGAGTTCGAATTATTTGCTTTATCTTTGGCTATGTCTAATATTTGCAGCGGGGTAAAATGCTTGCATTTTATATGCTAGGGGAGAGTAGGGAAACTTCGGACAGGCTGGTAAATTCGGACACACAATTACAAACACTGCAAATCCAGATGAGACGGCTCATAATGAGCCGTCTCATCAGGATTTTCTCTGTTTGGTCAGTTAATTTTTGTTTTAGTTCCAAACAACTGACATATAAAGGAAACAATGTCAGTGTCCGAATTTACCCGCTGTCCGAAGTTAGCCGACTCTCCCCTATTTTGTTATGGTTTTGGCTTTTCACTGTCAATGAATTATTGCCGTCAACAACTATTATGCTCTTGTATAAGCAGTCCAAAATATGGTATGTGGTTCATACAAAGGTGACAAAATGACGTCAAGCATTATACGGGGTAATTTATGCAGCTTCCAGTTTTTGCCTAAAATTGTAGAAAAAAATGAGGGCACAATCAAAGAAATGTTTGAATGATCCAAGTAAATGTTATGTAATCCTTGTATGTTGATTTTATCTGAGGGTGGCACTAATTAGTGGGTTGCAAACCTGCATTTAGACAAACACGATAAAAGTAATGTAAACTGATACGATATTGAAAGCATAAGTTCGGCTTAGACTTATGAACCTATATATAATATGAGGACAGTGTGCTATGAAATCTCAGAAACAATCATTATGCATGCAGGGCCGTATTCATAAAACGACTTAAGTCGTTGCTATGCTGTTGCTAAGGCTAAATTTCTTTGAAGGAGCTTCCCTACAACTATGAAATTTGCTATGGAGGAACAGTTGTTCCTCCAGAGAAAATTTCATTGTTGTAGGTAAACTCCTTTATAGAAATTTAGCCTTAGCAACAGCATAGCAACGACTTAAGTTGTTTTATGAATACGGCTCCAGATGAGTCTTAAGTTTGTCAAAATCATGAAAAACCTACAAAAAATGATGTTTGTGAAAACGGAGACAAAAAAAAAAAAAAAAAAAAAAAAAAAACACTGTAATGTTATAACGGGATATAACGTCAATAATGTGGTGCTCCGCTGTAGCGGTGCCTACCAAATATAAAATGAAAGAGAATTCTTATTTTTCATTAAATTTCTTCAAAATTTCACATAACGTAGCTAAAAGATAGAACTTTTCTGCAGCATGAGAAAAATTACTATAGCTGCATTACTTTTACCACCACAGCAACGTCCACGTATTTTTGGATCACCCGGTATCGTATATATGATTTCATATGACTTTTGTCGATTGTTGTGTAAAGATTGTGTTTCGTTGCGCAGATGGTCGTAATTGTTGAAAAAGGAATGGTGAGGCGGTCGTAAATGCGAAAAGGTAGACCCCTCCTGTGAAACATGGCTGTTTATTCTTGTAACGTATAAAGTTGGAATCTGATTTAACCGTGGTTGTAAAGAGCACTTAGTAGGCCACTCGCTGGTGGGTTCAGGTTTGCTAGTTATTAAGGAAAAAAGCCTTCTGGCGAACTAAAAGAAAATTTAAAAAATCTACACATTTTTCTAAAAACCAGGCGTTTTTGTCAGTGGGGATATATTTAAGAAAAACTGTCAGAAAAAGGGTTCTTTACCTGCCTCGCGCAGTTTCCCGCAATGTCTTGTAACTAATGCTTTAGTGTACGTAAATTTGCATACGTCTCGTTGTACTTGAAAAGTTGAAATTCGTTATGCAAGTTGAGTTGGTTGGTTGGTTGTTTTGGGTTTAACGGCCCTTTGAGACAGTATTTCAGTCTATTTCGGGCCGTCTCCCAAAGAGAAGGAGAAAGAAGAGAAATGTCAGACGAGAGAAAAAATGTCCAAACAAGCCCCACCCGCACCTACCGTAAGCACAGTATTTCCTGTGTATGCCCAACTCAGTAGGAATCCGAATCAGTAGGACGCCCCGGCACTGGAAGTTATACCAAGCACCATCGCACCAACCAACCACCCCATGCAAGTTGAGGATGAAAGTAAAGGGCACTTCTGTTTTGGTTCTTCTTGGTTATGGGGGTGGGTGGGTGGTTCGATGGTACTGTGTATAACTTCAAGTGCCGGGGCGTTCTATTGATTTGGAACATTGTAGGGCAAGGGCCAACTGTGCTTGCAGTAGATGCGGATGGATTTTTTGGACATTTTTCTCTCGTCCATCATTTCTTAAATATACCTTAAACGCAAGCATACTAAAACACAATTTATATACAAATTGTGTTTTAGTTTGCCTGCCTTTAAGATATATGGGTATATCTCCAAAGTTGTGTTTTAGTATGCTTGCATTTATGGTATATGGGTATTTCTCAATGTTTTAGAAAACTTTCGTGACTTTCTGTTTGCCCCCTGTACAACGAAACTCTTCCAATACAAGTCTTCTCTAAAAGGAAAGTGTTTTCTCAGAGAAATTATTTCCTTTAAATGCCTCATTGCTCTATCACCATGCACTATTCAATGAGGTATCGCTGCAAACTTCTCACCATATACCAGAGTCCAGACAAACCAGCGAATTTTCCCTTAGCCGGCTATAAATTGCAATAATACACAGTTCCGAGCCACACCCAGAATGTCACTCAAAATCACGTGATAGCGTATACCTGGCCAATGCAACTACAACTTAGCACGTGACATACTCTCACAAACAAATCGCACGTGGTCAATAACCTACACAAGTCCGTGATTTTACCTTCCAGTTAAGGAAGGAATGTATACCTGTTTAAAGAAAACAAACTAACACCAGTTTTGATAAATTTACCCTGCTTTGCAAGAACAGAACGCATCGGAAATGCATGATGCGCCAAATGCCATGTGTAGGTCTTGGGAGGCTGATTCTTCGTCATAGATCACCAACATTTAGCGGACACTTGCATTTGTCATTTGTTTTTCCGCCATCTTTGTGCAAGCTTGTGAGACGTAGTAACAGTAACTAAGCAGGCGGAGCCTAGCGGCTATTCTCGGAACTGTGTATTGCTTCTTTCTTATTGCATATTTGTTGAGAACAAACATTCATTTAGTAGGATGAAATCGGAGTGAGCGAAATCTATTTTGTCTGCATTTTTACGAGCTCCTATTTGCGTGCTTTACAGATATTACTAACATCAAAGATTACATATTGTAAGGACTGTCACTCAGACCTTTCCAGTTCATGAGTTATCCACCTTTGATAGATTTGAAAAAATGGGTTTTGACCTGTAATCCCTATAATATATGGAATATCTGAATGATAATGTACAGACATGTTTAACATAATAGAATAAGAAACGGAGTCTCTAAGCTAAGAGAAATGCTGTACAGCCTGGCCACGAGGTTATTTCGTGCTCAACTCATTTGAGCATGACATTTTCTCTGGTGATGAACATTTCATATTCATAAGCATCTAGAAAATCACATACTCAGCTAAACTGAGCAAGAAAACAACAATACTTATCAATAATTTGCTATTTATGCATGAAAAAGATTTACAACCTTGGGTCCCGATCTAAATCTACACTGGTCAGAAAGCCCCACATTGTTGGACATCTCAAAAGACGGCTCATGTATGAGTGGTTTGTATAATATCTGTTTACCGTTAGGACATCATATACGATGCCCGGCAGTGACGCGGTATTATCACGGGGGTAAATCAATACGTGAAGGGACACCCTAGTCTTGCAAAATTACGTTAATTTTCTGTAAGTATTGCCACAGTTTTGCAACTCACGGAGTAAAAATCTCATTTTTTTTCAAAAACCACGTTTGCAATGGTGTTGTCAATGAGCGCACGCTATTTGGTAATAATTTGTTTCGAGATATATGCAATAGAAACGGCACTTCCATGTAAATCATGCGATTTAATTCTGTCACAATTGCCGTTCTGTCTGTTGATTTCAAGTACATGTGACTTTGGAACAGATTTAGAAAGGAATAAAAAAAGATGCGAAGTTTGGTTTATATTTTTCATGTTAATTTAAGCTTCGGTTTAATATTCTTTCTGGTCGTAATCAAATTATTTTTTATCGTTTTAAGGAAGAGAACAACTACGCATTTTATTGACCGTTTTGCTTAATGTACGATAAATTTTACAGTTTATGCTTGACATTTTCTTTGACATAGTCATCAGAGTTCTTTATGTTTTTAACCCATGTATATGGCGGATTCACAAATGTATGAGTCAGAGTATACATTATATATTAGAAATACGTTGAGTCGAGAATTTTAACGAAAAAATGTCCGTACGAGAGTAAACCCGAAGCAGAACCAAATGTTTTTTTTTCTGACCACCATTGTCACAAATGATCGGCAATTGTAATGAAGCGGATAAGACTCTGCAACTACCCTTCATTGGTTATCCCCTCGGGGATAACCATATTAAGTTAGGAATTCGTACTCGATTGTACGTACGCCGTTTCCTTTTGCAATGCGGGTCCCACTATTTCCCGGTACTTCTATATTTGGCGCACCCTACTACAGGGTTCTCGCCAGCTAGTACATGATCTTTATAGCTCATGTCTTAAAACACTCTATCTCACCCTATACAAACAGTTACCTGAAAGTTCAGTTGTCACTTAACAGTACAGATCAATAACAAGTTCTACTCGATTTTCGCTAAATGCGGGTATTTGCTCTCATAGTTTGGCGCACCCAGCTGCTGGGTCCCTTCTAGCATTGCCAAGACATGGGCTGTAAAACTTAATCTGAACACTTCATCTCACCTATTACAAGAATCGCACCTAATACAAGCAATTACCAGGGACTACGGTCCACTTACGAAGAGTCGTAACTAAACAGTATAGGTCATCTTACTAAAGTTAATAGCTCTGAAGCTCAGCTGTTACAAGCAATCACTAGACAAAAGAAAAGATGTCAAACCCGCCACTTAATTACCTACAGCTTCAAAAAAGTCCAAGAATACAATAAAACTAGCTTTTATTGCTACCATTTTTCTGCTTTGCCACTTGCATCCTATAGATTCTTTTGCTAAGGGATAACCTCTCAAGCTTTTTCAAAAGCTTAACTTGTTTCTATGTCTGGTGGCTTTACCTGAAAGTGGATAATAAGCCATTATTCCACGTGCCAAAAATGAGAGTTCATACGAGGTATCTTTTGACTCATGTACGAATGGCGTTGTCCCATTTTTCCTTTTTATGCCCTCGTGAGTGTATTCAAGGGCCTTAATATTTGTTCCTATCCGTCCGTCTGTCTGTCAATTCTACTATACGTCACACTTTAAGTTATAGCGTTTCTATAAGCGACTCTTCTCATTTTTATGGTATGCTTTTCAAACTTTGTACATATGTTGCAGAAATAATGAAAATGGACATGTGTGTTTTAAAGGAAGTAAAATTAGTTTTTTTTTTTTTTACAGAATTAAAGACTTTGGAGCTTGTCATTTTGGACAGTTTTTGTACTAAACGAAGGTTATGGAATTTGTGTGATCAACTCCTCCTACAGTTTTCAATGGATTCTTATCAAACTTTGTACGCATAATTAGAGTTTAATGAAAATGTGAAAGTTGTATTTTGACAGGGATAAAAAGAGGATCTTACACGAGTGGCCATTTCATGTGAAATTTATGAAACGAGCCTTAGCAAGTTTCATAAATTTCACATGAAATGCCCACGAGTGTAAGATTCGGGTTATCATATGACCCTTTAAATTGAGATTTTAACGCCTTCAAACTGAACTTTATTTCAATAAGAAAACGCATTGTTGACATGGACGTTGTCAAAGACGCTACGTTACGCGCCAAAGTGTTATAACACGTGTGGTCATATGATTTTTATTACACGACGTTATCCACTGAATAACAGCGACGTCATACGATAATAAAATTATCTTTCATGAGTGTGAGGTATGGATAGAAAATCTATCACAAGGGTCATTGTTTAGCATCACGAGGCTTGCCGAGTGATGCCAAACAGTGACCCAAGGGACAGATTTGTCCATCCGTACCTCGCTCTCATGGTAGATCCTTTTTCTTGCATACCTTTATGTGCTGAAGCTTTAATTACATCAAAGATTCCTCTAGACACTGCGTTGCGACGTCCGCCATTTTGACAACTGTTGTGATTTCTGACGTCGTTATGACGTCAGCTAGCGACGAAGTTACGTGACGTCCAATACAACCAATGCAAAACGAAGTCATGCGAAAACTTGCTTTTTTTATCCTACCCACGGGTCAGATAACCAGGGTAAGATAAGAATTTCTATTTCTAGCAAAAGCACGGATATCGTTATCTGGGATGCAAGAAAATGAATTCTGACAGAATAAAAGCCATTTGAACGTCTTCATTTCTGGCAGATATTCTGCACAACATGGTGCTGACTTTGTGTATTCAACTCCTCTCTCAACGGATTTTCGTTGAACTTTATGCACATGTTTTGGGCGTTTCGATGGAGATAAAATCTGTTTTATCAGAATTACGACATCTTGAACTTAGTCAGTATGGGTAGTTTTTTGCATTGTAGGGGTTTGCGTTGGCGTAGTCAACTCCTTCCACAGATTTTAATACACTGCTCGAAATATTTAAAGGAGCACGTAAAAATTTTCATAGACAACAGTGCAATGCATCCCCAACTTTGGAGACATTTACCTCCGGTCGACAAAAGGGTATCGATGTTACCTACTGCACAAGTTTCAATTCAATATTTACCCTGCCCATATCCATGGACTGTTTTTTTGTAAAAATGCAATTTTGGTTGAATATTGCAATTTTTTCAGAACAGGTGAAAAGCATGAAAATTTCAATCCAAATCCAAACGACCATTTTGTCAATGATACTGGATGTCTAACAAGGTGACTCGTTTGAAAGAATTATTAAGTTTATGAGAGTTTGTAGACTTCCGGAAAAATGCCTCAATTTCGGAAAGTTCGAAAGTTACTAAATTTAGTCCATAGAGATGGGCAGAGCATCAGTTGTAATGAAATTCTTGTTGTGGTAAACCCCGATCCTTCTTAAAAAATTCTGCAAAAGAATAGGAAATTCTTGGCCACTGGGAGACAGATTTATGGGCCTTTGAACTGGGTATGTGTTACCGTAATGTCTTTGGGAAAATACCAGTTGCTCCGTTAAATATTTTGAGCAGTGTATATGTTTTAGCGTTTGCATAATCATAATGCAAATATCGTAACCGACGGATTACATATGTAATTACGACTGTTTGAGCGCCTGTGCGCTAAACGTTTTCAAAATGGAGGCAAATACTTGTAGAAATCTTTCTGTCTTTTAAGCGCACGTCGAATTAATATATTTTTAAGAAAGCAAATCTAAAGTTGAAGCGTAGGAGAAAAGCTGCTTATATCACAGGATAGAATATCTTAACGAATGAAAACTGAAAGAGTCAACAGCATTTTCAGGTCTTGTAAACAAACAAGCGAAATGGTAAACCATCTTGAAATACGTGGCTCAGATCTTGAAATACGTGGCTTGGAAGCCGTATGGGTAGAGGTTACCGTCAAAACCAAGAAAGTACTTATTGGGGGGTTCTATAGACCACCAAACAGCAACTTGAACTATTTCAATCTGATTCTTGAGAGTATTGACCGAGCGCATAATACAAATATTGCTAATATTATAATAACTGGAGATTTTAACTATAACATACATGCTCACCAATGACAATAATCACTGTCGGGAAACAAATTCCGTGATAGAATCATTTGTGTATACGTCACAGGCGATGCGCCAGTTTTCGAAGGTATCATTACTGCGTAAAACGGGTATTTTCGTTTCTTTCTTTTATATCTCTTAGAATTGTAACTCGACGCCGTGCCCATCATATGCGGCATAAAATTGTCTTTCTACCAGTGCCTCCATTTTCTCAAAAAGCTCTGTTATTATTTAGAACATTTTTCACAAAGTGCTGAAAATGCCTGTGGTAGGTATCACGGACGTCACCGAATTGCGATCGGAAATCAGTTTTATTCCAATTTATCGATAAGTCAGCATTGGCCTCAGTCATACCTAATAAGCCTTTCATATATTGTATACAATTCGCCCTTTTTCGTCTTCGAAAAGCTGTTATCCAGTTCAGAATTATCAAATGACGGGTATCACGGACGGACGCTCGTGAGAAAAACTGAGGTAGCTATCACGGACCGTATATTACAAATTGATAATGAGTGGCGAGTGATGAACGATTCGCATGTAAGTTTGCAGTCCAACGTTAAAATTCTGAAATAAATGAGAAACGTGGTTCAAGTTTGAAAACAAAAATATACTTTTTTTACATATGGCTTAGAAGTACATGTACTTCACGCACTGAATATTTTGTAAGTTTATGAATCACAACAGAATCTTCAGCAAGGGCTGTGTGCATATAAAACCGGGTTAAACCCCCTGCCCCTTCCCAGCTGTAATTTATTACTAATCGTTCCAATCCGTTTATTCTGTTGTGGTTTATTATTGTTTGTTGTACTTCTTGCGTTGCGGTAACATGGTTGGCTGTCCGCTTTGCTTTCTGATTTTTTTTTGTAGTTCTAAAATTATAGAAAATAGGTAAAATAGATGTTTTATATATCTTATGTGGCTCTTTGGTTTAACTTGCTTGTTTAAAGGCCCCATTGCTCTATCAGCATGAAAAATCTTATCATGAGGTATCGCTGCAAGCTTCTAGTTAAAGTTTCGTAATTGTAAATGACCGTGATTAGCCAGCTTTAAAAAACTAAAACATCATTCAGTTTCACATAAAAATCGTTTGAAAACTTATTTGGGTCATTTTAGTTGGCAACTAAAATGACCTACTTTCGAATTAATAAAATGGTATAAATACAATGTACAGGCGGGAGTCTCACTCACTTTCCCGCCTTTGTTTATATAGCATTGCTAGACGGGAAACCAGAACAGGAAATTGTATTTTGTTGAGCGATTTGTTATTAGCTCACCTGAGCACGAAGTGCTCAAGGTGAGGTATTGTGATCGGTCTTTGTCCGTCGTCCGTCGTCCGTTGTCCGGCGTCAACTTTTGCTTTAAACGACTTCTTCTCCAAAACTGCTGGACGGATTTCAAAATAATTTCACAGAAATGTTCCTTGGGGGACTCCCTACCAAAATTGCTCAAATGGTTCCGCTCCACTGAACAATATGGCCGCCAGAGCTAAAAATAGAAAAACCTTTAAACGACTTCTCCTCCAAAACTGCTGGGCCAATTTTGAAATAATTTCACAGAAATGTTCCTTAGGAGACCCTTAACCAAAATTGCTCAAACGGTTCCGCTCCGCTGAACAAAATGGCGGCCAGAGCTAAAAATAGAAAAATCTTTAAACGACTTCTCCTCCAAAACTGCTGGGCCGATTTTGAAATAATTTCACAGAAATGTTTCTTTGAAGACCCTCTACCTAAATTGCTCAAAGGGTTCCGCTCCGCTGAACAATATGGCCGCCAGAGCTAAAAATAGAAAAACCTTTAAACGACTTCTCCTCCAAAACTGCTGGGCCGATTTCAAAATAATTTCACAGAAATGTTCCTTAGGAGACCCTCTACCAAAATTGCTCAAACGGTTCCGGTCTGCTGAACAATATGGCCACCAGAGCTAAAAATAGAAAAACCTTTAAACAACTTCTCCTCCAAAACTGCTGGGTCGATTTTGAAATAATTTCACAGAAATGTTCCTTAGGAGACCCTCTACCTAAATTGCTCAAACCGTTCTGCTCCACAGAACAATATGGCCACCAGAGCTAAAAATAGAAAAAAAGCTTTAAACATCATCGTCTCTGAAGCCAATGGCTCCATTTCAAAAAAACATTACAGAAATGTTTTACTCATGGCTCTGAACAAAAATTGCTAAAACGGTTCCACTCCGCTGAACAAAATGGCCGCCAGAGCTAAAAATAGAAATAAATCTTAGAATAACACAGAGGGCACAGTTATGATCCAATCATCATGAAACTTTGTCAGAATGTTTATCTAAATGAAATCTAGACCATCTTTGAAACTGGGTCATATGGGGTCAAAAACTAGGTCACTGGGTCAAATCTTAGAAAAACCTTGTGCACACTATAGAGGGCACAGTTATGATCCAATCTTCATGAAACTTTGTCAGAATGTTTATTTATATAAAATCTAGGCCAAATTTGAATCTGAGTCTTGTGGGGTCAAAAACTAGGTCACTAGGTCAAATCTTAGAAAAACCTTGTGTACACTCTAGAGGGCACAGTTATGATCCAATCTACGTGAAACCTTGTCAGAATGTTTATTTTCATGAAATCTATACCAGATTTGAAACTGGGCCATGTCAGGTCAAAAACTAGGTCACTAGGTCAGTTCTTAGAAAAACAGTGTGAACGCTTTAGAGGACACAGTTTTGTTCTAATCTTCATAGGGCTTTGTCAGAATGTTTGTCTTCAACAAATCTGGACCAAGGGTGCAACTTGGTCATGTTGGGTCAAAAAGTAGGTCACTAGGTTAAACCTCAGAAAAGCATTGTGTACACTCTAGAGGGCACAGTTTTGATAACTTTGTCAGAATGTTCATATCCAAGAAATCTAGACCAGGTTTGAAACTGGGTCATGTGGGGTCAAAATCTCGGTCATTAGGTTAAATCTTAAAAAAACCTTAGGTACACAATAAAGGGTTCATTTTCCATTTAATCTTTGTGAAACTCTGTCTATCGGTCATATGGATGTCTCTGAGGTAAGGTCCTGGGTTCGAATCCCGGTCTGGCCACATACTTCCGTTTCTCCTTCCGCTGATTCAAGAAGGGCAGTTGTCAGTTACTGGCGAAAGTATGTGCACTTAGTACTGGTTAACCGCTTAGGAGGTCTAAGCCTGCCCAGGAATAGTGTGGTTAGGTTAACTGACCGTCCCGACATCACCTTAGTTGTTTACCGTGGACGTTAAGCATCAAATCAACCAACCAACTCTGAGGTTAGGTTCACAGGATACTCAGGTGAGCGATCCAGGGCCATCATGGCCCTCTTGTTTTTCAAAAACTTGTTTTTTCTACTTTTTGCCAGTTATATGACTCAATATATGCACACCAACCCACATTTCATTAGCAAACGTGAAGGTTGAAACACTTTTTACACTGATTTGAGTTTAGGCGTTTTTACCGCTGATAGGACTATGGAGACTTTAAGAACCACAACAAAACCTTGGGTGATGGTGATGCGCGGAAAAAACACACACAAAAAAAAACAGGTCTAAGCCCCCTCCCCCCACCTTCACCCCAACACACCGCCTAATACTTAGTGCCCACCGTTCAAAGGCGGCGCTTCTGTTGTGGTTAACTGTTATTTTCATTGTCGCCTTAGCCTTGAGGCAACCGGCTGGGAAAGAGCTGGCCTCTTGGCTTTCTTGCTTTGTGTTTCACCTTTATTGGTTTCCTTTCGCATTTTTGTGTTTAGGACAGGATGTATAAATCGCTTGTGCTGCTTACTGATCATTGTCTTCTCATTTACCTTGCGAGTGAAAACATGTTACTGTCAGTGATAGCTCCCCTCCCCCTGCAAACTTTCCCCACGGAAAAGTGGATCATATCATACTAAAATTCCTCACCACTGTAGTAGAAGTTCCCTGTTTGTATATAATGGAATTCTCTCCCTGTCCTCTCTCAAGAGTGAGGTCAAATGTTAAAACAGAACTGAGAAGTATCTATTCAAAAAACCATCTGATAAGGACAGATACTTGCTTCAAGAGTGGATTCATTCGATCCTTTGAGCTGTTTCGAGCCGGTTCCTAGAGAAAAGAGAGAGAAGGGTACTGATAAGATAGACGACAGACCGCTATCAACCCGCACCTACTGCAAGCACAGGAGGCTGTTGCCCTAACTGAACTTGGATCTACCCAGTTGAATTGCTATTTGTTCATCAAAATGCCGATGGATATTAATGACGCACGCACACACGCACGCACGCACACACACACACACACACTACTGGTAGCTAATGCAAACTCAGCCTATGTGCAATCGGGTCAGTACTAGTTAGCGTATATCACCCACATACTGCTCGACTTTGTTGTACATCATTGTCGTTGATTCGATCTTGACAACACCTTAAGCAAGATGAGTTAATTTGCCTAATAAGTTTACTCGATTTCAAATATTTCGGCCTACATAAAATACTAAAGCCTTCTTTAGTTTAACAAAATACACCTGAAAACTTCAGCTTGCGCGACTACTTAACAGAACTTTCATATAAAACCAGATGCAACGACAGTTCTTAAATCTATGGAAGCGCACACTAACGTGCATTACGTACGTACCACTCGCAAAACTGTACGCAACAGACTATACAAAGTACAAATCCTGTCCTCTATAAATCGCCAGGCCAGGACGAGCCATACCCTCCGGAAACTGGAGACCCCCCCCCCACACACACACAAAAACACACCCCAACACACATGGTCAAGAAACCGCATATTGCAAAGTTCCTGTCTCTCCTGACCATAGAAATGTTCATCCATACTGGTGAGAGACCCTAAAGATACTGGGACCTAGCAATGCTACCACAGAGACATCGTTTATCGCCTAAACAGTGACAATACCCATACCCACACCCTCTGCAAGACATACTAAAAGATTTGTGAGGTTCCAATCTTTTACCGCCACTTTTGTGACTTTCTGTTCGCTTCAATGTACGACCAAACTCTTCAAAAATATGAGGTCTACCCTACTAAATGACAGAATCTGATCTTAAAGGAGCAAAGTATTTCCTTCATGAGTTGAACGCTCAAGGGAAAGAATTTGCTTCTGGAGGAGAAAATGCTTCACTCTAAGAGTTGAGCCCGCTTAAAAGAAAATCAAAACTGAAAATGGCACAGTTGCCTTCCCTGACAGTGAACCCATTCTTCCCAACTGCAAAGCTCCCCCTCGCCTTTTTTGCGAAGGGAAACAACTTATATGACTTTCTGTTATCTTCACTGGACGACAAAGCCTTTCAAAAATGGAGTCCACTATTAGAGGAAGAAGCAAATTCTTTCCTCCCAGTGTTGAAGACTACTGTAAAGAGAGGCAAAAAATGAAAATGGCACAAATGTTTCCCCTGACAGCAATACTCCTAACCAGAATGGTCCCCATTCCCCTACTTCCCGGAAATACAGAAAAGACAATCCGTCAAATCGCTGAGAGGCACAATGGAGCATACGAAAAGCATCGCCACCTGGTGGCAACTATTCATGCCTAAGAAATCGTAACTCCGGTACCTAATCTGTTTGTCTACACGACCTATGAGACTGTTTTATCCATGCATTTTCTTTATCAAGGGGTTATAGTAAATATGTATTCAAAGTCCAAGAATGTGACTTGAAATTAGTTTACTCTCTTTCGGCCCAAGGTCTCTTTTTCACTTAAAAACTACATCTGGCTCGACGCCATTACAGAACCATAATGTTCGATTACAGAACCATACTGGTCTTTTAGCGTTGAGCAAGATATAGTTTTCAAGTGTGTTTTGTTTAACTAGTAATCGAAGGTCTTAGGCAAAAAAGAAAGCACCTTATATCAAGTGTTGTATACTGCTTTTCTTTGGAGGTTTTTGAATCCGTTTGAGTTGTCTTGATTTGCACAAACAAGCGGGGGGGGGGGGGGGGGGGGGGGGGGGGGGGGGGGGGGGAGGGGGGGGGACTTGAGGTTAACGCCCGTTCTTTCACGTCGAATGACTGATTAGGCCGATGGTCCTGTAGTTCTAGCAGAACTGTTAGTTGCCTTGTCAGTGATTGTAAAAATAGGGTATTGACTCCGTGAAGTTGGCCAGGTCTTGTGACAGAACTTTGTTAAAACATCGTTTATGGTTTCCCTACCTACTTGAACAAGATACAAGAAGTTTATTACGAATTTTCGGCCCACATTGGAGCACCTACAGAAGGTAATAGGTAATAGAGGAACTAAATATAATCAAGGCAAGAAATCCAAATGACAGATCATATCAGGAACAAAAAGACGGATATGCACACTTATGTAATACAACTACAATTTGAGGTAGAAGGGCACACTTTCAGGCGGACAAACTGTCATTTAGACAGCTGCTTCCCCTCCCGGAGCCAATCCTGTCATATGGAAAAAATTTGTTCCCATAGGAACAAACTCATCCACCGAGAGCAGAGCCCCCTGAGAAGGGCTTCGACAGTTACGGAAACAGACAGGAAGTCACAATAAGTCACCCTCTGTAAAAAAGGCAGAAAAAAGATATATGGAAGCGCACCCTTCCACCTTACATGCCATGAGCAACGACAGACCTCCCGGTTTCATGTAAAGATACAAGCGATATGTTCACTGACCATCTGCTAATAAAACCACATCAATTCCTATCCATACAGATATAAGTGTAAGTAAAACCTGGTAAACACTTTCAAGGTGAATGGGTACATCTTCATGGGAAACAACCCTGCATTCTTTTTCCTCCACACACCTTTAGGAAGCAAAACTCCTGAAGGGAAGAATTTGCTCCCCGATGAGCAAACCTCCTCTCAAGAGTACATCAAAGCTGGAGGGGTTCCACTAAAGGGAAAACATACAGGAAGCCACCTAAGTATTCCCCCTTTGTAAAAGTGGCAGAAGAATATATAGGTGCACCCACACACCCTAAATGCCATAAGCAGTGATAACCACTTTAACCGAGAAAAATAGTGGCACAAGTGGTATGCTTTACGTTTTTCCTTCAAGGCATAAACTATTACCAATAACACAAACTAAGTATTTGAGATTACAAATCTAATCCATAGTCACGTGACAAGGGCACTTTTATTATAACAATCATGAAGGTGCTTGAGTACTCCCTAGGTAAACCACCCTGCCATTCTCAATTATTGCCTCCCCTCACCCAACAGATCAGCCCCTGAAGGGAAGAATTTGCTCTCCAAGAAGCAAACTCTGTCCCTCAACAGCTGATCCTAGTAGGAGGGGCTTTGTCACACACAGGTAAACCGGATGTCACCAGGATAGTCCCCCTTTTGTAAAAATGGTGGAAAAATATCTAGAACAACCAAACACCCCCAAAGACAAAGCGACGATGCAAGAGTTACTGACATATTAGAGAGTTCATGGGACACCATCTGATAAAACATGAAATAATATGCAAGGGCAACCCCTTCAAGGGAAGCAACACTGCCATTCATTTCAGCCGCCCCTGTTTCATAGGGCCAACTTCTAGAGAAAAGTACATGATCCTCCCAGAGCAAATTGCTTCCCCCAAGAGATATCTGAAGGGCTACAGCAACCAGAAAAGCAAACAGGAAGCCAGAAAAGCTACTTCCCTGAAAACATGGCGGAAGAATATAGAGGTGAACAAGTTCTGCTGGTATGTTTTCAACTCCGCAGGCTGACTTCTCCTTTAGCACTACTGCTAAGTACTTCAATCTCAACTGCCTCAATCGGTTGTAGATCTTCTTCAAGGTGCTGATTGCATTCCAGGGGCCGGTTGTTCAAAACTAACGATGTCGTTAGTTAACGTTTCGATAAAATTTCGGAGGTTAATATCACAAGTATGCCAATATTTCATGTTGAAAAAATGTGAGAAGCTTTTGCGTTGCAAAAGCTTCTCACAGTTTATCAACAAAAATATCAGCGCATTGGTTATAAAGTAGTAAAACACTTTACGAGTTGACCTCTTAACAAGCTCGTTAGGCTAACGATGCTTTGAACAACTGGGCCCATAATTGCATTGTCGCCATTACTTTCATGATTTTGTTATTGGATAATTCTGAACAATATTCTGTCCATCTGCTGAGAACCTCTTCTATTCTTCTGCTAAACATTTCGCAGACGTCCTGGATGGTGGATCTACCATATTCTCTGATGTAAGATCCTTCACTAGCCGATACCTCTCCTGCTGCTGTTTTCGGGCATTTTTTTATATGGCCTCGATACCTATCAGGCTTTGTTACTTTCTTTAGGTACTTCTGAATCCTCTTGTTAGTTCCCTGTATGCTTTTGCTCCTTTTGATTTATACCGCATCTTCTTTAAACCTCTCCTTTCATCACAGAGGTCAAGAAAATCACTGGTGACCCAGGGCTTTTAGATCGACGTTCCTTCCTAAGTATCTCACTGGCTATGCCAGCCACTTCTGTATCGTAGATGGTAATCATTCATCCGACCGCTAAGTGGTGCAATTTTCCCACCTATTGTTGATTGAAATGTGCATGTAACGTCTTGGTCTCTAAACTTCTCAAGGTCAAACATCAGACTTGGCTGAGATGGCTTTCTTGCCTTCTTTAGACGAACTCGGAAAGTCATCATCACCAGGTCATAGTCAAGTCCTATGTCTGCTCCAGGAGAGCTCCTTATCCTATGGATGTTACTCCTGGTCGGAAACGCTTCTTCACCAAGAAATAGTCAGTCTGGTATTGGTGCTTCTTGTCTTGGATGTACCATGTTCATCTTCTGAATGGTTTTTAGGGACAGTACTACGTAGATTGTTTAAGAGTACAAACTCTACGAATCTGTAGACCTCTCTCATTTGTCTCGGCATTGCAGCAGGGTCTACAAACATTTTCTCAGTCAGCTTGTGAATCCCTTCCAACTCCAGCTTTCTAGTCCCCTGATACAATCCGAATGTCCTTTTGCGGTGTTTGGTCTATGAGTTCCTGGAATTGCTAATAGAAATCGTCGACCTCGTTGTCACTTTGTCCAGATTTTGGTGCATACACCTGCATGATGGTGATATTGAAAGCAGCTGCTATCAAGCGGATTGACATTAGAATGCTAGAAACTGGTCGGCAACACAGTGGCTGTTCCGTTCCGTTTCGTTCTGAAAAATACCAATAGCAGTTTTTCAGCCACCCTTATTATTGACAAACTACAGGCTGATATTTTGACAGATGGCTCGGTACCATTAATATTATGCATGGCTATTTCTCAGCCTATGAAGTCACATAATTATAGAGCTGAGATAAAAAAGAAAATCGTCACTT
The DNA here is from genome assembly GCA_963989385.1 of Ctena decussata. NCBI lineage: Eukaryota > Metazoa > Mollusca > Bivalvia > Lucinida > Lucinidae > Ctena > Ctena decussata. Next base: position 65,665,548 of record OZ022507.1, read on the forward strand.
GTCTACCGTCCGTGAAGGCTACCTCGTTTTTTCTCACGAGCGTACGTCCGTGATACCCATCATTTGATAATTCTGAACTGGATAACAGCTTTTCGAAGACGAAAAAGGGCTTATTGTATACAATATTTGACAGGCTTATTAGGCATACCTGAAGTTAATGCTGACTTATCAAGAAATTGAAATATAACTGATTTTCGGTCGCAGTTTGGTGACGTCCGTGATACCTACCTCGGACATTTTCGGCACTTTGTGAAAAATGTTCTCAGTAATAACGAAAATATTTGAGAAAATGGAGGCACTGGTAGAAAGCCAATTCTATGCCGCATATGATGGGCACGGCGTCGAGTTACAATTCTAAGAGATATAAAAGAAAGAAACGAAAATACCCGTTTTACGCAGTAATGATACCTTCGAAAACTGGCGCATCGCCTGTGACGTATACACAAATGATTCTATCACGGAATTTGTTTCCCGACAGTGATAATAAAATTAAGGATATGATGTTGCAATTTAACTTGAAACAATTAATACAAGAGCCAACGCATTATACCGAACACTCAGCTTCTCTCATTGACCTTATACTTGTAAGTAATGAAAATAACATTCTAACCAGTTGTGTTGCAGACCCTTTCATTCCAGACCAAATAAGGTATCATTGCCCCACCTTAGTATTACTAAATTTTGTTCGACCGTCGCTTAAAACATATGGTATTATGCAAGAGCAGATTTTGACCAGTACCGTGAAATTTTAAGAAGACATGACCTTGAAAAGAAAATAACAAACAAAGATATTGATTCTAGGGTTGAAATTCTAACAGAAGCCATTTTTGATGCTGCTCATAAAACTATCCCAAATAAAATTATCACAGTAAGACCAAATGATCATCCTTGGATAACATGCCACATAAAACATATAATACGTAAATAGCGGGCATACAGAAAATTCAAAAATAATAAAGACAATTACTTTTGGAACCAATATAAAACCCTTAGAAACACAGTCACTTACAAAATTCGGAAATCTAAGCAAGCCTACTTTGATAAACTTGAAACTTTAATTAACAGCGAAAACTCAAATTCAAAACTATTTTGGAAAACATCGAAACAAATTCTAAAACTAGACAAGTCGTCACACAATGTACCAACTCTTACGCTAAATAACGAATATGCTGAAACAGACATACAAAAAGCTAACATGTTAAACAAATATTTCATAACACAGTCTGTTGTCAGCGATGAAAACAAAATCTGCCTCAACATATTCCTCTTACCCATCCCCTATTAAATTCAATCTTCATACATACTGAAGATGTCAAAGACGTATTAGATAATCTTAATGTTACAAAATCTTGCGGACCCGATCTTATGAGTCCTCGCCTTCTTAAAGAAGCGTCTTGTGTTCTTTCTAAACCCTATTCTATTCTTTTCAACTCTTCATTGAAACAAGGCTACTTCCCAACCGACTGGAAATTTTCCAATGTCACACCGATTCATAAAAAGGACGACAAATCTAAACCTACTAATTACAGACCTGTTTCTCTTCTCTGTCACTCTGCTAAAGTCGTGGAACGATGCATTCACAAAAAATTATACAATTATATAAACGAGTACAAGCTTCTCACTCCCTTTCAGTCTGGATTTATCCACGGGGATTCCACGACATTCCAATTATTGCATACCTATCATAGCTTCTGTGAGGCTGTAGACAATGGTAAGGAGGTGGGAGTGGTATTTTGCGATATTAGCAAGGCTTTTGACAGAGTTTGGCATCGGGGTCTTCTCCATAAACTAGCAGATATTGGTTGTCCTAATGATATTTTACGGTGGTTTTCTAGCTATTTAACAGAACGAAAGCAGCGTGTTATTCTCAACGGCCAAGCTTCGGATTGGGCATCTGTAAAAGCCGGTGTTCCGCAAGGTTCTGTCCTCGGACCGCTTATGTTTCTTGTCTATATCAATGATATTGTTAATGAAATAAATGCATCTGTTAGACTCTTCGCAGACGACACAAGCCTGTACATCATAGTAGATAATCCCAATTCTGCAGCAGTAACACTGAACAATGATCTGAGACGCATTACTAAGTGGGGCAAAACTTGGCAAGTAGACTTTAATCCTTCAAAAAATTGTTCGATGCTCATCTCCAGAAAAAATGAAACAGTCGACCACCCACCTCTTTACATGGACAACGTGTTGGTTACAAATACTTCATCTCACAAACATTTCGGTTTAACCTTTTCTGAGTCTGGCAACTGGGTGGAACATATAGAAAACATTTCTGCTGCCGCATGGACCAGACTAAACCTATTAAGAGCTCTCAAGTTTAAACTCAGTAGAAAACCACTTGAAAAAATATATACTGCATTTGTACGTCCTATCTTAGAATACAGCGATTCCGTTTGGGATAACTCCACAACTGAAGCCAAAAAACAATTAGAAGCTGTTCATATCGAGGCCGCAAGAATAATTACAGGGGCTACAAAACTTTGCAGCATAGATAAACTACTTTCTGACCTTGGGTGGGAGTCTCTTCAAGAAAGACGAAACAAACATAAACTAGTAATTTTTATAAAATATTAAATGGGCTTACTCCTGACTATCTACTAAATATCGTTCCACCCCGTATCCAAGAAAGCACACCTTATAATCTTAGAAACTCTAACGACATTCGCAACATTCGTGCCAACACCAACATTTTCTTTCACTCATTTTTCCCCTCTACAATCAGAGCATGGAATGACCGCAATGACAGCATAAAAAACACACCAACAGTTGCCTCTTTCAAGTATCGACTAAATAAGGATATACGAGCACCGCCAAAGTATTTCCAAGCTGGTTCAAGAATGGGTCAAGTACTCCATGCCAGATTACGAATGGGATGCAGCTCTTTAAACTCAGACTTATATCGTAAAAACATTGTTCCAAACCCTTCCTGTACCTGTGGAGGCTTCGAAAGCGCCTACCACTTTCTTTTTACATGTCCCATTTACAACAACACACGACGCACATACTTACCAAACAATCTACATACTCTTGACACTCACCAGTTGCTTCATGGTAAAAGTAAAAAGTATGCAAAGACCAGGAACTGAAACAATCAAAATCCAAATTTTGTCACTAGTGATATGGAGAATACAGGTTTATGATACGCTCATCTGATAACGTAGTACACGTGCAGTACTTATCTGCTTATTTATCCCTTGTTATTTAAATAGGTTTTAGTTTGGTGAAATGTACATGCAAACTGGGAATTATACCGATAAAAATTACTCTGATAATATAACACTTATGATATTTTCGAAAAAAATGGATATTGTGATTTATGTAATGGATTATTCATGGAAAGTGTGGAATTATAATTATTCTTAAAAGTTTTGGATTTTGAGAGTGGGGCTAATTATTGCACGTGCTGTAGAATCGAATACATATGAACTGAGTAAGTGAATTTGGGTTGAACGTCCCACCAACAACTAGGTCATACGGAGACAGGACATCGGTTTGAAGTCTCATCCGAAAGGACCGTGGAAGCGGGGAATCGATCTTACGACTCCTGGATTGGTAGTCCAGCGCGTTATCCACTATACTGCTGTCGCTCCTTACAAAAGAACTGACAATTTGACAATTAACTGCACAGATAAGATTGATGATTTGGTTTAAACAATATTGTATTAATATAAACTTCATGGTTACATAACAGTACAATATACAATCTGGTGCAGTTTCTTACGGTAAGCAAAACGTTTGTATGATAGTAATTTTCTAAGATTTAGCTTGTACACAATACCGTTCCAACACAACAATTGTTCTCTCAGTGGACACCCTGGCCGGACTGATCCGGTTCTACACCGTTAGACCAGACATGTCGATGGTAGAGTTGTCCGAAAACTCCTGCCGGATGCCGTATAGACATGACGTGGCCTACCACTTTGACAACAAATATTACGACACTGTTATCTAAGCAAACGGTGTAGACCCAAGATAGATTTTTCTTCCGGAACAGTCTGATTGGGGTCCGCACTGCTGGCCACATTGCCAGAAATCCTGACAACATCGCCTCACAGCAAAATCAAAGACGTTGTAAAACTTTAGGACATCAATAGTCATTTGGCAAAGGCATACTTGATTCACCACAATTGGGACAGTGGAATTACGCAGTTGGTAGGAAGTCACCTCAGGTCCGAAAATATTAGTTCTTTTCGTTTCTGATTAGCTATTATATGTTTAATACTCATTTTATGTGTTCTTCGTAGCATTAACAGTATTTTACTAATGAAATGCCAACGTGCATCTACCATCTACTGGAAATAAGTGGGGTAGGCCTACACCGTTATTTTTTTGGCAATATAATGCAAGGCGCAACGCATTCTTACAGTACATTATTTAATCATAACACAGGCCTATAAGTCGGTCACATAGATTCAGAGGAAAGAAAATTCTAACCTTCAGACTGCCAGTTTCCTCAATTTCGAGCAAGTATATATTAAGTACTCATTTGTAATGGAGCAATACTAGTATTTGCACTTATTAACAATGGACATATACTGGTCTATACTAGGAAATCATGTGCGTACACCGTTGTTTTTATGCATGGAAACGCATCCTGCAACACGTTCTTACAGTGTATCATATAAACAATCACAGAGGAAGCTAATTTTGTCAGAAAAAGAGAGGAAAATGTTCAGATTGATTCAAAAGAAAGAAAATTCCTACCTTCAACCAACCAGCCTCAAAAAAATGTACACTACCTTGACAAACTAGAACCGAATTGGCACGTTAACTACTGCATCTCACGTGAAACATTTTTAACGAATATTAACTTTAAAAACCCTCCAAAGCGTGACCAGTTCATTTTTTCTATAAATGTCCCGTCATGCTTATAATTGGTACTTATTTCACCAAAACAGTCGTGTAGACATAATATTTCATCAAAAACAAAAGTACACCGTGGCAAGACTTTTACCATATACGCCCGGAAACGCAAGACTAGGTTGTCTCTTCACGTATTGATTTACCCCCTTGATTATGCAGTGCCAGCGGTGCTTTTATATTTGTTAAACGCACTTACATCTAATTATTCTCCACTATGGAAATACCAATTTCCATACCTGAGCTTTCGACCGAGTCAGTCAGTGACCATACGTGCAAAAGTGGCTGTCGCCGAGACAATCGACAGCAGTATCAGCTCGGTCGACAGTCATTAACAATAGTACCATTTATTTGTTATTGCTAATGCTTACGATAATATTCTCGGTCGAAAGCCACTTTGTAGTATAATAGTATAATACAGACTCAGTCGAAAGCACAGATAGCCAAATTGGTATTACCCCCCCCCCCACCCCCCCATGTTCTCACTTTGTTCCGACTCTCACTTTGCGCAGGGACAATTCCTGAATTGTCTTGCGCAATGCGCAAGGTAAGAATTTCCACTTTGCGCAACAAAGTGAGAATTCCTACTTTGCGCAGACCAATTCCGGAATTGTACCCCGATTTCTACTTTACGCAGAATAGCAGAGAGAGACAGTCTAAAATTCCGTGCCTTTTGTATGAAATATTTTATGGGCTAGGAGCAGAAAGTAATACATCCTCAAAAGAGCTTTCTCGTATTCTCCACAACCTTAGTTTCGAGTTTTTAAATTGTGACCTGGCCCCGAGGTTATAAAACTTGAGTATATTCTCAAACTCAAAATTAAGCACACTGATTGGCTGCTTCCGAGCATGTGCTCGGAAGCAGCCAATCAGTGTGCTTAATTTTGAGTTGAGATTATTCTCAAGTTTTATAACGTCGAACCTTGGTGCGTCAATAGTGTCAATGTAAAATCTTATTTTATGACTGTTTCAGAGTGCATGTCTAACTAGTGACGTTACTGACAACAACTGGCGACAGTATTATGGCGTTCTCAAACGGAACACCGCTCGGCCAGTTCCGTGAATCAACCTCGGACCGCGGGGGACTTCTTAAATCACATGACTGTTGTTAGGGACAAAGACATAAACAAAGATGGCCGAGACTGTCACACCGAGTAAAAAATAGAAAAGAAACAACCTCGGCCTCATTAATTTACTATTTTGTTATGTAAACAGCAAAGGAAGAAACAAATGTACTTGCAATAGCTGAAAAGGTCGCAGGCCGGGAATAAGATATCCTTCGTAGACATAGAGAGCTACGTCTTCGGGTTATACTTGTCCCAGCGAACAAAATGTTGCAATTTGAAACAAAACATCTCCGCCGTACATGTATACATCCGAAGCATGAATCACGGAATTGGCCTAGTGGTGTACGATTGACGACGCTCAGTGACATCAGACGGTGTAACATTTTTTTTTTTTTTTTTTCAAAACGCCCAAGTAATCCGTGTTACAATGTATATTAAATCTTAAAAGAGTTCCTTTAAGCTGAAAACACATTCAAAAGACGGAACATAGGCCATACTTCGAAGCTGTGGCTTTACAAGCCTCATCAGTGACCCTGACAATAACTGGTGACGAAAGCCAGAGAAAAGCATACTGTAATTTCTTAATTTTAATAAGGCGGTCGAATAAAAGGCTGTTTAGTGGACTGACTGATCAAAAGCGATATCTAGAATAAAAGTCTAAACCCATCAAAAATTTCTGATCGCTCAGAATATATCCTCTGATCTCAAAGGACAAATCTAAAATATGATCTGCACTATGATATAAGGGGAGACGCTTTACGGCCGCCACACGGCACAACACCGGCTACGGTGAAGTCAAATAAAAAGAACGAGTTCCTTCAAGAGCAGAAAACACATTCAGAAGAAGGGACATGGGCAATACTTCGAAGAAGTTGCGGCTTTACAAGCCTCATCAGTGATCCTGACATTAACTGGTGATGAAAGGCAGAGAAAAGCAAACTGTAATTTCTCGATTTTAATAGGAGCGGCTGTAGTGTAGTGGATAACACTCCGGACTACCAATCCAGGGGTCGCAAGATTGATCTCCCGCTTCTCCGGTCTTTTGGATGGTCTTTAAACCGAGGTCCCGTCTCCATACGACCTCGTTGGTGGTGGGACGTTAAACCCGAGTTTACTCACTCACTCACTTGATTTTAATAAGGCAGTCAATTCAACGTCTAGTTAATATTAGAATTATGCAGCTGTAAACGCAAAGGTTGAGAGAAGTTGAAAGAAAAGACCATTCTTTTCAGTGTTTCTGTTTGTAAGAATCAAAATTGTTCAGCTCTAGCAGTAAACAGTAGAGTAATGCATGTGAATCACTGTTTGTAGGTCTGTCGTCACTTGCAAGTAGATATATCACCGGAGCTCGGCACTTGTGATATGGTCTACTTTGCAACTAACTGTCAAACAGTGAATAATTATTCAACAATTGATTGTTAGAGCTGATCTATTTCTTAAATATCATTAGGTAACGTCGGGTAAATTCGGACAGGGGTTAAACTCGGACAGTGACATTGTTTCCTTTATATGTCAGTTGTTTAAGGAATGAATTTCATTTTTTTTCATTGCTTATATTTACATTCGTTTCAATCAAATCTTCCACGAAAAATTTTATATAATCGCTAAAATTGAAGCAGTAAAACATTTACACGCAGTTTTTTTTTCTGCTAACAGCAGAACGGCGTGCATGACGTCAGGATGTTGCTGACATCCAATCAGGTTGTAGAGAACCATTGTTTATTTTTACGTCATTGACGTCGCGTGTCTCAATGTAATTATTGGAATGTAAACTACATTACGTTCCATTGGTTTACTATAGGGCTTTTCAGTATATACACCAAGAATGTAAATATTTGGAATTATAACAAAATTAACTGGACAAACAGTGAAAATACTGATGAGACGGCTCATTATGAGCCGTCTCATCTGAATTTTCACCGTTTGCAATGGTATGTCCGAATTTACCTGCAGTCCGAAGTTACCCGACTTTACCCATTATACTGTTAAATTTGTATAAAATGTTTTCGGTGCCATTAGAAAGAGATTTAATTTCTTGAATTTCAATGAACATTTTCTGACCTAACCACATACAAAACAAGAAGTAACTAACAAACTATCCTGTTTACATCTATTTATTTCCTGTCTGACCAAGTTGTAACTACATATATTATCAAGTATCACAGTCAACGTCTTCGATGAACATTTCTCACGAACCATAAATGGTATACCGGAAAAAAGGAAACGGATACGCTTGAAAAAAATAATAGGTTCAGTTACTCATTTCCGTACATTTTTGAACGTATTGACAGTTTATGGGCCGTCATTTATTTTATTTTTTTAAACACTTTATAAATTAATTTTGTTACGAATTACGTACGTTTATATTACTGAAACAGTGACCACAAGCCGAGCAACATGGTACCACACAACAGTTGACGACGGTTGCAAAAGCTCTCTGCCAGCATCCAACGCAAATAGAGAAGTCACGCATCAAAGGAGTGAAGCACCAAATATGGTCAAAGGCTGTCCAGGCAAAGTTGCATCCCCAGAAGAGAGCGATACAGAGGCCACAGATGGTTGTTAGGAACTTGTAGCAACAGTTTTTGCCGCAGTTAAAACATTTATAGGCGTTCCTCCAGACACAGTCCATAGAGTGTGTTGCCTCAGGTTCGCCGAAAACGTCTTCAAATGCCACCTGGAATTAAATAAATAAAATCACATTACTTTAGTATCTTGTTTTGACAACATTTAATGTTTCATTTAAAAAGCATAGGCTCATTCCGCTTTGTAACACACACACACGCACAAACACACACAATGTATTGGGTCTGCATGATATCAAGTCGTTTGCCTGAGTAAAATATGCACTCACAGGGAACTGGGGCCGTATTCATAAAACGACCCCGCACAACTATTAAATTTGCTCTGGAGGAACAGTCTTTGTAAGACTGTTCCTCCAGAGCAAACAAAGACTGTTCCTCCAGAGCAAATTTCATAGTTGTCGGGAATCTCCAACATAGAAAATTTCCCTTAGCAACAGCATAGCAACGACTTTAGTTCTTTTATGAATACGGCCCCTGAATCATTGCAATAGCTTTAACTGTACCTAATCACATGATTCTTGACTGTCTAGTGCATACTTTACTAGGACAGACTGCTTGATATCAAGCAAACACAATATAACGGATAATATTTTTTTTACTTTTTCCCGATAACGTGATATTCTGCCTAAGCATGATCGATAAAGCGGCTGGATGATTTATTAAAATAAATCAGGTAATAAAATAAATAATCTATACATTTTATGGGCAACAATCAAAACCTTGTTGATGACCTGTTGTCATTCGCCTTTAACATTGGGTAACAGTGGATCAGATACCTTGGGGAGGAAACGGAAATTAAATTACGAGAAAAAGGTTTTCTATGCCCCCGACTTTGGATAAGCTTTTGGGTCATATTGGTTTGGGCCTGTCCGTCTGTCCGCTACCCTACTATAAGTCAAGAACCTTATGAGATTGGAACTTGCAACTTTAAACACATGATTGGTATGAAAAATAAGCGAAGAGGTGTTTTTTTTTTTTTGTTTTTTCTTTTTTTCCGCGGGTCACACATTTCCAAACTTATGCCTCTTTTTCGAGTAAGTGCATTGTAAGCCTATAGAACATTGTGAACAAAATATCTCGAGAACCCCTGATGCTAGGATCATGTTTTTGTTCTTGCAGGATGTCATTGCCCAAGGTTTAGAGTACCATGTTAACCTGGTTAAAGGACGGGTTACACTTTGGCCGTTTTTGTGCCCACGACCGATCCTGATAAAATTTATGTTTATAAAAGCTTGGCATTTGGCAGTTTATATAAGCACATTTTTAAGTTTGCGGTTTCATAAATAATCACGTGACCTCCGGTTTATTGCATATGTGGTGCTGAACGGGGTACACTAAGTACCTGCGGTTTTTCGATATAATCAGCAATTCCGCTGGCATATCAGCCCTCCAAACTGACAGATATGATACTTTTGGTTCTTATCCACAGTCTAAAAGGGATATTTTCGCTCAAACCATCTAGTAAGGAGAAATTTTATTTGATTTTTTACGAAACCTCAGAAAAGTAGATTTTGCAAGTGTTTATTAACACAATAATAAGCATATAAACGTTTGCTTTTGTGAAAATAATGAAACAAATGACAAGTATGTCGATTATAACCGACTAATATTGTTAAGACAACGTATGCTTGGCGAAACGCTTTTGCACGCTTGTGTTCATGCAAGTGCATGAAAAGTTCATCACCCTTCTTCTTTTCTGAAGCATTATTCACTATTTATACGTATAATGAAAGCTTCATCAAATCAAATATTAATTACGTATGAAATATTACGCATTTATGGATGTTACATAGGTACAGATGTTTAAAATATTAGACAAAATCAGTGAACCAAAATTATAGGGCATTTAGGGCAATTATAGGGACCTACACTTAGTACCATATGAGACGCAGCGCTGTAAAGACTTACTATTCCAAGTCCGATGAAGATTCAATAAAATATTACTTCGAAATAAATTATTAATTCAATGGATCATGAAATGCAAGTCACAATGACCTACAAATAGTATGACGTCATTTGCAAAGTCTGACTGAACCACTGTCTTTGGTACGATGCCTATATTAAGTTGAATATATAAGGAAAAGAACAGTGAACTTTTAAATATATGTCACCTTAACCTAAAAATAGTATGAGCATTTTATTTTTTTTAATTTTTTTTTTTTTTTTTGCATTGTTTGACTGACCAACTATTTGTAATTATGTTGCGAATTCAAAAACCGTGTTGAGATATAAGTGAAATCCTGGTCCATGCATAAGGTTCAAGGACTCAGTGTGCATGGATGCTTTGCAGTTCATACATTTTAAAGATATGATCTGATCAAATATCAGCACTCCTACACCAAAGATATCAAAACAGGTAAGGAGAAATCTCATCCAAGTAACTTTTCGTATAAAGTTATTGGACCAAAGTTCGAGGTCACAGAATTTTACAATGCATCAGCTTGATGCAGAGATACATCATCTGACCACGTCGCAACATTATAACATCAGAGGTTATATCACAGCATGATGATGGAGGACATTCAGTCGAACGCCTTACACAACGCCATACCTATACGCATACCCAGCGCTGCGACCCCCCCCCCCCCCCCCCCCAAACACAAACACGGAATCCTTGATGGGGGCATTAGGAACATATACTACATAGATGAACACTTTGAAAAAGACGTGTTGTGTCGAATTATGCCTCTTTTTCTATCAATTACAAAATATACTAATACGATTTTGATATAAATCCTATAGTCCTAGTGTTGGATACTTACCCAAAAAGTTTATTTTTCGCTTACTCCTACCCTCGTAACCACTGTAATATAACCCGATTATGATGAATATGTATATGAGGAATAATTATGTATAAAAATTGTAGTGGTTACGAGGGTAGGATGAAGTGAAATTTGGATGTATAGTGGATGTTGGTAGTTCAAATTCCCATAGGCTCAATGTTAAATGTTGCGGACAGTGCATGCATTCAGCCGCTAAATTAACCTAAAAGACATTAAAATACGGGAAAATGAAATCGTACAGAATGAACTAGAAACATATAGCTAACATTTCTATATGTTTTTGTGGTTATCTGCCTACCTTCGAAAATCGGCCTTTTCAGTGGGCACATTGCAATAGTAAAGTGTAACTCGTCCTTTTAAGAAAAAAAATCTTGAATTTTTGACCAAATTCAGCTTTTTTTTCTACTTAGTGCCTTGAAGCCTATTATACAAAGGTACCTTTACATACGGTCACGAACCATAAGAGATAGGAACTTGAAATTTTATACACATGATAATTATGGAAGAAATAAACGAACTCCTGTCTTTTTCTGCCGGTCACGTTTTCCCAGATTTATGCCTCTTTTTCGACTTAGCAACATTGTGAACAAAACATCTCGAGAACCTCTGATACTAGGATGGTGTTTAATCTTGAATTTTTGACCGAGTTAAGACCCTTTTTCGACTTAGTGCATTGAAGCCTATGGTACAAAGGTACCCTTACATACGGCCACGCATCGTAAGAGATAGGAACTTGAATTTTTATACACATGATCAGTATGAAAAATAAGCGGGACCGTGTTTATACGCCAAAATTTTGAGCAGTTGAGGGGGCATATTGGTTTGGGCTTGTCCGTCTGTACGTTCATCTGTTTGTCCAAACGCTCTTTGGCTGCTGGGAAACTCAAGAACCGCTTATGCTATGATCTAGAAATTTCACATGTTGCATATACATAAAAAATAAGCGGAACATATTTCTTTCCGTCGCCGGTCTTGTCGTTCAGGAGTTATGCCACTGGGTCAACTTTGTCATTTTATACCCTGTCGACAGCCATACCGTATTTTTACGTAATTGCTAACAATGATTTTTCGAACGAACCTCACAAACTCATATATTCAGGCATCATATTGATATTGATTTCTCTATACCAGAACCATGGCCTTGCTCGCTCTGAGTATCAGTTCTTAAATACATACTGGTCGGACATTAGACGCTTTGAAATGCCGAAAAAATCTTGAAAAAAAATCACTTATGAAATTCGGCTTTTACCTTGACTTTTTGTAACCGTCCTACTGATTCTACCAAGCAAGCAGCGCCAAAAGAAAAATATGGGATAAATGCGCAATAAAAAGAAAAATAAAGAAAAAGAGAGGGAAAGATCTGTTACAAAATCGAAAAAAAAAGTCCATGCGCACCTTTTTGGTAGGGGGGGGGGGGGGGACCCCTGCGCCATGACATCTGACTTCATGAGAAAAACAATTGTCATGTATTGTGTATCTAAATATGTCTACTATCGATTGTACTTTCCATTTTACTCATCAAGTACGCAAGTCAAAATTCAGAATGAATATTCGACCCCATCCCCTTTTCCAACGATTTTCTTGAAACCTCCGGCCGTCGACAGGGATAAACTTGTAAACAAAATATGTGAAGAAACGGCTAAAGCTAGGATTCTGATATTTGGCATACAGTTGCTGGCTAAGACTCAAAAGTTAATCAGATCATCTACATTTATTTCATAAATTTCGGTTGAGTCATCCCCATTTTCGGACATAGGCATTTTGCACAAGAACAAGCATCTGTACAAAATATCTGAAAAATCCCTTCAGCTATGATCTTTACATTTGGCATAAACTTACAGACCAAGGTATAGATAAACTGATTAAAGACACCATTGCTCTATCAAGGATATTGATGGATTAATTGTTTTGGGGTTAACGGCCCTTTGAGACAGTATTTCAGTCAATATCGGGGAGTTTCCCAGCAAGAGGGAGAAAGAGGAGAAACGAAAGACGAGAAAAAAAGTCCAAACAACCCCCACCCTCACCCACCGCAAGCACAGTAGGCCTTGACCTACAATGTTCCAAATTAGTAGGACGCCCCGATACTGGAAGTCACATACAGCACCATCGCACCACCCGACCACCCTCTCTATCAAGGATAAGAATCGTTAAAAAGTTTGACTCAGTGTCGTTATTGTAAATGACCGCGATTTGCCTGGTTTAATTAAATGAAACATCATTGTAATTCATATAAGAAGGTTTTAAAAATTATTTTGGTCGTTTTAGTTGGCAACTATACACCTGGAAAATCGTTAAGCAACCCCAGTAAAAGTTCATACTTTCCATCGAGTATTAAAGAAAGAAAAACCGGATGCTGAAGTTGCTTTCGAATGCAATTAAAAAATCGGAACAGCTTACAGAGGATATATTCTGAGAAATCTGAAATTTGAGGTTCGGTTAGACTCTTATTCTTGATCATCGCCTTTTATATTATTTGGACCCTTTTTGATACTAATCAGTCAGTCCAATTAAAATTAAGAAATTACAGTATACTGTTCTCTGGTTTCGTCACCAGATATTGTCAGGGTCACTGATGAGGCTTTATTAGCCGGAACCACGTATCTGGCCCATGTTCCTTCTTTTGAATGTGTTCTCTGCTCTTGAAGGAACTGTTTAAGATTTTAATTTTACATGTTCTGACTGAATTTTGGGCCATCATTTGTCAAAATGATGACGCCTTTTACTTAAATATTTTACAGTATGACCGGAAATTATTGAGAATTTTGACCAGATTTCAGCCAGTAGTTTTAAGCTACATAAGAAATAAATGAAACTGATTTGACATGTTGTTGGTAAATTTATCACAGTAATACAATGTGTTGACTTTGATATGTGTAAGTCATCTATATGACGCGTATTATCTCCCCTTGAATCAACCAAGCATGAAATTTGAACAAAATTACAACATAAGATTAACTTCCAGATAAAATGCTCAAGAAAGACAAACTATCTTAAAACTACTTTCCAGATACAGAAACAACACTGCTGTAGAATCAGCAACAATATGAGATATAATCATTGTATTATAAAAAAAACAATTTGGCTCCGAGCAACTTTGAGATTTTCAGATGTTCACCAAATAATGAGAAAATGGTAAATTTTCAGTAGGGTGGGCTGCCAGATGTAATCACTAAATGAAAAGTTATATTGACAGACAAGTATAACTTTACAGTTGCATACACTAATGATAATTAATATGGTACAGAAAATAAGATCACCTTTTTTTAGTATTCGTTGCACCATGTAAAATATAGCGGAGGGCAAAGCTATGTGATTTCACCGTCAATTTGCCAAACCCAATTTTCAGTTGCTTAAATATCATCGAGACTTAAATATTTTATGACACAAACATGATACTGTTTAATTATATTTAACACAACCCACAATGTGTTAGCTTGCAACAGTGCTGTCTAGTAGAAGACACACACTTCTGAAAATTTCTCGAAAATCCATTTTATTTTGCAATTTTAGATCCCTGTGTCCAACAAGAAGGTATAAATGACTAAAATGCAGTAAATGTGAGCTTTTATAGCTAGCAAAAGTGAGCTTTTATAGCTAGCAACTATGTATTACACACATTCCTTTCTAAATATTCAAATATTCAAAATATTTACTAAAATAGGTACTGCAGAAGCAGAGGGCGAGGTTTGGGCCCAGTAAAACGAGTTTAAGCCCCCCCTCACCCAGTAATGTTTTGCTGACCGTTCCAAGGCGGTACTTCTGTTGCAGTTCCTTGATGTTATAGTGTGCTGTGTCCGCTTGTCTATGGTCTCTGGCGGCTTGGTCACCTGTATTGCTGCCCAATCTGCCTTCTCTTTGTTTTGTTTTGTAATTGAAATAAAAAAAATAAGTAAAAATATATGTTGATGATGTTATTGGGGTAGCTAAATGACCATCTGTTTGGGAAAGAGCTGCTCATTTGTTTACTGTGCGTGTCTTTCGTAATCTTGTGTCAATTTCTGTATGTATGTGCTTCTTTCCCTATTGGTTTTGAGAGCGGAACGTGGGATTTGATTGTATCAATTCTTGATCATTGCCTATCTTTTTACTTTACATATTATGAAAAATGCAATTCTCAATACATGTAATTTCCGGTTGTACTGTATGTGGGGGTTGAACTTGACATTCTTATTCACAAATTCATTGAGTTACATAACTTATAAAAGCTTTAGACTTCATGTGCTTGTCAAATCAGCCACTTCTGGATATAAACAACCAATGAACCACGAAGTTCCTTGATTGCAGCCCGAAAGTCAAACAAGCCTCTTTTTTATTCAACATAGCGCGCTTTAAATGTAAATGTTTGACTGATATGCTGTCAACTGATGCCCATTTACTCGGATATCAAAAAGCAGTATATCAAGGCTTAATAATTACGAAAAGAAATGGTTTAGAATACTATCAGTGAAAAGTTGTGAAAAGTTTAGATTTAACTTCTGCAACAATAATTGGGAGTGCTTCACTTTTCCCAGGTGATTAAAATGACCTACTTTCGGTTTCATAAGTTGGTCTAAATTATTTAGTTCAGTAAAGATAGCTGAGTTGCCACCTATTTGGGAAAGGGTGCTGACTCGGCTTATCACTTGTTATTTATTGTTTGTTGGGATGTCTTTGTCAACCTTTCCCTTTGATGTTTGGGATAGGGTTTGGGATCTGATTCAGTCAGTTCCTGAAGTGTAGTTACTCTTTAAATTAGTCCCTTTTTGCGGACATGATCATTTTGTGTAGGAACAAGCTTGTGAACAAAATATCTGAAGAAGGATCTTCATATTTGGCATACACTTACAGACCAAGATGTAGATATACTGATTAACTTTTGAGCATATTTAGTAAATTTTCGGTTTAGTTATTCCTCTATTTATTTATTTTATTTTTTCTTTGGAGGGGGGGGGGGGGGTAGGGAGACACACACACAGAGAGTGAAAAAGACCTTTTTTTACAAGAACAAGCTTGTTAACGAAATACCTGAAGAATCCCTTAAGCTATGGTCCTTATTTTCGGCATACAGTTACAAGCCAAGATGTAGATGACCTGACTAACTTTTGAGTCTATTTCATATATTTTCTGTTGAGTTGTTCCCCTTTTTCGGACAGGCATTTTATATAGGAACAAACTTCTTTTGAGACAAGCATATGGTTGAGGGCATAGTGATTCAATAAGTCTGATGAACCCTAGAAGAACCCACGGCTGGGATTGAGGCATCAAAAATTTTCGCGTTGGCTGTCCGTGTGTCTGTAGGTCCGTCCGTAGTACGTACGTCTGTCCGTCTGTCGGTCCGCACTTTGTTTCCGTTCGATTACTTAAGTATTTATCAACGGATTTGCTTCAGATTTTGCATTGGGATTGTTAATGGGCAAATTTCGTTAATTTCTGACAGAGTTATGGCACTTGTCAATGTACAAAAATGGTTTCTGGTCTCTAGTTCTTTTACTCCCTAGAGTATCATGATGAAACTTCACAAACATGATCGGAGTAACAAAAGCTTTTTATGAGCAAAGAAAGTTTATCATCGGTGGTTATCTGCCCCTGCCCTGGGACTATATACATGTATAAAATGATGAGAAATTCCATATAAAATCAGAGTTTGAAGCAGTATTTCTGAAACTTTCAGCAAATGATCAGAGTGATGAAAGCCTCCAGTGATGCTGATGCTCAAATTTACCTCATGGGAGTTATCCTCCAACCCCCCCCCCCCCCCCTTCAGACCAAATATCATAGTTATAGGGAATCTCCTGTATAGATGTTTAGCCTTAGCAACAGCATAGCAACGACTTAAGTGGCTTTATGAATACGGCCCCAGATATTCACAAAGCTGAAGCCAGTTATGAGAGATAACTACATATCTCTTGGGTCAAAGGTGAAACCTATGCGCTCCCGTGTCATTTCCATATTCTGTATGCCTGTGAATCGTGGACCTTTACAGCAGAAGCAAACGCAGGCCTTTGGGATGAGATGCTACCGAAGGTTGCTGAACATTTCGTACAAGGACCATAAAACCAATAAGGAGTTTCACAGAAAGACCCAAGCAGCCATTGGAGAATATGATGAGCTCCTGACCCTGGTCAAGAAACGGAAACTAAGGTAGTTTGGCGACGTTAGCAAAGACGATTCTACAGGGCACAGTGAAAGCAAAAAGAAGAAAAAAATGGAAGACAATATTAAAGGTCCCATTGCTCTATCAGCACGTAAAATTTTATCAAGAAGTATTGCTACCAGCTTCTCACTATAATTCCGTAGTTGTAAATGACCATGATTAGCCAGCTTTAAAACAAATAAAACATCCTTGAGTTTCACATAAAAAGGGTTTGAAAACTTATTAGGGTCATTTAAGTTGGCAACTAAAATAACCTACTTTCGACTTTATTAAGTTGAATAAAACGTTAAAAATACAATGTACTGGCGTGGAGTCCGAATCACTATCCCGCCTATGTTTATATAACATTGCACGACGGGAAACCAGAACAGGAAAAAACATTTTGTGTAACGATTTGTTATTTTTCAAAAACTTGTTCTCACTACTTTACTCTATACATGCACATCAACCCATATTTAATCACCAAATGTGAAGGCTGAACCGCTTTTTACTATGATTTGAGTTTAGCCATTTTATCACTGATAAGAATATTAAAGAGTGGACAGGAACGGACTTTGCCGGCTCAACTTGTGCAGCTGAAAACAGGACAAGGTTGAAAGGGGTCGTTTCGAAGTCATCTGTAGTACCTCAACGACCTTTTAAGGTTATTGGATAGGATAGAAAAAAACGAATATTCAAAATGACTAGAGAATCCCTATTTGATGGAGTTTTTTATCATCTGATCTCATAATATATCTATCGTTACCTTTATGTGAGCGTTCAAGTCATTTGGATCCCTTTGTTCCATATCAGGCTCGTTCTCGTAACTTCGCTGATCGCCCATCTTGTATCCGCAAAATCAAACCACCAACTAACGATTACTAGATAAATAACAACCAAATTTATATAGGTTTGAAACCGGTAACTAAGAGACGGGAAATGCAGTACAATTCTTTAATGTGTTCTTTTTTCTAAATTTTACTTTTATATGTTGGTTATTTAGTCCTACACCTAAGGGTCGGAGAATTACTTCGCTGAAGCAACCACTAAAATCTCATTAAAATGATTTATCTGACAGGTCTGCTGGTTACTGCAGTGGAATATGGTGTAGAATTTCCAACATGTGGTTTAACTCTAATTGTCTGATTATTAGACACAATTAAATACATAATATAGAGAATCTAACATGTGCCCAGTGAAAGTGCTGGTCTACCTGTTCAGTTTATCATTTACATGCATTTATTTATTTATTTATTGTATTATTTCTGTTATTATTATTATTATTATTATTATTGTTGAAAGACATGTTCATTCCTCATCATTATGTTTAAATGCTGATATAGAGCAGCTTTATCCCTATTTAACCCATTGTTCATTTAGTTTACTCTTTGAAGATGAGCACCGTTTTAATATAAATTCACTGATATCACTAACTGAAATTAATGTTCACAAAATCGAATTAGTGATATCACAAAATATGTGCGATTAAGTGATATCACAAAATAAAATAATTGACATCACAAATCCACTTTTGACAGAACTAAATCACAACTACTTTGTGTTGTCACTAATTCGAATTTTTGATATCACAAAATCTGTTATCACTAATTTTGTGATCACCAAATCAAATTAGTGATATCATAAAACCAAATAAGTGATATCCAATCGACTTTGTGATATCACAAATTTTATTTTGTGATATCACTGATTCATTTCTATTTAGTGATATCATTTATTTGACTTTGTGATATCACACAAAAATTTAGTGATATCACATAATAATAAGTGATTCACAACATAATGTGATATCACATATTAGAAAATTCGATTTTGTGATGTCATAATTTTAAAGGGGATTTATAGTAAAATAGCACCTCGTATTTGAACAGTAATGAGGTTTATCTCACTACTGTACCCTACTTCTTGCACTGTCCAAACTGTGTCTACAGTATTGAAAGTATCACTGTTATTGGATGACTAGCCTTGACGAACAGGTAACAATGTACAAAAGGTAATATAACAGGTGGGAGGTATCAATTTATGATACATTGACCAATTATTAAGATACCGCTTAGGCAAGATATCTTAATAAAGTGGATGGATGGATGGATGAATGAATGAATGACTTGCGATTTAACGTCCCTTTCAACAGTATTTCATGTAATATCAGGACAATGGGTGGGTGATAATGAAAGGCTGTGAGCGATGGAAACCCGTTTACGATTGAAAAGATTACCGCCTACAGCGGGGCCCGAACCCGGGACCGCTAGATCAACGGGTCATCGCTTAACCCACGAGCTACCGGGGCTCCGCCTACCAAAGTAGACAACATAACTCTAACGGCTATATTTAAGAAGGCCACTCACACTCCACTCATACTCCACTCATTGAGTTAATCGTCTAGCGGTCACAGGTAGACTCAACTTAGGGCTCGTTGGTATTCACAAAGGTTAGGGAGCTCTGAGTGGACTCGATAAAGTGAGTGAGCGTTGAGTGAGACCGATACCTCCCTTGAACTCAACTCAAGTGTTGTTTATGAATACGAAATAGAACTTAAATGACTTCGGTGAGCAAGCTACTCTGATCATTTGCCGTTTTATATATTTATCATTCGTGTTTGGTCATATTTTAGACGAGTCGTCATTTATATGGTATTGCCCCATCCGACTGTCTGTCCATTACATAATATATACACTCTGTATTCCACGGGGCTGGTGGTCGGGCGATTGTGCTGGTTATAACTTCCAGTACCGGGGCGTCCTACTTATTTGGATTTAAGTAGGGCAAGGGCTTATTGTGCTTGCAGTAGGTGCGGACAGTTTATTATTATTATTCTTTTCTCATGTCTGTCATTTCGCTTTTCTTTCTCCCTCTCTCTGGGAGACGGCCCGATATAGACTGAAATACTGTCTCAAAGGGCCGTTAAATTCAAAACAACAACAAACAACAACTCTCCTCCACTGAGTATCACCTGAAAACATGTGTTATGTGTCTATCTTACCAAGACGTTGTGAGGAAATACACTTTGAGAATGTTGGGTCAAGGTCGCACGTGAAGGTCAAAGCTCAAATATTAATATTTTATGTCTGCTTCATAATTTTACAGTAAACCCTACAAGATAACTGCATGAAAAATATTCAGAGAAAAAGAATGATGTGCAAGACCATACTTCTATTTTTGCTCAACTCAAACGCTCCGGAGGACAAAATAGGATAGACATGCTCCATCATCCGTCATCGTCCGTCCGTCCACAATTTCAAACAACTTCCCGTCTGAAACCTATGGGCTGATTGTAAGCAAATTTCGTATACTGCGTCGGGGCTTGCCCCTTGCGGATGCAAAGTTGTTCACATGAGTTGTTCACGTGTTGGTCTGGGTCACATGACCAACACGGCCGCCACTCCAAAATATAGTAAAAACCTTTAAGAATCTTCTTCTCCAGAACCATTAGACTGATGATATTTAGCATCAGGTACACAAGTTCTACCAAATGATGACTTTGGGTTGACCTTTCACCTTTTGTACGGCAAGGTCAAATTTGCGTTTTGGTGCTTTAACTGAGAAATGTTCGAACAGAAGAGTTCATGGAATAAGTAGAAGATTTCGCTACAAAAGTTGGTAATATTCAACTAAGTTTTTGAGTAAAAGATATCAATTAAGGTCATTCGTTGACTTTTAACCAATGACAGTTGGGCTTCATGACCCTCTTGTTCAGTCCGTATGTCTGTTTTTCTTCCTTTTCTTGTTCGCTCCTTATCTTCTGAACCAACAGGAGGATTTTCTTGAAACTTTAATGAAGGTTTGTCAAAGCTTTGTGCAAAACATATTTTAATGATGTTGGATCGAATTCAAGGTCAGACTTAATGGTCAACTAACATTTTGTGTCCGCTCCATCACCTTTCTCAACACAGACAGAGAGAGAGAGAGAGAGAGAGAGAGAGAGAGAGAGATGACTTGCAATTTTATGTCCTTTCACAGTATTTTATTCACGTCCTATCAGGACGACGGGAGGGTGACAATGAAAGGCTGTGTGCAGTAGAACTGCCTTTGCTTTTGAATTTTTTTTATATGGCCAGTAGGAATCAAACCCGGACCGCTGGCAAAGCAGGCCAGTGCTTATTCCATTCAGCTACCGGGACTCCTGAGAGAGAAGAAGAAGAAGAAACATACCCGGCTGCATATGATGAACTACTTTATATTCAGATTGGGAAAAAATGAACTACCCCGACCCTATTACCCCTCCACCCATCACCTAATTATGAAGTCTTCGTGATCCATCTGAGGTTTCCTAAGCATGATTTTGCATCATCTTCTTAAGCGATAAACTGTGACATATTAAATCAAATAAAAGAAAGAATTAAATCATTTGAGAAATGAAAAATAAATTATTTTTCAGATACATGAATTCATTTTACATTATCATTTATGTGTCCTTGTACCGGTGGGGCCATAGCACCATTACTATTGCAACTAATGAATCAGGTTTGGCTGGGTTTTGGCAGCTTTAAGGAATGCCAAAACAAGGTATGACCCTTATTTTCAAGGGAGTATGAGTACATTGTTTGTCCGTTCAGGACCGGCATTGATAGTGTAATGATATATTTCATGTCTCCGTGTGTGTGTTTTTAGACAAATAAGTTTTTCTCAGCTGAATCTGATTTGGTTGGCTGGCTAGTTGATTAGTTGGTTGTTTGAGCTGAATGCCTCTTTCAGAACGCATTATATATTGCCGTCACCCAGAAAGAAAAGGAAGATAAGATAGACGAGAGTAAAAATCAAAATCCAAACCCCGTTACTTACCTGCTGCAAACACAGTTGGCCCTTGTTCAAGTTAGAATGACGCCCCGTTATTGAAGTTACCCAGCACATCCGACGACCCCGTGAATCTAATTCACTGTTATAAGTCAGAATATATAGATAAATATGAAGCAGAGGCCATTTGCACTATAAACATACAAATGCCCCCGTAAACTGTGTCTGTCATCCCCACCCCACACCCAAAACCTCGATCCTCTTTCTCTCTCTTCAAAAAGAAATAAAAAAAAGGTCAAGTGCTTATCTTTGGTAGGTCTGTAAACGTTGTGTAAAGTTTCATATTCATTGCTTGATTCCAGAAAGTATACAAAAATTTTAGGCGCGACGGACGGACAGATGGAGAGATGTAAAACCATCGACTGACTCGCGTCACCGAGCCATAAAAAAGGTGTATTGCAACGTTATTATTTACTACTTGAAACTGGAGTGAAGCTCGAGTCACTCTTGGGAAAGGTGAGGTTGAGATAGCTTCGTGAATACAAAAGCTGAACTCCACTCACACTCTTATTAATCCCACTCCAGCCACACTTAAGGGATACTTACTCGAGTTTGAGTCTAGTGTGAGTGTGAGTTTTGTTCTTGAATATAGCCGTAAATGTTACATTTTCTACACATTATCTATGGTGGTGTTTCGCCCATCTAAGTGAGCTATTGTGATTGCGGTCCGACGGCGTCAGTTGTTGTCCACACTACAAACGATATCTCTTCTTCTGAAACAGCTGGGCTGATTGAAACCAAATTTCATGTGTAGCATCCATGTGTAGCATCCACCCGAGAAAAATTGGCTTTATAGTCATATTTCCGGGGGGGGGGGGGGGGGGGAATTCTACTATACAGCCATTTTTCCGGTGGGAAATTCTACTATGGAAAACTCATAGTCATTTTTCCGGGGGGGGGGGGGGGAAACTACTAGGGGGGAAAAGCTACTCTCGGACAGCTGCATCCCAGACCCCCTATTACTCCTACATTTTCCAATTAATTCTATTCTTTCAAACTTATGTCTTCTTAAACATTTACAACAAAAAAATCCGCGCCGGGAATGCAGTGTATCGCCTGCCTGACCTTTGTTACAAAATAGAGCTAAACCTGAAACCCTGACACAAAGTTTACACCACTGATGACACCTAAAAGTAATGCAAATACCGAATATTGATGGTGGCTTTGAGCTTTACACGTCCAGATGTATGCACGAATCAAGTTTCGAGGCTCTAGCCCTAATAGTTCTTGAGAAACAAGAAACATTTGTGACATCAGATCTCCTGGGTGCCTGTCTCAGCAAAACTGCTCTGGCTTCTAGGGGCTGCACCCCCACACCCCACACCCCATAATATCATTTAGAGCTATATAGAACATTCAGCATCAGATTTCTGGGTGACCTTGTGCAGAAAAAATGCTGTATTATAACGCACCATTAATTTGTACAAATAAGTAACCTGCAAAACTGGGGAAAAGCTCTTTGTGTTTGATCAATTTGATTGAGGACAAAATGACACAAAACAGCAAATAAGGTCATCTTGTATGTGAAGGGTTGTACGAGGGAGTGGGGTTATAAACTTTTTTGTCACCTATCTGGCGGGGGATGGGGGTGGGCTGAAAAAAATCTGGTGAGACAGGGAGGGTCGTGAAAAATTTTGTTCTTAGTTAACAAAGAATGAGAGAGAGAGAGAGAGAGAGAGAGAGAGAGAGAGAGGGAAAGTTTTCTGACCTCTAGAAAAACAATCTGCACCAGTATCTGCTTCTGTCAAAAAGTTTGCAACTCTAAGAGTTTTGTTACATAAATTAGTTGTATATTACTTAGTTTATAAAACCTTTTTAATTTGCTTGTTTCACTCTGACCGTCTGCTATTCTCAAGAAATATCAGCATTATGGTAACCAGCTGCCTAAATTATTAGGTATCAAATAGCTAAAGCAGAGATTTATGGACATTGATGCTGACAGGGAAAATAAACTTGAGAGGGCTGAAAAATAGAAATTTCTGATTCTAGACCCTTAGGTGTACGAGTATATTGGCTACCAATGAAGTGAGACGTATCTTTAAGTCGCTTTAATATGATGAGCGATTCAGATGTAAATTTAGTATTAAAATCATCGATGTCATGTGCTGCCAGTCTATTCAATGCATGTTGGTGACTACATAAACTTCATTCAGCTGCCATTGTAGCAAAGAAACGAAAACAAATTGAAAGTAGATCCTCTGAGTAAAACGATAGGTAATGATCAGTAATCAAAGGCCCCATTGCTATATCAGCATGGAAAAAATTATCATGAGGTGTCGCTGCAAGCTTCTCACTATAGTTTCGTAATTATAAATGATCGTGATTTGCCAGCTGTTAAAAAAATAAAACATTCTTGAGTTTTCATACAAGGGGTTAGAAAACTTATTTTGGTCATTTCAGCTGACCAACTAAAATGACCTACTTTCGGTTTCATAAAATGGTGAAAATACAATGTACAGGCGTGGAGTCCCAATCACTATCCTGCCTATGTTTATATAGCATTGCTAGACGGAAAACTAGAACAGGAAATTGTATTTTGTTGGAGCGATTTGTTATTTTTCAAAAACTTGTTTTCTCTACTTTTTGCCAGTTATATGACTCAATATATGCCCAGCAACCCCCATTTTATTACCAAACGTGAAGGTTGGACCCCTTTGTACAATGATTTGGGTTGAGGCGTTTTTACCGCTGATAGGACTATGCAGACTGTAATACAATCGAATCCCATGTCCCACTATCAAAACCAAAAGGGAAAAGAGCACACACACAAAGTGACAAAAGTTCACGAAATATAAGCACGGCAAAACGAATGAACAGCTCTTTCCCAAACAGGTGGCCATTTAGCTACCTCAATTAAAAACAACAGCAACATCTAAATGAGCCGTTCTCTGTGAAAACCGGGCTTAATGACGTTACGTAATAATTACGTTGTGAACGGATGAAAAACACCAAAATTAATGATTTTTTGGACCTCTCTTTATTTCCAAGAAAATACCTTAGGCGTTGAGATATAACAGAAAGCCTATGAACTCAGACAAAATCCAGTTATAAATATGACATATGTTGCCATGACAACGCTTATTCCATGGTAACCCCAGAGCCTTGAAAACATATGATATACCATCACAAATACCTATCATTTGAGAAAGAATGTTAAATCATGCAAATTGTCATGTGTGTGCTATGAAATACATATTGAAAAGGAGCAAACACCTTGTTTGGCCAAGTTATTTTGTGAAACAAGCACCGAAAGCTCGTTCAAACAAACGTAATGACGTTGACGTCAA